>CM044310.1:78056712-79330462 GCA_024291935.2 Okapia johnstoni
GTCAGGAATTAATGCCTGACACCAAACCAGAGGTCCTGGAAGTTCAGAGAACACCCAGCAGGATAACAACAACAACGTGGCAAACCCCATGTCTTGGGACATTCTATTCCAACTGCAGGAAGCCAAGGACAAAGAGGAAATCTTGAAAGAAGTGAAGGGGAGACCTTACCTACAGAAGAGCAAGACCGAGCATCATAGCGATTTCTTGTCAGACATCGAACAAGCAAGAGGGGTGTGGAGAGAATGTTTCAGGAGTTAAAACAAGAAGACCCTCACCTAGAAATCAGCAAATTATCCTTCAAGGTGAAGGAAAAGCAAAGACTTCTTTGCAGAAACAGGGAGTTCATCTCAGCAGACCTGCCTTGTGGGAAATTAAGAGGAAGTGACCCTCTTAGTCTGTGTGACGGTGACTCACCCACCCACAAATGCTCACTGAGCACCTACTTTGTCAGCGTTTTTCCAGGCCCTGGGGACACCCCTGAATTGAGACCCACACTGTGCCAGCTGAGGAAATTCAGCCAGGAATGGGCTGGGGGTGCAGGGGGTGCTTGGTGGGGACTCCTCAGAGCAGACTCGAAGGAAGAGAGGGAACAGGGGCCCAGGCAGGGGCACAGCAGGTGCAAAGGCCTTGGTGTTCAAGGCCAGTCTAGCCAGAGCAGAGGAGGGAGGCTGGGAGGCAGGGTCAGAGGTCACATGGGGCCTCAGGGCTGGCCAGGGTGAAACCATTGGTGCCAGGCAGTGGGGAGAGGCTGATTCTGCTGACAGAAGGGTGGGAGCTGGCGTAGGACGGTGCCAACTGTGTGGGAGGGTGGGCTTCTCAGAGGAGAGACAGGCGACGGGGAAGGAGATGAAGGAGATGATGGAGTTTACTCTGCAGGTTTGGAACCAGAGGGGAGATGGGATCCACAGAGGGAGTGGCTGCAGGTGAAAAGAAGAGAACCAGAGCTGTGAGGGCAGCAGAGGGGCTGCAGGAAGGCCAGGTGGCCAAGCATCTCCAGAGAAAGAGGTAGGAGCAAGGGTGGGGGAGGCACAGAGGGGGGTGCTTGGCAGAAAGAAGAGGACAGCAATCTCACAGGTGCCTGGCACAGCCCTAGTGACCCTCCTCCTCTAAGAGCCAGCCCCAGCCCAGTGGCCCATCTTCGCCAGCCTGCTGGCCTCTTGGCCGGGTGGCCCTGGCCCGCTCCCCCGTGGTGGGCTCCCTGAAGCAAGCCCACTCCACCACTCCAAAGCCTTGCTTATATCCCGGCTGCAAAGCCTTGGCTCTAAAAATAGGTGCCACCTGGGAGCGGAGACAGATGGGAAGCGGTGGCCCCGCCATCAGCATCCTGGCACACAGCTGGCTGGCTTGGCAGCTCCCTCAGCTGGCAGCAGGCCGGGCAGGCCCTGGTGGCTCCTGCATGATCCGGCACATCCCCAAGTGGCAGGGGAGGGTGGCAACGTGGTGTGTGGGCCCCCGGGGTGGCTCCGGCTTACCTCTGCCTTCCACACACCAAGCCCCTGTTGTGGAGTGTGTCCCATGCTGGCAGGCCCTGGGCCACATTCTGGCCCTTCTGCTCACTGCACACCTTGGACCTGGGGCCTGTCTGGTCTGTGCTTCCTGCTCCTTCCCCCGGCAGTGCCCACCCCAAGGGCCCGGCAAGGGTCTGGGGAGTTAAAACATGCCGATCACCCAGGGCAAGAGGTGCTGTGACCATCGCTGTCCCCAGCCCAAGGCCCCTCACCCCTTGGCTTCACTTGGAGGACCTCCCTTACCCTCTGTCTGGTCCCCTCTCCCCTGGCCGCCCAGGTCCAGCCTGAAGTCCCAGGACGTGGCAGGTGGTGCATCTCTGACGATCCCCTTTCTGGCCTTTCTCTGACGGGATTATCCCTCAGTGCGTACACTTGGGGCATCACTCAGCAACCAGAGGGAGCCCAATACACACACACACACACACACACACACACACACACACACACACACAGCGCGTCCCTGAACTGGTAAGAGCCCGGGAAGGCAGGTACAAAGAGCGTGCTCTATTTAGACAAAGTTCCACAAGCAACCAAACCAATCTTGTAACAACAGGAGGAGGTCAATGATTGAATTGAAGGTGGGGGGTGTTGATTTTAAGGAGGGGCAACATGATGGAAATACATCCTCATTGGAGAAACTGTTTACCTATTGGTTCACACTCAAAACACTGAAAATTTCCAACATTGGTGGGGCTGTGGAGCAATCAGCAATGCCCTAAGTGCAGACATACCGCATCACAGCTGTCCACCACCTACACTTTGTGTGGTCACTACTGTGGATGGATGGAGCTGCTAAGGGCATCTGTGTTTTGGTTTTTAAAAAATTTTAGTCTTCCTAGTAGACGAGCAGTGATGGCCTGTGAGTCCGCTGGACACTTTCTCTGGTGACCAGTGCTGTTGAGCATCTTTTCGTGTGCTTATTGGCCATTTTTGTGTTTCTTCTTTTACTGGCATGTCTAAGTATCAGAGCCACATTTTGTTGGGTTGTTTGTATTTTTATTATGGAGCTGTTGAGTTCTTTTTTAATATTTATTTTTATTTGTTTTATGTCTTTGGCTGTGCTGGGTCTTAGCTGTGGCACACGGATCATCAATCTTTGTTGCAGTGTGCAGGATCTTTAGTTATGGCATGTGGGATCTAGTTCCCTGACTAGGGATTGAACCTGAGGCCTCCTGCATTGAGAGCATGAAGTCTTAGCCATTGGACCACCAGGGCAGTCCTGGAGCTCTCAGGGTTCTTTATAAATATCCATAGGAGCCAACTCCTGAGGAATGGGAGAGAGGTCACTGCCCTCATGCCCCGAGGAGCTCTCGTCCAGGTGGGGACAGTGTGTGTCCTGGAGGGAGAGAGGGGGGCCTGATGCCTTGATGCCCCAAGGGGCTCTCATCCAGGTTGGGATGGTGTGTGTGTCCTGGGGGGGGGGGCCTGAGACAACAGAGATCTACTCCCTCCTCATTCTGGGGGTCAGCATCTGAAGCTCAGGTTCACCTCTCTCGCTGGCTCTGGGGAAAGTCTCTCTTGCCTCTTCTGGTTCCTGGGGCTCCAGGCGTCCTTGGCTGGTGGCTGCCTCTCTCCCATCTGTCTGTCCCCACTTGGTCTCTGCCTGTGTGTCTGAATCTGTCTTGTGAAGACTTCAGTCTTTGGGAGCAGAACCCCCTCAGCCCAGGCTGGTTTCATCCTGAGAGTCTTCACTCAGTCCACCTGCGAAGGCCCTTGATCCAGACGTGTCACCTTGATCCAGACGTGTCAAGTTCCCAGGCTTCGGATGTAGACGAGTCTTTTTGGGAGACGCTTCAACCCAAACAGATGCATCTGTGAGACTAAAGCAGGGACCGGAGGGAGCTCAGCCCCCTTGCCCTCCTGCTGCCGGCCCTTTCTGCAAGCTGCTCCACACGCCGTCTTGGTGAGTTGTGGTGACGGGGGTGCGATCGCATGCGCCATGGATGCAGGGAGGCCGCAAGTGGGCATCCTTCACACCTCCCCATCCGGCTCAGATGCTCTGGCCCTGGCTCTGCACTTCCTGTCTGTCACACATCGCCAGCACGGAGCCAGGCGACGGCCAGTGATAACCTCTCGGAACCTCTGCTTCCTTGTCTGGGAGAGGGAGACAATGTCCCTCCAGATCAGTGGGGGCGTGAAGGGAGGGAGGCTTGAACCACCAGCTCCTCAAATGTGCTGACCATGTCTCGGATGGTGCCCCCACCAATGCCCAGGGTCCCCAGGGGCTATGGGTGGAGTTCCTCGTCAGGGACCCTTCATCAAGCTGGGCTGTGTGAGGCGTGAGGACTTGGATCTGGAGGGTGAAGATCACTGGGGAAGGACCCCATGGCAGGAGGAGAAGGTGGGAGAGAGGACGGGGGTGCATAGGTGGAGAGTGGGGGTCAGGAGCCCCTCACCCCATCCTCAGCCCTCCTCCCTGCTCAGCCAAGGGGCAGCAGAAAGATGTCAGCCACCGACAGCCCTGCCTCGTTGCAGAGAAAATACTCCCTGAAAGACATTAAAATGAAGTAAATAAAAGAGATAAAAATGGAAATATCAAGGCAGCAACTTCTTCTCTTCTGATTACAAAGCAGGCGGCGGGCGGCGCGGGCTCTTGAAGATGCAGCTGCACAGCCGGGCCGGCCTGATAAGGGCCTGCCGCCTGTGCCCATGAGATAAAGCCATGGTGCTGCCTGGCTCAATCCCGCCCGGCCATCAGTATTCACAAGCTGGCCGCTGGCGCTCAGATAGCGCGGAGACGGCTGCCTGCCGCCAAGACCCTATTAATCCGCTCACAGGCGTTTAAACTCGGTGGAGAGTGCCTGAGTCCATCTCGTCCCTCCTCCCGCCCTCCTTCGTGTCGCTTCTGAGTCTGCAGTTCACTGGGAAGTGAAGTTTTCAGCTGCAGGGGAGGGACAAAGAGGGGCTGGGAAGGGGGTCCCTGCACCTGCACACCTTCAGGGAGCAGACAAGGGTAGCCCCCCACCTGCCCCAGACTTGGGGGGCTGCAGTGATTCCGGAAGGAAATGACTCCTGTTGGTTCCGCAGAGTGAGCCGGTGGCGGGGCTCTGCACCTCCTGGTCTTTTGTGTGCTGGAGCCACCCTTTCCTCCCGAGCTGTCAGCTGCCGGCAGGGACCCAGGCCAGCAGAGGAACACACGCAGCATGATGACAATGACGGGAAAGGGGCATGAGGGTATGACAGGGGCCGGGAGGAGGCCCAGCCAGGCTTGTGCTCACACTGTCGGGGCTCCCAGAGGCCTGGCTCCTTCCTGGTCTTCAGCATGCTGGGCTCACTGAGCTCAGGGTTTCTGCTCGTGCACCTGCCTCCCCCAGATATCCACTGGCCCCCTCCTCACAGAGGCCCTCTGACCACCCTGAGCCTCCTCCCCCCTCCCCTACTGCACTCACAACACAGGGGTCGCAGGCATGGGTGTTTGTGCCGTTGTGTCCACCGCTGACCCTGGAGCTAGAGCAGTGCTGGCAGGTAGCGAGTGTCTGGTGGTGCTTACTGAGAGGAGGAGGGAGGTCAAGTGGGGCACCTGGTTCAGACGGGTGTAGGAATGTGGATGGATGTGTCCAGTGGGTGGACAAATGGAGAGTAGAAGGAAAGACCTCCGGGCAGACGGACTGCCCTGTGCAAAGACCTTGAGGTAGAATCTGATGCCGTTGGGGGGTCAGTGAGGCAGAGGATGCAGGTGGATCAGAAGACACACCTCGGGCTAAGACTCAGGGGGGTGTTTGTCCCAATATCAACAAGAAAGCTTGTCCAGCTCCTCTGGGCACCCTGCACCACTGCACCCACACCCAGCACACACGCAGCGCCTCCACACCTGCCCAGGTACTACGGCGTCTCCAAATCAGTGATGCTGGTGGAATCCCAGACCTACTGACTAACCTCAGGAGAGGCCTCAAGCTGCCCTGCATCTCTCCCCCAAGGCTGCCCATCTGGGGCTGCAGCCCCTCCTCAGTGCCTCTTCCCTGCTCATGCAGGGAAGAATCTAGATGGATTTTTCCATAAAGTCTTATCCTAACCCGGTTTCCATGGGGGTGGACCAAGGCATGAGGGAGCACCCTTCCCCAAAATGAAGCAGGACCCTGGAGGGAGGCTGTGTCCCTGCGCAGCAGTCTTCTTCTAGGAGGGGTCCTGCCCATGTCAGCAGCAGTGTTTCCTGGAGCCGAGATCAGTGGGTTACCTCTGTGGGCGAATACCACTATTCTAAATATAATTAGGACACACTGCTCATGGAAAAAGCAAATACTGTGAGAGCTGGTTTTGGGGAACGTGTGCCCAAGTGTGGGGATGCCCAGGACTGCTCACATCCACCCTGGACCCTCCTGCTTTGCACATGTGCACTGGCCCAGGCTCATAGCCTGCCCTCACTACCCCCGGTCCACAGCCAAGGAAACCGAGGTGCAGAGCGGCTAGCCTGTGTGAGGGCAGCTCATCTTCACAGTGGACAGACAAGGCAGGTGTGCTGGGTGCGTGCTTCTGGTGGGATGCCCCGAGAAAAGTCTCCTTTCCTCTCTGAGCATCCATTTCCTCATCTGTAAATAGGCACTGCTGCTGTCACACCGCACACAGTTCATCCCCACTCCCCCTGCCTCCTCTGGTGCCAGAGGCAGAAGGGATGAGGCCTCACCTCCTGGCTGAGGTCATAGCAGCCAGCACGTCCAAAGGAAAATGTATGAAATGCAGAGAGGAAGTATTTTAGAAAGTCCAAGAATAGCCAAACTCCTAATTTTTTTAGTCAACAAGGTGTATATTTAGACTTGTGAGCCTCCAGGTCTGGGAAGCATCAGTCCTGCATGTGAGGACAGTTATCCTCTGGGCCAAGGCACTGCCTCCTCCAGCGTCTGTGCTCAGAGCTGCCCTTCACCTCCTGGACGCCAGTGCCATTGCTTCCCCTCCCTCAAGGCCAGGCTGCTTCTGCATCTGGCTTCATTCATGAGCAAATGCCAAGTCACTCAGATCCAGAGCTCCTAGTCAGCTGGAAAGCTCTGTGCAAATTTCAGTATCATTAATAATCACTGATGAGAACTATAAATAAATGAGAATTATAATAGGAGGTCTTTCTCATCAGTGAGTACCCAGGGAGGCACAGGGAGCCTTGGCTGATGCACCTGGCTCTCCCTGACTTCCTGTCACCAGCTCTGACTCTTGCACCCAGGCCAAGCTGTGGGCTGCTTCAGGGGGTTGCGGCTGTCCATGGTGATCTGAGACAGACTGACCTCTTCTGTAGCTCCTCTTTCTGGCTCCAATGCACAAGTAACCTCAGTGTTCTCAGGTGTAAGGTGAGCACGGTGGTCAGCTGCTATCTAGGATCAGTCGGCATCCCACCAGCCTAGCAAGGAGAATGCATGAAATTGTGGGTCCTATTTCTGGGTCTGACTCCTTACTCCTCTTATTTCAAGCTGTGGGACCCAGGGCAAATTATTTCCTGCCCTGAATCTGAGATTCCTCATCTGTAAAGTGGACATGACAAGGCTGCCCTCACAGGTAGTTGTGGAGATTAAAAGAGTTGACAGAGGCACGAATGCAGCCACAGCTTGTGGTGTTGTGGCCACAGCCCCAACTCCCCTGGATGAGCTTGCATGGGTCCTTCTGGAAATGCTGCTCTGTCCATGGTCCTGAGCCACCGTCTTGTGGGAAAAGTTGCTTCCTCCACCCCAAGATCCAAGCACCCTGTCCAACCTCCCCCATGTAGTCTGTGCCAGGTGAGGGGCAAGAAAATGTCAGGAAAAGTGAGTTAGCAGAGTAAGGAGAGAGAGGAGAGGAAGAAAGACACAGACAGTGGCAGACAGACAGACAGAGAGGGTCAGTCAGAGGATGCCACCTCCTCTGCAGCACTACATCTTATACTAGAAAGTTACCCAGTTTGGGAAGTCAACCCTCTACTTTGTTCTCATGGATCTCCAGCCTTCCACCTACCCTCATACCCACCCATCCAGACATCCAGCCTTTCACCCACCCACCCACAACCCACCCACTCACTCACTCACCCTCACATTCACCCGGCTGGACCATGTGCTCAGGTGCTGAGCCAGCCTTTGGGAAGTACAGCAATGACAATACCATGTACCAACCATCAACCTCCCAATCTAAGTTGGGGCTCCAGGCAGGGGACACACTCTGGGGGCTGCAAGGAAGGAGATGTAGGCACCTCTATTTGCATGCATCTGACCTTATCCCATTATTATTATTTTATAAAACATTTTCTTGTTTAATTTTCGGTTGTGCTAGGTCTTTGTTGCTGCACATGGGCTTTCTCTAACTGCAGAGCTCAGGCTCAGTAGTCGTGGCACATGGGTTTAGTTGCCCTGTTGCATGTGGAATCTTCCTGGACCAGGGATCGAACCTGTGTCTCCTGCATAGGCAGGCAGATTCTTTACCACTGAACCACCAGGGAAGTCCCCATCCCATTATTTAAACAACTCCATCTGTGCCTCTATTTGCAGAGAGAGTAGTGCTCAGCATGTGTCTCCTCTGGGGACTGCAGTCAAGGGAGCAGCGACTCAGCCAGATAAGCGCGAACTCAGCAGCTCAGCCTGGAAGAGCCTCTAGAGAGGGCTGTGAGGCTGCAGGATGTGCGGTGTCCGGAGACCTAGGAGGTCTCCTAGGAGGAGGTGAGGCTGTGTGGGTCTTGGAGGAGGAGTCTGTGGGGTGGAGAAGTTGGTGAAGAACATTTCATGGGCCGAACCAGAACAGCAGGGGCTGGACACTGGCAGGGACCACAGGACTGCAGAGTGGGCAGCCACTCTGGCTACTGAGTGTGAGGCTGGGGAGTGGTAGGGGGCAGGGCAGGGTCCGTTCAGCCTTTGATGCTGGTTTGCCACGCAAGTTGAACTCCACCATAGTGGGTGACAGAAACTGCTGACGAGGACCTCGGAATCAGATCTCCCACGTCAGTATGTGTGTAAAGCCCCATGGGACCCCAAGCGGACAGTGAGGCTGGCACTGCTGGGGGAGATGGGGGATCGGGCCATGTCTGGGGAGTCAGGTCTGCTTGTTGTGTTGTGTATATCAGCTGATTCTTTATTTTAAAAACTATTTATTTGGCTGTGTTGGGTCTTAGTTGTGGCACGTGAGGACTTCATTGCATCATGCAGGATCTTTTGTTGCAGTGCAAGCCCTCTAGTTGTGGCATGTGGGCTTACTTGCTCCCCAGCACATGGGATCTTGGTTCCCTGGTCAGGGGTCAAACCCATGTCTCTTGCATTGCAAGATGGATTCTCCACCATTGGACCACCAGGGAAGTCACTATCAGCAGAACTTTGCTGTGTAGCAAAACACCCCTCATCCAAGTGGCTTCCGACAACAGCGATTGATTGCTTCTTGTGACTGTGGGTTGGTGGCTTCTGCCTGGGTCTATGCTGCAGTCGCTTCAGGTAAATGATCTCAGAGCTCAACAGGCCATGACGGTATTGCTCACGTGCTGGCAGGTAGAGTCGGCTGTCCAAGGCCTCAGCCCCCACAAGCTGCCCAGCCTCCTCCCATGTGGGCTCAGGGTGGTGTTCCAAGAGGGTGAAGTGGAGGCCACATGACCTCTTAGGGCCCAGGCTCTGAACTCACACGACATTACTTTTGCTACAATCTATTGACTAAAGCAAGTCAGAGGCCCACCCAGGCCCGAGGGTGGGGGAGATGCACCACTTCATGGGAGTTTCCACACATCCTTTGCAGGCACATTTCATCATCAGGTATCTCCATGCCAAGGACTGTGTGTGCTAAGTGCTCACAGGTGTTTGCTGAGTACCTGGCTCTGAGATGTTTCAGGAAGGGAGAGGGGAGGGGCGCACACCTGCAGAGGTGCAGAGGTATGAAAGGACAGGTCAAGGGAACCTAGAGGGGCTCTGTGAGCTGGAGCTGTGGATGGAGGTGGATCTGGGGAGATGGTCAGTTAGGAGCTGGCCAGGTGAGCAATGGGGGAAGCCTGATGTGAGAGGGGTAGTGAGGTTGGGGAGAGCCATGGAGGGTGAGTGAGGGGCCTTGGGGAAGGCTGACACCCACCCATCTGGCCAAAGAAGGGACGTAGGATGGCTCCTGGCTCTGGTCTCCTACTGTGTTTCCAATTCCCTCTGCTCCTGGCCCACGGGCTCTTCCCAGGTCCTGAGGGGAACCGGGTTCTGTCTCTTCACCCCCACATGAGCCAAGCACCTAGCCCAGAGAGGAAAAATCCTCAGATCCAGAAACCACCAGGGAGAGCTTTAAAAAATGCAATTAAATGGAAAATAATTAAATCAAATTAAAAATGAACCTTGGGGGGACTCCTGCCACTGCTGTTGGTTGTTTTCTGAGTGAAGGCCCAAGACGCCTCCACCTTGTCTTGGCAGCCTTCCCGGTGCTCACCGGGCTGGGTTTTTAAGGTGGAAGGAAGAAGCTGAGATCCCACATGCCAAGGAGCAAGTAAGCCTCTTCCCCCAAACTCACAGGGGCCCAGGATGTGCCTGGTACCTCCCTGCCTCTCTGGCTCCCCAAAGCCCACCCAGCCTCTCACTGGCCACCTGGTGAGGCTGTTTCTCCCGAGTCAGGCGCCCACCAAGGAAGTGCCAGAAGTGTATTTGTTCAGTGCTGCCCCCAGCCTCTCTGGGTTTGTGATCCTTAGAGCCACCTGGTGTGGTGAAATGCAGATTCACTGGCCACACCCCGCCCAGGCTGGTGAATCTCAGGGCTCTGAGTTTACACCAAGCCTCAGGGATTGTGCTGGCCTGTGGCCCTAGTCCAGGGCCTTCCCTTCAGAGCAGATTTGTTGGTGGCCCAGAGAGGGGCCCTGGCTGAGGCTCTCAGGGAGCATGTAGGTCTGGGAGGATGCACATGGAGAGATCGAGGGCATCAGCCAGTGGGGGCAAATGAGGAGGGCAAGGACGCCCTTTATATCTGTACACCCTACCTAGGAGGCAGCCCGCTGTGATGGGCTTTCTTAGGAATCTGATGAATCCCTCCCCTGCCTCATGCATTCCAGGCAGGGCCACAGCTGTTTGCCAGGTGGGGGCTGAGTCCGAGGCCAAGAGTCCACAAGGCTGTCTCCCCAGGGGCCCAGCAGTCTGTGAGACTGAACTGCTCAGAGTCATCAGCAGGACAGGATGTGGAGGGGACATCTGGAACCTTTGTCCCCAGAGACCTGGGGGCCAAGATGGAAATCCCATAGAGGGTGGCTGAGGAGGTGTGTCTGCCCCCAAACAAAGCTCCAAGGCTATCACTGACCAGAAATCCCAGGCTTGGAGGGAGGGCAGAGTCTGGAGAAGGTATCCTTCTTGTTAAAAAATGTAATGACAAATGGAGAACACATATGTGCCAAAAGCAACACGTGTGTGCGTGCTGTCATTTCAGTCATGTTCGACTCTGTGCAACCCCATGGACTATAGCCCATCAGACTCCTCTCTCTATGGAATTCTCCAGGCAAGAAACCTGGAGTAGGTTGCCATGCCCTTCTCCAGGGGATATTCCCAACCAGGGATCGAACCCATGTCTCTTACATCTCCTGCATTGGCAGGTGGGTTCTTTACCACTAGTGCCACAACAAAAGCAAATGACCAGCACAGTCAGGCAGCCCCCAAGGCGTCCCTTGTCCCTAACCCTCCAGGAGACCCCCAGAGAAGACCGACCCAATGAAGAAAGGGAGCACCAGAGCCAGGAGTAGACTGGCCAGAACCCTGTGAACGGGGTCACTGAAGTTTTGGGGCTCATGACCTGTTCCTCCAGCCAAAGGGCTGGCCATAGAGGAGAAGCTGGCCTCCATGGTACCCCTGCCATGTGTCGGAAGGATGCTCAGACCCCTGCCCACCAGTCGGCAGGCAGCTCACACCCTGGGAGTTAAAGGAACTGCGTTCTGGCTCCGGGTCTCCAGACAGCCAGGTTATCAGTGCCAAGGGTCTCTGGGTTCTGGGTCCCTCTTCCCACCTACCTCTTCCTTCCTCTCGCCGCCTGGGGTCCCACTAGCACCCCGGGTGGACCCCGACCTCCCCAATGTCCTGCCTTCCAATCCCTCCTGCAGGCCTTCCTTCCCAACACAATGCAGGCATCTTGCTAGACTAGGAGGGAGGGCCCTCCCGAGGCAGATCTGCGGCCGCATGGCTGCTTGCTCTGATCTCCCTCCTCCACCTGCGTAACAATTTCCAGCAAGGTGCGAAGGCAACTCCTGCGCAGGCGCAGTGCCTCCTGGTGCTCATTGGGTCCAGCACGTGTCAATCATCTACATGGTGGAGGCGCTTAAGCCGACCGGAAGTTGGGCTGGCTGCCATTGGCTGACAGGTCTGACGGAGCCCATCTCCTCAGGTTGTCGAAACAGGTGAGGCTGGTGGCCAGAGCAAGGTTAGGACCAGAGGGACTGGCCTCCCTGGTCTGGGCCACGTGAGGGGCTGGTCCTTCAGCCACTCCTCCCCTCACCCTACTCCTTCCCCCACAGGAGGTTCGTGGGGGAGGGGCTCAGATGGACTCCGGCAAGTGACTGGGGGTCCAGCTGCTGTGCCAGCGCTGCCTGACAGGGACGTCCACAGTGGTGCAGGGCACGTCCTGGCGAGGGGGCCACAGAGGAAGGCTCTAGGGCTGCCGGTGGTGGCAGCTGGAAAGACAGGGACAAGGTGGTCAGGCCCTGCTGGCGGGGGTGCCTAGCCCCAGCGGCTCCTGAGCGCAGGGGCAGTACCTGAGTCAGGGCTGACTGCTTCCCTGGGGAGATGGCTGCCCCCAGTCAGACGCCTTCTGTCTCCAGCAAGCAGAAATGGCCTGGGGGTTCCCGCCTCCATGGGGCTGGGCCACTGGCTTCGTGACGTTCCGGGAGCAGCTTGAGGCTCCGTCGAGAGGGAGGGTCTGGCTGCTGGGACACAGTGGTGAGGTGAGGTGGCAGTGCCAGCAAAGAGGGCTTTCACTGGCCAAGGTGCGAGCTTCTGCCTTGTCCTGCGGGGCTCACGGGCCCTCCGGATGGAGGCCTTCGACGGCAGGTTCAGGAATGGGCGTGAGATCCCGCAGAGGGAGACTCCTGGGAAATGTGCTTCTGGCTCTTCAGGGAGGTCCTGAGACGACCACCATCTTTTTGTCTATGTGAGTCACCCATGTCTGCATGTGACACCCGGATTGCCGAGACTTCTCAGACCAGCCCCAACCTCTGTGGGGAACTGCGAAGGATCCGAGGGTCATCAGTTACTCCACCCTGGTTTCAAAGATGCTGGCAGGACACTAGCATCCTGGACCAGAGCCAGAGGGCTGTGTCACCCACGGCACAGTGGGAGCTGGAGTTTCCTCGAGGCGCTGGTTTCCCTCCCCGGACGTGGTGCAGGTAGGTATTGTGCGTGCGGGGTGCCTGAGGAACGGTGAGCCGTGGGAACCTGAGTGTATCATGTGGGCTGTAGGCAAATGGGCCTGTTCTTACCTCAGAGAACAAATCACCTTGCCCTCCACTTGGAGGGGCAATCTCTCTGTCAAGGCGGCTTGACAGGCTGAACAGTCATCCTTAAAAAGACAACCTGAGCACAAGGTGCCTGGGGCTGTGCTGGTGAGATGTGCAGATGTGGGCAGGGCCGTGGCAAAGGGGGAACGGGGACTCTGCTGAATCAGCCCACACAGGACCCAACCCATTCATGGACTTCCATTTGGGAGGAGACTTTTCCTTACTGTCTCAACATGTTACCTCAACCATCAGCATTGGTGGGGACCCGCTTTTCCCTCCATTTGCTTAGTCTTACCTGCTCTTGACAGTGTGACCTGGGCAGGTAATGAAAACCCTGCTCACCTTGCTAAGGAGTACTTAGAGTCCGGCGGAATTTTGTTGGCAAAAGCGTTTAGAAAACTACAGACTGTGTCAGGAGACACACGAGTGTCTCCATTTCTTCTTTTCCTTCTGGTCAGAGATTGGGATCTGGATTCATTTCCTGGGTGCTTTATTCCAACAGCTGAGATAAGTGAGCAATCAGAGGGAGGAGCCCCTCCTTTTCCGCCATCCCCCCCACCCTTGGTAGACGTCTGTCAGAGCAGCCCTTGGCCCAGCCAAGGCAGGGGCTGAATGTGGCCATGTAGGCGGAGAATGAATGTGCTACCAGAGACTGAACACTGTCTTCCCAGATTCACGTGTTGAGACCCGACCCTTGGTGTGATGGCATTAAGGGGGGCCTCTGGGGTGATGAGGTCATGGGGGTGGAGCCCCACATGGGCTCCCTCCCCACTTCCTGCAGGTGAGGGCACTGCAGGAAGTTGCTGTCCGCAAGCCAGGAAGGGGCTCTCACCAGACCGGAGTGGACTTCCAGCCTCCAGAACTGGGGGAGCTCCATGGTAGTTGTTTGAGGCTCCCAGTCTGCCATATTCTTGTCATAGGGGCTAAAACAGGGGATGGGGTGGGGGTGCTGGGTAGGAGAGAAGTGAAGACCATCCTGGGCACATTTGTGTTCACTATTGGTAGGTGATGCCGGGGTTTTGCTGAGCGGTGGCAAGAGGGTGAGCCCTGCAGGGCTAACTGGCACTGTCTTGGTGGGCACGGTGGCATCCCCAAGGCTTCTGTTTGAGTGTCACCCATTTGCAGATCTTCTCTGTATATAGTCTGTCTGATATGTTGCCTCTTTTCCTACTGACGTGTCAGGGTTCTTCATATATCTGAGGAAACAGCTTATTTCACAGCAGTGGGGCAGGAGGCAACACAGGCCACTGTGCACCAGCCCCTCCTACATATGCAGTGAGCAGGGGACCACACAGAGCTCTTGATCACAAGAGGGGCTCCGACGTGTCCTGGGGGAACAGACCAGCTCAGCTGTGCTCCACCCAGTGCTCTGCGCACTCACTGACCAGCTGTAGGGAATCTGTGACCATCCTCAGAAGGCTGTGAGGTGTGTTCTGAGAAATGAGTGGGAAATGCTGACCCATCCTGGTCCTACCTGGAGCAGGACTCAGGGACAGGCTCATGCATATGCCGCCCACCACACACACAAATACACGCGCACGCACCACAGACACACACAGCATGCACGCACGCACACACAACACACACATACACCCACACTGAGCCCTCCCTGGAGGCTGCCCTCCAGTGAGCGTCCTGGGGCCCCTCCCCAGGGGCTCAGGGCACCCCTCCTCCTCAGCCCCTCCCCTCCGCCTGAGGCTGGCTCTGCCACGCGTCACGTCCCCTGAGCTCCACGACAGCTGGCTGAGCTTAATGAAGCCCCACAGTGTGCCAGAGTCCACCTGGCGAGGAATTACCAACAATAACAAAATAGCAGACACTCGAGGCGGGGTGAGGAGGCCAGGGGTGGGGCCTCCCAAGTAGCCCTCAGGTCCTGGCTGCACTGACCCACTCAGATACCACATGCCAGCCAGGGTGGTGGGCCTGGGTCTGCAGGCCTCCCATCCTTTACTGTGCTGGAGGCTGCAGACAGCCCCACTCCACAGGGGAGGAGGCTGTGGTGTCCATACCTGGGTGCCGCCCAGGGCACAGGCACATCCCCAGCTTACAGAGTCCAGACAGGATGACACGAGAGGACTGAGGCCTATTTCTGGAGGGCGTAGAAGGGGGCTCTAGATTTGTCATGAAAGTGGGGGACCTCCCTCCATGATGTCTTGGCTTTCCACGGGTGTATCAGGAAAAGGTGGTGCCAGCAGAAGGGGCCCAGAGTGGGGGCTTGGAGGAGCAGTGGGGTCCCCTGGACAGCTCACGGCCTTGGACGCCCAGGATCCTTTAGCTGACAGAGCCTGGGCTCAGCAGAGGGCCTCCAGCGGAGGGTGTGGGGATCCTGAGTGCAGCCTGAAAGGCTAGAGCTCCGTTCACTGCCCCTGGTGCACCCGCCAGCCCCCCACGGTGGAGAGGGGGCTCTTCCTGGCTTCAGGCACTGTGTTGACTTGAGAGAAGAGGGCACTGGGGGGACCCACCTGGGAAAGCACTTTGCAGGAACCTCAGTGCTGGGCAGGGCTGGTCAGTGGAGCACAAGGGCCACCTGTGCACCCAGGTTGTTTCCTTTAGAAACCGTGTTTATGACCTGCATCCCATCTGCTTCCAAAAGGGTTTTGGGGAAACAGGAAAGCTGTGGAGGCAGAAGTGGCAGGTTTACCTGTCACACTGGATCAGCTTGGGGTCCTGGCACCTAAGGAAAAAGAGCAGCAAGGATGTGGCAGCTACAGATTCATGTTTGCGATTCAGATTTCCCAGGAAACTGTATGAGATGGAGTCGCTTTCAAGGGAAACCCTTGTAAGGCCTGGAGTGGGAATGACACCGTCCACCTGCTCCCCGGGTGGTGGGCGGGCACAGGGCTGATGGCCAGAAGCTGTGAAAGCGGTGACATGGCTGTGGGGCTGTCAGTGCCATGGTTATTGTGTCATGTCGGATCCCTGGAGAGCAAGGCCCTGTCACACCTCCTGCTCAGGCCAGTCCTGGTCTTTGCCCGTCATCCTGAGGTGACCACGTGTTGCCACTTTCGTTCTCCAGGAGTCTTGGTCTGGTGGATAAATGATAGGGTTATCCTATGTGTGTAGGGTATTTATGTTTCTGCTTTATTACTAATGCAGTAGTAAAACGGAGTCCCTCACCTCCAGGGGCACGTGCTACCAAAGAATTGACAGGACACAAAGTCCAGAGAGCAAGAAGGGGCGTTGCTGTCAGGGGGTCTCTGTCCTTGGTCTGGAAGTTGAAGGTGAAAAGGAAAGATGCAGGAGCCCAGCTTCGGCAGCTCCACGTGGCCTACCTGCCGCGGGCACCAGGAGAGCTCTGCCCACACTGTGTGACTTTGGCAGGAATTGAAATCTCTCTGAGCCTCTTACCTCTCATTGTGAACCCAGGTTGCCATGAGGTGAGCGGTGGTGGGTGAATCCCCAGGTTGTGCCCATGGCAGATGCAGAGGGAAAGCCAGAGGCATTGGGCTCACACCACCGTCACTGTGAGTATGAACCCTTCCCCTGTGCCTTCCTCAGCAAAACCCAATGACTCACCTTCCTGGCTCCAAACAGCCTCCAATTAAGAAAAAAAAAGTTTTATTTATTGTTTTTTAGCTGCATTGGTTTTGGTTGCTTCTCGGGCTTTTTTCTCTAGTTGTGGCAAATGGGGTGCTACTCTCCAGTTATGGTTCACTGGCTTCTCATTGTGGCTTCTCTTGTTGCGGAGCATGGGCTCTAGAGCACACGGGCTTCAGTAGTTGCCACACGTGGCCTCAGTAATTGCGGCTCCTAGGCTCTAGAGCACAGATTCAATAGTTGTGGCACAAAGGCCGAGTTGCTCTGTGGCATGTGGGATCTTCTCAGACCAAGGATCAGACCTGTGTCCTCTACATTGGCAGGCAGATACTTTACCACTGAGTCACCAGGGAAGCCCCAGCCTCCAATTTTTGCCATGTGGAGAGGAGTTCAGTCATGAATTCATTTTAAAAAATCAGATGTACATCTCTTCAGAGTTTCTGTTTTCTTCTTGTATCAGTTTTAGTAACTTGTGTTTTTCAAGGGGTTTGGCCATTTTCTCTGTGTGTCTAATTTATTGGCACAAAGTTGTTTATAATATTCCTTTGTTTTATTTTAATGTCTATAGGATCTGTGATGATATCCAATATTCATAGTTTGTTTCTCTTCTCTCTCTCTGTCTCTATTCCTCTTCCCTTGAGTAATGTAACTAAAGTGAAAGTGAAAGTTGCACAGTTGTGTCCAACTCTTTGCGACCCCATGGACTATACAGTCTATGGAATTCTCCAGGCCAGAATACTGAAGTGGGTAGCCTTTACCTTCTCCAGGGGATCTTCCCAACCCAGGGATCAAATCCAGGTCTCCCACAATGCAGGCAGATTCTTTACCAGCTGAGCCACCAGGGGAGCTACCAGAGAACCGAACCTTATATCACTTATTAAAAATCATTCATCTTTTCCAACACAAGCATTTAAAGCTATCAGTTCAGTGCAGTCACTCAGTCATGTCCGACTCTTTGCAACCCCATGGACTACAGCAGACCAGGCCTCCCTGTCCATCACCAACTCCCAGAGCTTGCTCAAACTCATGTCCATCGAGTCAGTGATGCCATCCAACCATCTCACTGTCTGTCGTTCCCTTCTCCTCCTGCCATCAATTTTTCCCAGCATCAGTGTCTTTTCTAAGGAGTCAGTTCTTTGTATCAGGTCACCAAAGTATTGGAGCTTCAGCTTCAGCATCAGTCCTGCCAGTGAATATTCAGGACTGATTTCCTTTAGGATTGACTGGTTTGATCTCCTTGCAGTCCAAGGGACTCTCAAGAATCTTCTCCAACACCAAAGTTCAAAAGCATCAATAGTTTTCACTTTAACCACTGCTTCGGCTGCAGCCTACAAATTTTGATATGTCATGTTTTCATTGTTATTCAGTTCAACGTATTTTCCAGTGTCCTTTGTGATGTTTAATTCATGGGTTATTTAGAAGTTTTTAGTTTAATTTCCAAGCATTTGAGGGCATTTTACAAATGTCTTTATCTAATTGATTTTCTGCTGTACTAGGCTAGAGAATATATTTCATATGATTTTAGTGGGGTTTTTTTTGCAGTTATTGAGACATATTTTATGGTGAAGAATCCATGTTCATTTGGGGAAAAAAGTGTTTGCTCTGCTCTTGCTTGGTGGAGTGCCCTATAAATGTCACGTAGATCATTTGGTTGATGCTGTTGTTGAAGTCTTTAAACCCCTTGCTGATTTTCTGTCTCCAGAGCTGATCACTTACTGCGAGAGGAATGTTAAAATCCCCAGCTAGAGTTGTGGATTTGTCTCCTTTTAGTCTGTTAGTTTTTGCTTCACAAATTTTGAGGCTTCTAAGTATATACTTGCTTATGATTATGATGAATTGAAAATATACTGTATTTCACCTGCAGTTTTAAGGACTTTTTTGTGCAAGATATAGACTACTAGGTTCACAGATGTCATTTTTCTTACTATGGACTGCATTATTTTGATGAGGAGTCAACTGTATTTCTCATCCTCGTCTCCTTGTGATATGCTGCATTTTGAAGTGATCCCTGTATATTTGGTTTTAGTATATTCCTGGGTATGAGTAGTTGGGTTTTATTTTTGTTTTTATTTTTAGTTTATTTTTCTTGGTTTTATTGATTTGTTGGTTGATATTTTTCATCAAATTTGGGAAATTTTCAGTTATTATTTCTTCAAGTTTTTTTTTTTTTCTGCTCCACTCTCTTCCCTCTCTTTCTCGCACTTAGATTGTTTATATATCGGACTGCTCGATATTGTCCCATGGGTCACTGGGGGTCTTTGTTGTTTTTTTAAAAAAGCTTTATTTCTCTCTTAGCTTAAATTTGGATTGTTGTTATTGGACCTGTCTTCAAGTTCACACATCATTTCTCCTGTAGTCCAATCTGTTATTAGACTCATCCAGTGAATTTTTCATTTCAGACTTTGTGTTTTTCAGCTCTACATTTTCCATTAGATTCCCACAATTATAGTTTCCATTCTGTTGAGAATCTCCCTCTCCACACTCACGTCTTCCTTTTGTTTGAAATCTTTCTTTTGTAATTCCAATATCTGTGTTATCTCTGTATCTGTTCTACTGACTGGTTTTACTTTTTTCTTTTCTGGTTATATTTTCTTGCTTGTTTGCATATCTAGTAATTTCTTATTGTGTGCTAGACATTGTGAATCCTATATTGTTGAGGGTCTGAGTCACACTGTGTTCTTTAAAGAGTGTTAAATTTGTTCTGGCAGATTTATTTTACTAGTGGTTTGGCCTGATCTGTCAGGGCTTGGCTTGAGGCTTTTTCAGGGCAGGAGCTCAACCAACCCTTACCCTCAGGCTTCAATAGTCCTGCTCCTGAGACCTGCCATTCTGGGATGTTCAGCACACTCCCTCCACTCAGCTGTCTGGACTGCTCCGTGCCTCCCAGCACCACATCAACTCTAGACTCTCCAGTTGACTTTCAGTGTATTGGTTCTCTGCTGGGTCTTGTGCATCCCCACCCTGCACATCTATGGCTGACTATTCAGAGACTCAGGGAGCCCTTGCAGGCTCCTGGACCTTCTTTGCACAGCTTCCTCGTCTCTGTACTCTGCATGTTGCAGACAGCTCAGCAGCCCCAATTTTACCTCTCTCTCCTCATTGTTGAGACGTTGAAGTATGTTGGGGCTCTGCTTCAGGAAGCTGGGGTGAATGTGGAGCTATCTGTTGCGCAACATCTGGAGACAGTTTCTGCTTGTATTTTGTGCAGTTCAACAGTTGCTTATAGCAGGAGTGTAAGCCTGTGCCCATTACATGTATCACAACCAGAAACAAGAGCCCACTCTCTACTTTCGCAGCCTGTTGCCTTCCATTTGTATTGCACTTCCCAGAGACACACCCACCCCAGGCCCAACCAAACCCTTCTTTCCTCTGAATATCATTCAGATGCTGTGTTGTCAGTCGCACTTCCCTGAGCCTCATCACAGTCTCACAGGCCTCTTGTTGGCTGTTTGCCCACCTTCTTCTGGACCATGAGCACCTCAAAGGGACTGTGCACTGCACTCTGTAGAAACCATTTGAGGATCCTGGCATAGCACATCTTCAGTAAATGTGGGGGTTGAATTATTGCTAAAGCAGGGACCCCTCTGTCTCTGCTGCTGACCTCTTAGCTGGGCTAGAGTGGGTGTGGGAGAGACCAGGGTGACAGTTCTCAAGTACAAAAGACCTGTGTCTTCGATTTCTCTATGAGGTATAGGCCCAGAGAAGATTTGTGATGTGTTTCAATGATGTCATTCATTTATTCACCCTTTAACAAAAAGTCATAGAGCACCAACCATACATGAGGGAGGAGTTTGTGGAGGGGCCAGGGGCTTGGCGGGTGGTGTCCAGGGTGCAAGGTGGGCTTGCCTAGGATCTGGGGTAAGGGCTTTGTGGCCAGGATGAGGAGGGTGGTTATAATCTGGGTGGCAGTGAGGAGCCGTGGGGAGAGGGTGGGCTCAAGGGGGACTGGGAGGTGGATGAGAGGTGCTCACCAAATGCCAACTGGCTGTCCCCAAGCTGTACCCTGCAGGATGCCCTGTGTGGACAGATGGGCTCACAGACAGGCGGTGTCTGACCCAGGTCCACACAGCTGGCCTTCTAATTCTGGGCAAGGGCTTTCCGCACACACTCTCTGGGCATCCATCCCGCACCACAGGGCTGTGCGGCCAAGACTTCTCACATGTGCTCACAGGTGCACACCCACATGAGTGTGCACACATTCACTCTGAGTGCAGGTGGAAGGTGTCAGGGGGTTGCCTGGCCCTAACCCTAACCCTAACCCATAAGGTGTGGCCCCTTGTGCACATTTCAGGCCAGCCCTCCTGTCGGTCGCTGGCAGGTAAAGGTGCCAGGGCACTGGGCCAGCCCTGCACAAAGGTTGGTGAGATGGAGGTCCCACAGCTGCACCCCACCCTGTGCTCATGGGAAAACAACTGTTGTGACTGTGCTCCTCAGTCTTTGGGGACTGGGGCCACATGGCTTGTCAACCAGAGAGGGCCAGGCAGAGCCAGCGTGCCCCCTCAGCACATCCTGGTCCCAGGGTGGCTGCGCTCTTGGGGTGCAGGGTGTGTCCCCAACCATATGTCCCGGTAGGCCCCGCCTCTCCCTCACCCCCAAGTTCCTTCTCTTCCTCCCTCACCTTCTTCTTCCCTGTCTCCCTCCCTGCAGACCCTCCCTCTTGTCCTGCAGCAACAAAGAAATCAACTGTCAGCCACCCCCACCCCACGGTTCACTCCCTCCTGAGACGCTGATGCACAGACCTGGTCATTAACCTGCCGTCTCCCTCCCCTCCTGCGGACAGTCCTCTCTCTCTTTCCCTCTCTCTGTCTCTCTTTTCTTCCATCTCTCTCTGTCTCTCCTCATCCCCCTTCCCCACCTCCCCTCTTGAAAAGCAAGAGCAATGGGAGTCAAGATCTTCTCTTGGCGATAATTATTGAAAAGTTCAATGTAGACAGAAGCGATGCTGTGAGGAGGGGAGAATATTAAAATGCATGTGCACAGCTTGGCTTTGCAGCAGATGTTGGCATAATTAGAGAGGAAAAAATTATGAAATTAATTTGTGGTTCAATGTAAATTTCAGCGATGGGGGAAAGCTGGGCTCCAGTCACCTCATGTGCACGGATAGACACGCACACGCATGCACACACACACACGCGTGCAGCACACCCCAGCTGCCAGGGAAATGGTAATTGTCAGAACCCATCCAGGGGGAGAAACTGGCATGAAAGCCAGGGAGGGGGCCGAGGGTGGGATTTGTCCTCTTAAAGGCACAGTGGCTCACCACAGGAGGAGACTGGAACTGGGCAGGGACCTTCTGGCTAGTCAGGGTCAGAGCTCAGGCCCCCAGTATCACAACAGCCCGAGGACGACCCTATGGTCTCAGCTTAGGACAGATACACCATGGGGTGTGGGGCCTTCACCCTGTGGGTGTCACTGCTCCCCACATGTGGCCCATCCTCCAACCATGGGAGGCGAGTGTGGGTGGTATGGTCACACAGGGCCATTGCCAGATCATTACAGAGGGTCCCTGCTGGGGGGGGCAGCAGTTCACCTGGTTCTGTGGGCTCAGGCAGGCAGACTCAGGGACCCCTGAGCAGAGGCAGGGGTGCCAGCTGAGACATTGCTGGGGTGGCAATGGGGAGCCACGGAGAGTTGCTGAGCAGGAGAGGGGGGTGGGCAGGTGTGCGGCGCCTCTAGCCAAGCCTCCCAGCCTCTCTCTCTTGTATTCTCTGTCTGCCACCATCCCAGTTCCCTCTCACTTGTCAACTCATCTCTGGGGGCACCCCCTTTCAAGGAGTCGGTGGGGAGGGCCCTGGGGCAGGTGGCGAGGCAGAGACTCACCTTCTGCTGCACCATGGCCAGGCCAGACCAGCCCTCTCCTCCTCCCCCTACTGTGCTGGACCAGCTGAGAGACCCTCTGGGCCTCGGTGTCCGTATCTGCCCAGGGAGGGCTGGCCTGGGGTCTCTGTCTGCATCCTGGGTGCTGCTGCCTTCTGCCTGGCTGCCACTGTGCCCCTGCCCCTCACCGTGAAGCCTGCCAGTAATGACAAACGATTATGAATGTGGCCCCTGCTGCCTGCTCACTGCATCCCTGTGCTGAGGAAGCACCTCCAGCCCAACCTGGGTGCTCCAGCCAGAGCCTCAGACCCCTCAGGCCTGCATCTCCACCTGCTTGGACCCTGAGCCCTCCTGTCGCCAACCCCCCTCAGCTGGGGCACATCCCTTCCAGGTGCTCTGGTGCTTGTCCCCAAGGACATCGTGCCCTGTGGCCCTCGTGAGCCATCCCTGCCTGCAGCGAGCCTCCCCGCTGGGTCCCCATCACCCCCATCCCCTGTCACCTCATCCTCTGCCACCTCATACCCTGACCTGGGCCATTTTGGCCCCTGTGTTCCCCTGGTGAGCCCTCCTCCAGGAAGCCCTCCCTGACCACCCTCTGTAGGCATTGTCAGAGATGTCTGTGCCTCTCCCCTCAGGACCACAAGCCTCTTCAAACAACAGGTGCACTGCAGGCCCAGAGTGCCTGCCCACAGGCCCCTAGGGGTGCCCCCATCCTCCTGGGAGTCGTGTTCACATGTCCTAGATTCATCATCAACGTCACTGACTCTCCTTTGACCCTTCTGGGACCTGAGGAGAAGGTTGGCCTCCCCAAGCCTCAAGCATTGGTGTTGATGAGGACTTGCCCACGGGCATCTGAGCTGTTTCTGTGGGGCATCCAGCAGTGGCTCAAGCCCAGTTCCATGGGTGGTCGCTGGTCACAGAGTTGCCCAGTAGCAGCTTTGTCATGGTGCAGGGCAGAGGGATCTGCCAGCCCCAGACAGGTGCAGAAGAGACAGCTGGGTGGCCTAGGGGCCCCGTGGCTTGTCCAGGGCCATCATGGCTGGAACCCACATCCATGTGGACCCAACACCCATGTGTCTGCTGCATCCTCTGGATGGGGAGAGACCTTGGCAGGACTCTGGTCAGAGGCCAGAGCCTCTCCTGAGAACCCCGGTGAGTCTAGCCCTGCCTGGGACCAGGGCTCAAAACCCTGGAGCCAGGCAGGTCTCTAGCTCTCCTCTCACGCCTGGCCAGCTGGTCAGCATCAGGCTGATGCCATCTCCACACTCAGAGCATGAGGAGAGAGAGGCAGACAGACCAATGCCCGTGTCATCCTCACAGGACCGAGCCATATGGCTCAAGCTGACTGTGCTCCCCGACGGTCTGAGGCCCCCTCGGACCCCGGGAGGCAAAGGGATGATGATGGAGTTGGGCCCCCAGGGCCCAGGTGGAGGGGGTGACTTCCCCTGCCCGACCCTAAGGGGGCTGCCCCCAGTCACAGGCAGGGAGTGCCCAGCCTCCTTGCCACTCTGATTCTTTGTTTCAACCTCTAAACTTATATCCTTATTTATAAGATAAGTAAGAAGCAGCAGGGAGACTGGGGCTTGGTGAGAAATGTCTGTGTCCATTCTGGTGGGATCCTGTAACGTGTGTGCAAGTGGCCGTGGTGGGGGCGGCATGTGGAGGGTGTTTGTGCAGTGACCACGGTCTGTGCACCCGTCCTGTGCGTCTGTGTCGTGTGTGGCCTTGCCTGTTCTGGGGTTACTCCCAGCAGCCCCCACCCACTCCACCCCCCCAGCTCATTAAGGTTCTCCCATTATTCTGACATTTGTGCGCGTCACGTACCGGCAAGAAGTAATTTACTTAGAAGAAATTAAAAGTTCATTTTAATTGAGCGCACACTGCAGTATGCAAATGAGCACATTATGCACCCCAAGCAGAAGAAGTAGAAGCAGCGTTTAACCCTCCGCTCGCCGGGCTCCTCAGCTCAAGGCTGGGGTGCTCCCAGCCTTTCGGAGGCCTCCCGTCCTCAGGTCCCCAGGTGGGAGGGGGCCGGCTACACAGGGAGCCATGCATCCCTCCTGAGCCCTCTGAGAGCTTTTTCCAGATGTAACAGCCATGTAAGCACTGGCGCCCAGGGGCCACGTGAGTGCCAGCACCCTGGGGAGACACCCTAGCGCTGAGCCCACACGGGCTCTCTAGGCCCCAGGCTCTCTAGGGCAGGGGCTAGCGTCACCCCAGCTCCAAGAGGCCCCCAAACCAGGCTGAGTGCAGCAGAGAATCCCTGAGGCCCGACTGCAGGGGGGCCCCAGCGTGGTGGGCCACCCTGGCCTCCCCAGATCTGTGACCGGGACTGGTGTCCAGCATATGCTCCGACCCTGTGAGCTGAGACCCTGAGAGCTGGCATGTCACTGCAGCCCAGGGTCTGGTCAGACAGGGCAAGGGCTAGGCCCCCCACGCAGACCCTTCCCTGTGCCCAGGCCAGACGCACACACCCACCTCCTGCCATTTATAGTTGTGGCCCCAAGGTTCAGAAGGGATGAGCAGCTCGTCCAAATGATGAAGGGATCTCAAGAAACTGGGCTAGTGTCCATCCTTGGAGCCTGCTTGAGTGCCATCGCGGCCATGTCACTCGGTTGGGGCACTGGGGCCGCCTCCTGTGACCATGGAAAGATGCACTGGCTACTTCCCTGGGCCCTAGGGACCCCCAGAAGGGTAGCAGGCCTGGTCTCCAGCAGAGGCCTCTACCAGGAGGTCTGGTGGAGGTCGGAGGCGGGTGTCGAGTTCCAGCTGGGTGTCTGTGGCATGGGGCACCTCGTTTGTCAATGGGGTGTGTCAGGCTACCCACCATGGTGTCCAGCGTCCTGCAAGGCCTGCAAGTGTGGCCTGGGGCTGGTCTCTGCCCCCATTCACGTGCTTTCCTCCTCCATCCCTCCCTCTGTCCCTCTGTCCCTTCTTGACCTACCCTAAGGTGTGGATGGCAGGTCAACACCTAAACAGAAGAGCAGGAGAGGGCAGACCATCCCCCAGCTTCCAGAGGGGCCTGGCCCCTGCACCAGGAGCCGGGCTTCTGCTCGAGCTGTGGTTGGTCCCTAGGCAGTTGTTTTTATGCTGGATTTTCCCTACCTGTCAGACCTGGGATTTTTAATGACAGTGAGAGTGAAGCTGGCTCCCTGGTGTGCACTGACAGCAGCTGCAGGAGGCAGACAGAGCATCTCCTGACCAGCCCACAACACCCACAGACGCAAAGGTGCCATCATGGCACACGTGGACGCATGGGCACAGCAGGGCCGAGCAGGCTGTTCCCGCCATCCCCGAGTGTCCAGCTGACGGGGCACGGTCCCTCAGGGCCACTGGCCACCTGGCTGTAGCCCCCTCCTGCCCTGCCGCTCAGTCTTCACCTGCTCACGCGTGGGAGTCTGTGTTCCCCCGGGCGAGGGCCCCTCACCTCTGCCCCCCCTCCCAGTCCAGAGCTGTTTCATCTCACAGATTCCCTAAAGGGGGAGGTGCAGGAGTGGGAGGCCACCACCCCCATGTGAGGCTCTCAGGCCCTGGGTGGCCAATGACACTGGGAGAACCCCACCAATCAGGCAGTGGGACCCTGGAGGGTGGGTTGGCCTCACAGGGCCTGGGAGTCTGCATTCCCAACAGGTGCCTTGGGAGCAGGTGAGGCTCAGCAGGACCACCCCAAGAAGCCATGCGAGCTGCTGGCCTGGGGTCCATGGTGAGCTCTCCACCAGCTCACCCCTCTAGGTCACTGAGGGGTACCTTGGCAGGGGCACAACCAGGAACCCGTCAGCACCTTTTCCTGGAGGCTGAGGGAGAGGGGCAGTGATCACGGGCCCAGGAGAGATGGGGGTCAGCCTTGGGGCACCTTCCTTCTTGTTCTGCCAGACATAATGCTGAATCCTAGACCCTCCTGAGTTCTCCAGGCCCCTAGTTGGGAGGGTGGCTGGTTTCTCTGTAGCTGCTGGGTTCCTGGTTGTGCCCCCCACCAGGGTACCCCTCAGGGTGACCCAGAGGAGCTGGGGGCAGGCAGGCCTACTGCTCGGGCAGTTCCCGTGACCCAAAGTGTCCGTGTCTCCCACCCCAGAGCGGGGAGCTTGGCCCATGAGGGCCCATCGTGAGGGGCCAACCCCGGGGCCTGTTCAACTAGGAGACTGAGGACTTGTCAGGACCATACCGTGTGTGGCCACCTCTCCCCCTCTTACTGCAACTGCAGCTCCCAGGCGCCCGCGGCTTTTGGCCCATTGGTGCACACCCACCACCCACCTCCCTGCCCACAGCTGTGTCCTGTGTCCTCGGGACCCCCAAGCTGGACAGTGCACACCCTGTGTGCATCACTGTGGCCCTTGCACTACAGCTCCTGGCACCACCACCTTCCCGTGTGGGTGTGTTGAGCTGTCCCAAGCGTGTGCAGTGTGCCCCGTGGAGGGATCTCATCTGTGGCCCTGAGGGCCGAGCTCTTGGTCACAGTGCGCAGCTCAGCGGGGATGGAGGGGGCGTGTGGCCAGGGAGCCAGCCGGGGCAGAGTGCCGGGCAGACTTCGCACCCCTGCAGGTGCATCTGACCGCTGTGAGGGAGCTTGGTGGGAGCAGGAAGTTTCTCTTCTGTGCTGGCAGCCACGGGGGCTCCCTGATACCTGACGCGGGGCAGAGACTCACCCTGAGAGGGTCATCCAGGAGCTCATCTAGTCCAGGTGGGCAACAGCTGGTGGGCAGCGACTCCCTGGAATTCCCATGGGTGGTGGGAGAGGCTCTGCGATCGGTTGGTGACGTCTGCCCTGGCTCAGGAAGGGGCCGGGCCTCTCGTTAGGGACAACATAGCCAGCCTGTCCCGAACTCTCCCTGTGGGTGCCGGTCTCTGTCTCTGTAGCCAGCCCTCCGCCCAGGTCTCCCAGGTCTTGTGGTTCACAGGCCAGTTCCGATTCTGAAGACAATGAAGTCCTGCATGGTCCTTCATGGTTTGGGTGGTGTCTGAACCTGTTATGAGGTACAGCCTGAGCAGCTGGTTGCCACCAGGCGTGTGGTAGGGCCGCTCTAGTCCTGCTCACTGTGTGGGTGGGCTGACTGGTCTGCAGTACACACTGGGCCTGGGGGGTGAGGGGGTGGTGTCCTCGGGCCTCTGCTGTGCGAAGAACTGGCTTCTGTGAGATGTCACTCCCTGCGTTAGTCGCCCCTGGAAAGCCAGAGCTGCTCGCGAGGCTCTGGTGCATTTTGCCCTTCTGAGCGGATGTGCTGCCGTCCACCTGAGTGGGAAGTGACCGCAGCTCGGGGCAGGGTCACCTGAAGACACCAGCCATGCCGGCCATGCTGGTCATGCTCAGTGTCTCATTCTGTTCTGCGACAACCTTTGGAAGATTACTGTCCCCCACAAACGAAATGGGGCTCAGAGCAAAGCAGGTGAATCGAGGCCCCGCTTCACTCGGTCCATCCATCACTGGGGGCCTGCATAATCCCTTCTGGCTCTCGAGACCTCAGAACTCAGCTCCCCAAACATCTCCCTCCTATGTGCCCCCTGCCCCAGCACTCTATACTCACCAGTTCCCTCCTACAGGGCCCTAGGCAAACTCCACCTTGGCCTGGAAGCCTTCCCACCCCTCTGTGCATACCAGCTTCTTGCTCTAGTTGGGGGTCAGCCATGGGTACCCTCCATGGTCCATGGCACTGGGCAAATAAACAGGTGAAGATGGCAGGGTGGCTCAGGGGCCCTGGGAATCTCCAGTCCCGGAAAAGCATGGGTCAGGATCAGTGGGGAGGGAGTTTGATGTCAGTTCCCGTGTTGTCTGGCCCCTGAGGAGTCCACATGGGCCCTGAAAAGGGAGGAAGCTGCAGCCTGGCACGTGCAGGGGCCACCTGGGGTGGGACACAGGAGAAGCTGGGGGGAGCAGGGGCCTTTAGGGGGCTGGTTGCACCCCAGGCATGCCCTCCTGGCAAGGCTCCAGATAACAAGCAGGAAAGAGTTAAGTCCTCTGTGAGCGACCGAGAGAAAGAAGTGGTAAACAATTTTTCTCTCCCTCGGCTAAATTAATATGCAAATTCCTAAACCCCCTCCACTCCCTTCCCCTGCCTTGAAATTAGCGAGGTAGGATGCTCGGGCTAATTACGCATTCAAACGAGCGGGCTGTTTGGGCGCTGAGAGGATGCTGAAATGATTGTGCGAAGATGGGTGACGTTCGAGCGGCCCTCCTGCTGCATCTGGAGCAGCTCTCCTGTGCTGTTCGGGCAGATGCCCCCCAGCAGGGGCCGAGCCCCCAGGAGGGACCCGCCGGAGACCCCTCACCCTGTCCCTGTTCTCCCCTCCTCCCACCCATAAGCAAGATCACCCACAACCCCTGTGAGGCCGGCGCCTGGGCTCAGGACCTGGGCTAAGGAGCTGCGGTGATGGCTGCCACACGGCGGCTGGAGTGGGCAGGGCAGTCCATTTTGCTGGCGGACAGGGCCTCCAAGCAGGGCAGGCAGGTGGCTGAGCAAGCAGACCCCTCACTTGCAGCCCCTCTCAGCAGGGCTCTCACAAGCTGCCTTGTGTACTGTGGCTCTAGGTTCACCTTCATCCCCAAAAGGTGTTTCTCTGCCAAGTGGGCATCTAGACAACAGGAGAGAAGAGGGAACAGGCACCAGAGGTGGGCGGTGTGAACAGGAAGCAGGCAGGCCCAGGAGCTGACAAGGGCCAGAGCCAGGCTCTCCTGGTCCTTCCTCTGCCCGCGAGGCTCAGCTCCCTGTCCACCAGCCCAGGCCATCCGCCCCATCCATGCAGCCTCCTCCCCCAAACACTACCCCTCCCTCTCGGGTGCTCACATGAGACCCCTTCTTCCTGCCTCCTCGCCCCCTCCACTTCAGTCACCCCCCCAGGGCCCAGCTCCAGAGCTGGTGCCCAAGCCCTGTACACCCTGGGCCACTTCTCCTGAAGAGCCTCTCAGAGTCTGAGTTGGTCCCCCCAGTCCGCCTCCAAGCCCTGCAAGACAGCGCCCCATGCTGGGCTCTGTGGATCTCCTGGTCCTTGACCCCTGGCTCGGCTTGTAGATCTGCCCCGGGGGTGAGCCGGTGAACAAGCTGACCAGGTGCCCTGCTCTGCAGGACCCCAGGAGTCACAGAGGGGAGGGGGCACCCATGCGGGGGTTTAGCAACTGCATCAGGTTAGGAGACTAGGTGCAGGCAGATGGGTGGGTGGGCTGCAGCATCCTTGCCAGGCGGGCAGGACAAGGATCCCCAGGGCCCGGGGTTTGCCCTAGGTTGGACAGGGGTGCAGACCCCCACTTTCCCCACCTGGACGCAGAGGCCGGGCCTGGTTCTGAAGAGCACCAGGAAGGGTAGTGGACAGAGCCTGTGCGTCGTAGGCTGGTCAGGTCATGCCCTCTACACTGGCCTGTCTCCCCATCTGGGCTGAATTAGATGCTGTCCCGAGACCCTGCCTGGTGTATAGTTCTAGACCCAGGACCTCCTGTCCCACTCATCAAGCACTTGCTGAAGGCCTCAGAGTGCCCAGTACCAACCTCAGCAGAAAACGCACAATTCCAGGGCAACCCTTCTCCCCGCAGAGGAGAGACGGGAGGCAGAGGGGACCAGCAGGCAGGCAGACACCCCGGCTCTGCACACCTGCCCTCTCTCTGCCCATGCCTAGGGCAGCCGGGTTTCCAGAGTTGTAGGGGCGGGTGGTGGTCAGGAAATCAGGAGCAAGGCCGCAGGGATGGATGGTGGATGGAAGGGTGACATCAAATACTCAGTGGGGGTGGCAAGGATGTGGAGTGTGGTCCAACCTTCCCTAACTGCAGAGGTGGTACTCACTGGGTCAGAGGATGGGACGGCCGAGGAAGGCAGATCACCCCAGGGAGGCAGCGCATCTCAGTGTGGCCACCTCAGCTGGGAGCTGCAGCTCTGAGCAGCTGCAGCGGTGATACTGAAAGTGGATGGGGACTGATTAGGAGAGAACCCCAGGGGAAGGAGAGCCAGGAGGTGGGGTGTCCTCGAGACCTGAGAACACAGGGTCCAAAGCAGCGCTGGCCACCCGCCCCACCAGGTGTGACCTGGGTTCCTGCAGGAGGGGTTAGGGTTAGGCAAGATGGCCGGCCACACCTGACCCCACCCTGGACTCCACTCCTGACACAGTGCTGGGCACTGGCTGCCCTGGGCAGGGATCTCTGGGAAGTGGGAGGGGTCAAAAAGCCGATCCTCTGGCTTCCTGGAGCTGGCCTTCTCCTGGATGTGAGAGCTACCCCGTAGAGCCCAGGGGCTTTGTCCCTCTGATGGTGATGCATGGCCCCAGTAACTCCCCGAGAGAGCTCATGGCTGAGAGTTCTGGCGCAGCTGCTGCCCGCCCCCCCACCCCCAGGCACTCGGAGATGCCAGGCTGCGGTGCAAATTAACACCATTTGTTCTGCAGAATGTGCTTCATTTCTGTGCTCCACACAGAGCTCATTACCTCACGGCAGCTCCTCCATCCCCAGCCCACCGCCTGCACTGCATGGGGGAGGGTGCTAGGCCGGGTCCTTGGACCGTGAACTGGAAGGCTTGTGGGCTCTGGGAATCATTTCTGGGGGGCTCCCAGCCTGACACTCCTGCAGCATCATTTCTGCACCTCCCAGCCCTGTCGCCTTTTGCAGTGGGAACAGGGGGTGGGAGTGATTTGACCTCTGAGTCCCTGCACTGGCCTCCCAGACAATCAGACCACTTGGCCAAACTGGAGCTCAGCTCTCAGGAAAAGTCATCGAGGGTGACAGTTGTCAAGGTCAGAGCAGGCAGTTAGACAAAGACTCCACCCAGAGGCCAGGCCAGGCAGGCGAGGCCCTGGGTGGGTTTGGGGAAGGCTGGCAGCCCTGGAGCCCCTGCATGTGGCACAGTGGGTCCAGGAACTGGCCACCCGTCTCTGACCCTGGGCAGAGTCTCTAGGATGAGACCCTGAGGGCACTGAAGAGGGCAGAAGGTGAGCACCTGATGCCCAGGGAAGGCCTAGGGGCAGGACTCAGGCCCCAGGGGGCACAGCCACCCTGTGCTCACCACCTGCCATGGGAGCCTGGGGTCTTATGGACTCCCTCACATGGCAACTCTCACCATGGTTCCCTGCTTCCAGGGGGTCTCAGGGCAGCCACTTGCCCCACCAACTGTCCCTCCAGAGCTAGGAGACCGGGCTAAGCAGAGGGACCGAGCACAGGACAGTGGCTGGACCCCACAGAGGATCTCGTTAAAGACCTGCCCTACAATGGCTTCCCCTTCTTAGACCAGGGCCCACAGGCCCGCCTCCCATGGGCCCCATGTGCGGGCCTCACCCCTCCCCCACTGGGCTTCCTCACCCACCTGCCCTGCCCCCACCTGGGGGCTGGGGTCCCAGAGAGGTGCACCTGGGGAGCTCACACTGTATGTAGAAGGTGCTTGTCCCCAGAGCATCCCCTGACCAGGGCAAATCTCCCTGGGGGCTCCAGAGTTCTGGAGTTCTTTCCCTGATAGTAGCAATATGGAGGCCACTGGGCCAGAAGGGCTCCACAAGGCTCCCAGGGCTTCCATGGTCCACCTTGAGGATGGTCCGGGGAGAGAGGTGGCAGGGGTTTGTGTAAACCCTGGGCAGCCAATGGCAGTGGCTGGCCTTGGCCGACCGGAGCCTGGTTCCTGACCTCTGGATTTTCTTGGGGACAGTTGGGGTGCAGCACCACCCTTCCATGAATTCAGATTTACAAATGAGAAAGTGGAGGCTCAGAGAGGACAAAGGTCACACAGCAAGCTGGGAGCTGGACTCAGCATCAAGCACTTTGCCTCCACACCTCTGCTCCACCCCCTGCCCCTGATGAGCTAAGGCCAGGTGGTAGAGGCATTGGTGTGGGGGAGCCGCCTGAGCCCCAGGCCTGAGCCCCACCCACATCACCCTCCTCTCCTGTCTGTCTAGCCCCTGCCCAGTTACCCAACAACCCAGTCTCCAGTACCAACCAAACCTCGGCTTCAAGCTCAGACACACACCCTTGTATCTGAGAGGTGGGAGGGGTGCTGTCCTGCCCAGGAGCCGGCATCAGATCAGGGAGCAGAGGAGGGGCACCTAGAGGCAGTCACTGCCTGAGCGGAGCTACAGAGGTGCTGGCTGCAGGACTGGGCAGGTGGGGGGAGCAACAGGGATGGGGAGCATCCGAGGATGCACCTGGTACCATGGGAGGGCACCTGCCCAGGGCACCGCTGGCAGGAGGCTCTTGGCAGCCGCACATGGGCGCTGACAGTTGGGCAGTCAACACCTGTCCCAAGGGATTTGGCTGGGTTGTTTGGTTCTCCCATTTCGTAGAATGCTACACTGGACTTGGAGGACCAGGATCCATGGATGTGGAGCACTTGACCCATCTGTCAGTAGTGGCTGAGGCCACTCAGGGCCAAGCCCCGGGTCGTGAACCCCCGGCCATCCTGTCCTTGGTCCCACCAGACATGGCTGGGGCAGGGCGCAGTGACAGTGATCCTGTCCATTGTGACTCAGAGACATGGTGGGAAGACCTAGGGGCCCTCTCACAGGTTGCAGATGGCAGTTGGGGTTCTGTGTGGACTTTGCAAGGGTCTGGGGATGCCCAGTGTGACCAGCATAGGGTAATGTCAGTGTGCATGGCCCAGAGCATGTGGTCAGGTCCATTCTGCTCCATTATGAAGCCCCATCTCCATGCATGGAAGCCAGCACATAGGTGTTCTACTGATACAGAATAAGCAAGTGGATGGACGGATGGACAGATGGGTGGGTGGCAAGCAGGTGACCAGTGTAGCCACCACATGGCAGGTGGGACTTTGTTGGCTGTGCGCTGGTCTTGTTGTGAGGCAGGGGGCCATCAGACACCAGAGCAAATCATCGAAGGGAGCTATAGATGCCTTTCTAGCTGGGGCTGCAGAGCAGACGGCTTGTCCACATGGGGCAGCTGGTGCTCACGTGAGGTGGCCAGGGTTTGATGCAGTGGGCAGGGAGTCTGCCCAGCAGACACTCGCTCATTCCTGGGACCTTTCTGGGAGCTGGGTCCCAGGCTCACTTTCTGTGGTGTGGGAAACTGCAGAGGCTGTTCTGTCAAGAAACAGAAAGACTCCATGAATATTTCATTAGGGGGTGCTGTGCCGGCCTCCAGGAATGTCTGGCAGGGTCTCCAGGGAGCTGGGAGCCCCATTCAGGAAGCAGGACTGTGAGATGCCGGGGGTGGGGCAGGGCTTGGAGACAGTGGGGGGGGGCACCAGCCTCTGCCCTTGCAGGTGGCTCTTGTGTCCAGCCGACTGTGGTCCTTCATGCTCTGCCTGTCACCGTGCTGGCTTGAGCACCAGCCTGTTTCTGTGGACAAAGACTTGCTGACGTGAGGGCAGAGGTCCTGGGCCAGCTTCCTCATTTCCCCCAGCACAGCTCCCATGGCCCACACCCTGCCCCACCCAGGCCTGTGGCCAGGTCAGAGCTGCCAGGCCAGGGGGCAGGGGACCCCAGAGAGGGGTGAGACCTGGTGAGGCCATGGAGCTGGAGCAGCATTGGGACTGGGGTACCCAGAAAGGCTTGATGGGGAGGTGGGCTGTGGTTGGGGGGGGTCCCTGCACCCATCACTGGGGGCACAGTGGATGGGCACAGTTGCCCAAAGACCCTGGTGTTCCGAAATCCCCTGCTGGGTGCTCAGACTAGGGCTCACCTCAGCCTGATCAGCACCTGCCCTGCTGGTGGGAGTGTCGACAGAGAGACATGGGGGCTAGACAAGTGACACCCTCAGCCTCAAAGACCCGGCCAACCCACAGAGTAGGGAAGGCTCTCCACAGGGCCCCATTGTCCCACTGGCCTCTCACCGAGGAGGCTGCTCACTGAGGCCGGGAAACCTTGCTCTCCTGCTGCTTCCGGGAGTCCCCAGAGTGTTACCACCCAGTGCACTGAGGCTGCTGGCCCAGTTCCCAGAGATGGCGGCTGGGCTGGGTGCCTCCTTCAGACCCCCATTACCCGCCCAGCGAGGGGGACAGCCTGCCGCTGGGAGCCCCTTCCCTCTGCCCAAGTGACTGCCTGGAGCCCAGACCCCTCTCTGCCCCCCTGGGCCAGGCCCCTTCGGCCCCACCAGACCCTGCACTTGGCTTTTCAGGCTCCTCCTGACTTGGCAACACTGGGACCAGCCGCTGCCCCCGGTGCAGGCACCAAGGGGAAACCACCACCCCCCGCCCCGCCACGCCCCCCCATGCACCTTCTGTCTTGGGTCTATACCGGGTGCTCTGAGCGTCAAGGAGAACATCGTCCAGCCCAGGGTCCCTGGGGTGGCATTGGTGTCCTGTCTGCTCCTGTGCCCCCGGCCAAGACCTGCATCCCTGTGCCCCTTGACCGAGGTGTTCATGGGCCACGCCCCCACCCCACCACCACCACCATGGGTCTTGCCTGGGGAGGGGAGGCCAGGAGCCTGCAGGGCTTTGTCCAGCAAGTCACTGACATGAGTCCTCCCCAGCCAGGCAGCTTGCCCCCACCCCATGGCCTCGACAGCTGGGCTCCTTGGCACCGCCATCCGAGCTCCTGTGACTGGCATGCTTGGCCATGGTCCCACGGGTCTGCACACAGCCCTGCTCTGCCAGGCAGGTGGTGGGGCTCGGGGCAGACGGGAGGAGGGAGGGGACTCTCGGGATCTCCCAGCCCCTCCAGGTGTCGCCCTCCAGCCACCTATCCCAACCCTGCCTGATTTCCCTAGGTTGGTCTCCAAGAAGAAACAGACATTCAAGGACGGTTTGGAGACGTTCCAAAACGAGGGACAGAGAGGACCTGGCCCTGAGAGCCGCAGGGCTTCTCTGAGTGGAGATGACGCAGCCACTGGACCCTGGAGGGAGGCCCGAGCACCAGAGCTGGAGGTGCTGCCATGCGGAGCCGGGGACCCGGGCGTGGCTGATGGATGCTTCATTCCCTGCTGCAGAGGCGACCGACCCACTGCCACACCCAGGACAGCGCTTGGGGAGCCTGGGGCTGAGAGAGCCAACTGCTCTGGCCCGGACATGGAGCGCCCAGACCCCCACCAGTCCCCGAAAGCTGGTGCCGTGTCATCTGCGCCCAGGCCAAGACCCGGCCACCTGCCGGGTGAGCCCCATGCGGCTGTTACCTGTGCTGCGCTGGCCGCCTGCTCCCAGCCGGTCCTCCGTGGCTCCTCTGCCAAGCGGCTGCCGCCTTCAGGATGGGCTGCCAGCAATTTGCCGCGGGTTTTGTTTGTGAGTATCGGTCCCGCGCGCCGCTGGCACCCAAGAGGCCCCGGCCCTGCCGCTCTTCGTGGCAAGTGTCCATCCTCCCCTCCTTGGTGGCCCCTCACCTCGCCCTCCTCCCGTCCCTACCGCACCAGCTCGGACGGAGCCGGACAGCCTCTTGCAGCTGAGTGCAGCCATGCTTCCTTTTTCCGTATTTTAAACGCACACACATACTCTGGCACACGCACACGCGCATGCGCACACGCCAGGCCCCCGCCCCTGACGACACGCATCCCGTCTGTCGGGAGCAGCTCCAGCCAAGACAGCCCAGCAGTGGGCGGTGGAGACCCAGCTTCTGCACGCCTCCTCTCGCCATTGCCTCCCTCTTCTGCCAACCACCGGGAAGGAGATGGGCCTGAGTCACGCCACCCTTCAGAGACCCCGGACAGGTCCACCTGGTCAGCAGCCTGGTCCCTCCACACCCTGCCTGGCCCCAGCGTCCCACCATCCTTGCTCTCCCAGTGATCACACCCGCTCCCCGTCCTTCCCTGAGGGGTGCTCATTTGTGGCAGGGCCGACTGTGGGGCTCGTGCTGGGCAGCCAGCTGGGCAAGCATGGGGCCAGCCTCCTGGAGCCGACAGTGTAGCAGACATGGCGAAGTGTGGCTCTGGGGACACACGTGGGCTGCATGGGGGTGACTGAGTCTGCCTGAGGGGCCAGGGTGGGGCCCCAAGTGGGCGTGAGTGTCCGGACCGACCTCAAACCAGGACCAGGAAGGCAGGAAGAGGGGCCTCACTCCAGGGAGAGGACGGCAGGGTAGATACCCTGCTGCCGGTTCTGAGCCCGCTTTGGGTCACTCCTGGAACCCGATGTGGTCAGCACTTAGCTACTTCTGACCCAGGAATTGGCCACAGCTGCCAGGGTCAGGTAATATGGGCAGATGCAGCTCCCATCCCGATCTCAGGACGCAGAGCAAGGAGCTGGGCCTTAGTGATGCCCCAGCAGCCCTTCCCCCCAAGACCTCGCCTCCCTCCTCCCAGCACCGAGAAAATAACCCCTCTGGACCAACCCCTAGCCACAGTCTCAGGGAACCTACAGAGACCACCACCCCCACAGATGCAGGTGGGAGGCACGCAGCTCTTAAGACTGTTCCTGCCCCTCTCTGGCTAGGGGGTCTGTTTGGGTCAAAGGTCACCCAAGCAACCACCTGCCCTCCCTAAGCACCTGGCCTTGCCAGGAACCTCTCTGATCTTCTGTCTCCAGGCCTCGCTTTGCCCTTCTCTCTGTGAATTCTTTTCCTACCAATTATTCTAAGCACTAGAAAACTGTAATTGCCTTCAAAACTCCTTGAAGAGCCCCAAGTGGTCAAGGAGAAAAAGTTGCTGCCGGACGGTCCTTCTCTGGGGCTGAGGCCCAGTGCTCCCTTTGCTCTCCTTGGGCCTGGCCCTCCACACCATCCAGGTGGCTCCGAGGTGACCTCCAGGGCAACCTCAGACCTTGAGGTCGCTGGGTCTCCCTCTATATAGGGTGGGCCCAGGCCCCACTCCCCACCCTCATTCTCTGGAACATTCCAGTAGCTCCTACTGAGGTACCCCTCTTCCCTCCCTCCTCAGGGGCTCGTTTTAAATTGTGTTCAAACACTCATACAAGTTACCATTGAAACCACCTGGGAGAGCAGAGGTCAGTGGCATCCAGCTGGTCCCCAGGCTGTGCAGTCACCAGCTCTGTCAAGTTCCAGGAAGTTCCGTCTCTGACCCCAGCCCGGCCATGTCCGCTTCCTGCCTGGGGTTCCCCACACAGGGTACCACCCACACACGGCTCCCCTCTGGGGCACTTTGAGGCTGCTCCACACCGTGGCCTGCAGCGAGCCGCCTTCCTGAGGGGCTGACTTGGCTCCTCCTTCAGTGGCCCTTCCTCCTCCTTTGCAGCCAGTGGCCCCATCCACAGTGACCACAGGGTACGACCCAGTGGGGCTGTGACGAGAATGAAGCTTTTTCGTGACTCAGGTTGGCTCTCAGCCTGGTGGGATAGGAGGATGTACGATTTCCTGAACACAAGCCCAGTCTGTCTCAGTTAGGTTGAGGGTCACTCTGCCCTGGCCCCCCTGGCCCCGGATGAGGTCATGTGACTGTGCTCTATTCCATCTGGGTGCACCCAGGGCTTCGGGGCCCGAGGCCACCCTAGCGTCCACCCCTGTGGGGTGAAACACCTGCCATCTGTGCATGGTTGTGGGAGCCAGATCCCATGGAAGTGAAGAAGCAAAGGCTCTAGACGTCCTGCTGACCACCGAGCAGGGAGAGCAGGTGTGGCTGCTGGATGACGAATCCATCGTGGGCCTGAGGCTGGCGTGCTCAGGGCAAGGTCAACAGGAGGGCAGCCCATCAGGAAGGTGGACCTGCAGCCTTAGTCTGACCACCAAACTGCACCGCAGAATGGCCCCAAGCCCAGCGTCCTGGGGATGCCTGTGTGTACAGCTCCCGGAGGCCCAGCCTCCCCCCAAGGCCCACTCCCAACTCGCCGGGGCTCCATCTGTCACGCTGATGGATGGGCTGAGTCAGGGGACCCCCAGCTGGGGTCAGTGCCCTGCTGCTTTTGGGACTCATGCCTCATCCATCACCAGGGGCTCCTGGCAGGCTGGGCGGTGCAGCTGCACGAGTGCCCAGCACGTGCCTTCAGAAGCCACCAAGTGGGCGCTAAGTGCCTCTCCCCACAGCCCCCCCTCCCTAGCCAGGCCGGGTGGGTGTGTGGCCAGCCTACACCTGCCTCCCTCAGCCTCCAGAACCCTGTCCAGGCACCACCTGGTGCTGCCTGCCGTGGCAGAGAGGCTTCTGGTGGCCTGGCTGCAGGAGGGCAAACCCCAGGGTCTGTGTAGTGGGCAGAGCCGGGGGAGGCTGCCTGCAGCTGCACCTGGTGACTGCACACGTGAGACGCAACCAGCAGCCTCAGTCCAGGTCCAACTCTCCAGGTGCGGCCTCACAGCGTCGCACCTTCAGTGACCTCTGGGCCTCGGCCTCCAGGTGGCTCTGGCAGCGCTGCTCCTGAGGCCTCCTGAAGCTGAGGGGAGCTTGGACAGAAGCGGACCACGTGCAGGTGTGGTCTGCCTGCCTATGAGTGCTGTGGACACACGTGAGCACATGGGCTCCAGGTGTGCATGAAATCACAGCCTGCGTCTGTGGGTAGGTGAGTGGGCTGGGTCCCAAGTCCTTCCATGGCCTGTTTCCACCACCTGGCTCCCCAGGGCTGGAGGCGATCTTGGGGTCAGCCCATCCAGCCCTGCAGCCCATCCTGAGTCCTGGGTCACCCACGGCCCTCCCAGCTTTGCAGGGCTAACCAGCCGCATGCGGTTAGACGCCAGGGCCTTGATACGTCTCTCCCACCCCCGTTGGTTCAAGTTGGCCTGGCCGTGTGGTCTTGTGTCCGTTTCTGTCCTGATTTGCCCTTGGCCTAAGGGAACGTCAAGCACAGTGACTCCTGGAAGCAAATGGCAGGCGTTTCCTCTCCTTTCACGCCTTCTCCTGCCGGCCCCTCCAGCCTCCCTGCTCTTCCTGGAGCCCGCACTGGCTCCTGCCCCAGGACTTTTGCACTGTGGCGCCATCAGCCCGGAAGTCACTTCCTCACCAGGCTTCCTGGGGAGACTTCCAGCACTTTTCACATGCCCACACCCCCTGGGCTTTCTTTGAGGTGCTGCCACTGAGAAGCACAATGTTACTGACCCCCAAGAGACTGGCAGCTCCATGAGGGCAGGTGCACGGCCACAGACCGAGCTGCAGGTGGTATCTGAATGAGGCAGTGGATGGGAGGGAGCTCCCTGCCCATCCATCAACTGTCCATCAGCTGCCCTCTGATGCTGGAGGTGTCTGGCTCCCACCGGGGCTGCCCTGGGACGTGCTGGGATGAGGCCCACAAGTTACCCCTCAGGGCCTGCACTGAGGCCTGGTCAGGCAGTGGCTCTTACATTTGGGGTCTCCCTGTGTGCCAGGCCCCACAGGTGAGCATCACCTGCAGTCACTTCCCCAACAGCTTGGGATGCCACACAGCCTTCTCCACTTAGACGAGGAAACCCAGGCTTGGACATGAAGTGCCCACAACTCAAACTCCAGAGGCCTAATTGCGACATGTGCAGCCCCCTGCCCCACCTTTGTGGGTGAGTGGGTGGGACCTCTCGCACCCTGTCCCCCAGCTAGGGTGGGTGTGCGTCTGTGCACATGTGCTGGGCCATGTGAGCTGTGCTGGGGAGTGTGCAAGTAGTCAGGCTGCCAAGGACCACCAGCTGCTGCTTGGCGGTCCTGCCAGTTTCTCAGACATCTATCCTCCCACTTGGCAGACATCCAGCCTGCTTGTGAGATCCCTGGATGCAGGGTGGGGAGACAGTCAAGCGGTGCTGGGAGCTTAAGTTGATTTTCATTAAGGAAGGAGGTGACATTTGAGGGGTAAGAAAGCAGCGTGTCTGCAACTTCATGATAATGTAGAGAGAATGGTAAAGAAATGTCAAATATTAATAATTGGGGAACCAGGAAAAGGTGTGTGACATTCTTCCTATGATTCCCCCAAATTTTCTGTCAGTTTGAAATTGTTTCAAAATGAAAAGTTACAAAATAACAAACATGATAATGTTATCAAGTGGGATTTTCTCCTCTAATGTGTTGATGTGAGGAATTCCAAAAACAGGTCCCACGTGGAACTACCCTGGGGTTTCTGAAAGGACCACACTTGGAAAAGTGCAGTGTTCTTTCAAATACCATGAGATTCAATCTCAAGTATTTGTTTTCAGTGTGTTGCTTTCAAAGCCATAGTCAGAGCAATCTGTATTTCCTCTTCTTTCTGTGTTATCTTTATTTGGTTTTGCTATCAGGGTTAAGCTATCCTTATAAAATAAATTGGGAATTGGTTTTCCTTGACTTTTTAGAAGAACTTGCCTATAAAACCTGAGCCTAGGGCTCAGAATAACCTTTATTATTTTTTTTCCTTTGGTTGTGTTTATTGGCTTATTTGGATTTTCTACTTCTTTAGGTAAGTTTTTATCACATACATTTCTAGAAAATTATGTATTTCTGCAATATTTAGAACATATTGGTATAGAATTGTGCCTGTTCTCTTGTAATTTTTAAAGTTTTCTCATTGGTTATTATGCCCCCTTTCTTAGGCTTCACTCTGTGTTCCAGTTTCTTGTTTTCTGGATCAGACTAAGCTGAAGTTAAGATACTTTATTGTTTGCTTGTTTAACCAAGAAATATCTCTCAGTTGAATCTATCAGTATGCATTTTTCTGTCTCCTAAATTATTTTTTTCTGCCTTATCTTTCTTTTATTGATACTTTCTTTGGGTTTATTTTTCCCTTTTCTAACTTTTGATCTGAATGCCTTATACCCCATGTGTAATAAGGAAAGTATTTCATAATAATGAAAATATTTCAGGTGATGTGCCTTTCTTGCTTGGAGAATTCCCATGGGCAGAGGAACCTGTCAGGCTACAGTCCACGGGGTTGCAAAGAGTCGGACATGACTGAGCAACTAAGCATATATGCCTTTAAGTTCAGCTTTAACTGTATCCCATAGATATAAAAATGTAAGAATTTCCTTGTTACTTTCTAGATACCCTGTAATTATAGTTTTGCTTTTCTTTTTGTTAGTCAATTAGGTTATGTTTTAAATTCCAATAGGGAATTGTAACAAACATTTAATTATCAATTTTAATGTGTTGTGGTCTCTGGATTCTGTCTGGATAGTATCTGGGTGTCCAGCCATCCTGGTTTTCTTGGGACTGAGGGGCTTCCTAGAACTCAAGTCCTTTGATGCCAAGCGAAGCAGGGTGAGCTGGTTTCCCTAGCCACCATGGCTTTCTTTGTTGCCGAAAATGTGACTTGTTTTAGTACTTGCTACAAAGGAACTTGTGAAGAACATGTTTCCGGATTGTAGGGTGCAAAATTTAAATTTAGATCTACTTAATTAACTTGATTAATAATATTTCTCAGTTCCTCAATATCTATTTTTTGCTAATTTGATTAGTCAAAAATTGAGAGAAGTGCATTAAAGTATATCACCACTGCTGTTGTATCTGTCAATTTTTTCAAACATATTTTGCCTTAGAGATTTCCCTGCCGTTGTTTTTCACATAAAATTTATTATTACAAAGTTGATAAACCCCTAGCAAGACTGATGAAACTAAAATGAAAGAAGACTCAAATCACCAGTATCAGGAATGAACCAGGGGACTTCCCTGGTGGTCCAGTGGCTAAGAATCCATTTGCCAATGCAGGGGACACGGGTTCAATCCCTGGTCCAGGAAGATTCCTCATTCCGCGTGGTGACTAAGCCCATGCACTGCAACTACTAAGTCTGTGCTCTAGAGCCTGCAAGTGGCAACTACTGAAGCCCGAGCACCTAGAGCCCATGCCCTGCAACAAGAGAAGCCACCACAATGAGAAGCCACACACCACAACTAGAGAAAGTCCACACACAGCAGTGAAGACACAGCACAACCAAAAATAAAAAATACAATAAATTTTAAGAAAAGAAAACGGGAAAAAGACATGAAGAGACATTTCCCCAAAGAGAAGATGGAAAATAAACACCCAAGAAGATGCTCAAATCATTAGTCTTAGGGAAATGAACACTAGAAGCACTACACGTGCACATATCCCATATCTATCGGAGTGATTAAAATAAATAGCAGCCACACCAAACGCTGGTGAGGATGCAGAGAATGCAGACCTCTCCAACATTGCTGCTCTGGGAGCGGGACGTGGTGTGGCCTCTCAGGAGGGCAGTGTGGCAGCCTCCCACAAAACAATACGAGCAGCTTCCACACGACCTGGCAACCGCACTCTCCAGCATTGACTGAAGAGAAATGAAGACTTACATTCACACTAAAACCTGTCCATGCATATTCACAGCAGCTTTATTTGCAACAGCAGAAAACGGAGAACAATCCAGTTGTCCATTGACAGGTGAATGGTTAAACCAACTGTGGTACAGCCACACCAGGGAACACCCCTCTGCAAAGGAAGAAACAAACCATGGGTGCATGCAGCACCTTGGGTGGCTGCCAACAGAGTCCCGAAAGGTTGCGTACTGTAGGGTCCATTTGTGCCCCATCCCTGAAATGACTTGCCAGGGGTCATGGAGAAAGTAGGGCAGTGGGAGGGGGGGCTACCAAGGGCAATAGGAAGACTCCCCACCAGGGTGGGGATGTTCTGGGTCCTAAGTGCACTGTGCCAGCACCCCAGTGGTGACGTTTTTATGTAGTTTTGCATGAGGGGATAAAGGCCACACAGGGTCTTGTGTTATTCCTTATAGCTGCATGTGACTCTCTAATTATCTAAAAAAAATAATTTAGGCAAAAAAAAATGACCTTAGGGACTAGAAAACCTTGGGAACAGGGCATCTGTGATGGTTTGGGGACTCTGCCTTTAGGACTTTGACTGTCCGTGCAACTCATTTGTCCATTTGCTACGTATCAGGGAGAACCTTTGAAAGGATTACTGCTGTGGTTTATACACTTCATCAATAAGAAGTGGGCTTAGCTGCCCCAGGGCATGTGGGATCGTAGGTCCCTGACCAGGGATCGGACTGAGTTCCCTGCACTGGAAGGCAGATTTCTTAACCACTGGACCACCAGGGACATCCCAACACTGAAACTTTTATCTCCTTTGCTCTGCACTTCCTGGCCTGTCTTGTCTCATGTAAATTTAACCTTTCTGATTTCCTTTCTTGTAGGTATTCTCTTATAGAATTCAACTGTATATAATTTTTTAAAATCAGGTCTAAGCTCCTTTGTTTCCCTGGTGGCTCAGACAGTAAAGAATCTGCCTGCAATGCAGGAGACCCAGGTTCAATCACTGGGTTGGGAAGATCCCCTGGAGATGGGAATGGCAACCCACTCCAGTATTCTTGCCTGGAGAATTCCATGGACAGAGGAAACTGGCAGGCTACAGTCCATGGGTCACAAAGAGTCAGACACACTGGAGCGGCTAAAACACACACACACGCTCTCCGTTGTCTTTTTTAAAATCACCAAGTCTGTTTCTGGTTATTGATACACAAGCCAGTGACATGTTTATCATTTCTCCTTCATCTCACCTTGGGGTACTTGTTCTGGTGTTGTTTTTGCCGTGTATGCATATGAATGCATGTGTTTGCAGATTGACTATATTTAATTTATTTTCAGTAGTTGCTTGGGAGATATTCCTCCTGTTCTTCATGTTCTTGCAGTTACTGTATTTTAAAAAACACATTTGACCTCCTGTGTTTCTGTTCGCTGCATTGGTTATGAATCCTCTCTGGGTGGTTTGAGGAAATTCGCCCACGTTGCTGCCCGCTCCTGCCCCCTTGCACTAACCCCACCCTTCCTTGTTTTTACTGGCACATTAGGCAAAGGAGGCCCCGATGGTGGACAGTATTTGTTTTAGCATGTTACATTTTCTTTTTGAGTCATTTCTGGCAATTTTATCCTGTTTGTTTGTTTTTTTAAACCACATTGTAATGGTGACCTGGATTTGCCTCTAAGTGTAGGTGTTTGTCGCTCAGTTTTCCTTATTCCTATGGGTGTCCCCACCTCACCTCTCATTGGACTGTGGTCACCTGGGGCATTATTTTGGAGCTTTTGCATGAGTGGAAAAGTCTTTCTGCTGCCACCACACCGGGGAACACCTCAGTTTTACATAAAATCTTGGACTAGAATCATTTTCTCTGTGAGCTCTCACAGTGTACTGCCTATTCTCAGAATTTATTATTTTGAGGAAGTGACGAATTTAACATAATCTTTTTTCTGCCTAGAAGTTAATAGAATTATTTCTTTAGTCTCAAGACTTAAATTTTTTTTTCTTTCTGAGAATCACCCAAGGCTTTTTCCTTTCATTAGTTTCACCAGCTGCAAGACACAGGGCTCCACCTTGACAAGAGGTTTCCCCATCACGTGGCACACGCTCTTCTGCCCCCACTCTCGGCCCTTCCATGGATGGCAGCCCCCCTGCCCACCCCCGGCATCCTCCGCCCCTCCTTCACTGTCCTCCTGGCACCCCAGCTGCCTCTCCTTGCTGTCCACACACTGACACCACTTTTTAAACAGCTTTATTGGGACATAATTGACACAAGATAAACTGTACACATTTAAAAGGTACGATTTAAGTTTTGACATTTGCATCCAGTTGAGACCATCACCACAACCGAGATACTCAACACGCTCATCACCCACCAAGCTTCCTGTGCAACTTGGGGACCCTGGGGACCCTGGGGGCCGGGGGAGAGGAGGCTGTGGAGGGGATGAGGAGAGGGTCCTGAAAGTCCAGGGCACAGAAAGTCCCAGAGGTGGGCACCATGGGGGTGCCGTGGACACAGCCAGATGGGACCCTCAGGACAGAGGTCCCCCCGCCATGTGTGGTCACTGGGGCCATGATGGCCAAGCAGCCCCAGAAGGTCCAGGATAGGAGCTAGATAGAGGAGGGTCTGGGGGCTTCCTGGCACAAAGGCCTTAAAACGCTTGGCAGGAGTCCGTCTGTCCTTTGGTATCACAGTGCTCCCAGCTGCTCCGACCTAAGGACAGACCCAGGACCCCTACCATAAGGGTTAGCTCCCCATACCTGATGGGCTCCTTCTGGGCCAGCCCCCCTAGGTGGAGGGAGACCACCGGCCCGAGGGCTGGAGATGCTGGAGGCTCTCGGGATGCAGGAGTGAAGCCCAGCCCACCAGGGAGCACAACGTGGAACTCAGAGGCCCAGCCCCTGGCCTGGCCCTTGGGCCTGGTGGTACCTCCTCTGTGGGTCGCCAGTGCCCGCAACAAGGCCGCCCCAGGCCCCACGCTGTCTGAGCTGGGTCATTGTTGGGCTGCTCACTGGCTGGGTGGCTGGAGGCCAGCTCTGGGCTGACGAGGAGCACGGGGGTCTCTGAAGCGGCCTCACCTCACACCCCCTCCTTATGGGAGGAGGCTGCTGGCTCTTGGGCCCTGGGGTGTGGGGGCGTCCACAGGAGGAGGCACAGTGGGCAGAGCCGGAGCCCAGGTGTCCAACCAGGCCAGGCCGGAGGAAAGAGGAAGGCAAGCAGGCGCGGGGAGTTTCCCAGCCATACAGCCAACCCTGTTAGACACTTCCAGTGACCCGGAAACATGGGCTGGCCTTCAGTCAAGCCGGGCTCGTGACACCCCCCCCCCCGCCGACAGGCCCTAGACCATGGGATAGCAGGACAAGCTGGGGCCACGTGTCACCTAGGGAAGGGAGGCCACCCCAAAGCCCTCGTGTGGACCCGGGATCCCACAGTCTGCTCACCGAGGGGCCTGGGGAAGGAAGGGACCCGGGGGCTCCCCTGAGACTAGGAGTCCAGTTGTTCACATCGGGCCCCAAAGGGGCCCTGGGAGGGCGGGGCTCAACTGGACAGGTGATGGTTGGAGTCCAAGACCTGCTGCCTGCTGGCTGCATGTGTTCCTCTCTGAACTTCAGTCTCTTCGTCTGCTGGCTGGGAGTGGGTGTCCCTAACACAACTGGTCCATCTGAGAGGCCCCCCGTGCTAGTTCCTGTTTCTTACCTGACCCACACAGCCTTCATTTCAGGGCATGAGTAGCTGTCCTTTCTCATCCAAGAGTGAACTCCCTCTTGGGGGGCCATGTGGTGATTCTAGAAGACATTTATCGAGGAAGTGTCTCCTCCACCTGTTACCTGTGACCCTTGGAGCTTTACAAGCATTCAAGTGTCAGGGCTGCGCAGTGTCACGGGTATTATTCCTAAGATACCCATGCAGAGCCCTTTCAGTGGCCTCCCCTTTTCCAAGACCCCTCTGGCCTCTGCAGGATCAGAGTCCCAAAGCCTGGGTGAGTTGACTGCTGGGTGGACACTCAGTTCTGAGGATCCTTGATCCTGTGGGAACAGCAGAAGCACAGACTGGCCCCAGGGGGTCAACCGATGCTCCCAGGGCCTCCAGGACTGATTGAGGCAGCCATCCCACAGGGAGTCAGGCCCCTGCTGCCCTCTGCCATCGTCCTGGTGACCCAGAGAGCTAAGCGCTTGTCCTTGTCCCAGCAGGTGTGCAGCCACGTCTGACTGGGACCGGGCTTGCCTGTCACATAAGGGTTTCCTTCCGTCTGACCCGGGAGGCCCTTCCAGCGGCCAGGAGGACACAGAGGCTGCAGGAATCTGCAGGGATCACCCTGAAGAGCCCAAGACAGCAAAGTCCTGTGGGAGGGCTCAGCTCTGGCCACGTTGCTTGGCTGCTGCTTCTGGAAGTTTCCATGAACTGAGGCATATTAAAATGAACTATTTTCCTGTCTGATCACATACTGACCCTGCTCCAAGGAGGGTGTCCCAGGCCTAGGACCTGGTTTGGAGGCCCTAGCTGCCCCTCCCCCAGCACGGCCCTTCTGCAGCTGGTCCTGACCCTGGGGAGGTCCTGACCATCTATGCGGCTGCAGCAGCACAGACCTGTTAGAGTGGAGGGGCAGTCTGGCCAACCCACGTGCTGGCAGCCGTTCCATCAGGCACCTTGGGCTCCGAGGCCTGCGCCACAGCTGCACCTGCGCGGATGCGGGCGCTGCGTGGGCGCAGGGATGTTCCACCCACCACGCCCCTCCCACCCACACTGGGAAGTGAAATTGCTGGGCGGGCAGTCGAGGGGCCGGCTAGGGGCGGGAGGGTCCACAGGTGAGGCTGGCAAGGCGGCATGGGGGCTGGTCTTCTGCCCAGGCACTGAGGTGGACTCCAGTGTCCTCCGCACAGGATCTGCAGGTGATGGACCGCTAGGAGAGTGGGAAAGAGACCCCTGCCCTGCCGACATGCCTCTGACCACCGGCCAGCCCACCCACAGGGAGAAGAGGCAATTGTGCAGCCAGATCCGCAGCGCCTATGCAGATGGGTGGCCTGTGGGTCTGGCATCCCACGTGGCCAGTCTGAGGGAGAGGGTCCACCTGGCCTCGTCACTCATCACAGCCCCGAAGCGGCGTCCTTATCCACGCCCTCCCCTTGTGTAGATGAGTAGTCAGGACCAGAGCCATGGCTGGCTGTCTCATCCGTGCTGCCCACAGAAAATGAAAATTCGGGCCCTTGTCTAAAAAGTATGAAGCATTTCAAGATGTTGACAGCTGAGTCTTTACCTAGTGCAGGCACTCCTGACCCTTGCAGAGGGCCGCAGGCTCGCTCCTGCACAGCCCCCAGCAGCGAGTTCCACCTCCAGGTGCTCCCAAGCCAAGCTGGGGGGTCTGAAGTAGCCTAGTCCAGGCACTCTCAAACTGGGTTCCCTAGAGAATCAGTTCCCATGGGCCTCCCAGAGGTTTCCCTGGGGGGTGCCCAAGCAAAACCTCTAGCTTCCACCACCAGACCCCCAGGAACTCCAATTCTAGCTTAGGTATTTGTGGTCAGTATTGTTTTTTTGGAGGAAAGATGGTTCAAAGAGTTATATGTGTTAAAAATGTAAAACATGGATTTCATCCAAGCTCTTATTTAAATGTGAAGGAAACTGAGGCCCCAGGAGTTAGTGGAAGCTCCTGCAGGGCTGACCCAGAGTCCAGGTCCCCCGCCTGGTCACTCAGAGCTGCTTGGACGGGCTGGGAGCCAGTCCCCTGAGTCAGGTCTGGGGGGCTCCTTGCTGGCTGGAGGGCTTCCCTTGTGGCTTAGCTGGTAAAGAATCCACCTGCAATACAGGAGACCTGGGTTTGATCCCTGGGTTGGGAAGATCCCCTGGAGCAGGGAAAGGCTACCCACTCCAGTATTCTGCCCTGGAGAATTCCATGGACTGTATAGCCCATGGGATCGCAAAGAGTCAGACACAACTGAGCGACTTTCACTTTTACTTGCTGGCCAGAGGTGCTTCAGGACTCCCGACAACATTTGCAGCACGTCTACCTCCACACACGTGACTGCCGTTCAAGGTCCCCTCTTGCGGGACTATGTCACACTATCTCAAGATGTCTGTCCCCTGTCAGGGAGCAGGACCCACGTGTGGAATCGCCTCGGTCACGGAGGGGCAGGTGACAGGAGGCCAGCCTGTTCTCACAGCTGGCTGCTGTCCCCATCCTCCCCAGTCAAGGACCCGGAGCAGTGACAGTGAAGGGAGGCACAGCAGGTGCAGGCCAGAGGATGAGTGGGGGCAGGGGGGACAGGAGGGCACATCCTACCAAAGAGACCAAACTTCCCAGACGTCACTGTGTGCTGGCCAGGAAGCGAGTGTGGCCAGGTCTGCGGTTCAGGCCCCCGCCCTGTGCCTTGCAGGCACTCCTTCCATTGCATGGGGATATGGGCACACCCCACCCGCCTCATCACTGCCAGCAGCAAGTACCTGCTGTGCAGCTGTGAGCCCTGCCCTAGGGTGTCATAGCTTGGATCCCACTCTGCAAGGGGCCTGCTGTGTGGCCCTGGGAAGCTGCTGGACCTCTCTGAGCTTCAGTGTCACCGCCTGTAAAATGGGCAGTATGCTCAGAGCGAATGAGTGGATCACACATGTGAAAGGCTGGCCCAGGGGAGGCTCATTCAAGAAGCATTTATTTTGCTTGGCTTTTTTAGGAGTAAGTGTCTCTTGTGAGCCTTGCAGCTAAAGCAAGATGGGGTTGGGCAGGAGATAGCCTCTGGGGGAACTGGGGGTACTGACCAGGTCCTGTCAGTGGCCCCAAAGCAGTGCCCAGGCTCTGGACTGTAGCTGCCGTGGAGGCTGTCTGTCATCTGGTGTGCACCCTCAGTGCCGAGGCCTGGTCTTGCTGCTGTGGCAGGGTCCCTGTGTGCCCAGGCAGACATGTGGCGGGCTGCCGCCGAGCCCTGCCCCATCACTGTGGCTCTTGTCTGCAGAGTGTGTTGCCCAGAGTGGCCGGGCCTCCCTGTGGCAGCCCTGCCCCAATTGTGATGCCCAGGGCTGCAGGCCAAGCTTTATTGGGCAGGTGCTGCCCTTACCTGTTCTGTCCTCTACTGGGTCTGCCAGGCCACCTCCCTTGCAGGAATTGCCTGCCACTTACACAGCCCAATATGCTGACCAACGGGGGGTGATCACCGAGTCCCAGGTACCATGGGAGACCCAGGGGCAGGGGGTTGGCCCAGTCCCAACACTGAGCTTGTGCAGGGCTCTCAGCTGGAGCACTTAAGTCCCAATGCCCAGGCTCAGCCAGACCAACCCATCAGAACCCTCAACAGGCAGTGCCTGGCATCACTGACATGCACTCAGAACTGAGACTCAGTGATGAGAAGACAGTTAGGAAGGGATGTGAACAGAGTCCAGCCCTGGCCAGTCCCAGAGTGGTCTTCCAGGTCCACCACCCACCAGCTCCAAGGCCTTGGCAGACCCTGCCTTCCCTAGTCCTCAGTTTCCCTAGTCCTCAGTTTCCCTATCTGTAAAACAGACGGGAATATTTTCACCCTCCTGGGTTCTTGGGAAGATCAGATGAGAAGTCAGCCACCTGATATGTGCTGTGGTGTCATCCGCAGAGGCCAGGGGCTTTGATCCTCACAGGTACCTGAGAACAGAGGCATTGTTACTGCCACTTAGAGGAAAGGGAACAGCACAGAGGCTCAGCAGTTCACAGTTCATGAAGCCATGCAGCCAGTAGAAAAGGGAGCTGGAGTTTGAACCAGGATGATGTGATGGCGGTGGTGATGGCAGTGGTCGTGGTCGTGATATGTAACACGTACATGCGTGCTAAGTCCTGCAGTCGTGTCCGACTCTTTGTAACCCTATGCACTATAGCCTGCCAGGCTCCTCTGTCCATAGGATTCTCCAGGCAAGAATACTGGAGTAAGTTGCCATGCCCTCCTGCAGGGGATCTTCCCGACCCAAGGATTAAATCTGCATCTCTTGTGTCTCCTGCATTGGCAAGCTGGTTCTTTACCACTAGCGCCACCTGGGAAACCCATGTAACACTTCCATAGCATTTACTCCACACCTGTCCCTGTTCTTAGCCATTTATACATGTTAACTCCTTTAATTTTCCCAACTAACCAATGATCATCTCCAATTTACAGGTGAGGACAGGGAGGCATAAAGACGGGGGGTAAATCACCTGCTCAAAGCTACACAACCAGGAAGTGACAGAGCAGGGATTCAGAGCAACAGAATTTGTAGTCTGTGTCAGGAGCTCCCCCGTGAAGCTGTCCTGGCTCCCACAAAGGTACCCAGTGAGAAAAGCACAGGGCTGAGCTTTGAGTTGAAAGTGAGAATCCTGTGAACGGGCCGGGGTTGTGCAGGAGATAAGGTTTGAGCTGTGTTTTGAAGGATGCATATAGGGGCTGGGTGGGATAGTCTGCCCGCTATGGGCGGGGCTCTCTAATGGACCCTCACAGAAGGAGTCCCACTCCAGGGAGCCGCAGCCCCCCGAGTCACTCATCCCACTGACCAGGAGGTTCTCTCCTGGGCTTGGGGCTTAGGGCCTCTCTGCCTCAACCCTCCCACCCACCTGGGTCTTGCCTTCAGACCTGATCGGGGCCACACCTGGTGCCAGATGCACTGGAAGTTACTGGACTTGGGCAGGGACAGCAGGCTCCTGAGGGAGCACCATCAGCAGGCACAGGCCTCAGAGCCCCTGCCTCCAGAGCCCTCGCTTCCCACCTCCTCCCTGCATCTCACTGCTCCCTTGACCACACCGCAGGACACAGCCAGATAACTCCAGACTTGGGAAGAAACCTGGACTCCCCACCTCAGTTCCTTTTCCTGGATATATACCCGCATTCGGCAAACACCACTGGCTGTCTTGTTCTCCCTCAGCAACCCGGCCCAGATCTGTCCCCTGGCGTGACCACCCTGGCTCAGGTGGGTGTGTGGCTGCTAGCCCATCTGGCTGTTGGTAGGACTGTTTGGCACCAAGGCCTGGAGTGTCCACTGGGGGTTTCCATCTCTACTTCTGCCAGGGAGCACTCTGGGGAGACCAGCTGCTCTGGGTGAGGGGCAGAACAGGTTCCCAAATCTTGGCTCTTAGGCCGGTTAGTCAGGCTTTCAGCTGCTTGCACCCATGGCCACCCGATCACCTTCTTGTCCCGAAGATCAGTGGGACAGGGGTGGGACACCTGTGTTGGCTAGGAGGCCGGGCCCTCGGGCTCCTTCCCGAGTTCCTCTTTTCCCGTGGAACTCAAAAGACAGAAGGAAAGACAGAAGAGACGTCTGTCGGCCAAGCCTGCCTCCTCAATGTTCTCATTCAATCCCCCCACCCCTCTGGAGGTCAATGCCTCCGCTCAACCCATGTTACAGATGAGCACACTGAGGCGCAGGGAGGCTCGGTGGCGAGTGATGGAACCCGGACACCCATGGCTGTGTCTCTCCTCTGCTGCCCCTCCCAGTTCCTGAGTCTGGTTTCCCTTCTCTTGGGGCCCCAGCTGCAGCTATTCCTGTCCAGCACCCCCTTCCCTCACCCCATGGGGCCTGTCTGTGCTCGAATGCAGTGGTACCAATGTGACTATCCATACCTCCATGAGGAGGACAGTCTCTGCTGCCTCTCACTCACCACGTGTGGCCCCCCAACCCCCACTCTGCTTCCTGGGCTGATCTGCACTGGGCAGTTTTGTGGCCTGTGCTTGGCCTGTGCTGGCCCTAAGGAGAGCTTGGTGAGTTACTCTTGTCACCACTGCCACCCTCACCATCAGTATCACCCTGCCTTGTTGTTTCTGCAGGCCCCTGAGGGCCCAGTCCATAGTGCTCTGGACCCTCAGATGACGGCCTCCTATGCCAAGAATCAGTCTGACCCCGTAGCCTCTCCCGAGCCCAGGTACCCAGGGAGCAGCTCCCGTCTGAGGAGACAGGATGAGGTCCTGCACAGGAACCGTCTGGTCCAGCATCTGGCCCTCCGTGCAGGGGACAGAGGCACCAAGGGGCGGTGGCGCGGCAGGAAGGGGAGTGAGGACAGGACGGCTGTGCTGCAGACTGGCCCGCACGGAGCCCACTCTGGAACAGCCTGGGGCGAGGGGCCCAGGGCACTCAGCTGTCATTCTGATTACATCAGACACCCCTCCCACCGGTGCAGACATGTCCTGGGAGCGTTTAAATGAAAAGCACAAGGATGAAGAAGTGTTTCCAGGAACCGCGTGGGGCTGCAGGAGGGGCGAGCAGGCTGTGGGGTCTCCAACGCTCACCCCTGGCCAGTGGTCCTGGGCAGGGAGGTCCTCCCGCCTCTGCCCACTGCTTCCAGCCACTAGAACAGCCCACACCTGCTGGGCAGGAGCTGGGCATGTGTTGAGCATGAGCCCGGGCCACCTGGCTCCCCTAAGGCCACCCAGGGCGATGCCTGGATGGAGCATGGCCCGTGTGTTCTGAGGACTCTGCCCTGGGTCTGGAAATAGGGCGTTGAGCCCAAAGTGACCTGAACTCAAATATCATTTCGACAGAGAACAGCAGAGGAGACCAGGAGCAGAAGCTGAGTCCAGGCCCAGGATGGGGAGCTTGAGGCCAGGCCCCAGCAGGTGCAGCATGTCTGCCACCAGCTCAGGTCCTGTGCTTGCTGAAAGGTGGGGCAGGGCCAGGCACGGGGGCGGGGCCTCGTGGGGAGGGGCCTCGTCAGAGGGGAGGGGCCTCGTCGGAGGGGAGGGGCCTCGATGGAGGGGAGGGGCCTCGTCGGAGGGGTGGGGCCTGCTGGGATAAGGCTGTGATCTGCACTCAGCGGACCTTGTGCTCCAGGCTCGTCCTGTCATACGATGTGGACGTGAGCCAGGCAGGAGCCCAATCCAGAGCCACCTGCTGGGTCCAGACTATGGCAGAGCTGGGCCCTAGACTGGTCTGGAACCTTTCCAGGACGTAGTTTTCCCAACAATAAACTGCTCTGAGGAGCTGGGGTGACCCTGGAGCCCAAGTGACCACTCAGCCTCTCATCCCCATGGCTCTGCCCTGGGAAACCCAACATCTTGCTGGACCTGAGGATACTGTGGACGAATTCTTCAGCTGCTGGCCTCGGGGGTAACTCTGAGCTTGTGATTGATGGAGAAAGAGCCATGGGGGATTCCAGGTGCACTGTCTGGTTCACTACTGCCCCTCCGCCTCACTCTTCCTCCCCGCTCCATCCTCCACAGGCTCCTAGTACTGCTCACCTTGCTGACACCTGCCACCTCCGTCCCTGCAGCTGCCCAGACTCCATCTTCTTATTCTCGAGTGAGAAGCTGAGACTTAGATTAACTTACCCGCTATCACTATAACTAGTGGAAGCAGGGTAGTAGCTTTCTGTTGCTATGTTCAAATCACCCAACACTTAGCAGCCTCCATGGCACACACTTATCATCTCATCGTTTCTGTGAGTCCAGAGCCCAGAAGTGGCTCGGCCTTGAGTGAGGCTGTGTCTCACCTGGAGGCTCGACCAGGGCTAGAGGCCCGATTCCTGGGAATCTCCTCCCCCGGCTGTGGGTGGGGCCTCAGTTCCTCCCACGTGGATTCTCCCTCAGGCTGCCTGAGCCTCCTTACTACGTGGCTACCCCGGGTAAGCAATCTGAGAGTCAGGAGGAAGCTCAGGGCCTGTCATGACTGTGCCCAGAGCCACTCACATTCCTGCCCAGGCCAGCCCTCGTCAGCTGGGACAGACCGTACATGACAGGGACACCAGGAGGCGGGTCCAGTGTGGCTGGACCTCCCATCTTGGAGGCTGGTGGCCACAGACAGGGTGGAAACCCAGGCCTTGCCTGACTCTAACCCCAGCTGCTGACCGGTCTGTCCTCTGTGTGTCCAGGGCCCACTTGGCACCCTCGAACCTGTTCCCCACATGACAGCCATCCCTCTACACTGTGTTTTGCTTTAATCAAGTGAAAAGGTGTGACCCAGACGCCTCCAGCAGTTTGGGCTCATTAAGCTGGAGGTGTGAACAGAACCAGTGGAGGAAAATCCTGCTGCCTGCTCTCCTGGGCCCCTGGGTGCTCCAGCTGGAAGGGTTTCCCCAGGGGAAAGCTGGAGGTCAAGAATGGAGGGGGCCTCAGGGCAAGCTGTCAGGTGGGGAGGCTCCAGTCTCAGTTGCCCTCTGTGGAAACATCCCATTCTTTCCACTCCCACTGACTGAGCACCTGCTCGGGGTCTCTGTTGAGGGGCGGGTGATAAAGATGCTGGTGACGCCAGTAGCAGAGAGTGTCCACAGTTAGCATTGATGAACAGCTTTAAGTGTCCCGGCTCCTGGATCCTCCCAGCGGGATTGAACCAGGAACAGAGGTGGGAGCTGTCATGATCTGTTTTCATAGACCGGAGCGTGTGGATTCCAGCAGCACCGCCACACGTTCTTGGGGCTCTCAGTTGGAGGCAGGTGCGGACTGAGTGGCCAGTGCCCCACAGCCCTGCTGAGGCTGCCCCCCACCAATCCTTTCCCGAGGGCACTTCTCCTCCCAGGGTCAGATCCAAGACCAGCTCAGGTCCAGAACAGCTGGACTCCTCCAGATGCCCCAGGAGCAGGGAGGCGCTCATCTTCTGTGGCCTCCCAGCTCCAAGGGGCTGCCATGCAAGGCGGTCCCCAGTACTGTACACACAGGGATGCCCCCATCCTGACCACATAGACGGCCGTGGGGAGACCATAGTGGCCAAGATACCAACAGCCTGTCTCTTCCTCTTTCAAGCCATCCCATCCTTCAGGGCTTGTCCGTGTACTCAGCGGGACACCTAGTGCACATGGTTTTGTGTTCCAGTTTTTAAGTGTTGGTATCTAGGAGTTATTTTATGCTATTGGTATTCAGCCAGAGATGGCTGTGAGCAAGTATAGCATTTCTCTGTAGCTTCACTGTTGTAGTTCGCGTGGCCCTGTCGTCTTGCTGTTTTCCTCTCTCCTGACTCAGCATGCCCCAGGCAGTACTTAGGTTGTTTCCTGGTTGTGGAAGCAACACCTTTTGAGGACACAGCTGTGGAGACCACTCATTCTTGATGGAAGGAGCTATCTTGCTCTGTGTGGGGAAGACTTTGGTTTTAAGGACAGCAACACATGCCTGCTCATTCACTCAAGAATCTCACAGCCACCAAGAGGCTAGAAGCCCAAGACAGGGAGAAGAGCTCTGTCACTTTGTCAGAGGGAGTGTGGACACTGGGAGCCTCAGTTTCCTCATTTGTAAACTAGGGACGACGCAGTCCTGGTGTCACAATGGCCCTCGGACCCCGTCTGGTAGTGTACCCCTCCTAGGGCCCTGGGACCTCTGTGTCTGCAAGCCCCCATGGCCTTGCCTGACTTGACTTTGGTCCAGGCCACTGTCTGTCTTGGCTCGGGCTGCTTGTTTCTCACAATTCTGGAGGCTGGACATGTGAGTCCCCGTGCCTGACGAGAACTCACTTCCTTGCATCTCCTCGCTGTGTCCTCACTGGCTGGACAGCAGAGGGAAGCAGGCTCTCTCATGACTAATCCCATCCTGGGGGTTCCACCCTCATACCTCAAATAACCCCAATTGTCTCCCAAAGACCCTGTTTCTTAGCACTGTCACACGAGGGATGGGGTTTCAACATGTGAATTGGGTGGAGGAGATTCACTCTATAACATCATCAACGGCATATGACTTGTTTGTCTAACTATTATTCCCTTTTCTTCACGTGATCATGTTAAGTGACAGGAGGGCAGGGACTCTGTTTACATCCTCGGTAGCCAGACCACACCTGGGGACACAGCAGCACCGGCACAACCACCCACTGGCCTGTTGTGAGCTGTGGGAGGCTGTGGGGTCCTGTGTTGTTTAGCTGAGATGGTGGTGTGATGATAAGATTTTGCCATGGCTGCTGATCAGGCTCCTTTTCCCACTGTGTGCCTGGTGGAAAGAAAACCCTGGGAATCCTAGAAGTGTTTTGAGGACTGGAGGTGAGAGTGCAGCCACAGAGACTCAATGATGGGCAGGGGCTGCCTGGAGATGGAGAGGAGCCATGTCCTTGTGGGGATCCTTGAAGTGTTTCCTTGTCCCCTCCCCATTTAAAAGTTACTTTATAGTCTAGTTGAACTTTTATCTTTATCCCAGGCACACACAGCTATCCATCCACACAGTTTAAGAAGCCACCCTTCCCTTCCCAATCACCAGAGGCACGACTTTTGGCTGATTCCTTGATATTTACCACTACATGTCCAAAGAGCCTCCAAGGTCACCCTGTTACAGTTTGGTTCTGCGATGGACACCTGGCTTCACTTTGTCCCACCATCCGACACCCTTCCTGTGTCCCCATCCCTCCAAGGCAGGCTGGAGGGGAACTGCCTAAACTCAGATAGATCAGTGTCAATGTTTGCATTATTTGTCATCGTTCAGTTGCTCAGTCATGTCTGACTCTTTGTGACCCTGTGGACTGAAGCATGCCAGGCTTCCCTGTCCTTCACCATTTTCCAGAGACTGCTCAAACTCGTCCACTGAGTTAATGATGCCATCCAACCATCTCGTCCTCTGTCATCCCCTTCTCCTCCTGCCTTCAGTCTTTCCCAGCATCACGGTCTTTTCCAATGAGTCAGCACTTCTCATCAGTTGGCCAAAGTATTGGAACTTCCAGTCCTTCCAGTGAGTATTCAGGATTGATTTCCTTTAGGGTTGACTGGTTTGATCTCCTCGCTGTCCAAGGGACTCTCAAGAGTCTTCTCCAGCACCACAGTTTGAAAGCATCAATTTTTCTGTGCTCAGCCTTTATTGCAGTTCTGCAAATGCTGTCTGAACCAAGCCTCCTAGAGCCACAGGATACTTTGCCTTTACTGCTGTTTTCCCAGTATTTAATTATTGCCTATCTTCTCTTAACCAGTTTTCTATGTATTTATCCTTCTTCTACCCTAAATTCTCCCTCGATGCTTCAGATCTTCTCTCAGTAGAGCAAAGGCACCCATTATTCCCCTAGCTTCACCTTCCTGAGGATGACTGGTCCTGTCTGTCTGGTGGGAGACCCAGAGTCCAGGATGCTAGGATCTGACTCAAGTGGTCACTGGACCACTCCAGTTGCTGTGCTGGAAACACACTGAGGGGTGTGGGTGTGCAAGCAGGGAAGCCATGAGGAGGCTATTTTAGTAATTGGGGGTATAGGACCAAGCTCCCCCATCCTTTGTGGTTGCAGTGGTGATGGTGGGAAGTGGCTGGACTCTGAAAGATGCTGAAGGAGAAACCAGCAGGACTGCATGTGAGGTGGGAAGGAAGGCGAGGAGAGGAGTGTGCCTGACCCTACGAATGATGGATGCAACAGGAGCACTGATTAACATCCTCAGGCAGGGGCAAGTTCTAGTCCATCCACACTGTTGTAACAGATGCCGCAGGCTGGGAGGTGGGGCGGGGAAGGGGGGTAGTTCTTCCACTTATGGGTGCTAGAAGTCCAAGGTCAAAGTGCCAGCAGACTCCGTGCCTGGTGAGAGCCCCTTCCAGGTTCATGGAACGGGTCCTCTCACTGTGCTCTTACCTGGAGAAGAGGTGAGGGAGCCCTGTGGGGTCTCTTTTCTAGGAATGATCCCATTCATGGAACCCCTGTCCTAATGATCTAATCACTTCCCTGAAGTCTCCTCCACTTCCTGACACCATCACATTGAGGGGTCCGGATTTCAAAACACGAATTTGTCCGGGGCACAGGCATTCAGATCACAGCAAGGAAGATCCCAAGTTCAGGTGGGGCCACGTCCACGGGGTGGCTATCATCAAGTGGGTAGTTAGGATCATCCTCACCCCCAGGCCCGGAAACAGCCCCGTTGTTCGCCCAAGGGCTGTGGGTCTACTGTGGGTCTACTGCCACTCACTCCCACTAGGATTTTCTTGAATTTCTTCGATAATTCCTCCTTTGTCTTGTCTGCGGTCCCTTCCTGAAACTATTAACACTTTTCTTACTGGACCGCTAGGAGGCCCGGGGAATCTTGTCATCTTTCCTCTCCATCGCAGTCGTTCTGCTGCTCCTGGGAGATTCCCAGCCTCTCTTCCCTCAGGCTCCGCGTCTTCAGCCCCCTGGGGTATCACGGCCGACCCCGAGGGTGCAGCGGCCCAGCCCTGGATTGGCCCGGCCCGGCCCGGCCCGCGGAACCGGAGGAGGGCGGGAAGCGAGCTGGCTAACTGTGTGTCCGCGGCCCCATAGAATGCGTGTTTATTGAGTTGTTACTTAGGAGAAGTCTCACGTTTCGGTCAAGTGGACTTCGTGCCCAGCTCCGCCCCACAGGGAGTTGGCACACCTGCGGCGCCTGATTCCCAGCCCGCTTTGGGGCCGGGAGCGGCGCCGACCCCCTGAGGGGAACGTTCGAGCCCGGAACTCTCGCCGCCACCCCGCGTCGCACCGGGGGAATTCGCTTGGGTGAAGGACGCGCTGTGCGAGGGTACCGCGGTTCCTGTTCCGGTTTTGACCCGGCTAGGAGGAGGCGCGCGATCCCGGCCTGCGGAGGTAGAGCCCGCCCCCTCACCCCTCACCCTTCACCCCCCTCACCCCACCCACCGCGTCCTGTCCCGCCCCGCCCCCTCCCACGCAAGAGCCGCGTCACGTGGGGATCCTGCCTGGCCTTCTCGGCGCTGAGGCGACGTCCAGGTCCCTAGGGTTTGGGAGGGAGTCGAGTTCAAGTTCAGCCAGCGTTGGAGGGGAACTTGATCTGTTGTGACGGAAGCAAATCCATCTCCTTTGTCGTTGGCCGCTGGAATCCTCCTCGAAGCACCCCCACACAGTCTTTTACACTAAAGAGGAGGTGGTAGTGAGGGGGACTCTGAAGGATGATTAGGAGTTTACCGAAAAGGGGAAGGATGACAGCGTAGAGGTGGGACGAGGAATCACGTGTTTGGGAAGTCTGTAGGTTTCCAGCCCGGGAAGGGGCGATGTTTGTCTGGAGGCCTAGGCAGGGACATTTTGGGGTAGGGGGCACCAGTGCTGAGCCCAGGAGCACACAGGTCCACAATGGGCGTCCGAGGGCCCCTGGCAGTTCTGATGTGAAACGTGACAGACCACCAAGTCTAGCGACCTTTCCTCAGCCCCTGCTGGGCCCGGGCCTTATGCAGAAGATCCACTCTTCAAGGCAGACAGATGAAACCACGGGCCAGGGGTCATAAGCTCCTTCCCTCTAGCTGGCATCTTTAAAATGGTATTTTACGTCCTAATATGGATATGGGTTTAAGCATTTGTTTTCTTCCTTTTTTTTTTATTAATACAGTGTGAATGTCTGTTACTTAAAAATGTAACTTTGAAAACAGCTCCCAAACCGCAGGTGGCGTGCTGAAACAAGTGTCCCATCCCAGAGGGAGAGTGTGGTCCCCTCTCCTGCCACACACTTCCACCCAGGCCTCAAGACAGTGGGGAGGAGGGTGGGGGGAAGGTGGTGCTGACCCATCAGGTGCCATTTTATTCATTTTGAAACCAGCCGCCTTCATTTGAATGCAAGTATCATTCTTATCGAGTAATTTTTGTCACACGGCTCCGTGGTGAGCAAGGTGCTGAGTATGGCTGGTCCACTTGCCTCCCCCCTCCATCAGTTCTCACAGGAACTGAAGGCTCAGACAGGTGAAGAAAACTCAGAAGAACCAGTGAATGTTTCAGTCTGGGTCTGTTTTGACTAAAATCTGTGCTGTCAACCAGCACCCTGGTTAGGACAAAACAGATGTTATCATCTTCCAGGTGTTGGGCTTGTGTCCTGAGAGGGCCATGTGCCTCGGTGCTCTGACCCGAGAACCTGATGGTCAGAGCACCGAGTGGCCTCTGCCAGGTCTCTGCTGGGCTCCAGCCACCTGATGGAATCTGAACTCAGGGTGGCCTTCCCAGGAGCAGGCGTCTGGGTCACCACAATTCAGGTTTCCGTGCTCTTGGCTGGGGTCCTTTCCTGTTGCACACCGTGACAGTGGTCTCATGATGTCGGTTGACTGAGACAGGGAAGATTCATGGCCACATTGCATTTACTTGGTGGCAGCATCACTCCAGTCTGTACCACAGTGGTTGAGGGCGGCCCATGACCAAGCGCACCTGTGGTTAGGAGGCAGGGCTCTTCCTGAGGCAGCTGGTCTGGCTGGACCTGGACCTGCTCAGGACACAGTCCTCTGCCCTGACCTGATGCTTTTTGCTGCTCCCCATGACCTTGGACATGTCTGTGACCATGGACAGAAGAGCCTGGCAGGCTACAGTCCATGGGGTCTCAAGAGTCGGGTATGACTTAGCAACTAAACCACCACTATGACCTTGGAGGTTTTAGCTCTATTGAACGACTGGAAGATGAGTGGCTTCAGGAGCACGTGAAAGCTGTTTTGAAGGGGTGACCCCTGTTCCCACACATTTGGCCGGAGAATAAGTTTGTGTAGCCTCTCTGGAGGCCGGCCACTTGGGCCGTATTTACCCAACTGAAAGTCACTGTTGTTGTGAGGCTCAAGGGTGAGCAGCAGGGACCCTTCTCAGCCTCTGCTTCACAGACTCACCTGGGTGAGCACAGCTACACATCCCCCCAGCTTTCTTTCCTGCAGGCTGATGTGACAGGCTCCCTGTCTCCCCAGCTCCAGCCACCTGCCCCACCGTGCCACGGAACACCTGTCTTCACACGGAGCCAGCCGATCTTGCCACCTCCCAGCCCTGGGACACTGGGGTCAGGTCACTGCTGTTGAATACCAGCCTGGCGATGCTCTGAGCGCCACTGTAGCAGGCCTTCCAACCGACTCGATAACTGACTTCTTCATTCTCCGCGTGAGACTTCCGTGAACTGCTAGCTTTAATTAAGAGAAGAAGGCTGTTGTCTCATTTTTATTTGCTTCTGTCCTTTTGAGAAATTAAAGAGTTATCGACAATTACAAACACCCTGTAGATACACTATCCAGAACGCATAATTTTAATATTTTCCTGTTTCTTTTCTGTATCAAAATGTTTGTGCTGGGGTTGAAATATCTCCATTTTAAAATATAAGCATCATTTACTAAACTTTTATTTTCTTGGGCTCCAAAATCACTGTAGATGGTGACTGCAGCCATGAAATTAAAAGATGCTTGCTCCTTGGAAGAAAAGCTATGACAAATCTAGACAGCGTATTAGAAAGCAGAGACATTACTTTGCCACCAAAGGTGCATATAGTCAAAGCTATGATTTTTCCAGTAGTCACGTATGAATGTGAGAGTTGGACCATAAAGAAGGCTGAGTGCTGAAGAATTGATGCTTTTGAACTGTGGTGTTGGAGAAGACTCTCGAGAGTCCCTTGGACAGCAAGGAGATCAAACCAGTCCATCCTAAAGGAAATCAGTCCTGAATATTCATCGGAAGGACTAATGCTGAAGCTGAAGCTCCAATACTTTGGCCACCTGATGGGAAGAGCAGAAGTCCCTGATGCTGGGAAAGATTGAAGGCAAGAGGAGAAGGGGATGACAGAGGACAAGATGGTAGGATGGCATCACTGACTTGATGGACATGAATTTGAGCAAGCTCTGGGAAATGTGAAGGACAGGGAAGCCTGGAGTGCTGCAGTTCATGGGGTCACAAAGAATCGGACACGACTGAGAGACTGAACAACAGCTAGACTTTTAAAATCTGATCACAAAAGTCATACATGCTCATTACATAAAAACTGCAGAGAGTGGAGAAGCACAAAGAAGAAAACAAAAGCCACCTGCCACCTGGAGGCTCATCTTCCCGTCCCTGGGTGGGATGTTCCTCCCCTGGGCCTCGCTGAGGGGGCTTGTGCGGTCAGGCTGTGGCCCAGCCCCACACACGTATGTGCACCCTGCTCCTCTCAGATCTTCCAGATCACCCAGGTCAGCCCCAGTTTTTCAGTATCAGAAATAATGCTGCAGTGAAGACCCACGGTGAACCTTCACGTACATCGCTGATTATTTCCTTAGGACACATTTGAAAAATAGCCGTAGGAACAGAGAGCTTGCATTTCCTATTTTCGTGTTTCATCTTGAAGGGACTATTGAATGTCCACTCAGATGGCTGAGCCGAGGCCCCGGGCCTCACTAGGCTGATGGCACCGACCAGTTAATGTGTGGTATCTCTTTGGGCAGGTCGCAGCATCTTCTTGACCTTCCTTGCCCAAGGCCTTTCTCACCACTCATGGTCTTGCAGAGTGGTCAGGGCCTGCGGGCCATCTGGGCCTTGGTCTGGAAGCTGCTTTTCCTGCTCCTCTGTGGCCCTGGGCAGGTGGCTTCACCTCTCTGTTTTCCTTGGAGGCACTGCTCTGACTGCCAGCTCACTGCATCCGTTCCAGCCTGCCCCATGTGCAGTCAGAGGTCAGCTAGCCCTCCTGCCTTGGCCAGGGTGGGGGTGGTAGGCAGGGAAAGTGGGGTTCAGCCTTGTTTTTTCCCGTTCAAGTCCTAGAACCCCAGATTTTCACTGGAGTGGTGCAGCCCCTGATTCCCCAGTGGGAGCAGGCAGACAACTCACCCCTCCTCAGCCCCTTGTGGTGTTAGAGGAAAGCTGCTCCAGTGGTCTCACTGGCAGCAGTGTGACACTGCCCATGACGCCTAGTGAGGCCTGGTGGGTAGATGAGTGGGAGCAGCAGCCACTCCTGGCCGTCCATCTGCTCCTCAGCACCCCAGAAAATGCTGCCACTTCAGCAGGCATCCCTGAACATCTCTCTTGTGTTGTCACCAGCAAAAGTCAGGCCTTGGGCCGTAACCCAGAAATAGGCAGTAGGTTTTCTGTTTACTGTTTCCCTTTGTTTTCAATTCTCTGCCCTTAAAGCAAATAGAGAAGGATTTGCTAGAAGTGAGAAGGGGAAGCCTTGAACCCCTGGTTTATTTTTCAGTGGCTCACTTTCTCTCTGAAACTGGCACGTCCCACATGTTCATCACATTTCTTGTTTTCTCTGGTCCAGCCAAGCTGTTTTCTTAGAACTTGTCAGGTTTCCTTATGGTAACAAAAATCCAGAGGTGTGAACGGCTATGAGCCCACCTCTGAACCCTGCATAGAGGGTAAGCCATAAAACACTCCAGCTTTTGGTCGCTGCCTCTGAAAGGGGCATGGGCCATGTGCCCAGGAGGGTCCACGGTGATGGAGGCCTGGAGCCTTCCGGAGCAGCTGCTGGGCCGAGCAGGCGTCTCCCCCATTCCAGGCTTCTGCCTGCTGGGCCTGGAGGCTGGGAGACCTTGTGTCAGGAGCCCCTGCTGTGGGGAGCAGGTGGCCGGCAGGCTGCCCAGGGAAGGGCTCAGGACAGGCCTTTGCTGGGGGCTGTGTTTGTTTTGTTAGGTAATTATAAAGTGCTGTGTGTAATCTTTTTTTAAATGAAAAACAGAGGGCAAAACTGTTTGGTACGTCTAACAAACACAACACATTCTCTTTCCCCTGGAGCAAGTTAGTGACAGAGAAAGTGAGGCTTGTCAGGAACAGGATGCCTGAATCTGGGGCAGGGTAGGGGGGCTGGGGTGGGGGGCAAGCCACCAAGCCGTGGGTGAGGGGCCACCTGCTCATTTCAGCCTCTGACATTCAGAAGAGCCCTCTGGGGTCCCTGTGCCTGTCCTCTGCCCCTCAAACATGGAGAGATGCTTCCCCCACAGTGCAGCCAGGATCAGGCCATTTCCTTGTGCTCTTGTGGGCGAGGCGGATGTGGGGTCTGGCATGGTGGCTGGTGGGGAACAATGGCTGGGGGTGAAAGGCTCTGGCTGGACTCTGGGCTCTGATTTAGAAGCAGGCAGACTTGGGATTTTCTCGTGGGTGAGATAGGGTTAACAGAGGTTGCTCTGTTTACTGAACAAGGCAGTTGAAGATGAAAACAGATCATGATATATTAAGTGTAGTATCACTGTCAAATAACACTTGTTAAAAATCCTCTAGGAGGATTTCCCTTGTGGTCCAGTGGCTAAGACTCCGCTCCCAGTGCAGGGGGCCCGGGTTCAATCCCTGATCAGGGAACTAGATCCTGCATGCTTCAACTAACACCCACTGCAGCCAATTAAATCCTTTAAAAAATCCTTTAAAGTGAAGTCGCTCAGTCGTGTCTGACTCTTTGCAACCCCATGGACTGTAGCCTACCAGGCTCCTCTGTCCATGGGATTTTCCAGGCAAGAATACTAGAGCGGGTTGCCATTTCCTTCTCCAGGGGATTTTCCCAAACCAGGGATTGAACCCAGGTCTCCCGCATTGTACGCAGACACTGTTACCATCTGAGCTACCAGGGAAATTCCTTTGGGAACAACTCAGAAAGCTGGTCCACCCATCATCTCCTGGTCAGGGACGCTGCTCTGGTCAAGAGCACCGAAGTGGAGCAGAGGTGGGCCTTGGGACAGGGCAGGTGGTGGTCTATGGACCTCGCAGGCCGCCGTGGTGCTGGGAGGGAACCCTCTTCAGTGGTACTGGGTGGCAGGCGGGTTCCTGACTGCTCCAGTTGTGGGGAGGCCTGGAGAGGGTGTGCCCAGGTCTCTGGCCACCCAGGGTGGGTGGGGTCCTAGAGCAGGGCTCAGAGTTGGGCTGGCCCTTTCCCAGGCTTCCTCCTCTCCAGCAGTCTGAAGAACTCCAGGTGCATGTGGCGGGTCACAGCCCTCCTTCTGGCTGCATTGGTCGTCATTTTGTCAGGTTGTGGGGGAGAAGGAGGGAGTTCTCTTCTACCTTAAAGAACAGACGCGCAGGCTGTGAGCATGCCACCTCTGAGGGTCTGCTCTGCTTGAGACAAGTTCCTAGGTGACCACAGTGGGGCGAGTGTCCAGAGCAGAAGTGAGCCCTGTGTCTGTATCTGGCTCACTGGAGTCTCCAGGCCCCTGCTGAGGGCGAGGGAGCACAGTTCGGGGGCTGGGGTGGGGGTTAAGGCACTGACCCCACACAGCTGGAAATCCAAGTAACCTCACAGTCAGCCCTCCTGTGCATCCCCAGTCTCTATATTCACGTTGTGGAAGGACATAAGTAGTTGAGTTCTGTTTCTCCTTGACTTACCTAATTTAGTTCATTGTTTTAGAATCTTGTATGTTTTTAAAATCCTTAACATAATGAGATTAAATAAAAAGCCATATAAGTTCCAAAGGCATGCATCAAGAAGGCATTAGTGTTTCCTGTCTTGGGACGACCCCCGACTGGAGGTGAGGCCACCTCTCCTGGCCGCCATGGGAGTCAGGCCAGGACAGGCTGTGAACCTCAGTGCCCTCTTTTCCCACCTAGCTACTGCCAGCTGGCTTCTGCTGCCGTGATGCCGTCACCACACATGGGGATGACCGTCCGGCGCCTGGCCTGGGCCATGGCTTCCCACCGGCCGGCCCCCTGGACACGTGGAACGAGTAGCCCCCTGCACACGGCCCCGGCCGCACGCTCGGACTGCGGTGCCCCGGTATTCAGCCACACCCTGGCCTTTGGGGACAGGCTCGCCCTTGTCGACCAGCATGGCCGCCACACGTACAAGGACCTCTACTCGCGCAGCCTCCGCCTGTCCCAGGAGATCTGCCGGCTCTGCACGCATGCCGACAGGGACCTCCAGGAGGAGCGGATCTCCTTCCTGTGCTCCAACGACGTCTCCTTCGTGGTGGCGCAGTGGGCCGTGTGGATGAGCGGCGGTGTGGCTGTCCCCCTCTACAGGAAGCACCCCCGGGCCCAGCTGGAGTACTTCATCCAGGACTCGCGCAGCTCTGTGGTCCTTGCCGGCCCGGAGCATGTGGAGCTCCTAAGCCCGGTGGCCCAGAAGCTTGGAGTACCACTCCTGCCTCTCCCGCCCACAGTCTACCGTGGGGTGGCCAAGGACCCTGAAGAGGGCTGGGTGTCGGAGCGGGACTGGAGAGACCGGGGCGCCATGATCATCTACACCAGCGGGACCACGGGGAAGCCCAAGGGCGTCCTGAGCACCCACGACAACATCAGGGCCGTGGTGAGTGACTGGGCCGCCACCTTCGAGAGGGTCCCTGTGGTCAGTCCCTGCAACAGCCGTGGCCGGACAAGTGCCTTCCTGGTGGCCTGTTCACAGGCCCGTGACAGCTCTCACCATTCCCCCCCCACTCAGAAATGTAGGGTCAGGGCCATGGGACCACCAACCCCACTGGCCATGTAGGGGCACTGTGCCCAGGTGCCAGGGTTATGGGCCTCCCAGGCTCCTCCAGCACAGGATGGGCCACTGTACATGGGGGGAGATTTTCAAAGAAACCAGCTGCAAGTGAGTACCAGGACAGTGCCCTCAGCACCTTGAAGCGCAGCTTCTTTGGGAAGCAAGAGAGCAGGTGGTGCATGCCACGGCTGAGGTGTTACTCTGCGTTCTGCGACCTCAGTTACTGTCTTTGTAAAGCTCCGCAGCTGCTTTATTCATCTGTAGTTTATACTCTTTTTGCTTCCAAAAAGTATGTGCGTGTACAGCAGGAGCGGGAAACAGAAGTTCAGACCCACCAGAGGGAGGCCAGAGGTCTGGCTAATTCAGTATGTAAGTCAGAGTGAACCGAGTCAGATTACAGACTGTCTCTGTCTCCCAGGAGAGGCCATCTCTGGGCCAGTATTTCTGGGGGGTAGCAGTCACCGCGGCACGCACGAGGATGGGCTTGGCAGTGACTCGGGAGTTTTTGGTGGAGCTGGGGAGAAAGAGGTGCTAGAATCAGCAGGGTCCGACTGGCAGTTGGAGCCCCAGGGCCTCTCGGAGCCACAGTCACTTCTCTGACTGCCTTGGGGGAGAGCTGCCCAGAATCTGCAGAGGCCTTCGGACTCCAAATCTAAGGTCCTTTTAAACTGGCTGAAGCCCCTGACTGCATGCAGCCCTGCTTTCCAACAGGAGGGTTGGTGGCTGGACAGAGAGCCCCGGATCAGACCCCAGGTCATTTCGTTATCAGCTCCCTGGGATGCGCCAAGGGCGAGTCAGCAGGTCTCCCCTACTCCTCCTACCCCCCCCCCAACCTCAGCTAGGGAGGCCTCCTGCCCTGAGGCTATGCTGTCATCCTGCAGGTGACAGGGCTGGTCCACAAGTGGGCCTGGACAAAGGACGACGTGATCCTCCACGTCCTCCCGCTACACCACGTCCACGGCGTGGTCAACAAGCTGCTGTGCCCACTCTGGGTAGGGGCCACCTGTGTGATGCTGCCTGAGTTCAGCGCTCAGCTGGTAAGTTGGGGACGAGCTCTCGGCGTTGCCGGCTGGGCCCCTGTGGGCCCGGCACCTTCTGGGGGGTCGCAGGCACCCAGCAGGAAGTTTCCTGCTGCTGCTGGAGCCAGGGATCCTGAGTCGGGGCTTCAGGCAGCACAAGTTATTCTGTCAGGTCTGGAAGTCCAAGTCCAGAAAGGTCTCCCAGAGCTGGGGTCCAGGTGTCACAGGCCTGATTCTGTCTGGAGGCCCCAGCAGGATCTGCTCCTGCCTCTCCCAGCTCGTGGAGGCACCTGCATCACTCCAGCCTCTGCTTCCGTGTCCTTGTGGCCGCTGTCCCTTCTGTGGTCAGACCTCTGCTGCCTCCATCCCATAAGAACCCTGTGATTGCATCGGGCCCACCCAGCGTCTAGTCTGGTGGAGAATATCCCCGTGGTGTCACCTAGTGTGTCTCTCTGTCCCTTCTACTTCTAGAGGTGTGATGCCAAACTGTTTCCCAGAGTGGCGGTTGTGTTCACGTTCTCACCAACAATGCATGAGGACTCCGGCTCCCCCACATCCTCACCAGCATTCGTTATCTCACTGTGGTTTAAGTTTGCGTTTCCCTGATGATTGAGGATAGTGAGCATTTTTTCAGGGTCTTACTTGCATCTGTGTATCTTCTTTGGTGAACTGTCTATTCAGATGTTTTGCCCATTTTAAAGTCAGGTTGTTTGACTTATTGAGTTTGTTTATTCTGGATGCTAGTCCCTCGTCACATAGATGGTTTGCAGATATTTCCTCCCATTTTGGGTTGTCTTCTCCTTTTCTTAATGACATCTTCTGAAGCACACATGCTTTTAATTTTTTTGATGAAATTCATTTTATCAGTTTTTTTCATTTCATAGATCATGTTTTTTCTGTCATACCCAAGAAATCTAACCAAAAGTCATGAAGATTTTCTTCTATGTTTTTTTCCTTGAAGTTTTATGGTTTTAGCTGATATGTTTAGGTCTCTGACCCACTTTGGATTAATTCTTAGGTATGGTGAGGTACGGGTCTAGAATTCCTCTTTTTGAATGTGGATATTCAGTTGTCTCTGCACTGTTGGTTGGAAAGATTGTCCTACTGGAGTGATCTGGCACTCCTGTCACAGATCATTTGGCCATCATTGTATTGATTGTTTCTGGAGTCTCGTCTGCTCCACTCGTCTGTGTATCTGACCTTACACCAGCATCACATGCTGTTGAATATAGAGCTCAGGAGTAAGTTTTGGGGCATTCTGCACTTTCCTCTCTCCTTTTCACGTTTGTTTTGACTCCTCTGAGTCCTCTACCTTCCCCTGTAAATTATAGGGTCAGCCTGTTGACTTCTGCAAAACAGAGCGTGCTGGGGTTTGGGGAGAACTGCCGTCTTAGCAACACTAGGTCTTCCCATCCGTGGACGTGGATGCGTCTCTGCTGACCGGGCACTCTGTCTCTCCTGACGTGTCACGTTGTGTCATCTCGTCCTACACATGGTGACACTTTTCTTTCTCCTCTTCTCTCCTGTATGTATTTCTGTTTATATCATTTCCATTGGCTCATGCCTGACTTCTGTCTTTTCTCTGCTGCGTCTAATCTGTTAAGTGTTTGCAGTGAATTGCTAGTTTTGCATAATATACTTTCCAGCTTATAATCGTTCTCTTGTATGTCTACTTCTCTGATGAAATCCTTGATCACCCCCCATTTCATTCATCTTCTCCAAATTTCTTAACCTATCTAGTAATTTATACTACTTGCCATAATTTCAACATATGTATTCTGAGGGTCTGCTCCTATTGACTTTTCTTCTTTTCATACAGGCTTTATAATGGGGCAGGGTTGTCTGTAAAAGAACGATACAGTTTTCTCCCTATAGAGGCACGCCTTTCCTGTGGAGTAGCTCAGGTGAGGAATTAGTTACCAGCATCTGATTAGGAACCGGGGCTGGGGCTGCCTGTGGGGGGAGGCTGTCTATGTGGGGTGTGCTGAATCCCGGTCCTGCCCTAACCACATGGCAGCTGGTGCAGTGGCCCCATGGAGATGAGGGTGAGCACACGCGAGCCGTTTGTCAGCACGAGCCGAAAAACTCGAAGCATCTCTATACTAAAACAAGAAACACCTGTTAAAGAGAGTAAAATACAGAATTCACATGACTCTGGATATACCGTCACTACTCTCTGCCCCCATCATGTGTGGTCTGTGCTGCGCTCCGGCCTACATGGCCCCTTGCCCGGCTGCATCCACACGTGTCTTCGTGGCTGGAAAAGTCTGAGGTGCCACCTCTCCCCTGATGGCAGATCTGAGGCCAGTCCCTGAGCCAGGACCCATTCCTCCCCTGATCCTCTTCCTCCTCACGGCCATCCCTGAGACCAGACACCAGGGTCCCCTGTACAGTGACTCCCCGAGGACCAGGAGCTTCTGTCACCCTGTGAAAGTGAGACCCTCTGACACTGGAGAAAAGGGGGCCCTCTGCTGAGAGCACTATTCCTGGAACTGAAGGCCCACATGTGTCTGTGCGGGTGTGTCTTCTAGTCTTTTTGCTGTCTGTGTCCTCTTCTCTTTTTAGGTTTGGGAGAAGTTCTTAAGTTCTGAAGCTCCCCGGATTAATGTATTTATGGCAGTGCCTACTATCTACAGCAAGTTGATGGATTATTATGACAAGCATTTTACCCAGCCTCACGTCCAGGATTTTGTGCGTGCAGTTTGTGAAGAAAAAATCAGGTCGGTGAACACAGTCCACCTTCCCATCTGAAAAGTCCTAAAGATTCGCAAATGTAACTTACTTTTAGTGAGTCAGTTCTACTAAGTTTTAGGAAGCACCGTGTTCTGTTTACTTTAAAATGTGTCTCTACATCTCTCTCTACACACCTGTGTTCCCAGCGCAGCTGCCTGGGTTCTGCATCCATGGCTCTGTTCTGTCTCTGGGTCCCTCTGTCCGTCTTTCTCTGTCTGCCCACCCGTCTTCCAGTGGAGTCTGAAGTATGAGGGTGAATGTCCTGTCTGAGCCCACATCTGCAGGCTCTCAGCAGCCCCCCGACCCCCACTCAGACACCCTTCCTAACAGGCATGCTGGCTCTTTGGCCCCATTGATGGTGTGTTTGGTCTCCATGTTCCCACGAGTCTGCAAACCACGGGTCCCCTCCGTTTGTAGTTGCTCGGTTCACCTGAGAGTGCATGTATGGGAGTGAGTAGTTTGGCAGGTCTTTACAGACCTGATGACATGTGCACCAAGAACCTGGACAGCCATGAACTTCGCACCCTCTGTGCATCTGATGCCTGGTCCTTACGAGGAGCTCAAGAAGGGTTTCCTGGAGAGAATTCCCAACTGCCCGAGGTGAATATCTGATCTGGCCCTTCTGCTCCTGTTTAACCGCTCTCTGCTCCTCTTCTGTAAGATGCTTGGTGGAACTGGAGCCCTCTGTGAGGGTGCCACCCTCCCACGAGGCACTGCTCTGGGGTCCCCAGGACACGGATGGCGTGCACTGTGCTGAAGCAACCATGTGCTCCTGAGAGACTGAGGTGCCTGTGGTTGTGCTGGGCAGGTTGATGGTCTCGGGCTCTGCTGCGCTGCCCCTGCCGGTGCTGGAGAAGTGGAAGGGCATCACTGGCCACACTCTGCTGGAGAGGTACGGGATGACGGAGATTGGCATGGCCCTGTCCAACCCCCTGACCGCAGCTCGCCTGCCAGGTATGAGCAGTGCCCGCTAGCTGTATCCTCCCTCTGCTCTGGGTCCTCGGGTGGACCAGTCTACAGGCGATGCTGTCCTGCTGGGTTAGGGGAGCCTTCCCAGGTGACCCTGGATTCCAAGTGACCCGGAAGCCATGTGCTTGGCACATGGCACCCGGGCTGGGTGCTGCTTCCTCCAGACCAGGTCACCTGTGGCCCAGAGCCTCCTATCCAGGTGCCCTGAGCCACACAAGGGCAATGGCAGCAGAGGAGATGGCGGGTATGGGGGCAAGGGAGGAAGGGCCCCCACCTGTGCTTGATGACCTGCATGCATGGCCTGCTGCTCTGGGAGGCCTCCTGCCCTTTGGTCTTCCTGTCCCTCCTTCTCTAGGGCATTCCACACAAACAGCCTTCAGGTCTTGGATCCCCGAGAGGGAACCTGAGGGCAGAGTCCGAGGCCTGAGATGTGAGCCTGTTCTGTTCTGGGCTCTTTTCCAGCCCTCGTGGTCTGTCTCCTTCAGTTTGTCCAAAATACAGGAGGAGTCTCAGAGATAAATCTAAGGGGATTCTGTGCCTGTACTTCTGTCTGTCCATTCACTTGTCTTGCACAGACAGTAAAAGGCACCCTTCTTGGGGGGTGTTCTGTGAGTTCTCATGTCCACCATCACTGTCAGGTAGATGACTGAGTCACCCCAAGAGCCTCCCCATTTTGTGGTCAGCACCTCCTCCCTGGCCAGCAAGCAGGTCCCTGGTTGCACTCCCTGTAGCTGTGCATCCCTGGACCATCACACAGACCCAGCCTCGGGACCTGCCTTTGGGGTCTTTCTTCTCTCACGTGGCAGGATGAGTCTGAGACACATCCTGTGCCAAGCAGCATCTATGGTGTGCATGGGCTGCCTTTTGCTAACCTGTCTACCACCGATGGACACTGGGTTGTGTTCAGTCTTGGACAGCTACTAGTCAGGCTGTTGTGAAGGTTTGTGTGCAGGCTGCTGTGTGAACATGTCCTTACATCTCGTGGGCAGATGCCTCAGAATGCAACTGCTAGGTCACGAGGTGGGTGTGAACTGTGCACAGAACAGCCCTGAAGCAGAGCTGATCTTATCCCCCCTGACAGATGAGGACCCTGAGGCTTGAGCAGGTGTTCATGCTCTGTTGCCACCAAAGACTGCCAGGTCTGGGGTAAGAGAGGGGCCAAGAGATGGGCAGGGAATCTCCTGGTCAAGACCAAGAGCAAGCTCAGGCTGGGAGCTGGGACCAGGGCCAGGATAGGATTCAGCAGCACAGGGCCACTCGGGTATCTGGGGGAAGGTGTGGAGCGTGCTTGAGGTGGAAGCAGAGGCCGGGGACAGAGGGACTTGTGCCAGCGTCCTCCTAGGGTGAGGCCCCGGGGGTGACCTGGACACGCACTGACGTGAGGCTGCCAGCACTTAACTGGGCCCGGCCGAACAGGCACCCCAGGACCTAGTGCAGCGCGCCCTACAGCCCCAGAAGCCAGGAGGGGCCATAAGACGTCACCGAGACAGAGCTGACACCCATTCTAAAGGGAAGCGGAAAGATGGAGTGACCCTGACCACAGCCAGCATGCTCCTTGGTGGACACAAAAAGTCCATGCAGTGTGGGAGGGGCTACGTCACAAAGTGAAGAGAGGGGCTGCGCCTCCATGTTGTGGGAGGGACCGTGTCCCCGCTCTGTGGGAGGGGTGGTCACACTGTGTGGGAGGGGTCACGCCCCACGCTGTGGGCGGGGCTGTGTCATGCAGTGCAGGAGAGTTCACGTCCGTGTTGTGGGAGGGGCCGAGTCCAAGCAGTGTGGGAGGAGTCACATCCCATAGTATGAGAGGGGTTGCGTCATGCACTGTGGGAGGGGCTGAGTCACGCAGTGTGGGCGGGGCTATCATGCAGTGTGGGCAGGGTCACGTTCACTCCATGTGGGAGGAGCCGCGTCCCGTGCTGTGGGAGGGACCACGTGCATGCAGCGTGGGAGGGGTTGCATCACACAACATGGGAAGAGCTGTGTCATGTAGTGTGGGAGGGGTCGTGTCCCGTTTTGTGGGAGGGGCTGCTTCACCCAGTCTTGGAGGGGCTGTCACACACTGTGGGCGAGGCCACGTCCACGCAGTGTGGGAGGCTTTTTCACACAGTGTGGAAGGGGCTGCGTCACGCACTGTGGGCAGGCCGGTCATGTTCACGCCATGTGGGAGGGGCCACGTCAACACTGTGTGGGACAGGTTTCCTTCTGGGCTGACAGAAAGTTCTGGAACTAGATAGAGGTGCTGTTTGTACAACGTTGTGAATGTGCTAAGTGCCACTGAGTTCTATGCCTTAAGAGTTTTGCCAAGAGAACGCACTGGTCATAGCAAACACCCTCTTCCAACAACACGAGAGAAGACTCTACACATGGGCATCACCAGATGGTCAACAGTGAAATCAGATTGATTATATTCTTTGCAGCCAAAGATGGAGAAGCTCTATACAGTAAGCAAAAAACAAGACCGGGAGCAGACTGTGCCTCAGATCATGAACTCCTTATTGCCAAATTCAGACGTAAATTGAAGAAAGTAGGGAAAACCACTAGACCATTCAGGTATGACCTAAATCAAATCCCTTATGATTATATAGTGGAAGTGACAAATAGATTTAAGGGACTAGATCTGATAGAGTGCCTGATGAGCTATGGACAGAGGTTCGTGACATTGTACAGGAGATAAGGATCAAGACCATCCCCATGGAAAAGAAATGAAAAAAAGCAAAATGGCTGTCTGAGGAGGCCTTACAAATAGCTGGGAAAAGAAAAGAAGCAAAAAGCAAAGGAGAAAAGGAAACATATCCCCATCTGAATGCAGAGTTCCAAAGAATAGCAAAGAGAGATAAGAAAGCCTTCCTCAGTGATCAATGCAAAGAAATAGAGGGAAACAACAGAATGGGAGAGACTAGAGATCTCTTCAAGAAAATTAGAGATACCAAGGGAATATTTCATGCAAAGATGGGCTTGATAAAGGATAGAAATGGTATGGACCTAACAGAAGCAGAAGATATTAAGAAGAGGTGGCAAGAATACACAGAACTATACAAAAAAGATCTTCTTGACCCAGATAATCACGATGGCGTGATCACTCACCTAGAGCCAGACATCCTGGAATGTGAAGTCAAGTGGGCCTTAGAAAGCATCACTATGAACAAAGCTAGTGGAGGTGATGGAATTCCAGTTGAGCTATTTCAAATCCTGAAAGATGGTGCTGTGAAAGTGCTGCACTCGATATGCCAGCAAATCTGGAAAACTCAGCAGTGGCCACAGGACTGGAAAAGGTCAGTTTTCGTTCCAATCCCAAAGAAAGGCAATGCCAAAGAATGCTCAGACTACTGCACAATTGCACTCATCTCACACGCTAGTAAAGTAATGCTCAAAATTCTCCAAGCCAGGCTTCAGCAATACGTGAACCGTGAACTTCCAGATGTTCAAGCTGGTTTTAGAAAAGGCAGAGGAACCAGAGATCAAATTGCCAACATCAGCTGGATCATCGAAAAAGCAAGAGAGTTCCAGAAAAACATCTATTTCTGCTTTATTGACTATGCCAAAGCCTTTGACTGTGTGGATCCCAATAAACTGTGGAAAATTCTGAAAGAGATGGGAATACCAGACCATCTGACCTGTCTCTTGAGAAACCTGTATGCAGGTCAGGAAGCAACAGTTAGAACTGGACATGGAACAACAGACTTGTTCCAAATAGGAAAAGGAGTACGTCAAGGCTGTATATTGTCACCCTGCTTAATTAACTTATATGCAGAGTACATCATGAGAGACACTGGGCTGGTAGAAACACAAGCTGGAATCAAGATTGCCGGGAGAAATATCAATAACCTCAGATATGCAGAGGACACCACCCTTATGGCAGAGAGTGAAGAAGAGCTAAAGAGCCTCTTGATGAAAGTGAAAGAGGAGAGTGAAAAAGTTGGCTTAAAGCTCAACATTCAGAAAACTAAGTTCATGGCATCTGGTCCCATCACTTCATGGCAAATATATGAGGAAACAGTGGAAACAGTGTCAGACTTTATTTTGGGGGGCTCCAAAATCACTGCTGATGGTGATTGCAGCAATGAAATTAAAAGATGCTTACTCCTTGGAAGGAAGGTTATGACCAACCTAGATAGCATATTTAAAAGCAGAGACATTACTTTGCCAACAAAAGTCCGTCTAGTCAAGGCTACGGTTTTTCCAGTGGTCATGTATGGATGTGAGAGTTGGACGGTGAAGAAAGCTGAGCGCCGAAGAATTGATGCTTTTGAACCGTGGTGTTGGAGAAGACTCTTGAGAGTCCCTTGGACTGCAAGGAGATCCAACCAGTCCATCCTAAAGGAGATCAGTCCTGGGTGTTCATTGGAAGGACTGATGTTGAAGCTGAAACTCCAATACTTTGGCCACCTCATGCGAAGAGTTGACTCATTGGAAAAGACCCTAATGCTGGGAAGGATTGGGGGCAGGAGGAGAAGGGGACGACAGAGGATGAGATGGTTGGATGGCATCACCGACTCGATGGACATGGGTTTGGGTAAACTCCGGGAGTTGGTGATGGACAGGGAGGCCTGGCGTGCTGCGATTCATGGGGTCGCAGAGTCAGACACGACTGAGCGACTGAACTGAACTGATACAGATTTTGCTTCAGTTTTAAAAACTTTTGGGAGCAAAAGAGGAGGCCCCTAGAACCTTAAAAGACAGGCTGAAATGAACAAGACGGCACCATCTAGCAACTGAGACCTAGTCACAGACTCCCAAGAGTGTGGATCCCAGAATACTGGGCAGCTCGTGGAGTTTGCCAACTGGGTTTCCTGGGGGCTTTTATCCTGTGACAAACGTTAAAATAAAGGGCCTGAAACCTTGAAGTGAAGGTTCAGACACCAGGCGTTTGGCCCTGGAGTCTCTGTCCTGCCACAGCTGTTCATTACAATGTCGTCGTGGCCACCACCTGCCCTCACTTTTGCATTTTCAAAAGTTGATTGTAACTATGCAGAGGGATGCACTGAGCAAACTACAGGCACCTAATAAGTGAGCCAGGATGCTAGCTGCATCACCCCTACCGTGAAGACGCCCACCACACCCATTCCATTCGTGCCCCTCACCAGCGACAAACTGCAGTCACCTAGGCCCTGACTACCCAGACAGGTGCTCCAGTGAGGCACATGTGCCCTGCATCCGGCTCTGGGTGCTGGGCGACCACCAAGGTGACCTGAAGACCTTCTGGGGCATTTGGAGCCCCAGCTGCTGCTCTGTGGTCCAGCCTAAGGCTCTGCTCTTGGCTGTTTGTGCTTTGCCCCTCGGTGCACACCTGACCCCAGGTGGGATCCCCCTGTCTGTGCATGTGATGGTCTGCAGGTCTCCCCCACCCCCACCCCGGTGTGCCCACGTAACATCAGGCAGCTCCCAGCACCTCCGTGTGTGGGCACTTTCCAGAATCCTACTGACCGCCTCTGTTCCTCATGCCTCTCTGCCCCTTGCAGGCTCTGTGGGGACCCCGCTGCCCGGCGTCGAGGTGCGCATTGTGTCGGAAAACCCGCAGAAGGACGGCTTCCCCTACGTTATCCACGCAGAGGGAAACGAGGAGGACACCAAGGTGAGTCTGTTCGCACTGGCGGCACATGGGCATTGTGCGGCTGTGACCACCCAGCAGGCCGGTGGCAGAGGTGAAGTCCCCACCGCGCGGGGCAGCCCCTGGACCACAGCAGTGGTGGTGGGCTTTGACTCCGGGCACTGCTGGTGTTTGGGGGCGCTGCCCGCCATGTGGACAGTGTAGAGCAGAGTGAGGCCAGGCTTCTCCCCGGCTCCTTCCTCCGAGTCATGTTGAGGGGGGTCAGGAGGGCCTCGGCTAGGACAGCCCAAGCTGACGGTGTGACCGGCCCCCCAGCCTAACAGTCGCTCCATTGGACAAATTCACTGGAAACATAGGTTCCTGCTTGGGAAGTCACTGTCTGCTGTCTATATTGTTCTAAGATCTGGAGATGAAGGGAAGCAAGGGCTGTGGTCTCGTTTCAGTGAGAACTGTTACAGCCATAGGCCTGCTGGTCACAAGTGATCAGGGTCACAGAAGAGGTCGGGATTGGTGGGAAGTGGAATTTTTAAGAGATGGTTTTATCTACAGCTGCTCTTTATACTGTGGACTTCTGTTAAAGCTGAAAGTAGCAGTGGTTCCTCATTTCAGTGTTTTTTTTCTTCCTGCCGTACTCTAGCGTCACTCCTCGCTCCCCCCACCCCACCCCTCACCTTTGCCTGGAGGGGCCCAGGCATCCCTCCCTGCCCTTGTGGACCTCGATCTCATCATGGGAGGTGGCAGCATCGAGCAGGTGGTTGTTGAATGTCTGAGATCAAGCACATGGGGGGAACTTGGGTGGTTTTTATTGTAATTTTATGAAAAATGACATCAATGCCGTGGTCTGGGCATGGGTTGGAAAATAATTTTCAGACAAGAGGCAGAATGAGAGGAGAATGGAGTTTATTAGGGTGGGAGACACTGAGCTGACACCTTTCGTGGGCTAGTAGCCAGTTTTTACAGCCTCAAGACAAAGCTCCTGCTGGAATGGTGCCATTCGGCAATTGGTTAGGGTGCTATAAGGTGGGTATTTTTAGCTAATGTGAGGTCAAGAAGCTGCTGGTTTAGATCCTGGGGGACTCACGGCAATGGTTGCTATGCGACTCAGTTGTTCTGAAGACGACCTTGGTATAGGCTCCACAATCAAGAAGTATGTGTTCCTTTGACTCAAGAACCTCTCACCTGGGTTGCTTTTGCTGGGCACGTGCCCTCTTGGCCTCTCCTCCCAGACGTGATGGCCCTCTAGATCAGCTTTGCTCACGTCCACAGTGTGTGGGCAGCTTTCAGGGCAGCCTAGAGGTCCCCAACCCTGGTCATCACTCCCTGACCACGCTCTGCCTGGGCTCTAGCATCAGCCTGGCTGGTCCAAGGCCGACAGCCACACTCACATCCCAGGATCCTTTTCTGGCTCTTGGCCTGTACCCTGAGGTCCCCTCTGCCTTCTTATGGACTCCTACCCACACCTGAGTCACCTGCCCCAGCATCCAGCCCTCCCTGCAGTATTGGGGCAGCTTCCCCCTGCACCCCCCTCCCCGCCAGACGCTCAGCCCGCCCCCATTTTTGGTGTTGTTCCAGGGACCCCACACTGGAGGAGGTCTCCCCAGCAGAGGAACAATGTGGGTAGCTGGGCCCATAGGCGCCAGCAGCACAGATGGCATGGGGGCCCCTGCACCACCCTCCTCTGGGTACCTGAGCACCTTTCTGCAGGATATCTCGGGACCTGCCGGAGAGAAGGCAGGGTGGGGAGCGTGTCCCTTCTCAGTCACAGCCAAGCCTAATGACTTCGTACCCGTGGGGCGAGCAGCCCGCCCCCTCCACCAGCTCCTGCTCCAGCCTGTAGGACCTTCCTCACTGGAACCTGCTCAGAATAGGAGGTTCTGAAGCGGCAGCCCAGGCCCTGAGCACCTTGACAGTCAGAGAAGGAAGCGAGTGGTCCACAGGGGTGGGGGCTCTGGGGCCCTAGGGACCGCAGAGATGAGGAAGCTTGGGACTTGGAGCTCTAGGCGGTGTGCTCCGGAGCATTTCCAGTTCAGTCGAAGGGCCCTTGGGAATGGAGCTGTCTGGATGGCTTACCAACAGGTCTTTTGCCCGCTCTGCCACGCGACCCCCCCTCCTCGTGCTTCTGCTCATGAGAGGGGTGGCAGTGCCCCCACTTCAAGGCTGGGTGGGACCCAGAGTACTTCTCACTGCCCCACCCCTGTAGGGACCCTGTAGAGAGAATAAAGCGAGTCTCCACGCAGGGGCAAAACCTGCATGGAGCCTCTGCCCGGCTCCCCGCACTTAGAGGGACAAAGCGACCAGGGTGAGGCCCAGAGGCATGGCACCCAGGCTCAGGCCTTGCTGAGGGGAGCTGGACGCAGGTACTGCCCACTGCTGACAGCGGTAGAGGAGGACGCGGGCTCCCAGGTGTGCACCTGTTCTGAACACGTTGCTGAAAAGTACTGGTTATGTCCCTGACCTGGAACTCGCAGCAAAACCCTCCAGCTCCCATCTGATGGCTGCCCACATTCCACACAGTCTAGACAGGAGGAACTATAATGTTCAGAAGTCAGGGGACTTACTGATGATGTGGTTCAGGGGTTTTGTTAACATCTAATTGGAAATCACTTCAAACTTACAGGAAAGTTGCAAAAATATCTGAGTCAGGAAAACCTGCTGGCCTGTGGCCAGTGCACCTGTACTTCCCCACGCATGTGGGCTCACCCTCCTGATGGTGGCCCCAGGTGGGCTTCTGCCGGTTCTTGGCTCACCGCCTGCACACCCCGCCACCCCACCTCCATGCGGTGACACCATGTGGCGACTTCCTCCCCTGCAGGCTCATCAGGGGTCTTATTTTTTCCATATGGAGATCCAGTTGTTCATAAATTATTTGCTGAGAAGACTACTCTTTCTTGTTTGTAAAGTATATACTTATTTGAATATATGTGTTGTTGTTTAGTTGCTCAGTCCTGTCTGACTCTTTTCCACCCCAAGGGTAGCCTGCCAGGCTCCTCCGTCCATGGGATTTCCCAGGCAAGAATACTGGAGTGGGCTGCCATTTCCTTCTCCAGCAGATCTTCCCCATCCAGAGACTGAATCCACGACTCCTGCATTGCAGGCGAATTCTTTACTGCTGAGCCCCCAGATGTATTTTCTTCCATTGATATGTGTGTCTGTTCTTCTGCAATACCACAATCTTGACCACTGTGACTTTGTAGTAAATCTCAAAATTGTAGTGTTAATCTAGCAACTTTATTCTTATTCAAAGTTTTTTTTGGCTGTTCTAGTTCTTTTGCTTGCCCATACCATTTTAGAAATAGTTTGTCTATATCTACAAAAAGTCCTTTTGGGAGCTTGGTGAAAATTGCATTCAACTATATATCAATTTGGGGAGAGTTAACATCTCTTCTCTGAGGATTCTTTCAGTCTGTAAACGTGGTACAACTCCCCATTTACTTAGTTCTGCTTTAGCAGGGGTTGTATGAGTGAGATCTTCAGCATGCTGCTGCTGTATATGTTCTGTTAGATTCACACCTGAATATTTCCTCCTTTCTCCATCTCTTACTCCTTTTTCTCTTTTTCAATGATTGTAAGTGCAGAATTTTTTTGGTTTTTGTTTCTAATTATTTATCACTAGTATATAGAAATACGATTGATTCAAGCTATTGACTTTGTATCTTGGTAAATTCATTTTTTAACTTTCAGTTCAGTTCAGTCGCCCAGTTGTGTCTGACTCTTTGCGACCCCATGGACTGCAGCACGCCAGGCCTCCCTGTCCATCACCAACTCCCGGAGTTTACTCAAACTCATGTCCATTGAGTCGGTGATGCCATCCAACCATCTCATCCTCTGTGGTCCCCTTCTCCTCCTGCCTTCACTCTTTCCCAGCAACAGGGTCTTTTCCAATGAGTCAGCTCTTTGCATCAGGTGGCCAAAGTATTGGAGTTTCAGCTTCAGCATCAGTCCTTCCAATGAATATTCAGGACTGATTTCCCTTAGGATGTTCTGGTTGGATCTCCTTGCTGTCCAAGGGATTCTCAAGAGTCTTCTCCAACACCACAGTTCAAAAGTATCGATTCTTCGGCTCTCAGTTTTCTTTATGGTCTAACTCTCACATCCATACATGACTACTGGAAAAACTGTAGCTTTGACTAGACGGACCTTTGTTGGCAAAGTAATGTCTCTGCTTTTTAATATGCTGTCTAGGTTGGTCATAGCTTTTCTTCCAAGGAGCAAGCGTCTTTTAATTTCATGGCTGCAATCACCATCTGCAGTGATTTGGAAGTCCAAAAAAATAAAGTCTGTCACTGTTTTCATTGTTTCCCCATCTATTTGCCACGAAGTGATGGGACCAGATGCCATGATCTTAGTTTTCTGAATGCTGAGTTTTAAGCCAACTTTTTTACTCTCCTCTTTCACTTTCATCAAGAGGCTCTTTAGTTCTTCTTCTCTTTCTGCTGTAAGGGTGGTGTCACCTGCATATCTGAGGTTATTGGTATTTCTCCTGTCAGTCTTGATTCCAGCTTGTGCTTCATCCAATCCAGTATTTCTCATGATGTAGTCTGCATATAAGTTAAATAAGCAGGGTGACAATATACAGCCTTGACGTACTCCTTTCCCGATTAGGAACCAGTCAGTTGTTCCATATCCAGTTCCAACTTTTGCTTCTTGACCTGCATACAGCTTCCTCAGGAGACAGGTCAGGTGGTCTGGTATTCCCATCTCTTTAAGAATTTTCCACAGTTTGTTGTGATCCACACAGTCAAAGGCTTTGGCATAGTCAATAAAGCAGAAGTAGATGTTTTTCTGGAAATCTCTTGCTTTTTTAATGTTCCAACAGATGTTGGCAATTTGATCTCTGGTTCCTCTGGCTTTTCTAAATCCAGCTTGAACATCTGAAAGTTCATGGTTCATGTATTGCTGAAGCCTGGCTTGGAGAATTTTGAGCATTACTTTACTAGTGTGTGAGATGAGTGCAATTGTGTGGTAGTTGGAGCATTCTTTGGCATTGCCTTTCTTTGGGATTGAAATGAAAACTGACCTTTTCCAGTTCCTGTGGCCACTGCTGAGTTTTCCAGATTTGCTGGCATATCGAGTGCAGCACTTTCACAGCATCATCTTTTAGGATTTGAAATAGCTTGACCGGAATTCCATCACCCCCACTAACTTTGTTCATAGTGATGCTTCCTAAGGCTCACTTGACTTCACATTCCAGGATGTCTGGCTCTAAGTGAGTGATCACAACATCGTGATTATCTGGGTCGTGAAGATCTTTTTTGTATAGTTCTGTGTATTCTTGCCACCTCTTCTTAATATCTTCTGCTTCTGTTAGGTCTGTACCATCTCTGTCCTTTATTATGCCCATTTTTGCATGAAATGTTCCCTTGGTATTTCTAATTTTCTTGAAGAGATCTCTAGTCTTTCCCGTTCTATTGTTTTCCTCTATTTCTTTGCATTGATCACTTAGGAAGGCTTTCTTATCTCTCCTTGCTATTCTTTGGAACTCTGCTTTCAAATGGGTATATCTTTTCTTTTCTTCTTTGCCTTTTGCTTCTCTTCTTTTCATAGCTACTTGTAAGGCCTCCTCAGACAACCATTTTGCCTTTTTGCATTTCTTTTTCTTGGGGTTAGTCTTGATCACTGGCTCCTGTACAATGTCACAAACCTCCATCCATAGTTCTTCAGGCACTCTGTCAATCAGATCTAATCCCTTGAATCTATTTGTCACTTCCACTGTATAATCATAAGGGATTTGATTTAGGTTATACCCGAATGGTCTAGTGATTTCCCCTAGTTTCTTCAATTTAAGTCTGAATTTGGCAATAAGGAGTTCATGATCTGAGCCACAGTCAGCTCCCAGTCTTGTTTTTGCTGACTGTATAGAGCTTCTCCATCTTTGGCTGCGAAGAATATAATCAATCTGATTTCACTGTTGACCATCTAGTGATGTCCATGTGAAGTCTTCTCTTGTGTTGTTGGAAGCAGGTATTTGCTATGACCAGTGCGTTCTCTTGTCAAAACTCTCTTAGCCTTTACCCTGCTTCATTGTGTACTCCAGGACCAAATTTGCTTATTACTCCAGGTATTTCTTGAATTCCTACTTTTTAGCTTTAGGACTTTTTTTTTATTTTTATTCCTTGTGATTTTCTACATATGCAGTTGTTTTCTACAAATAAAACAATTTTATTTCTTCTTTTCCAATCTGTATCCCTCATTTCTTTTTCTTGCCTTATTGCCCTGACTAGGATTTCCTGTATGATGTCAAATAAGAGTAGTGACAGTGAATGTCCTTATCCTATTTCTGATCTTATGGGGAAGGTATTTGGTTTTTCACTGGTAAGCATGACAGTAGCTAGACTTTTTGTAGATCCCATTTGTTTTTGATATGCTGAGAGTTTTTTCTCATGAATGGATATTTTCAAATGTCTTTTCTGCATTAGTTTCTTCTTCCTTATTTGACTACTAATATGATGGATTATGGCCTTCCCTAGTGGCTCAGACAGTAAAGAATCTGCCTGCAATGCAGGAAACCCGAGTTCGATCCCTGGGTTGGGAAGATCCCCTCGAGAAGGGAATGGCAGCCCACGTCAGTATTCTTGCCTGGAGAATCCCCTGGACAGAGAAGCCTGGCTGGCTGTAGTCCACAGGGTCGGACACGACTGAGCGACTAACTCACATGGTGATTGCACTGAATGATTTTTCTTTTTTTAACATTTACTTATTTATTTGGCTGTATCAGGTCTTAGTTGTGGCACTCGGAATTTTGATTGCCTCATGCAACAGTCTTTCACTGTGCTGCACGGGCTTTCTAGCTGCAACCCCATGAACTGTAGCCCGCATGTGAGACCTTAGTTCTCCGACCAGGGATCAAACCACTGTCCCTTGCATTACACAGTGAATTCTTAACCACTGGACTACCACGGAAGTCCCTGAATGATTTTTCTAATTGAACCAGCCTTGCATTTCCAGGACACACCCCACTTGGTTATGGTATATCGTTCTATCTGTATAGTATTGGATTTGTTTTACTAACATTTTGTTGAGGATTTTTACATCTGTGTTCATGAGGGATTTTAGTCTGTAGTTTTCTTGTACTTTTTTCTGTCTTTCATATTAAGGGATCATAAAATTAGTTGGGAGGTGTTCCCTCTTTTATTTTCTAGCAAAGATTGTAAATAGTTGGTGTTATGTATTTTATAGAATTTCTACTGAACTGTCAGGCCTAGTGGTTTCTTTTTTTATATTTTTTATTTTTTGGAAGGTTTTAACTATGAATTTAGTTTCTCTAATAGTTATAGACTATTCAGGTCATCTCTTGCATTTGGGGTGAGTTTTGGTAGATTGTGGTTTTTGAGAAATTGAATACTTTATGCATGGAGTTTTTCACAGTATTCCCTTATTGACCTTTTAATGTCTGCTTAGTATATAGTGATATCCTTCTCACAACACATATTGATAATTTGTCTCTTCTATTTATTTTTTTCTTTGTTATTCTTGCTAGAATTTTATCCATTTTTAAAATTTCTTTTAGATTCATTTCAGAATTTGTTGTTTTTTCTCTATTTATTTTCTCTTTTCAATTTTAATTGGTTTCAGTTTTTATCTTTATTGTTTCTTTTCTTCTGCTTGCTTTTGACTTGCTTTTCTTTTTTTCTAGTTTCTTAAGGTAAAACTTTAGGTTATTGATTTGAGACTCCCTTTTTTCTAATATATGCATTTAAAGATATGAACTTCCATCTAAACGTTGCTTTAGCTTTGGTGGTTTAGTTGCTAAGTAGTGTCTGACTCTTGCAACCCCATGAACTGTAGCCCACCAGGCTTCTCTGTCCATGGAATTTTCCAGGCAAGAATGCTGGAATGGGTTGCCATTTCCTTCTCCAAGGGATCTTCCCAACCCAGAGATTGAACCCATGACTCCTGCATTGCAGGTGAATTCTTTACCACTGAGCCACCAGGAAAGCCTTACCTCTGAAATTTTGATATGTTGTATTTTAATATTCATTATGTTCAAAATATTTTCTAATTTCTCTTAAAACTTTTTCTTTGACTGATGGTTAAGTTAGAAGTATGTTGTTTATTTTCCAAGTTTTAAAATTTTTTCTTTTATTGATTTCTAACTTAATTCCACTGCAGTCAGAAAACATACTTGGCATTATTTCAGTTTTTATAAATTTGTTGAGATGTGTTTTATGACTTAGAATGTGGTCTTTCTTGGTGACTGTTCTGGTGCACTTGAACAGTGTGTATTCTGCTGATTTTGATTGGGGTGTAAGTGTCCCTTAGATGAAAATGGTTGATGGTGTTGTTCAGGTCTCTCTCATATCTGTGCTGGTTTTCTGACTACGAGTTCTAGTACCACGTGAGGAGTGTTGAATTCCCAAGCCATAATTGTTTGTCTGTTTCTCCTGTCAGTCATGCACAGCTTGTGGGATTTTAGTTCCCTGACCATGGATCAAACCCAGGCCCACAGGAGTAAGAGTGCAGAACCCCAGCCCCTGGACCCCCAGGGAATTCTCTCATATTGGTCTTTTGTTTTGTGCACCTTGAAAGTCTGTTGCTTGGTGAATACACATTTATAATTGCTCTGCCTTCTTGGTGAATTGACTTTTATCATCATGTAAGGCCTTCAATAAACAATGCAAAGAAATAGTGGAAAACAATAGAATGGGAAAGACTAGAAGCTTTTCAAGAAAACTGGAGATACCAAGGGAACATTTCATGCAAGGATGGGAACAATAAAGGATAGAAACAGTATGGACCTAAAGAAGGAGAAGAGATTAAGAAGAGGTGGCAAGAATACACAGAAGAACTATAGAAAAAAAAGGTCTTAATGACCTGGATAACCATGATGGTGTTGTCACTTACCTAGAGCCAGACATCCTGGAATGTGAAGTCAGTGGGCCTTAGGAAGCATTTTTACAAACAAAGCTGGTGGAGGTGATGGAACTCCACCTGAACTATTTAAAATCCTAAAAGATGATGCTGTTAAAAGTGCTGTGCTCAATATGCCAGCAAATTTGGAAAACTCAGCAGTGGCCACAGGACTGGAAAAAGTCGATTTTCATTCTAATTCAAAGAAGAGCGGTGCCAAAGAATGTTTAAACTACTGTACAGTTGCATTCATTTCACATGCTAGTAAGGTAATGCTCAGAGTCCTTCCAGTTAGGCTTAAGTAGTACATGAACTGAGAATTTCCAGGTGTACAAGCTGGGTTTAGAAAAGGCAGAAGAACCAGAGATCAAATTGTCAACATTTGTTGGATCATAGAGAAGGCAAGAGAATTGCGTAAAAACATCTGCTTCACTGACTACACAAAAGCTTTTGACTGTGTGGATCACAACAAACTGGGGGAAATTTTTAAAGAAGTAGGAATCTTTTAAACAGACCACCTTACCTGTCTCCTGAGAAGCCTGTATGCAGGTCAAGAAATAACAGTTAGAATCAGACCTGGAGCAACTGACTGGTTCAAAACTGGGAAAGGAATACGACAAGACTGTATGCTGTCACCCTGCTTATTTAACTTATATGCAGAGTACATCATATTAAATGCCAGGCTGGATGAATCACAAGCTGGAATCAAAATTGCTGGGAGAGATATCAACAGTCTCATATATGCATATGATACCACTCTAATGGCAGAAAGTGAAGAGGAACTAAAGAGCCTCTTGATGAAGGTGAAAGAGGGGAGTGAAAAAGCTCGCTTAAAACTCAACATTCAAAAACTGAGGTTATGACATCTGATCCCATCACTTCATGGCAAATATAAGGGGGAAAAATGGAAGCAGTGACAGATTTTCTTTCCGTGGGCTCCAAAATCACTGCAGATGGTGATTGCAGCCATGAAATTCAAAGACACTTGCTCCTTGGAAGGAAAGCTATGACAGACCTAGACTGGGTGTTAAAGAGCAGAGACATCACTTTGCTGACAAAGGTCGTCCATTTAGTCAAAGCTATGGTTTTTCCAGCAGTCATGTATGGATGTGAGAGGCCATAAAGAAGGCTGAGCACTAAAGAATTGATGCTTTCAAATTGTGGTGCTGGAGAAGACTAATGAGAGTCCCTTGGACTGCAAGGAGATCAAACCAGTCAATCCTAAGGGAAATCAATCCTTAAGATTCACTGGAAGGACTAATGCTAAAGCTAAAGCTCCAATGCTTTGGCCACATGATACGAAGAGTTGAATTATTGGAAAAGACCCTGATGCTGGGAAAGATTGAAGGCAAAAGGAGAAGAGGGCAGCAGAAGATGAGATGGTTAGATATTATCACTGACTTAATGGACATGAATTTGAGCAAACTCCTGGAGATAGTGGAGGACAGAAGAGCCTGGCATTCTGCAGTCTATGGGGTTGCAAGAGTTGGACACAACTTAGTGACTGAACAACCAGGAAGCTGCTGGAAAGAGTCTGCTGTTAAGTTCATTTTGTTAGTGTTAATATAGACTCCTCCTGATGTATGGCTTGGTTTCTTCTGATTGATGATTGCATGGCATATATTGTTCCATCCCTTTGCTCCTAACCTGCCATTATAACTGTATTTGAAGTGAGTTTCTTATAGATGGCACTTGTGTGTGTTAGTCACTCAGTCATGTCTGACTCTTTGTGACCCCAAAGACTGTAACCCGCCAAGCTCCTTTGTCCATGGAATTCTCCAGGCCAGAATACTGGAGTGGGTTGCCATGCCCTCCTCCAGGAGATCTTCCTGACCCAGGGATTGAACCAGGTTCTCCCGCATTGCAGGCAGATTATTTACCTTCTGAGCCACCAAGGAAGCCCTGTAGATAGCACATAGTTGGATCATGTATATCTTTTAATCTGATTTGAAGTTTGTTTTCTAATTGTTATATTTAGACCACGTGTAGACCATGTACATTTAATGTGACTGTTAATATGTTTGAAATTAAGCCTCTCGTTTGTTATTTGCTTACCATTCTGGCCCTCAGTTTCTCATTGCTTGGCTTTCCTCCAACTGCCCTGTTTGGGGTCATTTTTTTTAGTATTTCATTTTAATTTGTCTGCTGAGTTTTTGAACATACGTCTTACAGTTTTTAGTAATTGGTCTAAGGACTACAAAATACATGCTTCACTGTTTGAGATCTACTTAGACTCAACATTGTGACACTTCCAGCAGGACACAGAACTCCTACTACTGCCAAAGAAAAGGTAATCATCGCTCATGTTAAGTGCTGAGGCTGATGAGGACCCACATGATGGGCGTAGGGACCCCTTGTGGGATATGCAGAAGGGAGAGAGCCTGGGCTCGGCCCTGAAAAGAGCATCAGCAAGAGGGGATGACAGCCAAGGAGCAGTGGGGGTCACTGGATGGAAGTTTATGAACAGGAAACCTCATGGGTCAGGGGGATCCTGGCTAAACAGGATCCTAACAGCATTTGTGCTGAAGGCGGGCCGGGTGGGTGGTCAGCCATCACCAGCAAGGTGGCAGGGGATGAGGAACCGGACAGATAGGAGGGTGAGCAGATATCCAAGTGGAGGGGCCTCTCACTAAACTGACTTAGCTGAGTTCTTGCTAAAACTGGCTTTCATAGGAAGTACACTTTAGCTCAGTTGGTCAAGAATCCGCCTGCAATGCAGGAGACCCTGGTTCTATTCCTGGATCAGGAAGATCTTCTGGAAGAGGGTTAGGCTACCCACTCCAGTATTCTTGAGCTTCCTTTGTGGCTCAGCTGGTAAAGAATCCGCCTGCAATGCAGGAGACTTGGGTTCGATCCCTGGGTTGGGAAGATCCCTTGGAGAAGGGAAAGGCTACCCACACCAATATTCTGCTCTGGAGAATTCCATGGACTGTATAGTCCATGGGGTCACAAAGCGTCGGACACAACTGAATAACTTTCACTTTCACACTGATGGGCCTAGGAGAGGTTTAGGAGGCTGACCACAGCTGAGTGGAGCAGAGGGTCTTTGTCACACCACATGGGTCACTGTGCCCTCTCCTTTTTAGGTTGTCGTTGTCATACGTAATGGCCCCGTGTATGACAAGCTTCCTTAGACAGTGGTACAATTTTTCAGTGGTCAACATTCATAAGGAAAAGAAGAGTCAATTTTCCTCAACCAAATATTTACCAATTCTGTTGCTTTTCCTTTACTTCTGATCTTCCAGGTTCATTCTGACTGAGGAATTTTGTAGTAACTTTTCTAGGTCAGATCTGCTGATGACAGATTCTTTTATTTCTTTCTTCATCTAAGACTGTCTTTACTTTGTCTTCATTCTTGAAAATTATTTTCACTGGATTTGGGATTCTGGGTTGACAATTATTTCAATGCCTAAAACATGTTATTCTGTTGTTTTTTTTTTTCCCTCTGGTCTCCATTGTTTCCGCAGAGAAGTCAGTAGTTGTTTGAATGCCTCAAAGTTATGCCCTGATGTCAAGAGTTTTGTCTTTCTTTTTAGTTTTCAGTGATTGGATTATGATATGTCTTGGCTTGTATTTCTTTGGGCTTTTTTGGGGCTCATGGAGCTTCTTGAGTCTTGAATCTTGAGCTTCTTGAATACATTATGTATTTCACCAAACTTGAGGGATTTTTAAGCCAAATTTTATCAAATATCTTTGTGTCCCTAGCTTCTCCTCTTCTGGGAATCCAATATCATGACTGTTAGCCCTTGTGTTACTGGTCTTGGCTTCTCATTTCCCGTAGTTTTTTCTCCTGTTCAGGTTGAGTAATATCTATTGCTGTATCTTCAGGTTCTAAAATTCTTTCCTTTGTGCTCTCCCTTTTGCTACTGAGCCCATTCAGTGTTAGTGTTAGTCACTTAGTCTTGTCCAACTCTTTGTGACCCCATGTACTGTAGTCCACCAGCCTCCTCTGTCCATGGGATTTCCCAGGCAAGAATACTGGAGTGGGTTGCCATTTCCTTCTCCAAGGGATTTTCCCGACCCAGGGATTGAACCCGGGTCTCCCACATTGCAGGCAGCTTCTTTGCCATCTGAGCCACCAGGGAGCCCATTCAGTAAGTTTTCCTTATTTCTGTTGTAGTTTTAGTTCTAAAATTTCCATTTGGTTCTGCCCTGTGTCTTTTATTTCTCTGCTGAGACTTTGTATTCCCACCTGTTTGCAGTGTTTGCCCTTACCTATTGGAGCATGTTGATAATCTGTGCTTTAGCATCTTTCTTAGGCACACCCAGCACCTGTGCCATCTGGTGCTTTCCCATTACTGATGCCCTTTTCCCTTAAGAGTTGGCACTTTCTTGGCATTTCACCTGCTGAGTTAATTTTGTATTGTGTCTTGGACACTCTGAGTATTGTGTTATGAGACTGTATCTGGTTCACGTCCAGTGGAGAGGTCGGTATTTTTCTGTTACTGTTATCTAGTTGGTCTAAGTCTGAAACCTGCCATCTCTGGGGTCGGTTTCCATGTCAGTTTCATTTTCATGGCCTCTGCTTTACCTGCAGACGTGGCACCCTGTGGCCAGGCCGACGTTAGCAGTGCAGTAGATGAAGGATGGAGGTGGGAAAGGTGGTGAAATTCAAATAAAGTCTGTGGTGTAATTGAAAAAACAAACACCTCCTCTGAGCAGGCTGGATGGCAGAAGCCCCACTGGCCCAGAACACACAGCCCAGTCCCTCTGGGTGACATCACTCCTATGTGGGAGCCGGGCGGTGGGGAGAGTCCCCTTGCTGTCCAACCGCTGTGTCAGTCCCAAGGGCATTCAGCTTTCCATCCAGGCCTCAGACAACTCAGACAATTTTACAGCACATTTCCAAGAGTCTCTGTTCTTTAAAGTAGGGGGATGTTCTTCCCCCTGAAAAGTTCATCCCAGGTGGGAGCTGATGAGCTGAGTAGGGTTGTCTGGGGCACTTGGTCTCGTGGGTCTTGGTTATGTTGCTGTCAGCTGAGCTGTGAGCGCAGAGCCAGCCAGGCCCCACTGAATGTGGTTCCGCCTTTGCTCTGTCCTTTCCTGGCATTACAGACCCTGACTCCATGTCTTAGAACACCCAGCCCTTTTCTTCCCTCACCATGCCCACAGTGGGGAGACTCGGGTTCCTGCTCATGACCGCCTGGCTCTCCCAGGTGCCCGGCTCCTTCCCCCCATAACTGGCTGCCCCATGGGCCCCCTTCCCACCCTGCAAAGCCGCCGACCCCGAGCTCTTCCCAGCAGCCATGGCAGGTGTGGGCAGCTGCCCACTTTTCCCGTGTCCGAGGTCGGTCTAAGAGACACTCTGAAGACAGTTTCACAGGAGCGTGGCCCTCAGACGTGGATAAACAGGCCAATCGGGCCGGGCTGTGAGCTTTGGGACAGGGTGGGCACAGAGGCCTCGGGCGGCGTTTCTGAGGGGTGCATGGAAAGCTGGTTGGTGCTTCCCACCAAAGTGTCTAGTTTCAGGAGATCGTGTGGGCCCCGGGAGGAGCCAGGGTGGTAGAGACCAGCCTGAAGGGGTGAACTCTGATGCCCACCTTTTTCTCTCACCACAGGTGACCCCAGGGTTCGAGGAGAAGGAGGGTGAACTCCTGGTCAGGGGGCCCTCCGTGTTCCGAGAATACTGGGATAAGCCGGAGGAAACGAAAGCCGCCTTCACCTCAGACGGCTGGTTCAAAACAGGTAGGCAGGTGGGTCCAGAGGGGATGAAGGGGAGCCAGTACCGCTGCACCTGGACACCCCCAGAATCCTCCCTGGAGAGGGGAAGGGGGCACTTTGCATCTTCTGTCTTTAAAGCTGCACCCCCGACACTGTACCCTAGCCCCCCGCAGCCTCTAGAAAGAAGGTCCTGAGGCTGTGAGCCTCGGGGGCCAGCTTCCCCCAGCCCTGTGGCCAGACTCTGGCCCTGTCCCTCGCCCAGCCACCCTGCACGTGATGGTCTGTCTTCTCCTCGAGGGTCAGGATTCCCCCTCCGTAGGGACCGCTGTTCTCCACATCAGAGACCCTCCCCACCTTCCCATCCCCACTCCCCCTGCTTCGTAACCCCTCCCCCCTCCCCACAGAAGGAGTTTATTTGCGGTTTGGTTCGGTCCCCTGAAGTCTGCTCTCTGTCACCTGCTTGCACAGTGTGTGTAGCCAGAGCCTGGGGCCCTGTGCAAGGGCAGGCAGGGCTCCCCCGACATCCGCGCGCCCAGAGACTGCTCTGAGGTACCTCACCCCCCGCCCCCCGTCCCCCGTGCCCCTCTCCTTGGTCCCAGCGGTCCTGTCAAGTATGAGGCCAATTCAGCAGATACTGGGAGTGTTCAAGTTTATAGCTGCATGGATTCACTGGTGTGTGCTCACACGGGACACTCCCAGCAGTTCCTGACAGCCAGGAGAGGGGCTCCAGGCATTTGTCCTTTGCTTGTTGCCTGTCTGAATTTCTAAAACTTGCATGCTGAGCACACATTATGTCGCAATAATCTCAATAATCTTAAAGCAACATTTTCCAAAAAGAAAGGCCTGCTCCTCTGTCTTCGTGAGACGGCCTCCAAATTAGAAACGCAACTCTTGGCAGTTTCTCTGTGGGCAGCAGAGCTGAGGAGAGAGTGATGGGCGGCCATGAGGGCACGTGGGTGTGTCTGGGGGTAGGAGAGGGGGTGGGCGTGCCCTTGGCCTGGTGACCCCCTGGGAACCACTCTTGGCCGAGGCACACATGTGAGTCTTCGTGGGCTCAGGCAGCATGGGTTCTCAGGGTAGAATTCACTCTCTAGTCTGCCGCCATCGTGGGCCTCAGGTCACCGGGTGACAGAGCAGGGCCATGCGCACACCCCCCCCAGCAGTCCCGGGGTGCTGGGGGCCCGTCAGGTGGGGCTCGAGAGGGAAGGGGCAGATGAGAGTCCCCCAGAGCAGAGCAGAGGCCTGCGCCAGGGGCCCTGGCTGGTGCTGGCAGAGGGCTCAGTGGTTGGGCCCTGGGGCCGGGGCAGCTGTTCACGCATTCCAGCTTCCCTTTGTAAACGATGAATTTGTACAGGCTGGCTTAGTGGCAACAAGATTACTGCTGCCCTTCAAATGCAGGGTTTAAGAAATATAACTTTAGGCTCATCCTGCTTTTGTGTGTCCCTCCTGGACCCCTCTGAGCATCCTGACTTGGAAATCTGACTTCTTTGTGGCCATCTTCCTTTATTTTTAAACTCACCTAAAGAGCTGCAGTCTTTTTCTTTAAAAGCACAGGAACCAAAGCCCTGTGGACTTTGCCAATAGCAAGGCTCACGCACGCCAGGCCGGCAGCGTGCAAAGTGAGGGGCAGTCAGCATAACACGTTTCAGTCCCTGGTCGTGATGAATATTTCAGTTGAAAGGAATAGCATGCATTAATTATCGTAAAGAGATGTCTTTAGGAGAAAATGATTTTGAAATTCAGTTTAATTTCATTGTAATGCGCAGCAAACAGGAAGGGAGTCTGTGTGTTTAATTGGCTCTCGGGGGTGAGGCCTGGAAGCCGCGTGCCTTTGTCACAGGCCATTAGTGATACAGGCTGCATAATGTGCACGGCAATCAGCTCACAGCTGCTGCTCCTGCGGGGCAAGCGAGCGGGATATTAAGTAGAAATCAGGATGAATTAAACTTAACCCTTTCCCTGACGAGCCCTCCTGCTGCACACATTCTGGCCCGGGCTGCAGGGGGCTGCATCCGGGGCTTCTCAGAGGATGAGGGGAGAGAGGCCCCCTTCCCCGGCCTGCACAGAGCCCAGTTTCCATCGCCGGGAGCTCCCTGCCAGCCCCTGGGGTCCTGGCTGCTGCTCAGGCAGGAAATCAGAGCCCTCCCTCCTGGAGCGCCCCCGATGATGACCCTAACTGCATCCCACCTTCCACACGTGCGTGCACACAGGCCCAGTGCTGGCCCCCAGGTGGGGAAACGGTGATTCCAGAACTCCATCCTCAGGGCTTTACACTGACCCTGCGGTCGAAGACAAGGATGCAGGACAGACGGATGTAAGGACACAGGATGGAGCTAAAGATAGAGATGTGGACACAGACAACCTGGAACAGAGATGATGACCGGGACAGAACTGAGGACAGAGGACAGACATGGGGACACGGCACGTATATGGGGATACAGAGCTGAGCCGAGCCAGCACAGCAATCCTCCTGCCCTCTGGACGTGGTATAGCAACTGGCAACTGAACAAGGAAACAGAAATGGCACTTCTGCCTTATTCTAGAGAAGATCTCCTGGGGCTTCTCTGGTGGCCCAGGGGTAAAGAATCTGCCTGCCAACAGAGACGCGGGTCCATCCCTGACCTGGGAGGATCCCACAAGCCATGGAGGAACTGAGCCCATGCAACACAACCACTGAGCCCATGTGCCCTAGAGCCCAGGCTCTGCAGTAGGAGAAGCCACCACAGTGAGAGGTCTGCTCGCTCGCCACAACTAGAGAAAAGCCTGTGCACCAGCGAAGACCCAGCACAGCCAAAGTTAAGTTAAACATATGAAAAAAGAGACAAAGTCTCTACCCTTTAAAGGTCTCCTCACATAGTTTGTTGTTAGAAGGTGACATAGGAGATGGAACATCCCTGATGATAAATACACACATTTGTAGAAGAAACTCAGTAACTGGGGAAGGGTGTGTAAGAAGCCCACCAGAATGTAGCAGGGTACCTTGGCACTGAGTTGATGATCCCTTTTTGTTAACAAGCACACAATGATATCATCAGAGGAAAACTTTAAAGGGTATTCATTTATCTAAGAAAGAAGATTCACCAGCAGAAAACAGAAGGGAGCCGTTCCGTGGCCCTGCGCACACAGCTGAGCGTGGGGTCCACTGAGAGGTTGGGGAGCCCGGGACATGAGGGCTGACCCAGGCCGAGAGCGTGGCCTCCTGCACCCAGGGCCCAGGAGGAAAATAAGGCCACAGGCAGGTGGAGGGGAAGTGCGGTCAGCCATAAAAATGCGGAAACTGTTTCACGTCCCAGTGGTGAAAGGCAAGTATGGAGACAGACTCCATCCACCAAACTAGCAGAGGCTCTTCCGGAGCCGATGCTCGGTGCTGCGAGATGGGTGCTTGGCTCCCACAGGCGGGGTGCGTGTGAGGAGGGCTCCTGGGAATCCATTCACAGACAGAGGTATAGGCTCCGATGTTTATAGACCCCTCGTTTGGTGCTGGGTTCATGGGTGCCTTGGGTGCATCCAACCTGGAGAGGATCGTGAACCTTCTGCACCCACGGCCCGACTGATCCTGGCTTCAGGGAGCCCTGCTGGCGGGTGCCACATACGTGTGTCCGCAGGCGTGCACGGCCATCACACACGGGTTTGTGCACCGTGCGCAGGACACTAGCTGCTGTCTCTGCATGATTCCCTCTAGTCCTTTGTTTTCTCTTCGCAGAATTTCCTCGGTGAGCTCCATTCTCCACTGCCACAGGTGAGGGTGAGATGCTTTCAGGTGTCTGAGACAAAGGCCCGCCTGCCTGGCACTCACCCTGCGCCAGGCTCACCTGCCCGGTGCTCGCCCGGTGCTCACCCGGTGCACACTGAGCTCTGACACATTTCTTCCATAACCCGTGCATCCATTGTGACCAATAACAGTCAACAATCAGGCAGCATATTGAAAAGAGAGGGTTTTTTGTTAGGGTGTGACAGCACGTGTAGCTGGAGGATGTCAACCCCCAGCAGGGCCCTCTAGACTCCCAGGACGCGCGGTGTGGGCAGGCTGCTGACCCAGTGGCCCCCGCCACCCCGTGGAGCACAGCCTGTGCGGGGGGCTGTGGTGCTGCCTGGCGGCCATCCCTTTGTGTGGGCTTTACTTTGTGTCTTGCGTGAAACCCTTTGTTCCCCAGTGGTCGCTGAGATCTGCTTCTCGGTGTTCTTCTGGTACACCCCGCTTTGCTTCACCTGGCACAGCTCCAGTGCAGATGGTGGGTCCCACCCGGTCTTGCTCCTGCTGGGTCTCTGTGCTGCCCTTTGGCCTCCGTGTCTGCCCAGGCCTCTGGGCAGAGGGTCCTTTTTTTCATCAAGGTCCCATACAGGCAGCCGGGAGACTCCAGCCGTCTGTCAGGTTTGGGGAGGAGCCCTCGTACCCCAGCTGTGTCCATGCTGGCAGCTGGAGGCCGCTCAGGGACTGCCAGATACTCGCGGACACACTGTTCAGGGCTTCCTGAGCTGGGGTGCTGGTCTATCCAGTCCCCCCAAAACATCCCCCAGTGCTCCCCCTCCCCCGCACCAGCATACAGCTCCCACCCTTCCTCCTCGCCACCTCCTTCCTCCAGGGACATGTCTGTCCCTGCACCCCTGTGTCATCCTCCTCGGCTCAGCCATGTTCCCAGGAGCCTCTGAAGCCAGGCAGCAGCAGGTGCGCTCCGGAGAGCTGTGTCCACTGGCATACTCATCTGGCCGGGCCGGGCACAGAGCTCTAGTGTCCAGCGTCCGGGGCACTGCTGGCCGCAGCCGCGTTGCTCCTGGTGCATCATGACCTTTCTCCTCTCTTGTGTCCCTTTGCCCTGGGAGCCCTTTGGTCGACAAGCCCCCTGCCTCCGGGGCTCTGACTGTCCTCGCCTCGCCAGCGCGCTTGATGGCCGATGTTCTTCTCTCCGATGTCCAGCAGGGGTCGGGGGCTGAGAGCAGGAGGCGGAGTTGGGGAGGCCCCTGGTCTCCATGCTGCCGTCCACCCCCTCTGTCCCCAGAGCATGAGCAGTTGCCATGCACTGAGGGCCAGTGCCCCTGCTCCCTGCTCTCAGCCGTCCTCTGCACCTCCCCCAGGGCACCTGCCAGCCTGGCCGTAAATGGCCCGCAGAGTCTGTCTACCTGCCTTCCAGCTGCCAGTTTTCTCACCAACACGCCCTCTCCTGCCCGCTCTGCATAGCTTTTGTGCCTTAAAAAAAACAGCTGCTGTTGACTTTATTCCAAGAGGGAGCGATCTGAGCTGTGTGTTGAGGCAGGCCCCGCTCAGGGGAGATGTCGCGTGTCTGTTTTCCTTCCCCTGTCCTCCTTGGCCTCCTGCTCGGCCACGCTGAGGGGCGCAGACCCACCGGGACCTTCTGCCTCCATCCTTATGTCCTGTGTCTGTCCTTCTATCTCAAATCTCCATCTTCCTCCCTCTTATGAGGACGTTGTGACCAATTTGAAGCCACTGGGTAATTGAGGACCGCCGTGACGTATGTCCTTAACTTCCTGCCTGATGGTGACCCCAGGGAGTAGCAGGGCCTCCCGCCGGCCTTTCCTCACTCAGCACACAGACCCGGGACCTCCCCCAGTATGGCGTCCGTGTGTCCTCCCACCAACCCTGCCGTCTCAGGGCTGGCTTTGCTCAAAGACCCTAGTCTCACTGCTCTTCGTGTGGCTGGAGGAGGTCAGTAAGTGAATCACCTGGTATGCAGGGCAGGAGCAGGGGGCAGCTGGTGAGGCCGTGGGAGTGACGTCTCAGCAGAGCGCTGCAGGTGGGCGGTGGGTGTGAGCGCGCCCAGGTGAGAGGCATGGCTGGGGGTCTGCCGGAGGGCGTGGGTGCTGCCGTTGGGAGCTCTCGCCCTGGGTTAAGTGACATTCAGAGCAAAGAGGGTGCAGGTGTCTTGGCCAGGGACCCTGAGGCCACCTCAGCCTTGGTGTGGGCATTGGGGGTGTCCCTGGCAGGAACAGGTGTGGGACACGGAGCCCAGAGCAGGGCAGTGACCCCCACACCCCTGGGTCTCTGGCAGGCGGAGGCCAGTGGGAACCGGGTCTGGAAGCTGCGGGAGGGACCACCTTGGGCAGGGGCAACTAAGACGGCTGGAGCTGGTGTTCAGGGGTGGAGAAGCTGTCCATGTGGAGGGAATGCGGCAAGAGTCAGAGCCACACAGGAGGGGCCCTGTGGGCCTTGGGGGATGGGGCACCCTGTGTCCTGTCCCTGCAGCCTGCCTGTCACTCCTGTCACACACATCCTTCCCCACCATCCACCTACCCATCACGCATCCAGGGACTGTGGTGGCTCCCAGGGCCTCCCCTTCATCCTGCTTCTTGTTGGGCAGGAGGGCCCCCACCTCAGGAGCCCAGCTCCCGCCGCGGCCAGCCGGGCACAGCCATCCATCTTGTTTAATAGGCTGGGGCACCCCGCGCGGCTGGGCTCCAGGAGAGCGAGCTGATGGATGGGCCTCCTGCGTTGGACGGCAATGTATCATGAAATATTGATTTATTCCAGCTAATCACCCGCGTGAAGTGTGTGAGAGCAGACGGTGGTGCATCAGTGCGGCTCTCAGAGCATGGGCGGGCGTTCCTATGTGCACGGTCTCACACATGCGTGCACACTTGTGTGAGCACATTACCTCAGCCCTGCTCCCCCTGTGCCTGCGATGCCCCAGCGGGCATGTGCCCCGTGCCCTTGCTGGGGTGGGAAGCACCCGCACTGAGCATGGCGGGCGGGGGGGGGGGGGGTCCCCTTCCTCCTGCCAGATCCTCCACGTGACACCACGTGTGGCCCATGCCCTGTCAGGAAGGGTGTGCCCTGATGCCCACGCCAGGCCCTTCTGTGGCTGGAACCCTGGGAGGCCCCGTGGGTTGTATCTCCTGCCTCTGTGGTCCTGGGAAGCCGTGGGCTATTTCACGATGGTCCTTGTGGGATGTGGCCGCAGAAGCGTCTGTGTGGGTATCACGCAAGGCCCTAGCTCTCCACGTGGCACTGGCCGCCTTGTTCGAGAGAGATGTAGACGCCCCGAGACACGGGGCCACACTCAACCAGCTGACCCAGGCCTCTCCCCAGGTGACACGGCAGTGTTCAAGGAAGGCTGCTACTGGATCCGCGGCCGCACCTCTGTGGATATCATCAAGAGCGGTGGCTACAAGGTCAGCGCCCTAGAGGTGGAGCGGCTCCTGCTGGCCCATCCCAGCATCACGGGTGAGTGGCCCTGTGACCCTGCCCTTCAGCTGACACAGCTGCCCTCGGCTTCCCGGGCCGTCTTGGGACCGGTCCAGATGCAGCTTCCTGTGTGTGTATCGGGGCACACCATCAGGTCCTCCGCTCCCCTCCCTGCACCCCGCTCAGGTCCAGGCTGGCCAGTGCAGGCCGTGACCCCATGGTCAGGAGTGGTGGTGTCCCGGGCTGTCCTGACACCCCAGGGGTGCCCTGTGCCCCCGTTTCTGGCCACTTGGGCTTCTCTGGGTCCTTCCTGCAGCCTTCGGTGCTCGTCCTCATGTGTCCTGAGATCCCTCTCTCTGCTTCCTCCACAGACGTGGCTGTGATTGGAGTTCCAGATATGACATGGGGCCAGCGGGTCACCGCAGTGGTGACCCTTCAAGAGGGCCACTCTCTGTCCCACCGGGAGCTCAAGGAGTGGGCCAGGTGAGAGCTGAGCTATGTGGTCCTTACAGGAGCTGCCCCCACATACACAGACAGAAGGTGTGAAGATAGTCCTAAAGGACCTGCCCCCTCCCCCACACATATACATGCGAGGCGTGAAGGACCCCAAGAAGGCTGCATAGTGATGGCAGGAGCAGATGTAGGACCCTGACCCCTAACTCAGGTCTGAGCTTCCGAGGCAGGTTCTGAGGCAGATGGGGTCACACGTGAGCACATGCGTCCTCTCCTGGGTGTAGGAGGGACCTCGTCAGGGAAGGTCCATTCGCAGAGCCCAGCTCAGAGGACCCTGGGGCAGACTGAGCAGGCTGGGGGCACTGCTGAGCTTGGGGCATCGCAGGGGCCTGTGGGTGCTGGCTTGGAGAGAAGCTGTTAGTTCCGTACCCAGGTTCTTTATGTTAGATGTCGGAGGTTCCTTCTCTCCCCTCCCCACCCCACCCCCCGCTTCTGCCGCCTCCTCTGAAGACACTGAAGATACTTGTGGCTCTCCCCACTGGGTCTCAGGAGCAGTCGGAGTCCTTGTTTATCGGGCAGCACAGCTGGGCCATTAGATTCCCCTGGATTTGCAGAATCACAGCTGGAACGTTATAGTTTCACAAAGGCGTGACCAGGATTCTAGTTGGCTTTGCCGCTTCGGTTAAACAGTTGCTTTGTTAAAAGGCAGAGCTTGCCATCCTGTGCTGAGAGCCGGTCTCCCGGCGTTAGAGCTGCTCCTTGTTGCCCCAGGCTCCCGGCGTCCCTCCGCGAGGTCTGCTGCCTGCAGAGAGCTTGGGGGCCTGGGGTGGCTGGCACCCTGGGCTTTGTGTCCTCACACGGGGTGGCCACGGACAGTGACCCCATGACTGTCCACCCTGTGGAGGGAGGGCAAAGGTCCCCCTCTCAGAGGGCAGGGCCTGCTCCAGATCTGTCTGCACCCCTGGTGGGGGAGTATGCAGGAGGAGCCTCATTCCAGTCCTTCTTGACACTGGTTCAGTGAAGCTGCTGTTTTTATGACATGTTTGTTGACATATAGGGGTGTTTTTTAAAGGTTATTTTAAAATAATGTTTTCCCTTCTGCTGCGGTTTTTTCGTTGCTCTAGATTCTTGCTTCACAGTCTGTCTGCCCCCCAGTAAAGGTCTGTCCTGCCCCTCCCCCAGACCGCTGTGCTCCTAGCGGAGTAGGGGGAAGCTGGCAGCCACCCCCTCCCCAGCTCAGGCACTGCAACACTAGAGGTGAGTGCGGCTTGGGGCTGGGCAGCAGCGCCACATTGCCAGGTCTGGACATGGCCCGTCTACCACACAGTCCAGTTGCAGAGGCCCATGTGGGGCTTACACCCCCGGGGTGGGGATGGGGTGGGGGTAGTTCAGGAATCCGGTGCCCAGATGGAGCTCTGCGGGATCAGGTCTCGAACAGGGGCTGAGCGGTGGGGTTTTCCCTGCAGGGAAGCTCTGGAACAAACAGCTCAGCTCTGGGGGGTTCCCGGTCAGGTCCACTCTGCCCTGACCAGTTCCTCCCAGACCACCTGCTGAGCTGATGCTCTCCAGAGGAGAATAGACCCGGCAAGCCCACAGGCTTAGACTGTGCCCCCTCCATGCCTGCAACTTCTGTTCCGTTTTGGTGACTATGGGTTGGGGTTTGGGCTGCGTGTCCTGTGTCTGTTGCCCCCCTGCCCCAGGCAGCACCTGTGCTTCTGCTGGTCTCTTACAAAGGGGCCCGTGTGCGGCCATGTCAGAAGGAGCTCTGCTTGGGATAGCCGCCGGTGCCTGCAGCCTCGGCGTGGGGTCCAGAGCTGCCCGGGGCTGGGACACCAGGGGGCTGTTCACAGGAGGACGCCTCTTCCAGTGGGGTCCCACTCACTCTGTGGACGTCGGCTCTGGTGTGGGAGGGGCAGTGCTGGCCAGTGTGCATACATGGTCAGGACACCCAGGGGTGTGCGAGGTGCCAACCACCCCCCTCCAGTAACCTCCCACTGGAGAAAGGTGCCAACTATCCCCACGGCTCCTGCATTCAGGCCCCTTGTCTTTGCAGAGGTGTCCTGGCCCCGTATGCAGTGCCCTCGGAGCTGCTGCTGGTGGAGGAGATCCCGCGGAATCAGATGGGGAAGGTCAACAAGCGAGACCTCATCCAGCAGCTTTACCCGCACGAGAAGGGTGCCCCCGAGGCTGGGCACCAGTGAGCCAGCCTCCCGCGCGGCCAGAATGAAACCACCATAAACCCTGCAACGGCATTGTGGCCACAGCCACACCCCACAGTTCCATATGCCCAGCACCCCTGACCCCCGGGTCCCTGCGTGTCCAGAGGTGTCTCAGGGAAGCCGGTCTCCCTGGAAACTCAGTAAAGGCCTCGCAGAGAAGCCGGTGCCTGTCCAGCGATCCTGCCTGGGACTGTGTGGTCCCTGCCCCCGCACGGGGAGGGCGTGGTCTGCACGTGTGTGCACACTGTAGGGCAAGGTGGACGGCAGGCCTGGGCGTCCAGAGGAGGGCGTTTCCTGCAGCAAGAGCAGGTGACTGTGGGGTGTCCAGTACCTGTGGCCCTGGCCAAGGCTCACTAGGCCTTCAGGGCCAGGGCCGTGGCTCAGGCAACCAGAGGGCAGGGAGTGCCTGACTCTTGGCCCCAGAGTGGCCACCTAGACCAGGGACGGGCTGAGGGCCAGTATTTGGGCCTCTGGGGCCACTTGTTTCTGGTCGTGGCTGCAGCCTGGATCCCACCGTCCTCAGGGTCCAGAGTGCTCAGTAGCCAGAGGTTGACCCCACTACGGCACCCCTGACCCTTGACCACTCTCCTCCCCTGTACTGTCCCTCTGCAAACCCCCAGTCCCCTTCGGTCTTCATCTGGACATCTCTCTCTCCTTCCCAGACCCCCACCAGCCCCTGCTGTCCAGCCCCAGGCCTCCCTCCCCTCCCCAGCCAAAGGCAGAGGTGCCCTGGGAGGCCCAGGGGTCGTGGGGAGGCTGAGCGGGAACCAGGACAGAGCCAAGGCCCAGGTGGGCAGCATGTGGGGCCAGGGCCCCTGCCCAACCCTGTGCGCATGGCCCGAGACTGCCTGAGGCCAGCCCTGGGCACATCCACCTCAGCACCCTCCCACAAGAGGCCTGCCCATGCGTGGTCACCACCTATGCAGCAGGCTGGCCTCCCTGGCTGGGCACTGGCCAGTGGCCAATCCTCTTGGGCAGCACTGGACTTCTGGCTCCCGCTGTCTTCATGTCACCAGGTCTTTACCTGATCCCACTGGCTGACTCTGGCTGAGGGGGCTGCGGTGGTAAGAGCTAGTCATTGTTTAACTGCTTAGTTCTTAATTCTTACCTCTTTTTGTCCAGGAAAAACATCAGCAGGTTGGACAAGGCATGGTATCCACTCAGGAGAGTGTGAATCAGGAGTCAGTTTCAGCTGCCTAGTGATGTCACCCCTATAATTAGGTTCTTGTAAGGTTAGAGGGAGAGAGAGCTGCCTTCAGCATGCCAAACCTGCCACAGACACCTGGAGATGAAGTCCCCACACACTGGCCAGGGGTCTTACTTAGGGCTCTTAGGGAGGGTGAGACTGGCCTGAGACCCCCAGGGCCAGCGGTCTCGTTGGTCAGGCTGGGCTGTCTTTGGTGATGGATTTGGGTTCTTCAGGGGTTACTGGTTTATCCAGAGTTGCTACTTCCATTTAATGACCTGAATCTTCTATAAAGCCGTTCACTTCATCCAGGTTTCAGACTTCCTGGCACAAAGTCACTCATCAGTCCTGCTAGTGCGTCTGGTTGACTCTCCTTTTTGTTGGCTCATCCTCCTCCTGGTTTCTTCTGTTTCTTTAGCGTCTCTTTTCCTAGTGGCTGACTGGACCTGCCTTCACTGTCTTCACCTGGCTGTTCTAACCCCGACCTGGGTGCCTCCCTCCCCCGCCAGCTCCAAACTCTGGGTCACTTCTGCTTTGATTTTTTTTTCCTTAATTTTTAAAATTTGCTTTGTTTTTGGCTGCACTGGGTCTTCATTGCTGCATGCAGACTTTCTCTAGTTTTGGCGAGCCAGGGCTACTCTCTAGTTGTGGTGCGCGGGCTTCTCGTTGCTGTGGCTTCTCTCATTGCAGTGCACGGGCTCGAGAGCACAAACTCAGTAGTTGGGGCTCCCGGGCTTAGCTGCTCCACAGCACGTGGAATCCTCCTTTAACCAGGAATTGAGCCAATTTTTAATCACTGGACCACCAGGGAAGTCCGCTGCTTTGATTTACTCTCTTAACCCATGAGTGATGGAGCACTTCCTGTGTCTACTGTTTCCCCACCAGTCTCTGCCGTGACCCTGAGGATGTGGGCCATGGGGCTCCAGTGCTTTGGAGTTCCTGGTACCTCCTGTGCCCCCTTCACAGCAGCAACTTCTGTCCCGTTGGGAGGCTGCTCTTCTGAGATGTTTCAGCACTAGGTGCTTAGCTCCTGATCATACCCCATTATTACATATCAGTTCAATTCAGTCACTCAGTCATGTGGCTGACTCTTTGCGACCCCATGGACTGCAGCACGCCAGGCTTCCCTGTCTGTTACCTACTCCCGGAGCTTGCTCAAACTCATGTCCATCAAGTCGGTGATGCCATCCAACCATCTCACCCTCTGTCATCCCCTTCTCCTCCTGCCGTCAATCTTTCCCAGCATCAGGGTCTTTTCCAATGAGTCAGTTCTTCGCATCAGGTGGCCAAAGTATTGGAGCTTCAGTTTAAGCATCAGTCCTTCCAATGAATATTCAGGACTAATTTCCTTTAGGATTGACTGGTTGGATCTCCTTGCAGTCCAAGGGACTCACAAAAGTCTTCTCCAACACCACATTTCAAATTACATATATAGTCTCTCTTTATCTCTGTTTGAATTTCCCTGTTAAGTCTGTCTGAGTTCAGTACTGCTGTCTGGCTTTTGGGGTTGTTGTTTGAGTGTTCCGTCCCTGGGCTTCTTCACACCCTGCCCCCACGTAACTGTACTGTCTTGTGAGCAGTGCAACTAGGTCTGGTGTTTTTACTCCAATCTCTTCTTTAGTGAGCAAATGCAGTGCATTTATTGTGACTGTTGATGTCTTTAGACTTATCTCCACAATCCCTAGTTGTGTTCTCTGCCACCACCTTAGGGATGTGTGGTTGCTGTTTTGCCTTCTCTTTCATTGTAGTAATAAACTTCTCTACTTTTTTCTCTTTGTTTGGAAATTATAAACTAAAGTTCTGTTTTTTTGAGTACACTTAAGACATTCAAATACTTGCTAATATTAAAAAGCAGAGACATTACTTTGCCAACAAAGGTCTGATAGTCAAAGCTATGGTTTTTCCAGTAGTAATGTATGGATGTGAGAGTTGGACTATAAAGAAGGCTGAGTGCCAAAGAATTGGTGCTTTTGAACTGTGGTGTTGGAGAAGACTATTGAGAGTCCCTTGAACTGCAAGGAGATCCAACCAGTCAATCCGAAAGGAAATCAGTCCTGAATATTCATTGGAAGGACTGATGCTTAAACTGAAGCTCCAATACTTTGGCCATCTGATGTGAAGAACTGACTCATTTGAAAAGACCCTGATGCTGGAAAAGATTGAAGGCAGGAGGAGAAGGGGATGACAGAGGGTGAGATGGTTGGATGGCATCACCAACTCAATGGACATGAGTTTGAACAAGTTCCAAGAGTTGGTGATAGGTAGGGAAGCCTGGCGTGTTGCAGTCCATGGGGTTGCAGAGTCGAACACAACTAAGCGAAACATTTCAGTTTTGTTTTTGATACAAAAATTATAGGCTTCAGGGCTTCCCTGGTGGTCCAGTGGTTAAGAGTCCACCTGCCAATGAAGGGGCACGGGTTTGATCCCTGGATCATTGGACTGAGAAGATCGCACAGCCCTAGAGGCAACCTAGCCCGTTTGCCACAACTACTGAGTATGAGCTCTGGAGCCTGAGAGCTGCAACTACTGAGGCTGCACATCTTGAGCCTGTGCTCCACAACAGGAGAAGCCACAGCAATGAGAAGGCTGCACACCACAACTGGAGAGTAGCCCCCACTCCCTGTGACTAGAGAAAAGCCAGTGCAGCAAGAAGACCCAGCACAGACAAAAATAAATAAAAATTTAAAAAATTACTATACTTTTCCATGGCCAGTCATTAAATTTACTGAAATTTTATCCACTTCTTGGCTCAATGGGATTTCATTTTAACCAGAAATTCTCTGCAGTTGTTTCAGTAACGCGGCTGAGGGTGTATACAAGTCTCTACTTTTCCTCACTCTCGAATGACGGACGGGCTGTCTGCTTCTCTGATACCAAAAAGGTTTTCCTTGTCCTGGACACCAGTAAGTGTCTGCCTCACTCACGCCTAGGACGGAGCCCTGAGGGCCTGGATGGGGGCAGGTCCAGAGGATGGCAGGAAGGGAGCCGCAGGGCACGACAGTCTGGGAGGTTCTGGTCCCCAGCAGTCGGGATGGAGGATGTATGGGGAAAGGGGCAGAGGTGGGGCTGGGGTACCTGCCAGGTGTGCACAGGCTCCCAGCTTTCAGGAGAGAGCGGACTTCAGGACCAAGGATAGTGTCTGGAACTTATGACTCTTCCCCAACAGAGGCTAGAAGGCTGCTAGCTGGGCGCTGCTCTGTGGGGCCCGGGCCTGCAGCTCCGACCAGTGCAGGTCTCTCCCTGGACATCCTGCCAGGGTCCTGTGTCTGGAGGAGAAAGGCCAACAGGAAGGGCCCAGGTCCCCAAGCCCACCCAGGCCGCATCTTCCTCCTCAGGCGGGTCCCAGGAGAGGGATGTGCAGGGCCCGAGACCCGCCCCGGGGGCCGCGCCTGCTGAGTGGGCAGGGCAATGAGCCCTCGGGGTGGGCGAGGCAGTGAGCTCCCGCCCTCAGGGAGTGGACAGGACAGTGAGCTCCCGCCCCCGAGGAGTGGGCGGGACAGTCAGCTCCCGCCCTGGGGTGAATGGGCGGGGCGGCCTCCTCTTACAGTGGCTGATTTAACCTGAATGGTGGTTAATGTGGTTTATGTGGCAGCTTGGACTTCCCTGGTGGCTCAGACGGTAAAGAGTCTGCCTACAATGTGGGAGACCCGGGTTCAATCCCTGGGTCAGGAGGATCTCCTGGAGAAGGAAATGGCAACCCACTCCAGTATTCTTGCCTGGAAAATCCCATGGATGGAGGAGCCTGGTGGGTCCAAGGGGTCCCAAAGAGTGGGACACGACTGAGCAACTTCACTTTGGGATCCTTTGCTCCCAAGTTTGTCACCAGTCCTTTTAGTATTGATTGAGAGACAGTGTCGCTGGTGCCCAGTGGGGCGGGCTGGGGATGGGGGGAGAGAGTCTGCCTGGGCAGACGGGAACCCCACGTTCCTTCTGGAGGTTTCTCCCGACGCACCGCATGTCCCCCTCCCATGCCAGCACCCCTCCATTCCTCCTGGCCCTCACCAGCTCTGATTGGGGAGGTGGCATCTCTGGAACGCCTGGGAAGAGCCGAGAGGCAGATGAAAGGACTGGTGCCCTGCAGCCCAGGGAGACTGTGGTGCCCATGGTGCCCGGGAACAGCCCCTGACCTCCCCTCCCCTCTCCCCAGGCCAAAAGGACCAGCCACTGAGCGGCCTCATTTGCCAGAGCCCATCACTGGATCATACAGAAAGCAAGGGTATCCCAGAAAAACATCTGCTTCATTGACTGCACAAAAATCTTTGTGTGGATCACAACAAACTGTGGAAAAATCTTAAAGAGATGGGAATACCAGATCGCCTTACCTGCCTCCTGAGAAACCTGTTTGCAGGTCAAGAAACAACAGTTACAACCAGACATGGAACAATAGATGGTTCAAAATTGGGAAAGGGGTATGACAAGACTGTATATTGTCACCCTGCTTATGTAACTTATGTGCAGAGTTCATCCTGCAAAATGCTGGGCTGGATGAATCACAACCCGGAATCAAGATTGCTGGGAGAAATAACAACAACCTCAGATTTGCAGATGATACCACTCTTATGGCAGAAATCAAAAAGGAAATAAAGAGCCTCTTGATGAGGGTGCAAGAAGAGAGGCCTCTGCTATGGCTCCAGGAGCTCCACATCGGAGCCAAGAGCCCCAGGCAGCACCATGGGTTTCTCCCAACATTTTCTTCATGCCCCACCAGGAGCACAAAAAGAAACTGAAAAAGCTGGCTTAAAACCAAACATTCAAAAAACTAAGGTCATGGCATCTGATCCTGTTACTTCATGGCAAATAGAAGGGGAAAAAGTGGATGCAGTGACAGATTTTCTTTTCTTGGGCTCCAAAATCACTGCGGACAGTGACTGCAGCCACGAAATCAATAGATGCTTGCTCTTTGGAAGAAAAGCTGTGACAAACCTAGAGTGCATATTAAAAAGCAGAGACATCACTTGGCCAACAAAGGTCCATATAGTCAATGGTTTTTCCAGTAGTCATGTATGGATGTGACAGTGGACTGCAAAGAAGGCTGAGCGCTGAAGAATTGATGCTTTCGAATAGTGGTGCTGGAGAAGACACTTGAGAGTCCCTGGACTGCAAGGAGAGCAAACCAGTCAATCCTAAAAGAAATCAACCCTGAATATTCATTGTAAGGACTGATGCTGAAGCTCCAATACTTTGGTCACCTGATGCAAAGAGCCAAGTTGTGAGAAAAGACCCTGATGCTAGGAAAGATTGAATGCAAAAGAAGGGGGCGATAGAGGATGAGATGGTTAGATGGCATCACCAACTCAATGGACATGAATCTGAGCAAACTCCAGGAGATAGTGGAGGACAGGGAAGCCTGGCATGCTGCAGTCCATGGGGTCCCACAGATTCGGACAGGACTTAGGGACTAAACAACAACATCCCACCAGTTTCTTCCAGACAAGGACCCTTTCCAGCCCAGACTTGTACCAGGTGCACATGACACGCACGTGACGTGGCTCATGAGGGCTGTGACATGACGTGTGTGCAGGACACAGGCTCACTGAGGCCTCTGAGTGAGCAGGACAGGGGTGTGCACTCCTGCCCTGGAGTCTTAGGGTGCAGGGATGCCCTGGCCCTGCCCACTTGGTCAAGGTTTTTACTGGAGTGGGTTTTTCCATGAGAGCCACCCTCTGGGGGTGCCAGTTATGTTTATGAATTGCTTTCAAACTTGACCATTTGAGCCCAGAGACCTCTGTTCTCTGGCCTGTCCTGCACCGTGTCAGTGTGGCCAGGCCTGCTCCCCTGGACCTTGCAGGTCCTTGCCGTGGCCTGAGGCTCAGGCTGGCCTCAGGAGCTCAGGATTCTGGTGGGGCAGCCTGGCTCAGTCATTGAAGATGCCACTTGGCAGAGGCCATGCCCCCCAGACTCAGGGCTAGCCCCACCAGGGAGGACCAGACAACTGCCTCCACCTTACCTGGAGCCACGTTGCCCTCTGCTGGTGATGCTTGGCATAGCAGGGATGGATAGTGGAGTGATCCCTGCCCTCCTCCTGCTCCAGTACCTGCTGGGACCCTCCATCCCTTGTGTCAGGGCTGCTGGGCAGGAAGGACCCTGGTCCCAGAAGCTGGGGGGGAGAGGGGTAGTTTGGAACTCAGAGACAGCCCTGGGGATGGCCAGGACAGAGCCTGCCGCCCCAAGGCCTCTAGCCTGGCTCCCATTTTCTCAGGGCTGTCAGACCAGCGGAAACTGCCAGTCCCCCCAGCTCCAGCTCTGTCTTCTGTCTCTGTCCATCTGTTTGTCCAAAGTCTTCTGTGCACCCAAGACTTTAGAAACAGTTTGAGAATGACCATTTAATGTGTGTTTGGTAACCGTCACTGGGCTCCAAAATAGGCAAGCCCCCCCAAACCTGCCTGGGGACACTCATACCTGTGCTGTCCTGGGAGGCCCTGCCTGGCTGTGCTGTGGCCACCAAGGGCCGTGCACAGCCTGGATGGGGTAGTGACACCCCACGCTCCAGCCCACCCCGCTGTCCTCTCTGACCCTGGGCCCTATTTAAGGGACAAGAAGCCCTCTGCAGGGCCCCACTGCTCCATCCTGGCCATGGGGCCAGGAAGTGGTTCAGGATCCTCCCAGATCTGCCCCACTGTTTGCCTGGCTCCATTGAAGACCGTCCCACACCTCATCACCCATGCTACCTCACCACTTTGGGATCTGTTGGTGCCTGACTTCCCAGGGAGGGCAGCCTTGTGAGAGCTGATGCCCCAGAGCCTGGAAGTGGCCTGGCATGGCAAGCTGCACAGTGGGAGGGTTGGAAGGGGGAGACAGGGGGGAGGAAGAGGGGAGGGAGTGTCTGCCTCCTCCCAGCCTCCAGGCCAGGCTTGCACTTGGAAAGGGCGAGGGCCTTGCAGCCTGTTGCCTGGACTCCTTCCCAGACCTCACCAGTTTTGGCTGTGTCACCTTGGCCTCTGGATCCTTGCCTGGTAAAATGGGGCCCCAGAGGGGCCAGCCACTGTGGGGTGAGATCAGTGCCTGCCCCCCCCACCCCCCGGAGCAACACTGCCCTTGACAGTTGTTATCAACAGCTGCCCCTGGGCACCTCCACCTGGACGACCACAGGTACTCCATTCATGTCCACAAGGAACCTGTACTCACCCAGGTCAATGCCTGGTGTCCAGGTTACCTCCTTTCTATCCAATCCTCCTGAACCCCCAGGCATTCTCCCTCCCTTCTGTGTCCCCATTCTGGACACAGAGCCTGAACCCTGGGTGGGTGGGTGGGTGGGCACTGCTCTGTGCAGCCCCAGGAGCTAGTCACCTGGCTATCTGTCCCATTGCCGCACGACCCTACCTGACCCTCACTTGCAGAATGGGCATGTGCACCATGGAGCCCTGGGCAGACTGGGCCGAGGATAGGGGCATACAGTTATCCCAGGGAGCCCAGAGAGCAAATGCCCACTGAACACCAGCTGTGCGGTGCAGTTACACACCCGACTACATTGCCAGAAAGTTACTGTAAACTTAGAAGCTGAAACAACTTTATAACCTCACTGTTTTATTCTTTTACATGTAATGATAATCCTTGTTACACTATCATTACGTTATTATTGATATAACTATGTTATTTTTTAAAGTTATAGGAGCTTCATTTCCCTGCTGAAAGCCTCAGTGCCTCTCTTTTATCAAGAGAAAGCTGCAAACCCCTGAACAGGTGGATGAACCTCCCAAGGTTTGACCCCCACTTCCCACACCCCCTACACCTACTCCCTCCCCCAAGGCTCCCCCTAGTGGAGCCTCTGCCCTCCACCCAGTTCACAAGCCCCACCAAAATCAGGGGAGACCACCCAGGGAACGGGGTCCAGACCCCTTGGGGCTGGGTGAGGACACCCACACTTCAGGCCCTGCCCATTGACACAGAACCCCAGGGAGGGTCTGCTGGTGGTGAAGGGATGAACCCTGGGGTTGGCAGCCTGGGGCCTGCAGAGTTGGGAAGGGGAGGGGATGCCCAGAGGGTCAATAGCCCTGAGTCCACTAGGAAAAAGGCTAACTAGCCCTGGCACCCTGAGGTGGACCAGTGCTGGATAGGCCCTCGAGGCTCAGACACAAACGGTCAGCAGAGAGAACTTCCTCTACAAGGCCCAGAGCTGGACTGGGACCCAGGCTTCTGCATCTCTCCGGCCTCCCCCTCCTACGACCAGGTCCAGCTCACCCTCCCCCTGGAGCCCCCACCCCCAGAGGTTGTTGAGGAGACAGATGGCGCAGAGCAGGGATGGACTAGCAAGAGGAGAGGGTGCCTGAGGGTAATCAGAGGACTTGGGCACTCAGCGCCCTCCCCTTACCCCCTTCTACCTCACCTATGGGGGCAGAAACCCAAAAGCATTCAGAGGGCTCCTCCTCCATCCGGGTTTGGGGTCCCTGATCTCAGAGGCAGGACAGTGCCCTCCAGGAACTGTTCAGCATCAGGGCCTCAGAGCCTGCAGATGGAAGGGACTCCCGCCCTCCACCCCCACCTTGGAGCCATGAGTGCCAGGGATACAGTCACTGCCGGAGCCCCCGCCCCACCCCGGCAGCCTGGCCTCCTTCCAAGCAGGCTACGGGCACAGATGGTGCTGCACCTGCTCAATCTAGAGAGAAGGGCAGAGGCCCCGTGCCTGCTTCTGCCGCGGAGACCAGCTCAGCACAGGACACTCCTCACTCCCCTGCTTGAGGTCCGCAGGGCACCCCCTACCTCCCTACCTCCTGCCCTCCCCTGGTTCTGAGCGACACACCAGGAGGTAGGGGCTGCAAGGGGAGAGACAGCCTGCCCCTTCCACCCAGTGGTTTCCAACCGAGGAGGAAGGAAAGGAGGGAGCGGGCAGGGCTGGGCTCTCTTTCCTGTTTGCTAGCCTTCAGAGGCAGCAAGAGTCTACCTGCCCTGAGGAGCTCCACCCACAGCGGGAACACTAAATGAACACGGCAAATGTGATCCGAGCCCTCAAGGCGGAAAGCGCGTTGCCTTGGGACTGGAGCCTGACGGCAGTCCGGGTAAAGGCATGGCCAGTGCAAAGGCCCTGAGGCAGGAGCACGAAGGTGCTCAGTACGAGGGAGAGGGAGAATGTTCGCAGCCTTTCTGACAGGTTTGCTCTCCCCCGCCCGACCCGGCGCCCAGCTTTCGACTCCGCCCTGGACACGTGCTGTCGCTCAGCCTCAGGCCCCGCCCCACACGTGCTGTCACTCAGCCGCAGGCCCCGCCCAGGCCCCGCCCCGCCTCGCCCCCGCACACGTGCTGTCACTCCCTCGCCCGCACACTTGTGCTGTCACTCAGCCGGGTCCTGTACCAGCAGAAGGCGCCGCTCCCGCCGCCGGACACTGCCCGCCGCCTGCCACCGGCCCATGGACGCCGCGCTCCTCCTCGCCCTCGGGCTGCTGGCCCAGGTAAGGCCGGGCGCCGCTCAGGGGTCGCTGGCCCCGGTGCTAAGCGCCGCGTCTCAGAGTGGGGCACCCCGGCCTCTGGCCTCCGGGACCACTGGCTCTGGGCTCCCGTGGGCAGCTGTGAGCTGAGGGGCCCGGGGTAGGTTCTGGGTGGGGCAGCCCTGTCCAGTGTGCTCTGTGCCCCTGGGGGAGAGTAGTGTAACTGCCCCCGCTGGACAGGACAGGGAGCCAAGTTCAGGGACTGCCAGGAGAGAGGACTCAGAAGGCCGCCCTCACGCTGGAGGTGCTGGCCTCAGCCCTACAGGAGCCTGGGGGTATTCAGTCTTATGGGGTGCATGGGGAGAAGGGGCAGCAGGAGCACCCCTGGCTGGGAAAGCCTGGAGGCCAGGTTCCAGCCATGTTGACCCCCCATGAGTTGGCCGCTGACCCGCCTAGTTGGATGGAGCCCCAGCTCTGCCCTCCAGGAACCCACTCTCCCTGGGGACTCCCCTGCCCAGTAGAGACAGGTCCCAGCACACACAGCTGCTGCCTCCCCACTTCCTGCTGGCCCCCCAGCCCCCTTGCCCTGAGGTCTCTGCAGCCTGGGAGCCAGCAGGTGGGGGGAAGCATAGAGCCCCCACTCCGCACATAGGCACCCCTAGATACGACCACATCCTCACACCCCTTAGCTGCTGGGCTGGGCCCAGGAGTGGAGTGTGTGAGCCAGGGCCTCTGGTGAGGCCAGAGGGGATGGCCTCAGGCCTCTTAGACTGGACAGGTGATGATCATGGGGACGATGAGCCGCGCTTAGGACCCATTGCTTGTTGTTACACTTCCACACCCACCAGGGCATCCCCTCTCATCCCCACAGACCCTCCCACAGCTCCAGTGTGCCAGCTTGGGTTTCAGCCCCTGGCAGCTAAGTGCCTGCCATCTGGACCCTCCAGCGGCTGGCCCCTCAGGCCCCCAGCCCCACAGCTCTAGCCACCTCGACGCCTGCTTTTGGGCCCTTTCGCTGACACCTCCACCCACTGTAGACCATGCTCACCACTCCCCACTGTTGTGTCTAGCTAGCTCAGAGAGGCCATGGTCACCCTCTGCCCAGCACAGCCCAGCTGCCCACGACCTGTGTCCCTCAACCCCCTTCTAGGAGCTTGTTGGGTGCAGTGGGCTCCCTGCTCCTCCCAAGCCAGACCCAGATGCCCCACATGCTCCAGAAGGCTCCACTCGCGCCAGGAACAGCATTCTGGCCCTTGGTTACCAGAGACCCATTCCTTTGAGTCTGAGGGTATCGTCCTTTGACCAGGCCCCAGGGGAGGGGAGGAGATCTCAGATTCCTCTCCCCTCCCCCAGGGCTAATGCAGAATGCACTCCCTCCCAGACAGCTGGGACTGCAAGGATTCTGGGGGGCGGAAGTGGGGGGTGGACCAGTCAGCGGTCCTGGCCGCTCATGTTCCTGCACTCAGCCCAGCTTGGATCAGCACCTGAGCAAGGGGAGCGTCCCCTGGACCAGCCCTCCTCAACCCAGTTCAGCTTTCAGACTTTTGTCCCTTCCTGTCCAGCCACAGGAGTCCTGTGGCCGCTTCCCAGACACACCTTCCTTCCCCTCCGAGAGGCCCTGAGCAGGGCTGTCTGGGGTGGCCCCCTGGGGTGGGGCCTGTTGACCAGACTCTGTGCAGGCCCATTGCCAGCTCGGTGGGCTTGAAGGAGGCTCACCTCCCCTCTGCCTGTGTCCCCTGAAATCTCAGCCAGGGGGCTTCGCGTATGTCTTTTCAGAGCTGGCCTCTGTCGGTTCCTCCCCTGTGCCCATAGTGTCCCCAGTAGCTGGGTCCATACTGGGACCCCACCCCGGGACCCCGCCCCACCTGGGGGTGGGGAGCAGATAGTTCGGAGCTGACCCACACACTGCTGGAAGGGGCCCCCAGCTCCAGTGAGCTGCATGGTAGACCTTGCACTTGTGTGTGGGGACACCCCTCCAACATCATTTCTGGCCCTGGGTTCCTCAGATTCTAGGGACCCGGGGGAGGCCTGGAGCCTTGGCTCATGTGGGTGCTGTTTGCCTGGGCCAGGGAGAGGCCAAGGTACATTGTGGGCAAAACATTCCCAGTCTGGTTTCCCCCGCAAGCTTCCCAGGCCTGAGCCCCTTCCCCCCACCTCCTCGGCTGGAATCCAGGCCACCCCGTTCCTGGACGGCCTGGCAGGCATCAGGCACGCCAGGAATGGAGCCAGCTGTCCGCCTGGCCCAGAGGCCCTGTGGTTCTCCCTTGAGCCCCCCTCCAGCTGTTGCAGGCCTCAGCGGAGGGACAAGATGGTGAGGCAGAGGACAGCTGTTCCCCCCACCCCCACTGGGGCAAGCACTATGCTCCCCGCTGTCCTGCTCACCGTGTGAGGGTGGCACCTTGGCTTCCCTCCCTGCAGCCCCACTTACTGTCACGCTGATGTGGGGCTGATCCCCTGGCCTGCTCTGAAGGAGACCGTGTGTCTGCTGTGGGGGCTGCCCTGTTCCAAGACTTTGCTGTTGCCCCAGGGGGTCTTCAGAGTTTGCAGAGCTCCTGGGAGCATGGCTGAGGTTTCCTCCCAGAGGCCATGTGACTCAGCAGAGCCCCAGAACCCCTTCCCCAGTCTGCAGCAGCCTCTGATTACACCAGGCAGGGAGATCGAAAACACCCTTCTGTCAGCCAAGACGCACGGGGGTCCCCTGCCCACCACTCACAGGGGCCCCTGGAGGCCACAGGGCCAGGAGCTGAAGTAGGATCTCCCTGCTGTCCCACTGGCTGCCCTGGTCACCAGCATCTCTACCCAGCATGGGAGAGTGTCCAACTCTTTTCCCCGGGTCCCTGGGAGACAGCCTGCCTCGTAATTCTTTGTTCTGAACCCAAGGGTTGATAAAGACAGCAAAGAGCTCTGTGGGCTGCCTCCAGGCCCCTAGACAGGATGGACCCTGGCAGAGGTCAAGGGAAGCTGGCAGCCTCTCTGGGGCTCTAGCACTTTTTTGTTTCTGTACAATCGATGGTAGGGATGGATCCACCAGGGACCCTGATGCCACTCCACATGCAGAGCTCTGAGAGGTGGGGTGGAGCCCGGTCCAGGTCCCCCAGTCCTACCTCTCAGCCCCGTGCCTGCCTGGATTCCCAACTCAGTAGGTCTGGGGTGAACTGGTAGAATCTGTCCGTATTGTTTACCGACCCTGGTTGGTTCTGATGACAAGTCGAGCTGAAGTAGCCCAGCCGCAATGTGGTGGCCAGGTGGAGAAGGCACCCCACAGGTCCCAGGGGATGAGCGGTCCTGGGCCAGAAAGGCCCCAGAAGGAGGTCTCAGCCTCGGGGACTGGCCCTTGGTAGCCCGCAGCTGGACAGTGTCACCCCCTCCAGCCCTTGCCTGGTCTGGGGTGGGCAAGGCCGTTCCTGCCCCTGTTGCCAGTTTGTGGGGTGCTTACCACACGGCTGGGCTCCAAGAACTCCAAATGCGGCAGGGAGCTCTTTTACTCAGGAGCCTTGGGGTTGGGGGCCCAAGAGCAGGGCAGGGGTTCTGGCATCTCTAGGGGTTCCAGATGTTGTCTTCAGCTCTTGGTTAAGGGTGGGGCTGAGGGTAACTTGGGGAGCTGCAGGACACCCACTGGGGGAAGGGGGTCCCTGACACCCATTGCTTCTGTGTGGCACAGGGGCTTTTGTGAGCTACTTCCAATCGATGTCCACAGTTCTGTCCACGTGGCTTCATCCCAGCCCTGATGTCTTGTGATTCCTAGGCAGCTCCCAGGCCTTCACTGACCACCAGTGTCTCTGGGAAGGGGGTGTCAGGAGAACAAAGGACAAACTGAGACGTATTCCCAGAGTGGGAAATGGGCTGCAGCCCAGCCCAGACCCCCACCCCTTGCAGCCTCTCATCTGGGTGAGGGGCCCCTGCCAAGGCTCCATGTCTTCTGCTGACCTTGTGACCTTGGGCTGGGGAGAGTCTGGTGGCCGGGACTCCCATAGCCTGCCTGGGCCACTTGCCCTGTGCCAAGTTGGTGGGCATCATGGGGTGTCGCCAAGGCCGGAGGTGGGGAGGGGTCAGCCAGAGGCTCGATGGGGGGCTGCAGGGGTATAGGGGCCAGCGCAGGTGTGGACAGGGAAAAGTGTGTCCCTCAGGGTCCCTCCAAAAGCCTGAGGTCAAGGAGTACCTGCAGACTGTCCTCCACACCTGCCCAGCCCAGCCCCCCACCACACTGAGGTCAGGGCAGGGCCTCTGTGTCACTGGGTGGCTCAGAAATGCTCCTCTTGATGAAGGTTCCAGTGTTGGTGGTCCTGGGGCTCCCAGCTCTGCTGCTCCCTGAGGGCCATCGAGAGGGGCAGGCAGGGTGGGAGGGGGGCAAAGGAGCTGCTGCCTTGAGATGCTCAGGAAACAGACGCCGTCCAGCCTGTGACAAAGGCCAGCAGGTCCTCGCCTGGTGGGAGTGCCATGCTGGCCTGTGCTTGGTGAGAGGCCAGAGGCCTGGGAGCTTGGAAGATTCGCGGCCATCTGTCAGGCCACGGGGAGCTTGGGGGCCTAGTGAAATGCCTGGTCCTCTCTCCTAACCAAGTTTGCTACTTTCTGGACCACAGGGTCCTGGAACTTCAGGTGAAGGGGCAGGATGGGCATTCAGAAGTGTGGAGGTGGCCCGGGGCCCCTGAGGAGGCCGGCCTTAGTCCGGGTGTCGCTGTGGTTCTGTAAGCGAAGTGTGCGAGGACCCAGCTGGGCAGAACAGAGAGGCTGTGCTGGGGAGGGGGACGCAGGCCAGAGGTTTCCCGGAACAGCAGCCTCCTGGCTGAGGGGCTTCTCCTCCCTCTCAGCCCCCACCCCAAGACCCCCCACTCACCAGTCACCTCGCCCTCCTTTCCTGAAGCCACCAGCCCAGTTGGGGGGCTCATAACAGCCATGAAAAGCACATTGCTCACATTCTCCTATAGCCACGCCAGGCTGGGTCCCAGCAGTGCCCCCACCCCGCCCCACCTTGGACCCTGACAGCCCTCATCCAAGTCCAGCCAGGCTCTATGTCCCCCAAGACTGCACCAGCCTCAGCCCCACTCACCACTCGGGGAGCATGGAGGACCCCTAATACCTCTATTCTCAGCCGGCCACAGTGCCCGAGCCCAGGCTCAGAGCAGCCACTGCCTGATCAAGGAGCGGACATAGAAACCACGTGCTTCAACCAGGCCTCAGGAAGCTCTGGGTGTTAGCTGGGGCTGCTGTCAGCTCTGCCTCAACCCCCAACAGGGTTCCTTCTCTGGGCCTCAGCTTCCTTGTCTGAGCATGGCAGTGGGGTGAGCTCATGGTGGGTCTGGGAGCATTTTGGCAGGTGCTCTCTCTCCCACCAGGCTCCTTTCTGGCCCGATTCTGGGCCCAGAGCTCAGTAGGTGGCAACCAGGCAGGGCCTGGGAGGTGGGGTGATGTGCCCCCTCCTGCCTGTTGGGTAGACTTGGGGGAGCATGGCAGCCTTATACAGCAGCCCCACACGCTGTCCTGCCTCCCCTGGCCTGATTCCTGGAGGAGGAGGCCTGTGCAGGGGGGACCCTGCAACCACCCTAGTCTGGCAGAGGAGGCCTGTGGTGTGCACAGCTTCCCTGGGTGTGGGAGGGGTGCCCCCACCCCCTCCTCTTTGGACAGAAGTGTTGGCCTGGTCAATCTTGATCAACCCCAAGAACTCAAACCACAATGAGGCCTGGGATGGCCGTGTGTCACCCCCACTGTCCCCAGCCAGGAGCCCCACACTCACCACTGGCAGATCAGCCATATGGGGAGAGGCTGATCTCTTCTTGCCCCCCCCCACCCTGTTATTTGCACTCTTTACACACAAAGTGGGGGAAGGCATGGGAGAGCTGCCCAGCTTGGCCCAGCTGTCTTTTCTGGACAACCCACCTCCCCCACCCCCTGCCTCCCCAGGATCCTGGGAGCCAGGCCACCTTCTGTCCTCCTGAGCTCCCCATGCCACCCAGGTCCTGGCACTGTAGCTTCCCCTGGCCACACAAGGGAGGGCCTGGCCCTCCAGGGAGGGGACCTGCGGGCTCTGGCGGGAGAGCCCTGGGCACTGCTGTGCTGGTGACGGCCATTCTCCTTTGTTGCAGAGTCTATGCCCCTCAGCGGGGGTCCCCAGGCTGAGGCGGCCCAGCACCCTGTACCTCTGGCGCCGGGCACCCACCCTGAGTCGCGTGCGGAGAGCCTGGGTCATCCCTCCCATCAGCGTGTCCGAGAACCACAAGCGCCTCCCTTTCCCCCTGGTGCAGGTGAGGTGCCAAGTGCAGGGGGGCCCTGAGGGCGTGTGCTTTAGGAAGGGGAAACCCTGGGGCCACAGGTGCAGAGACTTCATCCCTGCTGGGAGAGGGCCCGAGGACTAGGGGAGAGACCCTCCTCCCCTGGGGGCACCTCTCCAGCCCGTTTCCTGGCCCGCAGATCAAGTCGGACAAACAGCAGCTGGGCAGCGTCATCTACAGTATCCAGGGGCCCGGTGTGGACGAGGAGCCGCGAGGCGTCTTCTCCATAGACAAGTTCACCGGGAAGGTGTCCCTGAACGCGATGCTGGACCGTGAGAAAACCGATCGCTTCAGGGTGGGCCCCGCCCCGCCCCGCCCCGCCCCGCCCCGCCCATTCCCGCTGGGGCCCCGCCCACACCTCCACCTGCTAGCCTAGTGTCCTTAGTTGGGCGGCGCGGGCAGGATTTGGGACCCGCTCCCACAGAGGCAGGGGTTCAGGGTCGCTCGCCCATTGGACAGATGCGCGTGAGCAGGCTGAGGGCTGCGTCTTGTCCGGGAGGACTGGGCAGCCGGCAGCAGGGTGGGTGTCAGCTTTCCCAGCCAGGTATGGCTGGTTCTCCCCCCAGCCTGCTAAATGTGGCGGGGACCGGGCGCCGTGGGGAATCCCATGGAATTAGCCATCCACAGCGCAGCTGCCGCGTAGTGACTGTCAGGGTGGGGTGGATGGCATGGGACCTGCCCCTTGGAGGTCTTGGGATTGTGGAGCCTGAGAGGACGGGCCGCTTCTCACCTGGTTGCTGCAGGAAGCAAAATAGGCTCTCACTGTACCTGTCGCCCTCGTGGGAGCTACTGGAAATTGGGGGCCACAGTGCCAGCCCTTGCTCTCTGCTTCACTAGCTCAGGGCCTTTGCTCTCGACCTGGGGGGGTCCACCCTGGAGGAGCCCACGGACCTGGAGATCGTGGTTGTGGACCAGAATGACAACAGACCTGTCTTCAAGCAGGAGGTGTTCACTGGCCAGGTGCTGGAGGGTGCCGTCCCAGGTGAGCTGGGTGGGGTCCCAGTGCAGGAGGGGGCTTTGCCATGGGCACTGGTGGGTCAGAAGTACAGGATTTCCCATCAGCGAGAACTTGAGAGGTCCTTCAGAGAGTCTCCAGGATGGAGGGAATTTCCACGGGTCAACTCAAGTCACTTCCTGTTGCAATATAAATTTCAATGCCCCAGTCTTCCAAAATGCAGAGATGGCAAATCCTGGATGGCAAACTTCTGGTGGTTTCTGTTGCCCTCCCCTCCCACTTCTACCCCCTGCCCTTCCTCTCCCTCCCACCCCTCCTTGCTCTTCCCCACTTCTTCTAAATAGAGGTGAATTCACATAACGTAAAATTACACATTTTGAAGTGAACATTCACAGTGTTGTGAAACCAGCACCTCTGTTCCTTCCAAAACAGTCTCAGGCCCAAGAGGAGACCCCCTGCTCTTTAGCGTCACTGCCTTTACTGCTTACTAATTTTACACTTTGATTGAGGAACTCCCCACCCTCTACCCCTCATGAGTCCTCACAAGATGGACTCGCTGGCCTGATTCTGTTCCAAGGAAGACAGACATTGCAGACAGCAGTCTACCCCTGCCCCTCCCACCCTGGTCCCAGGGGCTCCAGTCTGATCCCCAGCCAGTCGTGCTGCAGAGGTGGGAAGGCTCAGGGTCACCACCGAGGTGGTGCCTCCTTTGCCGCATGTGTGTGTGTATGTTTAATCTGACTGTGCTGGATCTTAGCTGCAGCATACAGGGCCTTCAGTTTCCACACTGAACTCTTACTTGAGGCATACGGGATGTAGTTCCCCAACCAGGGATTGAACTGGGGGCCCCTGCTTTATGAGCCCAGAGTCTTAGCCACTGGACCACCAGAGAAGTCCCCACGTGTGTTTATTGCATCCCGTTTTGTGCTTTTCAAGACTTAAAATGACAAGGTTTTTTTTACTTCTAATTTCTCATTCTGACGTGGTTTCAGAGTTTTGAGAAAGTTGCCCCAAATCCCTGTACAGGCTTCAGAGAGGTGCACTGTGTTTCGTGTTTGCCTCAACCACTGTTTCCTTGTTTCCCATCCTTCCTGTCTGGACCTAGTTGCAGACATGAGGCCTTCAGAGCACACGCTTCAGTGACTTAGTCTCACCATCATCAGGAGGGTGACACTGACATAGTAACATCTCACCTACAGTCTCAGTGGGTGTGTGGGGAAGGGCACAGCCCCCCGTGTGGGCATCAGTGGCTGCGACGACCTCGGCCCTCTTCCTGCTTCCACGGTGCGCTCCTGCTGTACCAGGGTAGGCCCCGTGTGTACACCTCCCTGGGGGCCACTCACAGCCTGGACCCCCAGGACGTCAGGTTGCCTGTGCCCCACCGTCTGACATGCTCACACAGGGGTGATCTTGAGGATTCTCCCTTGTTCTGGTTGTGGCCAAGACTGACACCCCCACCTGCTCATGCGCCCTTGTTGGGGACAGTTTCTGGGCCACTAGGTCTTCACAACACTGCCTTTCATTTTACAAACTTTTATTGTAGCAAAATGCATATAAGAAAATTTACCCTCATAATCATTTGTAAGTGGCTTTAAGTCCATTCACATCACTGTGCAACTACCACCACCATAGAATTTTCTCTTTTTCCCAAACCCAACTCTGTTTCCATTAAATACTAACTCTCCATTTCCCCCCTCCAGCCCCTGGCACCTACTGGCTACTTTTTCCTGCATGACTTGACTGTGTATGGGTGAAATCACACAGCATTTGTCCATCCGTGTCTGGACTGTTTCACTGAGTGTCACTTCCTCAAGGTTCATCAGTGTGGTGCCCGGGTCAGCATTACCTTCTTTTTCAAGCCTGAATAATACTCGCTGGATGTTTGTACCACATTTTGCTGATCTGCTTATTCTTCAGTGGACACTTGGGTTGCTTTCACTTTTTAGCTGTTGTGAGTAGTGCTGTACTGGACATGGGTGTGCAAATATGTCTTTGAGACCCTGCTTTCAATTCCTTTAGGTACGTACCCAGGTGGGATTTCTAGATCATGTAGCAGTTCTATTTTTAACTTTTTGAGGATCTTCCATAGCGTTCTCCATCATGACTGCACCGTTTTTCATTCCCACTAACAGTGTAGGAGAGTCCCAGTTTCTGCACATTCTCACCAGCACCTGCTGTTTTCTGTTTTGTTGTTGTGTTGATAGCAGCTGCTGCTAACAAAGCAGGGCCCTAGGTTCAATCCCTGGTTGTGAGGCTGGTGTGAGGGGGTATCTCATGTGGTTTTCATTTGCTTTTCCCCAGTGATTAGTCATTTTGAGCATTTGTTCATGTGTTTATTGACCATTTGTACATATTTCTTGGAGAAAGGACTGTTCAGTCTTTTGCCCATTTTTGAATAGAGTTGTTTGTTTTTGTGTTGTTTGAGTTTTACGGGTTCTCTACATATCCTGGATATCAGATCCCTTATCCCTTACAGATAGATGATTTGAAAATGTTCTGTCTGATCTCACGAGTTGTCTTCTTGCTCTGTCGATGGTGTCTTTTGATGCATTTCTGATACATCATGAAGTCCAGTTTGTCTATTTTTATTGCTGTTGACTATGCTTTTATTGTTATGAACAAGAAATCATTGCCAAATCCGGTGTTGTAAAGTTTTTGCACTGTGTTTTCTTCTAGGAGTTCTATAGTTTGGGGTTGTACATTTAGACTTGATCCACTTTGAGTTGTTTTTTGTATGTCGTGTTAAGTAATTCCAGGTCCAGCTCCACCCTTCTGCAGGGGGATATTCAGCTTTCACAGCACCGTTTGCTGGGAAGATGGCCTGCTCCCTGTTGAACGGTCCTGGCATCCTGTATAAACTCACCTGCCCATGGGGGTGAGGCTTATTCTTGGGGTCTCTTTTCTGTTCCATTGGTCTGTGTGTCTGTCCTGAGGGCAGATACACACAGATTACTGTACCTGTGGAGAAAGCTTTGAAATCAAGAAGTGTATCCTCTAACTTTGTTCTTTTTCAAGATTGTTTTGGCTGCTCAGGGTCCCTTGAGACTGGACAGGAACTTTAGAATGATTTTTTTCTTAATGTGAAGAAAATATCCTTGGGATTTTGAGAGGGCTTGCATTGAATCTGTAGGCCACTCTGGGTGGTACTGACAACTTGGCAGCAAGTCTTCCAACCCATGATCATGGGCTGTGTGTCCATTTATTTATGTTTTCTCCAACTTCTCTCACTGACGTTTTGTAGTTTTCATTGTGAAAAGTCTCTCACCTCATTGGTAATGACACTGACATCCTAAGGTGTGTAGGCAGTCACTGTGAACCTTGTCTCTGAATGGGGCTGTGTGGCTAGACCCCCTCAGGAGACACATAGGTCCACCCACCAAGGTGCTTCCTGGAAGTTTAAGAAGTGGCAGTTGGGGTTATTTGGTCTTTTTTTATCTTGTCCATAATTTGACCCACTGCACATGCACACAGGCATGCAGCTACTTTCAGTCCCTGATAGTTTCTTTGTATTTGTTGATTGAGGAGAAATCTGTCCAGATGCAAGAACTGCAGGACTGGGTCCCAGGTCCCAGCCTGTCTTATATGCATTTTGTTCGTATGTATCAGTCTGCCTTTATGGAGTCTCACTTCATTCAATAAGTTATAATTCTTTGCGCCATTATTTTGAAGCTGAAAGCTTCACTGATCAGAAACTCATCAAAGAAGCCCAGGTCCTTTCAGCAGCCAGAGTCCAGAGTGTGTGTGCTTGCATGTTTGTTTGTGCATATTTGTGTGCTCGCTCACAGCCATGTTTGTACATGTTTCTACCTTCATCACAAGTCACGAGTCCTCTCTGGCACTTTCACTTCTGATCCAGCTCTGTGGGATCCCTTTTGGGTCCCCTTCTCTGATGGTGAGAAGCTGGGCTCCTTTTGCAAGTTTGCTCACTTGCTCGGTTATAGAGAGCATGACAGGTGCTTTAGGAAACACTCGCTTGCACCCTAGTGCCTGTTCTAAGCGTTCTTTTTGGCTTCAGCCTGAGGTCCAACACTGTGCCAGGAGTTACCTGGTTGGTAGCTCCCCACCTCTAAGGCTAGGCCAGTGGCTGGGTCATTACTACTCATCAGACACCAGCGTGACTCTCAGATGACCCACAGGGCCCAGGAGGGTCTGCGGTGAGCCCAGTCACAGGTTGGGGGGCAGCTCCCCAGAAGGCCTGAGGTCAGTCCACCTCACTGGGTTCACTTAGTACACCTGAGCTGGGGTGAGGGGTCAGATCTGAATCGCTGCAGAGGAAAAGCAAGGTGGGCACAGGTGCTGAAACATCTCCAGGGTCTGCGGACCCCCCTCTCCTGAGATTGAGAACACAGGTGGGCACAGGTGCTGAGTGCCTGGGGGGCCCATGTGCCCCTCTTTCCTGAGATGTGAAGCCATGTTTGCCCCAGAGTGCAGGTACAACCTGGGCACTGCTTTGTTCTGGCTGAGGTCAGGGTCTGCTCACTGGCGGGCTCACCAGCTACCTCCCCAGGGGCTGGTTCCTAGTGAGCTTGCCTAGTCTGTCTTGGGGTCCTATGGGAGACAGGTGTCAGCTGTGTGCACTGTACACCCCGCCTCCTCCCCCACAAGCAGCACAAGCCAGGACGCTGGGATGTTCGTGTGTGGACAGGCTGACTGAGGGCCTGAAACTGGCATGTCTGCACGCTGCAGGGGAGCAGGTGACGCACCCTGGAGCTGGAGGCTGGCACCCCTGGGCATCACCCCCACACGTCCCTGCCCTTCACAGGCACCTATGTGACCAGGGCTGAGGCCACAGATGCGGATGATCCGGAGACAGACAATGCGGCGCTGCGGTACTCCATCCTGGAGCAGGGTGGCCCCCAGCTCTTCAGCATCGACCCGCTCACAGGGGACATCCGCACGGTGCAAGTGGGCCTGGACCGCGAGGTGAGGCCACATGGCTGTGCCTTGACAGCCGGACGGGGCGGTCCGGACTAGGGGCCTGATTGCCGCAGACATTCCCGGTTGCCCTGGGCTCCCGCAGACCTGCCCTGTGGGTGGTTGTGCCGTTGGATGCAGAGGCAGCATAAGGGGCCCTCAGCTTATTTTCTGTTCAAAAATCCCCCTCACTCCACTGCCTGCAAAGCAGTTGGGCTCCCTGGCCTGGGTTAGGGCCACCAAAGGAGCCCCTCACCTCTTGGGCCCATAGTGTCTGCTCTTTCTCTATGGGGCCCCTGCAGCCCCTCACTGCCTGGCCTCTGTGTGGCATTGGCACCTCCAAGAAATCCTCCTTGGTTTCCCCAGGGCCAGTCACTATGTTAGCTGATCTCTGTGCCCCTCTTGGCCATTGCTCCTGTCTCTCCAGGGCGGAGACCCACCCCCCATATGCAGCAGGTGCCCTCCAAGCATTTATATGATTCAGTAGCTGACCTCTTGCTTACTCACAGGTTGGGGCAGAATCTGGGGTCAGCAGTGGTGCCGTCCAACCCTGAGAGTACAGGCAGACTGTTTTGCTCCAGAGCTTAGGAGCAGAACAGGAGCTGGAGCCTCCTGAGTCTGTCTGCCCTTCCCCCCAGGCCCTAAGGTGGCCATCCAGCCTTGCCCTGTGCTCCACCTGGGTCTCCTGACCCCCTGTCACTGTGCCCCCAGGTGGTCGCCGTGTACAATCTGACCTTGCAGGTGGCGGACATGTCTGGAGACGGCCTTACCGCCACCGCCTCAGCCATCATCACACTGGAGGACATCAATGACAATGCCCCTGAGTTCACTGGGGACCAGGTGCCACCTCCACTTGCTGTTGCCTGGGGCTGCCCTCCCCCATCCTGGTTGTTGGAGGACAGGGAGGCTGGGTGCTCAGAGGAGGCACCCTGCATGGGTTGTGCAGGACCCCAGGCTAGAGGCCAGCATGGGGCCTGTGAGCATGTCAGGAGCTGGAGGGCCCTGGAGGGAAACCACCGAGACCCTGGGTTAGGATGTGTCCCCAGTTCCTCCTGGGTGGGAGTCGGGCAGCCCTTCCCCCTGGGGAAGACGCGCCCCGGGCATGGTGAGCCTGGAGGGGGCTCCCCAGGTCCTGGACTCCCTGAATGTAGGCAGCAGGAGGATGAGCCCCCAGGGTACCATTACCCACACCTGCCTGCCAGTGAGTAATGGGGCTGGGTTCCCACAGTTCTTCATGGAGGCTGCAGAGGCTGTCAGTGGAGTGGACGTGGGGCGGCTTGAGGTGGAGGACCGGGACTTGCCTGGCTCCCCAAACTGGGCAGCCCAGTTCACCATCCTGGAGGGCGACCCTGATGGGCAGTTCACCATCCGCACCGACCCCAGGACCAACGAGGGTGTGCTGTCCGTGGTGAAGGTGAGCTGAGGAGGGTGCCTCTCCTCACACTCTGGAAGCCTGTTTGGACCCTCTGTGCATCCTAAGAAGGGAGCTGAGGGAACTGGGAACATGGACTGTGGGCTGGGGCCATGCTGACCACAGAGGGCCAGGGCTAGAAGGAGTGGGCAACCCCCAAGGCCATGTGTTATTTCCAGTATTTTGCCTCTTAATGCAAGTGATCAATGTGCACAAGTACAGACCTCATATGTCAGCCAACCAGAGACAAAACCAGCAGTAGATATGTGTGCACACATGCACATACACACCTATGCCTACACACATGTGCCTACACACATCTGCAGAGAGACACAGATGTAGCTATCGATATATGAAGACCTTTCTTGCAAGAGACTGACTTGAGCTGGCCAGCCAGGTTGTTGTGAGGGTGGCTGATGAATCTGCAGGGCTATGAGAAGCCGCAGAGTCAGGAGCTGAGGCTGTGTCAGAGGCAGAATCCCATCTTCCCAGGGGAAACCTCAGGTTTGCTCTCAGAGACTTACCCACACATGAGACCCACCCAGGTTCTCCAGGATCATCTTCTTTATTTACAGTCAGCTGGTCGTACAGGTCAGTTCAACCATATCCACCAGATACCTTCTTAGCAATAAGACCCAGATCACTGTCTGCTTGAGTCACTGAGGAGGAAGCCTGGCCAGGGGATGGAAACTGACCTCACAACACCTGACAGAGGCATTTGAGTGTCGGGAGTATTTTCCCGTTATTCTCTCTGCATAGTTTTTATCTTTGCAAAGCTACAAAGAAGAAGGAAAGAAGGAGCTCCGAGGACAGACCAGGAGAGGCCTCGCCAGCCTATAGCTGCCTCTGGGTGCCCTGAATGTGGGGTCCAGAGTCCTGACGGGCTGCCACCCTGCTTCTCCCTACAGCCCCTGGACTATGAGATTCGGGAGCGGTATGACCTCAAAGTGGCTGTGCAGAATGAGGCCCCCCTGCAGGCAGCTGCCCCCAGGGCCGAGCGGGGCCAGGCCAGGGTCAGCGTGCAGGTGCGGGATGTCAATGAGGCGCCTGTGTTCCAGGAGAACCCGCTGCGGACCAGCTTAGCTGAGGGGGCCGCCCCAGGAACGCCTGTGGCCACCTTCTCTGCCCGGGACCCTGACACACAACAGCTGCAGAGGCTCAGGTGAGGGCCTGCCCCTCTGCCTCCCACCCAGGGCAGGAGCACAGCTAAGGGTAGCAGCCCTGTGTCCTGTGGATTCCCTTCCCATGAGAGACCCAGTCAGAGGGCGGAGGGCTTCTCTGCATGGTCACTGAGGGCTCAGGGGCTCTCAAGGGCCTGTGTGCTTGTTCACACGACCTCATCCTGTAGGCAGGGCTGGGCTCCAGATGGCACACGCCTACACAGCCAGTCTGTGTTGGCCAGCCTCTGAGTGTCTGGCCGTGTCCATTCCAGGGAGCCCTTGCTCCCTGGGACTGGCTGTCACTGTGTTGGATTTCACCCCCTCCCCTGGCCCTGTTCCTCTGTGTCTGTCTCCATTGTGCCCACCACTGTGTCTTGGCTGTCACCTGTGGCCATGGGGCCCTGGGCAGCTCCCCTGCCCTCCCGAAGCCTCAGTTTCTTCATCTGTTGATTGGGACAGAAAACAGCAGCTTAAGGCTGTGGGAGGACTATCCTTAAAGGGGGCATGTGTGTGTAAGTGTGTGTGTGAGTGTGCTCCCATCTACACATGACCACGCATCTCTGGGAGTCCTGCTCAGGCTCAGGGCCACCCTGTACCCTCCTCCCCTCCTCGCCAACAGCTACTCCAAGGACTATGACCCCGAGGACTGGCTGCAGGTGGACGGGGCCACCGGCCGGGTCCAGACCCAGCGAGTGCTCAGCCCCGCATCCCCCTTCCTCAAGGATGGCTGGTATAGGGCCATCATCCTGGCCCAAGATGATGGTGAGTGGGGAGCCCGGCCTGGTTCCTGGGCTCCCTAATCCAAGATGAGGCCCCTGCTGCTGCCCAAGGGCCAAGAGCCGGGCGCTCCACTCAGCAGACTTACAGGGTGGGCAGGGGCTCCGCAGGGGCCAGGGGCCCACTAGGCCTCTCCCGCCTGCAGCCTCCCCACCCAGCACAGCCACTGGAACCCTGTCCATTGAGATTCTGGAGATCAACGACCACGCCCCTGAGTTGTCCCCGCCATGGGGCAGCCTGTGCAGCACACCAGACCGGGGTTCTGGCCTTCTCTTGGGGGCCACGGATGAGGACCTGCCCCCCCACGGGGCTCCCTTCCACTTCCAGCTGAGCCCCAGGGCCCCAGAGCTGGCCGGGAACTGGAGCCTCAGCCAGGTTAATGGTGAGCCCCCCCCACCCACACCCCTGGGGTTCAGAGCCTGGGGGAGGTTCCCGCTGGTGCCACATCAGTGCGCCCTCAGGCCTGGCAGGGATGGGTTATCAGACGCAGAGGACGGATGGGGCAACCGAGGCCTAGCATGACAGGAACGCCGCCCAGTCGGCTGCTGCCTAGTGCACAGGCATGGAGAGGTACGGCCGCCCCCGGCCCCTGCTTGACCGCAAGCGCCCTCCGCAGTGAGCCACGCGCGCCTGCGGCCGAGGTTCCGGGTCCCGGAGGGGCTGCACCGCCTCAGCCTGCTGCTCCAGGACTCCGGACAGCCGCCTCAGCAGCGCGAGCAGCTCCTGAACGTGACCGTGTGCCGCTGCAGCCAGGACGGCGCCTGCCTGCCGGGAGCCGCTGCATTGCGGGCGGGTGGCGCGGGCATCAGCCTAGGTGCCCTGGTCATCATGCTGGCCAGCGTCATCCTGCTGCTCTGTGAGTGCTGGCTCCCGCAGGCCCTTGTCCTTGCCTCCTGGCAGCCACACCCCCCGCCCCTAGCCCCGCCTCTTGGCAGCCCCACCCACCCTCCGGTCCCGCCCCCTGCGCTCCTCTCGGCCCCGCGCTCCACCCCCGCGCTCCACCCCCGTGCTCCACCCCCACCCGACTCGGACCTCCGCCCGGTTCCCCGCCCAGTGCTCGCCCTGCTGGTGGCCCTCCTGGCGCGGATCCGGCAGCAGTCCTGGGACAAGAGGTTTCTGCATGGGCTGCAGGACGATCTCCGGGACAACATCCTTAACTACGACGAGCAGGGGGGCGGGGAGGAGGACCAGGTGAGAGGGCCGGGGCGGCTTACAAGTGCTGCGGGTAGTGCCAGGGGCCCCAGCTGGCCCGCAGCCTCCCGACACGCGACGGTTGCGGCTGACCGGAACGCGCTCCGTCCGCCCTCAGGACGCCTACGACATGGACCAGCTGCGCCACCCAGCAGAACTGGCGGCCCTCGGCGCCCCCTCGGGACGGCCGCCACTGCGCAGAGACGCCCCGTTCGGCCGAGTGCGCCCTCAGGTGACCCGCCCGCTGCCCACCAGCCCCGCAGACATCGCTGACTTCATCAACGACGTAGGTGCCCCAGGGGCTCCCCGTACCCCCTCCTCTGAAGCCTGAGGCATCGCTCTGGAATGGGACAGGGAGGTGGTGGCTACAGACTAAGTAAAGAGAACCGCCCAGAGGAAACCTTGCCTCTAACCTTCTGGGGGAGGGGCAGCGCAGGGCTCAGAGCTGCTCCAAGTATCCTTGGCCTCCGATTAGGCCTCCTCTGCCCCTTCTCCTTCCCGGTTCCAGGCCTCGCCCCAGCCGGTGGCGGAGGGCACCCGGCCGGCCTATGCTGGTTCTGAGACCCCGGCTTCTCCACAGGGTTTGGAGGCTGCGGACAGTGACCCCAGCGTCCCGCCCTACGACACGGCTCTCATCTATGACTACGAGGGGGACGGCTCCGTGGCGGGGACACTGAGCTCCATCCTGTCCAGCTTGGACGATGAGGACCAGGATTATAGCTGCCTCCGAGAATGGGGCCCTCGCTTCTCCCGCCTGGCTGACTTGTACGGGCCCCCTTGAGGGCACCAGAGAAGGGCTTTCTGATGGGGACCTGCACCGCCATGTGGAGGGCACAGCTTCCTAGACACAGAGGGCAGACCTCAGGGGCCAGAGCAGACACGTGTAACTGGGTTGTGTGGCTGGGAATTTCAGCGAACCTCCATCAAGGTGGAAGACGGCTCTGGGCCCCACCCTGGCTCCTTGGTCAGTCTGGTTTCCCCCAGGGGAAGTCAAGGCTCAGAGCTGGAGTGGAGCAACCAGAAGGAAGCCCCGCTCCTGCCCCCATCAGTCACCTACAATGGGGTCAGGCCCCATTCCCAGCTGTGCCTCCCACCCACGCTGACCTTCTCTCTGTGTGAAAGGACGCAGCCCTGGGGCAAATGTGAATTAAAAGTGTGCTCCTTTCTTCCTTGCACGTTGGCCTCCCCCACCTCAGTTCCACCAGAGCTGCAGCAGCTGGTTGGCCCCCGGCTGCTCCTGGGGTGGGGGGCTGTGGGAAGGGCTGTGGATGCCTGGTTGTGAGGGGGGTGGTGGACACCAGAAGCCCCTTTCAGCCAAGAGTGGGGCCTGAGGGAAGAGCCAGAGAGGAAGCCAAGTTCCACGCACACCTTTATTTTCCCCACTTGGAGGGGGGCCAGGGCCTCTGGAAACAGGTGGGTTCCCCACCACCCTCCCAAGACCCTTCCACCAGCACTGGTGGGTGGCAGTGTCTCTGCAGCCTGGTCACCCCTCCTGGACCAGCTGTGTCCCTGCCCCAGGGAGGGAGGCTGGCAGCAGGGGCAGGAGGTCTTGGCGTGGGTGGCCCCGGAGGAGAGGGGAGAGGCACAGGCAGTCAGCATCCTGCAGTGATTGGGGCAGCGCCCGGCCGCGGCTCTCCGGTAGCATCAGGACACATAGCAGGGTAAGGAGGGCGAAAGATGCGAAGACCACGTGTTGCAGGAAGAAGCCATGCCGGCCGTGCATTTTGGTGAGCGGGGCGGCTGCCTGGCCCAGGAACCCAGCTCCCAGCACCAGGCCCAGCCCTGCCCCCCTGCGAGAGGGAGCAATAGGACATGGTTCCACAGGGCGCCCAGTGCTCCCAGGGTGGGTACCCTTAATGGGGGCCAAGGTGTGGGGGCCCCAGGAAAACACCTGAAAAGTCTGGGGGAAAGCTGCCCTGGAACTAAAGTTGTCCTTTCCACTAGAAAATCCAAAGCCAATTTTCCCCTGGAATCCCACCCTCTCTGGGGACTCTTATTTCTGAGCGCCCCGTCTTCCACTCCTGTGCTGATGGGGCCAACCGTTCTGTGACCAGCGTCCCCCTCACCACCCAGGAAGAGACAGCTGAACTCCCATCCCAATGGCACAGAGCTGGGGAGTGTAGGGAGCATTTTGGGGTGTGCTGGCAGGGCCTGCTCACCTGATCACCGTGGGGAAGACCTCAGCTGAAAAGAGGCTGCTGAGGGTGGACACAGCCTGGGAGGCCAAGAGTCCCAGGACAGAGAGGAACAGCACCATCCAGCTGGGCAGGTCTGGGGAGGAGGAGAGTCTCCCACGCTGCCCACGCACCCTCCCTCCCCTCACTGTGCCTCAGGGCTCTGGATCTCACCAGCCTTCCCTCTCTGCTCCTACACTTGGGAGTTGGGGGTCATAGGCTGCCCTCCTTCAAAAGTGTTAGTCTATTAATCATTTCCAACTCTTTAACCCCGTGGACTGTAACCCACCAGGCTCCTCTGTCCATGGGATTCTCCAGGCAAGAATCCTGGAGTGAGTTGCCATTCCCTTCTCCCAACCTGGGAATCGAGTCAGGTCTCCTGCATTGCAGGCAGATTCTTTACCATCTGAGCCACCAGGGAAGCCCTCGACCAATCCAAACCCTTACATTAAACCCCTTCTACTGAATTATTTTGGGCCTCAGTTTCTCTGGGTGCACAGTGGGGAGATGATGGATGGGGTGAATAGCAACGTCATCCTGCCTCCCCAGCTCCGGAAGGGGGCTTGTCTCAGGAACACCCCCACATTGGGCAAACCCCCTGCCAAACATGACAGCGCTGCCAGCCTGCAGGGCCCCACACTCACACTGGGCCCCTGCAAGGAGCAGCAGGGATGCCAGGCCTAGGACCAAGGTGCTCAGCAGCAGGACTGAGCGGCGCCCCCAGAGATCCACTGTCAGGAGCAGGAAGACGGTGGCTGCTGCCTCCAGGCCAGCCACCAGGAAGTAGGGCCAATAGAAGCTGGGCTCACTCGGGACCAGGCTGTGCAGGAAGCTGGCTCTGATGCCCCCGCCGATGAGCCTGGGAGGGATGCAAAGCTACAAGCCCAGCCAGAGCCAGGAATCTCACCCAGGGGGAAGGTGAAGACTCCTCTCTCCCTCCCTTAGCCCGCCCACACCCCCCCTCCTCACGAACTGAAGCCCAGGATGAGTGCATTCCTCCAGGTGACGTGTGTGTGCCGGAGCTCCAGGACAGAGTGGTGCCGGGGCTGGGGGTGTCCTGCACACAGCACATCCAGCTCTGTGGGCCGGGGGACACAATGGGGCACCAGTGAGGGGATGATGCCCCTCCTTCTTCCTCTAGCACCCAGGTCTCTCTTCTCCCTGGCTGGTCCGTTACCCATAGACAGAGAGCTCTCCTCCTCCCTGCTGTCCTCGGGGTCCACACCGCTGGCTTTGGCAAAGTGCCACAAGATCCTCCTGGCTCGGGCCAGCTGCCCTGTGGCCAGCAGCCAGCAGGGAGACTCGGGGAACACGGCTGGGAACCTGCAGGGGTGGGTGAGCATGCTGCAGGACCTCCCCGTAGGGCAGGACCCAGTGGGGATACATGACTCTCTGTGTGACTCTCTGTGTCTCTGTCCCATGCCCACCTCCATGGTACTGAATGGTCAGAGGGAAGCAACACACATGGCCTCTGCAGTGGACATGACCTCAGCTCACTTACCCCCAAAACAGCAGCAGCAGTCCCGTTGCCAGGGCGCTCAGTCCCTGCAAGAGGTGCCAGTCCTGGACGAGCAGGGCCAGGCCGGGCAGCAGCAGTGTGCCCATCACTGAGAAGAGGCCAGCCCCCATGGAGAATGCCAGGCGGTTTGGGGGATCACACAGCTCCAGGCCTGGGCAGACACGGATAGCCTGAGGCCCAGGCCTCTCAGAAGGACTGCTTTGTCCAGGGAGGTGAGGGCCAGTGGCTGACCTGACCAGGACCCGGACATCTGAGGCCAATGTGCAGCCCACTCTGTCACCCAGGCCTGCCCACGAAAAGCAGAGCCCACAGAGTAAACAGTGTCTCTCCCGCCTTCTGGAGAAGGGCCCTGAACTGGAGTGCCGGAAAGGCACCCTCCAATGGGTCAGAGGCCTAGCCTGAGTGGGCACCTCCTAGGGCCCCCTACGGTACTCACGAGCCACATAGAGGGCAAGGGAGGCCCCTGCCAAGGCCACCCCTCGAAGCAGCCGCAGAGTCAGCAGGGCAGGAAAGCTGGCAACCAGGGCCTCGCCGGCTCCCAGGCCTGTGGCCAGCACCAGGGAGCCCACAAACACAGCCCGGCGACCAAACCTGGTGGGCAGCAGGGGACACATGTCGATTCAACCAGGAGAACTCAGGGGAGGACTGTCAGAGCAGGAGGGAAAGGGCAGCGCCTCTCCTGCCCCAATTCCTCCTGGGTGGGGCTGCACCTCCTTTCTCTAGCCATCACCCTCCCCCAGGCTGGCCCCAAGGCCTCTCCCGAACCTTCCCCGCCCTCTGCACTTCAAGAGCCACTTCCAGAACAGGCTGTGGGGCCTTGCTCACCGGCTTTTCCCGGCCAAGGGCCCTTGACCTCAGCTTTGCAGCTCCCTGCCTACCCTGCTCCTTCTCCCTCCCTAAGGTTAACGTTATTTTGGGTCACACTACATCAGAGATTTTGTTTTAAAATCTGACTGCTTGTGAAAGCTGGTAGACATAGATCAATCACCATACCAAACAGGTGGGCAGGAAGAGGAGGCCCAGCTGGTTCAGGGCCCCAGAAGAGCCTGAGGAGGGATGTGGCAACCCTGTCCCAGTTTCCAGGCAGGGGCCCTTCCTCCCAGGGGTGGGGTGTGGCTGCAGGGCATAGGCTGCCAAGAGGGAGGCAGGGGTGGGCAGGCCCTAGCTGGGAGAGGTTGAGGGGGTGGGAGTTGGGGGGTGTGGGAGTGGGGGGGTGGGTGTGGGAGGTTCCAGTTACCCACTCCCAGAGTCCTGGAATGTCTCCATGGCACCCCTGCCTCTAGGCCAGCCTGCACACTCCTCACAGTGGAGAGACCTGCTCTTCAAAACGGAACTGACCAAATCACTCCTTTGATTCAAAGTCTTGGGAACCCAGTCTGGACACCTACACAGCCCAAAGTCACAGGCTGCTTGAATGTTCAGGGCATTGCTGACCTCTGTGAACTCACCTGCTCAGCTTCAGTTTACCACCTCCACCTCCCCAGACTGCCTGCCTACCTGGGCAGCCCCCGGCCTCAGACTCTGCCTTTAGGTCTGGCACCCTGCCTACTTGGACATCTGCTACACCGTCAGATAGGAGGGGGCTGACTCCCCAATCAAAAGCCCCAGGATGACAGCCCCCGTCGACCGAGGACAGAAGAGCGAGGAGGACCCGAGGAGGGGACAGAGGGCAGGGGGACGGAGAGTGGGGGAGACAGAGCAGGGAAGCAGAGGACGAGGGACAGAGGGGCAAGTGCATAAGACCTGGGTGACCGGGCTGCGTGGCAGGTCGGCGGCGGGCTGCGCGTAGTACCAGCCGCGTGAGCAGGGCCGAGCGCCGTCGGAGCCGGAGCGGGGCACAGACTTTGGGTAGCTTAGCGGCAGGCAGGTGCTCGGGGCGCGCGCGGGGTCTGAGCTGCAGTGGTGCGCCGGCAGCGCGGTGAGGAGGAGCTCTGAGCCCAGCGCCAACCCCAGCGCCACGCACGGCAGCCACGAAGCGGCGGCCAGGAGGCACCGGGCCCGGCCGAAGCCGCCGGCCAAGCGCAGCACCCGCACCTCGGGCTCCATCCGAGGCCCCTGCGCTCTGGTGGCCCGTGGAGGTGGGGCTTGAGAGGAACAGTGTGTGAGGGGCGGGGCCTTATAGGGGCGGTGTCGGCGGGGCGGGGTCTGAGAGGGACTGTGTCTGCGGGGCAGGGCCCGATAGGGGAGGGGCCAGTGGGGTGAGGGGGTGGAGGGCGGGGCTGGTGGGGGGTCGTGGCCTGGGCTGACGAGGGGCGGGGGTGGAGGGCAGCGAGGCCTCGTGGCCTGGGGGCGCGCGAGCGTGGCGCGGAGCGTGGTTTGGGGCGTGGCCAGAGGGGCGCTCACGTGCGCGCGAGGTCTGGGCGGTGTGAGGCAGCGGGCGACTCGTGAGGCGGCTCCTCCGTCTCCCTAGCGGACCTGGGGCGGGCACTCCCTCAGAAGCCTCCGAGCCTGGGCGACGTGCGGGGGTCGCGGGCCGGATACTTCCTGGACCCCATGCCGGCCTGAAACTGGGCCTGCGGAGCGCAGGCCACCACTGCTCCCCGGCGGCCGGTCGCGGCGCTGCAGCGTGCGAGCGAGCGGCTCCGGCTGTCCAGCGCGGACCGTCCAGCACCTGTGGCTTGCTCTGACCTTCCTGCGTGGCCACCAGGCTGCGGCCCCGGAGGAGCGTAGTGTCCGGAAGGGAGGCACCCCGCTCGGAGCTGTGCGCCCTCAGAAGTTTGAGGCTTACTGAAGGGACGAGTGGAACGAGCTCGTTCGTCCGATGCTGGGCCTCTCTTGAGCTGGGCTCGGATTGGCTGCGCTTCGGCTTCTCCCGTCCCGGGACAAGGTAAGTCGAGTTTGTTTTTCATTTTCCTTTTTCACAGGGAAGAAGGTTAAAATAGGTCCTGTAGATTAAGCTTAAGTTTTGTTTTTTTCTCCTGAGGAGAAATTCACATCACATAGAACTAACCATGTTTGGTAGCGCCACCTTTCTTACCTCAGAAGAAAACCTGGTACCAATTAAGTAACAACGGAGTAATCACCTCCCCCCCCCCCCGCCTCCAGCCACCTGGCGACCGCCCGCCAGCCCGAGCGTGGCCTTTGGGGTCTGGCTGCTTCCACTTAGAATAATGTTTTCCAGGTTCACCCACAGTGTCGTAGGTATCAGGACTTCATTCCCTTTTATGGCTGCATAATATTCCCTTACGTAGATTCGTCACATTGTGCATGGCCATTCTTCCTTTGGTGGACATTTAGGTTGTTTTCACTATTTGTTGTGACTAGTGTTGCCGTGAACATTTGTGTACAAGTGTTTGAGTCCTTATTTTCACTTCTTTCAGGTATATACCTTGGAGTGGAATGGCTGGGTCCTGTAGTGAGTCTGTGTTTAATTTTTGAGGAACCGCCAAGCCAAAGTGGTTGTGTATGTTGCATTCCCACCTGCGATATATGAGGGTTCCAAGTTCTCCACCTCCTTGCCAACACCTGTTTTCTCTTAAAAAAAAAAAAAAAAGTCTGTCTACATCCTGGTTGATGTGAGATATTTCAATGCGGTGTGTGTTTTTATTTTTTGTTTTGGCCCTACCGCAAAACTTGCGGGGGTCTAGTTTCCTCAGCCAGTGATCAACCTTGGCCCCTGGCAGTGAAGCTCACTGAAGTTTTTTTGGTTTTATTTTTTTTTAAGTTTATTTATTTATTTTTATTTACTTTTGGCTACGCTGGGTCTCTGTTGCTGCAGGCGGGCTTTCTCTAGCTGTGGCTACTGGGGGGATTACTCTTAGTTCCAGTGCGCGGGCTTCTCATTTCAGTGACTTCTTAGTGTGCAGCGTGGTCTCTAGGGCGCAGGCTCAGTAGTTGTGGCGCCCGGGCTTGGTTGCCCCGCGGCATGTGGAATCTTCTTGGGCCAGGAATCGACCCCGTTTCCCTGGCATTGGCAGGCGGATTCTTAACCACTGGACCACCAGGGAAGTCCCAGTTTTTGTTTCTAAATATTATTTATTTGGCTGCCTCCAGGCTTAGTTGTGGCATGTGGGATCTGGTTTCCTGGCCAGGATGGAACCTGGGCCCCCTCTGTTGGGAGCGCAGTCTTAGCCACTGAACCGCCAGGGAAGTCCCTCTGGGAGGTTTTGATTTCCATTTTCCTAATGGCTAGTGATGTTGAGCAGATTTTCATATGCTTGTTGGATGTTTGTCTTTGGAGAAGTCACTGCTGAAATGTTTTGCCCGTTTTTTACTTAGGGTGCCTGCCTTTTTGTTGTTGAGTTGTATGAATTCTTTACATATTATTCTGAATCCTGGCATCATTAGATATATGAGGTGCAAATATTTTCTCCCATTCTGTAGATTGTCTTCACTTTCTTGATTGTGTCTTTTGATGTACATATGTTTTTAATGCTGCTGCTGCTGCTAAGTCGCTTCAGTCGTGTCCGGCTCTGTGTGACCCCATAGGTGGCAGCCCACCAGGCTCTGCCATCCCTGGGATTCTCCAAGCAAGAACACTGGAGTGGGTTGCCGTTTCCTTCTCCAATGCATGAAAGTGAAAGTGAAGTCTCTCAGTTGTGTCCGACTCTTCGTGACTCCATGGACTGCAGCCTACCAGGCTCTCCGTCCATGGGATTTTCCAGGCAAGAGTACTGGAGTGGGGTGCCATTGCCTTCTCCGTTAATGCTGATGAGCTTCAATTAATTTTTTCTTTATGCTCGTGCTTGTAGTGTCATATGTAAGAAACCATTACCAAATTCAAGACCATGAAGACTTATGACTTCTAACTGTTTTATAGTTTCCACTCTTGATTTAGGGCTTTAATCTGAATTAATTTAACTTAATTTTATATGTGTGATAAGGGTCCAACTTCATTGTTTTGCATGTGAATATCCAGACTTCCAAGCGTCATTTGTTGAAAGATGTATTTTTTTCCCATTGCATCATGTTGGCACCCTTGATTAAACCAGTCGTGTGGTTAATATATGGACTCTGAATTTTATTCCATTGATCTATGTCTGACCTCATGTCAGAAACACAGTGTCTTGAAAACTGGAGCTTTGTGCTACAATTTTGAAATTGAGAAGTGTGAGCCCAACAATGCTATTTTTTTTAAAGATGATTTTGACTATTTGACTATTTTTTCACTAGCAACTCCGTATGAATTTTAAGACCACGTTTTCTGTTTCTGCAAAAAAGAATGTTGGGAAATCTGTAGAATGCTTGGGGAATATTGCCCTCTTAACCATATTAAGTTTCACAAGATGTCTTTTCATTCATTTAAGTTGTCTTTAGTTTCTTTCAGAGGGTTTTATGGTTTTGGTATATAAATTTTGGACATGATTAAATTTATTCCTAGTTTTTCTTTATTGTTTTTTATGCTATTGTAAGTGAGTTCAGTTCAGTTCAGTCACTCAGTCGTGTCCCACTCTTTGCGACCCCATGAATCGCAGCACGCCAGGCCTCCCTGTCCATCACCAACTCCCGGAGTCCACCCAAACCCATGTCCATCGAGTCGGTGATGCCATCCAACCATCTTATCCTCTGTTGTCCCCTTTTCCTCCCGCCCCCAATCCTACCCAGCATTAGGGTCTTTTCCAATGAGTCAACCCTTCGCATGAGGTGGCCAAAGTATTGGAGTTTCAGCTTCAACATCAGACCTTCCAATGAACACTCAGGATTGATCTCTTTTAGGATGGATTGATTGGATCTCCTTGCAGTCCAAGGGACTCTCAAGAGTCTTCTCCAACACCACGGTTCAAAAGCATCAATTCTTCGGCGCTCAGCTTTCTTCACCGTCCAACTCTCACATCCATACATGACCACTGGAAAAACCGTAGCCTTGACTAGACGGACTTTTGTTGGCAAAGTAATGTCTCTGCTTTTAAATATGCTATCTAGGTTGGCCATAACCTTCCTTCCAAGGAGTAAGCGTCTTTTAATTTCATGGCTGCAGTCACCATCAGCAGTGATTCTGGAGCCCCAAAAAATAAAGTCTGACACTGTTTCCACTGTTTCCCCATCTATTTCCCATGAAGTGATGAGACCAGATGCCATGATCTTAGTTTTCTGAACGTTGAGCTTTAAGCCAACTTTTTCACTCTCCTCTTTCACCTTCATCAAGAGGCTCTTTAGTTCTTCTTCACTTTCTGCCATAAGGGTGGTGTCATCCGCATATCTGAGGTTATTGTAAGTGAGAGCTTATCTAATAAATTTCCTTTTCAGATTGCTTACTGCTTGTGTATGGGCTTCCCAGGTGGCGCTAGTGGTAAAGAATCCACTTGCCAGTGCAGGAGATGCAAAAGATGTGGCTTTGATCCCTGGGTTGGGAAGATCCCCTGGAGAAAGGAATGGCAACCCACTCCAGTATTATTGCCTGGAGAATTCCATAGACAGAGGAACCTGGCAGGCTACAGTCCATGGGATCGGAAAGAGTCAGATAAGACTGAGCACAAAGCACTACAAGTGTATAGAAATACAAGTCATTAAAAAAAAAACTCATCTGGTATCCAACAATTTTGCTGAACTTCTTTATCAGGACTTTCTATTAATACATGTGACACCAAGTCATCTGCATATAGAGACAGTTTTACTTTTTCCTGTCTAATTTGGATGCCCTTTATATCTTTCTCTGACTAGAACTTCAATTATAGTGTTGAATGTATGTGTGTGTGTGTTAGTCGTTCAGTTGTTTCTGACTCATTGACGGGACCCCAGGGTCCACTGTAGTCTGCTTCCCGACCCAGGGATCGAACCCGGGTATCCTGTATTTCAGGCGGATTCGTTACCGTCTGAGCCACCAGGGAATAGAAGTGGTGAAAGCGGTCCTCCTTGTCACCCTGATTTATCCCCACCCCATGTCTCCCCTTTGGTAACCATAAATTTGTTTTTGATGTCTATAAGTCTGTTTCTCTTTGGTAAATAAATTCATTTGTATCATTTTTAAAATTAGATTCCACACGTGAGTGATATTTGATAATATTTTCTTGAGGATATTTGCATCTGTTTTCATAGGATCCTGGTTTGTAGTTTTTTGCTTTGGTGTCTTTGACTTTGGAATCAAGGTTGTGCTGTCCTCGTAACTTAGGGCATGTCGAGTAACTTCAGTGATGTTCCTTCCCCTTCTGCTTCTTGGAAGAGTGTGGTATGGATTGGGGTTAATTCCTTAATGTTTGGTAGAATTCACCTATGAAGTCATTGATTCTGGGCTTGCTTGCTTGCTTGGGCTGTTTTTGTTTCCTGACTTAGCCTCTTTATTTTTATAGGTCTATTTAGATTTCTGTTTTCTGTTTAATCAGTTTGGGTAGTTTGTGTGTTTCTAGGTATTTGTCCTTTTCATCTAGGTTTTCTAATATGCTGGCATTGTTTATTTATAGCCTTTCCATGTTTCTGCAAAATCCATAGTAATGCCACCTTCTTCACTCCTGTTTATAGTAATTTGAGTCTTTTTTCTTAGCTTATATAGAGAATTGTTCGTTCTATTGAACTTTTCAAAGAACCAACTTGTTTTGCTGATTCTGTTGTTTATTTCATGTATCTCCACTCCAGTCTTTATCCTTTCCCACTTCTAGTGGCTTTGGGTTTAGTTTTCTCCTCTTTTTCTTGTTCCTTAAGGTGCTTATTGATTCCATTGTTTTTTGTGTGGCAGTCATTTACAGCTGTAAGAGTCCCTCAGCATTCCTCTGCATTCGCTGCATCCTTTGTGTTTTTTCATTTTCTATATTCTCAAAGCATTTTTTAAAGTTTCCCTTGTGATTTCTTCTTTGACTCGTTGGTTACGTAAGTGTTCTTTAATTTCCACATGTCTGGAATTTTCCACTTTCCTTTCTGTTATTGATTTCTAGCTTCATTCCAATATGGTCAGAGAAGATTATTTGTGTTGTTCCAGTCATTTCAGATGTATTGGCCGTTGTCTTGTGCCCAGTGAGTGACCTGTTGCTTTGAGATTGCTCCATGTGCACATGAGAAGAGGGTGTGTTCTGCTTTGAGTGAAACATCCTCTATATGTCTGTTAAATCTGACTAGTGTATAGCGTTCAGGTCCTTTATCCTTCATGAATTTCCATCCATTATGAAAGTGAGGAATTGAAGTTTTCAACTATTGTTGAAGAACTGTCTATTTCTCCCTTCAATTGTGTCAGTGTTTAGTTCATGCATTTTGGGGCTCTGTTATTTGGTGTGTATATAATTGTTATATCTCCTTGATGGGTTGACTTTTTAAAAATCAATATATAATGTCATTTTTTGATTCTGGTAACAATTTTAGGTCGTATTCTATTCTGTCTGATTTTAGTATAACCACCCCAGCTCTCTTTTGGATTTACTTCTGCATTTATTTGTTTTATGTATGTCTTGCGTTTTTGTTGATGTTTCTTAGTTCTTCTGTTACTGCCTGCTTTTGTATTTAGTTCATTTTTTTAAGTATACGTCTTGATTGTCTTTTCACATATTTTTTTAGTGATTTGTTCGTGGTTACCTTGGGAATTACAGTTAATATTTTATGGCAACCTTAGGTAAACTTACTTGAATAATATCATTTAAATGGAATTTAATAATACCATGTTTGTATTATTTGAATAATACCAGTTAGTTTCAGTAATATATACTTTGTTCCTGTATGTCTCTGTCTCTCCTTTGGATTGTTATTTTAATAGATTGCATCTTTTTTTACAGATTACATCTTTATATATTTTAAGATTTATGATTGTCTATTAAATAATACAGGGAAAAGTGGAGTTATAAGCCAAAGTACAATAATAGTGGCTTTTTAAAATATCTTTTATTTTTAGCTTTTCTTCATTTAATATTCATTGCTAATTTCTTGTCAGGAGTTTATACCAATAGTGTCCTTTTTTCTTTTTTTAATTTAATTTAATTTTTAATTGGGAGTGTAATTATTTTACAATATTGTGATGGTTTCTGCCATACATCAACATGAATCAGCTATGTGTGCATGCTCAGAAGCTTCAGTCGTGTCCAACTCTGCTACCCCGTGGACTGTAGCCCACCAGGCTCCTCTGTCCATCAGATTCTGCAGGCAAGAATACTGGAGTGGGTTGCTATTCCCTTCTCCAGGGTATCTCCTTGATCCAGGGACCGAACCCAGGTCTCCTGTGGCTCCTGTATGGCAGGTGAATTCTTTACCGCTGAGCCACCAGGGAAGCCCCAATCGTGGCTTTTATGCTTACCTATGTGTTTACCCTTACTATTTGCTATTGACTTGAATTGTGTCCCCCAGGATGCATGTGTTGAAGCCCTAACACCCAGTGGGATAGTATTTGGGGTGGAGCCTTTGGGGGCTATTTGGTATTGAGGGTAGAGCTCTCAGGATGTGACTAGTCCTCTTAATAAGAGGAGAAATGAGAGAGATCTCTCTCTCACCACCATGTGAGGACACAAAAAGAAATTGGCCATTTACAAGTCAGAAAGAGAATCCTCACCAGTCTGCCAGCACTTTGATCTCGGGCTTTCCAGCCTCCAGAACTGGTGTTCGTTACTTTATTACAGCTTTGGATCATGGTCTGCCATCCTTTTCTTTCCACCCTCAAGGACTCTGTTAGCACCTCTGTAGAGTGGGCCTACGGGGGATTAACTTTTGTTTATCTGGAAATATCTTAATTTCTCTTTCACTCTTTTTTTTGTTTATCAATATATATTTTATTGAAATTGATTTACTGTGTTGTGTTAATTTCTGGTGTACAGCAAAGTGATTCAGTTATGTATATATGTGTATGTGTCTACATATACTTCTTAATATTCTTTTCCATTATGGTTTATTACAGGATATCATGTATATCTATACAGTAGATATACAGTACTCTGTGCTATACAGTAGGACCATGTTGTTATGCATTCTATATATAAAAGATTACATCGGCTAAACCCTAACCTCCTCCTCCATCCCTCCTCCAACCCCCTCCCCCTTGGCAGCCACCAGTCTGTGTTTGGGATTCTGTTTGTTTCACAGATTTATTTGTGTCATATTCAGGATTCCACATATAAGTGATGCAATATTTGTCTTTGTCTTTCTGACTTATTTCACTGATAATGAAATGAAATGAAATATGATAATCTCTAGTTGCATCCATGTTGTAGCAAATGGTATTATCTCATTATTTTTTTATGGCTGAGTAGTATTCTGTTGTGTATATATGCACCACGTCTTCTTTATACATCCATCTGTCAATGGACATTGAAGTTGCTTCCATGTCTTGGCTACTGTGAATAGTGCTGCTGTGAGCATTGGGGTGCATGTGTCTGTTTGTATTATAGTTCTCTCCAGGTATGTGGCAGAAGTGGAATTGCTGATTTTACTCTTAAAGAACCTTCATACTGTTTTCTGTAGTAGTTGCACCAACTTACATTCACACCAACAGGGTACAAGGGTTCTCTTTTCTCCATACCTTCTCCAGCATTTGTTATTTGTAGACTTTTTCATGATGGCCATTCTGATTGATTTGAGGTTGTATCTGATTGTAGTTTTGATTTGCATTTCCCTAATCACTAGTGATGTTGAGCATCTTTTCATGTGCCTGTTGGCCATCTGTATTTCTTCTTTGGAGAAATGTCTGTTTAGGTCTTCTGCCATTTTTTGATTGGGTTGTTTGTTTTTTTGTTATTGAGTTGTATGAACTGTTTGTATATTTTGGAATTAAGCTCTTGTAGGTTGCATCATTTGCAAATATTTTCTCCCATTCTGCCAGTTGTCTTTTCATTTTGTTCATAGTTTCCTTTGCAGTGCAAAAGCTTGTTAAGTTTGATTAAGTCTCATTTGTTTATTTTTGGTTTTATTTCTATTGCTTTAGGAGACTGACCAAAGAAACCATTGGTACAATTGATGTCAGAGAATGTTTTGCCTATGTTCTCTTCTAGAAGTTTCATGGTGTCATGTCTTCTACTTAAGTCTAAGTCATTTTGAGTTTTATTTTTGTGTAGGGCATGAGGGAGTATTCTAACTTCATTGACATATTCAGCTGTCCAACTTTCTCTCGTGCTGCTTTCAATATTTTCTTTGTCTTCCCACAATTTGATTATAATATGTGGTGGATTGACTTTGAGTTTACCCTACCTGCAGTTCGTTGCATTTCTTGGACATATGTACTCATTTATTTACTCAAAACTGGGAGTTTGGGGCCATTTCTGTAATATTTTTTCTTCTTCTTACGCCTCTTTCAGGAATTCCTATAGTGCATGTGTTGGTACGTTTCATGGTGTTCTACATGACCCCAAAGCTCTGTTCATTTTCTTTCTTTTGTTTTTTTTGGCTGTGCTAAACAGCATGTGGGATCTTAGTTCCCCGACTAGGGATTGAGCCTGTGCCCCCTGCAGGAAGCATGGAGTCTTAACCACTGAATGGCCAGGGAAGTCCCACCAAAACTGTGTTCATGTTAACTCATGCTTTTTTCTTTTGCTCCTCAGACTGAATAATTTCGGTCAACTCCAAGATTGCTGAGTCTTCTGTCTACTCACATTTGCTGGTGAGGCACTTAGGTGAGCTTATTGGTTTAGTTATTTTATTGTACTGTTTAGTTTCAGAATTTGATTCCATTTGTAGTTTCTGTATTTTTATTCATGTTTTCATTTTATTACTATGTTGTTTTCCTGCTTTACTATAGTTCTTTGTGATTTTCTTTGGTTCATAAAACATTTAACACAATATATTTAATATCTATGACCAATAATTCCAATGTCTGGGCTTCCTCAGAGTTGGCTTCTGTCAAAGTTTTTCCTCTGTGAATTTGACATATTTTCCTGTTTCTGTGTTTTATACTTTTTTCTTGAGAATGGGCTTTTTTGAGTAATATGTTGTGGCAACTTCGAAAATCATTCTTGTTCCTCAGGGATTGCTGCATTTTTCAGGGCTAGTTATATTAATTGTGACTTTTCCAAGCTATTAATGTGCATTTCTTGTAGTGTACAGCCACTAGAATCTCTGCAGTCAGCCAATGAGCTGACAAAGATTTCCTTAAATGTTTGCCTCTCAAAAGGGGGGAAAGCCAGCAAAAATAAACACTGTCCCTTGACCTCTCCAAGAATCCACCTCAGCCCATGGAGGTAAACAGTGGCCAGTGTCCTCTGTTCTGGCCCCTTCGTCATCAAAAGCAGCGGTTAGCAACCAGAACCTAGAAACCCTGTACGTAGAGAAAGGGTTTTTCTTACTCTTTCTGGCTCTGACAGGCTCCTCCAGAAACATGGGCTGCCGCCTGCGTGGCAAGGATGGGAGATAGCAGCTGCTTTCAGGCCACAGGCTGGAATTTACCTAAATATACCAACTTTTTCATCCAGCTCTGCTGCACACGTACACATAGAACAGTCACAGTGCCAGACAGTTTCTGCCAGCTAATGCTTAACTTAGGTGGAGGGCAGTTCCTGGAGCTTCCTGCTCTTCTGTGCTGTTACCAGAATTTAGCAGCTTATTTCTGCATTAAGCATTCCCAGGTATTGAAAAATTTCAGTTACTTTCCAGAGATCTGTAAAGGTTAAGTCTGACATTATTTTTACCCTCTTAATTGTTGCTTTAACAGAGGGATGGAATTTTGGACTTCTGCTCCACCAGTTTTAGTGATGTCACACCTGTGTTATCTTTTTAAGAAACTGTTTTCCAAGTAGTTGTGCCATTTTACATCTTCATCATAAGTATACCAGAATGCCAGTTCTGCCATGTCCTCACGAATTCATGGTATGTTCAGGGTGTATGTGGACCTTAAATTGGAAAGACATCTCATCATTCTAGTTTGCATGTCTAGTTGTATGCTGGTGGTGGTTGTTCAGTTGCTCTGTCATGCCTGACTCTTTGTGACCCCATGGACTGCAGCATACCAGGCTCCTTTGTCCTTCACTATCTCCTGGAGTTTGCTCAAATTCATGGCCGTTGAATCGGTGATGCTATTTAACCATCTCATCCTCTGCTGCACCCTTCTCCTTTTGCCTTCAATCTTTCCCAGCATCAGAGTCTTTTCCAGAGTCGTCTCTTCTCATCAGGTGGCCAAAGCATTGGAACTTAAGCTTTGGCATCAGTCCTTCCAATGAACATTAAGGGTTGATCTCTCTTAGGATTGGCTGGTTTGATCTCCTTGCAGTCCAGGGACTCTTCAAGAGTCTTCTCCAGCACTACAATTCAAAAGCATCAGTTCTTTGGCACTCAGCCTTCTTTATGGTCCACCTGTCACATCTGTACATTACTACTGGAAAAACTATAGCTTTGACTATGTGGACCTTTGTCAGCAAAGTGATGTCTCTGCTTTTTAATATGTTGTTTGTCATATTTTTTCTTCCAAGGAGCAGGCATCTTTTAGTTTCATGGCTGCAGTCCCTATTTGCTGTGATTTTGGAGCCCAAGAAAATAAAGTCTGTCACTGTTCCCCATCTCTTTGCCATGAAATAGCAAATAGATGGGCCTGGATGCCATGATCTTAGTTTTTTGAATGTTGAGGTTTAAGCCAGCTTTTTCACTCTTTTTTCACCCTCATCAAGAGTCTCTTTAGTTCGCCTTCACTTTCTGCCATTAGAGTGGTATCATCTGCATATCTGAGGTTGTTGATATTTCTCCCAGCAACCTTAATTCCAACTTGTGATTCATCCAGCCTGGCATTTCACGTGATGTACTTCATGTAAGTTAAATAAACAGGGTGACAATATACAGCCTTAATGTACTTCTTTCTCAGTATTGAACCGGTCCATTGTTCCATGTCTGGTTCTAACTGTTGCTTCTTGACCCACATACAGGTTTCTCAGGAGACAAGTAAGGTGGTGTAGTATTCCCATCTCTTTAAGAATTCTCCACAGTTTGTTGTGATCCACACAACCAAAGGCTTTAGAATAGTCAGTGAAGCAGAAGTAGATGTTTTTTTTTTAATTCTCTTGCTTTTCCTATGATCCAAGAGATGCTGGCAATTTGATCTCTGGTTCCTCTGCCTTTTCTAAATCCAGCTTGAACATCTGGAAGTCCTCAGTTCACAAATTGTTGAAGCCTAGCTTGAAGGATTTTGAGCATTACCTTGCTAGCATGTGAAATGAGCACAGTTGTGCAGTAGTTTGAACATTCTTTGGCATTGCACTTCTTCGGATTGGAATGAAAACAACCTTTTCCATTCCTGTGGCCACTACTGAATTTTTCAAATTTGCTGGCATACCAAGTGCAGTACTTCAACAGCATCATCTTTTAGGATTTGAAATAGCTCAGCTTTAATTCCGTCAACTCCCTTAGCTTTGTTTGTAATATTGCTTCCTAAGGCCCACTTGACTTCACATTCTAGGATATCTGGCTCTAGGTAAGTGACCACACCATCGTGATTATCTGGGTCATTAAGACCTTTTTTTGTATAGTTCTGTGTATTCTTGCCACTTCTTCTTAATCTCTTCTGCTTCTGTTAGATCCTTGCTGTTTCTGTCTTTTATTGTGCCCATCTTTGCATGAAATGTTCCCTTGGTATCTCTAATTTTCTTGAAGACATCTCTTTATCTTTTCCATTCTATTGTTTTCCTCTATTTCTTTGCATTGTTCACTTAAGGCTTTCTTATTTCTCCTTGCTGTTCTCTGGAACTCTGCTTTCAGTTGGGTTTATCTTTCCCTTTTGCTTCTCTTTTCTCAGCTATTTGTAAGTCCTCCTCAGACAACCACTTTGCCTTCTTTCATTTCTTTTTCTTTTTTTTGGTCACCACCTCCTGTACAGTGTTATAAACCTCTGTCCATAGTTCTTCAGGCACTCTGTCTACCAGATCTGATCCCTTGAATCCCTTTATCATCTCCACTGTGTAATCATAAGGGACTTGATCTAGGTCATATCTGAATGGTTTAGTGGTTTTCCCTACTTTATTCAATTTAAGCCTGAATTTTGCAATAAGGAGCTCATGATCTGAGCCACAGTCAGCTCCAGGTCTTGTTTTTGCTGACTGTATAAGAGCTTCTCCATTTTTGACTGCAAAGAATATAATCAGTTTGATTTCAGTATTGACCATCTGGTGATATCCATGTGTAGAGTCATCTCTTGTGTTATCGGAAGAGGGTATTTGCTATGACCAGTGTGTTCTCTTGTCTGACAAAATTCTGTTAGCCTTTGCCCTGCTTCATTTTGTACTCCCAAGGCCAAACTTGTCTGTTACTCCAGGTATCTCTTGACTTCCTACTTCAGCATTCTAATCTCCTGTGATGAAAAGGACATCTTTTGGGGGTGTTCATTCTAGAAGGTCTTGTTAGGTCTTCATAGAATCATTCAACTTCAGCTTCTTCGGCATTAGTGATTGGGGCATAGACTTGGATTACTGTGATGTTGAATGGTTTGCCTTGGAAATGAACCAAGACCATTCTGTCGTTTTTCAGACTGCACCCAAGTACTGTATTTTGGACTCTTGTTGGCTATGAGGGATACTCCATTTCTTCTAAGGGATTCTTGCCCAGTTGTAGTAGATATAATATTCATCTGAATTAACTTCTCTCATTCCTATCCATTTTAGTTCACTAGTTCCTGAAATGTCAATGTTGACTCTTGCCATCTCCTGTTTGACCATGTCCAGTTTACCTTGTTTGACGGACCTAACATTCCAGGTTCCCATGCAATTTTGTTCTTTACAGCATCAGACTGTTACTGTGTTCACCACCAGGCACATCCACAACTGAGCGTTTTTCCACTTTGGCCCTGGTGGACTGCCCTCTATGGGGTCTCAGAGAGTCGGACACGACTGAAGTGACTTAGCAGCAGCAGCAGCCAGATGCTTCATTCCTTCTCAACTCTTAATAATTACTCTCCACTCTTCCGCAGTAGCATATTGGACACCTTCCGACCTGGGAGGGCTCATCTTCCCATGTCATATCTTTCTGCTTTTTCATACTGTTCATGGCGTTCTTGAGGAAAGAATGCTGATGTGGTTTGCCATTCCCTCCTTCAGTGGACCATGTTTTGTCAGAAATCTCCACCATGACCTGTCCGTCTTGGATGGCCTTGCACAGCATGGCTCATACATTCATTGAGTTATGCAAGACTGTGATCCATTTGATCGTTTTGGTTAGCTTTCGGTGATTGTGGTTTTTGTTCTGGAGGCTGTGAGATTATAGTTCTTACTTTTCCTTTCTGCCATCTGATGGATGAGGAAGGCTTGTGCAGGCTTCCTGATGGGAGGGACTGACCACAGGGAAAACTAAGTCTTGCTCTGGTGGGCAAGGCAGTGCTCAGTAAATCTTTAATCCAATTGTCTGCTGATGGGTGGGGCTACGCTACCTCACTGTTAGTTGTTTGGCCTGAATGGCAACCCACTCCAATATTCTTGTCTGGAAAATCCCATGGACAAAGGAGCTTCTTGGGCTACGGTCCTTAGGATTGTAGAATCAGACACAACTGAAGCGACTTAGCATAACCCAGGCCTGAAATCTACAGGCTCTATGGTAGGGCTATAGGTGCTATGGTGGGGCTACTGAAGACCTCCAAGAGGACTTATGCCAACACGCCACGACTCCCTAGGATTGCTGAAGCCCATGCCCCTGTCCCTGTAGCATGCCCCTTCCAACCCATGCCTCCACAGGAAACCCTCAGTCACAGGCAGGTCTGGCTCAGTCTTATAGGGTCACTCTTCCTTTTCCCTGGGTCCTGGTGTGCACAAGATTTTGTTTTTGCTCTCCAAGAATCTGTTTCCCCCAGACCTGTGGGAGTTCTGTAGTCAAATCCCGCTGTCCTTCAAAGTCAGATTCCCTGGGGCTTCCAGTCCCTTTGCTGGATCCCCAATTTGGGAAGTCTGATGTGGGACTTAAAACCTTTGCAATAGTGTGAGAATTTATTTGGTATTATTGTTCTCCAATTTGTGGATTGCCCACTCGGTGGGTGTGGGATTTGATTTTATTGAGATTGAGCCCCTCCTACCATCTTGTTGCAGCTTCTCCTTTGTCCTTGGCTGTGGGCTATCTTTCTTGGTGTTTCCAACTTCCTCCTGTCAGTGATTGTTCAACAGCTAGTTGCAGTTTTGGTGTTCTTGCAGGAGAATTTGAACGCACATCCTTTTACTCTGACATCTTGATAACAGCTATTTACTTCTCAAATACTTAGAGATTTTGAAAGAATCTTTATGTTACTGGTTTCTCATGTCCGTTACAAGTGAGAACATACAGTTGACCCTTGAATAACATGGATTTGAACTGTGCAGGTTCACTGCTATGCAAGATTTTTAGTAGGAGATCCTATAGTACTACACTATCCACAGTTGGTTGGATTCATGCATGTGGAGCTGCACATACAGAGGAACCTGATACAGGGGTGGTCTGTAAGTCACACGTGGACTTACTAAGGCTTGTGTGTCGGCATCCTTCACTCCTGTGTTGTCCAGGGTCAGCTGTATTTTGTATGACTTGAATCCTTTCTATTTTTTGATACTTGTTTTGTGATCAAAGTAGAGTATACCTTTGATGAATGTCCATTGTAATTGAGAAATATGTGTATTCTGCTTCTGTTGTGTGAGTGAGTGAGTGAGTGAAGTCGCTCAGTCGTGTCCAACTCTTGGCGACCCCATGGACTGTAGCCTACCAGGCTTCTCTGTCCATGGAATTTTCCAGGCAAGAGTGCTGGAGTGGGTTGTAAATGTTAATGTAGTGCAGTATAAAAATGTAAATGTTAATGGTTTTGTTCAAATTTACTGTGTCCTTGCTGGTTTTCTGCCTAGTTACTCTGTTATTGAGAGAGGTATTCAAATCTTTGACTAAAATTATGGATTTGTTTATTTTCTCCTTGCAGGTTAATCAGTCTTTGCTAAATGTATTTTAAAAATTGCCATTAGGTACGTAGACACCAACAACTGTTTTGTCCTCTGTGAACTGACTGCTGTATTATTATGAAGCAATCCGTCTTACTCCTACTAATAATCTTTCCTGAAATCTATCTTGTCTCATAGGAAAATAGCCTAGATTGTAACTTGCCTCCCTTTTTTGTAAATAAACTGTATTTCATGATTTGCAAAGGTAAGAAATGTGGTATTATGTTCATGTAAAAGTAATTGTGGTTTTGGACCGTGAATTTTAAATCATTATTACTAGGCTCAAACACATCTTTTGTGTGTGTGTGTGTGTGTTTTGGTTTTTTTAAATTTATTTATTTATCTATTTTTTAACTTTACAATATTGTATTGGTTTTGCCATACTTTGACATGAATCTGCCACCCCCCTCCCACCTCCCTCCCCATCCCATCCCTCCGGGTCATCCCAGTGCACCAGCCCCAAGCCCCCTGTATCATGCATCGAACCTGGACTGGTGATTCGTTTCACATATGATAATTTACATGCTTCAATGCTGTTCTCCCATATCATCCCACCCTCACCCTCTCCCATAGAGTCCAAAATACTGTTCTATATATCTGTGTCTCTCTTGCTGTCTCGCATACAGGGTTATCTTTACCAATTTACTAAATTCTATATATATGTGTTAGTATACTGTATTGGTGTTTTTCTTTCTGGCTTACTTCACTCTGTATAATAGGCTCCAGTTTCATCCACCTCATTAGAACTGATTCGAATGTATTCTTTTTAATGGCTGAGTATTGCAATATTCCATTGCAAACACATCTTTATTAGTCAAAATAGGAACTATTACAGTCAACACACTTTTGCCAACAAAAAATGTTTGCTTATTCCTGTAGCATAAAAATCAGAGGTTTGGGATTTGACGAACTCTTAGAAAGCATTTTCTGTATCCTGCTGGTTGTGGAGGCGTTTTCGCAGCAAACAGTTGTCGAGATGCTTGAAAAAGTGGTTGTCAGATCGGGTGAATATGGCGGCGGAGACAAAGCTTTGTGGCCCAATTTGTTCAATTTTTGAAGTGTTGGTTGTGCAACATTGTGGTTGGGCATTGTTGTGGAGAATAACTGGGCCCTTTCTGTTGACCAGTGCCAGCTGCAGGCTGTGCAGTTTTCAGTGCATCTCATCGATTTGCTGAGCATACATCTCAGATGTAATGGTTTCACTGGGATTCAGAAAGCTGTAGTGGATCAGACGGACAGCAGACCACTGAACTCTGACCATGACCCTTTTTTTGGTGCAAGTTTGGCTTTGGGAAGTGCTTTGGCTGCTTCTTGGTCCAGCCACAGAGCTGGTTGTTGCCAGTTTTTGTATAAAATCCACTTTTCATCTCATGTCACAATCCGATTGAGAAATGGTTCATTGTAGTTGTGTAGAATAAGAGAAGGTGACACGTTAAAATGACAATTTTTTTTTTTAATTTGAAGTCAGCTCATGAGGCACCAACTTATCGAGCTTTTTCACCTTTCCAGTTTGCTTCAAATGTCAAATGACTGTGGAATGGTTGGCGTTGAGCTCTTCGGCAACTTCTCGTGCAGTTGTAAGAGGATCAGCCTCAGTGATTGCTCTCAGTTGGTCATTGTCAACTTCTGATGACCAGCCACTACTCTCCTTATCATAAAGGCTCTCGTCTCCTTTGCAAAACTTCTTGAACCGCCACTGCACTGTACATTCATTAGCAGTTCCTGGGCCAAAGGCGTTGTTGATGTTGTGAGTTGTCTCCACTGCTTTACAATCCATTTTGAATTTGAAGAAGAAAATCACTCAAATTTGTTTTTTCTCTGACATCATTTCCATAGTCTAAAATAAACAGTAAATATTGTCACATAAAATGAGAAATGTGCAATAAAATGATGTATAACATAACCACATTTATTAAGAATGATTCCAGTATCAAATGGTGAATTTCAGCAATGTGAAAACTACAATTATGTTTGCACTGACCTAATACAATTTGAGTTCATAAAAAAGAAATTTGAATTTTTAAACTTTATTCTTTTGACATTGCAAACTAGATCTGTTAGCTCCATACCACAGTCTCTAGCTTTGTAAATGTGAATATGGTACAGTTCTCAAATCTCTCCACTTTTGACCTGTTAATGTTGTTATATTTAAAGTTTGTTTCTTGTTGTGGTCATTGTTTAGTCACTAAGTCATGTCTGACTCTGTGACCTCATGGACTGTAGCCCTCCAGGCTTCTCTGTGGGATTTTCCAGGCAAGAATACTAGAGTGGGTTGCCATTTTCTTCCTCCAAGGGATCTTCCCAACCCAGGGATTGAACCCATGTCTCCTGCATTGGCAGGTGAATTCTTGACCACTGAGCCACCCAGGAATCCCATGTGTTTCTTATAGGCAGCATATAGTTGGGTCTCTGCCTGTTGTAGAATGTTCAGGACTTTGACACATTCACACTTGGTATGACTGTTGCCCTGCTCTTTGTTTTCTCCTGGTCCCATCTCTTCTTTATTCTTTTATTTTTGCTTCTGGATCTTTTTAATGATTTTATTGTATTTCTATTGTTTTATTAGTTGTAACTTTTTGTTTTGTTATTCTGTTCTTTGCATTAGGGTTTTTAATATATGTGTAACTCAACAATCTGTCTTCAAGTGATGGGGTGCCATTTTGTGCCCTGGAAGACCACGGTTCTTAGCCTTCCCCAATCAGTTGATCAGAGGCCAGGTGAGAAATCGAGAGAAGGCTTTATTGGGGCTCCTACTGCAGCAGGAGGAGCGAACACAAGTGGCAGGTCCCCTTGCTCACTCCCCAAAAGGGGGCAAGCTGGTTTCTTACATGGAGGGAGGGGAAAGGTGTGTCCAGGGGTCGGGCCACAGGATGGCTGGGGTGGTTTGCCCACCCCTTCGGTGGTGTTGCCATGCAGGGGCGTGCTCAGTACCCTGCTCTTGCTCCCGGCTCTTCAGAAATGGCAGTTGGGTTTTCTGGTCTCTTTGTATCTTTTGTCCATAAGTTGCCACGCTGCACCTGCAGGCAGCTATTTTTAGTCCCTTATAGTGTCTTTGTTGGTTTGTTGATCGAGGAGACATCTGTCCAGGTGCAAGCATTGCAGCACTTCTGCGAAGGGTCTCAGGTCCCAGCCCGTCTGGTTCCCCCAAGAGACTCTAAACCCTTACTCCTAAGGGGATGTGGCCTAAGGTCTCTTCTCCTAGACTTCCCCCTGCTTGACAGGGGCCACAGACCCCAGCCTGCCCTGGAGGTGTGAAGCTCCTCACTGAGTGTTCCAGGAAACTGGAGGGACCCACGCCATTCTCCCCTGGAATGGGCTGGATTCCTTGTGTCATCATGAGCCTCACTTCAACTGTTGGAGCCTAAGACACAAACTTAACCAGACGGTTAAACAAACAAGGCCAGAAAAGGGAGTAAACAACAATATCCATTAAAAGACCTAGAGAGAGGAAGAAGCAGGGTAACTTTGAAAGGGCCTCCTTAAACTGTTGACCAGACAGGGGAGGCGGTACCCTCCTTGCCAAAATTAGGAAGCCATTCTGCTTGGCTGTATATTTTTGTTAACCTCAGGGTTAAAGTTTAACATGTCTGTCTGTTTTTAGAATGGAAGATGTGGGCCTGTTGGTCATGGGTCTCCTTGTTAAACCAAAAAGTCTTAGTCACAGATTCACAATAGTAGGGAAGACAACAAAACACATAAACGAGATGCAGCATAAATCGGCATGGCTGAAAAGAGGAGGGTTATGAGAAAATGAAAACCTCCTGCCAGAAAGGTTTTTTACAGTTATTTGTTTTTAATTGATTGCTTTACAATATTGGTTTAATTTCTGCCATATATCAACATGAATTAGCCATAGGTGTACTTATGTCTCCCCCTTTTTGAACCTCCCTCCCACCTCCCTCCCTTTCCCACCCTCTAGGTTGTTATAGAGCCCCAGTTTGAGTTCCCTGAGTCATATAGTAAGTTTCCATTGGCTATCTATCTACTTCTATATGGCAGAAAGTTTTTTATACCTTATGGTATCCACAAGAATAAACTGGAGAGCCAGTTTTCAGTGTCCTCGCCCATATTGAATAGCAAGGATTGTCGGCTAATTGTGTTTGTGTTGGTTTTGTTTTTAAAATTTTTATTGGAGTATAAATTTAAAGTGTTGTGATTTTTAAAAAATTTATTGGACTGTTGTGTTTGGTTTTGAACAACTTCTATGAGATGTAAAAATCTCAGCCCCATATTTTACACAGGAATTTTTTGCATTTAAGAGTCCTCTTTTCTTACCATATAGCTGCATGGGCATATAAGACGAGGAAGACATATTTTGAGTCTATATATAATTTTTCCTTCCCCTCAGGTTAAGGCTCAAGTCAGGGCTATTAGCTCAGCCCTCTGGGCTCAAGTGTTGGATGCAGAGGTTTTGCTTCCATAGCACTGTGGGTGCTGCCCAGAGCATGCCGTGCCCTCTTGACTACATCTGTAAGGAAGCTGCGGCCACACCAGTAAACCAGGCTCCTCAGGGTCTTCTGTGGCCTGCTCTGTAAGATCAGGCCTGCAGGCGTAGACCTGGTCAAGGTTCCAGAGCAGCAATGTGTTACATCTGGGCTTTCCGTGGGCATTCGTGTAGCCGAGTCAGGGTGTGGCAGGTTAGAAGATTAGCTCTGGGAAGTCAAGGAGCAAAGCCTGGTCCTTAGTAAAGCGGCCTCCTGTTAGCCAAGGGTGGCCTTTAATCTCCAGGAGCCCCTGTACTTGATGATGGGTCTGGACCTCCAGAGACTGTGCAAAGGTAAGCTTGTTAGCTTCTTCCACCAATAAAGTGGGGGAGCTGCCGTCTGGAGGCATCCAGGCCAAACTTGGGGCACCAACTCTGAGAATAAACAGACTGGAGGCGGAGGAACTTCTCTTAGCTTTTGTACAGGAACTCCCAGAATGTCCCCTGTGTTCAGCTATGTACTGATAAATTGTTGTTTTAATTCGGGAGACGCAGAGCAGGGGCTTGGGTGGTATTATTAAAAGCGCTTCTGTGTTCCCCAGTCCAAAGTAACGGTTCTGGATTTGGATCTGCAGTGGCTTCATCCGTAGGGACTTAGCCCTTAGGCCAAATCCTGGAAATCAAATTAATCCTGACCTGCCTAAAGAAGTACAAAGATGTTTCTTTGTCTTTGGGGCACTTAGGCCTAACAGCTTGTTTTCTCTGTCAAGATAGCTGTCTACCTCCAGGGCTTATAATATGTCCCAGATATTTAACTTGATTGTGCTTTTTCTCTGAGATACCCTACAGCCCTGGGCTCCAAGGAAATGAAGGATTTCGGTGGTGTTCTGATCTGAGGGCTCCATGATGGGACTACTTGTTAGTATGTCATCTACATACTGTAGAATAACTCCTCCATGGTGGGACTACATGTTAGTGTATTATCTACATACCATAGAATAACTCCTCCATGGTTAGTATATCATCTACTGTAGAATAACTCCTCTGTTTAGCTGTGTTTCCCTTAGTTCTTTACCTAGGGTCTGGGAGAACATATGTGGGCTGTCCCAAAACCTTTGAGGCAGTACTGTCCAGGTATGTTGTTGCATTTGGCCCAAGTGGAGGTTAGGCCACTTGAAGGCAAACAGATACTGAGATGAGGCATGAACTGGGATGCAAAAGAAGGCATCCTTGAGGTCAAGCACAGAGAACCATTTGGCATCTCCAGGATTCTAGACTGATATATAACAAGGATTGGCCACAGGGGGTTGTGTAGGGATCTCTGCCTCATTTCCTGCCCCTAGATCTTGTGCCATCCTGTATTCCCCATTTGACTTAACAACTGGCAGAATAGGGGTTTGACAAGGAGACTGATGGGGCACCAAGAGGCCGTGTTTTAAGGATTTATCTACAAGGTGTTGCAAACCTTTTCTGCTTCCAGCTTTATGAGGTCTTGTCTCTAGTTAGGATAAGTGGCTTCTGGTTTAAGGCTAACTTTTACAGGTTGGGCATTTATAACCCTCCCAGGGATCCCTTTGTTCCAAACTGTCTGGTTTTCTTGGTATTATTTGCTCAGTCGTGTCTGACTTTTTTTGACCCCATGGACTGCAGCACGCCAGGCTTCCCTGTCCTTCACCATCTCCGGAGCTTGCTCAAATTCATGTCCATTGAGTCCGTGATGCCATCCAACCATCTCGTCCTCTGTCATCCCCTTCTCCTGCCTTCAGTCTTTCCCAGCATCAGCATTTTTCCTAATGAGTCGACTTTTCACATCAGGTGGCCAAATTATTGGAACTTCAGCTTCAGTATCAGTCTTTCCAATGAATATTCAGGATTGATTTCCTTTAGAATTGACTAGTTTGATCTCCTTGCAGTCCAAGGGACTCTGAATAATCTTCTCCAACACCACAGTTCAAAAGCATCAATTCTTCAGCGTTCAGCTTTCTTGATCGTCCAACTCTCATGTCTATACATGACTACTGGAAAAACCATAGCTTTGACTAGACAGACCTTTGTTGGCAAAATAATGTCTCTGCTTTTTAATACGCCATCTAGGTTTGTCATAGCTTTTCTTCCAAGTTCAACTCAGTCATGTCCGACTCTTTGCAACCCCATGATTTCTTCCAAGGAATAATTAAGTTTCTTTTCATTTCATGGTTGCAGTCACCATCTACAGTGATTTTGGAGCCCAAGAAAATAAAGTCTGTCACTGTTTCCATTGTTTCCCCATCTATTTGCCATGAAATGATGGGACCAGGTGCCGTGATCTTCATTTTTTTGAATATTGAGTTTTAAGCCAGCTTTTTCACTCTCCTCTTTCACCTTCATCAAGAGGCTCTTTAGTTCCTCTTCGCTTTCTGCCATAAGGTTGGTGTCATCTGCATGTCTGAGGTTATTGATATTTCTCCCGGCAATCTTGATTCCAGGTTGTGGTTCATCCAGCCTGGCATTTCTCATGATGTACTCTGCATGTAAATTAAATAAGTAGAGTGACAAAATACAGCCTTGACGTACTCCTTTCCCTGTTTGGAACCAGTCCGTTGTTCCATGTCCCATTCTAACTGTAATTCTTGACCTGCATATGGGTTTCTCAGAAGGAAGTGTTTACAGTGTGTAGAATACGGCTGGGAACAGGCTGTTGCTCTTTCAGTTGATCTGTCTAGAGTCAAGAAAAGGGACTGCTCAGGGTCTCCTAACGATGTGACTCCGAGGGAGCCCAGAGTGGGGTAGGACCTGCAGGGACACATGAAAAGGCATGTGAGATCAGATGCTATTCAGATTGGCCAGTTAGAGGCCCAGCAAAGAAACAGGTGCGAGGTTTTCTGTCCACACAGTCACAGTACAGCTTTTGGAGGCTCAGCATGAGAGGTCGGTCAAGACAGAGTGGTAAATGGCTCCTGTGTCAGTTAAAACACTAGCTGTCTTACGTGCCACATCAAGGACACCTAGCGCTTCCGATGGAGACAGACATCTCGTTGGAGGGAGCTGCCAGAATCCCCGGGCCGCCTCAGTTGTCCAACACGGCTTTCTGGGGAGCGAGAGCCCCCCTTCCCTTTCAGGACTGGGGTAGTCCCATTTCCAGTGACCTGTTCGTTTGCAGGCTGGGCATGATCCAAGGGGTGGTTTTTGGCACTTTGGGGCCCAGTGGCCAGCTGACTGACATTTGAAGCATTCCCCTTCCGGTTTTATCTCCAGGTGGATGGTTAAACTTCCTTGATCCTTGGCTGTCCTGAGGTCAAAAGATGTGGCTGACAGCTCAGTTTAGCTTGAGCCCTGGCCTCTCTGTTTTCACGCTGGGTTCTCTCTTCCTCCTCAGCTTGATCTGGGTTATTAAATAGCCCGAAGATCATCTCTAGAAGTTGGGGCATCAGAGTTTGTGGGCCTAATTGTAACTTTTGGAGTTTCTGCCTAATATGAGGGGGATACTGGCTGAGAAAATGTTGTCCCAGAAGGATTAACCTCGGGGAGATGGATCAACGTTGGTCAGTTTTCTAAAAGCCTCCACAAGCTGTGCCTGAAAGAAGGCTCGGTTTTCTTTTCCTTTTTGGTCACTCCTTTAGCCCTTTCATAGTTAACCAGCTTTTTGATACACTTTCTCTTCCCTTCTAATGCACAGTAGATTGTGTGCTTCCTGGCTTCTGTTCCCTCCTGGGAATTATAATTCCTCATTTGGGACCACACCCATAGCAAAAAGTTTGGGTTGGTCCCTGGGAAGCTGGTCAGCCTGCCCCTGGGCTGCTGCCCAAGGTCTCTGTGTACTCACGGGCACAGCAAGTAGGCAGGACCATTTGGACACCCTTCCAAATTAAATCAAAGGCCAGAGTTAGGGCTGAAGCCCTTCCACAAACTCACCAGCATCTTTAGAAACCCTCCCAGGCTCTGTCTGCATTGGGCTGAGGGGGTTAGAGAGGGGCATGTACTCTGCTTGTCCCTTTGCCATTTGCCACTTCCTGAGAGGGTACACTTTTCCCCATCCTGGGTTACCCCGGAGGTTCTGGTGTCTTTCCTGAAGTAACAGAAGGTGTGAGGGACACAGGGAGGCAGAGTGTGGGATGGTCAGAGGAGTCTGGAGAGGTGGGTGGGGCTCAATTCCCCCTGAGAGTTGGGGAGGCTTAGAAGGGATTGTCTAGAATGTCAGGAGTACTTTGTGACTCCCCAAGCACAGGAGCTGCACGCAGCAGGGTTTGGTAAAGTGCCGTGAAGGCTTGGACACAGGGAACCTCAGTCCATTTTCCCATCTTGTGACAGTAAAGAGCCAGTGGGCAAGATGGTGTTGTAATTTAGAACCCATTTTCAGGCCATTTTTCTCCATCACCGCCCCCCCCCCCAACTGATAAAGGTCAGGCTGTATTACAGTACAGGTGTTTTTCCCTTTTCAATCCGTCTGTTTTTTTTTAAATATTTATTTATTTGGCTGCTCCAGGTCTTGGAGAAGGAAATGGGGACCCACTCCAGTGTTCTTGCCTGGAGAATCCCAGGGACGGGGGAGCCTGGTGGGCTGCCGTCTATGGGGTCACACAGAGTCGGACACTACTGAAGCGATTTAGCAGCAGCCAGGTCTTAGTTGCAGCATGTGGGATCTAGTTCCCCAACCAGTGATCGAACCTTGGCCTCCTGCATTGGGAGCACTGAGTCTTAGCCACTGGACTATCAGGGAAGTCCCGACTCATCTCTTTTTAAAGATATTAATTCTTAAAAATATGTTTGGCCATGCCAGGTCTTAGTTGCAGCATGCAGGTTCTTTAGTTGCACCGTGCACTCTTAGTTTCAGCGTGTGGGATCTAGTTCCCCAACCAGGGACGGAACTTGGGCCCCCTGCAGTGGGAGTGCGAAGTCTAGCCACTGGACCACCAGGGAAGTTCCAGGATTTTTAATTTCCAAGGATACACTCCAGAGGTGTCTCTTCTGGCTTAGAAGAGGATCCTGCCATGTTGAGTAACCTGCACGTGAGAAAGAGCGCTCCTGAAAATGAAGTCCTGCGTCTGGAGACGTTGTACCAGGAGGCTGTGTGGAAAGGCGGTCGGGGGATCCTACAGGTTCCCTTCTCACCTAATGGGGTTTGGAGCACCCTCTCCTCTCGCGGCACCTGACCAGACGTCTCTGGTTGACCCAGGCTCCCCATGAGAGTAGTCCCTGAGAGGGGGGCATTTGAACCAGTCCCAGTTAATTCCCAGGGCTCCCCAAGGGGGTCTGTTGTCTATAAAGCTCATATCTGGGACTTCCCTGGTGGTCCAGTGGTTAAGACCCCACACTTCCAGGACCGAGATTCAATTCCTGGTTGGGGAGCTAGATCCCACATGCTGAGTGGCACGGCCAACAAAGCACGCTTGTGTCCTATGTTGGGGTGTGTTCCTTGAGACTGAGCATCTGTAGAGGTTATAGTGCAGGCTTCTGGGCAGCCCCCAGCTCAGTAGGTTGTCCGTAGCCTTGGATGTGCTGCCACAGCCGGTAGTGAAGCAGTCCTGCAGGTGCTGAAAGGATCTCCTGGAGGAGCTGGAGCTGGGCACAGTGGAAAATGCCACGAGGTCAGGACCTGACGGCCTGGAGGTGGGAGTATTCACACGGGATTTGGGACATAAAGTGAAAAGACTAGTGAAGAAGAAGCTGAAACCCTTTTCCCTGTTTGGTGGCTGTGATAAAACTGGGGAGAGGCTGATGATTCCATCTGACACAAGCAACAGCATATCAGAGGAGCCCAGCTAGTTTAGCGTCTCTTTGGGTTGCTCCAGGGGCCCTTTGAAGTAGTCCAGAGTTAGCTAGAGATCAAAAGCACTTTAGTTAGAATTTGATGTTTGGAAAGTTTGTCAAAAGCTTTAAAATACCTGGTCAGATAGAATGATAGGTTGCTGTGAAACAGTTGTTCTAATGTGAAAAAAAGATTTCAAAGTAAATACAGATCACTTAAAGACACAGAGACTCACACAATTTGATATCAAGAGCAGCATTCCATGAAAGCTTTGTTCTCTTGTGAGAGAGAAAAACCAAATACAGTCTTGCATAGCCTACTCTTAATAGAATCCATTTACCTAATTAAATTTAATCCAGCCTTAGAATTCCTGGCCACGTACAAAAGTATATTCTCAGTGTTCCTTTCCTGCAAACATTCTGTAACTTTCTGTAAACATATTTTCTCCCATTCAGAAACAGCCAGCTTTATTTTAAAAATCCTCTTTTTTCCTGTCAATTAAATGTTTCCATTTCTCATACCTTCCTTTCTGATAGCATGCATCCTACTTTCCATAAGCAACCAGGAACTGTCTTTTTACATTATATCCTACAGATTGATAGAGAACATCTCAAGTGGCACCAGACAGCTTTAGTTTCTCCCTCATAAGAAGACAAATGTAGGTAAATCTAGACCTACTTCGCAGTTAACTTTCCAATAGTTCATCTTATTTGAAGTGGCCTGGATATTCAATGAACTCCTATTTTTTAATTTAGTTTCAAGTTTCGAACATTTGGTAATGGACATTTCTGAAACATAGTCATTCCCATAGAGTTGACCAAAAAGCTCTTATCTCAGTTACATTTATTTAAAAATTTAATCATTCTCCTTGATGACAGACTTTATGACAGAAACAATATGCACATACTGACTTTCAGTGACCCTTGGTACAATAAAAGGCAGAAATACTGGAGTGGGTTGCCATTTCCTACTCCAAGGCATCTTCTGGACCCAGGGATCGAACCCACATCTCTTGCCCCTCCTGCATTGCAGGCAGATTCTTTACCACTGCACCACCTGGGAAACCCGACAATAAAAGTATTATGCTTAAGGACTATGGGCTGTATAGTCCGTGGGGTTGCAAAGAGTCGGACACGACTGAGCGACTTTCACTTTAACATCGATGACTCTAAAGACAGGTATGTGTTAATTAAATCCACAAGCTTCAGCTAGCTCTAGTACCAGCTATTTGGAGAAGGCAATGGCACCCCACTCCAGTACTCTTGCCTGGAAAATCCCATGGACAGAGGAGCCTGGTAGGCTGCAGTCCATGGGGTTGCTAAGAGTCGGACACAACTGAGCGACTTCACTTTCACTTTTCCCTTTCATGCACTGGAGAAGGAAATGGCAACCCACTCCAGTAGTGTTCTTGCCTGGAGAATCCCAGGGACGGGGGAGCCTGGTGGGCTGCCGTCTATGGGGTCACACAGAGTCGGACATGACTGAAGCGACTTAGCAGCAGCAGCAGCAGTACCAGGTATTAATTCAATATTGAATATTTCCCAAATCACAGGAACCTGAAATGTATTCTGGTGAGTTTTCTTTCACGTTTCTGGTAATGTATATATGCACGCACTTTCCTTTAAGCCAATTAAATACAGCTCACTTGCAAGTTAGTTGTTACATAAAGACAGAACCAGAGACCTCATAGTTTCGTTGTTTGAATTTTGAAAGGCCTCTTTCCCCCTTTGTCTGGGGACTACAGATGGATCAGGAGGCTCCTGAGAGCCCAGGCAGAAGAGTTACATGTGAAAACAGGAGAGATGACGCTCCTACTCCTGGAAGTGACCCGAGGCTGGAGCCTCAGGCCATGTGGGGCCCAATTGTATTTCAAGATTTAAATGCTCCATCATGCCTACAGTGTCGACAGACAAAATGGCATAAAACCAAGATACCAATGATGAAAACCTAAAGACACAATCAAGAAATTTGGGGTAAAGGGGACGGGAGTGTAGGTGTAAGGATCAAGAGGGAGGGACAGAAGAAGCTGAAAAAGAGAACAAGACAGCAGAGAAATAAAGGCGCAAACACTGGGACAATAGGACTTCCAGCCACTACATGACCTAGGGTCTGAACTGTTGTCACTCTCCTCTCTGGCCAGGGGGATCCTGCTGGACCAGGGTCTGCACGGGGCAAGGCCAGCCCCTCCTCCTCCACCTGTCACCCGTCAGAGCAGGTTCACAGGTGAAGAGGAGTGAGACTGTAGCTGTCCGACATCCACTCTCTCAGTGAGAGGACAGAGACATGGAGAGATTTCGGGGAGGGAAAGCGCTGCCTGAATGAGGGTCTGAGGCCCCAGGGGCCAGGAAGGCAGACTTACAAACACGGTGATGCTGAAGTAAGAAATTCAGGTGGCCACTTGTCACCCATGGGGAAGCTCTGTTCAGTGGGTCCGGAGGTGCCCAGACCCTCTCTTCGGAAGGGGACAGCTGCCCCACGTTGGGTGCCACTAAGTCTGATATGGACCAGGGTTCCTAGCCTCCTCCTTATCAAGAGAAGTTGACTAGAGGTCACACGAGCAGTTCAGGCAAGGCTGCTTGCTTGCTCCCTGGGGGTGCGGGGAGCTGGTTCCTTCGGGGAGGGGAGGGGAGAGGTGTGTCCAGGACTCAGGCCATTGGGTGGTCTGCCCAGCCCTTAGGTGGTGTGTGTGCAGCACCGAGCTCTTCAGAAGTGGCAGTTGGGACTTGTTTGGTCTTGGTGTATCTCGCTGTCCATAATTTGCCCCAGCTGCTTGGAGAAGAGGTCCGTCCAGGTGCCAGCACTGCAGCCAGGGGTCGCAGGTCCCACCCAGCCTGTCTCAGTTTCACATTCCCATCTCTCCCATGTTTTTCTTGAGCTGTTGTTGTTAACATTTATTTTCATGTTTATTCCATAAGTGCACTGTTATTTCTTAAACAAGCAATTATGTTTTGAAGAAATACTTAAGATATACCTATCTGTTTAGCCATATAATTGGCAGTTCCAACGATCTCTGTGTCCTTAGGTAGATGCAGGATTCTCTGATGTTACTTTACTTTTGTCTGGACTTCTTTTAACACTTCTTGCAGGATGGGTCTATTTGAGATTAATTATTTTTACTTTGTATTACATTGTAGATATCTTTATGTCAATCAAGGTTTTCTTTTTATTGTGTTAAAATACATATAACCCAAATTTACCATTTAACCACTGTTTAGGGTACAGTTCAGTGGTGTTAAATACTTTCACATTATTGTGTAGCCCTCACTACCCTCCATCCACATAACTCTTTTCATCTTGTAAAACTGAAACTCGATACCTATTAAATAACTCCTGGTTCTCCCCTCCCCCTCGTGACCACCATTGTATATTGTGTCTCTCCGATTTTGACTAATTACAATATTAATCTCATATAAGTGGCATCTATCAATACTGCATTTCTTGTAAATGCTGAAAAAATGCCAGTGTCTGTATACACCACCTTTTCCTTATCCATTCATCTGTCAGTGGATAGTGGGTTTGCTCCATGTTTTAGCTGCTGCAAAGAACATGGGTGTACCTGTGTGTCTTTGAGACCTTGGTTTCAGTTACTTTGGGGTATGTACCCAGAAGTCAGATCACAGGGTAATTGTATTTCTAACTCTTTGAAGAACCTCCATAGTGTTTCCCCCATGGCTGCACTGTTGTACATTCCTACCAATAGTGCACAAGCATTCTAAATTCTCTACATCCTCACCAGTGCCAGCTGTTTTCCGTTTTGTTGTTATGTTGTTAGCAGCCTTCCTGATGGGTATGAGGGGGTATCTCATCGTGGTTCTCATTTGCTTTTCTGCAGTGATTAGTCATGTTGAGCATTTGTTCATGTGTTTATTGACCATTTGTTCATCTTCTTTGGAGAAAGGACTGTTTAAGTCTTTTGCCCATTTTTGAAAAGTTGTTTGGTTTTTTGTGTGGTTGAGTTTTCTGGGTTCTCTACATATCCTGGATATTAATCCCTTATCAGATAGATGGTTTAAAAATGTTCTGTCTGATCTCATGGGTTGTCTTCTTGCTCTGTCGATGGTGTCTTTTGATGCATTTCTGATGCATCATGAAGTCCAGTTCATCTTGTTTTTGTTGCTGTTGCCTGGGCCTTCGTTGTTGTAAACAAGAAATCATTGCTAAATCCAGCGTTGTAAAGCTTTTGCCCTGTGTTTTCTTCTGAGAGTTTTATAGTTTTGGGTTGTACATTTAGACTTGATCCATTTTGAATTGTTTTTTTTGTATGTGGTGTTAATTCCAGGTCCAGCTCCACCCTTCTGCAGGGGGATATTCAGCTTTCACAGCACCGTTTGCTGGGAGACAGCCTGCTCCCTGTTGAATGGTCCTGGCGTCCTGTGTAAACCCACCTGCCCATGGGGGTGAGGCTTATTCTTGGGGTCTCTGTTCTGTTCCACTGGTCTGTGTGTCTGTCTTGAGGGCAGATACTCACGGATTACTGTACCTGTGGAGAAAGCTTTGAAATCAGGAAGTGTGTCCTCCAGCTTTGTTCTTTTTCAAGATCATTTTGGCTGTTCAGGGTCCCTTGAGATTGGACAGGAATTTTAGAATTTTTTTTTAACGTGAAGAAAAGATCCCTGGGATTTTGAGAGGGCTTGCGTTGAATCTGTAGGCCACTCTGGGTGGTACTGACATCTTGGCAACATGAAATCTTCCAACCCATGATCATGGGCTGTGTGTCCATTTATTTATGTTTTCTTTAAGTTCTTCTATAGTTTTCACTGTGTAATTCTTTCACTCCCTTCATTAAGTTAATTCCTAAAAATTTTGTTTTTTATGAAGTTCTTGTAAAAGAAATTTTCTTAGTGATTTCCTTTTCAAATTGTTAATTTCTTTTTCTTTAGCTTTTCCCAGTTTGATTATGATTTATTTGGGTATGGCTTCCGTTGGGTTTACTCTCTTTAGGGTTTTCCTAGCTTTTTGAATCTTTGGTTTATATCTTTTTCCCAGCTGGAATTTTTTTTTTTTTAGTTTTTTATTTCCTCAACCTTTTCAGCACCGTCTTTCTTCTCTTCTCCTTCTGCAGCTCCAGTTTCACATGAATGTTAGACCTACTGTTTACGTCCCCTGAGGTACCTATAGATCTGTTCATTTCTTAAAAATGTTTTCTCACTTTATAATTAAAACTGAACAATTTCTATTGATTTCTCTTCAAGTTCACTGACTCTTTCCATTCTGCTATTAAGTGCATACAATGAGTTTATTGTGCTTACTTTATTTTTCAGTTTTAAAACTTCAACTTAGATTTTCTTTATGTCTTTTATTTCTTTTATGAGATGTTCTATTTTTTAACATTTGTTTGAAGAACATTAGTGATTGCAGTTTGTGTATTTGCATAGTCAGTACTTTATCATGTTTGTGAGAGAATTCCCACATCCTTGCCGTTTTTGCTCTGTTGATTGTCTTCCTGTGTGAATTTAAATTCTTATGGTTTTCATATGCTGAAGAGTCTTTTAAATTGTATCCCTTCCCTGACTGTGGGATGCTGGATCTTGTTTAAAAGTTATGAAGATAGGTATATTAGTTTTATTGGGCAGCCCACCTGGATAGAGTCAAGCCGTAAAGTTCCAGCCTGTGTCTGTGGGCTCCAGCTCAGAGCCTTCCTGGCTTCTTCTAATCTGTCCCAGATGTGCATCACACAAGGCAGTCTACGGTCCGGGTGTGTATGGTCCCTGCTCCAGAGTTTGTCCTGTGCTGATTAGAGACAAACCCATGTCTGTATGGGTGGGGCTGAGCCCTGGAGTGAAACAGGTGATCACCTGGGGACTCAACGATCCTGAGCTCTCTACCCACAATCTCTTGGTGCTCCCTTTACCCCTTTGATCCTTAGGCAGATACTTGGGCCTCTAGTTAGTTACCCAGTTCTGCCGTGAACTTGGGTTTGGGTCCATATCCAGGGCCACCTACTGGGAGAATTGTTGTTTAGTCGGTAAGTCGTGTCCAACTCTTTTGTGACCCTGTGGACAGTAGCCTGCCAAGCTTCTGGCTGTGGGATTTCTCAGGCAAGAATACTGGCTGCTGCTGCTGCTGCTAAGTCGCGTCAGTCGTGTCCGACTCTGTGCGACCCCACAGACGGCAGCCCACCAGGCTCCGCCGTCCCTGGGATTCTCCAGGCAAGAATACTGGAGTGGGTTGCCATTTCCTTCTCCAATGCATGAAAGAGAAAAGTGAAAGTGAAGTTGCTCAGTCGTGTCCAACTACTGCCGGAGCAGGTTACTATTTCCTTCTCCAGGGGATCTTCCCATCCCAGGGATCAAACCCACATCTCCTGCATTGCAGGTGGATTCTTCCCTACCACTGAGCCACCAGGGAAGCCTAGTGGGAGGATAGAGAAAAAAGCCATGGGAGTTGGCCCCCCTCTTGGTCTGAGCTACTCTCAGCAGAAAAAGTTTCCATTCCTCAGTATTGGCCCTCCAGGGCCCCACCTTACCACCTAGCTCCTTTACCAGCTACTGCCAGTCCCACCACAGAGTTGCCTGGACTGGGATATTAGAAGATGGAAGAGAAGGAAGAGGGGATTTCCATGCTCAGTCTGAGCATTAGGAATCCCCACTTCCCCTCCTCTAGCCAGCAGGGTTTTCTCCTGGATCTCAGACCATGTTAAGTTCAAGCTGGGTGACACTGGAAGAAGACAGTTGTAGACATAGGGCTGGGTCGGCAGTACTTGAGGTCTGTGTCTGCCAGCTCTGTCCACTAGCTGTGCTCCCTTTCCACTCAAGTTCAGCGCTGTATCAGCAGAGGAGGAGGGTAGAGTGTGTTGGCGTCTCACCTGGGGGTCATGACTCTTACCCTCTGGTTGTGGTGCTGGCCTCAGGGATGGCCTCGGGTGTCCCTGCTCTGGTGGCTCAGTGGGCACCCTTCCCACATGCTTCTGTTGCTAATTCTGTGGTGCATTAGCTCCATTTTTTTCTATTAAGTTCCTCAGAGTATGTTCTGATTTTTCTTGTAACCTCTTTGAATATTTATGAGTCTGGTATCTAATTTCCACATAATTTTTGTATTTTCCAAATTCTCACTTGTTACTGATTTCTGGTTTTATTCCATTGTGGTTGGAATGGAATGAAATGGAATGGTGTACTTTATCTCAGTACTGAGCCTTGATTTATAGCCTAACTGATGGTCTTTCCTGGAAAATATTCCTTGTGCACTTGAGAAGAATGAGTGTTCTATAGCAGTCTCATTGGTTTATGGTGTCAAGTGTTCTGTTTCCTCATTGATGTTCTGCCTACCTACTCCATCCATTACGAAAAACGAGAGTGACATCTCCAGCTATGATTGTTGTCTGTCTAGTTCTCCTTTCTAGAGTGCCAGTTTTTGCTGAGTCTCTTGCAGGTAGCGTGTATGTATGTATGTTGTGTGTGTGCGCGTGTGCACACATGTGCATGTGCTCAGTTCCTCAGTCATGTCTGACTGTTTGCGACTTTGTGGACTATAGCCTGCCAGGCTCCTCTGTCCATGGTATTTTCCAGGCAAGAATACTGGAGTGGATTGCTATTTCATTCTCCAGAGGAACTTCTGACCCAGGGATCAAACTCCAGGGGGTAACAAATAGTTGAGTCATAATCTTTTTAAAATTAATTCTGCCAGTCTCTACCTTTTAATTGGAGAATTTTAACTCACATACATTTAAAGTAATTACTAATAAGGCTTCTGACATTTTGCTGTTTTTATGTGTTGTTAAATCTCTTTTCTTTGTCAGTTCCTCCATCACTGCCTTCTTTTGTTTGATATTTTCTAGTATTCCATGTAAATTCCTATTTCTTTTACTGTATATTAAAAAAAATTGGTGTGGGGCTTACAATCAACATCTTCACTAAAACACTGTAGCTTAATTGAACAGTAAGGGATTTCAATAGTATCCAAAAGTTTTGCTCCAACATAGCTGTCTCCTTCCTGCCTTTGTGCTGCAAATTACACACAAATCACATCTTTATACATTATAAATGCATGAACAGTTTTATAATTACTGCTTTGTGTAGTTGTCTTCTAAATAAAGCAGAAGTTTAAAACAGAAATGCATTACACTGTCTTTTATGTTTGTCCATATAGTTGCTTTAGCAGTGTCTTTTTATTTATTCCTATAAATTCAAGTTATTGTTGTTTTTCATTTGAGCCAGAGGGGCTCTTTTTTGTATTACTTGAAGGGCAGATATGCTAGCAATAAGTTTTCTGTTTTTGTCTATCTGGAAATGGCCTACTGTTACCTTCATTTTTTGGATAGTTCCACCAGGTATAAAAGTCTTGGTTGGCAGCCTTTTAGTGCCTTGAATATGTCATCCCACTGCCTTCTGGCCTCCCTGGTTTCTGATAAGAAATCAGCTGTAAATCCTACTGGAAGTCTATCCTGAGGGCTGAAATGACTTCTCTTTCTACTTTCAAGATTCTTTGTTTTTTAGCTTTTGACATAAGATCTTGATGCCTCCAGGTGTAGATCTCTTATCCTCCTTGTAGTTCACTGAACTTCTTGAAAATAGTTTCTTTCAGTAAATTTGGGTAAGTTTTGGCCATTATTTCTTCAAATATTCTTTCTGCCCTGTTGTCTCTATCTAGGATTCCCACTATGAATAAGTTGGTACACTTGATAGCAACCACTACATCTCTGAGGCTCTTTTTATTCAGTCTTTTTCTTTCTTTTCCTCAAATAGACCATCGTAATTGACTTAACTCCAAATTTTCGGACTCTTCTACCAACTCAGTCCAGCTTTTGTACTTTTCAATTACATGATTTCCCCTTGGGTCTCTTTTAAAAAGTATTTATTTATTTGGCTGTGTTGGATCTTAGTTGCAGTATGCAGGATCTTTGTTGTGGCATGTGAGATCTTTTAATTGTGGCATGTGGAATATTTAATTGCAGCATGTGGGATCTAGTTCTCTGACCAGGGATCGAACCCAGCCCCACTGTGTTGGGAATGGCAGTCTTAGCCACTGGACCATCAGGCAAGTCCCTCCCCTTGGGTCTTTAAACATTTTGATTCTCTCTCTTTATTGGTATCCTCTATTTGTTAAGATAGCCATTCTCTTAACTGTCATATTAATTATTTAGACATTATTTCCTTTAGTATTTGTACATAACTTATAAAAACTGGTTCTTTACTTTGATATATTAGGGTTCTCCAAGGAAACAGAATCATTAGAAGATATTATATATACATGGATAGATAGGTAGGTTTTAGGACTTGGTTTCTATGATTGTGGAGGCTGGCAGGCCAAAGACCCGGGGATGAATGGATGCTGCATTTGAGTTTTAAAGAAGTCTGGGGCCAGTTCCCCTCCTCTCTATGGGATTCAGTCATTTTCTGTTAAGGCCTTGAAGTGACTGGGTGGCAACTTGCTGTGAGCCCCATAATATCTACTTTACTCAGCCTCTTGTGATTTACAGTAGATATTAACCTCATCTAAAATATCCTCGCAGAAGCATCTAGAGGGATATTTGGCTGAATTTCTGGGTACTGTGGCCTAGCCACAGACATAAAATTAACCATCTTCCCCTTTGTCTCTTTCTTCCTGGCCCTCCCTTTCAGCATTATTGATACCCTTGGTCACATCCTGAGGGGCTCTGGAACTGTTCATTTTCCTTCATTCTTTTTTTCTGGTCCTTACATTATAATAATCTCAGCTGACGTGTCTTCAGGTTTTCTGGTTCTTCTGCTCATTCAATGGCTTCTCTTGCAGCTCAGCTGGTAAAGAATCTGCCTGCTATGTGGGAGACCTGGATTTGATCCCTGGGTTAGGAAGATCCCCTGGAGAAGGGAAAGGCTCCAGTGTTCTGGCCTGGAGAATTCCCATGGACTGTATAGTCCATGGGGTTGCACAGAGTCCGCACAACTGAGCAACTTTTAGTTTCACTTTCTTTCTGCCCACTCAGATTCTGTTAATGTACTTCCAACTGCAGAATTTGTTTTGTTTTTAAAATAATTTTTCTCTTTACTAGTATTCTCTTGGGTCGCACCGAGTTGGACACGACTGAAGCTACTTAGCAGCAGCAGCAGTATTCTCTTGGTGAGAACCATTCTGTCATATTAATTCCTTAGACATAGTTTCATTTAGTTCTTTGAACCTGATTTTTGAAAGCTGACTTTGTCTTATCTAGTATGTTTAACATTTGAGCATATTCAGAGATAGTATCTATTAGTTTCTTTTTGAAAACTTTGCTAGTTTATGGGCCATACTTTGTTCCTTTGTATAACTAAGTTTCTGTTCAAAAATATTCATTTTAAATAACATCAGTATAATGTGGTGACTCAAGAAATCAGTTTCCTGCTTCCCAGACTTTTTGTCTCCCTTCTGTGTTTAGTGACTTTGCTGAAAGGATTCTGTAAAGTCTGAGACCCTGCTGTGTGTTGGTCAGGAGGTCTCTGTGCTCTTAGCTCAGCTGATGACTAGACAGAGACGTCTGTGATCCAGTAAGTCATCTCCCTTTTACCCAAAGGCTCTTAAATTCCTTCAGGTTACAGCTTTGCCTTGGCCTTGACTTCCTGCCTCATGAGAGGGTTCTGTTATTTCCTACATGTGCACACAGACCTGCACATGTGCATGGCCTTCTGTGTTCCCAGGGGTATGTCAGAGCATTTAAGAGTATTTTGGGGCGTTTTATTCCCCAGATCTCCCCCCCCCAACTTTATATGTATGTATGTATATACATGTATATATACATGTATGTGTCTGTGTGCGTACATGTATGTGTGTATATTATGTGTATGTGTATATCGTGTGTGAATGTGTATGCAATTATATGTATGTGTGCATGTGTATTGTGTACTTGTGTGTATATTATGTATGTCTGCGTGTGTATGTGCATACATGTATGAATCTATGTACACATGTATTATGTATGTGTATACAAATGTGTATGTATGTACGTGTGTACATGTGTGTTAACGTATGCGTGGGTGCATTTGTATATGTGTGTCATATGTATTGTCTACGTGTGGGTGTATTGTGTGTGTGCATGTATATGTGTGTGTGTGTGTACGTGTGTTGCATGTATATTATGTGTATACATGTGTGTACACGTGTGTGTTGTATGTGTATGAATGCATACGTGTGTGAACATATGTATGTGTGCATGTATGTTTGTGTCTATATGTGTGTCTGTATGTGTCTGTATGTATGTGTTGAAGTATAGTTGACTTACAATGTTGTATTAGTAACTGCTGTCAGCAAAATGTTTCAGTCGTATACAGATAGATGTGCGTTCTTTTTATTGTATTCTTTTCCATTATGGTTTATCATAGGACATTGAGTACAGTTCTCTGTGCTATACAGTGGGACCTTGTTTATCCATTCCATATATAATAGTTTGCATCTGCTAACTCCACCCTCCCACTCCATCCCTCCTCCAGCCCCTATCCCCTTGGCAAACACCAGTCTGTGCTCTGTATCTGTGATTCTGTTTGTTTCACAGACAGGTTCATGTTGTCATATTTTAGATTACACACTTTAAGTGATATCATATGGTATTTGTTTTTTGTTACTTCACTTATTATGGTAATCTCTAGTTGCATCAGTGTTGGCATTATCCATTCTTTTTTATGCCTGAGTAGTAGTTTATTGTATATACTAAATACATATATGTATATATATATCACATATTCTTTATCCATTCATCTGCTGATGGACATTGAGGTTTCTTCCATGTCTTGGCTATTGTGAATAGGCTGCTATGAACATAGTGGCTCATGTATCTTAATTCTTTGAATTACAGTTTTGTTTGGATATATACCCAGGGGTAGGATTGCTGGGTGATGTTTTGTGAGAAACCTCTGTACTGTTTTCTACAGTGGCTGCACAAGCTCACATTCCCACTAACAGTGCAGGAGGGTTCCCTTTTCCCTCACCCTCTCCAGCATTTATTTTTAATTTGGCTACATCAGGTCTTAGTTGCAGTATGTGGAATATTTGTTGTGTCACGTGGGATCTTTCATTGTGGCATGCCGACTTTCTATTTGTGGTGTGTGGGCTCAGTAGTTGTGACACAGGGGCATCAGATCCAGCATTTGTTTTTGTAGATTTTTTAATGATGGCCCTTCTGACCAGTGTGAGGTGGCACCTCACTGTAGTTTTGATTTGCATTTCTCTGATCACTAGTGATGTTGAGCATGTTTTCATGTCCCTATTGGCCATCTGTATTTCTTCTCTGAAGAGATGTCTATGTAGGTCTAATGTCCTTTTTTCAATTGGGTGGTTTGTTTTTTGTTGTTGAGCTGTATGAGCTGTTTGTATCTTTTGGAAATTAAATCCTTGTTGGTTGCATCATTTGCAAATATTTTTTCCTATTATGTAGATTGTCTTTTTGTTTATGGTTTCCTGTGCTGTGCAAAAGTTTGATTGGGTCTCATTTGTTTATTTTTGCTTTTATTTCTATTTCCTTAGGAGACTGACGTTAAGAAAACATTAGTAAGATTTATGTCAGAGAATGTTTTGCCTGTGCTCTCTTTTAGGAGTTTTATAGTATCTTATATTTAAGTCTTTAAGCCATTTTGAGTTTATTTTTGTGAATGGTGAGAGAGTGTGTTCTAAATAACTTCATTGATTTACATGCAGCTGTCCAGCTTTCTTAACACCACTTGTTGAAGACACTTTTTCCCATTTCCCATATTCTTGCCTCCTTTGTCAAAGACTGATTTGTGTGGGGTTCTTTCTGGGTTCTCTGTTCTGTTCCATTGATTCATATGTCTTGTGTTTTGCCAGTGCCACACTGTTTTTGATTACTGTAGCTTTGTAGTATTGTCTGAAGTCTGGAAGGGTTATGCCTCCTGTTTTGTTCTTTTTCTTCAAGTTTGCTGTGGCAATTCTGAGTCTTTTATGGTTCCATATGAATTTCAGGATTACTTTGTTCTAGTTCTGTGAAAAGCGTCATGGGCAACTTGATAGAAATCACATTAAATCTGTAGATTGCTCCGAGTAATATGACCGTTTTAACAATATTCTTCCAATCCAAGAGCATGGGATATCTTTCCATTTTTTTGAATCCTCTTTGATTCCCTTTATCAGCGTTACAGGTCTCAGTGTATAAGTCTCTCACCTCCTTGGTCAGGTTTATTCCCAGATACTTTATTTTGGGGAGTGCAGTTTTAAAGGATATTGTTGGACTTCCCTGGCAGTTCAGCGGTTAAAACTCTGCACTTCCGCTACAAGGTGCATGGGTTTGATCCCTGGTCAGGGGACTAAGATGCTCGCATGCTGCATGGCATAGCAAAACAAACACTCAGTTATTGTTTAAACACCCTTTCTGCTGTTTCATTGTTGATGTGAAGAATGCACCCCATTTCTGTACATTAATCTTGTATCCCGCCTACCTTGCTGAGTTTGTTCATCAGTTTTAGTCGTTTTTGCGTGAAGTCTGGGGTTTTCAGTATACAGTAGCATATTTTCTGCATATAGTGAATCTTACCTCTTCCAGTTTGGGTTCCTTCTCTTTCTTTTTCTTTTATTATTGCTGTGGTTAGGACATTCAGTCTTCTGTGTTGAATAGAAGAGGTGACAGTGGACACCCTTATTTTGCTCCAGATTTTAGTGGGAAGGCTTTCAGCTTTTCACTATTATTATTATGTTTACTGTGGGTTTGTCATAAATAGCTTAAAAAATACATATATATATATTTTGTTGTTGTTATTACACTGGGTCTTTGTGGGTGTGCGCAGGCTTCTCACTGTGATGGCTTCTCTTGCTGCAGAGCAGGGGCTTTGGATGTGCATGCTCCAGTGGTTGTGACACATGGGCTTAGTGCCCCGAGGCATGTGCATGTGGGGTCTTCCTGGACCAGGGGTCAAACCAGCGTCCCCTGTATTGCAAAGTGGATTCTTAACCACCAGACCATCAAGAAGCCTCATAAATAGCTTTTATTATATTGAGGTGTGTTCCCCCCATACTCACTTTGCTAAGAGTTTTTATCATGAATGGGTGTTGAATTTTGTCAAATGCTTTTCTGCATCTGTTGAGATGATTGTTTTTGTCTTTTATGTGGTGTATCACATTGACTGATTTACCTATATTGAACCATGCTTAAGAACCTGCAATGAATCTCACTTGGTTTTGGTTTGCTCTTTTATGTGTTGTTCGATTTGGTTTGCTAATATTTTGTAGAGGATTTTTGCATCTGTGTTCATCAGAGACATTGGCCTGTAATTGTGTTTGTCTGGTTTTGGTATCAGGGTAATGGTGGCTTCATAGCATGTCTTTTAGAGTGTTCCCTCGTCTTCTTTTTTGGGGGGAAAGAAGAGTTTGAGAAGAATCGGTATATGTTTTTATATGTTTGGTAGAATTCACCTCTGGAGCCATCTGGTTCTGGACTTACATTTGTAGGGTTTTTTGGGGTTTTTTTTAATTATTTATTTTTGGTGGTGCTGGGTCTTTGTTGCTACATGGTTTCTTCTCTAGTACGTGTCGAGTAGGGGCTCCTCTCTAATTGCGGTACTTGGGCTTCTCACTGCAGCACATGGGCTAAATAGTTGTTCCTGGCCTCTGGAGCACAGGCTCAGTAGCTGTGGCTTAATTGCTCCGCGGCATGTGGGATCTTTCCGGATCAGGGGTCAAACCCACGTCTCCTGCATTGGCAGGTGGATTGTTTGTCACTGAGCCACCAAGGAAGCCTGGGAGGTTTTTTGGTTTTTTTTTACAGATTCTTTTTCACTTCTAATGATTGATCTCTTCAAATTATGTTTCTTCTTCAGTTTTGGTGGACTATATATTTCTAGAAACTTATCCATTACTTTTAGGTTGTCAAACTTGTTAGAATATAATTGTATGTAGTATCCCCTTAGTTTCTGTATTTCTGTGGTATGAGCTGTTATGCTTCTGTTTTTGTTCATTTGGGTCCTCTCTCTTCTTGGTGTGCCTGGTCAGAGCTGTCAGTCTTGTTTATCCTTACAGAGAAACAACTCTTGTTCTATTGATTTTTTTCTGTTTTTTTAAATACCTACTTCCTCTCTGATGTTTATTTTCTTCCTTATGCTGACTTTAGTTTTTTTGTTTGTTCTAATTCTTTTAAGTTGGATTGTTTCAGATCTTTCTTGTTTTTGGAGGAAGGCCTATATCACTATGAACTTCCTTCTAAGAACTTCTTTTGCTACATTCTGTAGCTTTTGTGTGGTTGTATTTTCATGTTTCTCAAGGTATTTTTTAATTTCCTTTGATTTCATCATTGACCTGTTTTTTTAAACAAATTATTTATTTTTGGCTGTGCTGGGTCTTTGTTGCTATGTGGGGGCTTTCTCTTGTTGCAGCAGTGGGGGCTGTACACATAGATGTGGTGTGCTGGCTTCTCACTGCAATGGCTACTCTTGTTGTGCAGCACAGGCTCTAGGCCCGTGGGCTCAGCAGTTGCAGCATGTGGGCTCAGTATTTGTGGTGCACGGGCTTAGTTGCTCCACAGCATGTGGGATCTTCCTGGATCAGGGATCGAACCTGAGTGCCCTGCATTGGCAGGCGGATTCTTAACCACTCAAAGTCCTGACCCATTGGTTTTCCAGTAGCATGTTGTTTAGCCTCCATGTGATTTTTTTTTTCTCCTTTCTTTTATTCCTGATGTCTTGGCTTATTTATTTGTTACCCTTAGAATATCTCATTTTTGACTGGGCTCAGGTAGACACTATCAGAAAGGGCAGCCTTCCCCTCTTGGCATTCTACTCCTGGCATTTTTATATGGCCTCCTTCATCCTTTTGGCCAAGAGCTTAGCATGTTCTGCAGCCTCTTCCTTATTTTTCCTGATATGCTGATTCTTCAGAGCAGGACGCTGACATTTGTGCTGCAGAATGAAGTGGAGTAAAAAGACACTGAACCTCGGGTGCGTTGATGGTTTCTTACCTTCTCTGTTTAGGAGCTTTCTCACAGTGTCCTGGCGGACATCACATTACTTAGAGATTGAAAAATCTGTGGATTCTGCAGCTTTTGGGGGCCCCAGGCAGTGAGGTACAGTAGTGTCAGGGAGTCCAGGGATATTTTTCTTCCCACGCCCCCTTTTTTTTTTTAACAATGACCAAATTGAGAACACTCAGATTGGCATCCAGAAAGCAACTCAGTACAGACTTGGACAGGAATGCCTCTTACTCAGTGGCAGGCAGACTCAGCCATGGGGCAGGACACCAGCTTTATGGGGAAGCCTTGTTTGTCATCGCCACCACTGACTCAGACCACATGACCTTCCTGTGTTCTTCATCCAGAGGGTCAGCAGCAACTTCTTTGGCCACACGCTTCTTATAAAAGGTACAAAGTTTTATTCATCATCCACCGGGAAACAGATGTTCAGCTTCGTCCTGCAATAGTGAAATGCCTCCAAAGTGACACAGAAAAGAGCGGTCATTTATTTTTCTGTGGTTAATTCGATTTTCATGCTGTTGTGGTCAGAAAAGGTGCTTGGGGGTAATTTCTGTCCTCTTAAATGAGTTGAGGCTTGGTTTATGCCCTGGTATGTGGTCCTAGGGGCTTCCCAGGTGGCGCTAGTGGTAAAGAACCTGTCTGCCAATGCAGGAGATGCAAGAGACATGGGTTTGCTCCCTGAGTCGAGAAGATCCTCTGGAGAAGGGCAAGGCAATCCACTCCAGTATTCTTCCTGGGGAAATCCTATGGACAGAGGAGCCTGATGGGCAACAGTTCATAGGTTTGGACATGACTGAAGTGACTTAGCACAGCATGGTACATGCAGTACTACAGAATGTTCCGTGTGTGTGCACTTGAAAAGAATGTGTATTCAGGGTTTTTGGATGTAATGTCCTGAAAAGATCGATTAAGTCTGTTTTCTTGTGTCATTTAGGATCTCTACTGCTTCACTGATTCTTTGTTGAGGATCTGTCCATTGGTGTGAATGGGGTGTTAAAGTTTCCTACTATTACTGTATTCCTGTCGATTTCCCCCTTTACATGTTAGTACTGTTGCTGTTCAGTCACTAAGTTGTGTCCAACTCTTTGCAACCCCATGAACTGCAGCAGGCCAGGCTTCCCTGTCCTTCACTATCTCCTGGAGTTTGCTCAAACTCATGTCCATTGAGTTGGTGGTAGCATCCAAACATCTTGTCCTCTGTCGTCCCCTTCTCCTTCTGCCTTCAGTCTTTCCCAGCATCAGGGCCTTTTCCAATGAGTCAGCTCTTTGCGCCAGGTGGCCAAGGTATTGGAGCCTGAGCTTTAGCATCAGTCGTTCCCACGAATATTCAGGGTTGATTTCCTTTAAAAGGATGTACTGGTTTGATCTCCTTGCAGTCCAAGGGACTCTCAAGAGTCTTCTCCAACACCACAGTTCAAAAGCATCAATTCTTTGATGCTCAGATTTCCTTATGGTCCAACTCTCACATCCCCATAGTTTTGACTAGATGGAACTTTGTCGGCAAAGGAATGTCTCTGCTTTTTAATACGCCACCTAGGTCTGTCATAGCTTTCCATCCAAGAAGCAAGCAACTTTTAATTTCATGACTGCAGTCACCATCCGCAATGATTTAGGAGCCCAGGAAAATAAAGTGTGTCATATTTTGTCTGATTTTGACTACTCAAAAGTATGTCATATAGGTGAAATTGTGCAGGATTTGTCTTATTTCATTTAGTATAATGTCCTTAAGGTTCATCTATGCTGTAACATCATACCTCATTTTTTTCTTTTTAAAGGCTAAAAAACTACTCCACCTTTTCCTTTTCCATTCATCTGTCAATGGATAAGTTCAGGTTTACTCCATGTTTTAGCTGTTGTGAACAGTGTTGTAGTGAACATTGGGGTGCAGACATGTCTTTGAAACCCTGCTTTCAGTTCCTGTGGCGTATGTTCCTAGAAGTTGGGTCACTGGGTTATATGTTACTTATGTTTCTTGAAGAACCTTCAGTGTTCTCCATCATGGCTGCACCATTTTTCATTCCCACCAGCAGTGTAGGAGGATCCCACTTTCTGCACATCCTCACCAGCAACTGCTGTTTTCTGTTTTGTTGTTGTGTTGTTAGCAGCCATCCTGATGGGTGTAAGGGGGTAGGGTATAAGGGTATGGTTCTCATTTGCTTTTCCCCAGGGATTAGTCATGTTGAGCATTTGTTCATGTGTTTATTGACCATTTGTTCATCTTCTTTGGAGAAAGGATTGTTCAAGTCTTTTGCCCATTTTTGAATAGAATTTTTTTTTTTATGGTTGGGTTTTACGGCTTCTCTACATATCCTGAAATTTAATTCCTTTTTGTTCTCTGGGTCCCACCCCTGCACAGGTGTGCAGATGACAGCATCTGTGACGTTTGTCTTTCATGGATGGGAGTCACACGTGATGTCATTGTGCTTCAGACACGCCAGAACACGGGGCGCACTTCTGCACAGGCTCATTGGTGCAGAACCAGCACCGGCAGCAAGCGGGACCGATACCAGGTGTGGGATCTCCATGGGGGGGCCTGAAGGTGCTGAGGCCAGGATGGGCCAGGTGAACAGGTGTGGCCTAATTTCTTACGTTGAGAAAGGTGCCGGGCGATGAAGGGGAACACAAAGTTGGGGGGCTGGTGAGAGTTTAGGCCAGGGAGCCCACAGAGGAAATTGAATGGGGTCATGTCTGCAGCTCCCACCCCTACCAGGTATAGAAAAGCACGGGAGTCGGGGTCAAGGTGCCCAAGGATACACCCAAAGGCCAGGCTTACCCCAGCTCGGCCCTGAGGCCTATACCCATCGCCTTCCACCTTGGGCCAGCCATTGGACAGGGAGTTGTGAACTGAGCGGGCAGGGTACCTCTGCTCAGAAGACACCCCTGGCCTGAGAGGAGCACAGAGCCCAGGACATAATGAGCTCAGATCTCTGACTCATAGAGATCAGAATACGTGATTTCAGGCGGGACTCACGTCCTAGGTGGGTACCCTGCATGGCAGCCCCACGGGGAGCTGGGAGACCAGGGGTCCATGTTTGCACCACCCAGGGCACCAGCTGTCCCATGGCTTACACCTTGCCTGTCTCCTCCCGCTCTGATGGGCCCTGGGGACACAGCTTCTGGGTGACCCCCACCCTCACGGCCACCTAGTTGTGAGCGGAGGACAGCCCCTCGGGTCCCAGTAAGGGCAGGAAAGGAGGTACAAGTATAATGTGTTTCAAAAGGAAAAAGGTTGAAGGCATTGGGGTTTCCAGGGAGGGAACCCTCCCCTCACAGCCACATCTACCCTCCTGAGAGGGGTTGTGTACAAAGAGCATGTAATTAATTTATTTATTTCTTTACACATAACTGAAGTGATGTTACAGTACATAAGTTATTTACAACTGTGCAGTAATGTGTTGCAAAATAAATTATCTAGAAGGCAGCAAAAGTACATTGTGAACGTGTATAAAACTGTACAGCGTTTACGGATACACTTTTTAAATGATTATTGGCTCTGTAGTGTTTCAAGTTATGTTCTCAGAAAGAGAAACAAAATGCCCAAGATTAAAGGAAAAAATATACAAACCACGTGGATTTGACTCCATTAAAAACACAACCGAGTGTCCTGCCTCCATGTCCGTGTGAGGCGGGCGGGCGGGCGGCGCAGCCAGGCCCTCGCCCGGCCCAGTGTCCTGGCTCTGGTCCGAGGCCTGAGCCATCGACAGCTTCGTGGTGACAGCACGGCAGCCGGCCCGGTGCTCTCCCCGCCCTCTGACCAGAGACCGCTGTTGCTGAGGGGTAGACGCCTTAGTTTTATTCTCTTGAGTCGATCAAAAATGGAACCAGGAATTTAAAGACTGCTCTCCATCCTGCAGCTCCTGAGATGCCTGCGCAGCCGCTGGAGAAGAGCCCGAGGCCACCGTGCCTGTGCCCGTGTCCCCGGCTCCGTGTCCTCCCGCGGGGGCCGGTGGGAAGGAGGCGCACCAGGGACCCAGCGCGGTTCTCCCTGGGCATCCCCACTGGGGACGTGGTCTCCTCCCCCTGCCTGGACTCAGCGGCAGACGTCAGGGGGTCTCGCCTGTGTCCTGTGCAGCTGTCCCTGCATGTCAGGCCGGCAGGAGCACAAAGTCGTCGTTGACGTCGACCATGGGCACGTAGAAGGACGGCACCTCATTCACACACAGGGACTTGTGCCCGGCGGGGTCCAGCTCCTGGACCTTCAGTTGCCACTCCATCCTCTGCACGGCGTTGAGAGCCGCTGCCTCGTGCTGCTGCCGCATCAGGAGACACGTCTGCATGGGAAACGCAGCAGGTGAGGAGGGAGGAGAGACCCTGCCGCGCCCACTCCCCCTGCCATGGTGCTTCTGTGAGGTCGGGGCAGGGGACCCTTTTGAGGTCTGGCCTTGGGACGGCCTCTCACATCTGGGTCTCATCCTGCCCAGTGAGTGGCCTTGCTGAGCACACAGGCGTCTGTCCATCCCTGCTCCATACCCCTACCCCTGAGAGTTTTGCCTCTAGTCAGAACTTATAACAGTTTTGCTTTTCTGTTTTCATTTTACAATTGGCTTCATTTGCATTCTTAGTATTAGAAATAGGTACCAAGGCAAATAGACTAATAAGTCTGTGCTATGTATTTCATGTTAAGAATGCAGAATGTTGAAATGAGGACAGTACCTGGGTTACCCAGATGGGTCATAACCCGAGGCAGCACGTGTGGACCCGGGTGGGGGAGGGGTGGTGTGAGGGAGTTGGGGTGTGGAGCATGTTTTGGGAACACATGGGAGATAGAAGCATGGTGGGTGGGAGCACAGACTCAAGTTAACAGACTTAACGATGTGACAGTGATTGTGCGAGAAACTCATCTTATTTTCTTAGATGAGCACACAAGCATTTAGGGCAGGATATCACAATCTCTAAATTGCTTTAAAATAATTCAGTGTAAAAAATTGTTTCAGAACTAAACCCTGTGTGCGCCAGTAGGCCAAGCGTCCTTGGCACGCACGGTCACTCATGACCCTCAGAGTCGCGCTGCTCTTACTTAATTTAAGGTAGCATGTAGTGTCTCCATCTCTGGGTGCTCCTGAGACTGAGCTACTCCTGGGCTTCTGAACTGCTGTACAGTCTGAGTTTTCAGTGACTGAAATGAAACAGGCTGAAACCCCGTGACACCTGACAGGCATGCCTGTTTACCCAGAAAACTGCCCTGAAGATGTGTCCAGGGCTGCAGGACCTGAGGAGGGTGGCTTGACTCCTAATGGGACCTCGTCCACCCTGGTCCCAAACAAGCGGCCACGCGCAAGGAGCCCATTCCACGGGGGTGTGGCCATGTCGTGCCCCTGCGCTCTCTATACCTCACCAGTTTCTCTTTCTGTCCATTAGTTTTTAAGTTCTTGGCACATTAAGGAAATTTAGATTTTCGTGGTCTTTTTAATATACCAAGTCTCGCTTTACTTTGGTCGAAAAATATCTCCCTATAGGAAAGTCTTCCAGGCAGCTCCCTTCAGGCAGGCTGGTGGTGGGAGGACTGACCATGTGACCTCCACACTGTCCCCTTGGAGCTTGTCAGAAACGCGGCCTCAGCCAAGCACCCTGTAAGGTGTTGCCTGACTGCTCTGAGCCCCTGGCCACCCCCTTGGGTATGGTGCTGGGGGCAGGGGTCACCGAGGTAAGGTGGGGGTGAGGCTGGCAGGCCAGCGTGGAACCTGGGTCTCGCCTCCATCAACTCCACACTCAGCGGGCCCTGCCTCGTGGGCACTAACTCTATAGCAGGCGCGTCACTGCCAGTGTGTGTTCATGCGCCTACAGAGGAGGACGTGCTTCTTACTTGCTAAGCTCTCTATCTCCCCCCCGTCCTCTGCCTGCTGCACTGGTCAGCACATCCAGGGCAGGGCTGCTGGTGGATGCTGTGACCTTTGAGGACGGTCAAGGTGGGGTCCCACAGAGGTCTGACTGCCAGCTGGTGACAGGAGCTGCTCCCCGCACACCTGGACAGGAGGGAAGACACTCTAAGAGGCAACATGGGGGCGGGGAGGCCTCGCTCGCTTGCTGCCAGCTGGGCTCAGAGCCAGTGTGAAGCTGCCTCCTCCACACGCAGCCCCACAGCAGCCGCCCCCACCCAGAGAGCCCGGCCCGCCGCTGCCACTCAGGGAGGGGGGCTCACCTTCATGCGGTCGTACTTGTCGTCCACATCCTGCAGCCAGGATATGAACTGGCGGGCGTTGAACCGGTCCCGCACTGACTTGTTCTCATCACCCTGCAGGGAGAGCCAAGTGCCTGTGAGCGTCCAGGAGGGGCAGCTTCCTGGCGGTCAAGACCCCCCCCCAACTTGGGGTGCAGGCTCTGGAACCCCCCCAGTGTCCCCACGTCAAGGGCGGACCAGCAGGACACACACACACACCCACCCCGCCCTCCTTACGGGCCCAGGCAGCCACCCCCCAACACTGTCCAGGGTGGAGACACCCTGCGGGTGACTCTAGACCCCCTCAGGGTAAGCCCACGATGGCATCTGTCCAGTTTCTTCTTTGTAAAAACTGCAAGTGGTTTTTTGTTTTTTTTTTGAAAAGGACATTTGGGAGGCCTGAGGTGGCTGAGGGCCCCTGCGGTGGACAGTGGTTTAGGAGTGGACCATGTGTCCCCACCCTACCACTGGGGTGGGCAGGCCTCTCCCCCGAGCTGCACGCAGCCACCTGCCTGAGACCCCGGCCCAAGACCTCCCGTCTCCTGGACCTTCAAGAGGAAGCCAAGCAATGCCCTTTCAAGGTCAGCAGGTCCTTTTTTCTTTTAGATGGCAAAAAGCAAAACTTCCACCTAATCAATAAATGCTTTTTGTTTTAGGAAAAACCTGTCACCGCTAGCACATTACCTAAGGAAACTTTTAAAGTTTTTGTATCCTTAAAGATTTATATGTAACTGAATGGAAAATCTTTTTATTAGTGCTTTAAAGTTTTTAATCACTGTTATGTCACATGTGGCCAGCCTCCATGTGATCTGCCAGTGGATGGGGGATGGGAGCCTGTCAGGGAACTTGGTGCCGAGGCCTGAACAGGGACAGAGGCAGAAGGCAGGCCCGGAAGGACATTCTCTGGGCTGTTTTCAGAGTTGCAGCGCCTGATGAGGGGAAAGTAGGTCAGGGTGCACACAAGTCGGCTTGCTTTTTGCACATTAGATCTCTGACATGTCCATGCGTGGGTTGGGGGCCCTGAGGGGCACATGCTCTACCCACTGGGACAGAGGTCAGATGGGGAAGGGTGTGACCTTGTGGGACAAGACCACCTCTGGGGGTAGACAGAGGTGGGCTGAACCCTTGAAGTGGACACGCGGGGCCACTCTAGAGGACCGACAAGGCAGACCATGTGCTCCGACAGGTGGCGCCCTGGGCCCTGCCCCAGACCAGCGAGTCACTGGTAACGGGTCCCTGGGCCTGCCTGCTGTCGGTGGCAGCACTGCGTCCCCAAGGCGACAGTCTCTCTGGGTCCTCTGCTCAGGAAGCCCTGGGGCAGCAGCTCTGGCTGCTCGTGTCCGAAATGCATGTGAGCTTCAGAGGAAATGGTCGGCAGATGCCCAGCCCACGCCCCACCTGGCTCTCCAGTGGCATGTTGTACACCTCCGAGTCTAGCAGCATGGTGCAAGCACTGAACGGCACCGCCTGGTTCGCGATGGTCCTCGCCGCCCGGCAGTGGACCCGCAGGATCTCCTGTTCGCAGGAGACGATCAGCTTTTCCTGGAGAAGAGGGGCTGGTGAGCTGAGAGGGTGGGAGCCAGGTGCCCCGGGCCCATGGCCGCACACTCACCCGCTCGATGCTGTGCTGCAGGCGAAGCTTCCCCCGCACAGCCTCCTGCTGCTTGAACAGCTCCTTCAGGGGCTCCGCCAGTGAAGGTGGGGGCGCAATCTGTGGTCACAGGAGAGATGGGCTCACCAGGGGCCGGGAGCTGCCCCAGCCCCACTCACCCTAAGGACCACGGTCCCATGATACCAAGCCAGGGGCCCACAGCAGCTGGACGCTTGTCCCCAAGAGCAGGTGAGTGAGCCCCACCTCCCCCAAGGGAGCTGCAGGCACCTGTGAAGAGGGTGGGGGAGGCGGCAAGGGAAGCCAAGAACTGGGTGTCTACACCGCTGCCCTAGTACGGTCAGGGGACAGAGGAACAGCAGGATCCTCTGTTTTTACCACAGGCTTCACGCACCCGAGTAATGTGAGGCCCACTGGGATGCAGCTGCTCAGAGGCAACACAAACAGGACAATGGGCCTGCCCATCTCCCCAGGGTGTAGGGCTTCCCCGGCCACTTTGGCCACTTTCGAAGAGACACCACCAGGCCAGAGGAGCCCATGGATGCCGGCGGCCACCCCCCAGGGGAGAAGCCAGTGCTTCTGAGTCACACAGGAAACATGCAGCCGTGACCACAGTCTGGAGGGGGCAGGAGGGAAGACTAGCCCCCAGCTGCAGACAAGACCGTCTAAGGGCTGCACTTGAGGTCTACACTTGAGGTATGTGCCGTCTTCCAATCTTTTGGTTTAAAATTAGCTCAAAACTTGAAAAGGGAAACCTTAGCTAGGTCTCTTCAGCTGCCTGCCTGCCCCCTCTGGGCCCAGGGCACCTGGCAGATGTCTCCGTTGGGGTCTCGGCCCTGAGAACCCCTCCTCCTGCTCCTGAGGGTGGAAGCCCAGGCCCAGCTGTGGGGCGGCCTGCCGTGACCCCGAGCCCTGCACCCCAGATAGGGTTGAGCCTGGCACACACGCAGGCTGCTGTGGGTGAACTTGGGTGGCAGGGGCACAGCACCCTCAGCTGTTGCCCATTTTCTAGCTCCAAGTGTTCTACAGACAAACGGCAAGAGATCCCAGGACAAGTTCCTGAACCTAATGCCTCAAGCCCTGTCTGTCTGGGGACAGGCCACACATGTGGGACACGGATCGCCTTGAGCCTGGTGGACAGAACAGAAAGCTGGGTTTTCCACAGAGGTGGGGGTGGTGTCGAAAAGTGAGGCAAGGTAGTGCATGCATGTGAACAGGTGGCGCCTGGGGAGCATCGCGAAGCTCGAGCGGCCAGGCTCTGGCTACGGGCGAACAGTGGCCCAGGTGGGGTCTCCTGGCCATGAGCCCCATGCCTGCTCCGGGGTGGGGGGTGGGGGGTGGGGGGGGGCAGCCGAACGTGGAGGACACGCTTCCCCAGAGGTCCATGTGGCAGGACCTTCCCACGGCCCAGATGTGAGTATGAGGATGGGACATGGGGTGTGCATGGCGGGGCTTGGACGGTCGCAGCTGCACGAACGTGGGGTGAACCACGACGTGACGCGGCGTGGGGCGTGTGAGCAGACGGCCGACAGGCAGGGTGGGGGCATGTGTCTGGCAGGCCTGCTGGGTGGGGAACTGCTTCAAGAAGGCAGGAGCAGCGCCCTCGGGCCGCTGGGGAAGACGGGTCTAGGGCCGGGTTCTGTGGAGGCCTTGTGCTGTGGGAAGGGGCGCAGAGGGGGCTGGGTGTGCCTGAGGTAGGTGGGCCGGGGTCCAAGCGCAAGGTGACCTGGTGGCTGCGGGGCGGGAGGTGACACTGGGCAATATCGTGGGCAGACAGCCGAGTGGCACAGGCCAGTGCAGAGGGGGCTGCTCCCCGCCTCCCGGGCAGGCACTCACCACGGGGATGTGCAGCTTGCTGAGTGGCTTGCCGTCCAGGAGGTAGGAGCCAGTGTAGGTGACATACTCAGCGTAGCACTGTGGCGCCTGCGGGCTGATGTAGCACAGGATTTTGCGCTTCTCCTCGATCTTCTTCCGGATCTGCAAGTACTCGAAGTATGGGTTGGACCTGTCGCTGTGGTAAGGCTCGATGGCATCCAGCTTGATGGCGTCCACGATGGCGGCCAGCGTCTGCTGGATCACCTCGCGTGTCTGCCGAGTGGACGTGTGCATCTGCTGGGCCAGCTGCTGGCTGGAGCGCTGGAAGCGGCGTTTGCGTGGGTGCTGGGCCTGGGGATCGTCGTCCTCAGAGCCGCGACCCTTGGCCCTGGGGGTGGGTGCGGGCGCGGGCTCCTTTTCAGTGGGCGGTGAGCTCTGCTTGTGCTGGTTGGCCAGCATCTGGGCGCGGGTCCTGGTCATGCGCTGAGGGATCTCCTCCACTTTGGGTGCCTTTGGGGCCTCGGCCATTAGTTTAGGTTCTGGTTCAGTGGATTCAGGCTGGATGCCATCTGGGGGCCCCTCGAGCCTGGCACTGTCCTGAGGGCCAACCCCATCTGCCACGTGGGCCTGAGCCGAGCCATCCACAGGGACATCAGGGATGCTGTGGGGCGAGGCTGAGGGGTCTTGGCCCTCAGCCTCCTCATCTCCACTCCCTGGTGGACGCTGCTCTGAGAGGGCTGGTGTGAGCCCTGAGCCAGGGTGGGAGTCCTCGGGGGCTCTCCCCTCTGGCCCGGACCCTGCCTCTGCTGTGGCCTCAGGCAGCGCTGCTGGCTTTGGCTCCTCTGGGGGTGCCGGGGTGGCTTCGGTGGGGAGCCGGGCAGCCGCCTGGTCAGGAGGCGACACCAGCTGTTGGTCAGCAGCGGCCTCCCCACTGCCCGGGAGCACAGGGGCCCCCTCGGGGGTGTTCTCTGGAGGAACGAGAGGACTCTCTTCCACAGGCTCTGCTTCCACGTCGGGAACGTCCTTGGTCTGGAGAGGGAGCTCTGGCAGTGAGAAAGGCCCCAGGTCGAGGTCGTCCTCGGCAGCGGGGAAGGCACCGGGCCAGGGCACCGGCTCCACCTGGCCGAGCGCTGACAGGTTGTGACCACTTTCCAGGAAGTTATTCTCCAGGGGCCCTAGCGTCTCCACCTGAGCCACGGCCGTCACACACGCAGGCTCGGGGGGCACGTCAGGGGGTGCGTCCGAAAGGGACTTACAGTTACTGAAGAAGGACTCCAGCCGAGAGGGAGGGGCGAACGGGGCCGACTCCTCGGAAGTGGAGACAGCGGCCGGGACTGCTCCCTCGGCCTCGTCCTTAGCTTCCAGTCCCGGCTCGGGGACTGGCAGAGGGTATGAGACGGGGGACGCCGGGTAAGGGGGCTCAGGATGGAGCGATTCGGCCGGGCAGAAATGTTTCGGGGACTCTGGAAACCTCTGTGGGGACTTCAGCAGGAGGTCTGACCCCACAGGCCAAGTGGCTGCGTCACTGGGCGCGCCCCCAATAAGGCCAGGGGACAGGCCCTGCTCTGCGGCAGCAGGATGCGCCCATTCGACTGGCTCCTCTGTGATGACCGTGCTGAAGGGGCCCTCATCCAGGGGCTCCAGGAAGCTGGGCTCCGGGGGGATGATGGCTGCAGTGGCCTGCTGGTCCTCCGTGGCATCCAGGGGAATGCCAAGGTCGGGGGGGAGGGCCCCCTCCATGGATGGGGCCAAAAGCTCGTCTCTGTGTGAAGGGGGAGACTTGGCTTGTAAACCAGCAAAGGCGCCCTCTGGGGAGGGGGTGAGGTTGACTGCAGCTGCAGGCGGGCAGTGCAAGGCGTCGACTTTGGGGGAGGGCATGCCGTAGTCCGGGGAGTAATACCCTGGAGACAAGCAGGCAAACTTCTCTGCGGGTGCTGGGGGGCCAGGGGCCTTGTCCTCGGGGTGCTGCCCTGGCGAGCCATAGCTGGGCGCAGCGGGGACGCTCTGCTGTCTAAACAGCTTGTCCCCGAGGCCAAACTCCTCCTCGGGGGTCCTCCTGACATCCACGGAGACCGAGCGGTAAAGGCTCGTGCACAGTGGCCTTGTTGGTGCCTGGCCTGAGGTCTCTGAAATCCCACTTGTGGCCACGGAGAACCTGTCAAAGAAGGAGGGTGAGCAGGCGCTGGCGGAGGTGCTGGACATTGGCTGGGGGTCCGTGCAGTCGAACATGAGGTCGGGGTAGTCGTCGGCGCTGCAGGATGGGGTCCGGGGTGTGTGCATGGCCTCCTCGTAGCTGGGGCAGGACACCACTGAGGCGGGGGTGGGGACCCCAGTGGGCCGGCCATGGTCAGGCCTGGGGGATGCAGGCAAGACCTCTTTCATGTGGGGTCCCGTCAGCCAGTCCCGGGGGTCCACGGCTAGTCCCGGGTGGGGCTTGTTCTCAGGGGCGGGGGCAGGAGGAGCTGACTCCTTAGGTTTTCTGTCCTTCGGGACGAGGTCGGGTGCAGGCGGCTTCCTGGGCGGGCCGTCCAGGCTCTTCTTGCGCGCGTCCTCGGCGGGCCGCGGCCTCTCCTTGAGCCTGGGGTCCCCGGAGCGGTGCCGCAGCTTCTCCATCTGCCGCATCCTCTCCTTGTGCCGCTTGTGCCGCTCCTCAACCTCCAGATCCTTCTGGGACAGCATCCGCTCGAAGCTGGTCATCATCAGGTCCCCGTCGCCCAGGAGTTTCTCCCGGGGTCGCACATCTTTCTTGCTCGGGTCTCTGGTTGGGAGCAGCTTGTCATTTCCGTTGCTGAGCTTCACAGGGTCGCCCTTCTCCTTCTCGGGGTTCTCCTTGGTCTTCTCCTTCAGCCTGGCCTCGCCGAGCTTCCCGCCCTCGTCCTTGGCCTTGTCCCGGAAGGCGCCGGGGGTGGTGTCCCTGGCCGGGGGCTTGGGCTCCTCACGATGGTGCCGCTCGCGGTGCCGCTCCTTGTCCTCCCGCCACCGCTCGCGGTGCTTCTCCCGACGCCGCTTCTCCTTCAGGAGGCTGAGGGCACTGGAGCCGTAAGGCCGCAGCTCCTTCTCCACCTTCTTGGGGGGCTCTCGTTCAGGATCGTTCTTCTCCTTCTTTTCAGTAGAAAACAACTCGAGGGCTTTATCCAGCTCATCCTCTGCGTCAGCCTTGGAGCCGTAGGAGGCGCCGTAAGCGTCGCTGTCCAGGAGCTCCTTCTCGTACTGGCTGGCGTCCTTCCGGCTGCCTGCATCCTTGTAGTCATCACTCTTGTCCTTCTTCTCGAGCTTGTCCTTCTTGCCCCGCTCTCGATCATGGCTCTTCTTGGAGGAGGACGAGGCGTGCCGGTGCCGCTCCCTCTCCCGCACCCGCTCCTCTGGGGGCTCGGGAAAGGACACGTCCAGGAGGGCGCTGAGGCTGGGGTCCTGGCCGCGGTCGGGGAAGCCGTCGGAGGACGCCTCGCTGGCCTTGTCATTGGAGTCCTCACGGAAGTCCTGCAGGGCCTCCTCCTCCAGCCGCTCCAGCAGGCTCTTCTCCACCTCGGCACCCTTACTGGCCTTCCTCTCACGGCCCTGCTCGCGCTCCGGCCTCTCCCGGTGCCTGGTCTTGGCTTTCTCCTCCGCAGGGGGCCTTTTCTCCCCCTTCTCGGGCGGCTTCTGCTTGCTCCTCTTGTCCTGCACGGAGTCCACAGACGTGCGGTCCTTCCTGTCCTTCTTCTCCTTGTGCTTCTCGAAGGCCTTCTCCCTCCTGTCCTTCCCCCCGTCCACAGCCCCCTTCTCCTTCTTCTTCTCCCTCATCTCTTTGTCCTTCTGCTTCTCAGCATGTGGCTGCCTGTCGGCTGAGTGCTTCCGGTGCCGGTCGGGGGGGTGCAGCTCCCGCCCGTCCTCCCTCTCAGGGGGGCCGTCCCCCCGCCCCTCACTTGCCTCCCCGACTTTGAATCCGCTTGTTGTGTAGTCATCTTTTTCATCTTCACTTTCATCTGTGAAGATATCTGCAATATACCAGCTTTTCTCTTTGCCCTTTTTCTCGTCTTTTTTTTCAGAGAAGTCCTCGGAGAGGATTCCAGGGAAGGCCTTCTCCCGTTTTTCTCTGCCCTGGTCAAGGGACGCCTTCCTCTCCTTGTCTTTGCTGTGCACGTCTCTATGCTTTTCCTTGGCATCCTTTTTCTCTTTAAAACACTTATCAAACTCTCTGTCCCTCTGACATTTCTCAAGGATGAGTTTTTCACTTTTGTCCTTGTCGCTAGACTTCTCCTTGTGCTTCTCCAGCTTCAGCTTCTCCTTCTTCTCCTTTTCCCTCCCCGGGTGGTGCCTCTCCCAGGGCTCCAGGCTCTTCCCGAAGTCACAGCCGTACTCCTTCAGTTCTTCCCTGTGTGCCTCCTCGGGCTTCACGCGGCCGTCTCTCCGCTCCTTAGCGGCCTCGGGGGGCTCCTTCCGGTCCCGGCTGCCCTCCGTGGACTCGCGCCGCCGTTTGTCTTTCTCGCAGAGAAAGCTGGGGACGGCCCTGTGCCTGTCAGCCACGTGCTCTCGCCGCCGCTCCAGGCCGTCCCTGTCCTTCTTCCGAGAGAAGATGTCCCTGTCACCACGCTTCTCCCGGGCCTTGCTCTCCCGCCTCTTCTCCTTGCTGTCCTCCTTCACTGTCTCCAGGATCAGCCTGGCCACAGAGTCGCTCTTCATGTCTCTGTAGTCTGTCACTGGGGAGTCCCAGCTGTCTTCCCCTTTGAAATCGAAGGAGGAATCTGACAGGTCAGAGAACCAGCGATCCTGCTGGTCGTCAGAGAGACTGAACTTGGTGTCTTCGTTTTCTAGAAACTGACTTTTGTTACAGTATTCGTCAAAAGCAGAGTCCTCCCGATACCCTTTTTCTTTTCTGAGTTTTTCTTTATCCTCCTTGAAGATCTTCTCCTTCTCTTTGGGAATTTTTTCCTCCTTAAAGTCATTCTTTTTCTCTAACTTTGAGGGCTTGTCTTTGGACTTCTTCTTTCTTTCCTCTTTGTAGAGCCGCAGCTTCTCCTCTTTGGGAGACTTTTCCTTCAGCAGCCTCTCCTTCTCGGCCTTGTTTGAACGTTCCTTCTCCTCCCGAAAGGCCCTGCCCCCGTCCTTGTTCAGGTCCCTGATTCTCTTCAGTGACTTCTCCTCTCTGGAGACCTTGATCATCTCATCCTTAAACAGCCAGTCTTTCTCTTCTGACTTTATCTTGCTGAGCTTCTCCTCTTTCTTGCAGTGGTCTCTCTCGTGCTTCAGGCCTTTCAGCTTGTTCTCAGCAGGCACGTCGTCCAAGAGGATGGCCTTGTCTGCCCTCTGCTTTGAGTCCTCGTACTCGTAGGTAAAGCTCTTCAGCTTAAGTTCCTGGCTGACAGAGCACAACCCCTTCTCCTTGCTTTTGTGTTTATGTTTCGTCTTGTGTTTCTTGACGACTTTGCCCTCCTTGTCCAGCTTGGGGATGGCGCCGTCCCCGCTCGGGTGGAAGGAGTTCTTCCTGTCAGGTAGCGTGCCCTGCAGGCCGGCCCTCTTTTTGTGCTCCTGTCTCTTCCTGACTGGCTTCAGTGACTCCACACTGGAGCCTTCGGAGGAGCCATCAGACTCACTGCTCAGTCTTGTCCTGGTCGAGTCTGATAAGGAGCTGACCTCAGACCAGGCGGGAGAGGAAATGGTTTTCCAATTGTCTGTCCGCCAGTGCTTGGCATGCGGGTCTGTGTGGCTGGGATTATGCTTTTGGGCGGTGGAGCTGCCGTGGGATGAGGTGGAGGAGGCAGACAGGGAGCTGAACAGGGCGGGGTCCTTCAGCACCAGCGGGGACTCCTTGAGGCAGCCAGGGCTCCCCACCGAGTCCCCGCCCTCCTCGCCGCTCTCAGAGGACTCGGTGTCAGACTCGGACGAGCAGAACGTGTCACCCCTCTTCCCAAACCGCACTTCTTTGCCCTTTATTTCTTTCTTTCGCTTCTTTTTCACTTTATTTCTTTCCTTCTGCTGCTTGCAGTTCGAAGGCTCCCGGGTCTTGTTGCCAGGCAGCATGGTGTGGGCTGAGAGTCTCAGCTTCTCCCCCGCCCCCACGGCGACGCCGACGTCCTCCTCATCGGATGTGTCCGACAGGATGCGATGAGACGCCTTCTTTGGTGCAATCGTGCTGTTTTTAGTGTAGCTTTTCACTTCCATTTTGGGTATAGAAATAAAACTATTTGACTTGGCCTCTCTTCTGTAGTCCTTTTTCAGTAAGTGTTTGTCGTCCACTGGGGGGGTTCTGTCCTGCTCGTCGTCCTCGTCAAACTCATACTCGTCCTTGACGGGGGTCACGGTTTTCTGTGGCTCGGGATTCTTGGCCTTGTGCTTTAGGCCCTTCTCAAACTCAGAGTCTGTGTTATTGCCGTCGACCGAGCTGGAAGGTGCGAACGATGGGGCGTCCTCCTCCTCCTCCTCCTCGGAGCTCTCTGCAAGAACAGGGAGAAACGGGTCAGGAGCTGTTCAGGCAAGGGCAGCGGCAGACAAGCCCAAAACTTGAATAACTTGACTGAGGCTGGCTCTGGGCTGAGTGGCCAGATAGGGGTCTGTCTGCACAGACAAGAGGCTGGAGGCCTAGCACCAGAGTGCTAGGGTGGGGTGCCCTCACAGTCCGGAAGCTCCCATCAACGCCAGGCATCCAAGCAGGCTGCCTGCAGTGAAACCACCTGTCCTGCCCGCCCCCCCAACCCCGCTCCCCCCGCAGCACTGACCAGCTGAGCTCTCCTCGCTAGACGTGTAGGTGCCCTTGCCCAGAAGCAGGTTCACCATGGTCGGGGAGCTGGCCACCTTCAGCGGTGTCTCGCCCTTCCTGTTGCTCTGCTGAGGGTTCCCTCCGTACCGGAGCAGCAGCTTCACCACCTGTGTAGCAGCGAGAGGGATGTGAGGAACGTGGAGTGGCCACCACACCAGCACCTGGTCACAGGGTCTGAGCGTGACCAGGCTGAGGGATATAGGCTGTGTGTGCTGCCCACCGGGCCTCTCCCCACCACAGACCCATCACACAGGTTCCTGGTATTTGGTGGAAAGTTTTGTATTGGGTAAGGATGGGGTGGGGGCGCTGTTACAGAGTAGAGAAAACAAAGACCAAGCTTCCACAAGCAGGTGTATTTCATGTTTTTTATTTTAAAAGTAAGATCACCTGTTTCTAGTCTGTGCCCAGGACCGCTGAACCCAAGGACAGGAAGACCTTGATTTGTCATGTGTTATCGAGATGAAGGTCTGTGACAACCCTGTACCCAGCAAGTCTATCGGCACCATTTCCCCAAGGGCATTTGCTTCCTTGGTGTCTTTGTGTGACATTTTGGTGATTGTCACAATATTTCAAACCCTCTACCAGCAAAAAGATCATGACTCGCTGTAGACGCAGATGACAGTTACATTTTTAGTAACAAATGTATTTCTCTCCTTTCTTTAAGGCCCTGCCATGCCTCATTTGGGATCTTAGTTCCCCGACTACGGGTGGAACTCGTGCCTCATGCAGAGGAAGCGTGGAGTCCTAAGCACTGGACCTCCAGGCAAGTCTTAGAATAACATATTTTTTAAGTGGGGTGTAGTTAATGTTTTACACTCTTTCTTAATGTGGATCATTTTTAAAGTCTTTATTGAATTTGTTAAGATTTGCTTCTGTTTTTGTTTTTCTAGGCTGTGAGGCATGTGGAATCTTCACTCTCTGACCAGGGACTGAAGTGGTGTCCCCTGCATTGGAAAGCGAAGTCTTAACCACTGGACCACCAGGCAAGTCCCCTAACTGATGTGTCTGTCTTGACAAACAAGTGCAGGTTGTTCACAGACACTACCATTGCACACCCAACAGCGACCATCCAGTGCAGACAGTGTTCAGGTACACCAGGAAACCACTGCTCTACTGCGATACTCACTTCACTCCGGAGGCCTCCCCTAGATGGCTGGCAGACTGGACAGGGGAGAGCAGTAACTGCATCTCCACTGCGGGAGCTCCCCTGCCCTCTAAATATATCACCACCGTGGACAACCCTGGGGCCAGAGGCTGGGCTCCAGGGCCGTGTCCTTGCTGCCTGCCAGCCGAGGGCCAGCCACCCCAGCCGCTGGAGGCCACCATGTTCCCAGCACTATGGTCCCTCCCTCTAAGGCTAGCAATGCAGGCCAGTCCCCTTCACATGGAGAAAGGGTCTCTGCTGTACACACCCTTGTCCACCTGTACAGTCCAGGGTCACCTCCCATCTCCTGGTCTTCCAGCTCCCCTCTGAAGAGCCCCCCATCCTGAGGCCTCTGACTGCTAACAACAAGTTTAAAGATGAGCTTACAAATGCAGGCTTTGTTTCATGTATACCTGCCTACTGCCCTGGGGATATTTTTAGCAAATCCTAGGTATTTCATGAATTTTTCAGCCTATTTCTCTAAAAGGGCTCTTAAGAAGGAAAAACAAAACCCCTCTTCCCTAAAAAGTTACCTAATTCCTGACATCAGTGCTCAGGTGTCCTCAGGAGCTTTGACATCTTGAGCCCAGAGCCCTTCCCAACCTCTCCTGGCACCCATGTGTCATTGTCCCATTGTGCCCATCCCCCTGGCTGAGCTGCTGGTTCCCTGGCACCTGCCAGCAGTGACCAGCGGGGCCACCACAAAAGACCAGATGTCACACATCCTCACGCTTGCCTCCTGTCTCTAGACAGGGGCCTTTTCATGACATTGTGGTGTGAACATGGCCAGACCCTCACCTACACTTGTGTCTCCAGTGTTGGGCCTGAGGGCTGGTGCCCCAGGTGCTCATGGATTCTGGGCTGGTCACACGGGTCACCCTGTGTGGCTGCACCCGTACAAGGTGCCTGGTCTGACAGCATAGGGATGAGGACCGACAGAGCTCCTGTTCTGGGGCTGGCCACTCAGCCAACCATACCTGCGTGGCCAGAGCAGGGCCCTGACACACAAGCCACGGCAGGTGTGCAGAAAGCTGGGCTGAGCTGGGGTGGGGGGTGGTCAAACACTCACTTCCTGGTCGCCCTGCCACCAGGAAGGAGAAAGACCAGGAAGCTGCAGTAGGCCCACCCTGGGGTCTGCGGGGAGGCACCCACCTTGTAGTGCCCGTTGTTAGCGGCATCATGCAAGGGCGTGTCATCATCCAGGCCCTTGGTATTCACCTCCGCGCCAGCGGCCAGCAGCTGCTTCGCGACATCATAGTAGCCCCGGTTACAGGCTTCATGCAATGCCGTCCAGCCTGGAAACAGACACTCAGCACGTATGTGACTTAACCCTCAAGGCCACGTCCACCTCGGGCAGCACAGGAAACTCTAAGGATGGGCGCCCAGCCTGGGTGTTCCTTCCTGGGACACTTCTGGGTTGCCCATGACCACTAGCGGTTAACCCTACAGACTAGGAAGCTGTGAAGGGTCCAGACAGGTGAGCATCACACAGGAAAACAGAGCAGGCCATGGGTTTGGACAGCCTCTGTGCAGCAAGCGCCGAGGCTTCCCAGGGAGTCACCACCCCAGGGACTGGTCCCAGAGTTTTGGAAAAATTCAAGGTAGCACCTCTTAAACTATTAGTCTTCCTAAGTTAGGTTTGGATCAGACACTCGGGGATCCTGCTCGGCAGGTGTCCTGCGGTCCCAGGCCTCTGAGGAGGCAGCTCTGGGCGCACAGGCAAGAGAAGAGGATGCTGTGTCAGAGGGTCTGCCCTGGTCCTACCCTCCGAGCGCTCACCCGCAAAGTCCTTGACGTTGACGTCCGCCCCCTCGCTGATGAGCTCCTTGATGCGCCGGGCGTCCCCCCGGATGGCCGCCCGGTGCAGGCGGGTCTCCCCACGCTCGTTCCTCTTGTTCACTTTATCTTTGGTTTTTGAGGCAGAGTTGGGCGTCCCCTTCTGACACACTGTCGACTGGGAGGGGTGCTTTGGTGTCATGTCCACTGCAGGCCAAGGAGAGGATGGTGGAGGTTAGCAGGTGGAACCGTTGGGGCTGGGCCACCGTCCGAGGGAGGGCCCCCCCAGCCCTGGACCCCCCCGGGCACACCTGGGCTGTTGGCGGATTCCTCGGCCGTCATCTGCATGAGCAGAGCCACCTGCTGGCGCTCGGAGAGAGGGTAGCCAGCGCGGATCCCAGTCAGCCCCATGCCGAAGAGCAGCCCGGCCTTGCGAGTGACGGGCTCCTTCCTGATCCGCTTCCGTTCAGGACCCTGCTTCTCTGTGAGGCGTGGGGGAGAGAGGGGACACTTCATGCCATGGAGCCCTCGACCCCGGAGCCTCACCTGGCCGCGTGGGAAGGGAAGGGACAGCTGGCGGCACACAGGCCGCCCGGCATCACCTCTTCTGGCAGTAACCGTGCTGGGGACACGATTCCAACACCTCGTCACCAGCCACTGAAGCCAAGCCTGGCCCCCACCGACCATCCACTGCTCCAGGTGCCTCCCCAGACCATTCCCTGCACGCCAGGCGGCGGGACGGCCGACCCGAGTCCCCGCTCACACAGGACGGGCCTCGGTCTAGCAACTGCTCGCGCCTGTGGTCCAGGGCCTCCGCCCCACCCGCCTCCAAGACAGTTCAGATGTAAAATGCAAACACAGTTTAGAGACCCATGGAGAGGTCAAGGCTGACTGGGCGGTACTGTACCTTTCTTCTTGCTTCTAGGAGCCTCCATCTCATGCCATGGAGCTTCGAGGAGCGAACCAGCCTTGCAGTACCACGGCGTGGACTGAGCTGGAGGCATCTAAAGGCATCAACACAGAGCACTAACAAGATACGGGGCCAGCCCGGCGCCCCCTCAGCCTCCTCAGCCTCCTCACGACAAGCACGCTGCGCTCCTCGGGCCCCTCACACCCTGTTGGCCGCAGACAGCCACAGTGCCCGTGTCTCTCACGGGGGCAGGGGTGATGGAGAGAAAAGCACTCCGACTCCTGGGATCAGGAGCCCAAAAAAAAACCTCATGGGAACCGGAGATCCACCAAGTCTCAGATCCCTCCCCTGCAGCCCTATGTGTTCTGGGGGAGCCCGTGTGGGGTATCCTAGGTCATGGGGTGCAGACCACAGGGTTGCCACAGGGGCCATGCTTGAGAGGTTCTCCCTGCACCCCTGCACTGGGTCAGACCCCAGAGAGAAGCAATGTCTCCACTCCCAGAACCACATACCTGGACCGCTCACCACCTTAGGCCCCGCAAGCATATCACTTCATTTTCTTAAGAGTTTTCACTGCTACCTTCTTAAATTGCTTGTTTATAAAAACTACAGCTGTGACTTGGCTGACAGTGCTAATCTGTGTCTTACGTGAACTTATGCCCCAGGCCACCCCACCAACTACTGATTTTTAACCAACCCACAAGGCACAGGCCCAAGAAAGGAAATTCAGAAAAGATGTTCCTTATCGTTGACCAAGAGCCCTGCTCCCCCACAAGCTGTGAAGGCAGTGAGGAGGGGTTGGCGCAGGAGCCCCAGTCTAGGAGGCCCTTGCACTGGACACGGCTGGCAGAGCAGGGACCTGGTGGCTCCAAGGAGTCCTAAGAAATGAAGCCACGGTGGGATGGCAGTCAAGCCACAGGGCCCAGCCCAGAAGCTATGCCACAGCTGAGCAGTCACACGCATCTGTCTGGGCACAGCCTCGTGCTGTGGAAGGGCCTCCCAAGGGCTCCTGCCCAGGGATGATGCAGACAAAAATTCCCCGGAGACAGGACAGAAGCACAGCCTCCCACCAGGCTGCCCTGCCAAGTCCACCAGGTCACCCTGGGGTGGAGGCAAACAGACCAGTTGCTCTCCCGTTGCACAGAGGTCTTCAGGACAGACAGGCCGTGCCCGTGACTGTAAGATACCAGAGGAACCTGGCAGAAGGGCCACAGCCGACTCTGTCTTCAAGTGGCTGTGCAAGCAGTCACACCAGGGGCCAGGGGTGCGCCTCGAGGGCTCCACCTGCACAGCTGTTCGTGGCAGCTGAGAAGCACCTGCTGCCCAGAGACTGACCCCCAGCTGAAGGGCAGGGCCCTGGGGACCCAGGCCTGTGGTCTCAGGAAGAACGAAGGCCACCCACGGGTAGACCGAGCACAGGGAAGGCAGGCCCCCCACCCTGGGGGATGGGAGAGCTGGAGGGCTGAGGCACCCCCAGCAGAAGTCCTCATGTGCCCGGGGTGAGAAGGTCTCACCCCACAGGTGGAGGTTTCCCAAGGCTTAACACAAAAGAGTCCCTAAATGTAATCCCATCTCCTGAGATGCCGGCTTCTCCACAATGAAATGCAGTTTTTTTCTACAGGCGCGGCAGTTGCCAGTATCTAGAGGAGCCCACGTCTGGCTTGGCTGTGAGTCCCGGATGGAGTGGGTGCCCACAGAAGCTTGGCCAAAGAGGAGTGGAGGCTGGAGTGCTGGTGCTGTAGGAGGGCCCGCCTGCCTGGCCGCTGTGTCCTGTCAGCAAACGCCCACCCAAGCAAGACCTGCAAAGCCTCCTTCCTGCCCTGTGTGATGACCCCAAGGACACGGCAGAGGAAGTGTCCCAGGCAGTGGGCCACTCCCCTTGGTGTTCAGCTAAGGTTTTGTTTCTTACATCCACCCAGAAGCAAAACAGAACCTACAGGAAGCCCAGACGGCAGGTGCCAAGTTAAGAGACCTGGACACTGAGAGGTGCGTGTGAGTAGCAAGGGCAGGCCAGGGGATGATGTGCGGGGGCTGGAGGCGCTGTGCGGGGGCTGGAGGCACTGTGCCCCCCTTCTCTGGAGACGTGACCCTTCCCAGGCTGATGTGGAGGTGGTTTCATGAGCTGAACATCCCCTCACCACTAAGAAAGCGCAACTATGTGACTCGGCACCCTGATTCTCGAGCTTGGTCACCTTGCTGGTCCTCTGTGAAGTCGGCGCACATTTATCATCTCTTCCCGGGATGTGGTCACCCAGCCGCAGCTGCAAGGGTTCCAGCAGCCCTCAGGCCTTCTCTGGTGTCCCCTCAAGAGGCCTCTGGAAGACAGCTCTGCTCCCCCCACAACTGCCCAGCTGGGGCTGTGGAGAGAGTGGCCCTGAGCACCTCTGTTTCAGAACCCCGCATGCAGAGTTGTGCCCCCTGACCCCAGCAGAACTGACAGCATCCAGCGGAGAAGAACCCCTGAGTCAGCAAATCCTGGCAGCAAGGACACAGTGAGTTTTGGGGAGAAGAACCCCTGAGTCAGCAAATCCTGGCAGCAAGGACACAGTGAGTTTCGGGGAGAAGACCTCCTTGTGAAACCAGGGCCACCTCTGGCTTTCCAGCGAGCTCTGCAGATGCCTCCTCCTCCACATCCCCCGGTTCTACCTGACCCTCTGAGTAGGGCCTGTTCTCACCCCTGCATAGCCACTGGGCGACCATGTGCTCCTTCCAGAGACGGGCTGGGTGCCCCAGCTCCGTTCTGCGCCTCAATGAGGGTGCCATGCCCAGTGAGCGCCAGCATCGTGAGGGTTCACACCCTGCTGCCTGTGCTGTGTCCCAGTGCGGGAGCCCCGTTCTCTCCAGGACGCTGGCTGATCGCCTCGAGCCGGCTTCCCCATGCAGCCCATCCCGCTGCTGCCACCTGGGGGGTCCGTCCTGGCTTCCACCTCTCCAGAGAGTGGACAACAGCTGTTCCCAGCCGAGGCCATCCCACAGGGGCAGGATGGCATGAGCCTGGGAGACCTCATGGCCCCTGAGCAAAGGACAGCATCCTCCGGCCCAAGGTATCATACAGCAGGCAGGCTGCCCTTGGCCTGTCGCTGCCACCAAAGCCTGTGTCTGGGGCACAGGGCGAGTGCCTATCATCACAGTCCTAGGCTTCCCAGCAGAGGGGTCTCTCTGGAGACTGGTTTGGCACAACAGTGGGGAATCGATGACACCCTCAGATGTCACCACCGCCTACACTCCACCCTGAAGGGCGGGCGGGCATCCATAGTCCCCATGAAGTCGCAGGGCTTGGTCGCAACAGGCAGGAGGTGGGGTGAGTGCCAGGACCTGTCATCCTGACAGTGTCCTATCTCTTGATCTCAGAAGCACACTGTCCACCATGCAGGACAGAGTCACAAGACAGGCTTCTGACCAAGAAGCCAGCCTAGGCACAGTCCACACATGACAGATGCTGTCAGGTGATGGCTACACGGGGTCCTCCACACGTTACACTCTGACCCTCCAAATGCCCCTGGACCAGCACAGGGCCTGTCACTCAGGCTGCAGTGATGACCTGCTTTCCTTCCAGTTTCCTGCTGTCTCCTTTTCTGTTTAAAAAAAATTACCATCACTGATCAGCAAAAAAGAGATCTGTGTGGCCTTTAGCAAGTCCCTGACCTGAGATGGAGGGGTGGATGGCACTCTTTCTCCCCCCCTTCCCCACTAAGGCTTCTTCAGCTCCTGGCGAGGGCAACAGAGCATATTACACAGGACCAGATCAGGAGGCCAGAATCTATGAGGGAAGGTCAGCATGAAGGGACCGGACAACAGGGTTTCCCAACCACTGACCCCAGCTTTCACTTCAGCAACCCCTGCAAACTGAAACCAGAACTCCAGCAACACATGGACGGGTCATCCACTCTGCTGGTCCAGCCCATCTGGAAGCCTCCAAGCACCCCTCAGGCGCCCATCCCCAAACCCTGGCAACCAGTGGGCAGAGCAGTCACCTGACCCAGACCAAGTGGGCCCAGCCACACCCTCTAGACTCAGCCCAAAATGGAGCTGGCCAGCACCCCACACCAGTCCTGCTGTCACTGGGGTCCTGAGGACTCCAGGGTCATGGCATGGGTGGCTCATAGAGTGTTACTCTGCTTTGGCCCATGCCCAGCAGGTGGCCAAGCGCCTGTGTGGTCACACAAGTGGCCTCCAGCACTCAGCAGGGCATGTTCTCAGAACTCCAGGGCCCAGAGCCCAGCACATCCCCCTAGAGCAGGCCCTGCCCTTCAGGGAAGCCACGTGCAGCCACCTCTGTCCCCAGGTGGAGGCAGTAAGACTGTCATGAGACTAAGCAGGAAGCCTGGTGTGTGGTGGTCAGGTAGGTGTGGGTAGAGTTAAGCTCTGGGGAGAATAAAAAGCAGAATAACCTAAAGCAGGTCCCAGTCCCACCAAGACTGGCACTGGGCAACAGCAGCAAGCAGGAGGATGCCCCTTCCGGACCGTCCTGGGTGCATGTTCTCAGCAGGCCGGCCCCCGGGGCAGAGGTCTGGGGCACAGCTGAGGAGACACCACTGGTGGCTCGGAACCAGGCTGAATCTCCCCAGCAGGGGGCGCCGGAGGGACGCAGGTGCTTGCCAGGGAGACCCAGCTGCAGGGGGGGGTTGAGGGGGAGGGATGGGGACGACTGCAGCCCCTGGCCTCTTGGAGAGGACTTCATCCCACCTGCCCAGATGGCTGCTCACCAGCAGAGGCAGGCAGGGGGGTCAGTGACCAGGGCTGCGGGCGAGGTGCCCAGTACTGGCCCCAAGGACATGATGCTTCCTGTTACTGGAGTCTGGTTTGCCCCGTGAACAAACCAAACGGGTAAGAGAACTGCGCGGTGGGCCCCTAGGGGTCACAGTCACCCGGGGTGGGGCAGGCCCCCTTCTCCAGCAGGCAGCTCATACCCTACTGTTGAAGGGTCACTGGTCCACCAGGACCCATCCCCAAAGCGGCAATGATGACCAGGAGGAGGGCGAGTGCTGTGCTCTGTGTTGGCCCTCTGCACACAGTCACCCCACAGGCCTCGTGCTGAGGTGCTCCCAGCCCCAGGCCACCCCCTCCTGGGGCAGCAGTCTTCCTGCAAGTGACAGGAAGGCCCTGCAGGAGGACACTGACCTACAGATGCCCCGCATCCAAGAAGCCTGAAACCAAACAGCAACACTGCGCCCTGCACAGACCAGGACTGGCCAAGGGGCTCAAGCCTAAGCACGTGTCTGGGCCGGCCTGTGTCCTCTGCACCAGACCTGACGCAGAGGGTCCCTGGGAGGATGCCCACGACTCTCCTTGTGAAGGACCCCACGGAGGCTGGACCACCTTCCCGGTAACCCAGTGGTACCCCAGCTGGCACCACCAACCCCACCACCCTGCACCACCGGCCTGCAGCACATGAGCCCGTGTGTCTACTCAGGGCTGGGAGCCCAGGGATCACACGCCGGGGGGTACCTGTGCAGGGGCTTGAGGAGGAAGGAGACTCCTTCCAGGCTTCTCCCTCTGCCACTTCTCCCAACTTTCTCACGTCTCTCTCATTTCCGTGCCTGTCCTTGTCCTGTGACCTGATGCAAACCCTCACACACAGCAGTACCTGCACCCCACCTCATCCTGGCAAGAGCTCTGCTCCTTCCCCCAAGGCTGCATCCTGGGGGAAGCAGGACCCCTTCGCGGCGCCATGGATTCGCCCATGCCTGCCCCCTGGCTCAGAGGTCTGCCCTCAGACGACCGGCAGACTGGGAAGGCTCCAGCCCCGGGGCCAAGAGGAGGGGAGTGAGCTGGCCAGCAGGGGGGCCAGGGTCTTGCCTGGACCCAGCGCGTCCCTGTGAGCAGCTCAAGACGGAACGGACCTGGGGGCACGGGCACCACGTGGCGGCCTCCAGTCCTCCTGCACACACTACCCCACCATGTGAGGGAAGATGGCACTTGCTTCTGCACGTTTCACAGTACCCTTTGGCTTTTACTTCAAACAACTGGGTTAATTTATGTGCGTCTGCAGCCCTGAGGGGAACACAGTTATCCTCCCATGTAAACTCTACGGAGGCTGAACAGAGTCCGGGTGCCTGGAAGCTCAGAGGAAGAGGGGCCAGTGGTCACACACACACGGTGGACAACACGGGAGGCCCCTGGGCCGGGGCGATTTTCTGCAGGAAATCTTCCCTATCGGCTCCCAGTCACCCCACCATCAGGAAAGAGCCTCGCCCAGCACCCCTCCCAGGCCTTCAAGAAGGACCCCCCGGAGTCAGCGCAGAGCCCAGGCTGCGAGGGTGGGCGAGAGTGGTACCTGTGTCCGAGTCCTTCTGCTCTCCATTGGCCCCCACGGTGAAGGGCAGCTTCCTCTTGGGCACGCGCTCTCTCACCTCCTTCCCACCATCGCTGCGGTCCAGCTTTGGGGTCTTGGTTAGAGAAACTTTATCTTTGTCCTGGAAAAGAAAGTAACACCTTCAGACACCATCCCCGAATTAAAGTTTCAACGTCCTCACATCTGCAAGGACTTCACTTCCTGTGCCAGAAGAACACACCTCCTATTTGGTATTGGAGCCTTCTACCGCCAGCCATGGCACTGCCCCTGGGATGGACTCAGAGATGAGCAAACACACCTTCAGAGAGGCTTGACCAATGGCGCCCACTGTGCGCTGTAAAGCCTCCCACTGAACAGGAGGAGCCTGTCTGCCCAAGACAGTGGGCTCCCCTTTCCATGAACCCTGGTCCCCCCTCCTTCCCATGGGCAGCCCCCTGCCTGCTCCATGCTCCAGTCATCTCTGGCCTCGCTGTAGGCCTGTGACCCTGCGGGGGTGGCCCCAGGGTGGGCAGCCCAGCCCAGCGCAGGAGCTGGCTCGGATGGTGGTCAGGTATGGCCATCACTCCCGGCCCTGCTGGCCTCTCAGCAGGTTAAGGACCCAGAAGCCCGCATACCAGCCCCATCCTGGGAAGTCTAGTCACACATCTGCCTTGGTGTCACTGTCTGCAGAACCAGAGGTGATGGCCACCTCGCGGGAGGGGTGGAGGGCTCAGACTCCACAAGGCCTCACCCAGAAAGGGCAGCACACAGAGCCCTGCAGGTGAGATGGGACGGGACGCACTCGGTGGCACCTCCAACTATGCAGTGCCCGGCCCACAAGGGCGCCGCACGGCCCGTCGGGCTCACACTGACGTGGCAGACAGCATTGCTACCGCCATGCAGCCCCCTTCCCCAGTGGCAAGCTTTCCTTCTGGAATCCTCCCCACACACACCATCCTTGCAACACCGGGGCCTCAGGTGATCCCGGGAGGGTACACCTAGGCCTGAACGCTGCACAGCCCTGTCTCCTGGGGCCCCAACAACCCTCCGGTCTCAGGAGGTAACAAGACACCCTTGGTGACCAGGGGTCCCACCAGAGCATGCCACAAGCTGCAGGGGCGTCTGGAGTGTGTAGAGGGGCCAGCAGGCAAGGCCCGACACAGGCCCACCTGTCCCCACCTGCACCCCAACCCCGCTGGAGAACAGACCCACCAGCCAAGCCCCAGAATGTCCTCAGCACCTTCCCACCAAGAAAACTCCTGGCCCAGCCGATGAATCTGATCTATAGACAGAAAAAAGATAATCCAAATCAAAACATTTCAGAAATGCAAAACATTTGAAAAATCAATGTAATTCACATTAAGAAAACAAAGTACAGAAATCATGACCCTCAACTATAGAACAGCTAAGGTCCTGACACCAACCACCAGCACTCGGTAAGAAGGTGTCCCCACTCGACACAGGCCCCACTGCAGAGAACGGGGTGCACCCCAAGATGGGGTTCAAGGCAAGAATACCTATAACCACCACAACCACTGAAAAACAAAACCACTTTTTAATGAGCAAAAGAATATGAGCATGCACTTAAGAAAGTATCCACACATAGCCAGTTCACATTTGGAGAGGTGTTTGGCAACAGGAAAACACAAATTAAAACCAGAGAGGCACCAAAGGCGACACCAGTGCTCCCACCAGAAAGGCCGACGGGACAGGCTGAGCAACTGGCCTTGGCTGCTGGGGACCCTCAGAGCTTCTAATAGAGTCCACAGAACAAGCCAGATGTCACACAACTTGCAGTTTTGTTCATAACAGTGAAGAAACAGCAGTCACCCATCAAAAGGCAAATGGGTGCCTCCACTCCAGCACAGCCATGGGTGGAGGCGTCCACCCAGACAACAGCCTTGGGGGGTGGCTCCTCCAGTCAGAGGAGGGCCTCCCCAAACCCTGATCTTCCTGAGGGATGGCAGAATTGGACACCTGAAAGAATCATGAGGAATATACAGTCCAACTCTTCAGATTGGCGAGTGGGTGAGGAAAGCTGCTGGACAGAAAGTGGGCAGTTCCTACACGCTACAGCCAACCAGGAAGTCACTCTGAAGTATGCCGTGTTAATATCAAGAGACATCCAACACACAGGAATAAACCTAACAAAAGATGCTCAAGGCCTCTATGCAGACGACAAACATCCCTGAGAACAGAAACAGGACTGATAAAATGGAGGCCACTTGTGTTCATCACCGTTAACACTGCAAATCTCCCAAACATCTTCACATTCAGAGCAGTCAAAGCCCATCAGATCAACCAACTTTTCCAAAATGTACATGGAAACCAAAGGGGCAAGAATAACAAGAACAATTCTGGAGAACAATGAAAGCAGACAAGTTAAACTAGCAGGTAGCAAGATTACACAACAGGTGGCCCTAGGCTAAAGGCCAAAGGTCCAGAGCAAAGAGCAGAAGTGAGCCCCACCTGACCAGGAGGAACAGACAGCCTTCCAGTGACAGTGACCAGGTGGACATCCATGGGAAGAAAATAAACTTTGACCCTCCTTCACAGCTCAAAACAAAACGGAGTCCAGACGGATCACAGAGAGCCTGTAAACAGGAAAACAGCTGTCCGTCTATAGACATCTCTGAGTGTCAGCATGGATTGGGTCCACCTGGACCAGGTTCTGGGGTGCAAAACTGTGCAGTCACTTTGAAAAGTGAAGTTGCTCAGTCGTGTCTGATTCTGTGACCCCATGGACTGTATGTAGCCTACCAGGCTTCTCCATCCATGGGATTTACCAGGCAAGAATACTGGAGTGGGTTGCCATTTCCTTCTCCAGGGGATCTTCCCAACCCCGGGATCGAACCCGGGTCTCCCGCATTGCAGGCAGACGCTTTACCATCTGAGCCACCAGAGGAGCAGTCACTTTGACCAACTAGTAAAACCTATCTGCCACCTCTGCAGAAAACCCCCTAATGTACGTTGAGTTCACATCCCAGGTCTGCATCCGCACAACAGAGGTGGAGCTGAACGTCCACAGAATGGACACCACGCAGCCCCAGAGGGAGAGCCTCCTTCTTGACAGCAAGGGCCTATCCACAGGAAAGCAGCAGAAATCCCTGCCATGGGTCCTCATGCCCTGTGGGCGGGGAGGCATGGTTAGCGCAGAGGCTTGTGGGGGGCGTCCCCCAAAGACACTGGCGGTGCTGTGAAACCTGATCATGATGCTCATGATGCTCCCAGGTTCTAGAAATGAAAGGTGCATTTCTACTTCAGTAAAACTTGAGTACCCAGCTGCTGGCTAACAGCACGCACACACTGTGCACACTGCTTTGGACTGTGGGCTTGAGTCCTCACGCCCACTCCCCACAGCTTCCTGTACAACCCTGGGCGCTCCTCCACAGACACCCCCCCACTCCAAGTCTGGGTGCTCATCACTCTCAAGGTTGGACCCATCCCTTCCCTCATGGAGTCTGCCGTGGGCACATGTGGCTGTCACACAGCTGTGCCCGGTGAGCACTCAGGGAGCTACGGCCCAGGTCCTACAGAGCGGGGCAGGGTGTGGGCTGGACTGGGAGCAGAAGGGGCTTACACTCGGCACAGTTTGTTCATTGAGGCTTTTTCTCCATTCCTTCTGTGCCCTCACAGACAAGCAGCAGGCCCCAGGCAACACCTGCCTCGCAGGTCACGGGGACCACAGGAGTCCATCCCGGATGGCAATACCCTGCCCCTTTGCTGCCACCAGAAAGCTTGTCTGGGGACCTCCCTGGTGGTCCAGAGCTTAAGACTGCGCTTCCACTGGAGGGGGCGCAGGCTCGACCCCTGGACGGGGAACTAAGATCCGGCAGACCCCTGCCCCTGCTGCCCTTCCTGGGCTTCAGCATCTGCACGTGGATCCTGAGAACCAGCATTCCTTCAGTTTCCCAGCATTCAGAGGAGCAGGGAGCCTGAGGCCTCATCCAAGACCTGCTCGAAAACCACACGACAGAGCAGCACCAAGCCACACCCAGCTTCCACATGAGGTCATCTGTGCACCGCCCCTTCCTCCTGAACAGGAGCCAGGGTACGGGCCACAGACTGCCTTCGCGGGTGGCCCTCCCTCAGGAAGGCTGTGAGTCTGTGATTCTGCAGATCACCCTGGAGGGAACACTGGGGTCATGGTGCGTGGAGCACACGACATCCCATTTCCTGTTCACACTGGGTTGAGCAAAACTGGGAGTCCAGTTGCCCAGCAGTGTCTCGGTCAGGACCGCTCACATGGCCACCGTCACATTTGGTCTGCCTGCAGCTGAGGTCAGAATGCGGGGTCCTGGGGTCTCTCAGACAGGCACCAGCTTCTGTCCACGGACCTAGTGCTGAAAGCACTCTGCTGCCAAACGACAAACGCATCCTTCAGAGGAAGCCGGTGCTGTTGTCCACAGCGACCCAGACCACGGCAGCTCCTCCCGTGCTGGCCCCAGAGGGGGCCCAACGCCAGCGCCCTGCAGAGGGACAAGCAGAGCAGCCAGGGCGGGCAGGCGGGCAACACCCAGGTCTGACCCTGCACAGACGCGGGAGCTCACCTTTTTCCCGGGCTGCTTCTCCACCATGTCGCTGCTCAGGGAACGCTCTTCCTGCTGTGGGGTTCTAGAACACCCACCCTTGGGCATCGTTTCTCCTCACTGGGCCTTCATTCACGCCGCCATCGCTTCATCATCAACCGTCTGCTTTAAAACAGAGGACATGGGATTAAGGTTCGGTGACCCCACAGGAAACCCAGGCACCTCCAGTCAGCATTGCATGATGTGTGGGTGCAGTGGCCCTTCTGAAGGGGCTGTGCTCCCCCGTCAGGGCCCAGGACAGGGCTTATCCTCCAACCACTGGTCAGCCCCGGCAGGGCACTGTCTACACCCCACAATAGAGAACACAGCGGGGCCTTGGGGTTCACGTGGGAGTCCAGCTACCAGGCAACTAGAGGCCCCATGCATCCCATGGAGTTGGTCAGTCCCACTCGCCACCCTCCCTGCAGAAACCCAGCAGAGGCTCTGCCCAACTCGATGTCTCACTACTGCATGCTGCTCCCTAACCACCTGGCACGTGCCAGCCTCTCTCTGCACATGTTCACGAGTCTCTTCTGCCTGTGGCCGCAATGACCCAACCCAACCCGAGCCTGCCTGGCGTGGACAGTGCCGCATGTCCTGTCCATCACATCCAGGCTGTTCACTGTGTTTGGCAGAAGGAACAGGAAAAGCATGTCTGCTCTGTCTTCCTGGCATTGCCCTCCTCAGACCTCATCCTCACAGTCAGAGAGAGCATATCACACCAACCATATCACACCCCCGGGGCCTGCCATGCTGGACAAGGGTCTCTGCACACAGCTCACCAGAATTAGAATCAGCCTCTGCTCTGAACGGCTTTGCAAACATACTGTTCAGAAGCATCTGGAGTGGGAGCTCCAACCTGCCCTTCACCAGCCTCCCAAGAACCTGTCTTCTTTCTCCATGTCAACTGATAAGAGTTCACAAAGGACTCTGGGCACGTAACTGGCTGACACACATCTAGTGGCACCACACGGGGGCCCAGGTTTGCCTCCGCATATCCCAGGGCTGAGGCCAGAAATGAGGTTTCCTGTCTATAATTGAAACTGGGAATTCCAAGCTTTCTTCCACTTTCCTACTACAAAACCGGACCATCTCAGCCTGAACTATGGCATCTCAGAACCTGACTCAGGACAGCAGCTGAAGCTCCATACTACCTGGGAACTCATCTGTAATGTTTCCATAAAAACTTGAAAGATTATGCAGAAGGTAAATTTTTTAAAAACTCCTAACTGCCTAGTCTCAAGACAAGAAAAACTGAGCCAAGGAGCCCTGGGACACTCGCCCCTCTTGCTCCCAGACATGGGCACCTCTGAGTGTGGGTGGCCACCTCACAGATCCATGAGTCCTGGACCCTGATCTCGTGGTGTCCAGACTAGGAGGGCACGCAGAGGACCAGTCTACACTTTCAAAACTCATCTTAGTACATGCCCTGTGGATCTGAGCTGCACAAAGCCAGGCCACTCTTCATTAATCTTGTTTCCTTTTGTAAAATAGTTACTTTTCAGTAAAGGTCTACTGTGGCAAACCCTCAGGCATGAACCCTGAGGATTCAGGCCCAGCTGCTGAGCTCCTGTGTGGCGACCCCGGGCACAGGGAGGAGCGGGAGGACTTGCTATTGGGAGCACGGTCAGGAAACCACACAGTGACCCCTGTGCAGAAGCCCACGTTGGCAGGAGTAAAGTAGGGAAAAATCTTGTATAAGGAAGGAAAGAACCCTGCTAATAAACCTAACAAGGAAAGCAGAGAACCTCAAGTTCCATAAATAAATATTAATTTAAAAAATTAACGACACAGTTTTTAAAAAGCTGAAGAACAGTGCTGACACAGCCTGATGCTGACACAGGCCCCCCAAAGACCGAGCCCGTGTGCAGGGGAGCTGCATTCCCACTGAGGACTTTGCCGCCAGCAGAGTCCACATGCAGAAACGACAGTGATTCCGCGCCCCCCCCCCCCACACACACAGAGAACCCACAGATCAGCACGAACAGGCCACTGGATGACAGACAGAGAACATCTCCGCAGCCTCACGGTAAAGAAGATGACTGCACAGCCAGAACACTGACCATAATGGCCAAGTCTGCAAATTCTGACACCTGGAAAGCAGCACATTTTGCTCATTAAAGGTCGTCATCCCAAAGGAGAAGAGGGAGCTTCCTACACACGCATCTGCCGGCAAGCCCTTAGGCAGCCTCCGCAGAGAGCACCCACAAACCGGCAAGCCAGAGGGTGCACGTCGACTGTAGACATGGATGTGAGACTTAAACAGGCCCTTCACAAGAGGAAATCCAGATGAGAAATGCAAACAGAAACCAAAACAAGATACAGAGCATCAGCAAGGACACAGAGCAGAGGAATTGACGTCCTGACGGGAGCGCACGCAGAGCCACGCACACAGCCCCACCACACAGGCCCCAGCGGCCCCAGGGGCAACTGAGTCACACAGGCCCAACCATCTCCCGAGTCGCGGGAAAAAAGGGCATACTGTCTGCCTAACTGAGGCGACAGGACGACTAAGACATTGAGTGGTGATCTCTCTAAAAGTGTGGGGGGGAGTCACGCCTGGGAGTGTGACAGCAGTTTTCCACACAAAGGCTACACCCATCTGCACTTTGTGAGAATGAGATTCTACATTTTTATCAATACTTTGCAGACTTTTAGATGTTACGTTACATTTCACAGTAATAAAGTTTAAAATGCTGGTTATGGACAGACTGCACCCTCGGAGGTGATTAGAAAGTGGGGGGCTGGTTGCCAGGCTCTGTTCCAGGACCATCTCCCTTCAGGGGGCCCCATGCCTCGTACAGAAGGGCAGGTCACTGGACACGGGGCAGCAGCTCAGGGCTCCCAGCCTGCAGGGAGGCCCTCCCCTTGCACAGAGCACATGACAAGCCACTGTAACTGCGGCCAGAATGGAAACAAAACCCTGATCAATCAAAAGTGAACACACAGCTCTAGGAAGATGCGGGGGAAGGGGCTGGAAACACAGGAGGAAAAACCACCACCTACACAGAGGGGACCAAGATGCACAGGAAATGCAGGAGAAGACAGGGACAGGCTGGCACCCACCTGAGAACTCAGGTGACCAAGAGCACAGGGGGCAAGTCCACATACCTCCAAGGCTGATCCAAGGAGAAAGAAGGTGACAGATACGACCAAGAAACAAAAGCACAAGCCAGAGGAAGACAAGACTGAAGACCCAGAGAAGGACAGCTCTGGGGAGAGACAGGACAGGAAAAGTGGCCCCGGGCGACCCTGCAGCACTGTCAAAAGCTGGGGACACAAAGCCCACCGACTAGGCAGCTGCAGGACAAGTGGGGAGAAGAGCCAGCACCAGGTCCAGAGTGACCCCCACAGGGTCACCACAGGGAGAAGGCAACCAGAGAGGTGGGGCAGCCACGCTGGTGTTAGAAACCTGCAAGCCTGGTTCAATGCTCAAAAACTAATCAAAACAACCCACCACATTAACAGGTCAGAGAAGAATCACCCAATCCTAACGACTGATGCAGGAAAAGTATCGGACATTCAAAGCCCAAGACAAAGACCCTCGCCACCACTGGGTCCAGGAACCCCTCAGAGAGAGGAGGAGCGTGGACAGCATGTGAGACATGAGACACGCCGTCCTCCCACTCCTGCTTCTGGACATCGTCCTTGAAGCACCAGTCAGCGAATGAGGAAGAAAAGGGGGGAAAGAGATAAACTGATTGGGACGGAAAAATAAAACATTCTACTTGATAATGACATGACTGTCTATCTAAAAAATTGCAAGGAATCAACCAAAACCTCCTAGATACAGTGAACTCAAAGAGGTTGCAAAATAGCAGATCAACACACAAAAACCCACCCTATGTGTACAAACTAGCAAGAACATGTATCATGTATCAAGAACAACAAAGTATCATTAACAAGTGCTCCAAATAATAATGGAATACTCAGGTATACATCTTAAAAAAAAAAAAAAAAAAACTATAAAAACCTGTACAAATTTTAGGAAAAACAATAGGAGAAATCTTTGAGACCTCAGGTAGGCAGCGTTCTTAGACACACCACCAGCAGCGCCGTTCATTCACAAAGGGAAACCCTGGTCCTCTGCATCTCCACCAGACTGAAAGCCGCTCAGTGAAGACCTGCTTTACAGGATGAAGAGACAAACTGCACACCACAACTCAGACAAACAACAAACATCCAAACAGAAAATGGACAAAAGACACAAGCCGACTTTTCACCAAAGGAGAAACACGAGCATGAGAGGGACTCTGGGGACGTGCCCTGAGATGCAGTCCACCTCCTGCGGGTTTCCTGACCATACTCCGTCCCACCATTGCTTCAGCATGTTCAACAGCCATGGTTTAGAAAGTGGAGTAACACACAACACAAAGTACCAGGAAGCATCACACTCACATCTCGTGAAAGTCACCTGTGAACATGTTTCCAGGGTGTGTGAAGGGCAAAGACAGAAAGACTGTTTTCCTCACAATGAGAAGCTGTCAGGACATTTCAGAAACACTGGCCTAAGTGGGTTAGGACAGAAATCTGTTGCTTTTCTACACATTAATAATGAACTGTCAGAAAAAAATCCCATTTTGAATGGTATGAAAGAATAAAATACCTAGGAATAAACTTATCTACAGAGATGAAAGATCTACACTGTGAAAACTATAAAACATTGATGAAGGAAATTTGAAGGTGATATAAAAGTATGGAAAGATATCTTGTGCTCGAGTTGGACAAATTAATACTGTTAAGATAGCCAGATTATCCAAAGCAATCTGCCAGTTGAATGCAATCTCTATCATAATATCTATGACATTTTCCACAGAACTAAAACAAATAACCCTAAAATTTACACAGAACCACAAATTTTGCCAAATTGCCAAAGCAGTCTTTGTGTGGCCTGTAGGAGCGTGGTTCTCCAACCAGGGATCAGACCTGTGCCCCTTGCCCCGGGAGCACAGAATCTTAACCACTGGATGGTGAGGGAGTTACTGGGGAAGGAACAAAGCTGGAGGAATCATGCTCCCTGACTTCAGACTAGACTATAGAGCTCCAAAAATCAGAACAGTATGGTGCTGACAGAGAGACAGACACTTAGATCACAGATCAATGTAACAGGACAGAGACCCAAAAACCTATGCCAAATCAATCTATGACGAAGAATACACATGGAGAAAAGACAGTCTCTTCAATAAGTCATGCTGGGAAAACTGGATAGCTATATGTAAAAGATTAAAGATTAGAACATTTCCCCACACCATATACAAAAATAAATTAAAATGGATTAAACACCTAAATGTAAGACCGTAAACCATACAACTCCTAGAAGAAAACACAGGCAGAACTTTCTTTGATGTAAGTCGTAGCAATGTTTTTTTGGATCCATCTCTAAAGGCAAAAGAAATGAAAGCAAAAATAAACAAACAAAGGGGGTCTAAGTAAACTTTAAACTTTTGCACAAAAGAAATCATAAAAAGGACAAATTACTGAATGGAAGAAAACACCTGCAGATGATATAACCAAAAGGAGTTAATATCCAAATTATATAAACATGAATCTCCTGCCAGTCCAGTGGTTAGGACTCCATACTTTCACTGCTAAGGACATAGGTTCAGTCCCTGGTCGAGGAATTAAGATCCCACAAGCCTTATACTGTGGCCATATGTGTGTATATATACATAGATATATATAATATAGATATATATATATATATTACATGTAAATATATATACAACATATAAAGAATTTAGACCCTGAAAACATTAAAAAAAAAAAATCAGAAAATGAGCAAGAGACCTGAATAGACATTTTTCCAAAGAAGACACACAGATGACCAACAGGCACACGAGAATAGGCCTCACGCTGCTGATGCTGAGAGAATGCAAACGAAAACCACAGTGCGGTGTCACGCCACACTGTTCAACGGCCGTCATTAAAGCATACAAATAACAAACACTGGAGAGGATGTGGAGAAAAGGGAGCCCTCATGCACTGTTGGTGGGAATGTGGACTGGTGCAGCCACTGTGGAGACGAGTATGAGGTTCCTTAAAAAACTAAAGACAGAACTATCATATGACCCAGCAATTCCACTTTGGAATAAGTCTGGAAAAAAACAAAAATACTAATTCAAGATGATACGTGCACCCCAATGTTCACAGCAGCACTAGTCAGAATAGCCAAGACTTAGAAACAACCTAAATGACCATCTGCAGATGAATGGATAAAGAAGATGTGATGTGTGTATACACACACACACACACACACACACACACACACACACACACTGGACTATTACTCAGAGATAAAAAATGAAATTTTGCAGCAACAGAGATGGATTTGGAGAGCATTACACTAAGCCAAGTAGGTCAGACAGACAAAGACACGCACTGCATGATACCGCTTCTGACAAACACAAACTGGTGACTAGACTCACAGATGTAGAGGACAAACCAGCGGCCACTGGCAAGCAGACGTAAGGCAGAGGGCAGGAGAGAGGTGTGGGCTTAACAGACTCCTATGTATAACAGAAGTAAGCTGCAAGGATACACTGTACAGCACAGGGAATTATAGACAGTATCTTACAGTAACTGTGTTGGAGTCTAATTTATAAAAACACTGAATCACTACACTGTATACCTGAAACATACATAACAATATGGCAAATCAAGTAGGCTTCAATGAAGGAAAACAAAGAACCTTAGTTTTGTGACTGGGCAGGTGGGTCTGTGCTGGAGACCCCAGGACCCAGCAACCTCACGGCGGCTACCCAGGCCCCCAGCCGCCCCAGGTTGTCACATGCAGACCGTGGGGAGCAAGACCCAAGTCAGCGGGAGGCTGGACGCTGCCCCTGCTGTGAATACGTTATCACCACGTGGACATGCCCCACCCCACCCGCATGACACCCTTGGGTAGATCTTTCATCAGTTTCTAAATTAAGACGTGATGGCAGCTTCACAGGCAACTCGACACTCTTCCAGCCAGTTGGTTCGAAAAAGCCTTAATTGTGACTTTGACGATGGTTTTCCGGCCACGTGACTAGGCAGCCAAGAGGCTTGAGGACTCAGCACCACCATCCTCAGGCATGGGCAAGGCCCAGGGTCGAAACGAGGACACTGCCTCCAGCAGCCTGGAGCGGCCTGGCTGAACACACACACACACACACAAGAGCACACAACACACAACCTTCCAGTCTGGGCCACCAGCCCCGTGTGAAAGTGCCAACACCTCCCGTCCTGGCACTTTCCCACAAGGCTCAGATAACAGCCATCACCACCGTGGGAACCAAACCCCCAGGAGCCCCAAGGCACCCGGCCTACAAAAGGTGCCTTCCAAGGAAGGGGAGGGGCCGCTGGCCCAGAGCCAGGGCCTCTGGGGGCCCTCCCGCTCTGCATGGCCCTCAACAACTCCCTGTGCCCCCAGGATGGCCTGCGCCGCTGGACAAACTGAAGGACAGCTGACAGAGAATTCTGTACAAGCCTAACACTTTGGACATAAAGGGACATCTCCCCAGTCAGGAAACTAGGCAGACGGATGGACACATGGAGCAGAGCACCAAGGTGGGAGTCGCTGGCCCAGCCTCACGTGGCTGGCGTGTGGTGATCACAGGCCTCCCGCTGCAGAGGTGGATGCCCTCCGGGTGAGCCCAGGAGGAGGACCCGCTGTCTCCCCCTCCTCCTCCGGAAGGCCCGGCGCCCACGCACAGGTGACCAAGAAGGGGTCTCTCTGGGGGTCTGAGAGACCCCATGCACCCCACGGTGCATTCCCGCAGCATGTTCTCACTGAGGCTGCTTTTTAAAAAGACCATTCACATCAGCCTGCTGGTCCGTGTGCTCTGACAGTGCGCTCGCCCCATGTGGCCGGCGGCGCCTCAGCTGGTGGTCTGCTAGGCCTGTGTGGACTTGGAGAATTTTAGGGAGAAGACTGCAGGTTGGTCTCTGAGCAAGCCTGGGAGGGTACCTTGCTTTTTGGTAGCCTTTTTCTACAAAACACTTTAAGAAGCAGAGTGTACGTGGACGCAGTGTTTCCAGCACAGGTAGGTCCCTTGCAGGCTGCCGTTGAGTCTGGCAGCAGTGTCCCCTCTGACAGATGGCTGGGCCAGGGTGGCCTTGGCCCTGGGAAAACCTCAGCAGCACGTGACAAGGGCAGCAGCCTCGGCGGTGCCCGGCTTGGACAAGCGGACGTGCGGGGCTGCAGGCGTATCATCGTGGGGCCCAGTAGAGGATGCATCTGGGGGGTGCTCACACCTGTCCTGTGACACCGTGAGAGATGGTGACGCTGCTGCACCAGGAGGCGCCTCACAGCTGCATTTCACGTGTCTCACGGCAGGGGAGCCTTGGAGATGGGTTCACTGGGTCTGGGTTCCCGCTGCAGGCTGAGAACAAAGGCAAGAGGAGGAAGCTTCTTGGCAGGTTTGTCCCATGGCACAGGACAGACGCTGAGCACCCCACCTTACAGTAGGCAGTGTCCCCAGATGCATCCTCCGCTGGGCCCCACGATGACACGCCTGCAGCCCTGTACATCTGCTTGTCCAAGCCGGGCACTGCCGAGGCTTCTGCCCCTGTCACGTGCTGCTGAGGTTTTCCCAGGGCCAAGGCCACCCCGGCCCAGCCATCTGTCAGAGGGGACACTGCTGCCAGACTCATGGCAGCCTGGAAGGGACCTATCTGTGCTGGAAACACTGTGTCCACATACGCTCTGCTTCCTAAAACAGAAAGCTTTTTGTAGAAATACAAAAAGGCTACCAAAAAAATGATCATCTCTGCTTTCCTTACATTTAAATAATCGGCTGGTAATTTCCCTCTTTTAATAGCAAGGTTTGCCAGGGGGATGCATGGAACAAAACAAGCCTAATGAGTTAACAAATAAATCATCCACAAATAAACCCATAATGAAGCCACCTCCTTTTCCCCAAAAGTCACCATCAGCCAGCCTTGGGGATGAGGGACCAGGGAGGGACGCAGTGTCCTCAGCTCCCGACGTGTCACCGTGGAACTTGAGCAAGGAGACGTCGGCTGACCTCTCAGAGCAACTGCACTGGCCGAGACCTTTTAAACACAGGTCTAGCACCTCAAACAAGAGCTGTAAGCGCACACCCCAGCCTCAAGCCCTGCTCGTAGTGACCCTGTGCCTTTGTGACACTGGGGGCATGGCCTCTGCCCCCCTCCGAGAGCCTGGGGGCCCTTCCCCGGCACTGGCACTGCTCACTCGGAGTAGGACATGCGCTGACGGTGGCAGACGCTCACCCAGACTCACCTCCTCCCTCGAGAGCCGGCTTTGGCAAAACCTAAGAGAAGGCCTCTCCTGGGTGGAGCAGCGGAGCTCACAGACAGACAGAGTGATTGTTCCTTAGTGAGAGGGCACTGAGAATACAGGGAAAATGCATTAGCCCAAACACCCCACTTCCTGTGGGAGGGGTCCTCGTGTACAACGGCTGGAAACTGCAAACAAAGTGTGTCCATGACTCAGCGGCTGGGAGCACCCGGCACATGGAGCACCCACAGTGGTCCCTGCAGGTCACGAAGAGCTCTCTCGATGGGTTGAGTCCCAGGTGAGCACACTTACGCCGCACACCTAAAACCTGTGTGTTTACAAGAGAAAAGCTCCACGTTTCCCTTCAGGAGACACTGGAAGGGGCTGAATGGCAGGCCCACCCCCAAAGGTCTCTCCACGCAGCATTTGTGAGTGCAACTTGACTGGGGAAGAGGGAGCCAAGTGAGGGTCTCGAGGTGCTCTGAGCAGACCCTTGCCCCAGCGCAGGCGTCCTGGCGAGAGAAAGGGGACGGTGCCGTGGCCACAAGCCCAGGAAGCTGGGGGCGGCCGGGGCCTCTGCCGGGCCTGGCGAGGGGCGTCCCGCCAGCAATCCCACTCACAAGTCTGGCCTTCAGAACTGAGGATGCACTTGTGCTGCCCCTAGTGCCTGGTGCATGGTGACTATTACCGCGGCCCTAGGGACTAAGACAATATCTACGCACACAGCAACTGGCCGCTTGCTCCCTAAGCTTCTCCCCGCATCCTGGGAACCGTTGGCCCCTCAGACCCCTGGCTTCAGGGTCACCTCCACCTGAGGAAGGCCCCAGGCCTGGCTTTCTGGCTGCTCCCCTCACCCAGGGAAAGGGACTCTGAGCGTGGCTAGTCTGAGCCAGGGAGTGGTCATCACAAAACCTGGGGTTTGTTTACAGCAAATTAACAACATTCTCCGTTTAGCCCAAAGCAAGAGGCTGGTCATTTGAAAAGACCCTGATGCTGGGAATGACTGAAGGCAGGAGAAGGGGACAACAGAGGATGAGAGGGTTGGATGGCATCACCGACTCAATGGACATGAGTTTGAGTAAGCTCCAGGAGTTGGTGATGGACAGGGAGGCCTGGCATGCTGCAATCCATGGGGTCGCAAAGAGTCGGACACGACTGAGTGACTGAACTGAACTGAAGAGGCTAGTGGGCACTTACTGCTCCCTCCCTGGAGAAAAGGGACGGCTGGGAGGGGACCCAGCAAGGACTTCTGATAGCCCTCCCATTGCCAGTGCAGGCTTTCCTCCCCGCCAGACCCTCCCTGGAGTCACCAGCATGTCAATACCTGTAAATGGTGGTCCTAGTACCTCTTAGGTGGCAAAGCCTGAGGTATTTCCTCTGGCCCTATAAGAAAAAGAGGGCCAATCCTGTGTCAGCCCAAGGCTCTGACAGACACACTGAAGGGCAGGTCACAGCTGCTCTGAGGTCTGAGATGGAAAGGCAGAGACTGCTGGGTAAGAAAGAAGCAGTTACAAGATAGTAGGATCTCATTTTTGCTAAAATGCAACAGGTAATAATAAAATAAAATTAATCTGCAAAGCAAGAATCCAGAAAAGTGAGTAACACAAGGATCCCAGCGGGAATGTTTCTGGTCTTATTTGTATTTTGTAATCTTCCACTATGTACATACAGTGCCTCTGTCATCCAGTTAACAGAATCAAGCTGAGGGAACTGCAAACTGCCTCCACAAACCTCATTTAAGATTCTGTGTTCTACTGATCATTTTACCTACATAATATGGAGAAACTCTACAAGTTTGGTCCTAGGACAGTTATTTCACAGGCACTGTGGGAATGAGTGTCCCAAGTGAGCAGCTCGGGGAGTCCAGAATAGAACCATGTCGCACCCAGAAACCCCTCCAGGCCAGGAAGCTGGAGGCTTCCAGGGGACTCTACCTGTCACAAGTCCCATTCAGGTAGGACAGGGACAGGAGGTGAGATCTAAGCTCCACAGTGAGAGCCAGAGCTGGGTCATGAAGGGACCTGGGGGCTCCCCTGGACACAAGCCAAGGTGTGCCAAGTGGCCAGCTTGCTTCAAACTGCACCACCTGCCGATTAAAAACAAAACACAGGTACTTCCCTGGTGGTCCAGCGACTCCACGCTCCCTATGCAGGAGGCTGGGGTTCAGTCCCTGGTCAGGGAATCAGATCCCGCATGCTGCAACTAAAACTTCCCTCAAGCTGCAACTAAGACCTGGTGCAGCCAAAAGGAATGAATAAATAAATAAATATTAAAACACACACACAAATAAAAACAATCACAAAAAAACCTAAGAAACTTTAAAAAAATTACAGGCTGGGCGAGCCAGTCAACAGCAGCAACTGAGGTCAATTCTGCATCCTCAAAGCCCACACAGCACCACTGTCTGACGCACATGTTCACAGCGTTGAGGTTTAGTTCTTTTCCAAACGATTCCAGGAATCTGGAGGGCAGTAAACATGTTTAAATTGGGTTGGTTCCTTTTGTGATTTCCTCACAGGAAGGATTTTCTACCCTTGTCATCTTACAACAAAGTAACAATGTAGAAGCAAACAGAAAAGTATGAAGAGTAATTAAAGAAACACTGATGCATCCATCGTCTGTTCATTTTGCCATATTTGGTCTGGAATGCATTATATAAAATAATACACGCGTAGCTGCAGCCCTGATGAATCCTGCTGTTTCCTCCTCTCTTCTCTGAAGATTCTGGATCATCACCACACATGTCTTCACACTCGTGCTACATGCTACACTGTCAGCCTCTACACACGACATGTGGTGTTCTTAAAGGAAACATGTAGTGCAGATCCTCATACACCTTTGCCCTCCAGAATGCTTTGGGGATTCATCTAGGCTTCTGTTAAATGTAGTTCTACTTTATTATGACTGCAGTGTGGTATTTATTTTCTCTTGTTGACTGGCATTTGTATTGTTTCAACTCTGGCAATACAAACAGTGCTACAGTGAACACCCGTCTTTACACTTCTGTACGCGTATACCTAAAAGTTTAAGGCTTACCACTAGAAATCAAACTACAAGAAACTAAATCCTTGTAAAAACCTGATTCAGGACTTACCTGGTGGCTCAGTGGTAAAGAATTTGCCTGCCAATGCAGGAGACACGGGTTCGATCCCTGATCCAAGAAGACCTCACGTGGTGCCTGGGAGTTATCAAACTAAGCCCGGGCGCTGCAACTACTGAGCCCACGTGCCCTGGAGCCTGTGCTCCACAACAGAAGAAGTCACTGCAATGAGAAGCCTGAGCACTGCAACTTAGCCCCGCTCATCACAACTAAAGAAAAGCCCACACAGCAACCAAGACCCAGCACAGTTAATAAATTTTTTTAAAAAACCTGATGCAGCTTCACACTGGCACAGTCATTCACACCACTCTCTCTGTCACTTCTGGTGGTGGCATTATGTCTTCAGTTGTAAAACTATCATGAGATCTTGACTGAGAAAGGGGAAAAGGAATTCTGCATGTAAGAGAGTCTTCTGTGGAATAAGACCAGGTTCTACCCAAAGTCACTAATCAGGAACTTTCACCTAAACAGAAACTGAATTCGAAGCTCTGAGACAAAGTTCAGGGGCAGCAGAGGTGACAGCACAAGGGTCAGGGGAGCCCTGAGGCCCCAGAAACTATGAAGGACCAGTGAGAGGATCCATTTACAGCTTTACCCCAATCCTCAAAGGGTTCAGGACCCAAACAAGATTGATGGTTTTCTGTTCCTGAAAGTGCACAGCAAAGTGGCAGGTGAACAGGAGAAGGCCCCGAATGAAACAAAAGTATACTTGACTGTGCAAATAACCTCCAGAGAGATGGAATGGAGGAGCATCGCTATAATATACACGACTTCAGGCTCCTTTAATCCAGGGGAAAAACCTGTAAATCATAACCCAGGTCATGACTAAAGTTGCTTATATGCAATATTTTTAAATGTTTAAATGGATATTTCCACTGACAAACACATGAAGCCCAAGTCACTTGTGTGTTTCTAAGGAGGTCGGCTGAAAACAACCACAGAGGCAACGTGGGGCCCCTTCTCTCCATGGGAAACGCATCGCAGGACTTTTCTTTTTAAGTTACCAGGGAAAGCAGTCAAGCCACCAAGCTACAAGGGGGCAGCCTGTGGACCTCTTAGTAAACAGACCCCGCCAGGCAGCCCCTCCCAGCAGGACTGTGTGGGTGGTGAGACGAGGCTTGTCACCTTGGCAACAGCTCTAAACATATGTGAGGTGACACCAGATGATTCCTGAAAGCTGTAAATAGAGGATAATGTCACAAAAATTCCAGATTAAAGGAATTCCAGATTAAAGGAGCACCCATCCCCTCCCCTTATTACCCTGCCCATGGCTTAAATCCCACTGGTACCAGTGAAAGCAATTCCATGTATGCATGCGTGCTTCCAATCCCAGAACACTGCAAAATTACATACCTGCAGAAGCAAAATAAGGCCTCTGGATGAACCATCTTTGTACAAACTTGTGTACAGACATGAAGCAGCCACAAGACGGCAGCCTAGTGGCACAGGGCGTGAGCCACCTCAGAGGCGTCCAGTCCTCCTTCCCACACATCACCTGAGCCTCCCCAGGCCCGTGGGTCCAAGGTTCCCAGGACTGGCTCAGCACCTGGCTTCACAGGCAACCAGGAAGTCCCGGGAAGGGGGGTGGGGTGGCGCTGTGTGGCAGCCACAGCCCGAGGAGCCACCCCGAGGGAGGGCCCAGGCCAGACACTCTAAGGTTCAAGCCTCAGAACTCAGTTCCAGCTTCATTTGGAAAACCGAGTCCATTTCATCTTTGGAGAGTTTGACACCTTGGAGCCAAACCATTCAGTCCAGGATAAACCAGTAGTATAAATAGGGGACCTCCTGACAGGCTTGCAGAGAGATGGCCCAACATGAACCAAACGGCACAGAAGGGAAGCAGGCGTGCCCTGGCGCGACTCCAGCACCGTCTCCGTGGATCGGAAGCGTCTGCCCTGGACCCTTCAGTCTTCCAGTCTGCAATGTGGTGAAGAGAAACACACTTTTCTCCTATCTTCTTCCTACCATATTTTTAAACAATTGTACAGAAACAAGGCAAATACACCCCTGGATCATGAGCTGACATTTTTAAGAGAAAAAACAAACAAAACTGATATTTCATATTGCAAAAATCTATGTATGGGCCCTACAGATACACTTCTCAGTACAGTCATCATTAGAATCAAATACTAAATATTCCAAGGAAAAGACAATTATATGTTAAAATGGAGTTGTTAAAAATGTTCTGAGAAATTGTTTTTATAGAATAACCAAACTTTCATTTACTCAGTATCTTCTTCAGTAATTCCTCCACATGGGGAAGGGGTGGAAGACAGAGGAGGTGCGGACAGGGGCCTGGGCAGGTCCTAGACTCAGGAGGACCTCCAGTCACCACCACTCATAAACCTAACTTCCTGAACAGACATACAATCAACAGCTATAAACTCCAGTGCTTTGTTGTAAAGCTTTAGCTATTTAAACTGCATCTGTGGCAAATTCTCTCAAAGCATGTATCAACTCAGATTGCCTTCTGTGTGATCTTCTGTATAAGTCACAGTACACAGGTGTACCTATGCACGAGGCTGGCATGGCGAGGGAGGAGGGGGTGCAGCAGGCAAGCCCCATGTCTCTTGTCAACAACCTGCTCCAGAGAGAGGACCTGGTCTCGAGTCCACTCCAGGGAGGAAACACACGTGAATGAGGGTGCGTCTGGCACCAGGTTCACTGCCAACACTCACTGCTCCTGCTTCCTGGTGTTCACACGAGTGCCTTGGGCCCTGAGACAGAATCCCAGGACCGTGGAAGGCTCCCTCCCCTGTTCTGGCTCCAAACCTGATGGAGTAGAGGGAGTGAAGGCCTGCATGACAGGCTGCTTCAGGCCAGGGCTTCAGGAAGTCGGGCCCCTCACCGCCTGCAGAGTGGCTGTGGCCGTGGCACACACTTCATGCTCATGGGCTGAAGTCGTGAGCAAGCCATTCAACCCGCTGCTCTGTCTCCCAGTCTATAAATGAGGACAAACATCACTGCCCTGTGAGGCCACGTGGACCCAGGCAAAGCAACTGTCAGCAACGACAGCGCCCACTCCTCAGGGAGCATGTGGGGCTTAACAATCCATTTCAATTGCATTTGCATGGAGCTGTACTCTCAAGTGTTATTTTATTTACAGCCCCTGACGAGTCTCAGCTGAACAGATGGTATTGTCTGAGCTCAGGTAATCGTGGGGGTACCGACCAGGCCTCTGTGCAGGGAGGGCATCCAAGGACCAGCTCTCAGGACCACGGCCACTGGACTAGCAGCTCCAAGTGAACCAACCAACACAGACTTGAGAGGATAAAATAATTCCATCTTCCAAAATTACGCTGAATCAAGGAATCTTAGGGACAAATGCAGGCACTCCTCTGCAGCCTGGAGAAGGCATTTGGGAGTAGGAGAACCAGGGGCGAGAGCAAGGCTCGTATAGCAGGCAGGCAGAAGCCTGGCCGAGGCCTGCCCAGCTCAGGGCCGGCTCTCCACTCTGTCTTCACCTTCAGGAAACACTGAAGTGCACTTCTCTGGTTTCATTATGAAGCTTCAGTAAAGAAGATCATTCGGAAGAAGTGAAAGTTGCAGGTGAAAATATATAAACACAGCACAATGGAAACGAGATGAGAACTGAGAGGAAAGGCAAGTGGGCTCTATGTCCTAGGTGAGAGGAAAGGCAAGTGGGCTCTATGTCCTAGGTGAGAGGAAAGGCAAGTGGGCTCTATGTCCTAGGTGAGAGGAAAGGCAAGTGGGCTCTATGTCCTAGGTGAGAGGAAAGGCAAGTGGGCTCTATGTCCTAGGTGGGCCAAAGAACCAGGGGGTCATTTCCCCACATCTCACACTGAACTTCTCTAAAGCTGTACAGGTTTCAAAATCCTCAAAAGCTGTACAGCCACCAGGAAACCGAGAAAGGCTGGTTTGTCACATATCATTAACTTCCAAGGTGACTACGAAAATGGATAATTCCCAAACTTGTAGAGAAAAAAAACTAAAAAGGCAAAATAGGAAAGAAAAAAGAAACAGAAGTGTGACAATGTGACAGAACTAAATGTTTACTAAGTACAAAAGTGAGAGGACTAAGAAACACAGCTGAAAGACGAAGTATGTCGGACTGGAATGGAAAATGCATCCACCTAGCTCAGAATGAGCAAGGGACGTCAAAAATCTAACAATCCAGAAAGATTTCGAGAGGACAGAAAAGATACCCGCGTTAAACAGCAAGCCCTGGACACAACCAGGGAGGAAGTAGCCACCCCCACGGAGCAGAGGCTCCCTTTAGGAGACGGGAGGACGCCCTGGAGTCAAGAACAAACCCTGACACAACGACAGAACAGACGCTACAGCCCTGCAGGAGCTGATGGGCCAGACACCAGCCCAGCAAACATCAGAACACAGGAGACTGGGACCTAGGAGCCAGTCTGACCCGACAAGCACACACACCACCCCAGCCAGTCAATGCACAATGCTCTTGCTTTTCAAGGACACGGGACAAGCAATCATGACAACTGTCCACACAAGGCCCACAGAGCAAGTCTAACAAACCGGAAAGGACCGACCTCTTAACACTGGAGTGCAGCGTAGTGGGGTGGGGAGACCACAGACACCCTAAGGCTGAGAACTAAGAACAAGGGTCAGAGAGAGAGGAAAATACACTGGGAATTAAGTCTTTAAAATTGGGGATGACAAAATGCTACACAGCTAACTGGGAGACACCGATAACAGTGATTCTTAGAGGAAAAAGTGTTTACTTCCAAAAAATATCTCAATAAAGAGGCTTTTCAAATCAGAATATATCTAACAGCGTGGAAGAAACGTGATGAAGGTAGTAACACAAAACCAATAAAAAACAGACATGTAACAGAGCCTAAACAAAGTCAAAAGTGGACTTTCATTTTAATGACCCATAAAACAGGCAAGCCGAAAGGCACAGCCGAGGCACTACTGCAGAAGGGCAGAGGCAGAGAAGGAGGGCTTGGTGGGCAGGGCGGGAGCTGTGTTGGTGAAAGGCCGGATGTTGGACCCTGGAGGCCTCTCCACGGTCCCACAGTAGACGAGACAGAGCTTGCTGACACAGAGGCCACAGTCACTGACTGTAAAGACAGGACTATAAAATTAATAAATACATATTATATACTCATCAGCCAGGGTTCCATCAGAAACACAGATATGCATATTAAGAGGTTTATTGCAAGGAATCAACTCCCAGGGCGTGAATGCAGCCCTGAGCAGGAGCCTTCCCCCAGATGCAATCAGGCCACTCCTTCACCCCAGCCACTGACCACTGACCACAGGGCTGTCCACACAGCTGCCAACATTCCACAGCAGCACCAGGACCAGTGCAGGAACATCTGGACCCTGCAGCCTTACACACACAACACATGCATTGTTGTTGTTTGCTGTTGTTCAGCCGCTCAGTCATGGCCAACTCTTTGCAACCCCATGGACTGCAGCACACCAGTCTTCCCTGTCCTTCCAACATCTCCCGGAGTTTGCTCAAACTCACATCCATTGAATCAGTGATGCCATCCAACCATCTCGTCCTCTGTCACCAACTTCTTCTCCCGCCTTCAGTCTTTCCCAGCATCAGGGTCTTTTCTAATGAGTCGGCTCTTCACATCAGATGGCTTCAGTTTCAGCGTCAGTCCTTCCAATGAATATTCAGGACTGATTTCCTTTAGGATGGACTGGTTGGATCTCCTTGTAGTTCAAGGGACTCTCAAGAGTCTTCTCCAACACTACAGTTCAAAAGCATCAATTCCTCAGTGCTCAGCCTTCTTTATGGTCCAACTCTCACATCCACATGACTACCGGAAAAACCATAGCTTTGACTAGACGGACCTTGGTCGGCAAAATGATGTCTCTGCTTTTTAATATGCTGTCTAGGTTTGTCATAGCTTTTCCTTCAAGGAGCAAGCATTTTTTAATTTCATGGCTGCAGTCGCCATCTGCAGTGATTTTGGAGCCCAAGAAAATGAAGTCTGTCACTGTTTCCATTGTTTCCTCATCTATTTGCCATGAAGTGATGGGACCAGATGCCATAATCGTTTTTTGAATGCTGAGTTTTAAGCCAGCTTTTTCACTCTCCTCTTTTCACCTTCATCAAGAGGTTCTTTAGTTCTTCTTAGTTTTTTGTCATAAGGGTGGTGTCATCCGCCTGTCTGAGGTTATTGATATTTCTCCCAGCAGTCTTGATTCCAGCTTGTTCTTCATCCAGCCTGGCATTTCTCATGATATACTCTGCATATGCTAAATAAGCAGGGTGACAATATACAGCCTTGATGTACTCCTTTCCCAATTTTGAACCAGTTTATTGTTCCATGTCCAGTATTAACTGTTACTTCTTGACCTGCATACAGGTTTCGCAGGAAGCAGGTAAGATGGTCTGGTATTCCTATCTCTGTAGGAGTTTTCCACAGATTGTTGAGAACCACACAGTCAATGGCTTTAGTGTACTCAATGAAGCAGAAGTAGATGTTTTTCTGGAATTCCGTTGCTTTTTCTATGATCCAACAGATGTTGGCAATTTGATCTCTGGTTCCTCTGCTTTTTCTAAATCCAGCTTGAACATCTCAAAGTTCTCAGTTCACGTACTGTTGAAGCCTGGCTTGGAGAATTTTGAGCATTACTTTGCTAGCATGTGAGATGAGTGCAATTGTGCAGCAGTTTGGGCATTCTCTGGCATTGCCTTTCTTTGGGACTGGAATGAAAACTGACCTTTTCCAGTCCTGTGGCCACTGCTGAGTTTTTCAAATTTGCTGGCATATTGAGTGCAGCACTTTTACAGCATCATCTTTTCAGATTTGAAATAGCTCAGCTGGATTTCCATCACCTCCACTAGCTTTGTTCATAGTGATGCTTCCTAAGGCCCACTTGACTGCGCACTCCAAGATGTCTGTCTCTAGGTGAGTGATCACACCATCACTTTAAGATCTTTTTTGTATAGTTCATAAAGATCTTTTTTTGGACAGTTCTGTGTATTCTTGCCACCTCGTCTTAATCTCTTCTACTTCTATTAGGTCCACACCTTTTCTGTCCTTTATTGTGCCCATCTTTGCATGCATGCACATGTGTAAACACACACATGTACACACACACAAGATCTCTTCTGCAGATGATGAAAGTATGGTATTTTATCCTTTATTGTTCCTTATTATTATTTCCTAATTTCCACAATGCAGAGTATTGCTTCGGCAATAAGGTTATTTTTATTTTTAAGAAGAGAACAAAAGAGGTACCCGCAGCTGCCCGCTTTCACCTGGTGTCAGGAGAGGACTTAGCTGGGCTCTTCACAGGTAAGTGCGTCCAGCCACAGCAGGACCCCCAGCTGCTCAGCAGACGGAAGGAGGCCTTCTGAACTTGGCATGAAGGGATATGGGGTTTTGTCACTTTTCTTTGCATCTTTTGAGATGATCTCCCAGTTTTTCTTTTTTAGGTGTCAGTCTGGCATGTTATGGTGATTGATTTTTGAATGTTAAATCCAATGTGAGCTTCTGAGATAAATCCTACCTGCATTACTATCCTTTTAAATTGCTAATCTACTTTGCTTCAAAGTCAGGGTCTTTACAGCCACATTCATGTGGGAATTGGCTTGTGCTTTTCAGCACAACCTTCTCTGATTACAGAACCCAGGTAACCCTGCCTCGAGGACAGAGGGGAAGCTTGTGTATGACGGACGCTCCCCACTCTTTAAGGGATGGTAGAAATCACCAGTGAGGACACCAGGAACTGAAGGCTTCTTTGTGCCAAGATTTTAATTAAAAATTCAATTTCTTTAATAGACACAGGGTTACTCAGATGATCCATTTCTTCTTCAGTGAGCTTAGGTAATTTGTGTCTTTTAAGGAATTTGTCCATCTTATCTAAGTTGTCAAATTTATTGGCATAAAAGTGTTCATATGCCAATTGAACTGTTATTTCCAGAAAAACGCTGCAGATTCAAGTGCCAGTTCTGTGAAGAAGGTACAGTACAATTTTGGGGATTCCTCTAAAAGGACATGGTGGTGCAGTGGTTAAGACTCTGCACGCCCAAAGCAGGGGCCCTGGTCCCATCCCTAGTCAGGACACTAGATCCCACATGCTGCAGCTGAGGAGGAGCCTGCATGCCACAGCTAAGACCCAGCGCAGCCAAATCATTAAAAAAAAAAAAAAAAAAAAGGACATCACAGATAATAGATGTCAACAGAAGCCAGGCTGTTGCCTCCAAGGGCTGATCCCAGGCCCTTCAGCCATCACCTCCAAGGCCCCAGACCTGCTATTGACAGGGGCAGCTCCTGGACCCATGGTGCGCTGCTGGGAGAATGTAAGAGGCCACAGCCACTGGGCAGGTCCACAAAAAGCCCAACTACCATGTGACTCCACAAGTCCACTCCTGAGCACATACCCCGCCCGCAAATGAGAGCAGGGTTCCAAAGAGATATTTGCCCTCTCATGTTCACAGCAGCGTTACTCATAAGAGTCAAAACATGGACACAACCCAAGTGTCCATCAACAAATGAATGGATGACAAAACGTGGATTATCTATACAATAGAATATTCATCACTCAGCCTTAAAAAGGAAGGAAATCCTGCAATATGCTACCACACGAGATTTTGAGGAGCAGAACATTGAGGACATTATGCTCAGTGAGGCAGCGAGTCACAAAAAACAAATACTGTAAGATTCCACGGATATGAGGTCCTTGGAAGAGTCAAAGCCACAGAGAGACACAGTAGATGTGATGACAAAGGGCTGTTTGTAACCCTGGCATCATAGTCCCTCCCAGCCCGCCTCCTTCCCCGGCAGGATAGCCCTTCTCCCTGGATAAGGAGGAGCACAAAGAGGTTCTCCTGAAGGTGACCCCTGCAAGGGAGCCAGGAAGGGGCTGCCCCCGTGAGCCCCTCTGGACTCCTGTGTGGGGAGCACCCGCGGCTGCTCCTTCTGTGCTGGGATTGGGGTTGGGGGAGCAAGGGCCACAGAGCCAAGAGCAAGCTGGGTGCTCTGGATGAGGGAAGGGCCCTGGGGAGGGGCAGACGACACCCCGCCCTCCCCCAGCACACCTCCTCTGCTCCATTCTTTTTGTGAAGAACACTGGGCTGAGGGCAACGAGAAGCAGCAAGCCCTTTACAAACGAGTCAGGTGTAATTACTATGCTGACTGCTGACATCTGGTCCTTTTCGTTCTGTGAGGCCACACCCACTTCTCACAATCGCAGCCCCCAGCCTCCTCCAAGGGGTAGGCGGTGCAGGGACCTCCTCACACGCCACCAGCAACAAGCACACCCACAACCTTGGCTCCCAAAGACCCCTCCCCCCACACACACACACACACAGGAACACTCCCCACACACACACCGACACAGCCTCCCACACACACCCTCACGCCCCACTCACACATACCCCACACCCACCCATCCACACACACACACACACACCCCACCCGCACTCCACCCACTCCACACACATACCCACACCCTTGCTGCCAGGTTTAATGAAGGAGAAACTGTGGGTCTAGCTGCAACTTCCAGCCCCACATCACAGGTCCCTGTGAACAGCGGGGCTGCAGCCTCTGAGCTCTTGCCCACGTCAGAGGGGCTTCACACCCACACCCACTCCCCGTGTCTACACGTGTGCAGATCAGTGACAACACAGGCAGCAATGCACATGTGCCTCGGTCTTGGGACCAGGTTTCCAGGCCAGGCTAGCACTGGGCCCCTGGGAGCAAGCTGAGTGAGACCTTTCCCTCATGGCCCTCCCCACGGGCCTCCCACAGAGGCTCTGCTTCAACCAAGCAGGTGTTCTGTTCAGAAAGGTCACAGTCCAGCAGCTGGAGGTTCAGCTCTGCTGTGTGACCAGTGGGGGCCTGTGTGGACATTCTCTGAACTTCATCTTGCAAAGCAAGAGCAGCCAGGCCCAGAGGCTTCTGTGCTGGGGGCAGGCCCCACACACACTCGCCCCACACAGGTCTCAGAAGGTGATGCTCTGAAAGCCCAAAAGGTGAAGAAGAAAGGATGCCTTGAACACAGAGAACCAGACCACCTGACACTAGGTATCTTCTCAATGAATCACCACCATAACTACTGTGACACGGGGCGCACCTGCGGCCAATGTAACAACCATCAAAAGTGCTAGACTTTCCGTGTGTGCACTGAGGGGCCAAGCAGAACAGAGGAAAAGAATTAATCCACCAAGAACTCTAAGTGGAGTGAAAAACTTCAGGATAATTAAAAAAAAAAAAAAATCAAATGTCAACCGTGAACAGGGCTCTTGGTCTGCCCTGAAAACTGAACATGGGGTTAGGAGGCCGCTGGGCTGGAGAGACATGGCCTGGATGTGGGCGGGCAGAGGCCAGCCGTGCCCGATGCCCAGCCTCTGCTGCACTGTGCTGGCCCAGGTCCCGGTGATGTGCCATGTACACCCTTGCGCTTACAGAAGTGGGAACCGAGGTAGAGGGCAAATGAGGTATCAGCTCCATTCATGTCATTGGTTTCATCGAAGAATCTTGTAAACAGAAAAACAAAAAATTTAGAAGGAAATGACCTGCTACAGACACTTGCCATTTCAGTTTCCTCATCGCTCAAAAATGAACACTTTCATCTTTATTGACCAAACACTCCCATTTTCTGCATCTCCAAACTACTCAATTCAGGTCCAAATATAAATGGGTATATAAAAAGCACCTCCTTTCTACCAGGCAACTCATTGTGAAGAGACTGTTATTTCTGGCCCCCAGGTACAGAACATCAATACTATTTTAACTCCTTTGCTCCCAGGTTGGCTGAGCCACAGGCTCCACCAGGGCCCCTGGTGGCCACACCTGTGTTCTCGAGAGGCCGCAGAGGGAGGTGCTCTGGCTGGTGGACAGTCACCGTGTGCACGGGAAGCCACAGCCACCTCTGCTGAAAAGCAACAACCCAGAGCACACAGGCTCACAGGCCAAGATAAGACACGCAGGCACTGCCAAGTGCACTTTCCAGTCTCCACATGAATGACCCACACAAGGCCTGGTGTCTAGAGGAGGAGAGAGACTGAGTGGGTCTTGCCTGAAATGCAGCCCTGGTAACAAACGTCATGCCAGGTCCGGCCCCAACAGGTCCCAGGGCCCAACCCTGAGAGGAGAGCAAGTTACTGACCCATACAGCCCGCACAGGCCTGGGTGACCAAGGCAGGGCTGCAGGAAGAAACCGCAACACCCCTGGGTGGGCAGCCTGCAGGGGCAGCGGCTCTCCTGTGGCCCGCCTCTCAATCCTACGTCATCAACAAAGAGCCACACAGGACAAGCATTCCGTCCAAAAACCAGGTGAAGCAACTCCGTGGGATAGCCCGCTCCCGGCTCTCACAAGCAGGTGGGCTTGCTCCTGCACTGAGGACCACAGGGCAGTCACACGGGGGAGTCATCACACAGCCCCACCCACCCCACCCCCCACCACAGACACGTGCCCATCGCAGTTGCCTCATCTCCAGGGTCTGCACTGGCAGCGGGTTCCACATGAAGCCGCCTCGGGACGTGTCCAGAAGAAGCCTTTCATGCAACGGGGAAGCCACACCTGAATCAGACCTGCTGAGCTGGACCACCTCAACCCCGGAAGGCAGGGCGAGCCGAGAGTCCACTCGGGCGAGGCCGAGTGGGACCAAGATGGCAGCTCGGCGGCAGGGTTCACGAGTGGGAGAGACCCGGCCGGCTGGTCGACACGCGCGCTGGCGGCTCGGCGGCAGAGCTAGAGGGGGCCAGAGACACAGCCGGGTGGTCGACCCGCAGGCGCTGGCGGCTCGGCGGCAGACTTAGAGGGGTCCAGAGACCCGGCCGGCTGGTCGACACGTGCGCTGGTGGCTCGGCAGCAGAGTTAGAGGGGGCCAGAGACCTGGCCAGGTGGTCGCAAGCGCCCAACAGGGACATGCTGCAGCACTGCCAGCAGGCCTCAAGTGTGGCCCCAGTTGCAGAGCAGGGGCCCAGGGCCCGCCCTATAGCCCAGGCCTCTGTGCCGGCCAGACAGAACCCTGTCCACTGGCTCATCAGGACACACGAGCCACAGAACCAAACCTTCAGAATTCTCTTCGCAAGAAATGAATGCCCCGTGGCTACTCAGATCCTGCCTGGAGACTATCTGTCGGCAGACATGTTTGTGTACACGCAGACACACACCCCGAAGTTACTCACTTCACCATCCAGTGTCGGTGAACATCTTCAGCCCCAGGAATGGATGTCAGGCGGGGGGAAGATGGCTGGGCCTGACCTGGCTCACCCACTGGGTGACACAGCGCAGCCAGGCCAGCTCTCTGGGCCATGGCCTCCCAGCGTTGTTCAGACCATATCTGCTCTCTCCCCCTAGACCACTGGGGATCCTTCGAGTCCCGGTGCTGTGTGGCCATACTGTGGAGGCCGGGAAGGCAGCAGGGGGCAGAGACCCCTGCCCAGACCCACCTCCTCCTTCCCCGGAGCCCAGAAAGCCAAGGTAGACGTGTCAGACCGTGCCCAGTGCAGGGGCCAAGGCGTAGGTGAAAGCAGTCATTACTGCAGCCTCCACTGCACCAGGCTGTCCAGAACTAGAGATCAACAGTATGTCCCGGCCTTATAGCCTAACCCAAAAATACAAGTGCAGTCTTTAAAACACAAGGCCCTTTATTTATTCAACTATGCTCTGTCAAATAACTCTTTTTTGTCTAGATTTTCAACTTTCATACCACTGTCAATTATCTTAAAACAATTAATGTTGTTCTTATTCAGTTGCTAAGTCATGTCCAACCTTTTGCGACCCCATGGACTGCAGGCAGGCTTCCCTGTCCTTCACCATCTCCCAGAGCTTACTCAAACTTACGTCCGTTGAGTCAATAATGCCATCCAACCATCTTGCCCTCTGTCGTCCCCTTCTCTTCTCACCTTCAATCTTCCCAGCAATCTTTTCCAGTGAGTCAGCTCTTTGCATCAGGTGGCCAAAGTACTAGAGTTCAGCATCAGTCCTTTCAGTGAATATTCAGGGTTGATTTCCTTTAGGATTGACTGGTTTGATCTCCTTGCTGTCCAAGGGACTCTCAAGAGTCTTCTCCAACACCACAGTTCAAACGTATCAATTCTTCAGTGCTTAGCCTTCTTTATGGTCCAACTCTCACAACCATACACGACTACTGGAAAAACCATAGCTTTGACTAGATGGAGTTTTGTCAGCAAAGTGATGTCTCTGCTTTTTAATACGCTGTCTAGGTTTGTCGTAGTTTTTCTTCCAAGGACTCAGGCCCCCAACCCCTCACAACACAGTCCAGTTGCTGGGCTCAGGGCTTGAGACAGGAAGAGAGGTGAGGCAGGGTCTGTCTTCATTGTAAAAAATTTGGATAATACTGATACACTAAAAGAAAACTAAAGAGAAATCCCCCACCTTCGGGTCTCCAGCGAAACACTGAATCAATATTCCCCCCTCTCCACTTAAGATTACAAGTGTTACTCACAAGCAACCTTCCCTAAAGTAACACAGAAACACACGGTTGAGTCCCCAGATCTGCAGGGCTCCACACTAACCCGTACAACTGCCAGGACCAGTCATCAGGCCCTGTCTCTCCCACTGCTCTGTGCAAGAACAGAACAGTGGGAAGCAACGTGCATGTCCCAGGCTGTGGGGCACACTCTCTTCACCCAGAATACAACCTCAGGAAACAGTCTCTCTCATGCCCCGTCCCCCTCCTCGGACCACCACTGCCTGGTTATCCAGGAGCCTCCTGCCACTTGGAAATGCCTACCTTGACCTAAGGCAAAAGGAGATGCCCCAGTGCTGACTAAGGTCCAGACAGGCGTGAGGACCAAGGTCACCTGGGGTAGGAGTGGGAGGAACCACAGAGGAGAGGATGAGCCTGTGGACTAAAGTTCCAACAGAACCGAAACCTACCAGGAGTCAGCCATGAGGGAGCACGGACATCCAATCTCTGCTGGAACAGCAGGGACAGGCCCTTCCTGAGGCTGCTTTCTGTCTGACCTCAAGCCTCCTTGTCACGCTATGTGGACAGCTGCCATTTAACGTGTGTCTGCAGTGACAGAGCTGCACCAGAAGCAGCGGTACCTGCAGCCAGCAGCGGGGACCCAGTGCTCCACACAGTCCAGATACAGTGGGTGGAGAGCCCATGGACAAGGGTCAAGAAGCGGACACCAAGTGCACACGTGCAGGCCCCATTGACCCTGGAGAGAAGCCTCCAGCCACCTGCCTTCCCACCTCCCCCACAGCGCACCCACAAGGGGAGTGATGGTGGTCATACTCACCAGAGCTCTGTTCCCACAGAGGGAGGTGCTCTAAGAGCCACAGGTGAGATAAAGAACTTAAAACACCTCACCTGTCCTGACCCTGAACTCCTCTGGGAAGGAGAACATTCCCTAAGCTGAAGCCTGTCCCAGACTCCACCCTCAGACCCTGGGACGGGGCATGCCAAAGGGACTGGCCCGATGCTTGACACGCCTGCAAGTCTAGCCCTGAGCCAAACCCAGAGCCTGCCTGGAGGGTCAGGGAGTCACTGGCCACAGCCTGCTTGCCCGGACAGAAGGTCAAGCACATCTCGGGAAGCAGGTGAGACCCGTCTGCAACCTCCCCCCGTCGTGCACAGCAGCCACCTGCCCTGAAGTTGTTCTGAGACAAAGGCGTGTGCCTCAGCTCCATATGGACACTGATCAGAACACAGCAGCGATCCACACACATGCAGAGCTGAGAGGGAGACCATGAGCGGCAGCTGGCGCAGAGAGGCAGGTGTGGTGGAGGAAGGAGATGCCAGAGAGGGCAGAGCGGTCTTACAAGTTCTCATCTCAAGAAACATCTGCCGCTGTGTGAGGTGACAGAAGATGACTAGACTTCATGGGGTCATTTCTCTGCACACCTGAAACTTACACAAGATGAAATGTCAATTGTGTCTCAATAACACTGGGGGGAAATAAAACATAAAAAAATTTTAAACTTAGGAACAGGGAATGATCTTTTCCTTTCTTTTGCCTCAAACACATGGCCTTTGGTCTGACAACATTTTATAGCAGCCCACATTTACTATATGCAGAATTCAGTCCTAACGACAGCCCCATGGGTGTCTGCATCACGGAAGGTCAGTGAGGAGTTTGCTGATGCACACGTGAGAGCCTGTGTGCACACGTGAGCACAGACATAAGCACGCACCAAGAGGCCACTTTTCACAGCAAAGTTTGTTAGAGAGGCAAGAGCTTTCAGCCCATAAAAAGGAAACAAGGTCTGTCCTCCAGCACAGGGAAGCGTGTGGCACAGAGCACCCCACACAGCGAGAACCCCCTCCCAGGAAGTCTGGCTGGATTCCAGCCAGAGATGAGCCATATGAGGGAAGGCACCCAATAGCATCCAAGCCACCGCCAACTCTGCTGCAGAAATGCAGCTAATCCCCACATCCCGAGCAACCAGCAGATGTTGTATGCCACCTGTAACCTCTACCCGCTTCATGACTTTCTAGTTGGACCACTGCGTTAAAGAAAACACCAACTAAATGCTTTCTAGGCAGCCCTGACGCCAACACCTAACAAACAAAACCTACTACTCCTCTACTCTAGCTTTCCTGAACACAGGCTCAGAGAGAAGATTCAAAGAAATTTCAATTCTCTATGGCTGGGACCCAGAATATCTGAGTAAATGCACTCCCCAGGCAGCTACAGCACCCATGGTGCTCACATCTTGAGGCCTCAGCCCAAGAGCCTCCCCGCCTGCCCCTTCCCTGCTGGAGATGGAGACACCCTGGTCCACAGGAGGGAGGCTCGGAGGGGCTACCGTGTCCCAGGTTGGCCAAGGGCTGCCCTCTATGGCAAGAAAGAGGGCAAAGAAACAGGTCCTGACAAGAAAACAGAATCAAAGGACTAGGCCTTCACTCCTCAGAAATTATATTCACTGGGGCTTCCCCGGTGACTCAGTGGCAAAGAATCCGCCTGCCAATGCAGGAGACACAGGTTTGATAAACCTGGTCTGGGAAGATCCCACATGCATTAGAGCAACTAAGCCTGTGTGCCACAACTACTGAGCCAAGGCGTCCTAGAGCCCGTGCTCTCCAACAAGAGAAGCCACCGCAATGAGAAGCCCGTGCACCACAAGCTGCAACGAGCAAAAGCCCATGTCGGGCTGGATGAGTCACAAGCTGGAATCAAGACTCCTGGGAGAAATATGAGCAACCTCAAATATGCAGATGATATCACTCTCATAATAGAAAATAAAGAGAAACTAAAGAGTCTTTTGATGAAAATGAAAGAAGAAAGTGAAAAAAAGCTGGCTTAAACCTCAACATTCAAAAAACTTAAGAACATGACATCCAGTCCCACCACTTCACAGCATACAGAAGGGGAAAAAGTGGAAACAGTGACAGACTTTACTTTCTTGGGCTCCAAAATCACTGCAGACAGTGACTGCAGCCATGAAATTAAAAGATGTTTGCTCCTTCATTGTAAGGGCTATTGCTGAAGCTCCAATACTTTGACCACCTGATGCGAAGAACCACCTCATCAGAAAAGACCCTGATTGAAGGCAAAAAGGAGAAGGGGGCGGCCGAGGATGAGACGGTTAGTCAGCATCATTGACTCAAGGGACATGAATTTGAGCAAACTCCAGGAGATGATGAAGGACCGGGAAGCCAGGCGTTCTGCAGTTCATGAGATAGCAAACAGACACAACCTAGCGACTAAACATCATCCAGACTCCAAACCCGCAACTGTGGACCAGTATATTTTAAGTCATCACAATCCAGATCATCTTAAAAGATCTGCAAAATCTGGAAAAACAAAGACAAATTTTTAGATCAAGTGACCAGACTGAACCACAAAAGACAAAATTTCAGTCAACCAAGTGTGAGCTACATGGTTCAAACGACCAAGAGAATCAGTGTCTAAAGCTGTGAGACGCGCAGCCAGTCTGGAGACAGCTTCTCAGCAGGTAGAGTTATGCAAGGAAACTGGCTGAGGCCCAAGGAAGGGCGGGCGCTGCTGGAGGAGGGGCTGGACAGTGCCCAGCAACCTGTCCTGGGAGCAGAGTCCATGGGCCCCCTCCAACCTCGACCCCCCGGGAGCAGAGGCACACAAGATGCCTGGCCTTCTGCTTTATTCTGCCTTTCTGCTGCCAGTCTGCAAAGAAAGAGGAGGTCAAAGGAAGGGAAACCAGCTTAGCTGACCCACAGCTGAGGATGTGTGCTCCTGAGTCTGTGAGCTTGCCAAAAGACCAACACGGGAGACACACGCAGACACCTACTCTAAAAAGAGCCAATGTTCATGTCCACTTGAAAACTACAGGAGGAGACTTACCACCAAGGGTCTACCGAGTCAGGAGCCCTCTGAAAATGCACACAAATTCAGACGCTGACGTACTGGGGAGGAGGAATGCACACTGCGGGAGCTTCCCGAGGCTGTGACATTCTGAGTGACCAACAAGCATGTAGGCTGACTTGATTTGTTCAACTACGATTTCTCATACAGGCTGAAGAGCTCAGTACAGCTGTTTATAAAATGTGGTCCAAGGACCCTAAGGAATTCTGGCAACCCACTTTGGAAACTTTTTTCATAGCAACACTGCCTTTTTGGCTGGGGTGATATTTGCACTCATGATACAAAGGTGATGGGTCCAATTTGCTTAAAAAACTCCATAATGAAGTAGTAATTATTAATTTCATTAAATACCAGGCCTTTCCATACTTGTCTTTTTCATATTCTATGTGACAAAATATGAAATGCACATGAAACATTTATTCTGTGTACCAATAATAGTTGCCTCCAGCAAAAGCGTTTTTTCAGGGAACATCATTTTTACATGGAAGAATGACTGACAGGCAGGCTGTAGAGACACAGGAATTTGGCAGACTGCTTCTAGAAAATGAACAAAATGAGACTGCCACTTTCAGGAAAACACCTGAACTTTTTAATTTTACTTTTTATTTTTGGCCGAACAGCTTGAGAGATCTTATTTCCCCACACTGGGATTGAACCCAGGGCCCCAGTATCAGAAGCTCAGGGTCCTAACCACTGGGAATTCCCTGACCTACTTTTTGCCAATGCTAAAATTCAAGTATTTGATCAAATTCAGAATTTTGGAAAACTCCATGAACAGACAGTTTCTGATGGCTTAATGGCTCCTCTAATGAGAGAGCTAACAAGAAAAACAAAAGCAGCAAAATAAAATACATCAGCATCTGAGAGATGGAACGAACTGAGTACACCACAGCTGACCAACTGCCCGTGGGCACTGCCGCACAACTTGAAACAGGTAAAAGGTCTGGTTACAGTGCAAAAAAGACCAAAGGGTCAAACACGGCTGAGAAGAACTGGAACCCAGAGTAGGACCCCACGCTTCCTCTGACCTTCACCACATGGCCATTCGTTAGGTTTCAGTATTGTATCAAAGGACACCTCCAAAACTATACCAGAAAGCTATTAAAGGGAATTCCCTGGTGATCCAGTGGTTAGAACTTAATGCTTTCACTGCCATGGCCCGGGTTCAATCCCTGGTCAGGGAACAAAGACTCTGCAAGCTATAGGGTGTAGCCCAAAAAAAAGCTATTCAAATATCCTTCCCTATTCCAACTACATTTTTTCTGGCATACTTTAACCAAAGGGACATACAGTTTTTCATTTTGGAAAATACAGTGGTTTTTGAGTAAAGATGTGCTATTTAGAGTGATGTGCAATGGGTTTATTACTCCTTTTTTTAATTAGTTTATTTTCTATTTTTTTAACTTTACAATATTGTATTTGTTTTGCTATATATTGACATGAATCCACCATGGGTGTACATGTTTTCCCCTTCCAGAATCCCCCATCCACTTCCCTCCCCATCCCATCCCTCCGGGTCATCCCGGTGCACCAGCCCCGAGCACACCTTATATCATGCATTGAACCTGGACTGGCGATTCATTTCATATATGATAATTTACATGCTTCCATGCCATTCTCCCATATCATCCCACCCTCGCCCTCTCCCACAGAGTCCATAATACTGTTCTATTTATCTGTGTCTCTTTTGATGTGTCGCATACAGGGTTATCTTTACCGACTGACTAAATACCATATATATGCGTTAGTATACTGTATTGGTGTTTTTCTTTCTGGCTTACTTCACTCTGTATAATAGGCTCCAGTTTCATCCACCTCATTAGAACTGATTCGGATGTATTCTTTTTAATGGCTGAGTAATATTCCATTGTGTATATGTACCACAGTTTCTGGTGTGGTACAGAAGCTGTGGTACATATTACTCCTACTTTTAAACGAAATGAGTAAATGAGCATTTTAATTGATAGATGTCCCTACACGGACAGGAATCATTTGGGCCCCTCGGTGCTCCCAACGTGCAGAGTTCCCAAAATGACAGGGTCCAGGAGCACAGGTGGGCAGGAAAGATGCTTACTCCAGGCCCCATTCTATCACAGACCCTCCCAAGACCACACCTACAAAGTGACCCTTTAATACATGTGTGTGCAAAGAGGTAAAAGATGAACATACACAAAATCTGAGCACTTCTCTCAAGGAAGTGTCAGCTTTCTGTCTCCCTGGTGGTAGCTGGTGCCCAGGACCGTGTGGACAGGGGAGACTAAAGCAGGGAAGCGGGCCTGTCTGTTGGTTCTCCTCCCCCTGACACGAGGGAGGGCCCTGTGCCCCGGGCCGGCAGGCAGGACCGGGCCTGCGTCCTTCCTGCTCAGCAGACTGAACAGCACCCTGTGCAGACCCGGCACTCGGTACTCTGAGGGTCAGGATGAAACGGTCCAGAATCTCGTCGTTTACAGACAGGGATGGAGGGCTCGCAGTGAAGCTGCAGAACAGGGGTGGATGGACAGTCCCTGAGCTGGCTACCCGAACCACCAGGTAGACCTGCTTCAGAATAGGGCTCGGGCCTCGAGCATCAACCCCACTGCTGAGTCTGGGAGCAGAGTCCACTCTCGAAAATGCAGTGTGGGTAGAGTCTGGAGACTCTGGTGGCACGCAAATGCCCACAGACCTCATGACTCTACATGTTTAAGCCCAGGCTAAATACTGCTGGTCTAGTCTCTAAAAGGAAAGTTAAGTGGTGTGGCCCAAAGCACACTGACTGGACAGGCACACGGGCTCCCTTAGGCCCAGCGAGGCCCCCGCACCACCTCTGGACTGGGGTGTGCGCCCTCAGATCCCTGGAGACCAGGGCCCGAGGCATCCTTCTCCCTGTCGCCCATCACCGGCTTCGCACTGTTGGGGGGATGGCTTCCCCGAGAGGCATCTCAGGAGTCCCCTGGACGGAGGGCTGCAGTGATCTGGAGCAACATTCTGCACAGTCCAGGGCTCTCGGAAATGGAGGACAACATAGCACAAGTGTCCAGGTGGTAAGGCCCCCTTTTCCAAGCAATTCACAGAGAGGTCAGAACTGAGTTCAGAGGTCAGCAGCAGGCTTTGTTTACTGTCTACTTCCCATCCAAGAAGACCAGAGAGACAATAAAAAGTGATCCAAGATGCCCTTCAGTAGGTGAATGGATAAACAAACTGTGGGACATCCAGACGGTGGGCTATTATTCAGCACTAAAAAAGAAAAAGAAAAATGGGCTATCAAGCCTTGAAAGGACATGGAGGCCCCTTAAATGCACATTACTAAGTGGTAGGAGCCAACCTGAGAAGGCAGTATGAGTCTGACCACAGGATGTTCCGGAGAAGGCAAGAGTGCAGACAGGGGATGTGGGGGGAGACAGGAGCACTCCGGCGGGCAGAGATGCCGCAGCACACACGGAGCTGCCAGCACCCAGAGGGAGGCGGGACGCAGCCTGCGGACCCTGGGGACACTGAATCTGTGCAGCATCATATCAACAGCAGGCTCCTGGTGGCACAGTGGATAGGAATCCACCCGCCAATGCAAGGGGCACGGCCAGGAAGACCCCACACGCCACAGGGTGACTGAGCCCGTGCCCACACCTGCTAAGCCTGCACTGCAGAGGCTGCGCTCCACACACCGCAGCTAGAGAGGACTCCCCTCCCGCCGCAACCAGAGAAAGCCCGAGCAGCAGCAAATACACAGTGCAGCCAAAAATAAATAAATAAAATTTTAATAAATAAATACACAGATCAACCCCTCCTCTGGGGTGAGTGAGTGGGTGCTGAGTGTGTATGGGAAATCTCTGCACCTTGCTGTTCGATTCTGTTATGAGCCTAAAACTCTAAAAAATAAAGTCTGTTTTAAAGAACAAAAGGAAATGTGACCATCTAGCCACAAGCTCACTGCGCTGGGCCAGGAAGCCCCCAGGAACAGAGCACAGCCCAGCAGCCTGGGCCAGCCCCCTGCCACCAACCCAGCCTCCTGTCTCACCTGCTCCCTACCCAGTGCCCAGGCTCTGCCCTCCTCAGGCTCAAGGGGCCCCTCTGCTGTGGGAGGGCAGACAGGGTGTATGACTCCATCTTCGGCCAAGCTGACAAATGATCAGGTCAAGAACGAGGACACCGGCAGCAATGTGGGGATCACGGCTGTCCCTTCCCAGCCACCCCAGCAGGGCTCCCGGGCACTGCCCCGCTTCCACACAGGCAGCCACATACCCCCGGGGGCCGACAGCTGGGCGGTCTCCACCTGCCACCCTCTTGGGGGGCTGCAGATGCTGTTGACTCCTTTGAGGCCACTGTCCTGGGGACATGGACCAAGGTTCACTTAAGCCTCAGGACAAAGAGTGAAAGGCTCAGATTGAACAGAACAGCAGCTTCTTCCCTGGACAAGAAACGGACCAGGACAGCAGGTACAGGGCCTCCAGAAAAGCAGCTCTGCCGTCAGCCTGGCACGGGGACTTGGCCCTGTCTGCCCAGCGCCCAGGCCTCGCCCAGCACTGCGCACTGTCCAAGCACGTGACCTCTGCCCCAGAGCTGAGCACTGCGTGACGGCCCAAGACACCACCCCCACCACACACACACACACAGAGCACCCCCTCACAGATACCCCCCGAACACACCACAAATCCACACACACATACACACACACAGAGCACCCCACCACCAACAGATACCCCAGCACGGATATGCCACAAACCCACACCCACACACAGCACCCCACCACTATACCCCCCACCACAGATAAGCCACAAACACACACAGAGCACCCCACCACCACATATTCCCCACCACAGATATGCCACACACCCATCACAAACCCACACCCACTCCCACCACACACACTGTGGCACAATTGTGGCACAAGTGTAGAGGGGCCCCTGCATTCACTCCCTGCCCCTTCCCTCAAGGCAGGCGCCTGCATGGTGACCTCTCTCCTTAGTGGAACATGGACTCCAGGACGCACTCATTTTGCTGCTGATAGCTATGGAAACTTGAAAACCCTACTATTCAACATCTTTGAAGCCTAGAGCCTTATGATAAAAATGTGGGGAATGGGGAAAAAATACAAAAGTGAAGGTGTCTGGACAATCGGTGCTGCTTACAGCCCTTTGGGGTTCCTGGAAGAGTGGGACCCCTCCCACATGAGCCACGGGAGATGGAGACCCCACCCAGAGACCTGAAAGAACAGCTGTCACCAAATGAAGGATGCCAGGGAGATGTCCTGTGGAGACTCAAACACAAAGGGATTTTTTTCTTCTAAAAAAAAAGTGAGGCATTAGCTAAAGGAGATTAGAGGAGCTTACACATCTGATCATAGCTTTTCCCATAAAAAACGCCCACAACAGGGTTTCTCCAGCTGTGCCCCACCCCCCCCAGGCAGGGCTGCAAACCTCTATTCTTCCCCTGACCCATCCATGCCATGGGCCTCAAGCCAAGACAGCGTCTAACATGCTAGCTGTGAAGCTGGGCTGCAGCAGAGCCGACTCCACAGGCTCCAGCACCCAACTCACACACACTCTGCCAGAGACAACCTCCCCCAACACACACACACACACACACACACACACACACACACACACACGGGGTGGGAACCCACCGTCCTGAGTCCGCAGCCCGACTCCACAGGGTCCAGCACCCAACTCACACACACTCTGCCAGAGACAACCTCCCCCAACACACACACACACACACACACACACACACACACACACACACACACACACACACACACACGGGTGGGAAACCCACCGTCCTGAGTCCGCAGCCCGACTCCACAGGGTCCAGCACCCAACTCACACACACTCTGCCAGAGACAACCTCCCCCACACACACACACACACACACACACACACACACACACACACACACACACACACACACGGGGTGGGAACCCACCGTCCTGAGTCCGCAGCCCAGGCTTCCTGCAGCTCCTCCCTACGTCCGCTGCTCTGCCCGAGGCCAAGACGAAAACACACAGGGGTGCCAGGCGCAGGGGAGGTGAGCTAGACAGTAAACTTTTCAAAAGAACAGAAAAATTAAAAAGCAAAAAATCCTTGTCCAAAAAATTAACAAGAACAAATTTTAAACCGAGGCTGACTGTAACTAGGAGATGGAGAAAATGGACAAGGAGGAGGTTCCTGGAGGAGGCTGGGAGTGGACAGTCAGCTGGGAACCAGATGCAGATGCACTGCCCACGAGATCCCACCCACCCAGAGAGCCGGGACCCTCCAAGGTGCTCAAGGGCCCCGGGTTTACTTCTGATAAACAAACCACCCGTTCACAAAAGGTCCACAGAGTCAAAGGTGGTAAGTGCCACGTGACTTCCGAAGGGCTGGTTCCCACCCCCTCCTTCCTCCCGGCGCTCCAGCCCCGCCCCAGGGCCTCTGCTTGGACAGAAGCGGGGAGCAGGCAGGCGCTGAGACAGCGGGCGCACGAGCACTGCCTGCCCGCCTTCCTGATGGCAACCCCAGGGCCCACGCTGCCCTTGGCCACGGCCCTGCACTGCTGTTGGCTCTGCTCTGCTTCCCTTCCTTGCCTCCTGGTCAGCCCTCAGTCCACCTGCAGCGCCCCTAGCAGGCGACTCTGAGGATCAAATACGGCATCCTCACCCTCAGAACACAGCACACCAGAGAACCTCACCACCACCCCTTTTCTTGACGCTAAAATACCCAAATCTCTATTCCCCAAGGGCAAGACAAATATGTGGCTTTCCTGGTGGCTCAGTGGTAAAGAATCATCCTGCAATGCAGGAGACACGAGTTTGATCCCTGGGTAGGGAAGACCCCCTGGAGATGGGAATGGCAACCCACTCCAGTATTCTTGCCCAGAGAATCCCATGAACAGAGGAGCCTGGTGGGCTACAGTCCAAAGGGTCACAAAGAGTCAGATACACCTAAGCGATTAAACAACAACACAGTGACGATCAAGGTACCAATTCTATGACATATAAGCACTACTATGTATAGCACTGATAACTCTACAGAACTCTATCAATACTCTGTAATGACCTATATAGAAATACAATCTAAAAAAGAGTGGAAATATGTATAACTGAGCCACTTTGCTGTACAGCAGAAACACAACATTGTACATCAACTAGATACCAACAAAAATTAATTTTCTACAAAAGGTATCGATTCTAGAGTGAACATGGTCCAGCCGCAAAGGCGCCTCCCCACCTCCGCCCTGGTCAGCCCCCAGACACAGCACCTCCGTCACCTTACCCGACCTCCTCTTTCCCTCCAGGTCCAAGTGGGCTCAGGAACGGCCTCAGAAACGCCGGCAGCCTCACAGAGCCCGGTCCTGAGGGGTGGCAGGAAGGAGGCGGGACTCCATGCTGCTCCCACAGGCCAGTTCAGCTCGGGTTTCACAGAAGCTGTGCAGCTCTGCTCTGAGGCAGACGCAGGCCATCTCTTCACCCTCCAACACAACACTTGGAGGAAATCCCTTTAGCCAGCTTTTAAAATCTGACAGCATCAAAAAAAATAAAATAAGGAGTTCCCTGGTGGTCCCTGATGGTTAGGACTCCACACTTTCACTGCCAAAGCCTGGGTTCAAGCCCTGGTCGGGGAACTCAGATTCCACAAGTGGCACAGTACAGTCAAATAAATAAATATAAACAAAATGAACACTGGCTCCGTGAGAATCCCTGTTGCTAACAATGGAAGGAAAATGACTGCAATATTATAAGCAACAGATGAGCTGCTACTAACAGCCCACAAGCCCTTCCAGCCCCTTCCTGCCCAGCACAGCTGCGGAACCAGAGCCCCGAGGCCGCTGCAGCCAGAAACACCCGGAGGAACTGGGATACAAGCTGGGCCCAGATGCCCCATTTCTCTCTGACCTGCCTGCTTCCCAAACCCTCTCCTTGGCCACATGAGTTTTCCCAGCACCTCAAATGTCTTGGCATAAGAGAACCAATGTTCTACTGATCACCAAGACCTGTGGTGGGCAAGAGTGAGAACTTTTCTGGGAAAGCATGTAAACACAATGGCCAATTTTTCTATGAACAAAAAGCACGCATTTAATGAAACCTAATTTAAATGACATCTAATATTCATACTTTGTATGTATTTTAAGAGAACCTAGAGCAGCTAGAACTCTAAAATTACAATAAAAAGTTATTATACTCAAAAATCTAGAATACGTAAGTTTTACTGGTATAATTAGCGATGCATATTTCTTTGAGAAGGAAGCAAAAGTGTGCTTTGTTATCTTTTTTTAAATCCTGACAAATACCTCTGTTAAAGAGGCAAATGTATTATTAGCACAGGATCTATGAGCTTCTCACCAACTGCAAATCCACCTGCCACGGCCCTGCAGCCAAGGCACATCACGTGTGCCATGATGTGAAGGGCCACAGCCACCAGTGGCCGGAATGCTACTCAGGTGGCGGCAGGATCAGTAACTGTTACAGTATAATCTTCAAAACGTGTGATCAAACAAACAAACAAAACTTGCAAATCCAATCAGCCTGCCCCGTCATGGACCTTGGAGCCACAATCACTCCAGACCAGCTCAGAGTCTATCCAAACTGGGCCCTAAAGGATGCCCGGGAGGGAGACGAGCACAGATGGAAACACGTAGGGTCATTAACAAGCCCACCTATGTTGGAAAAGGTGACCTCAGACGGGACCTCAGTGGTTCATGTTCCACCTTATGTGGTCAGAATGAAAGTTAAGAACAATGGATGATATGAACAACAATGAAAAAGCATTACAAAGCCTGTAAAATTATTGTGTTTTTAAACTTGTGCCTTTGGATGCCAGGAAAGGTCATGGAATGTAGACCCTTCCACCCATGTTCACATCCACAGTCACAGCTTTATCTCTACCCCATTCAAACAGTGGATTTCTGAAGACAATTATAATCAGTGTAATCAGTACTGACTGAACATTTATGGTTCACAAAAGTGATCAACAGCATTAGACACCCTGGATTACCTGTGTGATTCACTGTCAAAATGCCACCCCTTCCATCTCAGACAACATTCCAAACTGGAGCACGCCCACTGCTCGCAATCCACCAGAGCCATCAGGCCAGCCCCGGAACCTGTCAGCAGCCTGGCTGGTAAATTGTTTTCTTTTCATCAAGGATTCACCAAATGCTTACTAATTACCTCATTTAGGCAGCATCTTGTTTTCTCTTGTCATAAATTAAGGCCAGCATTCCAGTCTCCAAACAAAGGCCAGGCTCAAGCCTGCAGGTGTAGGTGGGCCTGGCTCCCCTCTGCCCACCCCTCTGCCCCGGGGCAGAGGCTCTCAGTGGCTGCCCTGAGGTCCAAGACAGCCACGCTGAATGCATGGGCTCATCCTGGAAGATGGCCCTGGGAGCCTCCCGGGTGCAACAGAGCCCACCACACCCCCACCCCGCACCAGCCACCACTGGCCCGGCCGGCTGCTCTCCCACCACAGACCACCCTGCAGATTAAGAGTTCTCCATCACACTCAACCCCGTTTCCAAGGAAACGCTTCTGTCATCAGGGAGGCCGGCCAGGTGCATCTCAAAGCAGCCGTACACAGGACGGCTGAGGCAGGGTTGGGTCCATGGGGTTGAGCAGCAGGAAAGGCTTCTTCCCTGTCTGCTGGAAACAGCACAAAACGCAGAGAATACACTCTGGGGCTGTTGGCTTTAAAACCCTAATACCCGGCCAAGGTATGAAACACTGAAAGGAGCCAACAGTTTTCTTTCCAACTGTTATCAGTCCACAGATCAGAAGACACGAGCAACTGCCCCTGGGACACGTCCCCCAAGGGAGGAGGACTCTGTCCTAGAGTACAAGTGTCCAGTCAGGCCGAGGCTGCACCAGGACTCCCAGGAGAAGACAAGCTCAAGGCAACCCAGCCAAGAGCCCACCCCACACCCACAGGCCTCAAACCTGAGGAAATTCACGTGTGCCTATTCGCCGGCCTGCACGCTGGACACACAGCAGCATGGGCCACCACGCTTCCCCAGAGAAGGGGTGACAGCGCTCAGGTGGTACAAGGGCGACAGGCCCAGAGCACGAGACAGGTACAGCAAGCGGGTCTGCGGGCTCCAGGTCACTTGGGGACAGAGCCACTATGACAAAAGTTGATAAGAAGTCAACTTTTGCACAGACCAGGCTGCCCAGTGTCTTCATGTGTCCACAGGCCTCCTCTCCCTGGGACACCAGGGAAGCTACCTACTGACCCACAGGACTCACCACCACCCTGCAGCCCCTTGTTTCCCTGAAATCCAAGATAAAACCCAAACACTGAGACAAAACTCCATCAAGCCCAAGAAAACCAGCAGGGAGATGTAAGAATGACTTTAATACTTCCTTTTACAAACCAGTGAAAACAATACAAACTGTTGAGAGAGAGCTGGTGCAATAAAACCCTTACCGAGTCCATCGCTGAAGCCATGGTCTATGACTGTGAGTTAAATCCAACAGAGGCGTGTCCCAGGGCACCAGTGAGGAGATTCTGAAACAAGAGAATCCAGTGAGCGCCTATAAACACTAATTTCCCCTCGGTTCTTTTCATAATGTCACCTCTCTCTGTGTGGACCACACCATGGCCCTTCCTTCACTTTGGGTCACTCCGACCACCCCGAGGTTTTAGGGTGTCTGGCTGTACGGGAGAGGTGCTCACGCCCGGGACTCAGGGAGGGCACCCCAAGCAGACACCTCTGTCTGGATTCCGCTCCTGGACAGCAGTGCCCAGAAAGACCAGTTAAGGAGAGAACACCGGAATGGGCCAGTCACTCTCCCTAGAGAAGGCGCCTGAGGCCAAGGGCCCTGGAAGGGCCATCCGCAGACGTTCTCCTTTCAGGAGTTTGACAGTAAGCCTTTGCCAGAGTTACGGATTTTGTAGCTTCTACAGACTCACTGTTACACTCAGAGTAAAATCTGAACTCACCCTTTGCTGACAAAACCCGCATGCCAGCCCTGCTTGCCCCTCAGACGGGCCGGTCCCGCCACACTGTTTCCTGCCCACTCCTTCCCTCCATCTACCCAGGGACCTGCCCGCAAAGGCAAAGGACCAAGATTCAGACCAAATGAGTTCCCAGGATCCAAGGTCAGAGACGTGCCTCTAGGTCTAGTGTAGGAGAAGCCAGAGGGCCTGGGCGACCCCACAGGGACCAGCACGTGTCATAAATGTCACTAAGAAATATCACACAGAGGGGCCTCGTGGGCAGGCCAGCCTCAGGCAAACAGCCCCCTTACTCATAAGTAAGCTGCAGCTACACAAATCAACAGAAGCGAATCCAAAAATCTTATCAACGAATGAAAAAATGTCTTGGAGGGATATACTGAATATATCTGGGTCTTTCAAAAACACATGAAACTTGGGACTTCCCTGGCAGTTCAGTGGCTATCTGCCTGCCAATCCAGGGTGCACGGGTTTGATCCCTGGTCTGGGATGATTTCACATGCCGCAGGGCAAGCAGGCCCCATGTGCCCCCACTACTGAAGCCCACCCACTAGAAAGCAGGTGCTCTGCAATGAGAAGCCACCGCAACAAAGAGGAGCCCCTCCCCACCACAACCAGAAGAAGCCCCCACACTGCAACAAAGACCCAGGAAAGCCAAAAATAAAATAATAATAAAAAATGTAGGTACATGAAATAATACATTTGATTTATCACATATTCATTCAAAACTAGGAGCTTAAAGGTACAGAGACAACTAAAAACATCTTTTCATTCATCAAATATTTTTACATCAAAACACAGCAATCTCAACTATCTGAAAGGAAACTCAAAGTCTAGTATCAAAAGAACAAATGGCACCATACATGATCTTCTAAAATCACTATTTAAAAAAAAAAAATTTTACTGAGAAGCCTCTCCAAAGACCTATGCCAGAAATCAAATCAATGGACACTGTGGCCTGGCCGTATGAACAAGCGACCCTGCCAGTGGGAAGGGGAGGTGACACTGCAGGGTCACAGCAACACTGCTCTTCCGAGAGAGCTGTGCGGTCTCAGGAATATACAAACCCGGTTTCCACAATCCCGTGGCAGTTTACAATCCCATCAAGCACCCTCCCATCTCCAAACACACCAGTGGTGCCGTGTCAGGATGGGACACGCAGACAGGAACCGGGCACGGCTGGCGGGAAAACGGACTCCCAAGGTCTGCACACGAGCTACACATGTGTGTGCACAGCTGGGTCAGGACTTTTTTGTCCTTCTGTTGCTGGCACAGGATTTCTGAAGCTGATGTTAACCACAAGAACTAGAAAAGCAGCTTCCAACCACACCTTGGTTTTCTTGAAAAGCACAAGCTGCTCACTAAGCTTCTCGATTTTCCTATAAAGATGGTAACAGGATAACACAGCGTTTATGATGAAGTCGACACCTAGAATACAGCAAATAACAACTACTATTCAGTCTCTGAAACCAGCACACTGTCACCTGGGCCACACCACCCTCCGCCATCCTGGGCACCTCCTGGGCGTAGGGTGCTAAGCGCCCCACGCCCCTTCCATTCAACAAGTCACACGGAGCACGGTCACTCAGACGTCACAGGCACACTGGAGACCCTGACCAAAGAGTCGGGAGACAGCTTTCCTGGGGGTCTAGGTAAGGAAACAGATTACCAGTGTCTAGCTCTCAGCAAACTCAGAATTCCCAGTCAGCACCCCACTCTCCGGAGCGGAAACTGTCACCTGCCGTAGTCGGGGGCGCTGGGGCACCCATCACAGGAGCCAGGGCTGCGGCCGCGACAGTTCACTTGAGTCCAGAATCACAGCCCACTGCAGCCTCTCTGCTGTCAGTGCTCCTGCTCCTGTGGGCCATCCCAGGGCAATCGGACCGGCCCTGCTGGTAGACCCCCATTCCCAATCTCCAGCTCAGAGCTCCCCACTGAACTCACAAAGCTCACCACGCCAGAGACACACAACATCACACACGTGCACAGATGAGCCCCAAGGTGATTATGACTGTATTTCCTGCCCTGGTTCAGGGCACTCCTGTCTAGAAGATCCTCCAAGTCCAAACCTGCTGTGCCCAGCTCACAACCAAAACCCAGACAGAAGCCTGGAGTCATCCCGCTCCAAACCTCTGCTCTCTCAGCTCCCACCACCCGGCCAGACTCCTGACTCAGCAGTCCCAGGGCTTCCCGACCCACACAACTCCCACCATGCTGCCGAAAAGGGGACGCGCAGTGTCTGGTTTACCCTACACACCCCACTCCGCCCATAGGAGTCACTGGGCTCATGAGGGGTGGATTTGAGTCCAAACTTCAAACGCCACCCTGACAACACACACACGTATGTGCACACATGTATCTGCATACACGTACACATAAAGAAAACAAAGGAGCTCCCACTTTCCTGCTGGGAGGGTGGGTTCTCACTGCAGGCACCCCACTAAAGGTGAGTGCCCCAGGGACACAGGCACCCCAGCAACTCCAGACTGCTTCCCGTTTCTGGGAGACGCCCCATTTCCCTTACAGGAGATGCCGCCCCTCTGCTCCCGTGTCCTGCGGCTGTTCTCCAGGCCCGCTCTCTGGTTCTCCGTCAGGTGGCCATCACGCTGGAGGACAACTGTTGTGCTCAACTCCAGAGCTGGGCACCGCGCCCTGGTCACTAGCAGGCACACAGCATGAGGCCCAGTGGTGGCCTCGGAGCACGAGAACACAACTGACCCCTGGGTGAGGGGGTGTGGAAAGGAGGCCACTTCCCAGAGTCACAGTCAAGTCCCTGGCTCCCGACCTCCGAGCATCTGTGCCCTTCCAATCCACCCAGCTCCCAATCACCCTTTGACCCAGGTAAAAATTCACCCCAAATACATGTGGTTAATGGACAAAATTAATCAGAGGTAAAAACACAGTAAGTACGATGCCCTCCCTGGCCAGCGCGTCCCGCTAGCCCAGACAAGCTGGTGCCCAGCGGGCTCCTGAGCAGCTCTCAAGGTCACAGGCCCAGCATGCCGTCCCCTAGAGCACCGGGGGCTGCCTCGCCTCCAAGTAAGTGCATGTCCAGAAACAAAGTGTCCACGGTCTCCTTTCCGGACTCACCAATTCTGAGAGCACTGCAACAGCTCTTGCTGTACCCATCTGCACACTGCATTCCTCCTCCACCTCGCTACCACCACAAAGCTTTCAAACCAGACGATTATCGGATGCAAAACAAGGTGTGTTCACCAGCCCCATTCAAGCCAGATTAAGTGTTCAGACTGGAAGTAAGCCCTCAGCCTGCAGAGACTGTGAGGAAACAGCTGCGTAACACACAGATGTACTCTTCTTTAACCACAGAAACCGGGCCAATGACACAGACAGGACACTGGCCTCCAAGTCTCCCACCAGGATTTAAGACCCCACCACCACCCAGGATTTTCCACACTCCAGGTGGAAACAAGTGGCTCCGAAGAAACAACACGTTGCTCAGAAGACATACCCTTGTATTTCAAAGACTTAAATCTCGAGTGATTTGTTCCCAACACATTCCCACCCCAGAAGATGCTTCAGATTCTGTGTGTCTGGGGGTGAAAATAATCATTGCTCTAGTCCCATCTGCCTACCCAAACCCCTAAATACAAAACCTTGAGAATCCTTACCACCCTCACCCTCTAAATAAGTCAGAGAGGACTGGTTTAAGATGGAAGACCACAGAAATGAGAGGGTTGCACAGAAATCACTGGAGCAGGACTAGCCTCACGCTCCGATGGGACCCAAAGCCCCGTCTGTGAACACAGGGATGCCGGCTGCTGGTCCACTGACCATGCTCCAGCCCAGCTGCCTGGCCACCAAACGAAAGCCTACCCGACACCCTGACACAACACGTGCCAAGACACAAGTCTCCTGGGTCCAAAATCTGCTCTGAGGGGCAGGACCCAAGCCTTCCTAATAAAGCGAAGAGTGTGGACCAGCTAGGCCACGCCACGTACAGAAGTCAGGGCTCAAGTCAAGATCGTCTTTGGGCTACCAGTGATCTAATGTGTCGTGAGTGATCTGTGCTGTGACCGTGGGAGTGGGAGGGGTCCCCACCCTGGGGTCCCCACCCTGAAGACTACACAAACACCATCACAGCAATGGCACCATGACACACCTTGTGTGAAGGGCGACAGGGTGGGGTGCGGCCTAACCTGCAGGTGTGCGCAAAAGTGTGGTGACCAGCCTGCTGGGAGCCCAACGCCCACCCACCAGCCCTCGATCGCGGTCGCCCTGTCTGCACAAATGTGTTTTCAACTTGTCAGGTCAAGGAAGGAGAGAAGGAAGGAGAGATCTTTCTCTTTTAAATTTCTATGTTTAATCCAATGTGCTGGTGCTGCTCTTCATTTCTAAACCACCTCCAATTTCCAGAAGACACTCTGTTGCAGTGACAGTGCTAGACTGTTAAGAGTGACAAGCACGTCAGCCAACAGGTTCTGCCGCCAAGTAAGAAGACACCCACCGGTCCACACGCACCCCCTCTGCCCAGCCTCCCAGGAGACCCCTCAAGCAAAGAGTCTCCATTCTGAAAAGTGGAGTAAATTATTCTTCTAATTAAACATCAAAATCCAAGTTTCTTTCCTGGCAGATGACCCTCAGCAGGAAGAGAAACTCCAGTAGAAAAGACACACTGTTTCCTAACAGCAAGTATTACTAGGAAATCTCAAACCCTGGGTGTGCGAAGAGAACGAAGCAGAATGATCATTCAGTAAAAATAAGGCAACTCAGATCAAAACGCAAGAGAGCATCAGGGCAGCCCATGCCTCCTGGAGCCACTGTCTGCTTTCTTCAGATTTAAAAACATCGACAACACACTGTAGGACACGTGCAAACAAAACATTCTGACTGTAAACATTCTGACTCTTTTTTTATTATTTTTTAAAATAATTTTATGTATTTGTTTCTGGCTTTGCTGAGTCTTTGTGGCTTTCTCAAGTATCAGTGAGCAGGGGTCCTCTTCGCTGCAGTGCGCAGGCTCCGCACCGCGGTCGGGGCACCCCTCACTGCGGGGCGCAGGTCCCAACATGCGCAGGCGCAGTAGCTGTGGCTCTGGAGCACAGCTCACTCGTTGTGGCATGTGGGCTCAGGTGCTCCGCAGCATGTGGAATCTTCCCAGACCAGGGATCGAACCCATGTCTCCTGCCCTGACAGACGAATTCTTTACCACCAGGGAAGCCCTAATTTCCTAATTATTAACTTCCTAATTATTTTTCAATAATTATAATTACGAGAGTAAACTAACCAATTATCAGCTGAGACATCTTGAAGTAAGGATCAGGGGCTTCCCTGGTGGCTCAGACGGTAAAGAGTCTGCCTGAAATGCAGGAGACCCTGGTTTAATCCCTGGGTCATAGAGATCCCCTGGAGAAGGGAATGGCACCCCACTCCAGTATTCTTGCCTGGAGAATTCCATGGACAGAGGAGCCTGGTGGGGTCCATGGGGTCGCAAAGAGTTGGACATGACTGAGTTGATTAACACTTTCACTTTTCAATGATATATTTTTTTAAATATTGGTAACATTTTGCTCTTAGATGGACTGACCCGCTTACCCTAAGTTAGTAAAATTCTTAATTTAATATACATTTATCAATGGTATCTTTTAAAAAACATGTGAGGGGGCCTCACAACTCAGCACAAACTGTCCCCAACCTCCTAAAAGCTGTCAAGAAAGGAGGATTGTGAAGAAAAACCATACTCACCCAAACCTAACCTGACATCTATGCTACCATTTTCAGAAAAAATGACGTTAGCGCTAAATTAGACTCCTAAGAAGAAGCCCACAGTGAAAACACAGGACAGGTCTCTAAGTGAAGAAGTAACACCAATTTATAAGCTGCGAGGGGACGGGACACGGCTTTCATTCCATGAGTCAAAAATGACACTTATAGGGCTTCCCTGGTGGCTCAGTGGTAATGAATTCGGCTGCCAATGCAGGAGACATGGGTTCCTGGTCTGGGAAGATCCCACATGCTGTGGAGCAACTAAGCCTGTTGACCACAAATACTGAGCCTGTGCTCTAGAGCCCGAGAGCCACAGCTACTGAAGCCTGCATGCCCTGGAGCTCGTGCTCCACAAGAAGTCACCACAATGAGAAGCCTTCGCACCACAACTAGAGAGTAGCCCCACTCACTGCAACCAGAGAAGCCCACCCAGCAACAAAGACCCAGCACAGCCAATAAGTGAATAAACTTAAAAAAAAGACACTTATGTATTCTATGATTGAGAATACAAGACAGAAGTCACACAGAGTCTTCAATATACACCAAAAACAGAGCACTGTCTGCCTTGGTGCCTGCGTTCCTCCCAGCAGTGGGCAGGCCCACAGTGAGGTGCTGCCCCTAGGGCCTCCTTCTGAGAAGGCTGCACACCTCCACAGACTTTGCCATCACAGAGCTTGCACCTGGGCACAGCTCTACTGCCCCTGATGCATCTGTGAGTGCCAGCTTACCACCTTCACAAGCAGCCAGGTTAATTTCTTAAAGATCAATGTGGGGCCATGCATGCAAGCTCAGATCAGAGTCAGTGGCGTCTAATGGCTGTTGTTAAAATTCTGACCATGCCACTGTATTGGCAGTGACCCTGGGTACATTCTAACAGCCTGTATCATTCTTAAAGTTTTCTCATCTGTAGAAAAAGAAGTTCCTGGATACAAAATACAAAATGAACAAATACAAGCCAGTTGCATTTCAAGACATCAACATAGTTAGAACCTAAGATGGAAAAGGGGACAGTGTCACCAGGACAGACAAGGCAACCAATGGGACACACACAAGCTCCACCACCACATGAGCACACACAGGGAGACCCCATTCATGACAGCAAGCACTCCAGATCAGCAAGCAAAGGACAGTCCACTCATGGATGAAGCTGTGAGCAATCAGCTCATGCACAGACATCAGTCTGGGACAGAGTATAGGCTCAAACATAAACAGCAGAAGTACAACATTTTCACACGGTACAGAAAGCTATGTCTATGTCCTTGGGGCAGGGAGATTTTCTTAACTAAGAACGACGGGTCATGATTCATATTTTGGAAGACACTGTCCTAGAGGATCTCGCACAGATCCCTCAAAATAAAAGGACTCAATCTCAAGCATCAAGTGCAACTGCATCCTTCTGTTCATCTCACAGGTAACTATCATGACAGAGCATCACCTTCATGCACGGCAGATGTTGTTCAAAATGCACACATGTACACAACAACAAAACTCTTACCTTTCCTACTCAGCACTGAAGGTTAAGTAAGTCCCACTGTCTTCGGTAAAAACAAAAGATTTCTGAAAGATGGACAATATTTAGGTAAAAGCAGCTCTATGTATGTAATCATGAGTACAATTATACTGGGTTAGCCAAAAAGTTCGCTCTGTTTTTTCCATAAGATGGCTCTCTCCAGTAGTGCTTAGATGTCTTTAACTTGATTCAAAACAATTTTGTTAGATTATATTGTGACGGCTGTCACATCAGCACACATTTTCTAAAAAATCAAAAATGGTGAATTTTTGTGCGGGCATTTTAATATTGAATATGGAAAAAAAGCAACATTTTCAGTATATTATGCTTTACTGTTTCAAGAAAGGTAAAATCACAACTGAAATGCAAAGAAAAAATTTGTGCTGTGTATGGATACAGGGCTGTGACTGACCAAACGTGTCGAAAGTGGTTTGCAAAGTTTCGTGCTAGAGGTTTCTCCCTAGATGATTGATTCTCCAGAGTTCGGTAGACTAGTTGAAGCTGGCAGCGATCAAATCAAGACATTAACTGGGAACAATCAACATTACATCACAAGGTAGAGAGCCAACACACAAAATATCCAAATCAAGCAGTGAATTTGCACCATCTAGATTATGTTCATCACTTTGATGTTAAGGTTCCACATAAAGTTAAGCAAAAAAAAAAAAAAATTTATTGACCGTATTCCCACATGCAATTCTCTTCTTAAACGTAAACAAAAATGTTCCAATTTTAAAACAGATTGTGACAGGTGATGAAAAGTGGATACTGCACAATCATGTGGAACAGAAGAGATCTTGGGGCAAGCGAAATGAACCACCACTAACCTCACCAAAGGCCGGTGGTGGTGTGCATACAGTGGGATTGGAAGGAAGTCCTCGATTACGAGCTCCTTCTGGAAAACCAAATAATTAATTCAATGACGCTCCCAATCACACCAACTGAAAGCAGCACTTGACAAAAAGCAGGCAGAACTAGCCAATAGAAAACACATAATCTTCCATCAGGATAACACAAGAATGCATGTTTCTTTGATGACCAGGCAGTAACTGTTACAGCTTGGCTGGGAAGTTCTGATACATCCGCAATAGTCAGCAGACACTGCACCTTCAGATTTCCATTTACTTGAGTCTTTACAAAATTCTCTTAATGGAAAAATTTCAATTCCCTGGAAGACTATAAAAGGCACCAGGAACAGGTCTTTGCTCAAAAATATAAAAAGTTTTGGGAAGACAAATTTTTATGAAATTACCTGAAAAATGGCAGAAGGTAGTGGAACAAAACAGTGAATACACTGTTCAATAAAGTTCTTGGTGAAAATGAAAAATGTATCTTACTCTTACTTTAAAACTGAAGGAATTTTTTGGCCAACCCAATATGTGAGCTCTGAATGTGTAACACAAAGTTAATGGTTTTACTTCTAAGAAAGTGGAATCAAATACATATGCCCTTTTAGTGCTAAAAATTGCATCAAAAGGAAAAACAAGTGACAAAGGTCTCCATGTAAAACAGTGATGAAGGGGTGTGATTGAGGGGATTCCCTGGCAGTCCAGTGGTTAGGACTGGGCGCTCTCACTGCCGGGGGTCCGGGCTCAGCCCCTGCTCAGGGAACTAAGATCCCACAAGCTGCGCAGTGTCCAGTTTGCTGCTGGCCTGAGTTCACATTAACATGATTATTAAATTGCTACTAATAAAAATTTTTGTGGGGGATGGTGTGTGTAAGAAAATTGATCTAAAATGCAGAGCAATATTCAAGATGAAGTTGAAACACACAGGACAGACCTCAGTACTGAAGCCTGTGAAAATGGCCACGCTGTCCACAAAGGAACACTGGTCCCATGGCAACAGCCTCATGAGCCATACGCAGCTCCACAGGCAAACCCAACCCAGCACAGCGTCCACTCCACATGTTCACACATGGACCCCGGGCAGGCTGAGCAGTCACCACAGCAGAGGTCAGTCGGGTCTGGACCCACGGCCAGCCTGAGGCAGAGGGCTGTGCAGGACCAAGGCCCACACCCTCTGCTTATCCTTGGTTTGGGAGCTGAGTCAAGTCCACGTTTTCAACTCTGTGATCTGTGACTCTGCTCTTAGAAGAAGAGCTGCAGAGGAATTCACTGCAAGGTCTGAAACATACGTGCCCTCACTCTGCACTCTTTCAACTACATCACTCTCCCTGCCTCTTTCTCCTCTCCAGTCTTCAAGGGGACAATGGAATGATTCACACCACAGGCAGTCTTCAAAGAGCCCAGGGTGCTGCAGCTGAACAATGGACAGCTAACACACACATAGGGATAAAATGTCTATGGTCCCCGCGGAGGGGCGCATGAGAACCAGAGCATTAAGAGAGACAAGCCCAACTAAGGGTCCAGAAAAGTACGACCCAAACAGCCAAAGGGCTGGAGCCCTGGAGAGGGCTGCGGGCCAGAAAGAGGGACACCCACTCTGGGGGCTGCGATTCCTGCTGGCGCCTCCTCCAGTCTCCCCACAGCACTGCACATGTGCTCAAAGTCTCTGGGAGACAAGTCTTAAAATATTTAAGTCAATTTTCATTCTGAAAAGACTGAAGAAATTTACACAACAGTCTATTACAGATTTTTTTTTAATTTTGCAAATCCAGTGTCAGAATATATTATGCCACCCAATAACAAATGCAAAGTCATAAAAAAAAATCAATCTTCAAAAGAAGAATGATTTCAAAGATGTGCAAACCTGATTCTAAAAAACTAAACCTACCCTGCATAATTAAACAGAAGCTGCACGCAGCAGTCCACGTAACCCAGTGTTGCCATAGTGACCTCATGGTGCTGGCCAATGACCGCCACTCCTGGAAACCTACCTTCCCACACCCTCCCTGGGTGACTTCAGCACGTTCTTAAAGTCACCAGAGAGTTCAACCTGGCACTGCATTTGTTAGGAGATTTCTAAACAATTTATTCCAGTTTAAATAGCTCCTAATTAAAAGTCTGTCAGTTAAAAATGCTTGCTTAGGAAGCAAAATCAAGGTGAACTGCGACTAAAACCCTAGAAATATAATATTTCTTTTAGTAAAGTAATAAGCATTAATTCAATGATCTGTGAAGGGTTTAGGTAGGCCTGAACGTCCCTCGTGGACACCAAGCGCACATGGACAGGACAAGGGGTGCGGAAACCGTAAAGGACAGAGTAGGGAGGGGGCGGCCGGGCAGACGCAAGTCCTTGGTAGAGGTAACAGGCCGGGCCTCCTTCCTTCTTACCGGGGCTTAATTTCAACAGTCCACATTCTAACTCTTCAATTAAGACTATGTTTTCGGACATGATGAATCTTGTGTAAACAAACTTTGGAAACTTCTCAGAAAGCCACCTGTTAACAAGGGACAAAGACTGTTGCTTTTCCTTCCCCTAGAGCTGTGTTCAAAACAGATGCTGAACAAAGACAATTCTAGGGAATTCCCTGGTGGTCCAGTGGTTAGGACTCAGCACTTTCACGGTCAAGGCCTGGGTTCAATCCCTGGTTGGGGGACAAGATCCTGCAAGCTTGTCTTCATCTCTCTCTCTCAATACTTCTAGGTTCTGGGCCAAAACAAATCCATTTTACCGAGGTGGAGTAGGTCATTCAGGAGCAGTTTTACACACCCTAACGCTGGCTTCCAAAAGATGTCCGTAAACAGCTCGTGGAGAAGCCTGCATCCTAACAGGGCAGACTCGGGTTGGTTCAGCCTCTTCCCCAGACCCTCACAGGAGACCCCTCTGCCCCAGCAGCAGGAGCCTGGGCTCCCAGCTGCCTCCGACCCAGTCACGGCCCCTGGGCCCCAGGCAGCCTCCAAGCTGTCACCCTCACTGCTCCCAGCTGGCTCTCGGCCACTCTTAGCAGCACTTCACCACAAGAGCCGGTCTCTCTCCCTCTTTCACTAGAAAGATAAATAGGAATTTTTACTCTAGCCAAGAAACCTGTCAAATGTGAAGTATTTGATGCTAGGCCTGTTCTCAGCAAAAACAAACAGGCACCTGCACTCAAGGCATCAGGAGACCTCCAGTCAAGGGGGGTGATATGAGGAGGCGGCACACTCCCCAGGCAAACGCCCTGCACACCTGTGAGGGTGCCAGTCACACACGCCACCTGCCCACGACACGTGGACATTGTGGGAGCGACACCCTCCCCACCCAGGGCCAACCAGACCTGTTAATCCCTTTCAACAGGTTTTACAAGCAACAGAAATGAATTAAGGACACTGTAGGGACAAGGGAGGAACACCCTTTTATACATGTAAAGATACACAAACGAGACGAATTAAGCAGGGGCACAAAACAATGACCTATGACCAAGACAGGCTCAGAAGAACGCACCTTGAGAACAAGAGGTCTCTCCCTGGAGGGTGGCAGGAACCAAGCCTGTGCTAACACGTACCTGTGGTACCAGGACACAGCACCTGCCAGGCTGGACAGGCGATGAGCCTCAGGTCAGGTACACGGCTTCAGTGGAACATTCACACGCACCAGGGCTGGGGCAAAAGCTGATGGAAAGTTTCAATCTGAAATCAACAATAACTGGCTGAGATGTTTTACCAAGGAAAGTAGTTACATAAGTTCTATTCTCCTGTGTAAAACAGTAACAAGACTCAACACAGATAAACAGGGCTGTGCAACTTTCAAACAACACACTGCACTGCAAGCCTCCACATCAAATAGCAGTGAGCACAAGACTTTATCAGCAAGAACGTTTTCATGCCCAGAGACACTCTAGTTATAACTTCCGTCTGAAATGGAACTGAACAGACGGAAAACTGCAAGTGGCTGCTTGCCCAAGATCTGCTGTGCATAAAAGGCTTTCTGCTGGGAAGAGCAGCTGAGCGTGAAAACACACTTTCTCAGACAGCCTCCTTTAGGGAGAGAGGTGCAGGGGGGCCAGCTGCCAGCATCAGCCGCTTTACCCACTTATAGAGGCCTGGACCTCGGTCCCAGGACTCCGTCCATCCCTGGGCCGCACCTGAAATCCGACAGACCAACAGCACCAGAGGAGCCAAGCAAGCAACTTCTGTCCACTGCCTCTTCTCCCAGACGTGGGAAGGGATGGAGGGCAGTGCGCGTGGGCCACCGGGGGGCTTAGCAGCAGACAAGCCCACCTTCCCTGATTCTAACAAACAGAAATCAACCACAAGTACCAACCAAAGACCAGGCAGGGCTCCACCCGCAAGGTGCGAGGGGACCGGCCGGGCAGCAGGGGTCTGGAGGCATCCACGGCACCCGCCAGGCATGATCCAGCCCCAAGGCCAGGACTGGCACAGGGCACCCAGGCACAAGCTTCCTGAAGCCCAGATCTCTGCACAGCAAGCCAGAGGCGACTGCAAACAGCTGACTCGTCCCTGGAAGACTAAGCCCTGGTCTGAGGTTGCTCGTCAAAGGACATCAGACTGCGTGGAGAGGGCGAGGAGCACCACCACCCATCAGACAGCCCAGCACCCACTCTGACTTGAGCTCTCCAGCCCCACGACTCCAGCCACGAGTGCCTCCTCACTACCCCACACGCCTGTGCACACACATGGCCAGACTACCGCCCGCCCCCACCCACCCACCCCCTGCCCACAGGGGACGCATCTCCCCACACGTTGAGCGGTGAGAGCAGAGCCTCTTCTGTGGAACACAGCAACAGGCAGGGACCCAGGTTTTCAGGACATAGACAAATGTCTGGGAACGACACTGGGGTCACTGAGGGAAGCACCGCAGGAGAAGGGCTCCAGGGCCCCAGGCCATCCCTGACCCCACAAACCCAGGATGAGCCTGCCAGCTCTTCAGAGCCCAGGGTGCTGCCCCTGGGAGCCACACCCTACCCCTACAGCACCCCTAATCCCCTCCTCTCCCCAGGACCGGTGCCTGAGCACCCAGCTATCACCCCACATCCTCCAACTGCTAGGAACACAGGAGAGTGTCGTCACAGATGCAGTGACCACACCCTCCTATATCCATCCCTACTCTGACTTTGATATCCTGACAGCCTCAGGCTTTTAAAAGGAAGAACTAGCCTAGCCTAGCATACGTCCTGCAACAAGTAAACAGCAAAGATGTTTAGAACATGAAGTTTTGCTTTTGAGAAGAATCCACCTAAAACCACTGTCCTGAGGAGCAGTACCTGCACAGTCTATTTACAGTTCTATTTCCAAGGTAATTTTCAAAGAGCCTCCTAACTGCATTTGTGCAGGATATAAGAAATGCACGCACAATCAGCTCCTAGTTAGATGTGATAATGCACTACCGTGAGGGAGAGCCAAGCACTGTCGGCAGAGGCCCCAAGGGTGCCCAGACCCTGGCAGGGACAGACGGGGCACCGAAAGCCAGATGTAGAAAAGGTCTTCACCCCTGAAGCTTGGGCAAAAATCCTGAGTGTCAAGAATATGGAAAAGAAGCCAGGTTTTCCTTGACGCTCACGCCTAAAAGAAGCATAAGACAAAATCAACCAGGTCAGCAGGTCAGCAAGGGGCCTGGAGGTGAGACCATGAAATCCCCAGCAGGAGCCTGGACGCACAGAGAGCGCTCAAGAAGCTTGGCCCAGGCGGGGCCCCCACCCCTGCGTTCTGCACCTGCTTAAGGTTTCCGGGAAGCAGAGCTTGAGAACAGCACAGCACAAGACCTGGGCCACAGTCCAGCTGCTGCCAACAACAGTGCCCTCTCGGCCTGCGCCAGCCCCAGGAGGACACAGCCCACTGCAGGAATGACACATAAGTGCAGGCTGCAGTGTCCACACCACGTGGGGCCCATTCTCCAGGCCTCAGGATCCCATCACACATCCCTTATGTGGCCCAGGTGCCCCCTCTTCTCCCCAACTTGTTCAGTCGCTCCCCAACTTGTACCCCTCTCTTTGCGACCCTGTGGACTGTAGCCTGCAGGCTCCTGTGTCCACGGGATTCTCCAGGCAAGAACACTGGAGTGTGTTGCCATTTCCTACTCCAGGGGATCTTCCCGAACCAGGGATCAAACCCACACCTCTGGCGTCTCCTACATTGGCAGGTGGGTTCTTTACCGCTGAGCCACCAAAAAAGCCTGCCCAGAATGACTACTTGTGTACTTTAATAGAAATTCAGGTATAAATAAAAATGGATCAAGTTCATCACATCATCTTCTTCCTGGAGTTCCTTTTTATCTTAGACACAAGAAATTATTAGAAGGGAAAAATTAAAATATTTGAACTACACCAGAATATAACTAAATTCTGCCCCAAGAAAAGTCCCAGAAAATCCCAAACCAAGTCTCAATTCTACAGCACACAGCCAACTGCCCCAAGTCCCACTGGATGTTGCATTATGCATGAAAGAGCAGAGACAAATACAAGTCAGAAGCCACCCACGACTCCAGTCACAAAGTGGAAGCCAACTTACACAGGGTTCCCCACTGCTAGTGATACCTGGATACTCACGAGTCCTCCAAACACCATGTTAAGAACAAAGGCCACAGGCCAGAACCCTAACACCCTGGAACAATAGGGCGGGGGGGGGGGGGGGGGGGGGGGGCCGGGACTCTCACTTCACTTCCGCCTTTGTTGAAAGACAGCTCAGCAAAAAACTCCCTCGGGAAGAGGCTGCAAAGGGCCCAGCATCCAAGGAAGCGTACGCACAGTCATTTCCCATGGCCTGTGTGTCCTGGGAGCCGCCAGGCAGGGGTGGGAGGACCACAGGGCAAGGGAGGTCCCCTCAGGGACCCGGCTCCCTGCAAGCAGGGGTCGCTACCCAGCACCTGCGGAGAGACACCTGTGAAGGGAAGAGGGGCACATGGGTGACATGACTAAAAAAAAAAATCATCCTGTTTTTAATGCTATCCTGGGAAACTTCCGTATTCTTTCCTCAGATTTCAAATGAACATCCAGCAATACAAGAAGTGAAAAGATGCACACTATGTAATAAGAGGAAAAAAGAGAAGACTATATGTCTTTAGTGTACAAAAGCCTCTAACTTTCACTCACATTTCTAACTTCCATTTTAACATATATTCACACTTATTCTCACAGGCCCGGGACAGGCACTGAGCCTCCAGAGGAAGACACAACCAACCAACCCACCCTCCCACCCCCTCACTCTCTACGACGGGACCACACATATGCATGGCCAGTCTGTGCTGCACCTTTACAAACTGGAGAAGGGAATTTTTCCATTTTTGTAAAGAAGTAAATAAAAACTGAAGACTCTAACGAGTCTGTTCTTTCCTTGGGCTCCAAATCACTGCAAATGGTGACTGCAACCATGAAATTAAAAGATGCTTGCTCCTTGAAAGGAAAACTATGAAAAACCTAGACAGCACATTAAAAAGCAGAGATGTTACTTTGCTGACAAAGGTCCATTTAGTCAAAGCTATGGTTTTTCCAGTAGTCATGTATGGATGTGAGAGTTGGACCATAAAGAAAGCTGAGCACTGAAGAATTGATGCTTTTGAACTGTGGTATTGGAAAAGACTCTTGAGAGTCCCTTGGACTGCAAGGAGATCCAACCTGTCAATACTAAAGGAAACCAGTCCTGAATATTCATTGGAAGGACTGATGCTGAAGCTCCAATACTTTTGGCCATCTGATGCGAAGAACTGACTCATTTGACAAGACCATGATGCTAGGGAAGATTGAAGGCAGGAGGAGAAGGGGACGATAGAGGATGAGATGGTTGGATGGCATCTCTGACTCCACAGACATGAGTTTGAGCAAGCTCTAGGAGTTGATGGTGGACAGGGAAGCCTGGTGTGCTACAGTCCGTGGGGTCGCCAAGAGTCAAACACGACTGAGCAGCTGAATTGAACTGACATGAAGAGTAAGACAGAGCACAGCCAGCTGGAGGGGCAACTCCCACAATAACAACCGCTTTGCAGGGAAGAGGGGCTGCAGGCCAAACCCGTACCTAACGGTGCAAGAGGCCTTGTTCTCCCAGTTAAATGTGACAGATCCATATTTACAGTCACCAAGTTTGGGGGATTTCCTTGGCAGTCCAGTGGTTAACACTCCACATTAACTGCAGGGGACAGGGGTTCGATCCCTGGTCAAGGAATTAAGACCCTACAAGCCATGAGATGCAGCCAATAAATTAGTTAATGAAACAAGTTGCAAGTCTCAAATCTACTCATTTTCATATTTACTGCTGCTGAGTGCCTACAAAACCTACAAAACCTAAATCCTTTCTCATGATTACCATTCCAAACTCTTTCTAAAACTTACTACTATACATGCACTCTTAAATTCCTTTCTCTGAATCACCAGGGTCATCTAAATTCTAGCTTTATCTTCCCAGATATCTTCACATTTTATAGGGCTTCACATATCCCCCAGAAATTAAGTAGGTATGTTCTTCATCAGCCGTCAACATGTCACACCACTGAAAAAAGGGACAGGAAGTCCAGAAGAGGTCCAGTCCACACAGGACGTGTAGCCACAACCAGGAGAGCCAAGGACTAGTTCTGTGAAGGGCTCTCCTGATTCCTTCCCGTTCCCCACTGCTATTCCTGTGGTCCAACAGCAAAGCTGGGTACCTTTGACAGACACCTGTGGCCCACAGAGTCCAAAATACTGACCATCTGGTCCTCTCTGTCAGACCGCAAGGTTTTACTCAAAGATAAAGTGTACCTTCATACAGATGAGTGAGGAAGGTGCTTCTGCTGCCTTTAAAGGTGTACATTAAAGTTAATTATCTATGAAGGCAAATCTACAGAAATGGTAAGCAGACGAGCAAGTGGATGGGTTGAGAGCAGAAACAGGAACTAACTGGAAATAGGTAAGAGGGATCTTACACAGTAAACCTCGGAAAAATCACTAAATTATACACATTATAAGTCCATTTGGGCTTCCCAAGTGGGGCTCAGTGGTAAAGGATCTGCATGCCAATGTTTGATTCCTGGGTCAGGCAGATCCCCTGGAGGAGCAAACAGCAACCCACTCCAGTATTCTTGCCTGGAGAATCCCATAGATAGAAGAGCCTGGTGGGCTACAGTCCATGGTGTCACAGAGAGATGGACATGAATGAGCAACTGAGCACTCATATGTATCCTAAATCTTAACCCTGTGATCTGTGACAGTAGGCAGCTCAATGTGGCTGGAAGGATGTGCACCATGAGGCCAGGCAGTCTGTGCGTGGCCCACCCACATCTCCAGTGCCACCGCCAATCCCAATCTCTCCACCCTCTACCCACCCAAGTCCTCAAAGGCGAAGGTGTCCACATTCTGGGTCTGGGTTAACCAAATAACACCTTGCACTTAGTAACCGCAGAGGTGAACACAGTCAAGAATATTTTATGAGGAGAAACACATCTTCAGCACATTTTCAGTATTCTCTACTATGGACTACTGGTGGTCCAGGGTTAAGACTGTGCTTCCACTGCAGGGGCCACGGGTTCAATCCCTGATCAGGGAACAAGATCCCATATGACTCAACTAAAGATCCTGTGTACTACAACTGAGACCCAGTGCAGCCAAATGTTTCTTTAAAAACAAAACAAAACAGAACAAAACCACAAAAAAACAAGTTGTACAACTACTCTGGCACTTAAAAAAAGAAAAATATATTTATACATATGTACAAATATATATAAAATATATGTATGTGTATGAATATATGGGATAAGCTTAACCATAAATGAAAAGCAATCTTTAAAAATTGTATTTAAAAAAACTTTAATAAAAATAAATTAAGGAGTTTGGGATTAACAGATACACATTACTATATATAAAATAGATAACCAGTAAGAACTACTGTATAGCACAGGGAACCATATTCAGCATCTTGTAATAACCTGTAGTGGAAAAGAATCTAACATCTGAATCACTGCTGCACACGTGAAACTCACAGTTTGTAAATCAATTAACAGTTCAAATAAACAGAGGCAAGAATCCCTCAGACAGTACTTATACCTCTATTAACATTCCTAAAAGGAATTTATAGCTGAGTTAAAGTACTGAAGCTGCTAACCCGATAAAAGTTCTCTCCCTCTACAAAATGACCCTTCTGCCAGCCAAGCTGTCTTCCCTCTGCGCAGGAACTGACTGCCAAGGACCCCGGGACAGTGTCAGAGCAGACACACAGGACGTCCACAGCACAGCTAACACAGGGGCCAACAGAGATGCTCCTGCGAGAAAGCACGTCGTCAACACGAGATCGCAGTGCAGCAAGAGGGACGACAGTCACTCCCCACTGTACTACCTGCTGGAGACACAGCCACCCACACAACATATGGCATTTACTGTACTGGGAGAGGGGGAGGTTATCACAGAACACGTGACCAGAGGTGGGGCTCTGCAGCCAGGGCCCAAGGCCAGCCTCGCCACTCATGATCTGTGGCAGCCTCTCTGGGTCTCGATTTACTCGTCTCAACAACAGAGGTGAGCGGGTCTCCCCCTCAGGAGTGAACAAGATGAAACGATCAGATCTTGTGAACCAGGCAGAACAGCACCTGGCAAGTAGTGCACATTTTATAGCTGTTCCTTCAGTGATGGACAGAAGTGACGTGCTCACTAAACACACAGGGGAAAGGGAGTCACAAAGGGCCTGGGGACTTGCCTGGTACCCAGCAGTTAGGACCCCAGGCTCCACTACAGGAGCAATCCCTGGTCAGGGAACAAAACTCCCGCCTGCTGCGCGGCACAGCCAAAAAAATAAATTTAAAATAATTTTTTTAAAAATTAGGCACAGAACTGTCACACAGCCAGCAATACCACTCCCAGGCAAACACCGACTAGGTGTTCCAAGGAAACTTAACACACTTGCTCACAGCAGCACTGTCCACTGTAGCCAGAGGTGGAAACAGCCCACAGGTGCATCAACAGATGAATGGAAACAAAGAGGTGCAGAGCCCTACAATGAAACACTTTTCAAACATGAAAGAGAACAGAGTCCAGTACACGCTACAACGAGGATGAGCCCTGAAAATATTGGGATACAGAAGACCAACTGTGGAAGACTCCCTTGACCTGAAATGTCTAGAGCAGGAAATCCACAGAGCACCAAAGCAGAGGAGTGGCAGTGAGGGGCTGGGGTGGAGGAAGGGGTGGGGAGGGGCTGAGGGCCCACAAAGAGTAGCTGCTGAATGGGGACCGGGATTCCCTTTGGGTAATAAAATCGTCCAGAACAAGACGGTGGTGGGGGTGACACAACACAGTGAGTGTGTCACAGGCCACAGAACCGTACACTCGAAGACAGTTAAAAGAGTGGATTTTTCAATGTGAATTTTATCTCAATTCTTTTAAAAATCACATGAGAATAATGTGAGATGCAAAAAGAGTACATCCTGTGTGATTCTGTTCATAAGAAACTGATAAAACAGGCAAAACTAATCTATGACTAGAACAGAATAGATGGTGGCTCGGGCATTAAGGGCTACAGGAACTTTTAGGAGCTGCCGGCCACACGGGGCAGGACAACTGCGGAAATGCACCCGGTGGTAGACTTGAGAACAAGCACTGTCACTGTGGAGACTGCACCTGCAGAGATGCCACTGAAACCATCACAGGCACACGAGTCACTTCCCTGAGAAACACAATGCAGGTCGGACGGACAAGAGAAATGACATGCTCTGGCTGACGTCAGATCAAGTGAAGGCCCAGAGGCTCCACCTGAGAATGGGCTGCCCCCACAGAAAGCCCCCACCAGAGCCCCAGAGACACCCTTCCTTGGAAGAGAGGCCAGAGCACAGCTGCCTTCTGTCCTCAGAGGGACCCACTGCTATAAGGCAACCAAGGGAAGACAGTGGTGCTAAGAGTCTTCTGAAATGATTTTTAGAAGTTTATTTAAAATAAAATCCAGTCAACTTTGTTCTTCAAAATATATATCCCGGCTCCTGCACAACCTGAGCACTCAGGTTACATGATTCAGTCTGCGGCAGGGTTTTTGCCGATGTTGAGTCCACTAGAGTCTGTTAGGTCGACATCTTCCACTCATCTCCAAAGCTGCCGGCCACAAAGAAGCCGCTGCACTCAACAACACTTCTTCACACAAAATCCAAACTTGTCTTACCTAAGGCAGCAAAACTGGATCAAAATTCTCCAAAAGAGAAATAAGCCTACAGTGCATCTTCTCCACCTTAAAAATATCTCAAGCCCCTCCAGCCCCTGGGATCAGCACTAGCCCCTCTGGACACGTCTCACCACGAGCAGTGGGGGGGCTGCGAGCTCAGAGCCAGGGTCAGCGCGGAAAGGCCACGTCTTCCCTGGACCGATGCCTGCAGGGCAGGACCCCTCTGCTGCCACGCCACACATTCAGCAGCACAGTCCTCACGGCCACCTGATTGCAACTCTAGATGCAATGTCCTGTCCCAGTAACAACCCTTACTGTTCTGATCAACCAGGAAAATGTAACTGTTCTAAATGTCAACACTGAGGTCTACAATGCTCCACACTGTGACAGAAGCAAGAGGGCCCACGGCACACCCCTGAAGACAGCCTGGGGCTCCCTGGGCCGCCATCTGAGCTGTGTCGGCTCCTGGGGGCCCAATCTGACCTGGGCAAATGAAGAACAAACCTAGTTTTTCAAGTAAACAACTGCGAGTATCTTTGGTTAATTATAAAATCTAAGCTTTCAAGCAAAAATACTAAAATTCTGGAAAATGTCTATCCCAGCTTCCATTGTGACCAACATGAAATCGAAGGAACACATTCATCCCCCTCACCCTGGACAGAAGTAAGGAACAGAGATCTCCAGAATGAACACCAGGCAGGGGGAGAGTGACCCCGAGAGGTGAGAAGCAGGGGAGGGAGAAGGCGTGGGCATAGGGGCCTGGAGAGGACGGAGCTGCTCCAGGCAGGCTCACAAGCAACCTGCACAGAGACAGAGCACCAAGGAGCGGGAACACCTGCCCTGGACTGACCACTGCTCTGGTCCCACCCAGCAAAGCTGCAAATAAAGAACTGTAAGAAGCCACCGGTTCAAAGGACCTTGACTATCCCCAAGAACAAAGCCCAGGGATGTTTACAGTAACATAAAAATACCCAGCCACAACACGGTACAATGAACAATGCCTGGCACACAATCAGAAATGACCAACACGCAGAGAAGCAGAAAAGTGTGAGTAACAACAGGGAACTTGCCAGACGGACTTGGACTGAGATGCTGAAGACTCACCTGCTAATGAGACAGATGAAGACCTGGAGGACTCAAATCAAACTATTGACAAATTTAAATTTCTACAATGTATGACGTAAAATTTTCTAAGACAAAAATATCTGGCAGACATCACAGAATTAAGAGTGGTGCGCTGAGAGACACAGCAATAAGAAGTGTCCAAAACGTGGACTAGAGGACACGGGGAACCACTGTGCTGGGTGACATTCATGCAATCGCCGCACACACATAAGTGGATTCTCCAAAAGAGAAAGGGAGGAACAGAAAATCATTTGAAAACAATAACACCCAAGAGAGACACTGCAAACCTACAGACCCATAAAGCTCAACAAACGCCAAGCACAAGAAACATGAATAAAACCACTCTACACTCCCTGGCAGTTCCAGTGGTTAGGAATTCGCCTGCCTAAGGCAGGGGACACGAGTCTGACCCCCTGGTCCAGGAAGATTCTACATGTCTCAGGGGAACAAAGCCTGTGGGCCACATCTACAGAAGCCCGCTCACTCTAGAGCCCGTGCTCAGCAACAAGAGAAGCCACTGCAGTGAGAAGTCCGAGCACCGCAAAACAAGCAAGCAGCCGCCACTCACCGCAATGAGAGAAAGCCTGCACAGCAACCAAGACCCAGGGAGGCATAAGTAAAATAAACAAATAAAAATGCTTTTAATAATAAAGGAAATAGGAAAAATTTTAAAAAGACACTACGCTGCATTATAAACCAAGTTACCTGAACTCTCAACAGCCTTCAGAGGAAAAGGCCTGTTCCACACAGAGGGCTGAGGACAAGCAGGACAGCAGCCAGAAGGCTGGAGACAGTGCATGTCAGAACCAGTGGAGCAACGCCAACAAAAAGCACTTGGAGAACAGGGTCAGCCTGCAAAATACCTCCCAAACAACGGCAGAAGAAACACACAGTGAGGCAGACAGAAGCTGGAAAAACCCAAACCTGAGTCCACAGTGAGCACACCACAGAGAGGGACGAAGAACCAAAACACGGCAACCACCCAGCTTCTCCGCCGTTGTAACTTCTAAATCTTACAGAACTGCTAACTACACCATATAATTTAGGTTACCTAAAAAATTCTTCAAGTCTAGGTTCTAAAACCTTTTAACCTTTTTATTTAAATCTTAGAAGAAAAGTAGCCATTTAAAGCAAAAATAACACAGCATGCATTCTATAACATGTAGAAGATGTATCACAGCAAACAAGACAGCCCTTGCCGGGAGAATGGGGCACACCACACAGCGCAGCAGGTGTGGACGTGCTGCTCACAATCCCAGCCCACCCACCACAAACAACAACACACACTCCACATGGCCCAGCCACACAAGGAACAGTGTCTCACAGTCTGGATAAACCTTAAAGACAGGACACTCAGTGAGGTGCTGCGCTCACTCGCTCAGTCGTGTCCGAATCTTGGCGACCCCATGGACTGTAGCTCACCAGGCTCCTCTGTCAGTGGGGATTCTCCAGGCAAGAATACTGGAGTGGGTGGCCACGCTCTCCTCCAGGAGATCTTCCCAACCCCGTGAGGTGAGCAGACACAAAAGGACAATGCTGTCTGACTCCATCACACTCGGTCCCTAGGGAAGTCACAGTCACGGACAAAGAGCAACAGCGTGGGGCGCTGGGGGCCCCAAGAGTCTCCTGGGAACAGAGTTTCAGTCAGGGATGACGATCAAGTTCTGGAAATGGATGGTGGTGGTGAGGGCTGCACAACAACGTAAATATAATGCCATAGAATCATACTTTAAAACGGCTAAAATGGTTTCTTTGTATTTTACCATAATAAAAAGAAAACCCAAGTTGGCAATAATCCAGCTTTAATGTAGTTTTACTAAACAAGGAAAAATTCACAGAACCACAAGCTATATCATTCTATTTTACTTACCTAAATTCTCTGGACTTTTTCTCCTAATCTAGGAAAATAAGGACAAATGCCTCCTCTTAATAATTACCACGGTCATTTCCACTACGCTGTGAAGCTGTATCACCAGGGCTCTCCTCTGAGCCACACTCACTGACCAGCAGTGCAGCTCCCACCCTCAACCCCTAGTCATGAGGTGTCCCTGGGACATGCAAAGGCCCCTCAGCATCCCTTCAATCAACGAAACACTCCTCTTGTCACAGCTTCATTTCACAAGCAGTCTCATTGTAAAGACTCATCAATCATCATAAATACTCTATCCCAATGTGCTACTCCACAAAGTGTTCGGTTCACAACTCAAAATTAATTCCTTAAGCTGGCATATGCCATGATGTTAACTGTTACAAGTTTAATATTCCCACAGCTTTCAACATGACGAAAAAATTTGTTTCTTCCGTATAAGTCAAAACATGCTTGGAGAAAGAAAGTACTTCCTGTTCAGAGTGCAACTATGTTTACAAAAAGATTGATATTAGTACAATAAAATAGTGGACTATATCCTTTAGTCTAAAATTTCTTAAAAGTGGCAAACATCCTAGAAAAAATAAATCTACAACAGCACTGAGAACCACACTGATGTATCAGTAGCTGACCAGATCAGACAGACCGATTACCACGTAAAGGGAAACCACACAGCAAACTCAGTTCAGTTCAGTTACTCAGTCGTGTCCAACTCTTTGCGACCCCATGGACTGCAGCACATCAGGCCTCCCTGTCCATCACCAACTCCCAGAGTTTACTCAAACTCATGTCCATCGATTCCGTGATGCCATTCAACCATCTCATCCTCTGTTCTCCCCTTCTCCTCCTGCCTTCAATCTTTCCCAGCATCAGGGTCTTTTCATATGAGTCAGTTCTTCACATCAAGTGGCCAAAGTATTGGAGTTTTAGCTTCAGCATCAGTCCCTCCAATGAATATTCAGGACTGATTTCCTTTAGGATTAAGTGGCTGGATCTCCCTGCAGTCCAAAGGACTCTCAAGAGTCTCCTCCAACACCACAGTTCAAAAGCATCAATTCTTCGGTGCTCAGCTTTCTTTATAGTCCAACTCTCACATCCATACATGACTAATGGAGAAACCATAGCTTTGACTAGACAGACTTTTGTTGGCAAAGTAATGTCTTTTGCTTTTTAGTATGCTGTCTAGGTTGGTCATAGCTTTTCTTCCAAACTATAAGAAGGCCCGAAGTCAAGACTGGTGCAGTTAAAAGAAAGCTGCAAGGACAAAAATCAATCAACTGATGCACTTCCAAATTCATCCAGTGTGTCAGGGTTTATTTAGCAAGCGGGGGTCAGAGGGCAAGCCTGTCCCACTGCTGTTTTTAACACAGTCCACAATCTAAGAATGGTTTTATATGTGCATCTGATCCAAAACTAAAGAATATTTTGTGACAAGAGAAGATTACATGAAACTCACATTTCAGTCTCAATAAATAAAGTTTACTGGAACACAGCTAGGCTCCTTTGTTACATACGGTCTATGGGGCCTCCATGGCAGAGCTGAACAGGTGCAATGGAGGCCATGCACCCCAAAGTCTACAACAGTTACTACCTGGACCCTTATAGGAAACCTTTGAGAGATGAATTTAAAAAAAGACAAGTTTGCATGCTCAAAGAGCTACTAAATACTGATGAGAAAGTCAAATACCAAGATGAGAAAGTCAAATCCATATCAGATGCCCACAAAAGGCAAAATCCCTACAAGTCACCATGAAGTCCTAAGAGATAACCTACACAGAATCATTAATCAGACTGCTGTCAGATGCCATGTGACACAGAACAGGGGTCTGGAAAGCACTGATGTTCAGGGCACCGGTGCTGGAACCACTTGAGCGGCACAGCTGTGTGCTGGCCGGAGAACAGCTGTCCCCTGCTCCCACTCACTCCAAATGCCCCCAGTCTACCTGTGTCCAGCAACAAACACAGGGTTCTTGGTGACTCCCAGGAAGTCACATCCACAGCTCTAATCACCAATCATGCATTCAGAAATGTCAGAATGCTGACGGCAACAAGGACTGTGAGAACGAGGCTGTATCTGAACCTGGCAGGATGCCGTGGGGCGGCCACCTCATGCCACTACTACTCTTTCTGTAACAAGCCCAACTCTGCTGGCAGTTCAACTGTCTGAAGAAGAAATGACTCTCAAATTTATCTAAAACCTGAGAACCTGACTCCTTAACCTCTCACTAAGCCTCAGTTTGGCCATCAGTCAAACAGAAACCATCCTGCCAACCACACAAGATCGCCAGGCAGATACCAAGCACTGGGATGATGACTGGCACACAAACAGCTAAGCACCTGACAAACGTTAGCAGTACGCATTAGCTAAAAACTAAGTAAATTCTGGAAGAAAATCACACTGACATCAAAGGGAAAAAACAAAGCTTAACTGCTCCCTAAGCTTAGGAGAGCCAGGCCAAGCCCCTCAATGAACAGTCGGACCTCATAAACTCAGCGTCAAAGGAGCTGTCAGATCAGAAGGAAGAGTGCGCCGTGCACAGGGTCATGAGCAGCACTTGCCCCATCAGCCCACCTGCACGCACACACGTGTGTACATACACAAATCCACATGTGCACACATGGATACAGAGGCAGTCAAGATATCACAAGATAACACTGAATTTATACAAGTCACACAACAACTCAGTTAATTGCTACCCTTGTTCTTTTTGGCCTTGACTCGCAGCTTGTAGGAACTTAGTTCCCTGACCAGGGACTGAACCCTGGCAGTGAGAGTATCCAGTCCTAGATCCAGAGTATCCTCTGGACCATCAAGGAATTCCCACTCCCCAAGTTCTTTAACAGTCCTGACCCTGTAAGTCAGGATCTGCTAGTTTAGTGTTAACTTGAAAAGGAAAACCAAAACGGAGAACCAGAAGGTAGTCAGAGTAACTACAGCAAGAGCAAGAGGATCTGGCGTGTGCTGTTGAACACCTGTGCCCCCAGATAACCATGGAAAGGCATCTTCCCTGCCTTGTCATCCACACAGGCAGACTGCGAGGTGAGCAGTCACCTCCACCTCTGTTTCACACCCCTTCAACATGGGCTGACCCCACAACATGCTCTGCCTGGCAATCCCCCCAGGGGCAGAAGTGACATTATGCAGCTCGGGCCTCAGGGGTCACATGGAACCTGCCCTCTGGTTCACTGTCCCAGGCGTGTCGAGGGGCACATGCCCCGCCACCTGTCAGCCAGCCATCAAGACAGTCAATTAGCCCATGGAACTAAGGGTTTAACTCTCAAAAACAAGATTGGTTTCATACTCAAAACACAATCCACGTAATTCACAGATTTTACAAACCAGAAAAGCAAAATCATACAATCAACTCAAATAGGTACAAAAAGTGTGGGTTTTGTTTTGTTTTAGTATTTATTTGGCTGTGCCAGCCCTTAGTTGCAGCATGTGGGATCTTTTCTTGCAGCACATAGATTCTCTAGTTGTGGCCCATGGGCTCCACAGCTGCGGTGTGCAGGCTGAGTTGCTCTGCGGCATGTGGGATCTTAGTTCCTGGGCCAGGGATTGAACCTGAGTCCCTGGCACTGCAAGGTGGATTCTTAACAACTGTACCCCCAGGGAAGTCTCACAAAAAGTTTTTGATAAAACCCAACGTCCATTCCTGATAAAGAAAAAAAAAAAAAGAACTCAGCATATCTGGAATAAGAGGGAACCTCCTCAACCTATGAAAACCCTACAGCTAGTTAACGGTGAACTGCAGTTAATGGTGAAAAGTGACGGCTTCCCCATGGTCAGGAACACGTCTCAGATGGGTGGCTACCGCCCCTGCTTCTTTCCATCCCTGCACTGAAGGGTCTAGTCAGGGAAGTCAGATCAAGAGGAGACAAAAAGGCACCCGAGTAAAGGAAGGAGTAAAGCTGCCTTACTGTGTGGGCAGCACCGTTGTCTTCGAGACAAGACAACTAAACCGAGTAGAGAATCACAAGAACCAGCCATCAAGTTTAGCATGGTGGTAGGATCCCAGGTTAATAAAAAATTCTGACTTCTCTACTAGCACAAAATAATGGTAATTTTGAGAATTCCCCAGTGAGCCGGTGGTTAGGACTCAGGGCTTTCACAGCTGAGGGCCAGGTTCAATCCCTGGTTGGGGAACTAAGACGCCACAAGCCACGCAGTACAGTTTAAAAAAAGAAAAGGAAATTTTTAAAAAATATAATTTACAGCAGCATCAAAATATAGACTACTTTAGAGGAAAATGTGACAAAAGATGTATAAGACTCTAAGCCTGACAAGTGAAGCCCCACTGAGAGAAAACACAGGACACAGAGTCGGCAGAGAGAGACCCAGCGTCCACGGTCGGGAGGCTCCAGCCTGCTCAACTTAAGAGTCAACGCGACCCCAACCAAAACCCCAGCCGGCTTCTCTGTGCAACGTGACAAAAAGCAGGAAATAAGAGTCTGAGAAAGAAAACTGAGTCTGCAGGCCTCTCTGTGCAGCTCCAGGAACTGTGTGGGTGCTGCAGTCAGGGACAGGGAAAGAGAAAACCAACAGAGGGGTTGGTGCGCAAACGGACACAGCTGAGTCTCCACCAAGCACAAGCGCGATGGAGAGGAAAACAGATCCCATCTATATAAAGTTCTGGAAAACACAAAGTACTCTGCAGCAAGTCAGGAGCAAGACAGGGGTGGGGTAGCGGAGGGGTCTGGACTATGGGGGTAAGAGATACATTCACTTTCTTAAGTGTGCTAAAACCACACACTTTAATAGTAAGTACAGTCTACTGCATGTCAGTAACACCTGAGAAAAGCTGGAACAAAACAACACTTAGCTGGCATCAAAGGTCACCTTTGGCCAAGTGAAACAAGTGAGGAAAGATAAGCAAAATTATAATTTAGGGCTTGTATGGTGGTCATCAGCTCACTGGGGTGGCGGGGGGGAGGGGGTGGTGCGGAGCACTGAGAGGCAGATGTAATCCCAATTCTAATCAAAACAACAAGAGATGCAGTGACCCACGCTCGGTCCTGGCTCTGACCCCACCTAACCCCTGCAGAGGAAGACCAAGGTGCCACAGCCAGGGCCCAGCAGTCTCAGGACAGGGTGCCAAGTGGCCAGGCTGCGGATGCAGACAGGTGACCATGGGCTTTGCGGGCAGATGTAGGTAGAAAAACTGATGAAGGAAGCTAACAGATTAAAGGAGAAGCAGAGTATCAGCCTCAGGAAGGGTAAAAATCAATCTCTTCGCCTCTACATCCTAAACTGAAAAGCACTACTGAACTGCAAACTAGAGACTCTGGAATTTCTAACAATTACCCTGCCACAGTCTTTGAGCAACTGAGCACAAAACTCAAAGGACTAGTAACCTCAGTCACTGAGCACCCAGATTTCCACCCTTGGAAACACAAATCTGAGCCAGGTGATGACAGCAAGTCAAGGAAAGCTCACAACACAGCAAGAACACACCAAACTGCCCCAGAGGCCTGGTGCCCCACAGGAAGGGCTCTGCAGAGGCCACCCCGAGCAAAAGCGTGCAGTCACGGTCAGGAGGAAGCACAACACGGCAGGTTTAAGGTACGATGCACCACCCAAATCATACCCTCAGGTCCCATGCAGCAACAGACAGAAGAGGGGAAAGGAACTCTTCTCTAGCTATGTATTTGCTTCAGAGACTTAGTACCCTAACTGCCAGGCCCTGCCCACCACACAAGGGGCAGCTTAGTGGTGTCTGCAGCTGCGCCGAGCACCACGGCACTCACTTTATCTTAATTTTTACACTATATTCACTCTCTGCCCAAGGGTCCATGAGGGATAAACTTAGTGTAATGAGCACTTTTCCCCACGTACCAGGCATACATCATCACTCACAGACAGACAAAGATCTGTAAACAAACAAGAGGCCCCTCCAGAGGGCCACCACACAAACAGGAGAGGGCAAAGGTGGGGACAGAGAAGGAAAAGGGTAGGTGGTGGACACTCCAGATCAAACGGTGGGCGTCCCACCTTCTCTCTGAGATGGAGCTACCGCGTGTATGCCCAGGGCCAGGGAGCAAAAGGCACAGCTCAGCAGGAGGCAGAAGAGCAGGGGCCAAGCAGAGTGGCCGAGCACCCTCTCCATGTGGCAAGGCTGGGCACAACACATTCTTATTTTTGCACAAAAGTGGGAAGGAGGTGCCAAAATCTATTAAGTTGGGTGTGATATTTAGGCGATACAGGCAGTAACTAAAAAGCAATCACTTCAGACTCCCACAACAAACCCAAGCCATGGAACCCAGCCATGGAGACGGACACAGAAGCAAGGGAGATGCAGCGGGGTCCAGACAGCCAGAGCCGACGGCCGCCACAACACCTGCTCCAGGGGGGCCACCACGCACCAAAACAGCTTCAAGGGTGAGAAGACAATTCATTGAAGGACAACTGTTAAACAGAACAGGAACCCACGACCAGAGAGGGCAGCGGGGACATCCCCTGGAGACGGAGGATGAGAATCCACCAAGGGGGTGCCGAGGGCACAGCCAACAAAGCAGAAGTCGTGACATGGAGAAGGCTGACTGGGGAGCGGAGGCCTGAGGGTGAGGGGGTGGCACCAGACACGGGGCAAGTGGGGAGAAGGGACTCCCAGGCAGGAAGCACCCCCACTTAAGACCTAGAAGAGAGCAATGGAGTCAGAGCTCCATTTCAGAAACTCACTTAGGTAACTGTGTGGAAGCATCAGGGACTGAGGCAAAAGGGAGAGAAGGACCAGCAGTACGGGAGGGATGACAGGGACAGAGCTGGGTGGACAGACAGGAAGGAAGGTGTTTGTGGGAAAACATGGAGAGACCTCAGAGAACGCCCCACACAGAGGCTGAGCCCAGCTGGAGGAGCGAGAGGTTTGAGAGCCCCAGCTGGGATCACCCTCTACCGCCTCCTGCAAGAGGAGCCTGGAATATGGAGGAGGGTTCAGCCCAGAGCCCCGCCCGGCTCTGCCGGGCAGGTACACACTTGAGCCTCGAGATCCCACATGTGCGAGCAGGCCCAAGAGGGCGGGGAGCATGGGCGCCACGCAGCCAGATCCAGGAGCCAGAGTTCTCAGAGGCCCCATCCCAGGAGCCGCCCAGGGCAGATGCTCAGCGCGCGCCCGGGCCTGACTGGGGACCCTTCTGGGAGAAGGGCGGCTGGCATGAGGCTCAAGCTGCAAGCCCGAGAGGGGGCTCCAGGGCCAGGAGGTGTAGAAGCAGACCCCGAGGGCATGAGGAGGGGACCACTCTCCCGATGCCTGGCCGTTGACCAGGTGAGCCCGAGTGAGGACCCCAGACTCCGCGCAGCAGGCGCTCAAGCCTCCATGGTCACCTGTGAGGTGTCATGCGCAGCCGCCAGCCCCTCCTGCTCCACCTCCTCACATAAACAAGTAACAACAGGGGACACATTGCCAAAAGGGTGTACAGGCCTCTCGGACACAAGTTCAAGACAAGAACACCAGAACAGAAAGTGTTCTGCCACTCAAAGGGAGGCTGAGCCACTCTGGGATGAACTGCCGAGAGCCCGTCAAGAGGCCTGGTAGCTCAGCCCTGACCAGCACTCACCACTACGCTGGTCTGTTTCCATACCAACCAGAAAGGAAATACAAGGCAATCAGTTTTATATGAAAATTATTCTCCATTACAATAAAATGCTACAGTCAGGAAAAACATTTTGACAAAGAACTAGGTAAACAACATCCATAAAGTTAATGCTAATTATTTATTCAACATCCATACAACTTTTCCTTATGTTCTAAAATACTTTGTATTATATTACTCACACCAGAAATTGGAAGGCTATTTCATGAGCAGTAAATACTACTGTCAATAAAGCATGCTGGATCTTCCATCTTTAAATGAGAAAAAAGTGGCAGATGACATCACAAAAGCAAGTCAACAAGTACAAAAATTAGAATCAAATCAAACTTCTTATCTTTTCTCCAGTATCTACATGGATCAAGAAATCCCCTCAGAAGTCTGAAGAAAGATCAGACATAAAAACAGCCAAGCAAGACAAAGATGAAAAGATAGAAATACACAAATTCTAAGAACAAAACCATCTTAGCCAATGCCTTCTCACATCAAAACCACCAAGTTACAAACACAATTCAGGCACATCAACCAATTCTCAAAAACCAGAATCAAATTCAAAAGTCCCTGTCTTCCACACCCCTAAGGCTGCCTGTATCCTGTCAAAGCCTGAGGAGCTCGGCACCATGAGGACAGTCACATACCATGAGAGAGCTCAGAACTCTGAGGAAAAATACAGCACACAGCAAACCTGGCACATGAGGAAAGGTGTGCGGCTCACTGGGCCACACCCACCTCCAAGCAGCCCCACAGGTCCTGACTCAGCGGACGCTGCTCTCCCCACAATGGCGACGGCTGACGCGGGCACCAGGCTGCCCCATCTCCCGCCTGACCAGGGGTGACTGGTTCTTCCACAAAGAGGCTCTAGCATCTCGCCTGCCAACAGCACTGTGATCACTGCCATCCTCACACAGGCCAGAGAAGAGGCCTAGGCCAGCAACCGACCCCATGACCAACACAAGGCCCACCACCCCTGCGCCTTGACTGGTATTCCTTCCCCAGACCAGTTTCCAGTTGTGTCTGGAAACTCTCCAACCCAAAAAGAAGAAAGATAGCCTGCGAGATCCCGTCCCCTCCCCTCCTGACCCACATGCTGGTCTGAAGGTGACTGAGTCTGGAGGGGAGGGCACTCACCATGGTTACGCACTCTCTGTGGTCCAAAAGGCCCTTCACAATCTGATAAACGTGCAGATGCTGCCAGCATTAACTACAAACTAAAACCATGACAAATTTTAGTAAGACTAACCCTCTAACCAATAACTTTTTCAGCCTTTTCTAGAGAGAAATCTCTAAAATACAAACACCCACCAAATACCAGTCCCTCAAGGTACAGAAGCTTTTACCTGTTCAGAAAGCCTGGCCATCCTGACAAGCCTCTCAAAGGTCAGAAGTGCACTGCTTTTAAAACAAATCAAAAGCACTCAGATCCCTGTGGTGGGCCGTGAGCCAACACAGTCTCAGCAAAGCCCTGACCTCACAATCCTAGGAACGGAACCCACAGCTGACACTCATACCAGAAGGATGCACAAAGCTGTCATTCTGTCACGGCGAGATGCTGGAAACAAGAAAATGTCCATCAGGAACAGGCAAGTTAGGTAAGTTGTGGCATATATACATTACAGGATGGAAAACATGAAGCAGCTCCACAGGTATTAACACAGGACAAACTCAAAGAATAAGTGGAAAAAGACAAAGTATGGAAAAGCATCTATCCGCACAAACTCATGAACTCACACACACAAGGCCACCCAAGGGACATGAAGGAAGCGCCCTGGAGCTCAGCACTGGGGGACAGGAGCCAAGGCTTCCTATGCCAGCCCAGAGAAAACCTTGTTTTCAATCGGAACTCGAGCATAAAGACTAAAGTAGGAAAAAAAAAAAAAAAAACTGTGGGAAGACAAGACAGCACAGCTTTGGCCATCACAGCAGGGGTGATCTACCCCATCACCACAACTCTCTCAACAGTCCAAAGCAGAGGAATTTTTGCTTTCTCCTATTTGATCTGAAAACCCTAGGCCAGCAAGGCTCCCCCACACACATCTGTCCAACTGCTGGGGTTACTTCCATGTTCTCTCGGGTCACCTGACAAACGCCCTGGAAGTGTCCCCTGGAAGCGTTCCTCACTGTGCTCACAGCAGAGCAGACCTCAAGTCCCGAGAAGCTGGGCTCTGTGAGGGCATCAGAAGTGCTGAAGTGGGGACCAGACACGCTGTGCACTTCAGTGTTCCCTCTGGGCAGAGAACACACACACAGGGGTGCACAAGCCGGCACCCTAGACCACACAGAGCCAGTCAAACCGGGTGAAAGTCCACCCACGAGCAGCCTCTGTGGCCGCCTCCACCACTCTTAAACCTGAGAGAATTAACAATGACTCACCAATACCACCTGACACCTGGTTCATATTTAAATGTCCACGTGTCCTCAAAACGCTTTAATTGAGGTGTAACTGACATGTAGTTCAAAACATTTTTTTTAAAACTCTTCTGTCCTCTCCCTCCAAACCAGGACCCAAGCAAGGCTTCCTCACTGCCTGTGGTCACTAACACAGGTTACACATCAGCACAGGACTTCCTTGGAGGTCCAGGGGTTGAGTCCACCTGCCAGTGCAGGGGACACAGGTTCAATCCCTGGTCCAGGAAGATCCCACAAACCACGGGGCAACTAAGCCCGTGGGTCACAACTACTGAAGCCCAAGTGCCTAGGGTCTGTGATACGCAGCAATGGAAGCCACCACAATGAGAAGCCTGTGCACCTTAACTAGAAAGCAGCTCCTGCTCGCCACAGCTAAGAGAAAGCCATGCATAGCCACAAACACCCAGGGCAGGCGTAAATAAATAAATAAAAATTCTAAAAAGCATCAGCACAGCTCACAGACAATACCAAGCACAGCATCAGTGACACTGAGTTTCATCACCTGGCTAAGGTGGGACCACGAGGTCTTTCTACTAGAATGACACACTAGTCCTTCTGCAACCTAGAAGTCATCAGTGGAGCAACCTTTTGTCAGTACTTAAATATTTTGAACCAAAAATTTTACCCATAAAGGTAAAAATGTTTAATCTAACTCTAATCCGGACTTTCAACCAAACGTCCAGTTAACAGGAAACACAGGACAGAGGAAGAACAAGTCAGACCCCAGAGCTAGACAACTCAAGGATGTTCTTCCATCTATGGGTGACTGATCTGGCTTCAGGAGTAAGAAACAAACAGGGTGCCTGATGCTAAAAACCCCAAAGGAAAGGTGTAAACACGGCTTGGGATCAGCCAGGACCTAAGTAGGGCCCCCACAAGCTGTGCTATAGCCCACAGCACTAAACAGCTCAAGACACTGGTGAGGGTGAGATGTCAGAAGGTCTACCTCTTGTTTCCAAATTGCCAGGCAGTGTACACACCCCACAGACAATGCAAACAGGGCAAACTGTTAACAAGAGTTGAATCCAGATGGTAGCACATGGGTGATCACTGTACTCTTCTTGACTCTGTATATTTCTGAAAATTTTCATACTAAAAAATTGGAGAAATGGGACTCCCTAGTGGTCCAGTGGCTAAGATTCTGTGCTCCCAATGCAGGGGCCTGGGTTTAATCCCTGGTCAGGGAACTAGATCCCACATGCTGCAACTACGGCCCAGTGCTACCAAATAAATAAATAAAATTTTTTAATTGAAGGAAAAATTTAAAACACTTTTTTGTTCCACTCAAGTTTGCTGAACTAAATAATAGGTACTTACAAAACTAACTAAAAGTACTCGTTAAACTGGGTATCAGATGCTAGGGAATTATTGTTTATTCCGTTAAGTATGACAAAGGTAACGTGACTGTGTGAGCAACTGGCCTACATGAAGTTTTTATGGACCTGTAGTTTGCTTTAAAACACTCAACAACATAATAATTAAGCAAATGTGGCAAAATGCTAACTGTTAAATCTAAATGATACATACAGGATGTTTATTTTACCATTCTGTCCTCCTTTTTAAAAAAGTGCTCCTTTAAAAAAAAAAAGTGTTACTGGTGCAGCTGCTGTGGAAAACACTCTGGCAGTTCCTCAAAAGTTAGACACAGAACCACCGTGTGATCCACCAATCCCACCTCTGGGTGTGCACCCAAAAGAACTGAAAGCAGGAACCTAAACTGGTATTCGCACATCCATGTTCACAGCAGCACTATTCAGAACAGCCAAACATAGAAACCTAACCTGCCATCAACAGAGAAATGGAGAAACAAAATGTGCTCTATACATACAATTCAGCCTTTACAAGGAAGGAAATGATGCCACAACAGGGATGAACCATGCAAACATCATGCTAAGGAGAAGAAGCCAGGCACAAAGGGTTAAGTATGCAGAGTCCACGTCCAGGGCCCTCTAGACAAGTCAGTTTCATAGAGATGGGGGAAGGGAAGCTGGGACAGTCTCCCTGAGCAGAGGTGAAGGAGTTCCGAAATAGTAGTAATGGTCAAATGACACTGTGGATGTACTTAATGCCACGGAATTGGACATTTGAAAGTGGTTAAAATGGTCAATTTTATATTACTTTATCACTATAAAAACGTTTTAAAAAACCAAAGGATAAGAATACTTTGGCCACCTGATGCAAAGAGCTGACTCACTGGAAAAGATCTTGATGCTGGGAAACACTGAGGGCAGGAGGAGAAGGGGGTGACAGAGGATGAGATGGTTGGATGGCATCACCGACTCAATGGACATGAATTTGAGCAAACTCCAAGATAGTGAAGGACAGGGAAGCCTAGCGTGCTGCAGTCCATGGGGTCACGAAGAGTTGGATACAACTTAGCAACCGAACAACAACAACAAAGGATGAGAAAGGTTTAAGAACATATAGATTGAGGTAACAGCCCCCAGCTCTACACCAAAGAGTGCCTAGAGAGGACTCCAGCTAAAAACGAACAATGAAAGGCAAAACCAACACAGCAGGCAAGAGCTTTCTAAGCTGCTTCCAGAAAGCACGGGTCAGTGTCAAGGCACCTAAGACAAGGGCCCCCCTTCCTAATGAGCCTGTTTCTACTACATCTGAAGGCACCTCTTCCCTGAGCCCACACACCAAACACAAAGTTCTCACCCACGAGCAAGAAGCATTAAGCTTTCTTAATGGTGAGGACCTGGACGGACTGGCTTCCCAGGATGTGGGAGACTGTGGGGACAGAGCTAGAGTTCCCTTCTCTCTCCAACCTGCACTTCTCTTCCTTCACCCACGTGCTGTCAGAGCACTGGTAACAATATATCTTTGAATATTATTAGCTGTGCTCCATGGGAAAACAGGTCCCATGACTGATAAATTTTAAATCTTAAAAATTAGACCTTACATTTGTTTTTTGGTGTGTTTTCTTCTATCTCCAATTTATCATGGCTTCGAGAGAAATCAAGGAAAGGAGGGAAATGGCTTACTGTGGGAAGTGCTCAGGAAGTTGGTTCTGCATCCCCGTCTACAGGAACAGTCTCCATCCAGACACCACAGATGGGGCACAGCAGCAGTGAAGGGTGCTCGCCCGCCCAGCCTGGACATGGGTTCTGGGGAGCAGCACACATGAGGCCCTCCGGGTTGGCAAGTTCCCAAGAGTCAAGGCCCTTACCTTTACAGTCATGTCCGACAAAACTGGAGGGCACGTGGGAACAAACTCCCTAACGGACACTGACTGCAACAATGAGAGAGAGGGACAGACAAAAACTGGAAGGTAAGTAAAACCAGTGTTGGAGTTGGTTTTTCTTTTGAAATCCCTCAAATCTGTCTAAAAATAAGACATCCTTTTCCAAACACCTCAGTAAAAAATAAAGGCCCTACACCCTTAACCAACCTGAGGCCTTCAGCCCACACGTGAACCTTCCCCCAAGTCCCCAGGGCCTGGCTGCCAGCCGAGGCAACCTGGGCGTCCTGCCCCGCCGAGCAGCGCCCCGGCGGGGGACAGGCGCTCACTGGTGGGGCTGCTCCCTGCCTCACGCCCGCTCCACCACGTGCTGGGTGCTCACATGCACCCACTCCTGGTAAAGTCTGCCAACAACCAGCAGCTGCTTCCTACCTTTGTCATCACCAATTCTGGATAAGGAATGAAAAACCCTCACTATAACGCTAACCTCAAAGCACCACCCCTCAGCAGAACGAAGCCTTGATTATTCTGAAGTCCTCTAGGACGAGGTGATCTGGAAAGCTCACCGTGCCTGAACTGAGACATCTCACAGTGACACACCTGGGCACCAACATCAACGACCCCAAGCAGGTAAACATCCCACCACTGGCACGGACACCACGTCCCCTGCTCCAACATTCAGTCCCTGGAGAATCGGTCCTTAAGGGTTTCAGTGTCAGATAACTGACCTCAGGAAAGTGTAGGGTCACTAGAAGGCAGGTTTGTTCCTGCATAAAACAAACATAACCCGATACAAAAAAATATCCTACCACTCAAAGTGACTTTAATGAAACTGAAGGCTACTGAAAGCAGCCAGCTTCCCTAGATTCATCAGCACTTGATACTTGCGTCTGTATAACTTCAACATATAAACTGTGTTTACCTTTTTATCTTTTTAAGCAAATGCAGGTACAGATACACTAACAAGAACAGGCGCAGGGCGGCTCCCAGGCGGGCAGTGAGCAGGCTCGCCCTGTGCACTCCCACAACTAGATCTTGTAGTCAACTTCAGTATTTTTTCATTTTACTGAAAAATAACTGACTTAAATTACTATATAAATTGAAGGTGTACAGCATGATGGTCTGATTAACAGACATTGTGAAATGATTACACTAGGTTCAGCTGATGTCCATCTTCTCATTAGACACAAACAAACAAAAAAAAGGAAAACACCCTCTCCTTTCCCTGAAGACTCTCAGGCCTTCCTCTCCTGGGTGTGGCACACCACACCCAGAACTCAGCTGTCTTACAGCTGGGTTTGTACCTCTTGACCACCTTCCTCTAGTTCCCCTCTCCCCTCCTTCTGCCTCTTTTCTATGACTCCAGTGTTTTGTTCTCTTTTGTTTTAGATTCCACACGTAAGTGAGATCATACAGCATTTGTCTTTCTCTGACTGATGTCACTTACATAATACCCTCAAGGTCCACCCATGTTGTTGCAAATGACAGGCCTGCCTCATTTTTACGGCTGAGTAATATTCCTTTGGATATCTGTACTGCTGCTGCTGCTAAGTTGCTTCAGTCGTGTCCGACTCTGTGCGACCCCACAGATGGCAGCCCACCAGGCTCCGCCGTCCCTGGGATTCTCCAGGCAAGAATACTGGACTGGGTTGCCATTTCCTTCTCTAGTGCATGAAAGGGAAAAGTGAAAGTGAAGTCGCTCAGTCGTGTCCGACTCTTAGCGACCCCATGGACTGTAGCCTACCAGGCTCCTCCGTCCATGGGATTTTCCAGGCAAGAGTACTGGAGTGGGGTGCCATTGCCTTCTCCGGATATCTGTACTACATTTCCCTTATTCATTTATCTATCAACAGATACTTGAGTTGTTTCTCTATCTTAGCTATTGAAAATAATGCTTCAATGAACATGGAGGTGCATATATCTTTTCAAAGTAGTATTTTCATTCTCTTAGTAATAAATACTTAGGTGTGAAGCTGTTGGATCATACAATCGTTCTATTTTTAATTTTTTGAACAACCGCCACACTGTTTCCACAGTGACTATACCAGTTTACATTCCCACCAACACTTGTTAGCTGTCTTGTTGATAACAGCCTACTCTGACAGGTGTGAGGTGATAGCTCACTGTCGTTTTGATTTGCATTTCCCTGATGGTTCGTAATGCTGAGCACCTTTCAATGTACCTGTTGGCCATTCATATACCTTCTCTGGGACAATCTCCACTCAGGTCCCTTGGCCATTTTTTAAATTGCATTATTTGGTTTTTTGCTATTGAGCTGTATGAGCTCTTTCTGTATTTTGGATATTAACTCCTTATCAAATACATGGTTTACAAGTATTTTCTCCCAGTTCCATACATTTTCTTTCCACTTTGGCAATAGTGTTCTTTTTAAATTAAACCAAATTAGCAGCAAACCAAATTTGCTAACATCTAGAATTAACTTGATTTTTACATTTTACATCCCCAAAGAGTAGTTTTCATAACTTAATCCATCTGTAATATTTGCAAAATAGGCCCCTGGGGATGAAACCAGCCAACACCACCTCACCCACACAGCACAGGGAGCCTCTGGGCAAGGAATCTGGTGTGCTCGCCCTACAAGGGCCAGGACAGCCATTTCTCCCCTCTGATGCAGTGACAATATCTGGAGAATCTACTCACTAGACAGCATCAACTATTAACAACGAGGGCTTAATTCTCTGAACTACAGGCTAGGTTTTCAAGTCAAATGGGAAATTCATTTAATGCAAGGGGGAAAAGTCTCATGAGCAGAGTCTCATCTGTGTGACTCAGCTCTAAATCTTACAGGTGACTAGTTGTATTTTCACTAGTAAAGCTACAGTTTAGGGAATGTAGCCACTAACGACAGTCATCTACATAAGTTTAGAAGGTACCTTAGCTTTCGGTAAGGACATGGGTCCTAGACAACTCTCAGGTCACTGCCCTGTAAACACACAGATGCCAGTGTAGCCACTAACGACAGTCATCTACATAAGTTTAGAAGGTATCTTAGCTTTCGGTAAGGACATGGGTCCTAGACAACTCTCAGGTCACTGCCCTGTAAACACACAGATGCCAGGCCACGCAGGAAATAAACTCGTCAACATTAACCTGTTTGCTACAAATCTCTCCGCCTCCTTTAGAGGCCCACAACCCACTTCCAGCCTCCACTGAGAGGACAGAAGCTGCCATTTCCAAACTCGCGAAGCTTGGCCCCTTAGCATAGACACCTGGCACCCCTGCAGCTGGTATTTACTGCTGTGAGGACTTCAGCCTGCAAGCAGCTCAGTAAGAACAGAGTCTGTGGACTGGGCTGGGGGAGGGGGGGCACAGACTGCTTCCTTAGCTTAAAACCAACAGCCCAGACATGGACTTCAGCCCAACTTGCAAACACTTGGAAACCAAGTAGCCTTTGCCCATTTAGCTTTTATAAATGAGGTTTACAAATATCAACTTACAGGTGTTAGTAGAGCAAGTCACTAGCATGGTGCGCAGCTGCAGTGACACCAAGGCTGCAGCAGCCTGTGTGGCCTCCAGTCTCCAAGGACATTTACATCTTAAAATCACAGGATATTCCTTTCCTGTCTGCGTTGTGTTTTTTTTTATTTTATTTTTACAGAACCCTCTTCTCTGAAAGCCCAACCCTCAAAAGCAGCCCTGGATAAACAAAGAAACAGTGCCAGGCCCGCCTCGGGGAGGGTAAGAAAAGGCCAGTGGGCACCAGCCGCCTGAGTCCCTGCCCACCCCAGCCCCACTTCTGTGCTGATGCGCAGTCATCATCACTGCAGTTAGTTCAGAAGCAACAATGAAGATGAGTTCTCTCCCTCCAGTGAACAGCAGCTGTCAGCCAGCACAGAGGTGAAATGCTTTACTGTCATGGAGGGATGGTGACACAGGGACCTGGCAGAGCACAGAGAGCTTAAGTGAGAATGAACACAAAGCCAAGCACCTCGCAGCTGAGCAGCCCAAAACGTCTACTTCTGCATCTGCGATGAGACTGCGAGCAATTCAGGGCCCTGCCAGAAACAGTACAGCCTACAGAGACCATCCCCCGCTGAAGGCTCCTGGCCAGACGCCCTGAGTGTCACTGCTGCCCCGCCCACGGTCAGACCAAAGGACGAAGTCCTTGTGACACGGCACATGACCAGTGTGCTGTGACAGAGCAGGACAGAGGCTCTGTTCTGATGGCATGAAGCCAACCAACCGCGCCTACTCTCACGCAAGCAGGCCCCCACGCACCCTCAAAGCGCACGAGCTCCAAGCAGAGCACTGAGGATCTCCTGCCAGGTGCCACTTCTTTCTCAGCCGAGAGCCTAACTTTTAACATCAATCTTTGGGCAAACACTGGCTAAGCATCTAATCCTATGTGTATAACATGTGGGCAGAACTATGAGACACAAAGCAGAGAGCATCCAAGAGAAGCCTAAGATAGGGTGGTCTTTCTCCTCTGGATGCATCCACCACCTCCACCGCAGGCTGCTTCTCCAGCTCCAGGTTCTCCAGCTCCTCCTACCCGGAACCAGAGCTACTCTGCTGGGCCTGCAGTTGAATGTATGGGACAAAAGAGGTGTTTGAGCCAATCGCAGGCTCCTGGGGAGCGGCCCGCTCCTCCCTGCAGGGGGGCAAGCACCAGAGACGGGGCACTTGGATCTGTCACAGCTCCACAGGCAGGGCACCTTCCATAAAAGTGGTCATCCCTCTCAATCGACCCTCAAGTATGTACATCAACACTTGTCACCAAACACCATCCTGCCCACACAGCCCACTTTCAAGATTCCCTGGATGCTCTGAGGACAGCTTTACGATGGGAGGCCCTTCCTGTCCCCTGACCGGCCTCCGGCCAGGATCCAGCAGACACACTTCACTCCTCGGTCACTTTCCCTGCACGGCATCCCTGCCATGTATGTGAACTCAGGCATCATTCCTACAGCAAAATCTCAAGCCCGTCATCCATTTCTTCCTGGTCATCATCACATATTTTTCCCCAGAAAATGGTGTTCCCACTTTCCCTAACAGTGTCTCTTCCACTGAGACCTTTTTAAACCCAATATTATCCCAAAGCAAAGGACAGCAGGGGAACAAGAACAGCCAGAAGATGAGGCAGAGCCTCTCGTGAGCAGTGGCCGCCTGGCCACTCTCCCTCTGCCCGAGCTCTAGATGCTGCCTTCTCCCGGCCCCAGATCCAGGCGCGGGGCACTCACTGCCAAGCCTTCTGCCCACCAGGCACTGGCATTCCTCTAGCCTCTCCGACACCACCCACTCCACGCGTGGTCTCCACCTCCCCATCCCCATCAGCAGGGCCCTTGTCCCCAGAACACACACTAAGACCGCGCTCTGCTTTCCTGGCTTCAGCCGCTACCAGCTCCTTCATCGTAGCTCCTTCATCGGCTCCAGGCCGTGCTCACGTTACCACCCGCCCTGCCCGCCTTTGTCCAGAGCCTTGACTCGGCTTCTGCCCCTGCTCTGCGCACCCCAGAGCGGTTCCTCCAGCACACCTCCCAGAGCTCACCGTGGCCCCTGACCCCTGTGGGCAGCTCCGGCCCCACATCCTCCTTCCTCTCCCTGCATCCACCACGCAGCCCTGCACAAAGTGAGCAACCAATGAACATCTGACTACATCAGTGGAACGTGGGGAAAGCTGTCTGTCCAGTCTCAGAGGCCCCTCCCTAAGACGTGTACTCACCCCAGTTCCCAACTGTCCTCCCAATACACAGCAGGCCACATTCAGAAAAACCAGAAGTCAGCTACACGACTGCCCATACACAGTGGCTTTACACAGTGCCAAATGGGTGAATGGTTACGACGACAGAAAAAACAAAGACTGTACTCTTCACAACTGCCAAGGTCATGAAAAACAAGGAAAGATTGAAAAACTGTTACAGACAGGAGGAGACTAAGGAGACGTGCAACTAAATAAATGCCATGTGGGATCCTGGAGAAGGAAAAGGACATAAGTGGGAAGTGAGTGAAATCTAAATGCATCAGGGGTTGAATTAACAGCATAATGTATCAATGCTAATTTCTTAGTTTTGCCAACCTTAACATTGCTGTGTAAGATGTTAATAATAGAGGACCTGGGTAAAGAATATAATGGAACTCTCTATTATTTTTGCAACTTTTATGTGTATCTAAAATTATTCCAAAAAAGAAAGCTTATTTAAAACAAAATCTTGGGACTTCCCAGCAGTCCAGTGGTTAAGACCACGCTTTCACTGCAAGGGGGCACATGTTGGATCCCTGGTCAGGAAACTAAAATAATGCATGCCAAGTGATGCAGCCAAAAAAACAGTAAGACATTTAATTTTAAAAACGAAATTAAATTTTTTAAATAAAACAGTACTTTATCCAGAATTTGCATTTCCACCATACCCACTAATCCCGTCACTGCCAAACTACACTAGCTGACCAAAGGTACTGCATCTTCCAGGAACCGAGAGAGCTCTGATGAACCGAGGCCAAGTGCCAGAGCCTACTGCACACTGACCTGACCCAACCTCACCTGTAAGGACAGCCATCTAAGGGCTCCAAGCCTAGTGTGGTCAGCAGAATAACTCCCCCAAAGAGGTCCACGTCCTGATCCCTGGCACCTCTAGACATCTCAGGCTAGTAATCAGCAGACAGGGGACTGACTACCATGGATGATTCTGGTGAGCCCAACATAATCACAGGGGTCTTTAAAAGTGGAAGACGGAAGCAGAATAGAGTCAAAAGAGGACGTGACTCTGGAATAAAGTCAGAGAGATGCAAGGCTGCCGGCTTTAAAGATGGAGGAAGGGGCCATGTGAAGAGCCTCCAGCCCTTGAAAGCCTCTGGTCATTTGTTACACAGTCACAGAAAATAAGCAGTGACAGCACTGAAATGGAAAACTCACAGGCACTTCTCCAAACCCTTAGACCATGTCTCCCCTACCCTACACAGTCTCCTAAGTCATCCCCCAACCCCTCCACCTCCCTTCCAGGTCCCACCTCACTCCAGCCAACAGACTTGGAGGCTTAGAAGAAAAACATCAAGGAAAAGGGAGGCTTAATTTCTTAAGAGTAATAAGGTTCTCCACTGCATTTCTCATACTCTCTGTTTTAGGTAAGTTTACACAATATAGCCATAATATCTTCAAGTCTACAGTTTCACCCTGAATTAAACGAAAGTTTTATTTTGCTGGATATGAAGTAAAAAAGAAAAGACAAAAACACTATAACTTTAGCCCAAACCTTATGAACCAAGCACCTTCCCGCAATGTCCTCATTATTTAGAAACGTTCATTATTCCAGCACATTCGCATTCTGGGTTTGAAGACAACCATTGAAAGGGGAAGAGAATGGGACACGCACTACTGACGAGCTGAGAACAATCTACTTGCTGTATTTTAGATGAGAAATAATCTCTGATATCAGAAAGTTATTAGGCATTTACAAATTAAATTTCAATCCCAGCCCTTCTTAAAGGTCACCTTTTTTAGTTGAACAAGTAGCTGGAGAAGGAAGGATTTTATGAATTTTAGTTAACCTTGACCAAAAAACACTTGTTTTTCAATCTAAGTGATCAAAAATGTTTTTAGTTGAAAAAAGGCCAACATTATGTCATGATGAGGTGCACACTGGTTTCTTTACAAATGGAAAAAAAACACCTACAGCTTTTCAGGATAATAAATAATTCACTGCACAGATGCCAAGGGCAGGACTGGACATGCGGGTCTCGCCCAGCCAGCAAGCACTCTGTAACTCAGACAGCACCGCTCACCTCGATCCTGGCTAGGGTGGGCTTCCTAGAAGCCATACCCTGCAACAAGATTTTCAGTCATTTCAGCCCTTGAAATATCTGAGCTATGTTAATAGGCCAGACTTCTTTTATTTTTACACGGAAAACCCCCTTAACTGTTTACTCACAGGATCATAGTTGAAACTGACGGTTTTCTCAAGTTCTAGAAGGATATCTTTAGCTTCAAAAACAACCAATCCTCCTCACTTAAAATGTTAAAACCACACAAACCTAAACCTACTGTTATCTAAACCAAGAGCTCAAGTCTTTATCACCCAGATTATGTCCACAATTAGGGTTTTCAATAACAACCTTTTCCCAAGTACGTAACAGGTTCATTTTTTAAACTTTAGAAAACATAAACCACACACAACCCTATTTTCGTGAATTTCTCCCCAAAGAGATTTTTTTTTTCCTTCATTAAAATACCAAAACTGAGCAGGGGGATAAGGGATAAACGTAAAGGGGGCAGCCTCTATTCTGGAGAATTTATATTGCTTGGCCTTTTTTATTACAACTGCTCAGGAAGTTAAAAACTAAATCAAAAAATGCTAAACCTTTCAAGGGACTCCATTATGACACTAAACCACTGTTGACACGACACATGAGCAACACCAGCAGCAAAGTACACCTGGCCAGACTGACTGTGGCCCCAATACAGCAGTCCTACCAAAACTGCTTTCACAGAGAACATTCTTCTTCGTCCACAAAGACAACCTTCCTTCAATTACGGACATTTTCCTTTGTCTCTTGTTTTGTGCCAACTGTAAAAGCCATGCCCCACACCTTCCTCTAAATTGTAAAGGTAAACTTGTAATGATAACAAATGGGAAAACAGCTAAAATGTACATAGCATAATTTCTAGTCAGTCAAATGAATGTCCATAATCCTAAGTTAGTCCTTTCAAAACTACTCAAATACTTCCATACATAGTCTTTAAACAATTCAACAAATACTTCTTGAGCCACTTCTATGACCATGGTCATTCCTAGCCTGCAACTCGGATGACAAAAAGGCTATGCCTACCTTTATTAAGCTTACAGCCCTGCTATCATGGGACACATGCAAACCAATCACATCTGATCAACTGTGTCAAGTTCTACGTGGCTATTACAAGGTGGGGTTTTAAGAAGACTCTATAAGGAAGCATATTTAACTAAGACCCAAAGGCTGAGCAGGGGTTATCTTAGAGGTTTTGGGGTGGCAGCAAGTAGGGAAGACTTGCAAGGGAGACAATAAGGGATACTCAGCAAGACCCTGGTCCAGGCAGAGGGTCACCTAGGAAATGAAAGGCCAATGGAGCCAAAGCATCAGGAGTTGAAAAGACCTGAGTGAAGGGTGTGTGTGGGCGGGGAGGGGGGTGTCACCCAGAGTTAGACTGATAATAATCATCTGGGACACTTTTCATAAAAATGCTTGTAGTTCTAGAATATACATAAAACACTAAAGAAATAAAACACTATTTGGGGTTCCCTGGTGGCTCAGTGGTAAAAATTCGGCCTGCCAATGCAGGAGACATGCCATCCCTGGTCCAGAAAGATCCCAAGAGCCAAGGAGCAACTAAGCCCCTGCACCAGAACCACTAACACCTGGGCACCTAAAGTCAGTGCTCCGCAACCAGAGAAGCCAATGCAACGGGAAGTTCTTGGACTACAACTGGAGAAAAAGTCCATGTAGCAATGAAGACCCAGCACAGTCATATATATAAAAAAAAAAAACCTATTTGGTCCAAAGGTGAATTTGAAGAAATTTTTAAATATGGAGAGGGAGGAATGGGAGTTAAGAAAAGCACAGAAGAATGCTAACAAAAACATGCATTTATGTACACAGCTGAGCCTGACTCTGGCTTAAAAGATATCAAGAATAACATCCATCAGACAACAACAACAAAACCACTTGGAATAGAAACATCTCTATCAGAATTAACAAAGTAGGTGTTAACATGGATCCTTTCCTAAGCCTTTTTAAAAAGGCTTTCTAACTGCCTGCATTCCAGGTGCTGGGGGTTGATCTTTTTTTTTTTCCGTATAGCTTTAAGATAAAACTGGAAAAGTTGAACTGCAAAGAAATTCCATTTGAAATTCAAATTCAGAGAACACATATGAAAACATTTCAAGACAGTTTAACTTTCAGTTATTTGCGTTCACTTATTTTTTGCATAAGTTTACCAAATTGCCGAGCTCGATCCCCACAAAGCACTGACTGAACAACAATAGTGAACTGACACGGTGCACGGCCAGACAAGCAGTGCAGCTTCAGTCTCACCTATTAGCTAGCAAGTATCTTGCTATTAAAGGAAGTTCATCCATTACACTTTCATTTGAGACATGAAGGGACTTACACTGGATAATGGACAGATGAAAACACTTATTTTGGCAACAAATGACGATTATGCCCTGAACCAGCATTTACTGACACTCTCTAATTATGTTATTTAATTGATGATGGGCTCAGTGCCATCCTATGCAAAGTAACTCCTCTCTCATACTGGATGAAATGTAACCTTACTATGTCAAATGTACTTAAAAACTCAAGGATCACCAAGCATCTCGACAAATACTCCTCAATAAAAATAGCATAGTTTCTTTAATTCTATGCGTAGTAAGTTCTACTTGTCACTGTATCAACACTGTAATTAGAGCTGAGATGACAGCCACTGGTCCCAAGCAGCCCATCTGGTTTGGAGCGGTGTGATTATCACGGCCGGCCCGCAGCACACCCAGAGAAAAACACCCAACAGTGGCAACCCAGAGGTACAACTGCAAAGGAGGAATTCACGATTATGTGACACCTTTAAAAACAAACTTCTGGTAAATCTTGTTATGCTCATTTTCCCACAATAAAAAAAAACTTAGAAGAAAAAGATCTTTTCCAAGTTCCAAATCTGGGTCAAATTTGGCACTATCTTTGGGCAGCTTTTTAACTAACTCAGGAGGCATGCACAAAGAACAGAGGAAAATGTCACAGCAACTTGGTCTTTGTTTCCTCTGTCCAGAGAGCCAGCCTATCAAAGGCGAGCCTGCTCCTGAGCGTGACACCACACAGGGCAGACAACAGCTGAATGGAGGGCGGGGGACCAAGGGTCACAATCTAGGTTGAGCAAGATGTGTTCCCTTTTACTTCTCTAACGACAGTTTCAAAGTAATACCAGAGTACTTGTGCAATCATCCTCAAAAGACACAAACAGAACTCAGGTCCTCCAGGATGGCAACACCTCAGAAGAGCAATCAAGGTCCTACAGAGACCAAATGCCGTCTCAGGGTCTCTGATTTAGAACTATCCAAGTTATGCCATTGACTGGGTCTGCACCAACCAAAAATAGTAACTGTTTCAATGGCACTTTTTCCACAAGCAGAATCATCTTACATCTTTTGGCTAACAGCATTTCATCACCCCCACCCCCCCCCCAAAGGATCAGAATAGTCTAAGTTTTGCAATTCAACAACTGCATACACTCTCACTCCTCAGTGGAGAAGGAATGTGAAGGATATTGCGGAAGTCACTTCAGAAGACCCTCTCACCATACAAGAAAGTTTGAAATTTGACTATGGAGAAATTCTTGCAAATTAATATAAAGCTTCTCATAGCCTATAGAAACCATGAAACCTAAGCCTGATGCGTCTGAACTGCTAGAAAGAAAATGGTTCTGAGAGCACGGAGCCCTCTTAGGCCAGCTTAATCTTCCAAAACTCTTCGGAAGTTGGGATAGGAAACACAACAGAAGCAGAAAACCTTGACAGGAGACCAGGAAAAGAGCAGCCCCCAAGAAAAATTAAGACTCCCCGCAAAATGCCAGAGATACAAGACTCAACACAATCCCTCTTTGAGAGGGGACTGAAACCATGTGGCAGGACCAACCCTACATACACACTCACACACACACACACACACACACACACTCACAGCTACCGCCCTGCCAGGGGATGATGAAATGAGGAACGGAAATTAACATTTCAGGCAACGTCTCACATTGTTCCTTGAGGCCAAGGGCTGCTGCTGGTGCAGCCGCCGCCGCCGCTTCCCTCCCACCCGCCCCCAGTCCCCGCCTACCCTCCCCCCGAAACACCCCCGCGCCGCTGCCCCGCATTCCTGCCCCTCCGCGGGCCCACGCGCCTCCTGCGGCCCCAGCGCCCCCCCTCTCCCTCCAGGGCCTCGGCTCTCCCGCCCCCCTCCGGCTTGGAGCCCGAAGCCGCCTGCTCCCATTTCAAAACAGCGATAATAATAGGGACGCTGGGAATAACAACTACAGCCTACACCGCGAAGGCGCCCCTCCCGCAGGTCAGAGGTCGGCGCCCCGCTCTCCAGGTGCCCGGGGCCCTCCGCAACTCCAGGCCGGCCTTTCAAGGTTGCCTGGGCCCCCCCAGACCCTCCTGGAAAGCCAAACGGACCCCCATCTGCCCCTCGCGCTGCCCCGGGACCCCCAGTTCCCCAGCCCAGCCGAAGCGCCCCGTCGGCCCCTCGAGCTTCCCAGGCTCACCCAGAGACCACCCTCAGCCGCCTACGGGTCCCCCCCAGGCCTGCCCTGAGCCCCCGTTGGCTCCTCAGAACCCCTGAAGACCCCCGTCGGCCCCTGCCCGCCCACAATCCATCCTCTGCCCCCCAAGGCTGCCCGGGACCCCTGTAGCAGCACCCCCCCCCCAAGGCCCCAGGCCCGCCAAGAGCCCCTCGTCGGCCCTCTGGGCCCTCCAGGCCCACCCCGAGCCCACCCTAGCCCTCGTCTGCCCCTCAGGCCAGCCTGGAACCCCTCGTCGGCCCCTGGCCCCCAAGTCCGCCCGAAGGCCACCGTCGACCCGCCCGGCTGCCCCCCACAGGCCCACCTGAATCCCCCCACAAGTCCGCCCGGAGACCCAAAGCGCAGTCACCACTGCCCCGGACGCCGGACCCGCAGGAGTCCGCCGCGCTGCTCCGCCCGGCGCGCAAGGCCTGCAGGCCGCGAGGCCGCCCCACGTCCTCCCCGAGCCCCGCGCGGCCGCGGCTCTCACCGGCTCCGGCTCCGGCTCCGGTTCTGGCCCGCGGCTCAGCGGCGGCGCGCGGGCGAGGCCATGCAGCCCCGGCCCCGTCACCGGCCCGCGGCCCGAGCGGGAAGGTGGCGCGGGCTCCGAGCGCCGGCGAGGCGGGCGGAGAGGAGCCCGCCCTCGGGCGGCGCCGCGGCGGTCTGGCTCTCACTGAGGGGGCGTCGGGCCGCGCGCTCGGCGGCGCCTCCCCGCTTGGGGCCCTCGCTCCATCGCGCTCCGGCTCGGGCGGCCTCTGGCTCCGGGACCCGGCGGCGGCTGCGGCGGCGCCGGCAGCATGAGACGTTACCTCCCATTGGCCCGCCGTATCCGCCACCACCATTGGTCCACCGAGTTCGGGCTCAGGGCTGCTTACGTCACGGCGTCGGGGAGGAAGTGCGCATGGGGCCAAGGGAGACGTCGAGATTGACAGTTTCTAGGACAGGCTGGGGCGGGACCAGAAGGACGTCCGGGGTTAGATTGGACAAGGTCGTGCGTCCAGGCGCAAGGGACGCTGAAGCAGCGAGAAGCTGGATTGACTACGCGTTTCGCACAGGGGGCGGGGTCTTTTGGTCTCGGGCATGACGATTGGCCTTTCCAAGTGCCGGAAGCCGTGAAGGGAACGGTCGGGAGCGAGTCTGGGCGGAAGGCGCTAGAAGGCGCGGTATCGCCGGCCACCCACTGGTAGGGAGGCGCGCTCGCGAGTTCAGGGCCGGGGCGGGGACGGTTGGTGCTCTGTCAGCTCTCACCCAGGCCATTCTGCTCTGATTGCACCTGCCGCTGGCGCAGGGACGCTTGACTACCGTCCACCGACCGAGTCGCCTCTCTGATCTACTTTTTTAAAGGGAACGAAGATCCTTCAAGCCGCGCGGCGGGGCCAAAGAGAAAAACACTGACTTCAACCAAATAGGGAATTAAAATTAGGAAATAAGAATAAGGAGGCAGTTTGCCTAGAAGTAGTAATATGAGAACATACTAAAGCAAAAAGCAAAGTGAAGTTCCACAGAAGCAGAACCTATGGATAAAAATATACAGTAGCGAAAAGAAGTGCAGAGAAAAGCAAAGAATGAAACCTTTGAACACGTTAATTCACAAATGTTTACTGAGTGTCTCTTACCGGCCAGGCACTAAATCAGGCACTGGAAAGGAACTGGAACAGCGGCTCTATCTACCAGCATGTGGTTTCTCACCATCGAGGAAAGACACACGTTCATTGAATAGTCACACAAGTACCTAATTACAGGCTGTGATAAGTGCTTTGAAAGAGAAGTATAGGGAGTTATGAAGGAATACTGAGTGAAAATCAGGTCTAGTCTGGGCAGTGGCTTGACACTTAAGGTGCTGCCAGAAGGCTGAAAAAGTAGGAATAAGATGTGGTGGAGAACATCCAGTAAGATGGCTGGCTTCTAGCCACATGTGACAAGCACTAGAAATGTGGCAAGTCCAGGTTGACATGTGCTGTGAATATAAAATATCAGATCTCGAAGGTGTGGTGTGAAGAAAAGAATGTAAAATGTAAAAAAGTAAATCTTCGTATTTATTACATATGGTGTGTGTGCTTAGTCACTCACCCTTTGCAACCCTACGGACTGTAGCCCACCAGGCTCCTCAATCCATGGGATTCTCCAGGCAAGAATACTGCAGTGAGTTGCCATGCCATGCCCTGCCCCAGGGGATCTTCCCAACCCAGGGATAGAACCCACATCTCCTACATTACAGGCAGATTCTTTACTGCTGAACCACCCGGGAAGCCCTACTTACATGTGGAAATGATAGTGTTTGGGACAATTGCATTAAAATATAGTGTTAAAGTTAATTTTATCTTCTTTTTTCTTTTTAATTGTAGCCACTTGGGAATTTTAAATGACATCCTGGCTGCATTCCATTTCTGTTGGACCACCCTGGGTAAAGGGGCAGCCTAACCCATGTCCTTAAGGTGGAGAGAGGCCTGGTGGCTGGAGGGACAGCACTCATTTATTCAAAGCACATTGAGGGCTTTTGAGTGCCTATTATGTGCCTGGAACAATTCTAAAAGTGAAAAAATGAAAGTGTTAGTCCCTCGGTCGTGTCTGACTCTTTGCAACCCCATGGACTGTAGCCCACCAGGCTCTTCTGTCCATGGGATGCTCCAGGCAAGAATAATGGAGTGAGTTGTCTTGCCCTTCTCCAAGAGATTTTCCCGACCCAGGGATCAAACCTGTGTTTGCTTTCATTGCAGATAGGTTCTTTACCTTATGAGCCATGAAGGGAGACCAGCACAATTCTAAGGCCTATATTAAATATGGGATAGTGGGGGCCTCAGATTAGATCACCTTTGAGCTGAATCAGAAAGAAAGCAAGGCATGTGGATTGGGGAAGAGCACTCCAGGACTCATAGGAAGGAAGCCTTAGCAACTACAGAGCAAAGCTGGAGCAAATGAGATGAGGGAGTGGCTGGTAAGAGTCCCAATTCAGAGTTGGAATTTCACCCTGAATGAAAACTAAGCCACAGAGAGTCTCAGGAAGGTGAGGGGACCCACTGTTGAAAGGGTCACTCTGTAGATGATGGGAGCCTGAAGGAGGTGGCAGTGATGTCCAGACTGGTGAGGCAGTGGGATCTGGGATGTGTTTTGAAGATAGAGTAAGCATGATTTTGTGAGCTGTGAGAGAAAGAGGCAGGTCTGGGATGCAGTCAACATTGGCTGGAAAGACGGGGAGGAATAGGTCTGGGTGACAAAACTGGGAATTTAGTTTTATACAGTTAAGTCTGAGATGCTTGGGCCTCCTCATGGAATACTAGGGGGACAGCAGCAGAGAGGTGGCCAGACCTCTGGAGGCCCCCAGGCACAGGGCTGGATCTCAGCCTGCAAGTAGCACCTGCAGTGAAGGGCTCAGAAGCAGCAACTGCTGAAACAGTGCGAACTTGACAGGGGGCTAGCAGGAAAGCTGTCACAGTGGTTCCGGAGAAAAGAGACACAGGAAGAGTGACGGGGACCTAGAGAAGGTGGACAGTGCCAGGGTGGTGGGACAGGGGTCAGGAGCCAACCGCCTGCTGGGCTAGGGGGTTGGAAGGGGCCTGCCAGAGCCAGCATTGCCATATCTTCTAGTTTTTTATTGGAAAATAAATTTTGATTGGACGTTTCAAGAAGAGGACATTTCAATAAGAGTTCAACAATTTGTCATTGTGCAGCCAAGCAAAACATCAGATCTGCAAATTCCTGACCTTGATCCCTAAAGGGCAGTTCTCCAGCCCTTGCCTGTGAAGCCTGCTTTCCTTCACCAGTTACCTGGGCTCACCTCAAGGTTCTGGCCCAGAAGCTCTGGGAGAGGCCCAGAGCATCCCCAAGCCCAGTCAGGAAGGCCTGGCCCCAGCAGCACCTGTGCTTGGCCATCTCCCATACTGCTCTCTGAGTGTATGCACCATAGCCCATACCTCCCCATCCACCACCGACCCAAAGCTCCTAGGTTCATCTTGCAAACACTTATTCAGGCCTACTGTTTGCCAGGAACTGACCTGGGCACTGTGTACTGAGCCACGAACAAAACCAGGTTCCTGCCAAAGGCGCTCATGTTCCAGAATGTCTGTGTCTCTGGAACCCAATGGAGCTCATAGTTGACCAGACACAAGCCAGTCCATGGCTCCCCCAGTGATGCTGGGTGCCCTCCCAGAGAAGAAATGATGCGTCCTACCTGGCTCTTCCCTGAGTGAAGACACCAAGCACCTCTCCACACTCATCAGCCGCCCACACCCCTGTGCCATGCGTGGCCTGGGAGAGTGGCGGGCTGCTGTGCCCAGTGGAACTCCTCCCTCCGTTGCAGAGTGGCCAGAGCAGGCCCACAGCCTGGCACCTCTTTTCTTCCTTTTCCCTGGGCCCCTGTGTTAAGAATTGGCATCTGGGTTTGGGCCCAACTGGCCCAGACTCAGCCCTGTACTCAACCCCAGCTTGCTAGCATTCTCAGCATTAGAATCTGGAACCCAGGTTCATTTCACAGTAAAGTATTACACGTTTCACTTTCCAGTTACCATAGCTCTGTGTTGGTCAGTTGTGTCCGACCATGGGATTTTCCAGGCAAGTGTACTGGAGTGGGTTGCCATTTCCTTCTCCGAGCTCTGTGTTTTGTCCCCCAAACCTCAAGAGGAGGAGGAACTGTGGCAGAAAGCAGGATTCAGATATTCCTGGGCCCCTGAACTTGGGGCCATCAGAACACCCCACAGTTTTTAAAACACTCCACCCAGTACTTTTCCTGTAGTCCTACCAGTTTTGATGTCATGTTAAGGGTCGAAATATGATGATGTAATTTTTTCTTTAATCAATTCATCACAAATCCAACTAGAAGACTGAGAGTAAAAATAAGTCTTCTAAGACATTTCCTAATCACACTGTCCTACACTTGCTCAATGAATTTCTGCCTGCAGAAGGTGAGGGCCTTGCTCAGTTGGGAAACGGATGCATGCTCATCAGCAAATGATTGGATGCTGGATATGTGTGCTGGACAACATTATAGCTGCAAAAAAAAAACACACAAAAATGTGTTGACACTTTCACAGTCAGATAATCAGGACTTGACACACCATCTTGTGATAATGTAACTGGAGTAGGATGTGCCAGAAGCTTTCTCAGGCAGCCACGTTCAGTCAGTGGCATGATACCCTCCTGCAGCTGCCTCCTTGGATTTCTGAGAAAGCCACAGACATCCCTATGCTCCTCGCCATCCATAGAAAGCTGCCCCTGGGGACACAACTGAGCTCTGCTAGTGACAATGGTTGGGACAGCAGTACTCTGGTTAGTGCCAGTTCTTTGACTAACTACAATGCTTATTTTCCAGGATGGTAAATTCAGACCGGTTTACTAATGCTGAATTTAGTAAAGACTTTATATGAAAAACAAATTCCCCAAATTGTCCCTTGGTACTTAGCTGGAGAGAGGCCTAAAGGAACAATTTTTTTTAATGGTCTTTTTTTTTTCAATTGAAGTATAGTTAATTTATAATCTTTTGTTAGTTTCAAATGTACAGCAGAGTTATTCAATTATACATATATATGCATGCTCTTTTTCAGATTCTTTTCCATTATAGGTTATTAAAAGTATTTTATATGGTAGTGTGTATGTTAATCCCAAACTCCTAATTTATCTCACCCTCCCCCCAAACCCTTTGGTAACCATAATTCTGTTTATCTATGTCTGTGAGTCTATTTCTGTTTTATAAATAAGTTCATTTGTGTCATATTTTACATTCCACATGTAAGTGGCATCATATATTTTTCTGTCTCTGACTTCAGTTCATGAGATAGTCTCTAGGTCTACCCAAAGAATAATCTCGAATCTAAGTTCCCTTCTTAAATGTATGATGCTCATAGATGTCTTTGGTGGAAAATAATTCTAGTTACATCAGAATTGCCATGTTTGACTTAGACCACTAGCTTGCAAGTGAGGTTCCAGACAGTCCTGGGGGAGGTGTACAAGACCCTCTGTGGCTGTTGGCAAAGTTCATCTCTCTTCCTGATGGTACTAGGGGGTGTCTGTCTGTTTCCCTCTCCTCCTGAGTGCATGTCCATGACACGGGACAACCATGTCCCTCTGACACGGAGGAGTGTACTTTCTTGTATTTTAAACATTTCTCGATTCTGACAGGAATATGGTAAATATCTGTAGACACAACCCACATAAACAAAAACTCTTTGGATGTGCTTCCCCAGTGGTCCAGTGATTAAGAATCCACCTGCCAATGCCGGGGACACAGGTTCGATCCCTGATCTGGGAAGATTCCACATGCCTAAGGGCAACTAAGCCTGTTTGCCACAACTACTAAAGCCTTCTTGCCTAGAGCATGTGCCCTGCAACAAGAGGAGCCACTGCAATGAGAAGCCCATGCAATGCAACTAGAGATTAGACCCTACTTGACACAACTAGAGAAAGCCCATGCACAGCCACAAAGACCCAGCATGGTGAAAAATAAAAATAAAGTGTTGGGTTATTCCACAGAATCTACAAGGGCTTCCTAGGTGGCTCAGTGGGCAAAGAATCCACCTGCCAATGCAGGAGACTTGTGTTTGATCCCTGGGTTGGGAAGATCCCTGGAGAAGGAAATGGCATCCCACTCCAGTGTTCTTGCCTGGAAAATCCTATAGGCAGAGGAACCTGGCTGCAGTTCGAGGGGTTGCAAAAGAGTTGGACATGACTAAGTGACTAAACACCAGCAACATAGGCTCTATATATTTAAGGGCTTAGCTGGAGCCAAAGGTGATCAGCTGTGAGCATACCAAGCCTTCACCGACCAAGTGCTAATCATGCTAAGTTCAAGTCCCAAAGGACACAAAGACATTTTAAAATAGTGCCTGTGGAAGTCGCTCAGTCATGTCCAACTCTGAGACAGTCCATGGAATTCTCTAGGCCAGAATACTAGAGCGGGTAGCCTTTCCCGTCTCCAGGGGATCTTCCCAACCCAGGGGTCAACCCAGATCTCTCACATTGCAGGCGGATTCTTTACCAGCTGAGCCACAAGGGAAGCCCAAGAATACTGGAGTGGGTAGCCTATCCCTTCTTCAGCAGATCTTCCCAACCCAGGGACGGAACCGGGTGTCTCCTGCATTGCAGGCGGATTCCTTACCAGCTGAGCCATCAGGGAAGCCCCAAAGTAGTGCATGATGTGCATATAATACGTAAACAGTAAGATCGTGACTGCGGACTCTGGAGTGGGCTTATGCTCAGTGTTTTGCAGACCAGTCTCCACACATCCTCTTCCGCAGCAGTCGTCAGGAAGGGCATGGGCTCTGGGACCAGTCTGCATGGGTTCAGACCCCAACACCGCCCCTACTAACTCTGATCCAGAGCAGCGGATTCACTCAGTGTCTTGGTTCCCCACCTACAGTGGGGAATGTGAGCACCTACCCAGTGTGCCCAACACAGCAGAAACCTGTTGATCATGACTGCAAACCTAAGGGAATGCCCGCATTAGACCTGTGGGTGTCCTTCCATATCTGATTTCCGGAGGTCCGCTGCCATCTTGCTCCAGTTCTGAATGCCCACGGGAGCAAGCCTGGGGCACGCACAGGCCTCTGTGACAACAGATGTTCTGTAGCCTGGGGACTGAGGCTGGGCTGCAGGGGTGGGTGTTCTGGAAGAAGGAGCTGGGGGGTCACCAGACAGGGTGGGTGTACAGCGAGGAAGGATAGATAGCCAGCCCCAGGGATTGCAGAAGATGGTGGGGGCAGCGTGTAAAGGTGGGGCTGGCCTGGTCCTCAGCATCTCCTGAGCTTGAACATGGCTCGGGGGCTGCCCCTTGTCACTTACACACCTGCTGACAGATTTGCTGTGGGGGACGTGCCCTAACCAGGCCAGCTCTTGCCCTGAGTCGCCACTGAGAACTGGCCCTGCGCCTGCTTCCACGAAGTCCTGGGTGGGGCTCCAGGCCTGCACCTACTCCCATGACACAGTCATCTGATGCCAGCAACATTGTAGGCACTCAGCGTTGTAGGAATTAATAGTTTGTCATTGCAACCCAGCTTTACTGTACAACTTTCAAAGGTATCCAGAAACTAAAAGGACAGATGTCACAGGAGTTAATGTAGAAGCGTTCTGGCTGGCCTGCACTCCAGTGTCCAGGGCTGTGACCCATTTTGTGCTCTCAGGGTCCAGCCAGGCCAGGTGCTCCCCATCCACCCTCACAAGTGCTTCAGTTTTTCCCTCTGCCACAGACAGATTGTAAACACAGTCTATAGGATTTGCTCTATTTTGTTTATTCTGTTTACAAAGCTGCAATCTCTTATAGGATCACCTTAAGGCCCAAGTTCCAAATAAATTGTCAAAGGAAATAAAACATAAAGCAGCAGGGGTGGTGATAGCAAAGCCCAAACTGCATACTGAGATCTGAGAGTCTGTGAAACCCAAGCACCCTCTTGTCTCCAAGTAATCTCCAAATTAACCTGATCAACTTTCCACTACCCCCAACCAGGGCTGGCTGTGAATTCCAAAGACACAGGACCCCGTGGCAGAAGCTGCTGGGAGATGCTGGCGCCCACCACCTGTGCCATGTGTTTTTTTCCCAACAATCCAGGGGGAGGGGGACTTAAGTGAGCATGGTTCAAATTCTCTGTGGAAGTAGCCGCCTCTTCCTCTGTCAAACCAATGATAGAGAAAAGGAGACAGGGTCCCATTCTCCTTAGACCTGGGCCTCTGCCCCTGCAGCCTGTCCTGGAGGGAGGCCTGCCTGGGACTTCCTGAGACTTCCCTGGGGCTGCGGGGCCAGCCCAGTGGCCTACCACTGGGGTAAACTGGAAGCTCCCCAGGTTTCCACGTAATATAATACGTAAACAGTAAGATCTTGCCTCCAGGAGACCAGCCCCTCTCACCCCACCTCCCCTTCCCCCGTACAGGGTCTTCCTATCCTCCCCTTCCTCCCTTTCCCCATGGCATTCTCTCTAGAGTTTGTTCTCCGGGAAGCAGTCCAAGTCATGCTTCTAAAACACACCAAATGGTCCTAGTCTAAGAATCCTTCAGTCCCTCCAATATAGAGGCAGGGTCCTGAGTAAGGCATATTCTACCACAATTTTTAAAATGCTCCCTTATCTGCGCCCTTCTCTGGGTTTTGTCTGTCTCCATGGGAAAGCACTTGCCGTGTGCTTTGTGGCCCCAGTTTACTGTTGTTTCTCCCTGGTCAGAAGAGTGGGAGCCACAGAGGCCAGGCATCACTTTGTTCGTGGCTGTGTCCTCCACACCCAGAACACAGCCACGCAGTGGACATCTGTCAAAGGCAATTCCAGTTTGTCCCACAAAAATCTTTGTCCCCCAGTTCCTTCCTTCTCTGTTTCAAGGGCCTCTCACCAATCCCCCAAAAACTCATCCCAGAAGCTCCAGCCTCCTTCCCCATCTCCCCATCAGCTATGCTCTGGTGTGCCTTCTCCACGCTCTGCCTTGTTTGTCCTTTCTCCTTCTATTCTGCATTACAGCACATTGAGAATGGGCCAGCCATCTCTGAGTTTGAGGGAATAGGGCAGGAGGTTGGAGGAAGGCAGGTTGTCCTTAGTGGACTGGAGGAGAGCACTTGCCTGTCACTGTCTTTCCCCATTATGCCCGGGGCTGTCTGCCTTGGGTGCAATCTCAAAAATGACAGAATGAGCTCTGCTCATTTCCAAGGCAAACCATTCAATATCACAGTAATCCAAGTCTATGCCCCAACCATTAATGCCAAAGAAGCTGAAGTTGAACGATTCTATGAAGACCTACAAGACCTTCTAGAACTAACACCCCAAAAAGATGTCCTTTTCATTACAGGGGACTGGAATGCAAAAGTAGGAAGTCAAGAGATACCTGGAGTAGCAGGACAGTTTGGCCTTGGAATACAAAATCAAGTAGGGCAAAGGCTAACAGAGTTTTGCCAAGATAACGCACTGGTCATAGCAAACACCCTCTTCCAACAACACAAGAGAAGACTCTACACATGGACATCACCAGATTGTCAATACTGAAATGAGATGGATTATATTCTTTGCAGCCAAATTTGGAGAAGCTCTATACAGTCAGCAAAAACAAGACTGGGAGCTGACTGTGGCTCAGATCATGAACTCCTTATTGCCAAATTCAGACTTAAATTGAAGTATGTAGGGAAAACCACTAGACCATTCAAGTATGACCTAAATCAAATCCCTTATGATTATACAGTGGAAGTGACAGATAGATTCAAGAGATTAGATCTGATAGATAGAGTGCCGGAAGAACTGTGGACAGAGGTTTGTGACATTGTACAGGAGGCGGTAATCAAAACCATTCCCAAGAAGAAGAAATGTAAAAAGGCAAAATGGTTGTCTGAGGAGGCCTTACAAATAGCTGAAAAAAGGAGAGAAGTGAAAGGCAAAGGAGAAAAGGAAAGATATACGCATTTGAATGCAGAGTTCCAAAGAATAGCAAGGAGAGATAAGAAAGCCTTCCTCAGTGATCAATGCAAAAAAATAGAGGAAAACAATAGAATGGGAAAGACTAGAGATCTCTTCAAGAAAATTAGAGATACCAAGGGAACATTTTATGCAAAGATGGGCACAATAAAGAACAGAAATGGTATGGACCTAACAGAAGCAGAAGATATTAAGAAGAGGTGGCAAGAATACACAGAAGAACTCTACAAAAAAGACCTCAATGACCCAGATAACCATGATGCTGTGATTACTCACATAGAGCCAGATATCCTGGAGTGCAAAGTCAAGTGGGCTTTAGGAGGCATCACTACAAACAAAGCTAGTGGAGGTGATAGAATTCCAGCTGAGCTACTTCAAATCCTAAAAGATGATGCTGTGAAAGTGCTGCCCTCAATATGCCAGCAAATTTGGAAAACTCAGCAGTGGCCACAGGACTGGAAAAGGTCAGTTTTCATTCCAATCCCTAAGAAGGGCAATGCCAAAGAATGTTCAAACCACTGCACAATTGCATTCATCTCACACGCTAGTATAGTAAAGTAATGCTCAAAATTCTCCAAGCGAGGCTTCAACAGTACGTGAACCAAGAAATCCCAGATGTTCAAGCTGGATTTAGAAAAGGCAGAGGAACCAGAGATCAAATTGCCAACATCCGCTGGATCATAGAAAAAGCAAGAGAATTTCAGAAAAAAGTCTGCTTCATTGATTACACTAAAGCCTTTGACTGTGTGGATCACAAAAAACTGGAAAATACTTCAAGAGATGGGAATACCAGACCTCCTTACCTGTCTCCTGAGAAATCTGTATGCAGGTCAAGAAGCAATAGTTAGAACTGGACATGGAACAACAGACTGGTTCCAGATTGGGAAAGGAGTACGTGAAGGCTGTATATTGTCACTCTGCTTATTTAACTTATATGCAGAGTACATCATGTGAAATGCTGGGTTGGATGAAGCACAAGTTGGAATCAAGATCGCCAGGAGAAATATCAATCTCAGATACGCAGATGACACCACCCTCATGGCACAAAGTGAAGAAGAACGAAAGAGCCTCTTGATGAAAGTAAGAGAGGAGAGTGAAAAAGTTGGCTTAAAACTCAACATTCAAAAAACGAAGATCATGGAATCCAGTCCCATCACTTCATGGCAAAGAGATGGGGAAACAATGGAAACAGTGACAGACTTTATTTTCTTGGGCTACAAAATCACTGCAGATAGTGACTACAGCCATGAAATTAAAAGACACTTGCTCCTTGGAAGAAATGCTATGACAAACCTAGGCAGCATTTTAAAAAGCAAAGACATTACTTAGCCAACAAAGGTCTATCTAGTCAAAGCTATGGTTTTTCCAGTAGTCATGTATGGATGTGAGAGTTGGACTAGAAAGAAAGCTGAGTGCTGAAGAATCAATGCCTTTGAACTGTGGTGTTGGAGAAGACTCTTGAGAGGCCCTTGAACTGCAAGGAGATCCAACCAGTCATTCCTAAAGGAAATCAGTCCTGAATATTCACTGGAAGGACTGAAGCTGAAGCTGAAGCTCCAATACTTGGGCCACCTGATGCAAAGAACTGACTCATTGGAAAAGATCCTAATGCTGGGCAAGACTGAAGGCAGGAGGAGAAGGGGATGACAGAGGATGAGATGGTTGGATGGCATCACTGACTCGATGGACATGAGTCAAGTTTGAGCAAGCTCCGGGAGTTGATGATGGACAGGGAAGCCTTACATGCTGCAGTCCATGGTGTGGCAAAGAGTTGGATACAACTGAGCAACTGAACTGAACTGTCCACCTTCAGCGTGGTTCATGGAACACCTACAGAGGCAAGCCCACTACTGATGTGTTGAAAAGTCATAATGGTCACAGACCTTTGGGATCCAGAACCAGCCAAGGAACACTCTGTCTTAGGACAGAAGGGCACAGAGGCCTAGGACCATCCTCCTTCGGGGAGATGGTGTGCTCTGTGCAGCGGATGAAATGGAGGGGTGAAATGGAACTGCTAGCTGGGTGTTATGAGCACACAATCTGACCAGTGGCTACAGGATCCCAGAGCAATCTGTTGGCTGCAGGGCGTGTCCAGCAGGGGCTCCTGGGAGACCAAACCCAGAGCAGGGAAGCCTTCTGTCTTCCCTTGTCTTATCATCTCCTTAACAAGTAACCCATGGGACCAGAGGGATATCAAGCCAGTGACTTTCAGATACAGGCTATAAACTGCACATCTAAACAAGGTCCCTCTCTCCTGGTAACTGGACACAGACAGTGCTTTGCAATGCCATCGGGGCACAGAGGTGAACGTCATGTGTCTGGCTGTGTCTCCCCAGTGGCTAAAGGACTGGACAGATAAACTCCAACTTAGACAGATGGAAAATCCACTGCAAACTCACACTGTAGGAAAAGGGTTGGCCCGTAACAAGGGGATGCCCACTCTAACCACAGCTGGGAGAGTGCTGGCAGCCCTGTCAACACACACATTTCCTCCATAACCCAAAGGCAGGGGCTGCTCCTCATCTTCACATACAAGTCCTGGGACTTGCCAGTGGTTAGAACTCAGCACTTTCACTGCTAGGACACCGGTTCAGTCCCTGATCAAGGAACTAAGATCCCACAAGCCATGTGTCTCAGCCAAAAAAAAAAGGTTGTAAGTTCTAGGGAAGGACTTGGGGGATGTCCGTGAACTAACCAGTGTGGTGACTAGTGTGACAAAGGGCTAGGGCCACCAATGGGGGCAGTGAGGAACCCAGTGGTCAGGCTTTGCCAAGCAGGTATGAACAGCAGGCATCTCCAGTCACCACTGCGAGCAGCAGCCTCCAAGCTGGCCCTTGGTGACCCTTGCCCCCTGGACTTCACACCCTTGGGTTGACCGGGCCACATGGCACCACGTCACCTGAGAAGCCTGTGGAGAGTCACATGGTGAGCAACTGCCACTGGCCAGCCAGGAGCCAGGCAAGGGCATCCTCTTGGCAGCTTGGCAAATTTCAAATGACTGCATCCCTGGGTGTAATGTGCACTGCACCTTGGTGAGATGCCCCGAGACAGAGCCAGCCAAACACTCAGGAGTGGTAAGGCCTTGAATGCTGGTTGCTCTAAATGGCTGAGTTTAGGGTAATATGTTACATAGCAATAGGTAGCTGATACAATCAACAGAGTTACTTTAATGAATTTGGCATGTGCTGTCTAGACCTCTGGGAGGTGATGCAGATCTGCCCTTTCCAGGCCCTTCTACACACACATACTGAGAACCATTGAGGGACACGTAGCTATCTAGTCATGTGCAAACTCCTGGACAGGTTTTCTGCTGGTAATAATGGAGTCTTCCCCTTTCTTTCAATAAATATTTATTTGGCTGCTCCAGGTCTTACTTGCAGTGGCACGCAGGTTCTTTGATCTTTGTTGTCACATGTGGAAACCTTTTTTTTTGTAGTTGCATCATGCAGAATCTTTAGTTGCAGATGCCAACTTTTAGTTTCATCAGGATCTAGGATCTTGGATCGAACCCAGGCCCCCTGCACGGGAAGAACGGAGTCTTAGCCACTGGACCACCAGGCAAGTCCCAAGGACTTTTCCCCTTTCAAGAACAAATTGAACATTACAAAAGCTTGTTGTACATGTGATATATAAAACCCAATAATGAGCCATACAAAAAACAGTTGTTTCCTAAGAAAGATGTTAAGTTCTGAACCAAATTTACCAAAATTCAGAGAGATGACAATTTTATTCAAACATTCCACAGAGGAGTCTATTTTATAAATGACATCCTAACATTGGCCTAGGACTCAGGTGTAGGCCAGGTCATTCAAAGCAGCAAGACAGCCTCAGCCAGAAGCTTGCCACCGTGGGCACAGGTACCGCCATGACCTTGTGTGACAGCCTATGGGCTCCAAGGCCAGGCCAAGTGTGGAATCACTAGGCCTTTTTCTAAAAAATTTGGTTGAAATGTAGTTGATTTACAATGTTGTATTAGTGGCAGGTGTAGAGGAAACTGATCCAGCTATACATACATAGATATATGCATTCTTTTTCAGATTCTTTTCCATTATAAGTTATTATAAGATACTGAGCAGAGTTCCCTGTGCTATACAGTAGATCCCTGTTAGACCTGTGATTTTTTTAAAAAAAGTTTAGCACTTTGCTTCAGTTGCTGCCAAGCTGCCTAATTTGGGAAGAAGCAAATAATTATTTGTTCTGATATTATAACGAAGTTAGATATTAAAACCAAAAATGGCCCCAAAGATCAACTTCTGTCCTCAGACTGCAAAAGTATTATCTCTATTTTACAGACAAGGCAACGGAGCAACATCCCCTGAGCAGCCTGCCTGAAGCTCCTGGGAATCCAGCAAGCATGGGGAGGTGGAGTGTCCTGCCTGCTCCCTTGCCCTTCCTGCCACCCCACCCCCCCCCCCACCTCCCCACCCCCTACCCCCCCCCCCCCACCAGGCCCTGCTTTGTGTGAGGTGTCGGGGATGTGATACAGCAACCTTGACATGCCCCGGTCAGAGCCAGCTCACCATGAGATCACCTCTCACACAATTAAGGGGAGCTGAGCCCAAAAGTCCTGATGTGCACAGTGTTCAGAGGGCTGAGGAAGTCGAAATGAGTAAACAGAAGTCACAGGTACAGAAAGAACAGAGAGCAGGTGAAGGACAGGAAGGGCTCAGGAAAATGAAGGCGGTGCCTCAGGAGTGGGGCCGGGGAGGAGCCAGGTCAGCTGAGCCCACCCCCACCCCCTTCTCTTCCGGAGTCCAGGCCACAGGGCATCTGAGTCCTCTAAACACCCGTCCCCGAGGCCACAGCAGAGGTGGGACTGAGCAGGACAGGGTTCAGAGTCAAGGTCCACCTCCTACCTGAGGCTGGGTCACAGCCAGCTCTCAAAGCAGTTGTTCAGTAAATGTGTTTAGAGGAGTGAACCAATGTTTCCCAGCAACTCATTTCCCATGACATCCTGGATGCTTTCACTTCAGTTGCATTTTATCTTTACAACAAACCTGGGGGACACCCACTATCAGCCTGGCTCTGCAGATAATTTTATCCCCACTTTACTGATGGGAAAATTGAGGCTCAGAAGGGCAGAAGCCAGCACGCTTTCTCGAGAGCCCAGCTCCTGCCATCACCCTGCTCTGCTTTCAGATGAATCTCCTGAAAAGAGCTTAAGATTCCAATAACGCTTTTTATTTCAAGCAATGTAAATGAGACTGCATCTTACACTATCCCCAAACACGTTCAAATTTGCTAGAGGCTCTGAGTCACAGATTCTCTGGTCTGGGTGAGAAGGGAACCGGGGGAGGGTGGGGCTGGGTCACTTCCTGTCAGGGCAGCATTGCACAAGCTTCAATAAGGTGCAAGGGTGCAAGAAACCACTCTCAGAAGCCTGGTCATGATCATGGTCACGGGACTGGTCTAGGGGAAGTGGACGGCAGAATGTGGGCGGGACAATTTAACCAGAGAAAGAAAAACAGTGAAGGAGGAAACCAGGGAGGATGGATGGACTGTGAAAAGAGAAAGTGAGAAGGGCAAGCAGCCCAGATGTGCGGGTCAGGGGCAGCCCCTCTTCACACACAAGAACCTGGCTGTTGGAGCCGAGGACCAATAATCAAGACTCTGCATTTAAAACAACGTCCCTAAACCTTCTGAGCTTCAGGACTTTTATGTCATACATGTTACTGCTGTTAACACACAAAGCCATAGGGTGGAGAGCACAGGCCCTGAAACCAGTCAGACCAGCTCTGAAACTCTGTGCATCAGTTCTTAGCTGTGACCTCGGAGAAGTTACTTTAAATTGCCCTGGGTCTGTTTCCTTATCTGTAAAACAGATGTAAAAGTAGCTACTTCTCACATTTGTGAGGATTAAAAGAATGAATGCCTGCTACAGAGCCAAGAGCTAGCTAGCACTCAGTAATAACGATTATTGCCTAATGACCTTAGGAATTTGGGGAATACAGAAAAACACAGAAACAAACTTAAGGCACCATACAGAGTCAGTAGTCTCAGGGCTAAGCACTCCAGCACCAGACCTCAGGGAACCTGGGGTCCGCAATCCCAGGGATAAAACCACAGATCTCTCCCCTTCTCCCAGGGATGGAGTGGACTACAGTCTCCTAGGCCGTGATCCTGGTCTCCAGAGCTAGGCATGACTTCCAGAGGGAGTCGGCCTGTCTTCAGGAGAAAAGAATAGTGGAGGAGACAGTTCTCTCTTCAAAATTAAGCATCTGTAGGACAAGACTGCCGGGCCGCTCGCGCCCGGGAGCTGGCTCAGCTACCCTGAAGTCCTTGCTCTTACCCTAAGCCCTTTCCTTTTCCTCTCCGTGCACACAGCCCTTGGGGCACCAAGCCGGGCAGGCTCTGCGGCCAGAGCCCAGACGAGCGAAACTCTCCCCTCCGCAGCATCTTCCTCGCGCCAAGACTGCGGCGGGGTAGGGGTCAGGGGACCGGGTCTAGGTGGGAGTTGGGGTCAGCGTCCGGGAGTCTGAGTCGGACTCAGAGTCTGGATCCGAGGCGGGAGTCGGGGGTCAGGGTTCGGGCCCGAAGTCGGGGTCAGGGCCTCAGGCGGGCCCCGCCATCTGCGCACGTCCGCTCCCTTCCGGCTCCCGGCCTCCCTCCGCAGCCCCGGGACCCGCTGAGCCAAGTCCTGCCGGGAGCCGCGACCTGGAGCTGCGTCTGATGCCCCCACTCGGGGCCCGCCAGGGTGCAGTTCTACTCGCAGCGTTTGTACTCGCAGTACAAGGTGGCAGTTCAAACCCACTAAAGAATCCCAGTCGGATTAGAGTTGCAGCGGATCGCTCGGTCATGGAACCCGATCGCCGGGAACCGAGGCCTGACCGACAGGCCTGACTTGAAGAGGCCCGACCGCGCAGGCGCCCCGCGGGGGCCTCCCCTCCCCCACAATAGCGCAGGCGCGGCTTCCGCGTCAACATGGCGGCCGCCTGGCTGCTGCTGCGCGCTCTCCGCCCGGGTCCGGGACCGGGTCCGGGGCGGCTGCGATGCCCCTACTCGGGCTGGAGCCCAGGCTGCTCCTCCGGGGCCAAGTGGAGGTGGCCGTATGTCGTCCACAGGCCTCCGATGGGCCTCGTCGGGCCTGGAGGCCGAGCCCTGCAGGTAATGTGCGGGCCTCTGGCAGCGGCGTTTGGGATGGTAATATGGAAGATGCTCTCCGCCGCTTCGGCTTCGTCTTCCGAGAGGCCGCTCCTGCCTGCAACCCGGAGGAGAGGCGGGCGGCGAGGCTGGCGGGCAGCCCGAGGGAGAGACCAGGGGCGAGGCCGCACAGTTGGACTTTTCTAGCCCTTGTTTCGGGCTTCCCTGGTGGCTCAGTGGTAAAGAAGCGGCCTGCCAGTGCAGGATGGTACCCTGGGTGGGTAAGATCTCTGGAGAAGGAACTGGCAACCCACTGTAGTATTCTTGCCTGGGAAATCCCATGGACAGAAGAGCCTGATGGGCTACAGTCCGTGGGGTCGCAAAAGAGTCACACAGGATTTAGCGACTAAACAACAACAGCACTTGTTTCGTATATTGGTATTTTCTGCTCGTCTTCCTGGCGTTTTGAAATTGAATCGAGTAAGAGTTTCACTAATTTCTACTAGAGAATTATTTGCACTCATATAGATCAGATCACTCCAGGATGAATTCTAGCGCCTTCCAATTGCTCTGAGCGGTTTTTCGGGTGAGCAAAGTACCTTGTAATTGTATTTTACTGTTATCGTGTAGCTTGGCATGTTACGGACACAAATTAATTGACCCTCTGTGTGAAGGCTGTGTTCCAGGCCCTGTTAATGTTAACATTTAACTCTGGAAACAGACCCTAAGTGCTTTTTTCACTGATTTTTAGCCCTTTCTTAGGACCTCAACCCTCATATTTTAGGTTGTAATGTATTGTTATTGTATTTTACCATAAGTTGAGGACCAATTTCATATCATAATCCTATTCTACACCCTTTCTGAATCTGAGGACAACTATAGATAATGGCATCCAGTCCCATCACTTCATGGCAATAGATGGGGAAACAGTGGAAACAGTGGCAGACTTTATTTTTGGGGGGCTCCAAAATCACTGCAGATGATGACTGCAGCCATGAAATTAAAAGATGCTTACTCCTTGGAAGAAAAGTTATGACCAACCTAGACAGCATTTTAAAAAGCAAAGACATTACTTTGACAAGGAAGGTCCATCTAGTCAAGGGTATGGTTTTTCCAGTAGTGATGTTTGGATGTGAGAGCTGGACTATAAAGAAAGCTGAGTGCCGAAGAATTGATGCTTTTGAACTGTGTTGTTGGAGAAGACTCTTGAGAGTCCCTTGGACTGCAGGGAGATCCTAAGGGAAATCAATCCTGCCAGTCAATCCTAAAGGAAATCAATCCTGAATATTCATTGGAAGGACTGATGCTGAAGCTGAAACTCCAATAATTTGGCCACATGATGCAAAGAACTGACTCATTTGAAAAGACCCTGATGCTGGGAAAGATTGAAGGCAGGAGGATAAGGGGATGACAGAGGATGAGATGGTCGGATGGCATCACTGACTCAGTGGACATGAGTTTGAGTCAACTTTGGGAGTTGGTGATGGACAGGGAGGCCTGGCGTGCTACAGTCCATGGTATGACAAAGAGTTGGACACGACTGAGCGACTGAACTGAACTGAATGGATATATTACACTTGTTTTTGTTTTTAGTTCTATTGAGAAGGAAAATCATAGTTCATTAATTTCAGTCAGACTTGATTATTCCATGAAAATAAATAAGAACTGAAGTAGGCAGTTCACACATACTTGTGGATACTTAACAGATTACCTCACTAACAACCAAAACAGTAATAACATAATCTGATTTAAACAAACAGCGTTTAGGGTTGACTTTGAAGAATGACTTTTGTGTGTGCTGTGCCTGACACACTGTTCCTCATTTATGGTGCCCAGTCTACCACTCTGTGGTTCTCCCTTTTATGCCTCCTGGTCATCACTGAACCAAGTATAGTAGTATTAATTAAACTGGATAATAATTGCATGTACGAGGAATTTTTAACCTGTTGCTAACAGGAAATTATATGTAGCATACTCCTTTGGTAAGGAGTTACTTTTCATAATAGCAGCCGACCAGGGATGAACTAAGGGAAAGAATTTAAAATAAATGTATGTATGTTAAGTGTGTTAGTCACTGTCATGTCCCACTCTTTGGGACCTCATGGACTATGGTCCGCTAGACTCCTCTGTCCTTGGAATTCTCCAGGCAAGAATACTAGAATGGGTAGCCATTCCCTTCTCCTGGAAATCTTTTCTGAGCCAGCAATCGAACCCCAGTCTCCTGCATTGTGGCCAGACTCTGCCATCTGAGCCACCAGGGAAGCCCTTAAAATAAGTAAGTCAATAAAAATGAAGAAATTGCTACCACTGAGATAGAAAAAATTAAGTTGGACCATTGACCCTAACATAAAATACATTCAAGTGGGAAAGTGGACTTCCTGGGAATGTTCCACAAGGAATGGTTGTCTGGAGATGTTGGGAGCAAAAGGTCTGGACAACCAGTGAAGCCTTTGCTTCTTGTGTCCTGCAGGAGTCCTGGGACACAGAATGGCAGCCAGTGTTCTGCACTTCCATTTCAGCATTTCTTTGACTTGCTTGCTGGTGACATTTGGAACTTCTTTTTTCTTTTGATGTTATGGTAAAACTTTGAAATAATACTCAGATTATTGCTTCATATTTCAGGGCAGTGTAAATATTACATAAACGAATCTTGAAGCTTTTAGGAAAAATTTTGTGTTGGGGGTGAGTTTGCACTGCCAGCAGTGCTGTGGCGTCCGTGTGATTGAGGCTCTGTGTCCTTCTTTTCTTTTCAGAGTTTCCAATTGCGACTGCTAACCCCTACCTTTGAAGGAATCAGCAGATTGTTGGTGAAACAGCACATTGTACAGAATCCAGTCGGACTCTGGAAACTTCTAGGTTTGTATCTCTGAAAAGATGGAAGTAACAGGCAAGAACGTGTGGCATTTGTGAATAAATTCAAAGGACTGCTTGTTTGACATTGTCAGAAAAAACGAAATCAGTAAGAGGCCCTTCAGCTGCTACCCAGTGTGAGCCCTCAGATGCTCTGAAGTGAAGTTTTTGAGAAGGAAGTTTGTCTAAGGTCAGAACAGGCCATTTTTGCTTATTTTGAGTTGTCTCTTCTTTTTTAAAAAATTCTGGCTATGATTGGGCTACTTGTCAAAGGTTATTCATGTTCCGTAGCCAGCTCCAGTAATGCTTACTAAGGAGCTACAAGCTTAGTAAGGGCTGCTTGACAAAGGTTTTTCATGTTCCCTGGTGGCTCAGATAGTAAAGAATCTGCCTGCAATGCGGGAGAATATGGGTTCGATCCCTAGGTTGGGAAGATCCCCTGAAGAAGGGAATGGCTACCTATTCCAGCATTCTTGCCTGGAGATTCCATTCGCAGAGGAGCCTGGCGGGCTCCAGTCCATGGGGTCACAAAGAGTTGGACGTGACTGAGCAACTAACATTTTCATGTTCTTTAGCGAGCTCCAGCAATGGTGAGTAAGAAGTTACAAACTATGTATGGTTTATGTGCAGAAATTAAGTAAACATAACTTGATTTTACACTAGAGTTGCACCGTTTCATGACATCTTGTGATATCCTGCTGTCTCTCTCGCTCTCTTTCTAAAAACTTTTGGCTGCACCCTGTAGCATATGGGAGCTTAGTTCCCAGACCAGGGGTGGAACCTGTGCCCCTGCACTGAAAGGGGGAATCTTAACCACTGAACCACAGAGGAAGTCCCCTGCTATCTCCTTTATCTTAGGTCAAAGGCCCATAAGGGTTGACACCTATGCTTTTACTCCCCGATTTATTCAGCTGGAACAGGAAAACAGTAGAATCTTCCACTGCTGCCGACAAGCATTGTCTGTGCCTACCCAGGCCCAGCAGCCCACATGTGCCCCCAGTGGCACAGCCCTCACCCTCCAACAGCCCTGTGTCTGGTGGACACAGAGGTGGTTTTATTTGTGGTTTTGTTAGTATTTGTGAAGGAAGGTGCAGCCCAGTGACTTTTTGAGGCGCTCTCCCCCGTTTTAAGCGTTGATGTGGACAAGCAAGAGCCTCAGTGTGTGGAGTGGGCGCTGCTGTGCCACAGCTGCTTGTGCTGCTCGTTTGTTTAATTCATTGAAGGCGACTGTGTGTGTGGGAAGGGTGGTTCTCCCACAGACGCAGGACACTTTCTCAAGTTTATGTTCATAACTTTTATTGCATCATGTTGGCTATTTTAAATTATAAAAACACTTATCTTCAATTGAAGTAGTTTATCATTTATAGTGAGTAAAGATTGTACCAAGAACAGTCATCCAAATTTCTAAATCCTGTGCAGGTCGGTTCTCGATGTTTTGTTTTGGTTGCCTGGAAGTGTCTTCTGCTCCTGAGTGTGTGTGTTAGTGCTCAGTCATGTCCAGCTCTTTGTGACCCCGTGGACTGTAGCTTGCCAGGCTCCTCTGTCCATGAAATTGCCCAGTCAAGAATACTACAGTGGGTTGCCATTCCTTTCTGGTCTCCATTGTGGCTCAGATGGTAAAGAAGTCTACCTGCAATGCAGGAGGCCCAGGTATGATCCCTTGGTCGGGAAGATCCCCTGGAGAAGGGAATGACAACCCACTCCAGTATTCTTGCCTGGAAATCCCATGGACAGAGGAGCCTGGCAGGCTGCATGGGGGAAAATTAAGTCCATGGAGGTCACAAAGAGTCGGACCAGACTGAGTGGCTGAACACTTTCGCTCTCATTCCTTTCTCCAGGGGATCTTTCCAACCCAGGGATTGAATCCAGGTTTCCTGCATTGCAAGCAGATTATTTACCGTCTGAGCCACCAGGGAAGCCCTTTGTCCTGAATGTCTCTCTGTAATTGCCGGTCTGGTTGCTGTTAAGCACTTTCCCCATTTCTTGTAGGAGGCACTTACTATTTTAACACTTCGAGGAGGAAGCAGAAGACCAAGGACAATGATAAAGCCAAGGGGAGGGCCCCTGAGGATGACGAAGGTATATCAGTCTAATTTTTTGGGCAGAGCAGGGGCTTCCCCCCGGGGACCTGTGGGATGGAACCCTCGCCCCCTGCATTGGAAGGGCAGTCTTAGCCACAGGACTGCCAGGGAAGTACCCTGGGGAGGTTTTTTACTTTAGAAATGGTTTCATGTTATCTAAGCAGATGAGACCTCAGTGAACAGGAATGTTAGTGACCTTGAACAGCTTGTAATTAGTCACTTGGTTGTAATATTGGCCAAGTGTGGACTGAGCAACTAAGCGCAGCGGGATGACGCAGAGAGGCAGAGGGTGCAAAGCCCTCCTGCCGGTGTAGGGTGGTGTGGGGAGGGCCGCGGGGGCGGGTCGCAGGGCCGGGCGTCGAGCTCCGCCCTCCTCACGCCTGCTCCCCACCTGGCAGAGGAGCGCAGGCGCCGCGAGCGCGAGGACCAGATGTACCGAGAGCGGCTGCGCACCCTGTTCGTCATCGCGGTGATCATGAGTCTGCTCAATGCGCTGGGCTCCAGCGGAGGCAGCATCTCCTGGAATGACTTCGTGCACGAGATGCTGGCCAAGGGCGAGGTGCAGCGGGTGCAGGTGGTGCCCGAGAGCGACGTGGTGGAGGTGTACCTGCACCCCGGTGCTGTGGTGTTCGGGCGGCCTGTGAGTGTCGCGCCAGCGGGGGTTGCTCAGAGCGAGCCATGAGTGTCTTGATTTAAGGAGGATCCTGGAGGCTTTGAGAAGGCCATGTGGTCCTCGGGAAGAGCCGGGAGGGTGGCATTGGACGTCCAGGGTCCACCTGGCACGTGAGCTGCAGGAGGGAGGTGGAAACCCCTCTGGCTGGAACAGGTGGCAGAGAGACAGGTTGGCAAGGACCCGCCCTTGGAAGGAACAGGAAAGAAAGGGGGCGGAGGAAAGGGACCCTGCTCCTCCCCACCACAGGTGGCCCCCAGCTGTGCTAGCAGGGGAGAGGCAGAGGGGTCCCTGGGCTTCACCCCGGTAGCGGGTCTGGCATCAGGGAGTGGAGAGGTACCCGTGACAGCGCTGGGAACCTGGCTGTGTGGACCCTGCTGTGAGGACCTGGCCTTTTAACCTCTGAAGTGAAGCCTGACCACTCATAATGATGGTCATCCCACTAGACTTTGAAGAGACTTCAGAGCAGAGGGAGATCTGGTTGCTTGGTTTAAGTTCCAAGAGAGCTTAGAATCAGAGAGGACAGTTTTCCCTGGAAAGCATGGCTGTTGGAAAGATGATTGATGTGGGCTGGGGTGGCAATGAAGAGACCTTCACACTAGAGAGCTTAGAATCAGAGTGGACAGTTTGCTCTGGAAGTGTGGCTGCTGGAAAGATGATTGATGTGGGCCAGGGTGGCAATGATGAGATGTTCCTGCTAGCCTCCAGGAAGCGCCACCCACTCCCTCTTCCTTAGCCTTTTGTCTCCCTGAGGACCAAGAAGCCCCCGTGGTCGACTGTCAGGTCTAGCCGACGGGCAAACAATGAACCTTTGGAGGGTGACTGTGAGTCCAGGTCCCACACTGCAGGCTCATTGCCAGGGTCTGCTTTGCCCTCCAGTGGAGTGCCAGCCCAGTGCTGGGTTTCTGTTGCATGTGCTGCCCTGCATTTGCTCAAAACCTTCTGTTAATGGACATTGCATTGTAATTGTGTTTGAGAAAATAAAAGCTTTCTAGATGTGGAGGAGGTTTCTGAGTGGCAGGTGTCTGCTTCTGAAGCCCTGTAGCTGTCCGCAGTGTGGCGGGGGCACCGTTCTCTGTCCTTGGGGTCAGCCATCTGGCCCGTTTGTCACTTTCACATGCCTCTGCTCTCTGCCCCCAGCGGCTGGCGTTGATGTACCGAATGCAGGTGGCAAACATTGACAAATTTGAAGAGAAGCTTCGAGCAGTCGAGGATGAGCTGAATATCGAAGGCAAAGACAGGATTCCAGTTTCCTACAAGCGGACAGGATTCTTTGGAAAGTAGGTTGGTCGTTTCTGTGGGCCTCTGAACTAAACCAGGCTTCACTTTCTGACGTGAGAGACAAATAGAAGTCTCACACTGGCTGTGCCCGCTGTGAACTGAGCCCCTGGTGGAGGCAGGCCTGGGAGCGGGTGGCGTGGGGCGGGAAGCCTGGAGTTCCTTGGTCACTGCTCCAGTAGTCTGTGATGCTTCTTGTTCAGTGCAGGGTGGGTTTGCTGCCTCTGCAAACAGGAAGGTGGGGCGGGGAAGGGAGAAGCAGATGTCCCTGGGAACCTATTGGTTCCGTGCAGGGCCTACGGGCGGCAGGATCTGCACCCTCCTGAGTGGGAGGCAGTTACTCGGTGGGCCTGGGGGTGCAGCTGGGCGGGGGGACTGTGGTGTGCACAGGGCTGTGTCCCCTCATGGGGACTGGCAGCATCTGGGAAGTGCCATGTATCTGTCACAGCTCCAGCTCCTCGGGGCAGGGCCCCCAGGCAGCACCTCTGCTTGTTCTAGGGGGTGGGGGCACACCTCTCTTCATCTGAGGGTGAGGCCCCAGGGTTTGCTCTTTGTTCTGTTAGGCTGATTTTGCTTAGTGACCCAAAGCAATGGCCTACTTTTGAAAGCAAAACGCATGGACGGTGAAGAGCTGCTCTTGGTGGGCGTGAGCTGTCTAGGACTCTGGACAGTGGGTGGTTGTTCTGGCTTCATGCCTGGTTGGTGCTGCCTGCTCAGCACCACGGTGCCCAGATGTGGGCAACGTATGAAGGAAGGGAGGTGGTGAGAACTGGACGAGGAGATGCATTTTTAGTGCTGGCTCCACAGGTTGGTCTCAGAGCGAGGGAGTCCTTTTCCTTCTGGGAGGTCTGGGCCCGGCCTGGGTGAGGCGTGTCTGGGGGCTGCCCAGAGCCACGCCTGAGCCTCTGCCTGCCTGTCTCTCCCGCCAGCGCCCTCTACGCCTTGGGGATGACGGCCGTGGGCCTGGCCATTCTGTGGTATGTTTTCCGTCTGGCTGGGATGACAGGACGGGAAGGCGGATTCAGTGCTTTTGTAAGTTGTGCAGATTGTTCCCCTGAACTTGTGCCATTGGGATTTTGTCTGTGTTTGGGCTGAACCCTCTCCCGTAAATGGCAGGATGGGTACGCGGTGGACGCTAGCCTGTCAGAGGCCGATCTGGATGTCGTCTGGCAGCTCCTCTTTCCTTCTGTTTGACACAGGGGCTCGGCTCCCCAGCTCTAGCCAAGGCCCGTTTCATGACGTGGGAGAGGCTGAACCCCAAGGGGTTCCGTACTACAGTGCGCTCTGCACTTCCCTCTCAGCCAGGCTTGACTTTTGGGTGTTTCGTGTACTAGCTGAGACATCTTTGAAGGTTGTCTTCAAAAGAACAACCTTAATACACTCCACAAGTATTCTCCTGTTCAGTTGCATTCGGTGTAGTGTGTACTTGCCCTCCCTGTCAAGTCGTACCTGGCTTATCAGCCACGTCAACAAAGGGCCACAGAGGAGGCCTTCCTGGGAACCGGGGTGGCAGGGATAGAGTGCCCCTGTCTGCCCCCGAATGGGCCCTTGGGAGCTCTGGACTTGCATCCACACTGGGCAGCATGGTGTCTCCTGGGGTGCAGTATACCTGGCTCAACCGGTGTGATAATTCTTGCACATTCTGGACTGTTTTTTTGTTGTACTTAAATAACACTGACGAATTCCACACACTGCCTCTTTTGAGAGCTGAAGGAGATTCTGGCTGAGGTGAGCTGCTCACTGAGAGCTTGTCTGTCCAGCCGGATTGCTTGCCAGAAATTGATGAGGTGACGTTTTTACTAACACTTGCAGAATTGAGTGTCTTTAGGTAACTTTTATATAAATCAGTAAAAGAAGTCAGAGGCTAATGGGGAAAGTCACATAGAGCAATAAGAACACTCCCACACAGACTCTGTTAAATCACCTGGTTAACGTGGGAAGCATTTTCCTTTAGGGCATACTGCTCAGTGCCAGGCAGCCGCTAACTGTCACCGCCCTCATGTGTCTGGACTGTGCCCTTCCCTGCTGTCTGAGCGAGTGGAGGGGTGGGAGGACCTGTAGGTGAACAGGCCCCCAGGCCCCTCCACCCTGCCCCGCTGGGCTGCATAGGGCTCCGCCCTCTATCTTTCTGCCCAGAATCAGCTGAAAATGGCTCGTTTCACGATTGTGGATGGCAAGATGGGGAAAGGAGTCAGCTTCAAAGACGTGGCAGGAATGCATGAGGCCAAGCTGGAGGTCAAGGAGTTCGTGGATTATCTGAAGGTGAGCATGTGGAGCACGGTGGGCGGGGGGACTGCCCAGCCAGATGCTGCACTCCCGGTGCGTCCCCTGCTCAACCCAGACCGATGGTGCCCTGCACGGCCCGTCACCTGTCACGGCGGAGCATTCTACTCTCCCTAAGCTGCATGGACGGGACCAGTACAGGACCCAAGCCTTCTGAGGGTCGTGTCTAGATGATTCTCTGGAGCCCAGAGATCAGCCTGCATTCTGCTGCTCTCCTAGAGCCCGGAGCGCTTCCTTCAGCTTGGCGCCAAGGTCCCGAAGGGCGCACTGCTTCTCGGCCCCCCCGGCTGCGGGAAGACACTGCTGGCCAAGGCAGTGGCCACGGAGGCCCAGGTGCCCTTCCTGGCAATGGCTGGCCCGGAGTTCGTGGAGGTCATTGGAGGTGGGCCCACCTGGCTGCGTGTCGGGGGCTGTGGGGGTGAAAGTGGAAACACAAGGTCTGTGTCTGGGAGTCGTGGGCATGGAAGGAGCAGGCGCTGATGTCCTGGGGAGTCCAGGAGGGAATAGGCTAGCCCCTGTGCAGCAGAGGCAACCTACTGGGCTTTCCCTGAGTGCAGGGCTCATGCCCATGACCTGCCCACTTCCCCGTCCTCTGTGTCCTCAGGCCTCGGTGCAGCCCGTGTGCGGAGCCTCTTCAAGGAAGCCCGGGCCCGGGCCCCCTGCATCGTGTACATCGACGAGATCGACGCCGTGGGCAAGAAGCGTTCCACTGCCATGTCCGGCTTCTCCAATACAGAAGAGGAGCAGACGCTCAACCAGCTGCTGGTGGAGATGGACGGTGAGCACCCTTGGGCCGGGATCGGGGGAGATATTCGTGGACAGTGAGGGGGTGTCAGCACCAGGAAGTCTTCTCCAGCAGGAGGTAACCAGAAACATAGCTTTCACTTTCCCAAAGTCAGGGCAGTAGTGAAACAAGAAGGAAGAAAAGCTGGGAATACCATGTAGGGTCGGGTCATGATGGTGGTTGTCAGTCTCGGAGGAGGCCAGGGGTCATGCTGACAAGAGTCTGCCCAACGGCACAGTGGGTGCCTCAGGTACGCTGCTGGGGAGTTTCAGCTGTCCTTGAGATGACCTCTGGACTGGCTGCCACACAGTTTTTTAATGGAGTTGTTTTTCTTTTGAGCTACTCCTGTAAGATCCTCTTTGGCAGGTGTGTGGGTAGATATTATGTGTTTGTGTTGTTTATAGTAAAATATGCAAAACATAAAATTAAGCCATTTTAAGCATTTTTAAGTGCAGGGTTTAATGGCTGTAAGTATGTTCCCAATGTTGTATAACCATCACCACAATCTGTCTCCAGAACTTTCTTATCTTACCAAACACAAACTATCCCCATTAAATACCAGCTCCATATTCTCCCCTCCCCATGCTCCAGCTGTGCAGGAGCCATTTGTAAGTTTTCTTTAAATCAGAATTCTTGCTCTGTTCTAGGTCTTATAGATGAGAAAGATACTTTTTTCTCTAAGTAGTTTTGGTCTTAAGAGAACCATTTATTGGTGTATTTATTTCCCTTTTTAAAGTGTTCTTAGTGTTTGGGATGGTGGATCTTGTGACCAGTGTGTGGGGCAGTGGACTCTGGTTGTATGTGGCTAAAGGTGAAACTTTTTTTGGCCTCTTATTTTCAGAGTCTCAGACTTACAAAAGCACTGCAGAAACAGTCAGAGTTCCTATAAGCGTCCTCCCCCCCCACCCCCCGCAGCCTGAAGGTGACGTGGAAGAGGCATGACGTTGGCGTCGGGCAGATGTGCGCTTCTGCAGGGCGCAGGGCAGGCTCATGTTGCCTAAGTGTCCCGTCTCCTTGGTCTTCTCCAGCCTGGGCCTGACTCCTCCTCCTTGCCCTTGTGGCTGTGACACCTCCCTTTTCTGGGAAAGGATGTCCTCAGAGTGAGGTCCAGCCCAGGTGTTGGCAAGAGCCGTGCAGCTGGCCTTGGCGTCCACACCCCCTGACCCTGGTGCCAGGACTCGGGCCTGCAGCTGGGCAGGTCAGGGGCTGATGCGTGGGAGCGTTTCATCATGTGAAAGCCCCACAGGTTCAAAATCAAACTGATTTCTCACATGGCCGAGGAAAGGGTGGCCTCATCAGGGCCTGAGGACAGCTTGCGTCTGGGGCTGCCTCTGCAGACCTGCATCCCTCTCTGCATCTGGATGTATCAGTCAGAATGGCTCAGAGTCTCTGCCCCATGGTCACGGTCTGAGGAGCCATCTTCCTGGGGAGGACATGCCTGAGAACTGTGGACTTGAGACATGGCTATATGAGATGCTTCTTGGAGATGGGGTCCCCACTGGGGTCTGCCCCCCACTCCACCCCCGGCTCTGACCGTCCCCTCCCTATGTGCTGGGCTCTGAGCGGCTGGATCCTGAGTGTGCCATCTGGTCGTGTGCAAATTAGACTCTGACTCCCCAGATATCCCATCGTAGGATTTGATAAGTCTGCTGTCACAAGTGCAGACAGGACGGTGACCTCTGGCTGTCTTTAGAAAGATGGGCAACGTGGTACTTCTATGGGACACAGGCAGAGCATCTTGAAGCCACTGTCGTGGGGGCTGTGCAGGGACATGGCTGAGTGCCCCTCTCTCGCCCCTCTCCTCTCCAAGCAGGGGTTTTCTGACATGTCATCAGGCTAAAGCACAGCCTCGCGCCTAGTTGTGACCTCATGTGGGTGATGGGGGGCTGCCTTGTGGCCCTAGTGCAACAATACCCCCCCACCCCAGCTCCTGTTGTTGTTTGCACTTGAAGCCAGAGACCAACCCTCCAGGCGACGTGCACCCCCAGGAAGCATTCCCAGCTGGTGCCTTCTCTGCTCCCCTGTGCCGCTGGGAGGGGGGTGACTTCTGCCGGCTCTGCTGCAGCCGCGAGAGCCCCTCCCCCATCCGCGGACGCCCCCCAGAAGCCCTGGCAAGGCTGGGCTGCTGCGAAGGGGCCTTTGTGCAGAGACAGCTGAGCCTCTTCCGCCTGCAGGGGCAACTGAGGAGCCTTTGTCACCCCTCAGGGAGGAGTGGGTGCTGGCCGTGGGAAGCTAGCGCTGGAGGAAGCCCACCACACAGGCGGAGGCCGGGCACCTGCCACCCCTCTCACAGTCTGATGGGCACAGAGAGGCCTTCGAGCTTAGTGCCCCATGGTGGACATTTCTGTCCACATTCCCATGGACTTGATTCTGCCCAAGTTTGTGGAAAGGCCAGGTATTTAGCCAGCAAGGACTTATAGTCAGTACCTTGTAATGACCTGTGATGGAGGAAAACCTGCGAGAATACATCGATACATACATATATGCAAACATAGTGGAGCCACTGTGTTGTGTACCTGAACACTGTAAATAACATACACTTCAGTAGAAAAATAGAAAGGAAACAAAGGGAACCACAGGTAGCCCTCCCATGGCCTTTTCCACATTAGTCTGTGACCCCTGTTGACTGAATCTTTGTGTGAGGTATGCCGCTTGGTCCTGGCTCACTGTGTGTGTGGTTGCTGGTGGCTCCAGGAGCACTGTACTCCTGCACTGAGCCTTCACCTCCTCGTGAGCGCAGCCAGCGGCTTGGCAGAGCCTGTTCTCAGGTCCCTAGCGGCTGGGCCGTGACTCTGTCCTCACACACGCGTCACTTGTCACTTAGCTGTACACTCAGTCTTTGATCAAGGTAGTGGCAACAGCAGATGTGGTGAGGATGAGGAGACTGGATCCCAGACCCATGTGTGAACCCGGGCCCTCAAGTAAGTGAAGCAGCTGTGAAAATGCGTCCGTGAAGCAAACCTGACCCCCTGCAGCAGGGGGCGAACAGCATGCAGCCTCTCAGGCCAGCTCTGAACAGACTGAGCACGCACTCAGCATGCTGACCCAGTGTTCCCAGGACACGGTGCTCCAGTGTTCCCTTGTGATAGCTGAACACTCTGGAAAGAGCCTGGGCAACCTCCAGTGCGTGCCTGGCTGAGCTCTGTGTGTGCTCACCCGGCCACAGTGCAAAGACACCAGATGTTGTCATGCAAGCCTGCCTGACTGGACCTCGGGATTTATGCCAAGTGAGACGGGCCAGCTTCAGAAGGCTATAAGTCATCTGATTCAATGTATATGAGATGGTGCAAATGACAAAATTCTAGAGGACAGACCGATGAGTAGTTGTGAGGAGCTGGCACAGTGAGGTTTTCGTGGTGGTGCTAGCAGAGAGGCACGTGCCCAGCTGCTGGGAGGCAGCACATGGCCCGCGCCTGCAGTGTGGGCCCTGCACAGGAGTTATCACTCAGCCACGGTGTCGCCCCCTTGTTGTGTGTCCACAACTGTGTGAGTCCCTAAACTAGCCCTGTGGCCGCTTGCTGACAGAGGCTGTTCTGCGGAAGCACCCTCCTGGAGCCCCTGGCATGGCTGCTGTTTTCTCCTGTACCCTTCGTTTCTGCTGTTTTTCAGTGTCTTTTCACTGTTACATAATCTCACGGTTCTGTGTTCATAGCCCCAGCCTGTGGTGGGCAGGTATTTGGGGAGCCCTAAGGGGCAGCCCAGGCAGGAGTCTGAGACAAGCTGTAGAGGTGTCCCTCCGTCCCCAGGTGGCCCAGGGAGTGGAGTCAGGTCTGTCCAGGGCCCCGGCCTCCAGCAAGCCTCATTTCTGTGTGAGACTTTCACTTTTCTGGCAGCGAAGCTGGTGCCTCCTGCACACTGGGTGGTACTCACTTTTTCTGGTGGTGCTGGTGGTCCTGGCAGTCCGTGGGGAAGCTGCCTGGTTGGGGTCCACACCCTCATGGCTGTTGTCTGTCCCTTCAGGAATGGGTACCACTGACCACGTCATCGTCCTGGCGGCCACCAACCGAGCTGACATTTTGGACAATGCTCTGCTGAGGCCAGGCCGACTGGACCGGCATGTTTTCATTGACCTTCCCACGCTGCAGGTCAGTGCGACCCGGCTGGTCCGTCCAGGCTCCCTGCCCTTCTGGTTTTGACTCTCACTGACCTTCATAATGATTCATCTGGGCTGAGTTTTCGTGGACAGCCTTTGCAGAGCCTCACGCCCATGTGCTGGTGGCTTTGGAGAGAGAGCTGCACAGTAGCCCTGCCCAGGTGGATGGCTGTGAGCCCTGGGACCTCTTGGCCCTGCCGCCTCAGGCCTCAACTTGGATGCCCACCTCCAAGGGTGTCGGGCCTTCCTTGTAGCTCCCGAGGGAGCAGGAGACCCTGCAGGAGCAGGAAGGGTCTGGAGGGTGAGTGTAGCAGGTGGCTGGCAAGTTAGTATTTCCGTGGAGACACGCGTGGAAGTGTTGTCTGTAGCTCTTGAGTTGGTTTCTGAGAGTAGAAGCTGACCTCACAACCAGTGGCTCCTGATCAGCAGGCAGGGAGCCGGCACTGTGGCCTTTGTCCTGTGTCCTCCGACCTGTGGCCTTTGTACCCTGTCCTTTAGGAAAGGAAGGAGATCTTTGAGCAGCACCTGAAGAGCCTGAAACTGACGCGGGCCAGCAGCTTTTACTCCCAGCGGCTGGCGGAGCTGACGCCTGGCTTCAGTGGTAGGGCCATAGGGGCACTGGTCCTTGTCTGGGGGCAACTGGGGTGGGCCTCCCCGGGAATTCTCCAGCCCTGCTCTGGGCTTGGCCAGCACAGCTGGGGTGGGAGTGGAGTGCGCCCGGCAGGCAGAGGTAGAGGGACTCCTCCCCGAGGTTCTGTCTCCTGTGCCCCAGGGCGGTCCCAGCCTCGCCCCCTCCCAGTGCTCCCCACCAGAGGCGACCCTGCAAGGCCGTGTCCCTCCCTGCCACCTTCTCAATGTTATCACAAATCTAGATTTTTCTGGGCGGTTCTCATTTCACCGGGCGATGTAAACAAAAACCCCTGTTACCGTGGTATAAGTTTCTTCCCTTTGGACCTTTAATGTCCTGAACTAGAACCGCATGGGCATCAAGAACCTTCCTCATCCCTCAGTGTGTGTGTAAAACAGGTGGAAGGAAAGAGGGGGTCCAGAGAGGCTGCTTGCTGAGCACAGCTGTGGGGCAGCTCGAGGGGGACAGGGTGGCTCCCCTCCCACCCCCATACCTCTGCACCTACTAACACCCCCCACCCCCATGCTGACAGGCGCTGACATCGCCAACATCTGTAACGAGGCCGCGCTGCATGCGGCGCGGGAGGGGCACACGGCTGTGCACACGTCCAACCTGGACTACGCCGTGGAGCGTGTCGTGGCCGGTATGTGGACTTGCCTGTGGTCGGGGGGGTGGCAGGCTTAGACATCATGTGACGGTATTATTGCCCAAGAGGGAAGACAGGCCACCTGTTCCTGCTTTTCTGTCAGGTGTTATAGTGTGACTTGTTCTCCCTATTTGAGATACTCTCTGTTGACCACGAGTCGGCAGGCTGTTGAAACAGAAATGTAGAAGGATCTCGCAAACTCCACGTCCTCAGCCCACCAGCTGATGGGCAGTGCCCAGACAGCCACTGTCCACATGGGGTGGGGTTGGAGCCGCTGCTCCTGAGGTCAAGGAGGCGCCCTTTTATGCCGGGGTCTCTGTGCCCTGTGGAGGGGGAAGGGTAGGGAGGCATCTGGGCAGTGCTTATCCACTGCTGTTGGATGTGGAACGTGTGGACTTCTGAGAGCAGGCCAAGGCTCCTATAGCCCCTGTGGCAACACCAGACACGGTGCATCTTGTCCTTCAACGGAGTTCCAGCCAAGTCACCAAGCAGGACACCAAGGAAGCAATGCCTTGCTCAGATAGCCTGTCCCCCCTCAGTCTTCAGACCTAGCATAGGACCCTCCACAGTGGGGACAGCGAGTGCGCGAGGACAGAAGGGCTGTCCTCGAGGTTTCTCACTGTAGATCACGGTTTACATAAGCCAGTTGTTTTGCATGAAAACTGATGTGCTTACAGCGAGTGTGTTCTAAGCAGGAAAGACTAGAGAAGAGTGCCCGGAATCCTGCCCGAGCATGCAGCGCCTCGAGCAGGGTGCTCCCACGTGGCAGCCGCTGGGGTCCGGGGGGACAGCCCAACTGCCACAGCCAGCATGTAGGACGTGTCCTCAAAGCTGGCAGCATAGGTGGTCCTGGTCGCATCCCTGAACCCAGGGCTTACCTGGGGGTAACAATGAGTGGACAGTGGGTGAGGCCTCAGCAGTGACCTCTGCAGGGGACGTGATGAAAGGTTATGAGGTGAAGGGTCAGTGACTCAGGTAAGAGGATTGGACAGTTGTGGGCTGCAGCTGCCCTGCTAGGTCATGCCGTCGGCCCTGCAGCTCAGCGAGGGCCATGTTGAAGAGGCTGCAGTCCGCAGGGTTTTCAGTGGTGGGGTCAGTGGGCCGAGCGAGGCTCCTGCGGCATCCTCACAGCCCGAGCAGCTGGGGGGAGGATGGGTGGCTGGGCTGGGGACGCAGAAGCTGAGTGTCCGATGGCGACTGTGCATTGGCACCTGGGGAACGTGCCTGCCGTGTACCCGGGTTGCCTGAGCTCAGCTTTCTGGGCTTCTTTCAGGGACTGCCAAGAAGAGCAAAGTCCTGTCCAAGGAAGAGCAGAAGGTGGTTGCGTTCCACGAGTCGGGCCACGCGCTAGTGGGCTGGCTGCTGGAGCACACGGAGGCTGTGATGAAGGTGCGTATGGGCGGCCCTGGCCTGGCTGCAGGTGGGCTTACTTTGGAAGGCCCACATTTTGGGCTTGGAGGGGAGAGGCTGGGGTGACCATGGGAAGGCCACATGACCACCTGTGGTCTCCCTCCCCATCTGCGTGGTAGGTTGTGGAGATAAGAACTGCCAGGTGAACTGTCAGCTTTGAGATGTGCTGATTTGATTTAGGTCAGCACACATATATGTGGCAGGGCTAATGCCGTGACACCGCATCTGGTGTTAACATTCTGACTGGGGGTTCCCTGAGTGACCACTGGGGACAGTGCCCGTGTTGGGGACATGGGTGCCCCATGTTGAGGGTTGTTAACTGCCCTCCACGTGGACCTGTCCCCCCTCACTCCTTGTTCCCTGACCTCCAGACAGAGGGCCATGCAGGCAGCTTCATCCTGGGTTGTGGGTGTCTCCCAGGGGCGTTGGCTACAGCCGAGTGTTGCTGTCAGGCTGCCTTGGATGGTGCCCCGCTGCTCAGGCTGGTCCGTCGTGTCCTCTGCAGAGGGCTATGACTGAGACCCGTGTGTGTGAGAAGACCCAGTAATTAAGATCAGTGTTTTCATGCAGTATCTCAAGAAAATGAATGTAGGACATTCATTTGGTGGCTGAGGGTCAGGTAGAGGAGTTGTGCTGAGAAAGTCCTCTCCCCTGCACCCGGCTCCCTGCCAGCCAACGTGGTGACATGCACTCCTCAGAGCCTCGGCGTGGCCTCCCGTGGCTGTGACCCTCAGACCTGTGCCTACTCGGGCTGGCCTTATCGTGTGGGCTCACCTCTCCTCGTCACCGTTCTTTCCTTCATGGACACGTGGTCGTGTGCGGGGTCCTCACGCCCTTCTCTGCAAATGCTGTTATAAATGTGGGGACCTCAGATTGGCTTCCTTGCTTCAAACCCTCTGAGCAAAGGGTTGTGCTCAGGGTTGTCTTGTGCCCCCTCGTCTCTGAAGCCTGGGTCCTGCCGGCTAATGGGCCACCTCATTGTGCAGGTGTCCATCACTCCTCGGACCAATGCAGCCCTGGGCTTCGCTCAGATGCTCCCGAGAGACCAGCACCTCTTCACCAGGGAGCAGCTATTCGAGCGCATGTGCATGGCCCTGGGTGGCCGTGCGTCCGAGTCCATCTCTTTCAACAGGGTCACTTCCGGTGAGCAGCAGCTCCCACGCTGTTTCGGCACCCTCAGCCCTTCTGTGAGGGAGGGGGAAATCTGGAGGGGTCTGAGTAGCAGGATGCACATGCCATCTTGAATTTCATTAAGGGTTCTTTGTGTTTGGCTGCGCTGGGTCTTGGTTGCGGCATGCAGGCTTTTCATTGTGGTGGCTTCTCTTGTTCCTGAGCACAGGCTCTCGGGGGGCACTTGGACTTCAGTAGTTGTGGACCATGGCTTAGTTGCTCCTCAGCATGTGGGATCTTCCTGGACCTGGGATTGAACCTGTGCCCCCTACATCGGCAGGTGGATTCCCAACCACTGGACCACCAGGGAAACCCTGAGTTGTTATTTCACATAAAAGAAAATTTTTTTTAAGTTTTAAGGACCAACAATAGGATAGTTGTTCCCTGGGAACCCAAACCCACCTCTGCTGACAGGGTACAGGGATCCCTCGGTACTGCCTCTGCTGTCAGGGCTGGTGGGGTCTCCGACCTGCAGCTCCAGGGAAGAAACTCCTTTTCTGATCCCACACTCCAGGGGCACAGGACGACCTGCGGAAGGTCACCCGCATCGCCTACTCCATGGTGAAGCAGTTTGGGATGGCACCCACCATCGGGCCCGTCTCCTTCCCCGAGGCCCAGGAGGGTGTCACGGGCATTGGACGGCGTCCATTCAGCCAGGGCCTTCAGCAGATGATGGATCACGTGAGTCCCTCCCAATCTGAGCCATGTGTGTGGGGTGGGGGTGTGGCGTGCTGGCCACATGCCCGCAGGAGCAGAGGTTCTGGTTGAGGACCCACTGGCTCCTGATGGAACTGTGGGTGCCATGGGGCCATCAGGGGCAGCTAGTAAACGCCTCCAGGGACAGAGCCAGCGCCTGTGAGCTCTGCAGCCTGAGGAGACGGTCAGGCAGTGTCACCACCCTCGGGCAGCTCTGGTGGCCTGGCGCACTAGCATGTAGGCAGCCTTGGGTGTGGAGGATGAAATGGGGTCCGAGGCTCCAGGAGCTGGAAGCCCCTTGTACAGGGAGTTCCCGGGGTGGGAGTGAGGGCAGGATGCTCTTGGCCGCCATGCTCTCCTGTCCCCTATAAGACACGAAAGGCCATGTTCTGAACACGTTTCTTCCATGTACCTTAGTGCTGGGGCCAGGCTGCAGGGGACCCCGTGTGCAGCAGCAGCCATCCTGACCCATCACACATCTTCTCCCTTCGCAGGAAGCGAGGCTGCTGGTAGCCACTGCCTATAGGCACACGGAGCAAGTGCTTCGGGACAACCTGGACAAGCTCCAGGCGGTAAGCCTCCGCTGTCCCTGGCCCCACGCCTGCCAGGAGCTGGGCCCGCTGTCACTTCCCACTGATGCAGCCACTCACCCGTCCCAGAAAACCATATGACTGACGGACCTCATCCAACTGGATCCAGCGTCTTCCCTACCTTGTTTAGCCTCATGTTATGCACCTGCCAGGCCAGGGCCAGTTCCTTCAGAGCAGACAAGAGGACATTGCCAGCTCTCGGGGCCCATTACCAGCTTCAGTGTGCAGTGGGTCTCATTGATGTGGCTTAATCCCTTTCCAACTCAAACTTCTGGAAATTTTACACTAAACGTTAAAGCTCAGAAGAGTTTTAGATGCACAGGGAGCTGCAAACATGGCACGGAGCCCTAAGCCCATAACCAGTCCTCCCATCAGTCAGGCGTGTTTCCCGCAACCCAGTGACCACCACGCCTACACTTCACCCAGGTCACCTTCTATTCTCGGTGCTCACATCTGCCAGGCCCTCTTGGCTGGGATAGTCCCCCTCCTATTGCAGACAGCAGAGCATGAGGGCTGGTCTAGTGTGTGGGGAACATTCCCAGTTAGGCTGTGTCTGATGTCCTCACAGTGATGCTGGGTGTCAGGCCTGGAGTGACCCCAGAGGCACAGTGTCTCTGGACCTAGTGAAGAGGGAGCTCCTGGTGGATGGTCAGCTGTTTCTTCAAGGCAACGTTGTGGGGACTGTGGTATGGGGTCCTCAGACTAGCAACACCTGCCTGCTGGGAGCCACGGGGAGTGCAGAACCTGCCTGGACCCTGTTGTGGGAGCCAAGTCTGTCCTGCTCCTGTGTGCACCATGACCTGCCCCCACCGTCCTGGAGTTCCAGGACTGAGTGCCACACAACTTACCCTGGGCACCGCCTTCATGATCGGCCCTCCCTGCCCACTATTCTGCATCTGCGGCTTGTAGGTCTCTAGTCCTGCAGTCAGGTTCATTGAAGAAAATCCCAAGTGTGAGCAGAGCCTTGCAGTTCAAGCCCGTGTTGTCCAAGGGCCAGCTGTCAGAGCAGCCAGTGTGGGGGTGATGGGAACCCATCACTGGGGGCTATATCCTGCACGTCAGCTCCATTGCCCCCCCTGCTGACACTCACACGCATTTGCAGAAGAAATCCAAGTTGCCCAAAATAAACAGATTGGGAAGGGAAGTAGAAAAGTTAATGAGGCTGGCAGCTGGGCTTGTTTCTAAGGTAGAGACAGGGAGCGATTCTTTGCGTGGGCTGCCTGCCTGTGCTGCGTCCCTGGGAAGTGGCAGGTCTGGGAGGCCAGGCCCTCCCCCTTCCGCGCTCTGCTCTCAAAAGGCTCTTGTCTGGGCCCCCATCTGCCGCTCACACTGCCCTCTTGTTCTTCCAGCTGGCTAGTGCCCTGCTGGAAAAGGAAGTGATCAACTACGAGGACATCGAGGCCCTCATCGGCCCGCCACCCCACGGGCCCAAGAAAAGAATCGCGCCGCAGAAGTGGAGCGACGCCCAGAGGGAGAAGCAGGACTCAGGGGATGAGGAGGGGGCCTAGCAGCTGCCCTTGCTCCAGGATGAGTCATCCTGACCCTGGTAGCTGCCCCTCCCCACCCCTGTGCTGGTGCTGGCCGGGGGGCCAGGCCTGCAGTCCTCACCTCTCAGCCCTCGCTGGTCAAGGCCCCCCAAGATCTATTTATTGACTTCCTTGCCTGGAGGAATAAATGTCTCTGCCGAGATGGATGGTTCATCTGTGTTTGTCAGTTGTCCTCGTGTGGAAAGGTCACCTGTGCTCTTCACAGGTGCACGTGGAGTGGCCCCGTCTTGTGAGGGATCTGGACAGTTTCACGGTTTGAGGCTCCTCCTGGCCTGAGACCTGGTCAGAATATTCCCAGCTCTGCACAGGAAGGGCCTCTGAGCCCCTTGCTGCCTGTCCTCTGTGGGGCCCTGTCCTGGGCTCGCTGGTCAGCGGTCACAGTCGGGCAGGCGCTGGGCCTGGAGGAGTAAGGCATGGCCACCTCCTGCTGTGTGGACACGGGCCCCTGGGGGACGTCTGGGGGGTGGGGAGGGAAGTCTATGCTCCTGCATGGTCAGCTCTGCCCTGATGGCGTCCTGGATCAGGGATCCCATGTCTGCAGGGTGAGAGGTCAGCTGTGCAGGAACCAGCTCCCTTCTCTAGGAGTCTGAGCGGCAGCAGGAGGAATAGACGGACAAGGTGCACTCAGGGCCCTAGTCCCCTGTCACACGACCTGCTGCTTGTTACTTCCCCTTCTCTGCGCAGCGCCTGGAGCCGCCCCCACGCCCAGTGCCCCAAGGAAGCACAGGGGCAGGGCAGGTGCAGGTGCCCACCCAAGGAGGGGCCCTGAGGCCTTGCCTCTGCCCCATCCTGTTTCATTCCTGAAGACAGCCTGGAGTTAGGAGGATGGGGCCCCTCTGACCTCACTGGGACATGGCCGAGCTCAACCCCTTGTACTTTACCATTAAAACGGCCAGTGTCTGGTGACTCTTAGTCAGGAATAGGCTGTTAAGTGGGGTGAAGAGGGGCACCTCACTGTAGTGGAGGAAGGGCAGCCTGCCTTCCCAGGGCTGGCCAGGGAGTGGGCTCATGGGAACCCAGCAAGGGGAGGCCGATGGACAGTGCTCTGATGTACAGAAATGAGTTGTCACAGGTGACCTCCTGGTCCTTAAGACACAGCACTTGGGGAGAGTCCTGGGAGTGGGGCCTCAGCTGCCTCTGCTACTTCTCACGCCTCCCTAAGGGCTCCTGGGGGTGAAGAGGTTCTCCCACAGCAGCTCATGGTCGCCAGAGCAGCCAGACTACTGGGCAACCTACTCTGCCCAGCAGAGCGGATATGGTGTGCCCTACTGCAGTTTCTGGAACTGTCTCGGAGTCAGGTGTGTAAGGGCTCCTTGCTGAGACAGACATTAAATGAACATACATTTAACACATCAGAGCCCAGAAGACCAGAAAAGAATATTGGAAGAATTAAAGAGTTCTCACATCATAATGCAAGCTGTTTTCCAATCTGATCTATGCTCAAATAAACACAATTTTTTTGTTACACTTTTTGTTTTTAAAATTTTTTGTTGAAGTCCATCGTATTAGTGCCAGGTGTACAAGACTGGTTCATATTTGTATGTATTAGGAGATGATCACAATTAACATTTGTCACCATACACAGTCACAGAAAATTTTCTTGTGATGACTACTCTCAAGATCCACTCTCTTAGCAACTTTCATATAAGACGTCTGTGTTACAGTAACACACTACCAGGTGGTCACTGACATGAGGTGGTCCTCATATTACAGCAATCTGCCAGCCTCTTATCAGGTTTACATATTGGCTCTGATGGATGTGAGAGCTGGACCATAAAGAAAGCTGAGCACGGAAGAATTGATGCTTTTGAACCGTAGTGTTGGAGAAGACTCTTGAGAGTCCCTTGGACTGCAAGGAGATCAAACCAGTCAATTCTAAAGGAAATCAACACTGAATATTCATTGGAAGGACTGATGCTGAAGCTGAAGCTCCAGTACTTTGGCCACCTGATATGAAGAGCTGACTCATTGGAAGACTCTGTTGCTGGGAAAGATTGAAGGCAGGAGGAGAAGGGGACGATAGAAGATGAGATGGTTGAATGGTATCACCAACTGGATGGACAGGAGTTTGAGTGAGCACTGGGAGTTGGTGATGGACAGGGAATCCTGGTGTGCTGCAGCCCATGGAGTGGCAGAGTCGGACACGACTGAGCGACTGAACTGACTGAAGAGTTCAGAGGCCAGATGGTTGAGTTCTGTGGTGAAGCAGTAACATCAACCTGTCCCTACTGAGTTATTAGGCTCCTGCTTTTCCTAATTCAAACCAATGGTCCATATTGAGGACACAGTTAGTGTGCTAGTTTCTGCAAAGTGCTATAGGAACATGACTTTTTTTGTGTCAAAACAATAAAAACACATTGCTGCTATGAGGTTAATGTTTTAAATTAATTATCATTATTATTGGGCTTCCCAGATGGTGCTAGTGGTAAAGAATATGCCTGCCAATGAGGGAGACATGGGTTTGATTTCTGGGTTGGGAAGATCCCCTGGAGGAGGATATAGCAACTCACTCCAGTATTCTTGGCTAGAGAATCCCATGGACAGGGGAGCCTGGTGGACTACAGTCCACAAGGTCACAAAGAGTCAGACATGACTGAGCGACTTGGCACACACACATCGTTATTATTTTGGCTGCACTGCACGGCTTGTGGGATCTTAATTCCCCGACTAGAAACTGAACCTGGCCAGGCCCTCAACAGTGAAAGCACAGAATCCTAACCACTGAATCCCCAGGGAATTTCTTGAGATTAACTTTTAAAATCAAGACTGTGGGCCCTTCCTGGTGGCTCCATGATTAGGAATCCATCTGCCAATGCAGGGGACCCAGGTTTGATCCCTGATACAGGACAATACCACATGCCACAGAGCAGCTAAGCCCACGTGCCACAACTACTGAGCCTGTGATTTAGAGCCCAGGAGCCGCAACTACTGAGCCCGCACGCCCTAGAGTCCGTGCTCCAAAACAAGGAAGCCACAGCAAGGCGAACCCTGCTCACTGCATCTAGAGAAAGCCCCCATGCAACAGCGAAGACCCAGTGCAGCCAAAAATAAAAAATTTAAAAAAAACCAAGACTGTGTGTCAAAGGGCTCTAGGAGGTAGTGCTGACTGTCTTTGAGGTCGACCCTGAAGCACCAGGTGGAGGGGGCCAGTCAGGTGAAGGTGTTGGGCAAGCAGGCCCCTCTGTGAGTAACTGGAGCACAATTACAAGGAAATTCTGGGAGGCCATGTGTACCCCACACCTCCAGGTGCTCCTCCAGAAACCTTGTGCCCAGTAAGCACTGAGTCCCGGGCCATTGGCCAGTCCTTTCAGTGGCCCTTGCAGGCTCCATACTGTGACAAAAGCCCCTTGGCAGAGTTGTGCCGTGGAGTTCTGTGACAAGCGGGCAGGGGCTTGTCCTGTAGCTGAAGACTTTTACGACCTTGAGCAAACGAGTGTTTGCGTCAGAAGGACTCCTGCTCACTTCTTCAGTCTTCCCAACTGGGAAGCTCAGCAGGCTCTCAGCAGAGTCACGTGTGAGCCTCTGGCCTTGCTGTTCTGCATGTTCCCTAAGTATGCAAGTGTGAACTACTTAGGTGTCAAAAAATTGTGTTGGGTTGCTGGGCTGTGTGCAGGAGACTGAGGTCCTCAAGCTACAGCTTCACCTTCTCACCATTAACTCCAGACTTCAAATCTTCCCCCGGTACCCCAGCAGCACCCTGACTATGAGCAGACGAGCTGCACGAGTCTGTGGGTCTGTCCAGAAAGAGAAGAGGGTGGGGACTGTGTTCTCGATGAGAAGGATCCATGGCAAGATCACTGAATAGAGTCTCAAAAAGACACGGGGTACTGCTTGGTGCTCCAGTGGTTAAGAATCCGACTGCAGGGGACACGGTTCCATCCCTGGGCATTTAGAGCTGGAGCACTGCAACTAGAGAAAGCCCTTGTGCAGCCACAAAGACCTCGTACAGCCAAAAACAAAGTAAAATAATAAATAAATAAATCTTTAGTTAAAAAAAAAAGACATGGAAGGTGCGGGCTAACGTTTACTTGTGTCTGAAGAAATAAACCCCAGGCCAACGCAAGTATTTCTTTAGCAAACATATTTTACACAGACTCTGCTGCCAGAATGGAGTGTGGGTTCAGTTTCACTGGACAAAATAATTTCTGAGGTGGATAATCTCTCGCTCTCTCCCTTCCTTCTCTGGTGCACTGCCTTCCCCACCCTGGCTCCTACCCTGTCACCTGGAAACAAAGTGGTGTGACCTTGACTTACCAAGAGCTGGGCACTGTGCTTTGTTCTGAGGCCTAACAGGCCCCCCAGCAGCTCCTCCCATTTCACACCAATCACATGCCCAAAGTCTCAAATCTAGTACAAAGATTCTATTAATACACTACCCAACTCCAAAATCACTTTCCTCTGGGTCATTGACCTTCCAGTTTAGCTGTCTGTGTCTGTGAAAGGCTAGAGATTTTCAATATGACCCTATCGTCAGAGATAAGCACCACTTCCAAGTTTACTGAGAAGAGCTTTCTTGCATTTGCTAACAACTGTCAGCAAAGCAAAGCTGGTATTGCCCTTGCTTCACAGCTGCTGCTGTTGTTCAGTCGCTCAGTTGCCTCTGACTTTTTCCCACCTCCTGGACTGCAGCACGCCAGGCTTCCCTGTCTTTTACTATCTCCCTGAGTTTGCTCAAACTCATGTCCATTGAATCGGTGATGCCATCCAGCCATCTGGTCCTCTGTTACCCCCTTCTCCTCCTGCCCTCAATCTTTCCCAGCATCAGGGTCTTTTCCAATGAGTCGGCTTTTCACATCAGGTGGTCAAAGTAATGGAGTTTCAGCTTCAGCACCAGTCCTTCCAACGAATATTCAGGGTTGATTTCCTTCCGAGCTGAGCACACACCTACTAGGTGTCAGAGCTCCAACCTTCCCCACAGTCTTGGCACTTGTGTTACCCGCCTCCTCTGCCCTTAACATGTTCCGTCTTCCCTACCGTAACCTTGTAATTCCTCACTGAGCCCCAACCTGATTTTTCTAGTACCCAAGGGTGTCTCAAGAGGGCACAAAGCTATCAGCATCATTATCAGCTACCTGTTTACTCAGTGCAGGATACAGGCCTCCGAATTTCTCATTCTGCGTCATGAAATTCTTAAAACGGTGATCAGATTTCCCGGGAGAAAGTTTGGTGGTTGGGGGGAGGGTAGGAAAGGAACGCGGCTGTTGGGTGCAAAGGCTTACAGATGGCAGATGTGTTGGCGTCGTCCCAGGCTGACCCGGGAACAGTAGGCGCAGGGTCCAGGAGGCGGACGCTTGCCTGGCTATTCGGTGTTTTTACGATGCTCATCTGCGTGGAAGGCAGTGTGGACAGCGGAGCGCGGGACACCCGCGGCCGGCCACGGTTCCTAGTTCCACACTCTGTGGGCTACTCGCCACCAGCGGCCCGACCACAGACTTCCGCGCGCCCCGGTTCCGGGGAACACGTTCGGGGTGCTATGGAAGCCTGCTCCTAAGTGCGCGCTCTGCCCACAAGGAGGGTTAGCGGGCTCCACTCGGCGGCTAGCAGCTTGAGAGGCGGAGGGCGAGGCCTCCAGTGGCGCACTAGCTGGCTGGCAGGCCAGAGATTCGCCAGACCCAGACAACCGCTGTTCCAGCAGGAGGAACCACAAGACCGCCGGCAACGCACCGCCATACCTGTCCGCGCCGCGAGGGCTGCCGGGAAGGTATGGACGTCACTCTGTGGCCCTGGCTCTGATTGGGCACAACGCTCCGACGCTTCTGATTGGCTGGACTCACTACCCATCCCAGGGTTCTCTGGGGCATTTCCTCCTTTCCCGGCTGTGAGCCCTTGAAGGAGGTGAGTATTTGGGAGCTTGGCGCCATCGCTGTTATCCGATCCCATCTGGCTCCATCTGCCGTCCCCGGGGTCCACCCATCGCCAGCGGTGTCGGGCCTTGGCCCGTGCTCTGTGCGCACGCCGACGGGACTCTGCCCCCGGACCTAACTCGCTCCCCGTCTTACCCGCTCCCCAGGCCTTTCGGCCGCAGCTATGGCGCCCAGCCGGAATGGCATGATCCTGAAGCCCCACTTCCACAAGGACTGGCAGCGGCGCGTGGCCACGTGGTTCAACCAGCCGGCTCGCAAGATCCGTAGGTGAGCGACCGGGAGCGAACGCGCCCCTTCCGTCCCTTCTTCCGTGCGCCCGGCCCGCTGCGGGAGGGCGGACAGTGACCCCCGCTCGGCTTCTCTCTGCGCAGACGCAAGGCCCGGCAGGCCAAGGCGCGCCGCATCGCCCCGCGCCCAGCGTCCGGTCCTCTCCGGCCGGTGGTTAGATGCCCGACGATCAGGTACCACACGAAGGTTCGCGCCGGCAGGGGCTTCAGCCTGGAGGAGCTTAGGGTGAGTGTCGCCAGCCCGTGTCCTGAGCCCCACTGGTTGTTCCTCGTGGCACACAGCCAAGTGATGACATTCTCCGGAATCGCTGCACTGCCATGATGAAAGTGCATTTGAACCCTTTTCCATCTGACGGCCGGGCCCTCCTGGTGTAGGCGGTGGGGGCCAGGGAGTTCTCGGGCTTCAGCTGTTTCTGTCGGGGCAGGTGGCCGGCATCCACAAGAAGGTGGCCCGGACCATTGGGATCTCGGTGGACCCGAGGAGGCGGAACAAGTGCACGGAGTCCCTGCAGACCAACGTGCAGCGGCTCAAGGAGTATCGCTCCAAGCTTATCCTGTTCCCCAGGAAGCCCTCAGCCCCCAAGAAGGGAGACAGCTCTGTGAGTACCCGGCTCCCACAGCAGCCAGCGGGGTGAGGGTGTGGAGGTCTCACTGTGGGTCTAGCTGGGCTGCAAGGACAAAGTACTTGTCTGCAACTTCCTATCTAAAGCAGGGTTGCCATGCAGAGTAGTGGAGAGAAGATACATAATGGGGGAGAACGCCTCTGAGGAGCCTCAAACTAATTGCCTGAAATGCCAGGATTCACTAAGGGCAGGACTAGGAGCCAGCTTTGTTAAAATTGAAAGTGTGCTGCGTGTTAGTAATCTTTGTATGAGATCAGCAGTGCCCATGTATATGGGTTGCTGGCAGTCACTCTCCCTGCATCCCTGGTTCACGCGTGGGTGACTCATCTGACCCTGCCTGCCTTTACTCGATCGGGCAGGAATCCATAGGCACTCGGCCAGGGGTGACAAGTTTGGGGCTCCTTGGGAGATAAGCTAAACTCACTTGAGTTCCTTCTCATTGACAAACAGGCTGAAGAGCTCAAACTGGCCACTCAGCTGACCGGACCTGTTATGCCCATACGGAACGTAAGTGGGCATGTTGGGAAAACAATGGATCTGGGGGTCGGGTTGGAGGGATTCTGTGTGGCAGCTGGGGCCCATGTTGAGATTTACTGGTTTGTGAAAGACCTTCCTTCTGCCCTGAGGAGAGGCGCCTGCATGCAAACAGATGGGCTTCTTGAGGAAAGCTTTGTTGCCCTCACTTGTTACCCTCTCTGTAGGGTCCTTTCCACTCCTTGATGTTTGGGAAGCCCAGGCCGGAGGCAGCTCTCCATTCAAGTTTGGTGATCCTATAGCCTGACCAGCAATTGACAAGGCCCTTGAGGCTCCTGGGAGTGGGGGATGGGGTGGGCCTGAATCCCTACACCCACCTTGTATCCAAGCCCCACCCACCCTTCACATGATTTGGGCACTAGGTTCTGAGTTCGGGGTTGCTTTCAACCAAGGGGGTGCTGTCTTAACTTGCTGGTGGCCTCTGTGTAGCTTTTCTCTGGTGGGCGGATTCCCCTCCAAGGCCTCTCAGTTTGCTGACAGTTCACTGGGCTCCCTTCTAGGTCTATAAGAAGGAGAAAGCCAGAGTCATCACAGAGGAGGAGAAGAACTTTAAAGCATTTGCCAGTCTCCGCATGGCCCGTGCCAATGCCCGGCTCTTTGGCATCCGGGCAAAAAGGGCCAAGGAAGCCGCAGAACAAGACGTTGAAAAGAAAAAATAAAGTGCTGTTGGCAACTTATGATAAACCTGCAATGTCCATATGACCTTCATTGTGTAAGGAGCCAGGGTCTGGGGGGTTCTTCTCGAGGGGGACCTGGGGTGTGTCTGACCTTCTCACAACAGAGCTGTGAGGGAAGCAGCTTTGGTACCTGGGAGCCTTGTGCTTAGTGACTGTTCTTGTCTGGACCCTCCAGCCCAGCAGGTGCTGTGTGTTCCTGTTACTGACAGCTTCATATAGTTTGGAAGATTATTAAAATACTATTTTCACATCTAAAGCTGACAGTTTATAAGGTGTTGATTTAATGTGTACACTCAGTATATTGAAAATTCATAACCTGTCAAGGGTCAGCTGGTATGGAGGCCTGGGGATTGAAGCTTCATGATACATCCATGAAAGAGGGCTCGTGGAACGCTGCCTTTGGATGGCCTGAGGCACTGGTTCCATTTGCTCTGTGTTGGGGTCCTGGTGAGAAGTTAGGAAGCTCCACCAGGTCAGGTGACTGCCTTCTTGTTGGAGCCCAAATTTATCCTAATTTCTAGTTGATTCAAATTGTAGTTTACAGGGAAACTATAGTAATTTTAGACTAAGCTTTTTTTTTTGGTACCCCTTTAAGTTCGTTGCTCAGTCGTGTCCAATTCATTGTGACCCCATGGGCTATAGCCCACCAAGTCCCTCTGTCCATGGGATTCTCCAGGCAAGAAAACTGGGATGGGTAGACATTCTCTTTTCCAGGGGATCTTCCTGATCTAGGGTCTCCTCCTTTGCAGGGGGACTCTTTACTGCCTGAGTCACGAGGGGTGTTCAAGCCAAAGAGCAGACTAAGGGACACCTATGCAAAAGAGCTGATGGTCCTCCTTTATTTAGGTCCTCACATAGGTGGTTGCACTTGCTATTTTTCTTGTGTGCTTTCAGGGTGTCACAGGGGGAAGATAAGGTCTTTGTTTCATAAAAGATCCAGATGTAAGGAGAATCAGTGAGAAGCTGTGACCTCCCTTCTCCAATTTTCGCCTCAATCCACAGTGGTATGTGCCCAGTTCTAGGAATTTACCAGTGTCACTATTTCTTTTTTGCTGCCTCAGCTGCTTAGAAGCAGACCAGAGGACAAGGAATGAGCTCTAACACAGGGCCAGCCTGGCATTGACCATCCTGGGGACCGTAGAAGCTGATGACAAGCAGATGCTGGGTGGAGAAGTTAGAAAGTGATAATGCAGGGAGTTATCAGGATGGAGAATAGGCACTCAGGCGTTGAGCACCCGCTGTGTCCCAGGAACACAGCAGTAACCAAAACAGTCTTAGCGCCACAAAGTCAACACACAACGAGTTATGGCTGGCTCTCCAGTGTGTGAGCACGTCAGCCTTGGCTTGTAGTGGTGACTGGCCACAGTCACGAGGCTACAGGAGGGCTGGTGAAGGGCCTGCTGCAGACCATTAGGGGAGGGCTGGCCTTCCAGATTCTTTGAGCCCACCCTCCTGGGAAAGGTTCAGGGCTTTCTTGGGATCGCCTGTGGGGCAGTGGGAAGCTGTGTTAGACCTTGGTCCTGCCACCCTCCATCTCTGGTGCCTCAGCTGGGCTCCCTTCCTTTTTAAGCCCCAGTTGCAAGTGTATGAAACAGTGCGTGGTTAGTTACTGCCTCTTTGAAAATTTAACCAGGAAGGATAGTGCTTCCTGGGGAGGAGGAGGCAAAACTGGGTCACTGTTGAAAGGGGCTGAGGGCAGAGGGGCTGTGAGCACCATCCAGGTGGCTTCAAGAATATCTTCAGAGCCCTCACGTGAGTCAGGTACAAAACCAAGTCTTTGTCACCTGGAGGTACCCACCGCGTGGACGCTGCTGCTGCCTGACTCCCTGGCTCATGCTGCCCTCGTTGTGGGGACTGGAAGCACAAGGGTATCCCCCTCCTGCCCTAGCCACTGGTTGACTGATTCACCGTCATGTGTCCTGTCCCTTAAGTGTGGGCTGGACCCAGCAGCTTGTCTGAATAAGCGAAGGAGCCACTGAGATTGGGTTAAAAGGTGCAGAGATTTCACCCAGTGAAGCAGGTCACCATCCTGGAAGCAGCAGTATCAGTATCAGGTGCCCAGGGTAGGGCCTTCACAGAGGGACTCCTGGTCAGGGGAGCCGAGAAGCAGGGCAGCTCATCCTGGACCGTGTCATGTGTTCCAGCTGGCCCTGGGCAGGTTCACAGGGGCTGCAGGGACCAAGCTAATAGTGGAGGAGCTCAGGCGTCCTAGCCAACCGCAGGCACTCCAATGCCCTATAGTCCTCTGTGCCCTGGAGACACATGGGTCTGGAGGGTCAAGGGAGGTGAGAGAACTGGGTTCTGGGTAGGGAGTGGGGTCCGGGTAGAGTCCCACTGCCATGTGACCTCACAAAGGCCATCCCCCTCTCTGAGCCTTGGCAGTGACACTGTTCAGACCAACTGTTTGCAGAGTGGGCAGCAGACACCTGGAGGGAGGGGTGGGGGCTGGGGGCTGATTGTGGGAAGGTACCAAAATGACGGGCATGTCTTTGGAGGAGGGTTGAGAAAATAATGGGAGGGGGAGTCCCCCCCACCCCGCCTCACCCGGTCCCCCCAGTGCTGCCTCTGGTGGAATGCCTGCATCTCAGCACACTCAGTTGTGACTGCGTGTATGCTTGTGTCTCACTGTATCTGTCTCTCTTTGATGTGAGCATGTGTGTGGTTAGTGTGTGGGTGGGTGGGACAAAATATGTTTGCCGTGTGTGATAATGTGCACATGTGTGTACTTATGTGTGGCATCCTCTGCTTTTCTGGGACAGCAGCTCTCTGGGCTCACCTGTCTCATTTTTAAAAGTGAAAGACTTCCCTGTGGTCCAGTGGCTAAGACCCCATGCTCCCAATGCAAGGGGCTTGGGGTCCATCCCTGGTTAGGGAACTCTGCCACATGCTGCAACTACAGATCCCATGTGCCACAGTTAAGACTTGGTGCAGCCATTAATAAGTAAAAGAAATGCTGTAGAGTCAAAGCTATGGTTTTTCCATTGGTCATGTATGGATATGGGAGCTGGACCATAAAGAAGGCTGAGTGCCAAAGAATTGATGCTTTTGAACTGTGGTGCTGGAGAAGACTTGAGAGTCCCTTGGACTGCAAGGAGATCCAACCATTCAATCATAAAGGAAATCAATCCTGAGTATTCATTGGAAGGACTGATGCTGAAGCTCCAATACTTTGGCCACCTAATGCAAAGAGCTGACCCTGATGCTGGGAAAGCTTGAAGGCAGGAGAAGGGGAATGACAGAGGACAAGATGGTTGGATGGCATCACCAAGACAATGGACATGAGTGAGCAAGCTCCAGGAGTTGGTGAAGGACAGGGAAGCCTGGCATGCTCCAGTCCATGGGGTGGTAAAGAGTCGGACACAACTGAGCAACTGAACAACGAGAAATGCCAAATCCTGTAGGAAAATAGTCCAGTTCTGACAGCAGGGGTTCTGAGATAAAGTGACCTTTCTAGGTTAGTCAAAGAACCACCCAGCCCACAGGTGTAAGCTTGTGGAAGCCTTGTTAGCCCCACCACCTCCCATTCTTGCAACCTTAGACAGTTTGAGTGTGCCTTCCAGAGCCTCCGGAACAAGCCCACTGGGCCCTGGGGAGGACAAGGTGGAGGGTGTGGTGATGGCCTCACCTGAGCAGTGCGTCACTTGCACACAGCCTGGACATAGCTCTCCTCCCCTCCCGAGGGATTGAGCTTTCTGGCACTTGCTCGAGGCAACCCATCTGATGCTGAGGGGGTGAATTCCCAGAAGCTCAGAGCCAGTGCTGGGGGTGGAGCATGTTCAGCCAGGCTTCAAAGGGTGAGTAGGAGCTGGCCAGTGGTGGGGAGCCAGTGCGAGCAGTGCTCTGCGGCTTGAGAAGCAAGTTGTCTAAAACAAGGATGCTTTATTGTTGCTCCAAATATTAGTGATGTGGAAGCACTTAAAGAGATAGAGATTGTTATTGTTCAGTCGCTAAGTCGTGTCCAACTCTGTGACCCCATGGACTGGAGCACGCCAGGCTTCCCAGTCCTTCACTATCTCCTGGAGTTTGCACAAATTCATATCCATTGACTTGGTGATCCCATTCAACCATCTCGTCCTCTGTCGCCCCCTTCTGCTGCCCTCAATCTTTCCTAGCATCAAAGTCTTTTCCAATGAGTCAGCTCTTTGCATCAGGTGGCCAAAGTATTGGAGCTTCAGCTTCAGCATGTAGTTAGTTAAATACATGAGGAAGGGTCACTTCTACCCCGCTGGCCCCCTCAGATGCCCCCTCTGAGCACCCAGGGTGGGCAGGTAGGGAGATGCACGCGGCAGACCATTTCCTAAAGGACCAGATGGTGAGTATTTCAGGCTTTCCAGGCCACAGAGTATCCCTCTGCTCTTGCAGGGCAAAGCTGGCTTCAGGCCACCCGTGAACACACAGGATGGCCATGCTCCAGTAAAACTCTAGTTGCAACTCAGTGGCTTCCAAACTTGCCTCAGGGGTTGCAGTGCCCCAGCCCCTTGCTGTCAGCCTCAGCTTATCGAGGTAGAGTGTCCCTTCAGGCTGCCAGAACAGAAACACCATAGACGGGGGACGAGGGGCAGGCGGCGGCGGAGGGGCAGGGGACTTATAAACACCAGATACTGAGTTCCCACAGCTCTGGAGGCTGACTCCAAGATCAGTCAAGGTGCTAGCAGATTTGGTGTCTGGTTCACACATGGCAGAGGGGTGAGGGAGTGCTCTAGGGTCCCAGTTATAAAGGCAGTGGGGCTCCACTCTCGTGACCTAAGCACCTCCCAAGACCCACCTCCTAATGCCACCACATTGCGGGTCAGGATTTCAACATATGAGTTTTGGGGCAACACAGTCAATGGCATGAAAGACGGCGATACAATGTAAAAAAAAAGCAGTTACTAAACTGCACACAGGAACATCGAGTACTTCTTTGAACCTCTTTGAACATTTACTGAATACCTACTGTGTGCCAGGCACAGTGCTAGGCCCAGGAACTCAGCTGTCAGGTGGAGCAGAGAGTCCCCATGCCTGCGGTCTGAGGAGCCACATGCAGGAAGGGCCCTAAGGGTGGGAAGCAGCTTATAAAAACTAATACAAACAGATTTGCATGGAAAAAAAATCTGGAGGGATAAACATCAAAGTGTTAACAGTGTTTCTGCCTGGGTGCTAGAATTTCCATTTTTTTTTAATTGCTTATCTACATTTTTTAACTTTTCAACAAGGAACATGTGTTATTATTTCCTGTACAGCAGTAACAACAGAATATATGAAGGTGGGGATCTCACTTCCTGCGTCTGGCAGCCTGAGCTCTCGCCCCCCAACTTTCCGGGCCCTCCCCTGTTCCTGAGGCCTTTGTGGGTTGCTGGGTGAGGAGGGGCAGGTGGATCCTGCAGCCCAGCGGCCTCTCTTGGGCTCTGGAGAATCTCCATTAGTGCTGCATGGAGCTGCCCTGCCTGCCTCCTCTCCAGGTCAGCTCCGGAGCTGAGCCTAGGGTCACTCTGCAAGGCAGGGAGGGGCCTGTTGCTGTGAGGCTGCAGCAGAGACCCCAGTTGTTGTTGTTTATTGCTAAGTCATTTTCGACTCTTCTGCAACCCCATGGACTGTAGCCCACCAGGCTCTTCGGTCCATGGGATTTTCCAGGCAAGAATACTGGAGTGGGTTGCCATTTCCTTCTCCAGGGTATCTTCCCAACTCAGGAATTGAACTCGTGTCTCCTGCTTGGCAGGTGGATTATTCACCATTGAGCCACTAAGGAAGCGGAGACCCCAGTGGGTCCATTAAAATCGCTGGACCTCAGAGACTTGAATCCCCAAACTCTCAATTCTCTTCACCCTCTCCCCCGGGGTTGGAAATACGAAGTTACTGTGGTGCTGTGTGTGATGGTTAAGAGTTGAACTGTGGCTGGGTATAAGCCCTATTCTCCTATTGGTGGGCTGGGTAGCCCCTCCTAGTCTGTGAAATGGGGCTGCAGTAGGTTAGTAGCTACCACATCGCAGTTAGCATGAACACGTGCATTGGAAAGAGCTGTCCTCAGGGCTGGCAGGGGAGAGGTCCCAGGGAAGTTCCCAAGGCTGCCTGAGCCTCTGGGCACGCCAATGTGGGGCTGGGTGCCCATCTGAGCCTCCACCCTCCTGAGGTTTTGCATTCTTAATCCCATAAAACTCAGAGAGGCCAGAAGCCTTGGCCAGAGTGCAAGAGGAACTGGGGCCCTGCAAGCCAGCAAGTCCCCATGAGCCCAAGAGCACAGCTGATGGGCTACAAACACGGACTCTGGGAAGCCAGGCCAGGAAAGATGCAGGAGTTGGAAGGCCCAGAGTGGCTCCAGGCTGGTAACTGTCTGAGAGAAGCCGGCCCTCCCAATGGCTGGTTTCTGAAGCTGTTGGGACCTGGGCCAGCTTCTAGGAGAGGGGACATAGAGGCTTGAGGCGGCAGAAGGAGGCACCAGATTGGCCTGCAAAGAATTCCCCTTTCCTGCAAGTTGAGCACAAGGTCTTTGCCTTGCAGGCACCCCTGGGGTGTGAGCCTGTATCCCACTGCCAAGGATGCTGTCCCCTGCATCACACCTGTGGAAAACCCTCCTCTGACCCTGGGATGCAACCTTCCACTTTCCACCTCCGCCTGGGCAGCATCTTTGTCCTGTTGTTAGTGGGGCTTCCAACCCCAGGATCTTCTGGAGTCCTGGTGACCAAGGCTCAGCCCAAGCTCACAACAGCCCAGTGTGCCCGAGACCTGGCCTTTGTGCCTGTTCCCCTGGCCCTTGGGTCCCCTTTCACCTTAAACCCCCTTCCTGTCTCCCACCGTGGCTTTTGGCCAGATCTGTGCACTATTTTTAAGCAGAAACTGGCAAAGAGAATGGACTGGGAGGTGGCTTCTGCCTCCACCAAACACCTCTTCTGCACAGCTTCAGTGCAAGCACAGGGTGGTCCAAGGTGGGGGTGAATCTCAGGACGAGAGGGGCCCCTCCCAAGGAGCCCAGGCCTGTTCTGATTCGAGTGCAGCAGATACATGTGGAAGGACCCCAGACCCTGACCCTCAGTGTAGACACCCCCAGGACAGCAGGGGTTGTACTGGCTCTTAGACAACAGGCTCTGGGAAGGCAGACCCATTCTTCCTGTGTCCAGTCCCAGCCGCAAGGCACCTGGCACACAGGAGGCGCCCAGCACACAGGGGGCGCCCACCACATGCTTGCTGACTGAAGTGATGCCTCACTAAATGCAGCAACGCCTGGGGTTGGGGTCTGAGGGATGGGGAGAGGTGTGGATTTGGTGCTAAACTGGGCCTCTGCTGGGCCCTGGCTTCCCAGGCGGGCAGCCTGCCGCGACCTGGGGCCCATGCCCAGGCCAGCAGAGAGCCTCCTGACCTGAGCAGGTCTCCACTCAGGGGGCCCCTTGAGGGTCTGGTCATCCTGGGAGGGCCCACCAGGTTTGGACCCCAAACCTCTTGCCCTGGGGATTTGAACCCTTCGAAACCCGGGCATCATCGAAGGGGGATGGGGACGGAGAGGGATGGGGACGAAGGGCGGGCTAAGGCCACCTCTCAGCGTCCACTCCGACCCCCAGGCTCCAGTGCCCCCTCTCTGCCCGGCCCCGCCTAGGCCCCGCCCCTCCACTGCCCCCTCCTCTGTCCCACCCTCTCTGACACCCCCTCCTGCAGTTCCCGTGCCGTGGCTGCTGCGGGAGCCACGTGTGCCCGCGCCAGGCTGGCGTGCGGGGAGAGAAGCGCGGCCACGCCTGGCCAGGCCATCATTTCCCCGCGCTGCCGCGGCGCCGACTGGCGGACAGCCGCCCCTCGGTGGGCGCAGCCGGGTCCCAGAGCGCGGGAGCTGGGAGCATGAGCGCGGGCTCAGAGCGCCGGGCGGCGGCCGCCCCCGGGGTGGTGCCGGCGCCCTGCGCCTCGAAGGTGGAGCTGCGGCTGAGCTGCCGGCACCTGCTGGACCGCGACCCGCTCACCAAGTCCGACCCGAGCGTGGTGCTGCTGCTGCAATCGCAGGGCCAGTGGGTGCAGGTAGGTGCGCGGGCAGGCGGGGGGTGGGGGCCTGGAGCTGCGGACGCGGAAGCCGAGATGAATGTGCGAGGCTAGTGGGGTGCAGAGCAGGGTCACGGTGGGGTTACCTGGTCTAGAGATGGGTGCCCTGGAGCTGTGGGGTTGAAGTGTAGGGGCTGGGTTGGAGGCGGAGCCACGAGAGGGGCTCCAGGTAGAGGGAGGGAGCCCTGGAGTGGAGGGTGCGACCCCGGGTCCGCGTGGGGGCTCCGGGGTCAAACTGAAACGCCCAGGCTTGAGGGTGCCGCAGGGGTTCTCCTGGGGGGCGCAGAGGGGAGTGGGGGACACAGGGCTTGGACCGAGGTCACGGGTCCACCTCGGGCCCGCGGGGCAGCCGGGAGCACCAGTCCTCCGCTGAGTCCGCATTCGCAGGGCGGAGACAGCGCACCGCGGGTCCCACAGGAGGCTAGCCTGGCGTTCCGGGAGCCAGGACTCCATCTCTGAGACCGGGACGCCCCGCCCGAAGGGCTCCCAGCCTGGCGCCTGGCTCTCGAGTTCGGGAAGAGTCGAGCCGGTCCCGAGCGGCCGTGGGGTGGCCTGGCGAGCGCGGAGCGTGCGGCCGGGGTCGGGGCAGACGGAGACGGTTCGCACGCCTCGTGGACCTGACTCTGGGCGCTTCCCGTCTCTCGGCGACGCGGGCTTCCCTCCGGTCCCGGGAGCGGCCGGGGCGCCTGCGCGGGGGCGGGCTCTTCATCCCCAGACCTGGGCTCCCAGAGGGCGGGCCGCGGGACTGCTCAGACCGTTCTGCGCCCCACGAAGCGCTTTTTCCGCCACCATCTCACGTGAGACGCGTGGCCTCACCTCGAAAGGGCAAGAAGTCGGGGGCGAATATTGAGTCGGGCATTGAGTCCCCGGAGAGCTGAGGGGAACTCGAACCCGAGTGCGCCCCAGCCTCTAGCGCTCCCTCTGCGACGGGTGTCTCCGCGCACGCGCGTCCCTGGCCTCGGTGGCCGCATACAGCCCGGGGGGAGGTAGGGAGGGGGTTAGGATCACGTCGGAGGTACAGCCGTTGAGGGTCACGTTGTCCCAGAGATGCGCAGCGCCAGTCCCCTGGACTGCACTGCACCTTGGCTGTGACCTTGTGCTGTTTTTTGTCATCTCTGGACCGCCAGCCTCCTGGCCTGAGAAACCCTCCAGTCATCGACCTCGGGGGCAAATGATCTGCTGGAGGGGCCCAAGCCCCCATTAGCCTTCATTGCTTGGCCTCAGCGCTCCCTGGGGCATACGTCCCTTGAGGAGGCACATAGACATCCCCATCTGGGGTGTGGGAGTTTGTGGGACTCTGGAGCAGGGCACAGAAATCTACCTCCCCAGCCCAGATTGCACTTTGATGGGTTGGGGCCCAAGTTGGAGGACAGAGCTGAACCAAGGGGTTATCTCTGCAACCCTCGCCCTGCACTCTGGAGTCTCCCTGCCTGCCCAGCTGGGTGCTGGCAAAAGATCTCTGCTTTAAGGTTTGCCCAGCCAGGTTCCAATCCAGCTCTGTCCCTGACTTGGGGTGCCCTTGGACACCCCCTCCCTTCTCTGAGCCTGCTTCCCCATCTGTGGTGTGGGGATGGAGGAGGCCATGTGGGCACAAGAAGAGAAGCTGTGGCCTGTAGGGGCCAGAGAACTGTGCCTTTATCTCAGGGAGGGAGGTGCCTGGGGTTCTGGGGAATGACCCCCCCCCGCAGGGGGCAACTGGAAGCCTCGAAGCAGCAGATGGGTCTTCGCACAGCACAACCTGGATGCAAGTCCTGCAGGACCACCCAAGGGCAGGTGGATGGGAAAGGGGACCCTGCGGGCTACAGCAGAGGCACAGGGTCTCCGGGCAGTGCCCCAGTAGAATCTTGTCCCCCTCCTCCAGGGGTCTGCTCACCCAGGGCCCCTTTCAGGTGGACAGAACCGAGGTGGTCCGGAGCAGCCTGCACCCGGTCTTCTCCAAGGTCTTCACGCTTGACTACTACTTCGAGGAGGTTCAGAAGCTGCGCTTTGAGGTCTACGATACCCATGGGCCCAGCAGCCTGAGCTGCCAGGAGGATGACTTCCTGGGGGGCATGGAATGCACTTTGGGGCAGGTGAGTGCCCCATCCCCATGCCCTCAGAGGAGGAGGGCAGCATGGGCACCTCAGCAGGTGCAATGGTGGTCTGGGGACAGCAAGATTATGCACCAACTGTGTACCAGGTGTTCTGCCTGACTCCTAGCTCCTTCTCCTAAAATAATGTCTTTTAGTTAATTTAAAAAATGTAATTTGGAACTGGGTAATATAGTCATATGGATCTAAATTCAGAAAGTATAACAGGCATGCTCTGGGTGTCTCCCTCCTGCCCTGCCCCCAGGTTTGTTACATCCTTCTGAAAAGAGGTAGTCTCATCAGAGCAAAGGGACATATAGTTTTTTCTCTATATACACACTTTTAAAAACACAAATGACATACACTGCTCTGCAGCTTGCTTCTTCACTTCCACGACATAAGGGAGCCCTTCCCTTGCCTGTCTCCATGGCAGTGACTGGTCTGAGGGACCCTGCATCCTCCAGTGAAGTCATTCCCATTAGCTCTATGATTATCAGTGAAACAAGAGGTCTTGCCTCCAGCCAAACTACTCAGCACAGGCTCTGGGCAGAACACTCCATGTGTCACACATTGGATTCTCCTGAGTACTCTGAGGGCTTTTAATTGAGGTATAATTTACATACAGTAATATGTGTAGACCTCTAGGGTTGGGATTGATGGGCTTAGACAGTTGTATACACCTGACCACACCCAGATCACACAGCACATCTTTGTCATCCCGCAGGTCCCCCTGCTCCTCTCAACCCCTTCCCCCAATAGTTTTGCCTGTTCTAGAACATCGTGTCCGTGAATCACACAGTATGTTCCCATTTGTGTCTGACTTCTTTTCCCCAACATGAAGGCCATGTGACTCATCTCCATTGCTGCCTGGGGCAGAGAAGGTGGGGTAGAGCCTCTGTCAGATAAGAGGACTGAGATTTCAGCAGAGTCCACCCAGTGCTGGCCTCCCACTTTCCTCACATGCAGGGACACACAAGCACGGACATCCATGTGCAAACATGCATGCACCTACGGGTTCAGATCCATGGACACGTGTATGGACACATATGTCTGGATATACACGTAATCTCTGGATTATGGGAAGGCCGCCCAGTGCCACCAGGTCTTCAGGGCCGGCCAAAGGTTTGGACCCTGGCTTCAAATCCCAGTGGTGGCCCTTGAGTAAGTCCTGGACCTCTGCCTGAATCTCTACTTCCTCACCTGGGTGGTAGGTTGGGAAGCCAGGCCACCGATGGTGACTGGGGGCACTGGGAAGGAGACGGGGAGACCCCGGGCGGGGTTAGAGTCCCCAGGGAGCAGGTGCGGACCCTCCCTGACCCTCTGACTTCCAGATCGTGGCCCAGAAGAAGGTGACCCGGGCACTGTTGCTGAAGTTCGGCAGAAACGCGGGCAAGTCCACCATCACGGTGAGGCCCCGCCTTCCACTGGCCCCTCCCCTGAAGGCCCCGCCCCTTCTTCGCCGAGGCTGTGGGGGACAAGGCCCAGGCTGCCGCGGTGTCTAGGCACCTCCCATAGACTGGGCTGCAGGGCGGAGAAGGGTTGGAGTGGGCCGGCTGAAGCCCGAGGCCCTCGAGGGGTCAGGCCCCTCCTGCCCACTCCACCCAGGTGATAGCCGAGGACATCTCCGGGAACAACGGCTACGTGGAACTCTCCTTCAGGGCCAGGAAGCTAGACGACAAGGTGAGGGGTGCTCCCCTGGAGCCCAGCTCTCCCTGCTGTCAGGGGGTGTCCACGAGGAGACAGGTGGTTGCGGAGTGGGATGCACTCGGAGCCAGGGCAGCTGTGCCGCTATCGGGGTCCTGTTGTGTCACTGCCCTCAGTTCATCCTCATAGCTTCCTGTGAGGACACTCAGGGGCTCAGGAAAGTCCCAGGGCAGACAGTGGAGGAACTGGTGGGAGTCAGGCTCTGGGCTGGAAGTGCTGGGGATCCAGGGTGCTGGGGAGCTAGGGAAGCTCGGGCAGGTGGAAGGGGGGTGGAGATGCTCTCAGGGAGGGCTGGGCCCTCACACCCGGAGTGGCAGAGCCTGGCCCCCAACCCAGCTTGCCAAGCTCATCTTTTGCTCCTCTGGCAGGACCTCTTCAGCAAGTCAGACCCCTTCCTGGAGCTATACCGGATCAATGATGATCAGAGCGAGCAACTGGTGTACAGGACGGAGGTGAGGGGTCCCCGCCCAGCACCCGGGGGTAGTGTGAAAGCACAGAGAGGGCCGCCCCTGATCCTCCCTGCACCTCCCTGACCGCCGTGGTTGTAGCGGTCTTGATCCCCAACAATGCCCGCCATCCCCCTTTGAACAGGGAGCAGCCAGGCGCGGGTGGACCTTGTGTCCTAGGTCAAGGATCTGCATTTGTTGTGACTACCTGCCCATGAAACAAGATCCCAGTGACAGCAGTGGGAAAGCGTTTCCTTTTGAGATAAATTAATTTGAGTTAAAAAAAGGCTATGTAAGGAAAGGAGTCCAGGTGGTCCTGGAATGTGGAGGAAGCTACAAGGGGGTTCTGGATGGAACGAGGTTCGGAGATGAAGCTCTGGGCTCGCAGGGTCCTGCCTGGAACCTGAGGCCGGGCCCCCTGAGCCGCCCGCCCCTCCCGGTCCACAGGTGGTTAAGAACGACCTGAGCCCTATCTGGCAGCCTTTCAAGGTGTCTCTGAGCAGCCTGTGCAGCTGTGAGGAGTCGCGGCCTCTGAAAGTGGGTGGGGCTTTGCGCCTGGAGGATGGGGGTGTGGCTGGGAGGGGAGGGGCGGGCGATTGGGCGGGGCCAGCCCCTCCAGACCACACCCTCTGCGGGGGCGTGGGGAGGGGTACTGGAGAGGAGTAGGGAGGGGGCGGCCTACCCGCAGGGCCATGGAGACGCCCAGGCCTGTGACCCCAGAGGGGCAGGCGGGCTGAGGAGTCCCTTGCTCCCCAGTGCCTCGTTTGGGATTACGACTCCCGCGGAAAGCACGACTTCATCGGAGAATTCTCCACCACCTTCGAGGAGATGCAGAAAGCCTTCGGGGAGGACCAGGTGAGCCGGCCTGTCCCCCAGAATGCTCTGGGGCGCTGGCCCTGGGCTGAGTTCCCCAAAAGTGCTTGTGATGGCTTTAGAGAGGCTAAAGATGAAGACAGAGCATGACAGCCACGCCCACCAGGTGGTCAGAGTAGGGATCACCTGCCTGTGTTGGACAGACAGATGCCAATGGGCAGGGCTTCAAGGCCTCCCCGGCCCCTTAGGGTGGGGGGTTGGGCGCTGGCACTCGGGTAGGGGGGGTCTCTGCCTGTCCCTGTCCCCCAGGCCCAGTGGGACTGTGTGAACTCCAAGTATAAGCAGAAGAAGCGCAATTACAAGAATTCTGGGGTGGTCATCCTGGCAGACCTGAAGGTGAGCCTCAGCCCAGGCTGCGGACCCTCCCCCGCCCACCCATGGTGTGGGGTTGGGGGGCAGTCCTGCTTCTGCCTGAGCTCTGCGGAGCCACTCCCTGGAATCTCCCCCATTGTCAGATGGACTCAAGGGCTCTTGTGCCCCCAGTGCATGGAGGTGGGTTAGGAAATGCAGGGGAGGGGGAGAGAAGAGAATAGATGTTGGGGGTGATGGGCATGCAGGCAGCCTGAGGGCCCGAGAGGTGGGGACTGAGGCTGCCAGGCTCCTGCCTGCCCCAGCTGCCCTGGGGGAGGGCAGGTCCTGGCAGCCCCAGAGGCCCCGCCCTAAAGCCCCGGCCTCAGTCTCCCCGGGGTGGGGGCCCTGGAAGCTCTACAGGGTGTACTCGTTCCTGGACTACGTCATGGGCGGCTGCCAGATCCACTTCACGGTGAGTCTGCACCCTCTACACCGCATCCCAGAGGATGGGGGGGTTGGAGCCTGGCCCCACTCAGAGCCCGTTTGACACCCGGGGTGGATGTGTGCAAAAAAGGCCCTTCTGCAGGGCCTGCAGACCCCTTCCTTGTGAACCCTCCAAGCTTCTTCAAGTGACAGCCAGAAAGGCCAGAGGGTAGTGACTGGGTGGGGGGCACGTGGGGACCCCATCTCAGGGCTTGCTCCTCGCAGGCCCTGCCCAGCCCCTCCCCCCACCCCTTGACTGCAGGAGGAAGTGCTGAGGGTCCAATGTGACTGCTCCGGCTCCTTGGGGTCCCTGGCTGGTGTTGCCGATGAGGCGCTGGCTGTGCCTGGGGACCCAGGAGCTTTGGGGTTGGCCTATCCCTTCTCCTGTGACCCGGCCAGCATAGCACCAGACCCTTGGGCTTACAACCCCCGGGTTTTCTCACATCCCTGGGCAAGTGGCTTCCCCAGGCCTTGGTGTCCTTAGCTGTCAGATGGGGTGCAGCTGCCACCCAGGCCAAGAAGGAGGGCTCCAGGCTCAGGACGCCGTGGCCTCTGCAGGTGGCCATTGACTTCACGGCCTCCAACGGGGACCCCAGGAACAGCTGCTCCCTGCACTACATCAACCCCTTCCAGCCCAACGAGTACCTGCAGGCCCTGGTAGCCGTGGGAGAGATCTGCCAGGACTATGACAGGTGAGCTGGCCTCCCCCGCCTCCTGGGCTCTGCAGGGGTCGTGGGTCAGCGCCCCAGGGCCTGAGAAGGGAGATGGGGCCAACCCCCATGGGGGTCCGAGTCCTTCTTGCAGACACAGAGCAGTAAACTGAGGCCGTGGAGGGATAAGGCTCTTGAGTGATGGGGGTCAAGGTCCCTGCATCCAGTCAGCACTGCCCCTGCCTGCTCCCAAGCCTGGTGGCCTCCTCACAGCTCTGGGCTTTAGTTTCCCCCGTGTGGTTCAGGGCACCTGGTCTCCTGACTCTGTCGGTGTCTCCCCGAAGCCCCCGTTCCCCCAGGGAGGTCAGGGGCCCTGGGTGATGAGGCGGCCTCTCTTACAGTGACAAGAGGCTCTCTGCTTTGGGGTTTGGAGCCCGGATCCCTCCCAAGTACGAGGTAGGAGAGCCCGGGTCCCAGGACCCCAGGGGAAGCAGTGCCATGTGACAGGCGGTGGGGCAGGGAGTGGGGAACTGCCTTTGACCTCCCAGCACTAGTGTTCTCAGTCAGCTCTGTGGCCCTGTGAGGAGAAGGGGGACATTCGTCTGGACTCTTCCACTTAGAAAGGGTGTTTGAGTGGCTTGAGCAGAAAGTTTGGGGGTCGGGGAATTATTGGCTAATGCATCTTAGAAGCTCTGGGTCCTGCTGGATCCAGGGCTGGCCTTCTGCCCTCTATCCTCAGTGACCCCCTTCCACAAAGGATATGTCACATGGTGGTCCCGGGGGCTCCAAACCTACCTCTCTCAGTAGTTGGGGTGTGCGGTGCTAGGAGGTGGACCTGCTGACCAGTCCCTTCTGCCCAGGTGTCCCATGACTTTGCCATCAATTTCAATCCCGAGGACGATGAGTGCGAAGGTAGGAGCGTGAATGGCCCAGGGTGGGGGTGTGCTGGGGCCATGCTCACACCCCTCCCCGCACAGGGATCCAGGGTGTGGTGGAGGCCTACCAGAACTGCCTGCCTAGGGTCCAGCTCTATGGCCCCACCAACGTGGCACCCATCATCTCCAAGGTGGCCCGCACAGCTGCAGCCGAGGAGCACACCTGTGAGGCCTCTGTAGGTGCCCGGGCAGGAGTGCCAGGGCGGGTGTGTGAGGGAGGGCTGCCTGCGGCTGGGGAGGAGGAAAGGGTCAGGTCGGGCAGGGCCGGTGGGTGGGTCCGGGAGGTGGGTTGGGGGAGGCTAAAGGAGGGAAGAGGGGCGGGGAGCAGGGTGTCTGGACCAAGTAAGGACGGGCTTGGACACACCTCCAGGGCCCTAGAGCCAGTGAGCTGAGTGCTGCTCTCTGCCCAGGAGATTCTCACCCTGGAGGCTGATCTGCTATCTGTGGTTCTGTTATACATGTATTGTTATTTTGTTTGCATGGTCTTTCTTTTTTTTTTGACTACACTGTGTTAGCTTGTGGGAATTTAGTTCCCCCTCCAGGGACTGAACCCAGGCAGGGGGAAGTGAAAGTGCCCAGTCCTGATTCACAGGACTGCAGGGGAAATCCCTCTGTTCTTAATTTGCACAAGTGGTGAGACGCTAAAAGCTGCCTCCTGCGTTAGGGTTCTGTAGACCTGCCTGAGGCACGATGACTCTGTTGCCTTCTTTTAACCTTTTATTCTGAAAAAAAGGATAGTCAACTTTATGGAAGAATAGCGCAACACCTTTGACCCATCCTTTCCCTGGACTCACCAGTCAGTGAATTCTTACCCTGTTGCCTCTTCCTACTTCTCTTCCTCCCCTGCCCCCATCTACACACTGGTCCTGTCTTCTCTCTGAATTGCTTGAGAGGAGGCTGCTGGCCTCCTGAACCCCACCCCCCCAAGTTCTTGGTGTTGATCTGCTCACAGGATCCTATACAGTGCTGCTTTGTAGTCTCACATTGAAGGCGACCCCCTCCTCTTGTCTCACCCCAGCCTCCATCTGTCCCCATGTGTCCATGTTCCCCACTGTCCCAGGACCTGCCCTTCCCGAATCCTGGTCTCACGATCTGTTTTTCCCCTTTGTTTTGGCTGTGCCCTGCAGCATGTGGGATCTTAGTTCCCTGACCAGGGATTGAACCTGTGCACCCTGCAGTGGAAGTGCAGAGTCTTACCCACTGCACCACCAGGGAAGTCCCTGTGGTGGGACTGGACTGTTGCTCTCAGCCTTGCTCCATCCTTGGGACTTGCCATCGCCCAGTCCCTGGTGGTCCCTGTTCCCGTGCCCTATGTGGGGGTGGCTCTCCCAGGCACACAGCCCCCAAAAGCAGGGTCACAGTGTTGCCTCCCACCCCTTCCTTCCTCAGATCCAGACATTCTCTTCTACAGTCACTGCACAAGTATCAATTTCAGGTGGCTTAATTTAGATCCAATACTTTAACCTATAAAATATACTCCAATTTCATTAGTTGCCAAAAAAATAATTTTATCACAATATTATTTCTGGTGTAGAATCCAGCCTGGAGTTAAGGATTACATTCTGCTTTCATGTTCTTGTATTGTTTTGAAGCAAGTTTCAGACACATAATTTCATCTGTAAATATCAGTAGAAACCTCTGAAAGAGGTACAGTAGGGTCTCATTATCACACCTAAAGACAGCGTCAGTTCCCGAGTATTAAGTGTCCAGACATCTCGTCCACACCATGGTGGCTTTTCCAGGAGGCACAGGGTTAAGATAAGGGGCTGGGCCTGACAGTGGGTGTGGCCATCCTGCTAGGGACCCCTGCATTCTCCTGCGGGGTCCTCTTGCCACCCCCTTGTTAAAGAGATCGGAGTGTGCATACAGTAGGACCCCCGGCTGGAGTCTGCTGACCATGCCCTTGTGGTGGCCTTCATGTCCTGTCTGATTCCTCTGGGGGGGATTAAACCCTGGGGGCCTCAGTTCTGCCTCTGTCCTTGCTGGGGCTCAGACACTTCGTCTTAGCTGCATTAGGTGGATGTGGGTGGAGGCTGGGTGGTATCTGGGACCCCCTTCCCTGAGCCTCCTCTTGAACTTTGCCCTCACCCATCTTCCTATCCCTCGGAGAATCCCTGTCCCTTCTTGCTGATGCCTCCCGGGGCCCCGACTGCAGTGGTCCCTATGCTCAGGTGACGCTTCCATTGCAGGTGGTGATGGTGTGGTATTTGCACTGCTGGCAGACACAGGGCTGCGAGGTCTCAGTGGGGTGCTGCCCCTACTCTGGGGGTGGGAGGAGGGTGTGTGGGGCTCAGGGCTGGGCCAGGCACTGTGGGAGTCAGCCAGCCCTAGGCAAGAGACTGTCCATCCCCCTGGTCTGGGGGCTCCGAAAGGGGGCCCCTGGGAGAGGGTGCCCACTCAGCCAGGGCTGGGAGGACTAGTGAACAGTCTGGCAGGACTTCCAGTGCTGGAACTCCAGGGTGATTTTTTCAGCTCTTCTGTGTTTTCTCTCGCCCAGATTTTTAGTAATGATTGCTGAGTGGTTTTGTTTTTTTCACACTGGAAATGGACCTTTATTTAAAACAAGCCCCAGTCTGTCATGTGCAGACACACTGGGCACCTGGCCAGGCTGGGCCAGAGTGTGTTGTTTGAAATCTCAGGGTCTCCTTGGGGTGTGGGAGCCCCTCCCCGCCCAGAGCTGATGATCCCTTCTCCTCTGGCCTCAGACCTGAGTCAACCCCAGCTCCCCCAGCCTCGCTGTCCCAACCTGTAAGGTGTGGCCATGTCCACCTCTGGGTTAGAGGGAGCACGTGGTCACAGCTCACTGTGATTCCGTGTGTGTGTGTGTGTGTGCACCTATGTGCACGTGGTACGCTTCCGCAAATACGTTTTTAGAAAAGCTTGGCAACCGTGGTCACCCCCAGGTGGTCTGGTTGGTGGACTTGGGGTTCAACTGGGGGAGATGCAGCGGCCCTGAAGGGTCCCCGCCGCCCCTCCTCCCCTGTGCCCCCAGCAATACTACATTCTGCTGATACTGACGGATGGCGTGGTGACCGACATGGCGGACACACGCGAGGCCATCGTGCGCGCCTCCCACCTGCCCATGTCCATCATCATTGTCGGGGTGGGCAACGCCGACTTCACTGACATGCAGGTGCTAGACGGTGATGACGGCGTCCTGCGCTCCCCACGCGGCGAGCCTGCCCTCCGCGACATTGTGCAGTTCGTGCCCTTTCGGGAGCTCAAGAGTGTGAGTGCCCAGTGGGTCCCTCGGCAGCATTGTGGAGGTGACAGGCTCTGAGCCCCCACCCCATCCTGAGCAGTTTCAGCCCCTAGAAACCTTTGCATTATGAGAAGCATCACACAGATGCCCCAGAGGGCAGGGTGCCCCTCAGGCAGCTGTCTCCCTGGTTTTCAAGCCTCTTTGTGACACAGTAGGAACTCTGTGTTACGTGGACACACACTCGCAGCTTCACGGGAGGACCTGGGCCACGGAGGGGCCTCAGCCACTCTGCCCCGTGCCCAGAGCAGGGTCACACCCACCCAGAGGGCTGTCTGTGCCCCCACAGTGACAGCAGGGGCGGACTGCCCAGCCACTGCGGTCTCAACCTTAACACGGGCTCACCTGCCTGCCCGCTTGGTGAATTCCTGGTTGTGGTCCCTGGAGCCAGGGGCTCTAGGGAAGGGGGCTGTGTGTGAGTAGGTGGGAAAGGGGGGCTAGGGGACGGGAAGCTGGCTGGAGGCACGTTCTCCCCACACCCAGGCATCCCCCGCGGCATTGGCCAAGAGTGTGCTGGCCGAAGTGCCCAGGCAGCTTGTGGAATACTACAGCCACAAGGAGCTGCCTCCGAGAGACCTTGGTGCCCACGCCTGAGAAGCCAGCTTGGGCTCTGCTCTCTGAGGACCTATGGGGCAGCCAGGACTGTGTCCACTGTCTGCCTCCAGCATCCTCCACCTCATTCCCCAGGGGCCTCCCATCCTGCAGCCCAGGCCCACCCTCGGCTCCTGTGACCCTGCTGCCTCGTGGGCCTACCCCTAGGCCTCCGGGCTAAAGGGTGAAGAGGTCCCATGGGCATGCCTAATCCTGCCCCAGCCTGGTGGGTGGGGAGGGGACTGGAGGACGGCTCCTTTGCTTCTGATTTTCACTGGGGAGAGTCAGCAGGCAGTGCCCTGTCTCTGAGAAAACCCTGGTCCCCTAGACACCTGTCCCTGCAGCCAGATTCCTCCTGGTCCCAGCTGCATCTGCCCTTGTCTCTCTGTCTGTGGGGTCTGTGGGGGTGGGGGAGGGGACTTAGGCAGAATAAAGTGTCTTGTCCTTGCAACGGCTTTGTCCCTTCACTGTCCCCCTCCCCAGCAGAGGACCGCACCCCACTGGAGGGGTGGGGTGCGATGTTTCTCTGCCCTGCAGCCCCGCACTAGAGTAGGGAGCTTCTCGGCAGGTTCCTCAGGTCCTTCCTGGACTGAACCAAGGGCCCTCCTGGGAATGAAAGGGTGTAGGGGGCAGTGCTCCACTCTGGGAAGGGCCAGTCGGTGTGAGGGCCACCCCAAGCCAAGAGCCTTGCCTGTTCCCTGCCTGAAGTCTGTACCAGCTGGGCTCAGTTGGAGAAGGCTCCAAGCCCTGGGTTTTATGAGGACCTACTGGGTGTTGTGTACTGTGTGCTCCTGTCAGGGGAGGGAGCACCACTTGCAGTACCTCCCAGCTCTGTGGGCATGGGTTTCCGGTTGAGATTTCCCCCTAAATTATCTTGTCTGGGAAAAACAGACTGTTCCGACCCTGAATGCAGGCCCACCCACCCCTGCCTCTATCCATCCGTCCATCCATCCACTCTGGGGGCCTATTTTTAGCTCCTGATTCATCTCCTGTTCAGCGGGGATAATGGGCATCGCCATGGTAACCTGGCTACCGCTGAATTCTGGAAGGGCTGATTTTGGTCTCTTCGGGGGTGAGAGGACACCAGAGATGCAGCCCCCCCCCCCCCATTCACATCTGGGAGGCAGCAGGACTGCAGGCTGGGGGACACTGTGGCCCTGAGGAGGGAGGGCCAGTGTCAGCAGAACCCAGCCACTGAGTCTTGTGTGACTGGGCTGCCCTTTCAGGAGCAGAAAGCCTCAGACAGTTCCTGGGCACTGCTCAGGGGCAAAGCCAGCGGAAGCTGGTCAGCTGAGATCCCTGGTGAGGCAGAAGCCAAGAAGAATGGAGGGATGGGGGGTCCATCCACAGCAGTGGCAGCAGTGATGGCCCAGGGAGCTGCAGCTTCAATGGGCTGTAGCCTCTTCCAGAGCACGTGGGGCAGGGAGGGGCCAAGGTTCAAGGCCCCAGCCTCTCCCCTCTGCCCTGGAGAGGAGTGGAATCTGGGGCAGGGCCACTTTCAGGGGATGCCCTCCTGGGGCCAGAGCAGGTGTGGACGGGAGGACCACGGGAGGCAGCCATGGGACCTGGCCTGTGGGTGGCTCGGCTGGGCATATGCAGGTGAGGGGGAGCCGCTGGGGGTGTGGGGGCAGGAAGGCATCAGCCAGCTCAGCTGTAAGGACACGAGTTTTCCAGCCAGTGCCCAGCCCAAGAAGGCAGCCAACTCTTCCCAGAGGCAATAAAATAATAAATTGATTATGGTCCAGAGTGGTTCAGATGGGCACCAACTGCTCTCACCTCCTTGGTAACAGCAGCCCTGCTCTCCTCTGGGGGCCCATCTCCCAGTCCATGTATTTAATGGGCCTGGACCACTGTCTGAATCCCAGGGTAGACATGATGCAGGCCTGGCCACTAAGCGAGCGTGCCATCCCCTGGACATGGTGATTGGCTCCGGGTGGGCACTCCACCTGGCTAGCCAAAGAGACTGGGTTCTGCGACTTTTCTGCTGGTTGCTAAGCTGGTGAATGGGCACCAGGAGCAGCTGGTGACCACTGCCACTGTGTGGGCAGGACCTGCCTGGGAAGGAAGCTGGCACAGAGGAGGTATACAGAACAATGGTACCAGGGTATGGGGACCTGGCTCCTCCCTTTCCACTCAGGCCAACTGGGGTCAGAGATGGGGCTTCTGTCTCTTGCCACCCACAGATTCTGGCCCACAAGGATGGCAAATATTCCCAATTCACAGACAAGGAAAGCAAGGCTCAGAACAGTTGAGTGACTTGCCCAGAGTCACACAGCTGGCGGTGGCAGAAGGAAGACCCACCACCCTGTGCAATTTCTGGATTTTCACCTTTCAGTACAAGACCCTCCATCAAGGGTTCTGGAATCCAGATGGGCTCCTAGGGAGGGAAGACCCAAACAGGGCAGGCAGAAACCCTGGCAGCTGGTGTGGAGACCTGCAGACGAGACGCCAGCTCCTAGCTCTTCGGCACCACCCCTGCTGGGGTTGCAGCCCCAGTCTTGCTCACAACAGTTGCACGTGGGGTCTGTGAGGCTCAGAGAAAGCTGACTCAAAGGTGTGCCATGGACTGGGGCTGCTGTGGAAGGCACCTGGGCCTGACCGTCTTCAGAGGTTGCTCCAGCACGCTTCTTGGAGCAGCTCCTTCTTGCAGGGCAGGCTTGGGATTCGTGTAAACCTGCGGTGGTCGATGACTTAAGCACTGGTCCAGAGTCAGGCTGGACACCTGGTCCAGCTCTCAATGGATAGTCTCCACAACCTGCACATGACCCCTTGCTTCACTTGGAGGCGTGAAAAGTGATCATGTTAGTCTCTCAGCCGAGTCCAACCCTGCGACCCCATGGACTGTACCCTGCCAGGCTCTTCTGTCCTTGGGATTCTCCAGGTAAGAATACTGGAGTGGGTTGCCATTTCTTCCTCCAGGGGATCTTCCCAAACCAGGGATCGAACCAGGGTGACCCTGAAGTCCTTGACTGACCCTCCCCTGGAGAAGTGGGGTGTATGGTGCTTCCCTGTGAATCCAGGCGGCCTCAGTGCTGGATGTCTCCAAGGCTCAGTTATGGACACACACAGGGCTGTCCTGGTCCCTTGCTGTCTGAACAGGGGCTCGCCAGAGCCCGTGACACCTTCCTGGACTTTTGGGAGAGACCTCACTGGGACCATCACAATCATTTCCTGTATTCCTGACCTCTAGAAATAGAATGAGTTCGTCTGTGTTTGCTGGTGTGCTAAGCCACCACGTTTTGAGGGTAGTTGGCTCTGCACGTTCTTGTAAGGACTGCATAGGGGGAGGGTGTACTGGGCCTGAGACAAAACACCTGTTGGTAAATAAATATTCATTTCCTGAGGGAGCGGGATATCCTTTCCTTGTTCTGAGCATCCCTAGTTGTGGCTGTCTGCCTTGCCCTGTGTGAGGGAGGACGCCGGGCCCAGGCCCCCACCCCAACGTCCTCAGAGTCAGCAGTGGGCTGCGGGAGTGGAACCCTGAAGCTCCAGCCTGCTCTTTCCTCTGCTGCGGAGAGGAAGCTGAGCAGGAAACTGAACGATTGGTGTGGGTTGCAGGGATGTCAGACACCAGGCGTGGGGCCCTAGGCACAGGAGGCCGTGGGCAAGAGCCCCGCTTCCCCTGCTTTGGTGTCTGCCCCTGAGTGAGGGCACCCTAGACCCATGCCCAGCACAGACCCTCCCCAACCCAGACCTACTGTTGTAGGTCTGGGCCGCTGAGCCAGGGTGAGAGGACCCGGTCCTGGTTACCCGCCGAGGCTGTGGCTCCCTAGGCTGCCACCCTCTGGGGATTTAACTTCTAGGGGCCTCAAGCCTGAAGCTCCGTGGAGACTCCTGGAGGCCCCAGGCTCCGTCTGGAGGGGACAGCCGGCAAGTCAAAGGTTCAGGTATTCCCAGCGAGGAGCCTGCCTCCCATCCCACCCTGGCCGTCAGCCACAGACCAGGGACATGGCGGCTCCTGCCTGTTGTGACCGGGGTCTGAGCCACCAGCTGTCAGCCCCAGGTGGTGCAGGCCTGTGGTGTCATAACACCAGCCCAGTTAGTGGGTTTTTCAGGTATGGGCCTCTCAAGGACCGCAGTTCTTCACTCTGGGAGAGCCGGCGGACGCAGCTTCGAGCTCTGAACTCAAAGCCACGGGTTCTCACCAGCATCCCTTCCCTTGTGGGCCTTGAGTTCCTGAAGGGTGAGCTTCCCTGAGGCTCATGACTGACAGTGGGGAAGGGTCGTCAGCGCAGGCACCCCCTGTTGCTGCCAGGCCTGGGTGCTGGCCAGCACTGAGGGCCCTGGCCGAGTGGCCAAGGGAAGGTGGGAGGAAGCAGTTTAGGGGTCAGGGACAGGGTTGGTAGACATCCAGGGGAGGGGAAGGCCTTTGGACAGCGCTGTTTCGCACTTGTGCTGGAGTAATGTGTCCAGTCCCCACAGCAGGGAAGGGAAGGGAAAGTCCACATGTCCCAGGGGCCCCTGCAGCTGGCAGGAGTGAACAGCCTTTGGCACATACCAGCCTAACAGACCTGCAAGAGGTGAGCAATTTAGCTGTTACTACTAACAAACACTTGTCGCTGGACTTGTCCTTCACAAAGCTCATTACTCTCTGACTCCATGAAGATTATGCTCTGGACCTAGCACGCTTCTGCCCATATACTCTCTTTGTAGCATCCTGCATTTCAGAAAGAAGGTTGGGCTGATAACTTCATGGGCACCAGACCCGGCTGATGCCAGCTGTGGCTGTTTTGATACTTTGCAAGGGAATAAAAAAAAGGGACCTTCAAGAGGAATATAAAACCTCTCCCTATCCCTGAGAAAAGGGGGCACAGTTCTTGAGGCAGTGTTTCCATCTTTCCTGGCACAGATAATAAAGCTACTCTTCTCTATTTCTTCCAGACTCTGTCTCCATATTTCTGTTTGGCATCAGTGGACAGGGAGCCAAGGTCTTGACAGCATCATGAGCTGGGGAACCATGGGAGCTGCCCCCACGTCTCCACTCCGAAGGGCTGGGGGCAGTACTGGGGACCCAGAGGTTTCCCAGGACTTGGTGCATCAGAGGTGTCGAAGGACATCTGCTTTTTGCTTAATTTTGTTATTTTTCTAGAATACTTCATTGTTTAAATGGAAAAATTTCGTAACCATGATTTTTTTTCTTCGTCTTTGTTGTGGCTCTGGGGCTCCAGAGCATGCATGCCCAGTAGTTGTGGCACAGCCGCTCTTTGTGGGGCTGCATTTCCCTAAGGAATGTGGGATCTTAGTTTCCCCACCAGGGACCGAACCCACGTCCCCTGCACTGGGAGGTGGACTCTCAAACACTGGACCACCAGGGAAGTCCCCTGTGGTTTGTTTTGATAAACTGTTTTCTCACACCAGGGGTAGAGAGCTGTGATGTGGACTAGTCATGACCGACTCCCCTTCCCAGCCATGCCGGTCCTGGGGGGCAGCCAACTCTTGGAGTCCAGGGCTGGGGGTCCCTCAGGAGCTGGGTCCACACCCCCAGACCCAAACACTGCACAAAGGGAGAAACGGCAGGATGCTGGCTTCCACTAGGGGGCACCCAAAACACAGGCGCTCACAGGAGCTCACAGGCGCCCCCGGCCTCCACTGACAAGTCCTGGGACCCCCACAGTTTCTTCTGCAAGTTTACTGAGACGCCCTGACAGGTAACTCGGTTGAAGGAATGTGACATGGTGAACTGATAAACTTGCCCACAGCGGGGTGACTCCCACAGCAGGGCTAGCTAGCACTGGCATCACCTCACAGTTGCCTTTTCTCTGTGTGCAATGAAATTTCACATCTCCTTTCTGAGCAACTTTCAGCTTCACACACAGTATCGTGAACTGCAGTCGCCAGGCTGTACGTTCGAGCCCAGGACTCACAACTGGAAATCTGATTTCCATATCTGTGGAAATCACTTGACCAACTCCCCCAGCCCCTGCTTGGCACAGTTCTACTGTCTGTCTTTACGAGCTGAGCTCTTTAGATTCCACAGATAGCTGAGCACCTACAGTGAGAACAGAGAGTGTTTCTCCGTGTGGCTTATCTCACTGAACGTGATGCCCTCGAGGTTCATTCATGTTCTAGAAATGGCAGAATTTCCTTCTTTTTTATCACTGAATGATGTTCCTCTGTGTGTGTGTGTGTGTATGTGTGTGTGTGTGACAGAGAGAACAGGGGCAGGTGGGGGAGAATCCTTTTACCCATCACTCGTTGATGAACACTCAGGTTGCATCCATGGCTTGGCTGTTGTGAATAGTGCTGCTGTGAACACCCGGGTTCACATGTCCCTTTGAGGGTGTTTTCATTTCCTTGGGATAAATACCCAGGAGTGGAGTTGCTGGATCACATAGTAGTTCTGTTTTTAATTTCTTGAGGAACCTTCATACTGTTTTCATAGCGGCTGTACCAATGTACATTCCCACCAACAATGCATGAAAGTTTCCTTTTCTCCACATCCTTGCCGACACTTTTTTCCTTGCCTTTTCTGGCAGGTGTGAGGTGATATCTCATGGTGGCTATTTTGTGTGTATTTATATATTAGATCTTCTAATCTGTGAACATGGGATACTTTCCATTTATTTGTGTCTTCAGTTTCTTTCATCAGTGCCGCATAGTTTTCAGTGTACAGATCTTTTATCTTATTGATTAAATTTATTCCTGGACTTCATTGTTTTTGACGCTATTACCAATGGATGTTTTTGTTTTTTTCAGATAGAGAAAATTTATAATAATTTTTGTCTCACTTGGAGTGAATATTCTGTCTTGAGGCAGACACAGTCATTGTGTGTTCTCCATTGCTGGCTGCTGCTGGACATCACAGCATCTGTGGAAATGGATACCAACTCTTAAAATCACTATACTCTGAATTGCTAAACACTCATTTCCAGGAGCTTGGGATGAGGGATTGTGGATGTCTGAGAGGTCAGCCTTGGAAAAGCAATGTAAAACATGTTATTGAGAAATTGAATTTGACATGTGATTTGAAGTTGAAATCTTACTGTGTACACACAATATTGGACTGGCTCAGAGAGCTCTTGGGGCTCCAGCTTCAATGGATTGAATGTATTAATATTATACAATTAAAAATGTTTGTAGGAGCTTGTCTAGGTCTATAAATGAAATCAGATGTGAATCAAAAACTCTTTAAAAGTGACAGAGAAACAGAATATTAAACTTTGTAGGTTGGATGTGTAAGAAACTAAGATTGAAAGTTTATAACATTAATAAACTGAATTTTATTAAATTGTAAAAGGCCCAGTGAACCACATGAAAGCCACGGAATCTCAAGTTGATGTCAGTTTTGGGAACTATAACCACTCACTTCCCAGGACGAGTGACTCAGGCCTTTTTACAGCCCCCCACCCCCCGCCCCCTCAGTGAATGGGGCTCCTGAGCAGGGGCTCTTGCACGGACCCTGCCTCTGAGGTCAGGTTTCTGCATGTTTGCCCCCACCCCCTCTCTTCTGGGACTTGTGCACTAAGTGAGACCCAAGGAACCCCAGATTCACTCTCACTGGGCTGCCGGGAGGCGGGTTCCACTTACCTTCAGGGCAGGGCCAGGTCCCAGTTGGAGGTGGATGGTGAGCGGGCATGCACGGAAGGGTACAGCAGTGGGAGGTGAGAGGTGGGCTGGCCAGGGACCCTTCCTTTGCCCGAGGAATTGGCTGCCGACTGGGAAAAAGGCCAAGAAGGACTCAGGGCCGGCTGGCAGGGCTTCCGCCCTCCTGGCTGATTCCTGTATCCTGCCCATCCCCACGGGCTTCCTGCAGCCTCACTTGCACCCTCTGAGGTGTCTTGATAGAGGCTGAGGTAATGTGGACGCTGCCTGGGACACCTTTACAGCATTTGAGAAACCCCAGCAGACAACCGAGGCACGTTTTCCTACTGCTCCTGCCTGATTGCAGGGCAGGGGAACTTGAATAGATCTTGGCCAGCTCCCCTCACACAGTATATGGCTTCGCTGCCCCCACGCACACCTGAGACCCTGCTGGGGTTTCTCAAATGCAGTAACCTTTGACCTGAAGAGTAGTACTGGGAGTTGACCTGGCAGTTAAGGGCTCTTTTAGAAATGCTTTTACTCTCCTTGGGGGCTGATGAGGGGGTCCCCACCCAGGGGTCCAGACCTGCTCCCTGTGCTGCAAACACCCATCTCCCACCGTTCTGACAGACAGCAGGGTACGTGAGGGTGCGTGCACACACACACACACACACACACACACACACGTGCTTACACACATGTGCACCTATCTGAGGAAACACAAGAAGAGAAAGCGTGTGTGTAAAAAGAGGTTGCCCTCCCCAGGTTGGGGTGGGGTGGTGAAGGCTAGGCACAAGGGCGGGTGGGGTTACTTCTGGAACCCATGCATGCGTTTTCTGGCTCAGGAGGTCCAGGCAGGCCCGATGGAATTGTACATGCCCCTTAAATGAGAACTAACTTTCGGAGTTTGCCAGTCATATTTGTACAAGAATCTTGTTGTAGTTTAAGTTCCCTTTTTCTCAATCTGTGTGAGGTTCAGCTTTTTTTTTTTTTCTGTCATCTCTTTGTTCATGCCCTTTGCCCATTTTTCTGTTGAATTGCTCATTTTTAGAAAATGACTTACAAGACCTGGTGTGCTGTGCTCACTATTATAGACATGTTTTCCTAGGTCACCAGCGGTCTTTGATCCTCCCCTGGGGTGTGCCAGCCTGCTACATCAGTATTTTTCTCTCCTGCCCTTTGCTTCCTTCCAGGGCTTTCTGACTTTGTTTCCATTATACAAGACCGATGCTCTGCATGGGGTTTGTGGAACATGAGGCGGGTTGGATGGGCTGCCGCCTCCATGTGCTGACCCTCCTCACGTGGTTTAAGCAGGGCAGTGAGCTATGAGCTGCCCCTGCTAAGCTGTATCCAGCCAGCATCTCCCGCAAAGCTCGGCATTCATCATGGATGGAACACCCTGGATTCATCTTCACCCTTTCCTCACGTTTGGACATTTGGTGGATAAAAAAACAGCATCAAATTTCCCACAGATATTCTCCCGCATGGAGAGGTGGTAACCAGAGCTGTTATCAACCCATCCAGGAACGTTTCTGGGGTGTGCACTTCATGCCGGTTTAGAAATACAGTTATGAGCATGACCGATATTGCCCTGCCTTTGGGGGGCTCACCAGTGAGTGGAGGTCAGGCCAAAGTAGCAGACACTCACCAAGGAGTTTGAGGGTACTTCGGAGTCAGTGGGGTCAGAGGAAAGTGTTGAACTCACACGAATGGTGAAGAAAAGGAAGACTTCCTGGAAGCAGCGGCATCTATCTGAGGCTGGGAGAATGAAGAGTTAGAATCGGTGGGAAGAGGATGTCAGGGCCATCTGGGTGGACTGAGGCCATCTCACACACTGGGAGGAGGGCTCAGCGTCCCAGGCCAGGTGTTCAAGGCATCATCCTCCTTGGCCACCCCAAGGTGTGCACCCCAGCTCCCCAGCCCGAAGTGGAACTGCTGCCATTAGCCTGCCCTCCATGCGGCTGACTGCCAGCCTGGGGACAGCCTGCTGACATGGCAGGAAAGCACCCAGCTGGCTGGGTGGCCAGGGGCACCCTCTCCTGGAGCCTGGGGTTTGGGCCTCAGGCACTCAGGGAGAGTGCTGCTCAGCAAGAGTGACCAAGGTGGACTCATTGTTCTCCCATCCCCAGGTCTCCCTCCCTGACCAGACCCCCACCAGCCTCACCTGAGCCCCTCTTCCCACAAGCCTCGAGCCTGTAAAGTCTGGGCCACATACCAACACTGTTCTAACAGCTTAAACCCCACCCCAGGATGGCCAGGCCCCCTCATAGCACCTGAGAACTCAGGGCGGCTCGAGGAATTGAGGCTTGTTGCAGCCTCCCCTGAGACAGGACTTCACTTGGAAAAGCTGGAGCCAGGACCAAGCCCCCCTTCCTCCTTTTTATTTAATGTGATAACTTTCGAATGACATATTTCAATCACACACCTAACATAATGCATGGATCATCTAATGCTTTAAGTGAAAGGTAGAGGAGAGACCCTGACTTTTACTGGTCTACGGGTCAGAATTGCTTGGTTTCTGCTTCGTGTGAATTAACGCTTGCTTATTTGCTAGAGCTCTGCTGAGCTGCGGTGCTTCTGCGCGTTACTATCTGAAGAGCAGAGTGAACAAGCATTTTTCCCACTTGGAGAGGATGGGCTGGGGGCCAGCATCTGCTTCTTACATCCTGTTCATCTGCCCTTTTCCAGCTTCCACGGCTAGCAATGGGGGGCCTTCCTATTTTTCGTAGATTCCTGCTCCCCTACCGGCCGGGCGAAGCCAGCTTGCTCCCAGCCCCCTCTCTCAGCACAAACAGGACGGCAACGTGGGTTTCTTTCCCATTCGCAACAGTTATTGCTGGTTGAAACCCGTCCTCCAAGGTCAGCATGGTGCGTGGACTTGGGATTCAGTCCAGCAGTTTCCATTTAAATGTCCTGGAGGCTGAATTTCAACCTCGTTTTTCCTGAGCTGACCCTCCTGCGGTGACCACGGAGAGCCGACGCCTGGCCCCACCTGTATCACTGACCAGTGGGGGGTCCTTTCGGCCCTGCCAGCTGGGTCTTGTCCCCGCCGGCCCCCAGTGAGGGACTGTGTGCTCGCCCCACCCCCACTCCATGCTGTGACCCCACTACCACCCCGCCTCCCCCCCGGCCCCCCATCCTCAGGTGTCCTGTGGAGCAGAAGTGCTCTGGAAGAATCATCTGGAATAAAGGAAAAGAGCTTTCGTGGCCATGGGGCTTTCTCCAGGCAGCCAAGGCCCCCCTGCACCAGCCCCCAGCAGGATCCTGGACACACTCTGCTCAGGCTGGTCCACGGGGTGCCTGGGGGCACCCATCTCTGAGGGGGAGGCTTGGCTCCGGGCCTCTCCTGGGGTCTCAGTGAGCGAGCTCCGCCTCCACTGGGGCCGCTCACCTTCCCCTCTGTCACCCAGCTTCACCCTCTTCCTACGACATCTGCCCCCAGGAGGAGGGCCGTGTCAGGGGTCTCCTGACTCTGGTGTGTGACACCCCCTCTTCCGCGGAGGGCAGGGCAATGATCTTGGGGTGCACACCGCCTAGCGCCCCGCCTGGATGAGGCACGTGTCCCTGCGAGGGGGGTTCCTGTGCCCTCCCACCGATCGGAAGCTCACCCACTGGCTGGGTGGCTTCTGCAGGTTGTCTGACACTGTGAGCTCCTTTGGGAAACGGGGCACTACTGAGACCCAGCTGCAGTGGGTGGAGTGGTGGCCCCCAGAGGTACATCCTCTGAAGCCATGAATGTGACCTTGTTTGGGGAAATGCTGCCGTAATCAGGCCAAGGCGGACTGTGTGGGTGGATGTCTGGTGCAGGCATCGCTGGGGGCCTGGCTGGCGGGCAGGGAGGGAGGGGTGAGGGTGTCTATGGGCTGGTGGGAGGCCAGCTGTGCGAGGCCAGGGGCCAGGGAAGAGTCTAGGCTCTGACTGGCCCAGCGGGGCAGCCCAGGGGCAAGTCCAAAGCCTGCTCTGGCTCAAGTGGGCCCTCCTTCCCCTTTGCTGGGGGCGGCCCCCGCTGGCCCCTTGCCTCCTGGGATCCAAGTCTTGTCTTCCTTGTCCACCAAACAGGCACACCCTGGCCTGCCGCCACCTCCTGAAGACTCCCAGAGATGATCAGCCCAGGACCCTCAAACCTCCCACCATCCAGATTACCTGTCCCAGAAGCCAGAGACTGAGGCTGAGCGTCTTTCGACTCCTTCCTGTGCTCGGTGTTCAGCCGTGTTGTTGCGCGTGCATGTCCACAGTTCCCGTTCATTCCATGCCACCCTCCATGTGTGGATGTGCTACGATCTATGGGTCCATCCACTCTGGGTGGACATCAGGGCTGCCCCCCGTGCTGTGGTGGTGATCGCTTTGCTGAGATACAGCTCACCTGCCACCTGTTACACAGTGAACGTGTGTGCCTCCTTCACGTGCTGAAATCCTAACCCGGATGTGGCAGTATTGGGCGGGGGCTTGTGTGCCAAGTCAGGGGTTACTGATGTCCATGAGGGCAATTGGGCTGTAACAGCCATAAAATGCACTGTGACCTCTGTCCCTGTAACCGCACCCCCTGGAGCGCGTCCTCCAGGTGTGCTACCAGGTGGGCAGCGAGGAGCCTGCCTCGCATGATGCGACTCTAACCATGCAGCTTGATGGACTACATTTTGCTTATTCATCAGATGTTGGGCTTTTGGGTTGTTGGTATCTTTTGGCTGCTGTGAACATTTCTGTGTGGGTGTACAAACGTGACTTACAGAGTTTTTGGTACATATATGATATTTTCACAGTTAAAATGTAAAATAAAAAGAACCAAGCAGGCTTACATATGCCCTCCTGGAGCAGCCGCTGAGATCTGCCATTGCAAAGCTGGATGAGGCAGCTGGCACTGCATCCACTGCTCTGGGCTGCCCACTGGAAGGAAGTTGGGAACCCATACTGTCGCTTCTCCCCTGGGCAGGGTGCTGGGAGGCTGAGAGGGGAGGGGACAGCTTCCTGGGCCAGTCCCTCTCCCACACAGCTGCTGCCCCCCTACCTCTCACAATCTGAAGACCAGGGCTTCTCGGGAGGAAATGGGGCATTTTCTCCTTCCTAGAAGGAGAGGTAGGTGCTAGGGTAGGACCAGCGCAGCTGTGAGGTCCTGGGGTGATGCCTGCATCGCCGCTGAGACCACAGTGAGTGGGCTGGGGGCCAGGGGGCTGCTGGGGGTTGGGGGTCTGCCACTAGGGAGGTGTGGTCTCGAGGGGAGATGGCCGGAGCCCAGGTCAGCACAGCAGGGAGACAAGGAGCCTGAAGCAGATGGAATTCCAGAAGGTGAGAGAGCTGTGGTCAGTGTGAAACTGAGGCTCACAGGGTTCCCCTATACACCCCAACTTCTTGTCAGGAGCCTCTCTGCTGTCCTTAGGATGTGGTCTAGACCCGCTAGGGCCGGCAAGGCCCCTGTTGCCTTCTCGCTCCCACACCTCTGCAGTCCTCTGCACAGAACCTTTCTCCCTTGCTACCCACCTTTCAAGATTCAGCTAGCCTGTCCCCTCCTCCAGGAAGGCTTCCTTTTCTGCAGTTCTGCCTGGCTGCCCTGCTCTCTGCTCTGCTCACTACCATTCCCCCATCAGGCGGGATGGATGTGCTGAATGAATGAATGAGTGAAGGGAGGAGTGGAAGAATCAAAGTGGGCCGTCTGTAGGAGCCCATGTTGGGCAGATAACAAGGGCCTCCTGATTCTGAAAGCTCAGAACCTTTGGTCCTCCTGGCGGCAGCAGATCAACTCACAACAGTAACAAAGCGCGAGTGGGCTGTGTTCTTTGTATCTAATGCAGAGACGTTTCCTAAGTGAGTGGGTCTGTTCCACGGGCTTGAAGCGCTGGGACGTGGGATGCATGCATGAGTCCTGTAGCCCCCTGTGCTCTGAGCCCCCCTCCAGCAGCCACCTGCTGGTCAGTGGGGAGAGGACCCCATGGACGGGCCCCTGGGCCTGCCCTACCTTCCTCTCTGAGAAACACATGGTTAAAAGCAACCTCCCAAGGACTTCTCTGGTGGTCCGGTGGCTAAGACTCTGTGCTCCCAATGCAGGGGGCCCAGGTTTGATCCCTGGTCAGGGAACTAGATTCCACATACTGCAACTAAGACCCAGCGCAGCCAAATAACAAATAAATATTAATAAATAAATAAATAAATAAACTTACTATTAAAAAAAAATAAAAGCAACCTCCCAGAGCAGCATGCCTTCAGCACCCCCTCACCAGTCAGGTCTCTGAGTCTACCTCACCTCAAGTTAAATATGGTTTAGAGGTTCACAATCTTGCAAGGAACCTGTGTCACTTTTCTTTTTCCTTACTCAATCCCCTTTCCTGTGGACCTCACTGTCACAGCCACAGGAAGGGGACAGGCTTTAAGCCCTTCAGGGGAATGGTTGTAGCATATTCTAGGGAGGGGGTGCGGGCACAGGGGGTCGTGCTGGACTAGTGGGTGGGGCATCTGCCTGGGCCCAGGAAGCCTGGGGGCTGCGTCACTTTTATTCAGTACAGCTATTTCCATGGGGGAGAAGGCACAGGGCAGCATCTCCCTTGAGACTTGCTGGCGGTTGCGGGCCTGTGTCCAGACTCAGGGAGGCGGTGGTTTGGTGTCACGGCAGGAGGGGGAGTCTGGTTTCCCTGATTGTGGCCCATCCAGGCCTCAGTCTCCTGATTCACTGATGAATCCAGATCTGCGTGTGTGTCCACAGCTCTGGGGGTGAGGAAGGTGAGGACAAGGGCTCCTTCTCCATCCAGGCAGTGAGGCTGGAAGGCATCTGATGGCCTTGCCCACTGGGAATGGGCAGCGGGGCAGTTCTGGAGGCCACAGAGGGTGGCCTCGGACAGGGGAGCCAAGGGCTTCTGGGTCCCCTGGGGACAGCAGGCGGGGGAGGCCCCGGCCTCCTCCCAACTTCTGCTGTCCTGAAGCCTGGGCTCCAGCCCCGGCTCTGAGCCATGTGGCCTGGGTGTGTGCACCCCTCGCCTCGGTTTCCAGACTTGGGAAAGAGGGGAACTACAGAGTCTGCAGGGCCCTGCCCCACAGGTGAGGCCTGCAGGCCACACCACAGGACACGACTGGCCACCAGGGGGCAGCAGTGGGGGGGCCAGACCAAGGGGGACCCGAGCCCCTGGCCTCACCTCTGGGCCTCTACCAGCCTCAGGGTGAGGTTGGAGCTCCAGGCCTGTCTCACAGACAAGACAGGGAAGCCCACACCCAGTGCTTAAGAGACATGGAGCATTTTCTCACCAGCGTCCCGCCCACATCTAGAGTGTCCCCATGCCCACACCGCTGTCCCTGCCCTAGATTCAGGGGACAAGGCTGACCCCACTGGGAGGCTGTCGCCTGCCCTGACCCCGTCCAGCTCAGCGATCACCCTGCCCTGCATGGAAGGGGCCAGGCTGGGACAGGGGTGTAGACAGAGGTGCCCCGGAACAGGGAAGTCTGTGGGCAGAGGGACCAGGGTAACTGGTGGGGCCCCCAGACCTGCCCCCCTTGGGCACCATCCGGACATTGCTGGGATGTCCTCCTGCCAGCAGGACACCTGGCATCCACACAGGAACTCAGCCAGGAACCAGGCCCTGAGAGTGGAGGGCCTGGAGTCGGGGAGCACCCACCCCCATCTCTGTGCGGAGCCTGCTTAAACACTCTTCTCTGTTTTAATTATTTTTCCATTTTAATGCACAGGCTAAAAATGTCAAACAGTAATAACATCAAAAGATGTTATTACAGAGAGTAATAACATCAAAAGTAGGAATCTGTCCCTTCCACCCCGGCCTCGGCGCCTCTGACCCTCCCATCCGTCCAGCGATGCCAAGACCCTGGGCAGACCCAGGGGAAGTTCTCCTCTCTAGCCTCTGTGCCCACAGAGGGGTGCCACCCCAATGTGGAACTGGGGGATCGCCGTCCAGGCAGGGGCCGCATGTGGCTGCCTCCCCCAGGCCCTGGTCCATGGTGCCCAGGGTCAGACCCTCAGCCCCTTCTCCACCCTGAACCAGCCCTCCTCCTGAACCCTCACCACCCTCTAGGGGAGGGTCAAGGGTCAGGGAGCTGACTTGCTCTAGAGCTTTGGTAGGTGCCCCCCCAGCTCTGCCACCTTCCGCTAGGACCCCCATCGCTCTTGGAGCCCCCTTCTCACGCTACATCCCCATATACGACCCACCCCTGTTATTATGTCCCGTTCCTCCCAGTTCTAGTATCTGAGCGCCTCACAGTTGGGGTGGGGGGCTGTCCCCACTCAGAGTCAGCGTCTGTGAACCAGAAGGGGGCCAGGGCAGAGGGGGTTGAGAGTGGGGCACTGTGCCCCGACCCGGGCTGCTGGGACCCTCCCTGGGTGGGGATGGGACTGCCAACTGTCTGCCAGCTGTTTGCCAGCACCTGCCAGGGTGTGTCCCCCCATCCTAACCTCAGAATCCTGAAACCAATTAGCGCAGCCAGCCCCCAGCTGGGCTGGGGCTCCACACAGACCTTCTCCTGGTGTGAGTCTCTGCCAGAGGACATTCCGATCCCTGCCTGCTTCAGATCCTCCTGGAGTCGAGAGTACTACACATATAGAATGCAGGCCCCAGCCTCTGGGCCAGGCTTCAGAGAAGATGCCTTCCAGCCCTGGACACAGCCATCATCCTCGACCCCAGCAGTGAGGGCAGGGTGGCATCCCAGGGCCCTCAGGTGCCAGGTTGCCTGCTACCAGATGATGCTGTGGGCCTGGCGGGGGTGGGGGGAGCATGGCCCAGCCCAGCTATCCTTGTGACGCCCCACAACTCCTAACTCCTGCTGATGCCACCAGCCTGTCTGAGGGAACCGCCTCCACCTGTCTGGGGACCCCAACGCCCTGTCACCCAGCCCAGCCCTGTCTGGCCTGCCCTGAGCCTGAGGCCCAGCCTGAAGGTCAGAGGGCGCTGAGTCTGGGTGGGCCGTGTGTGCCGGGCACGCCTGCCTCTCGTGTCTGCAGAAACTCAGACCAGCTGACACGTGTGCAGCACTCACCCCTTGGAGGCCGCCTGTGGAACTCAGGGGCGGGTGCAACTTGAGAAAAACAGAAACAACCCCCCAGGTCTCGTGACCTGAGGGGAGCCCGCCCTCCCGTTCCTGGGGAGCCTGGGCACCAGCACTCACTGAGCTGCAGGAAGCCTGTCTCCTCCCATCGCGAGAGGGCTGTCTGGTTTAGGCAGCACCCGGCAGGGCAGCCATTAGTGGATACCTGCTGTATGCCTGGTGAGGCCTCTGAGTCTGAACTGAGGGGGCCCGGTTCAGGTGCCCAACGGGTGAGTGCATCGCGGGCAGGTGAAGAAAGGGCCTGCTGAGCTGGGGTTCTAGGGGTGAATGGAGGGCCAGGGCCTCTTGAGAGTGTCTCTGGAGCCCCTGAGGGAGGGACCGCTGCTGTGTCCAGTGGACCATGGAGCTCAGAGTGGTGGGGGCAGCCAGTGGGGCTGTGCAGTTGGCCCCGGACACTGGGGGACAGAGCGGGATGGAGGGGGACAGTGGGAGCAGAGGGGGACAGAGGGGACAGAGGGGGACAGATGTGGACAGTGGGGGACAGAGGGTGGCAGAGGGGGATGGAGGGGGATGGAGGGGGACAAAGGGGGACAGAGGGGACAGAGGGGGACAATGGGGACAGAGGGGGACAGTGGGGGCAGAGGGGGGCAGAGGGGGAAGAGGGGCAGAGGGGAAGAGGGGGACAGAGGGGAAGAGGGGGACAGAGGGGGACAGTGGGGGCAGAGGGGACGGTGGGGGCAGAGGGGACAGTGGGGGACAGAGGGGGACAGAAGGGCACAGTGGGGTCAGAGGGGGACAGTGGAGGACAGAGGGGGACAATGGGGGCAGAGGGGACAGAGGGGACAGAGGGGGACAGTGGGGACAGTGGGGGACAGAGGGGAACATAGGTGAACAGAGGGGGACAGTGGGGTCAGAGGGGGACAGTGGGGGACAGAGGGGACAGAGGGGGACAGTGGGGACAGTGGGGGCAGAAGGGACAGAGAGGACAGAAGGGGACAGAGGGGCACAGTGGGGTCAGAGGGGGACAGTGGGGGACAGAGGGGGACAGTGGGGGCAGAGGAGACAGAAGGGGACAGTGGGGACAGTGGGGACAGAAGGGGACGTAGGGGGACAGAAGGGGACAGAGGGAACAGTGGGGGACATAGGGGGACAGTGGGGACAGTGGGGACAGAAGGGGACAGAGGGGGACAATGGGGACAGTGGGGGACATAGGGGGACAGAGAGGGGACAGTGGGGGCAGAGGGGGACAGTGGGGGACAGAGGGGGACAGTGGGGGACAGAGGGGGACAGTGGGGACAGTGGGGGACATAGGGGACAGAGGGGGACAGTGGGGAACAGAAGGGGACAGAGGGGGGCAGAATGGGACAGTGGGGGACAGTGGGGACAGAGGGGGACAGAATGGGACAGTGGGGGACAGTGGGGACAGAGGGGGACAGAGGGGCACAGTGGGGTCAGGGGGGGACTGTGGGGGACAGAGGGAGACAGTGGAGGACAGTGGGGCAGAATGGGACAGTGGGGGACAGAGGGTGACAGTGGGGACAGTGGGGGACAGTGGGGGCAGAGGGGACAGAGGAGCATAGAGGGGGACAGTGGGGACAGAGGGGGACAGAGGGGCACAGTGGGGTCAGAGGGGGACAGTTGGGGACAGAGGGGGACAGTGGGGGGCAGAGGAGACAGAGGGGGACAATGGGGACAGAGGGGAATAGAGGGGGACAGTGGGGACAGAGGGGGACAGTGGGGGAAGAAGGGGACAGAGGGGACAGTGGGGGGCAGAGAGGGACAGTGGAGGACAGAATGGGACAGTGGGGGACAGTGGGGGACAGTGGGGACAGAGGGTGACAGAGGGGCACAGTGGGGTCAGAGGGGGACAGTGGGGACAGAAGGGGACAGTGGGGGCAGAAGGGACAGATAGGGCAGAAGGGGACAGAGGGGACAGTGGGGGACAGAGGGGGACAGAGGGGGACAGTGGGGGCAGAAGGGGACAGAGGGGACAGTGGGGGGCAGAGGGGGACAGAGGGGGACAGTGGGGAACAGAAGGGGACAGAGAAGGGGACATAGGGGGACAGAGGGAGATAGTGGAAGTCAGAGGGGGACAGAGGGGGACAGTGGGAGCAGAGGGAGACAGTGGAGGACAGTGGGGACAGAGGGGACTGGTGGGGACCAGGAGGACTGTGGAGAAGCCAGCAGCCTGGAGGCACCCCTGGGGCCTAGGTGGACCGGGGCCATCCATGAGGGTTGGGGGCAGAGATCTGGGTGGTGGCTTCATGACTGGGCCCAGACAGCTGAGAGGCCTCGGGACGCCCCGACGCAGAGCTCACATGGTCTGAAGGGCCTGTACCCAGGGCTCCTCGGGACACGCCTCCAGGCCCAGTGGGGGTTGCCGGGTACCAGGCTCTGTGGGTGGTCACAGGGCTGAGGGCCCGGCTGCAGGCCCTGAGGTGGACATGGGGGCTGGGTGGGCACAGTGACACAGAGACGAGGGCACCTGCAGGGCTAAGCCTGTGTGCTGTGTGTGTGACAGAACAGACCGGGGCAGGAGTGTGTGTGAGCGTGTGGTCGCATCCATGTACCTATGTATTACTGTGGGTTTATATTGGTGTGCTAAATATGTGTCTGTGTGCACGTCTGCATCTTGGTGTCTGTGTGTGCCTGATCACATGAGCAAGTCCACATGGGTGTGCTTATAAGCCTGTGCTGCGTCTGCACACGCAGGTCTTGTCTGTGATGTCCTGGTGCGTACGTGTGCCGGTGTGTGGGTCACAGGGAGGTGTCAGCACGTTTGCTATGTTGGTGTCTCTGGGGGCACAAGCATCTTTGCACACAGGTGGTTGTGCCGGTGTGCCTGTGTAACCGTGCACTGGATGTGGGTGTGCGGTGAGCCGTGTCTGCATGTGTCTGTTCACACACACAGGGTGTGTGTTCCTGAGGGGCACGGGCTGTGGACTCAGGCCCTCCGGCTGCCCCGGGCTGTGTCGGGGCTGCACCCCTGTGGGCACAGGTGCGGGGGGGGCGGTCTTGGGGGACTGACCCGGGAGCTCCGGTGAGCACCTGGGCTGCTCTGGGCGGGTTTATGAAGAGCCGGGCAGGCTCTGACCACTCCCTGGACGCCTCTCTGTGGCTCCGGCCAAAATGTAACAGCACTGCTTAGTTTTTGTGTGTTTATTGTCACCGTGTTCTTTCTGATTACGGCAAGTGGTGCTGATGTTTCCAATTAATAACATTATACTCTTTATTTAAATAAAAAGGGAAAATGTTTTAAGGCAGACAATTAGGCGGCTCCCCTGAGAGCTGAGCAGGTGGCAAGGCTTGGCCATTCTCCTGGGGATCCTGGGGGAGAGTGCGTGTCCTCAGCCACCATGGACCTGGGGCTTCTTGTTGCCAAGGAGACCGTGGGGCGCGGCCACCCCCAGCAGCCCAAGGTGGTTCGGGTTACTCACCCATTTTACAGACCAGGGCACTGTCACCAACACTGTCACCCGCCGTGGGAGAAGGGCCAGCGTGTCAGCTCCCTGCTGTCAAACAAGCGATCCTCCAAAGCTCCAGCCGGCACTCAGGGGTCTCCGGCATCACTCACGTTTCCAGACCCAGCAGGGCCAACTGGTCTCTGGCCCAGAGTCTGCCGTCAGCCAGGAGCTGGCAGGGGGTGCCACGGCTGGCCGTCAGTCGGGGGGAGCTGGGCTGGTGACTGCATTCCCCACGGCATGTCCAGGACAGGAGCCAGATGGCAGCATGGAAGTCACGCCAGCCACTTTCTCTGCGGGTCGAGCCGGCTGCCTCTCCTCTTGGCAGAGAGTAAGGAGGATACAGGCAAGTGCTGCCAGTTCTGGAACACGCAGTTGGCCACACAGAAGCGTAAACCCAGGGCGGCCTGTTCCCAAGCTCGTGCTCTCAACAAAGCCTGGCCCCACCTCCTGAGAGAATCTTTAAAATCAAAGGACCTGGGCGAGGCCGCCGAGCCCGCTCTGTCCCTGAGGCTCATGTCACGGGGTGCCAGCACAAGAGGAAGCAGAGACGCCGTGAGAATCCTCCACAGCTACACCCACCGCAGGCCTTAGGTCAGAGGTGGGCCTGAGATGGGCGTTTCCTTGCCATGTCCCTCCAGTTCAGTTCAGTTGCTCAGTCGTGTCAGACTTTTTGCAACCCCATGAATCCCAGCACGCCAGGCCTCCCTGTCCATCACCAACTCCTGGAGTTTACCCAAACCCATATCCATCGAGTTAGTGATGCCATCCAACCATCTCATCCTCTGTCGTCCCCTTCTCCTCCTGCCCCCAATCCTTCCCAGCATTAGGGTCTTTTCCAATGAGTCAACTCTTCTCATGAGGTGGCCAAAGACTGGAGTTTCAGCTTCAACATCAGTCCTTCCAATGAACACCCAGGACTGATCTCCTTTAGGATGGACTGGTTGGATCTCCTTGCAGTCCAAGGGACTCTCAAGAGTCTTCTCCAACACCACAGTTCAAAAGCATCAATTCTTCGGCGCTCAGCTTTCTTCACCATTCAACTCTCACATCCATACATGACTACTGGGAAAACCATAGCCTCGACTAGATAGACCTTTGTTGGCAAAGTAATGTCTCTGCTTTTAAATATGCTATCTAGGTTGGTCATAACTTTCCTTCCAAGGAGTAAGCGTCTTTTAATTTCATGGCTGCAATCACCATCTGCAGTGATTTTGGAGCCCAAAAATATAGTCTGACACTGTTTCCACTGTTTCCCCATCTATTTCCCATGAAGTGATGGGACCAGATGCCATGATCTTAGTTTTCTGAATGTTGAGCTTTAAGCCAACTTTTTCACTCTCCTCTTTCACTTTCATCAAGAGGCTCTTTAGTTCTTCTTCACTTTCTGCCATAAGGGTGGTGTCATCTGCATATCTGAGGTTATTGATATTTCTCCCAGCAATCTTGATTCCAGGTTGTGCTTCATCCAGCCTGGCATTTCTCGTGATGTACTCTGCGTATAAGTTAAACAAGCAGGGTGACAATATACAGCCTTGACGTACTCCTTTTCCTATTTGGAACCAGTCTGTTGTTCCATGTCCAGTTCTAACTGTTGCTTCCTGACCTGCATACAGGTTTCTCAAGAGGCAGGTCAGATGGTCTGGTATTCTCATCTCTTTCAGAATTTTCCAGTTTATTGTGATCCACACAGTCAAAGGCTTTGGCATAGTCAATAAAGCAGAAATAGATGTTTTTCTGGAACTCTCTTGCTTTTTCGATGATCCAGCGGATGTTGGCAATTTGATCTCTGGTTCCTCTGCCTTTTCTAAAACCAGCTTGAACATCTGGAAGTTCACGGTTCACGTATTGCTGAAGCCTGGCTTGGAGAATTTTGAGCCTTACTTTACTAGCGTGTGAGATGAGTGCAATTGTGCAGTAGTTTGAGCATTCTTTGGCATTGCCTTTCTTTGGGATTGGAATGAAAAACTGACCTTTTCCAGTCCTGTGGCCACTGCTGAGTTTTCCAAATTTGCTGGCATATCGAGTGCAGCACTTTCACAGCATCATCTTTCAGGATTTGAAATAGCTCAACTGGAATTCCATCACCTCCACTAGCTTTGTTCGTAGTGATGCTTTCTAAGGCCCACTTGACTTCACATTCCAGGATGTCTGGCTCTAGGTGAGTGATCACACCATCGTGATTATCTGGGTTGTGAAGATCTTTTTTACAGTTCTTCTGTGTATTCTTGCCACCTCTTCTTAATATGTCCCTCCAGGTGGCAGGAAATGACTCAGGCAGAACCTGCAGTGTCCCAGAGAGAAAGGGTCCTTGACTGGCAGATTCAGCCTGTTTTGGGGGATAACTTAGACAGAGATGGCCTCTTCAGGAGCATTTACAGAAGGGGGCGGCAGGGGTGCAGAGGGCAGGGGCCCATCAGAAACCAGAGAGGAGCTCAACTTAGATGTCACAGGAGCAAGTGGGAGTGAGAGACACAGCTAAAATCAGACTTACAGATGGCTGGACGGTGGACAGGCTGACCCCTGGTGCCCACGGACATAGATGGACGGTCCTGGTTGGTCCATGGCCAGGCTGACTCTGGGGGAAAAGACACCAGGGAGTGTCCCTAAAAATATATTTGTTTTGAGAATCAGAGTTGCTGTGATATGCTCATGCTAGATTCTGACATTAAGGGCCCCTTCTTGCTTTGGGAGGCTCTTGTATCCAGCAGTTTGACTACTGCATGAAGTGACAAAGACCTCCAGCTGGTTGAGGACAGTCTGCACATGCAACAAAAGGTCGAAATACACAATGGGGAGAGAGGGGTCCAGAGGAAAAATTATCATCCAGTAAAAACAGGAGAAAAGAAAACAGAACTACCAACTGATACCAGATAATATTGCTTCCATACAAGAATAAGGAGCAAAGAAAAAAGAAACCCACCAACAACAGAGACACAAGACAGCACTTTTGGAGGTTAAGTATATAATTTCTCAAAGAAAACTGGGTGAAAGTGCTCAAATTCAGAAACAAGGAAACTTATAGAATAAATTCAAAGAATAGAATATTCCATTCACAAATTCACAGAATAGAAATGCATAGAATAACAGGAGAGAAAAACACAAGAGTCAAATAGGAGCAGTGCCAGAGGTCCAGCATCCGACTGAGCATGGTGCCTGAGAGCAGACAGAGGAGGGTTCCAGGGCGTGTTCTGGGACCAGCGGCAGAGTCGGTGACCCCGCATGAGGAGCTGGTCAGATGAAAATAGTCTCCAGTGAGGCACGTCACTGAGAAAGTGCAGAGCCAAGGAGGAAGAGGTAGCTCAAGGAGATTGTGCAAGAAGGCAACAAGCTGCCTACAAAGAACTGAATTCTCAGCAATAGTGCATTATGGATGGCCATTCACTTTTGAGAGAAAACAGGTTATGATCCAGAAGTGCAAGGCCAGCAAACCTGTTGCTCAGTTATGAGGGCATAATAATGTCAAGTGCAAACATTCCAGGGCTTGGAAGCTCACTTCCCAACACCATTGCCAGGAGTGGTGTGGGGACCAGCTCTAGCAAAATAGTACATAAACCTAGAGGTGGAGGGCCCAACGCAGAAATTCAGTGGGAACCATGGATCCAAAGTCGGGCACTGTTAGTAGGAGGCCCAGAGTGTGGAAGACTGTCAGGCAGAGACCTCAGGATGAATAATCGACTTGAGCAGGCAGGTTCAGGTGTGAGTGGGGGGCCTGACTTGCAGGTCCACAGGTTGGTGCTCCCAGCAGGAGGGCCCATGATGACTTCTGTTTGCAGACAGATGCCGCGGCTGAGAAGTCTGACCATGTGCACAAGCAGCCTGATCCTGAGCCCCGCCAAGGGACACAGGCTGTGAGTCACTGGAGGAAGGAGGCGGAATGGACCCCGCACGGCACGAGCCCTCCTGGGTGTAGACTTGGGCCCCTTGGCTGTCATCTTCTGGGGCTATCATCCTGGAAATCCTCTCGTGTTTGAACAAGGGTGGACCTGGCCCTCCCGTGGGTGTAGTTGAGTGTCCTTGAGTCTTCTGTTTCTTGGGTCACCCAAGGACGTATGGTCACGCCCACAGTTTAACTCCTGGAAATGTGTCCTCTCTCATCAACTTGCAAGAGTCATCTATAGCTGAAGTTCTGGAATTGAACGTGAATGACCCAGTAAGACCAGCCCTGTGGAACCCAGCAACCCGAGGAGCCAGAGTTGCCCACCAGAACCAGGATGCTGGCCCAGCCCTGGGACAAGGATCACTGATTCACCCATCTCAGCGGCTCCTGGGAGCATCCTCAAACTGCCCCACCTGAGAGACCTGTTTGTCCTCAAACAAATCCATCTGAGAGACCTGTGTGAGCCCCCAATTCTAAGGAAGTACAAACACTCCAGGCTTCTGACCCCAGCCCCAGTGTCCAACCTGCAGCTGAGCGGGGGTCACAGTGCTGTCCCCAGCACCAGGGTGGGGTGTGGTGGGAGCACCCCTATGGAACTGTGCTCCATTGTCTGTGGAAAGTAACATAAAACTACTTGACAGGCAAACAGAGGGGTGCATTCAAGGATGCAAGATGGAATCTTGTTTGCAGACCTCACACTGGGTCCTAGGGGCGGGCGTGGTGGTAACCGGTCCTCCCCGCCTCTTCTGCTGTCCTCTGGGCAGCAGCTCCGCCCTTGGGGTTTTACTGCACCTGGGCCTGGCCCGGACAATGACGCCCAGCCTCGGAAGCGACGCCCAGCCACAGGGTCCAGGAACTCCCATCTTCCCACCCTCGCAGGGAATGCGCTGATTACTGATAAACGGGAGGCTGGGCAGCAATCACCTGGACCAAAGGCCTCCGTTTTCTGGCAGGACAGCCGGTCAGGACAGATGCACAGCAGCAGCAGGCAGTGGGTGCCCAGGGACAGTGCCATGTGGACTGGCTGGTGGCTCTGGTCCCTGGTGGCCGTCTGCACTGCGGACCAGTTTCGGGACACTGCAGTGAGACTCATGCAGAAAACGCCTGTCATCGACGGGTAAGCAGCCACTCGGGACGGGGATGGGGTCTGGGCTGGGGGAGGTGTGATCAAGGCTCTTGCGACCTGAGACAGGCACTGCCCTGTCTCCCCGAGACTCGGTCTCTCCAACTGCAACATGGCCTTTGCTCTTTGCTGGACTCTGTGGGATCTCAAGGCCACAAAGCCTTCAGCAGAGGAGGGTCTGTGGGAACGGAGCAGGCAGCGGGTGAGTGGCTAGGCCCCAGCACCTCAGTAGCTCCCAGGGCACCTGAGCCCAACCTGAACCTCCTGGGGGCTGGATCCCAGCTCAGGAGGGGGGCGCTGGGGGCCCTGCCTCACAGGAAGAGTAGGGAGGGTGGCATCGGGGAGACCCTGCTGGCCCTCTTGACCCTTCTTCTTGAGGCCCTCTTGTCAAGCCCACCTGCCCCGTCCACCTGGTATGACCCCATCAAGTCCCAGCTTGACCTCACCGAGGCATGTCAACCTTCAGTGCCCCAGACAAGCTCCTGAGCACCCACTCCCATGGGCACCATTCCAGCCAAGACCCTAGAGACACCCTGTCACTCCCTGATGTTACGGCTAACTTGGGCCAGCCTGTGCCCTTCAGTTACCCTCCCCCACCACCCCACCCCTGCTTGGGGTCAGCCCTGCACCTCTGACCATCCCCTCCTCCCACAGGCTGGAGGTCAGGTCTCACACTGCAGCCAGGGGGAGGCTTGGAGAGCCAAGTCCCACCCCTCCCCTTCATGCTCCTCCCCTGCCGTGACTCCCACTGAGCTTAGAACAATAAAAACAAGCCAAAAAAAGTCCTCACAGCTGCCCCTGGGGCCCCTCAATGCTGCAAGCAGTCCTGGCCAGGCCCCCTCTCCTGATCCTGGCCCCAGCTCCTCGGGGACTTCCAGAGCCCTGGGAAGGACACCACCTGCGCACACACTCCCGCCCCGCCTGCTCTCCGGCCCTCCCACCTGCTGTGGTGCCCGGCACACTGGCTGCACGCAGCCCAGAGGAACAGTATCTGGTGTGCACTTGCTCTTGGGTGCCGGGAAAGTTAGGAGAACACTACACGCTGCTGGGTTTTGTTGGACAAAAGCTCTACGTGAAAAGCAGAGAAAGTGAGTGTCTTGTCACATAAGACCTGCCGGGAGCTGCAGGGCAGCCCTAGAGAAGGAAGTGGCCATCAAGGGTCAGTGTGCACCCCACCTTTCCTCCCTCCCACAGCCCCCCCGACCACTCTCCTTCCCGTGCTCCCTGGAGCTCCCATCCCCCTGGTTGCCGCTCACCTGCCCCACAGGTACAGAGAGCTTTCTGCAGAGGCCGCTGCCCTTGGCTCCCACCCCCAAGGCCCTGCTGTCTCACAGGTCCGGGTTCAGGGACTGGGCATCCCAGGCCAGCAAGCATAGGTAGATGATGCCACCAAATGAACCAGGGAAGCTGTTCCTTCATTCTGGAGGACTCAAGGCAGCCGGGCACAGGGAGAGGGGGTCTGAGTCTAGGTAATGGAGCTGTCCAGAGGTCCATATGAGGGGTAAGATGGCTCACAGAGCCCAGACAGCCAGGAGTACTCAGGACGCTGTGATCTGGGATTATCCAAAATCTTAGAAAACTAGAACTAGGTTGATAAAATCAAGAGCAGTGTAGGTAAGAGACACAAATAAGTAGCTTTAACAACAGAGAAGTGCAGAGGAAGCCCTGGCACAGCATTCCACAATAGTGCAGCCACCATTCCCACAGTTACCTCATGATTTAACATGGCTGCACCAGCTCCAGCCATCACATCTGTATGTCATAGCTGGTCTAAGTGTGCATTCCGTTGTCCTTTCTAGCGCTCTCCAGCACTAGGAACCCTCTCCTCCTCTCTTTGAGTAGAATGGAAGGGTCCTTTATCATGTCTGAGGATGCTACCCAGGCCACAAAGATAAGGAGAGAAGCTCCACCAGGCTCCAAAAGGTGGTATTGCCCACAGAGCAGAGACCTACAAAGGGAGTAGAGGCTGAGGGGAGGAAGGAGGAACAAAGTGGAGGCAGCTGGAGGGTGGGGCTGGACTTCCTAGACCAGCAAAGGAGTAAAGTCCTGCCCAGTGGCACTGCCCCAGGGACAGCACCCCCCAATCCTGCAATGAGGTGATGACCTCGCCCCACTGGAGTTCATCCACCTCTCACTCAGCAAAGGCCATGACTAGCGGTCAAATCTCAGAATTTTCAGAAAACACAGCTGGGGTGGGAGCGCCACCCAGGGCACCTGGGGCACCTTCCACAGTCTGGAGCCCCAGGGTGGGGCCCGGGGAGCCCTCACTTTCCACCAGCAGGAAGAGCCTACCCCAGGGGGCTGGACAACCTGGGCCATCACAGTTTTAACATTGATAGTTATTGATCCTCACTAGGCAGTCCCAACAGATGAAGAAAGAGACATGAGGAAGGAGCAGGAGCTGGGGACGGGGGAGGGTCCTGGGGACAGTGGGCCTGGCTGCAGGGCTGCAGAGGAGACCTGGATAGGAGGGCTCCCAGTGGGAGCAAAGCCCTCTCCGGGTGTCCCCGTTGTCCCCAGTCCAGGGATGCAGCCAGGCGGCTCCCTGCACGGCTCCCTGAATGTTCCATGCGTGTGTGCACACAGGGTGATAAAAGCCAGACCCAGGGTCAGGGCAGGCCTGAGACTCTGCTCCTCTCATCAGGTCCCAGGGGCCGAGGCCACTTCCATCAGCTGGAGCTTGTGGCTCCCAGCGGCCTCTGCCCTGGGGGCTGCTCCTGGCCCCCTCTGTCAGTTCCTGGGTCCAGGGAGAAGGTGCCCCAGCCCCGCCGGTGCCCACTCCCCAGCGGCGGATAGCCCTCCGCGCCCCCTGCGCCTTCTCTGGGTCAGGTCCCGTCCTCTCCCCCCCTCCCACCTCCCCCTCTGCCTCCACCCCCACCTCCAATGCACTCTCCACCTCCAGGCTCCCGGGAAGACTTCAGAGGGCCTGTCTTTTGGAAGCATAGAGGATCCTCTTGGAAATGGTGCTACACTGTGCCCAGGGACAGAGGCATAGAGGGTCTGCGGAGGGGGCTCCAAATTGTGCACTGGTGCGCGGCTCCGTTGGCCATCCTTCCCCAGGGAAGGCCACGCCCCTCACTTCTTCTCTGTCTCTGCAAGGGGAGATTTCAACTTCTTTTTTTGACCACGCCCCAAGGCGGGGTCTTAGTTCCCGGCTGAGGGATGGAACCAGCCGCCCCGCCTTGGAAGCGCAGAGTCGTAACCACTGGACCGCCAGGGAGTCCTAGAATTTCGTCTTTCATCTGTGAATCTCGCCGAGGCCCTACACCCAGTAACCCCATGGCAATCAGTCTTATCCACGGAGATTGTTTTAACCGCCCGCCCCCTCCTCCACGCCCCCCCACGATATTGAAGCCAAGCCAGTGTGCGCCCTCCTTTTTCCCCAGTGGAAGGCTCGGGGAGAGAAGACCTGTCCCCTTAGGGCTCAGCTCACTGGCCTGGCCTGGGGGTGGGGCCGGCTGAGAAGCTCACCTGTGCTCAGGTGTGTTCAGGTAACAGCAATCACCCTGGGACCCTCCTAGTCCTCAGCCACTAGAAGAGGAGCCAGAGAAGGGGCAGCCTGCCTGGGAGGAAGCTGTCCTGAAACCCCGTCCTGACCCCTCCTGGCCCCTCCAGGCACAATGACCTGCCCTGGCAGCTGCTGAACAAGTTCAACAATCAGCTTCAGGACCCGAGGGCCAACCTGACCAGCCTGAACGGCACGCACACCAACATCCCCAAGCTGAAGGCTGGCTTTGTGGGGGCCCAGGTAGGGTCCGGCCCTGAGCCTGCCCACACGCGGAGCCCACCCGCTCCTCCCTTGGCGCCCCTCACTGGTGGCCGCGTACCTTCCTGCGCCCTTAGCAGGGGCTCCGATAGCCACCCAGGCTGTGGGAAGGGCTTCTGGGGCGCGAAGGGAGACCCAGGCCTGTATGCCTGAGCAGGGGCAGGGCCTGGGTTCCTACCGCTGGGCTCCCAGCCCCTCCCCACCATGGCCCCCAGTTCTGGTCTGCGTACACGCCCTGCGACACCCAGAACAAGGATTCGGTGAAGCGGACGCTGGAGCAGATTGATGTCATCCAGCGCATGTGCCAGCTCTACCCCGAGACCTTCCTGTGTGTCACGGACAGCGCAGGTGGGTGCCAGAGCCCGGGGGTGGGGGGGCCGACCTGAGCAGAACTGCTCGGCTGTCTGTTCACCTTGCAGCACACCCCGCCCCCCACCAACAGGCATCCGACAGGCCTTCCAGGAGGGGAAGGTGGCCAGTCTGGTTGGTGTGGAGGGCGGCCACTCCATCGACAGCAGTCTAGGTGTCCTGCGGGAGCTCTACCACCTGGGCATGCGCTACCTGACTCTCACCCACAGCTGCAACACGCCCTGGTGAGCAGCCCCAGGTCGGGTCTCGGGGCAGGGACCCTGGGGTACCTGCTGTCCTCCGAAGAGGCCCGAGGTGGGTGGGTCTGGACAACCATGCTTCCCCTTGGGCTCTCGCTCTCTGCTCTCCCAGGGCTGACAACTGGCTGGTGGACACAGGAGAGGACGAAGCCCAGAGCCAAGGCCTGTCGTCTTTTGGGCAGGTGAGTGGAGGACAGGGCGATGGTGAGCCCCAGAAGGTCGTGTGAACACAAGTGGGTGCAGTGCAGCCTGCCTGTTCCCAGGGTGTCGTCCATGACCCTCCGGGCTGGACAGGTCACCTGATCCCATCCCCCCTTAGAGCGTCGTGAAGGAGATGAACCGGCTGGGCGTCATCATCGACTTGGCCCACGTGTCCGTGGCCACCATGGAAGCCGCTCTGCAGCTGTCCAAGGCCCCGGTCGTCTTCAGCCACTCCTCTGCCTACAGCGTGTGCCAGCACCGGCGCAATGTGCCCGACCACGTGCTGCAGCTGGTGGTGAGGGCGTGGCTGCTGCCTCTACCCTGGGCTGGCCCTGGAAGCCTGGCTGCCCTGCCTCCAGCTCCACCCTCTCTCCTTCGCAGAAGCAGACAGGCAGCCTGGTGATGGTGAACTTCTACAATGACTACGTTTCCTGCAAAGCGAAGGCCAACTTGTCCCAAGTGGCAGGTGGGTGGGCTTGAGTGGCCACGGTGAGGGCTGGGGGTGGGGTCCCTCTTGCAGGGCCTCACCTGCTGCCTCCATGCAGACCACCTGGACTACATCAAGAAGGTTGCAGGAGCTGGAGCCGTGGGCTTTGGTGGGGACTATGATGGTGTGTCCAGGTAAGGCGAGACCCTGCCCATATGTTGTGGGGAGCGGAGGGAGGAGCCCTGAGGGCTCCAGGGCTCTGGATGGGGCCCCCAGGGTGCAGACTCTGGCTCTCTGCCCACATCTCAGGCTCCCCTCTGGGCTGGAGGATGTGTCCAAGTATCCAGACCTGGTCGCTGAGCTGCTCAGGAGACAGTGGACAGAGGCAGAGGTCAGGGGTGCCCTGGCTGAAAACCTGCTGAGGGTCTTCGAGGCAGTGGAGCAGGTGAGGAGGGACTGCCATGCTCCTGTCCGCCCACCCCCGGCCTTCTCCTGCTCTCAGACAGGCAGCTGACCTGTGTCTGTCCCCAGGCTAGTGATCACAAGCAGGCTCCTGGAGAGGAGTTCATCCCACTGGGCCAGCTAGAAGCTTCCTGCAGGACCAAGTACGGCTACTCAGGGGCTCCCAGCCTCCACCTCCAGCCAGGGGCCCTGCTGGCCTCCCTTGTGACCCTCCTCCTTAGCCTGTATCTTCTCTGACACTCTGGGGGCCGGAATGGCCGTGATTCCCTGTGCAGTCAGACTGCCCGGTCCTGGGCAGGCGGCAGGACTCCTTGGGCAGCACAATACACAGGCACAGCTGGACCCTCAATAAAGGCACCAAGCCTTCAACTGTTATGTCATTGGCAACCGTAGCCCTGGAGGGGCCTCTGGCTGGACACCTGGACACACAAGTGCCCAAGTCCTGAAGGTCAGGGCCAGTGGGGTCAGGGTCTGAGAAACTGTGTGGACGTTGCTGGAGGCTCTTTAAAAACACAGTCCAGGCTTCAGTTGCCACATCTTCACACGCACTTGTACATAGGCACACACACAAACACACATGCATGCATGCTCATGTGTGCACACCTGCACCCCACACCCTCATATCCTCACTCATGCATGTACATATGTACTCCCAATGCACTCACACTCGTGTGCCCACCCCTTGGGCCAGCCTCTCTTGGTATAAAGGTCTGGAGCAGGGAGGCTCCTAGCCCCACAGGGTCTCCTCACACACGGTGAACACAGATCCTACAGGGCAGGGCTTCCCACCTGGGCTCAGCACCTCCCCAGCCTGGTCATTTGGTGGATGTGTCTTGAGATGAATAACTTAGTGGGTGACAGACTCCAGACAAGACCCCCAACATGTCTCTGCTGGTGCTTTTCCAGGCCAGAGCCCCTGAGAACACTGCTACCAACCTGTGCCTGCCAGCCAGCTGGCACCCTCTCAGGGAGGTCCAAAGTCACAAGCTGGGACACTGTGGGTATTTGCTGACACTTGGGATCAGTTTAATGTTAAAGGAGGAAAAACTCAAGTCGAAGGTTTTTGTCCTGAGTTGGCCAATTATTCCCAACTCCCCCAGCTGCTGCCACTGATTTACCTAGCTGGGTTGGAGGAAGCAGGAGGGGACCTTGGTGGGCTGCAGGTGGGTATGTCTAAATTTGCTAATGGGGAGGGATTTTCCCATAAGAGATGCTTTAAATCCATCTGAAATCACCTTCATCACATTGGAACCACATCCAGAGGCAACAGATCAAGTGCTGTCCCCAGAATCTGGTTCTGGAAATCCTTCTGCTCGCACCTCATTCACCCTTGGAGTTTCAGACCCACAGCCTTTCCTGGGGCTTCTGGTAATGGGCTCCATGGAGGCAGGTGCCATGCCTGAGCCCACCCAACATTGTGGAGTCCATTCTGGAGCCCCTGGAGGGCCGTCTCCCTGGGCAGAGCCCATATCAGCCATTCTGTAACTGATCTCAAATGGCCTCGGCCTGAAGAACAGCTTAAAGAGAGGCTTGGGTTCCCAGCTAGAGACCGGGCTGTGTTGTAGAGATGAGAGAACCAGATTCTAGCTGCTAGACCAGTGGTCAGTGACAAAGGGCCCTGGCCCTTCAGCTTCGCAGAGAAGAATTTCCACAAAGACAGAAAGTAGTGAAACAAGTAAAGTATTGATTAAGAGGGAAAAGAGTACAGTATGTGTGGACAAGCACACAAGCAGACTCAGGGAGAGGGGGAGTCTGTAAGTTGCATCCTCCTGGCAGTTAGATTTACTTTCATGGGGCATTTCTTCTGGGTTTCCTTTGGTCAGTCATTCTGATTTTCCTGGTTCATAGTCCATATTTGGTATAGCTCAGGCTCCTCCCATGAGTGTGTGCATCTCATAGCCAAGATGGATCCTACCGAAAAGACTTCTGGGTAGAACATCCCTTGACATGACTCCTCTTTGGCTTCTAAGGAGGTTTTTCTGTACATGTGTGGTCTGGGTGGTTTGAGTAGGGCCCAGCCTCCTCTCTTAATTGACCTGCTATTCTTGTCTTGGAGTTTCCCTCAAGAGAGAATGAATCTCCAACTGCTTTACCCTGGTTGCGGGGGAGGGGGTGTGTGCCCATCTGCCTCCTGCTTCACAACCAGGCAACAAGGAGTCTCAGGCCCGGTTCAAACAAAGATGTGCTCGGAGCAGGAACAAGGGGTGGCCCAGAGCCACAGTTAGTCACTCTGGCAGGCGGATGGGCACAAAGGGCAGGGACCTAACTGTGGTTCTGACTCTAGAACCCTGTTAGGGGTTCACATGTCCCCCAAACTGATCAAGATCAGACAGACTGTGAAGCACCCCACCCCCACCCCCCCGCCCCACAACCCCGTGGAACACGAACCATCGAATCTAACAGACTGCCCAGAAGGCTTGGGTGAGAGCAGGGCCTTCTGACAATGCACCAGGGGCCCCAGCAGAGTCCCTGCACAAACTCTGTCCTCTGGTGGGCAAGAGCATCTCACAGGGGGTGCAGCCAGCTGGGCAGACTAGTTTCTGGAGCACACAGGGGCTGCCCAGATGTAGTTTCGGGGTACACAGAAGGCTGCCCGGATGAGGTTCCAGTGAGTACAGAGAGGCACACAGACACTATCTGGAGCACACAGTGGCAGGGTGCACCATTCGGGATCCAGGGCACACATAGGGGGCCATGCTATTGTGCCTCACGTCCTCGGGTGCACACAAGGCTGTGCACGGAAGTAGTTTCTGGTCACACAGGGGTGCCTGGGGGCAGTTTCTGGAGCACCGGGGGTTTGTTAAAGGAAGGTATTTTCTGGTTCGTACAGAGTAACGCCTGGAGGTCATTTCTGGTGCACGAGGGGATACAGGAGCATAGTTTCTAGTTCGTGTCGGGGTAGGGAGGCGAGCGGGGTAGTGCCCGGACGTCCTTTCTGGTGCACACAGGAGCTGCCCTGACGTAGTTTCAGGGAACACCGGTTGCTTCCCGCATGTCGTTTCCATGAGTACAGAGAGGCTCAGGGGCGCAGTTTCTGGAACTCAGAGGGCGTCTGGACACCAATCTGGTTCTGACGAACAGATAGGGGCATACTGTAGTGCTTCAACGTGTCCACTGGAGAGCACACCAACATGCTTTCTGGTGCAAACCTGGGCGCCTACAGAAGTAGGTCCCACGTGCACAGTGCCGTCCACAGATGTGGTTTCGGGTGTACACAGGAGTTGCCCGGAGGTAGTTTCTGATACACACAGGAAGTGCCCGGACACAGTTTCAGGATCACACAGAGGGATGTAACGACCTGATTCCCGCACAGATATAGAGGCATGCTGTTGTGTCTAACATGTCCACAAGAGGGCGCACCAACATGCTTTCGGTACACACGTGGGTGCCCACAGACATAGTTTGTGCGCCAACCGTGGGGGAGAACGGATGTGGTTTCTGGTGCACATAAGGGGTTGCCCAGACGTTTATGATGCACACAGGAAGTGCCCGGAGGTTATTTATGATACACAGGAAGTGACCGGACGTATACCTGAGCATAGACTGTAGCATGATGTCGTGCCTAACGTGTCCACAGGAGGGCGCACTGACATGCTTTTGATGGACACCTGAGTGCCCAGAAACTGGGTTTCTGTGCCCGCAGTGGGGGCGAACTGATGTGGTTTCTGGCGTACACAAGGGATGCCCGCACGTTGTTTCTGATGCACATAGAGCGATGCAACAGTATGATTGCTATGCCATGTTGTGCCTAAAATATCCACAGGAGGGCGCCCACCAGAAACCTGGTTTCTGCATGAACGCTGGGGGGTGAATGGATGGGGGTTTCAGGTGCAGATAAAAGGGTGCCGGAATGTTTATGATACGCACAGGAAGTACCAAGACTATATATGACACACACAGGAAGTGCCCGGAGATTATTTACGATGGACACAGGAAGTGACCGGACGTTGTTTCTGGAGCACACAGGAAGTGCCTGGATGTATTTTTGTACATATATAGCGGCACGCTCTTTTTGTACATATATAGCGGCACGCTCTTGTGCCTAACGTGTATACAGGAGGGCAAAGGAACACGCTTTTAGCACACGCGTGGGTACTCGTAGACCTGGTTTCTGTGCCCACAGTGGGGGAGAACGGATGTGGTTTCTGGTCCACGTAAGGGAGTGTGCGCAGCACGTTGTTTCTGATGCATAGAGAAAGTGCCCGGACGTTGTTTCTGATACACCCGAGGTGATGTAACAATCTGATTCCTGAGCATATATACAGTGTTATGTTGTCATGCCTAATGTGTCCAGAGGAGGGTGCACCAACATGATCTTGGTGCATAAGTGGGTATCCACACTTAGTTTCTGAGTCCAGAGTAGGGGGTGAACGGATGTGGTTTCAGGTGAACATAAGGGGGTGCCGGGACCATTATTTTTTATTCGCACAGGGAGTACCTGGCCAGTTGTTTCTGATACACACAGGAAGTGCCCTGACTTCCTGCATTCCTGCCTATACATATAATGGCGTGCAGTTGCGACTAACATGCCCACAGGAGCGCGCGCTAACATGGTGTTGGTGAGCACATGGATGCCCACAGACCTGGTGTCTGTGCCTACATTGGAGGCGAACGGATGTTGTTTCTGGTGCACATAAGGACCGGGGTGCCCGGACGTAGTTTCTGAGGAACATAGGAAATGCCCGGATGTAGTTTCTGGAGCACACAGTTAAGTTCAGTTCAGTAGCTCAGTCGTGTCCGTTTCTTTGTGACCCCATGGACTGCAAGACGCCAGGCTTCCCTGTCCATCACCAATTTCAGAGCCTACTCAAACTCATGTCCATTGCGTCAGTGATGCCATCCAACCATCTCATCCTGTCTTTCCCTTCTCCTGCCTTCAATCTTTCCCAGCATCAGGGTCTTTTCCAATGAGTCGGTTGTTTGCATCAGGTGGTCAAAATATTGGAGTTTCAGCTTCAGCATCAGTCCTTCCAATGAATATTCAGGACTGATTTCCTTTGGGATGGACTGGTTGGATCTCCTTGCAGTCCAAGGGACTCTGAAGAGTCTTCTCCAACACCACAGTTCAAAAGCATCTTTGGCGCTCAGCTTTCTTTATACTCCAGCTCTCACATCCATACATGACTACTGGAAAAACCGTAGCCTTGACTAGACAGACCTTTGTTGATAAAGTAACGTCTCTGAAGAAGGAATTCATAGGGCCTGGACTCCATCTTAGGCCTGTTCGTGCTGATCATGTTCGGCCACCTCTCTAATGGACTCTGAACTCTGTGCTTAGTGCCTGTGGAAATGACAATAGAAGAATAAGACCCCCTCTGGACAGGGTAATCTTGAAGATTGTATCCAGGTTACTCATCACCTAAAGAAAAAACATACACTGATCCCCCTACCTCCCGACAGGTCATAAATTTTTTTCTGTAACCTCGGGCTTATTGATTACTGACTGAAATGTAACCTCGGGCTTATTGATTATTGACTGTTTGAACACATAACACATGAATGATGGGGTTATTGTGATTGTATTTACCTTTACTTTGTTTATGTAAGTCACAAGGAAATTGAGTGGTGGGTTCAGACACGTACACATGGGGTATAAAAGATTTTCACAAATGCTGGTCGGGGTTCTTGGCTAAGAGGAGACTCTGCCTTGGGCCCGCCGGTGTAATAAACTGCACTTCACTATCTGCATCGTCCTTCTGAGTGAGCTTGTTTCCCGGAACGCGTGGCTATAACATCTCTGCTTTTTAATATGCTGTCCTGGTTGGTCATAGCTTTTCTTCCAAGGAGCTAGCGTCTTTTAATTTCATGGGTGCAGTCACCATTTACAGTGATTTTGGAGCCCCACAAAATAAAGTCTGTCACTGTTTCCATTGTTTCCCCATCTATTTGCCATGAAGTGATGGGACTGGATGCCATAATCTTACTTTTCTGAATGTTGAGTTTTAAGCCAACTTTTTCACTCTCCTCTTTCACTTTCATCAAGAGACTCTTTAGTTCTTGGCTTTCTGCCATAATGGTGATGTCATCTGCATATCTGAGGTTATTGCTATTTCTCCTAGCAATCTTGATTCCAGCTTGTGCTTCGTCCAGCCCGGCATTTTGCTTGATGTATTCTGCATATAAGTTAAATAAGCAGGGTGACAGTATATAGCCTTGACATACTTCTTTCCTGACTTGGAACCAGTCTGTGGTTCCATGTCGTGTTTTAACTGTTGCTTCTTGACCTGCATACAGATTTCTCAGGAGGCAGGTCAGGTGGTCTAGTATTCCCATTTCTTGAAGAATTTCCCACAGTTCGTTGTGACCCACACAAAGGCTTTGGCACACAGAGGTACGCAACAATTTGATTCCTATTCGCATATACAGTGTCATGCTGTCGTGCCTAACCTGTCCACAGGAGGGCGCACCAACGTGCTTTCAGTGCACACGTGGGTGCTCACAGACCTGGTGTCTGTGCCCACTGTGGTGGCAAAAGGATTTGGTTTCAGGTGCACATAAGGGATTCCGAGGTTGTTTCTGATTCACAAAGGAAATAATAGGGACGTTATTTATGAGGCACACAGGTAGTGCCCGGGGGTTTCTGATGCACAAAGGAAGTGACCGGAAGTAGTTTCTGAAACATAGAGTTGCAACAATCTGATCCGCGCGCATACAGTGGCATCCTGTCGTCCCTAACGTGTGCACAGGAGGGCGCACCAACATGCTTTTGTTGCACAGGCCGGTGCCCACATACCGGGTTCCCGCACCCACAATGGGGGAGCAAGGATGCGGTTTCTGGTGCACGCAAGGGCGTATCCGGATGTAGTTTCTGGTCACACAGGAACTGCCCGGAAGTAGTTTCTGCAGCTCACAGGCGGCAGCCTGGATGAGGTTTCAGTGACTACAGACGAGCTGATGGATCTAGTTTCTGGAGCGCACTGCGGGCGGAGTGCACTATTCTGGTTTTTGGACATACACAGGGGCATACCGTCGTGCCTCACGTGTTCATGGGGTAGGGAGCGGCGCACCAACATGCTTTCTGGTACACATTTGGGGACCCACAGAGGTGGTTCCCACACCCGCTGTGAGGGCGCACAGGTAAGGTTTCTGGTGCACAGAAGGGGGCACCAGGATGCAGTTTATGGAACACCGAGGGGTTGAGGACCGTGTTTTCTGGTTCGCACAGAGTGGTGCCCAGAGGTAGCTTCTGGTGTACACAGAGGGTACAGGAACATAGTTTCTGGTTTATACAGTGCGGGGTGCTCGGACATAGTTTCTGTAATACACAGGAACTGCCCCGATGGAGGTTTGTGAATACAGGAGGGACACGAACATCGTTACTGGAGCACGTGGGGCTGCGGCGGGGTGGACCAATAGGGTTCTGGCGCACACGTAGGGGCATGCTCTGGTGCTTCACGTTGTCCATACGGTGTACACACGGGAGCCCACAGTGGGGGTGCACGCAGGAAGTGCCTGGGCGCAGTTTCTAATGCACATAGCACGGTACCCAGAGGTGATTCCTGTGAGCTCAGGGGTGTAAACACAGTGGCCATCCAGGTCAGAGAAACCAGAGGGCCTGTCCCAGACGGGGTTGGAGTAGTTTTCTCAGGTGGTTCCTGGGTAATTTAGAGGCCTGAGGTGAGGAATGCTCATACATAAAAGTATACCAATGTTGTGCACTAGGTTTGCAATTTTAATAGCAGTTTAAAATTATTTCAGGGTAAAATCGTAAAGAAACTGGATCCTATCGAGTCGGACTGAGCAGGGCTTGGGAATCTCACTCCTCACACTACCCACCTGCCTGCTTCAGGAACGCATTAGCCTATTATTGGGGCTGGATCACACGACAAGGGTCCCCACCTCAGGCACACACCCCCATCCTCCCCACTCCCGCCAGCCACTGAAGCAAAGATGGAAACGGTTCTCAGAAGTCAATCTTTTTACTCAGAACAGCATTTCAGGAAAAGGCAAGCTTTGCCGGCTGCCCTTTGATGAGTAGCCTCTGCCCCAACTGTGTGTCCCGGTGGGGCTCCACACCCTCTGGGGACACACTTGGGACCCTCTCTGGATCCCCAGTACGTGGGAGCCCCAAGGGATGATGAGAGTGTAAGGCGAGGTGGTCATCACAGAAAAAAAACCACTCTTGACCCCCTGTCTCTCTAGTCTTGCACCACTGTCTATCTTACTGTACAGAACACCTGTGACCTCCAAGTCCTGGAGGAATGAAATGCAGTGAGCCTCGGGAAAGCTCTCCCACATTTCTGTCCACAAGAGCCATCACTGTGAGGATGGCTGGTCCGAGGCCTCTGGTCAGCACTGATCACCAGTGCTCTCCAGCTGACACTTCCTGTCTACTGTTCCTTGTCTTTTGGCAAAAACAAAAACAAAAAACCCTGGGAGCTTCAGGAAAACAAAGTAAACCTTAGGAATTGAAGAAACAGAAACGTGCAGCCTGTCTGAAGCTCCTCTCAGGCTCCCACACGTCATCCGAAGCAGTGCTGCCAGGGGCCCAACTGTGGCTCTCCTATCAGCCACGGTGTGGGCTCACCATGCAGCAAGAGCCAGTCAGGGGAGGCACCCTGTTACTACAATTATGGGAAAAATGTCCCCCCAGGAGAGGGAAGAGCCTGAGCCCATCCAGCGGCAGGATAAGGTTCCAGCTGGAGCAGGGAGCCTGGGGGTCGGAGGGAGCTGGCAAAGGGAGCCGCCCTGACCCCGGCTGGCTGACTGCTCCCCATGCGTCTGCCATCATAGAGTCTGAAGGCCCCCATATAAATGTGGAGACCACTGGCCAGTCCCTGTGAATTTCTTAGCATGTGGTGGATGGAGGGAGCCTGCAGACTGCCCAGCTGGTTGGCCCAGAGTCACAGAAATTACCCACAGAAGTCAGAAGTTTGTGCAAACTCACCCTGCAGGGCACAGACCCACGCCCACACTCAGACAAGAGAAGAGTCCCAGGGCTGGCAGGTGAGAGGCTGAGAGCAGCACCAGTGCTGCCGCAGGCTATAGGCTCGCTTGGCAGAAAGGCCAGACCAGAGGGAGGGGGTGGAGGCGGCCTTCCCAGCCTTCCCCCAGGAGGCCAGGAAGGGGCACTGGTGTGGGCTCTGCTAATTCCTCAGGGCGGCCAACCTGCAAACAACAGGATCCTCTGAGGCCCCGCAACAGCTTCCTCCACCTCTTCCAGGCCATCCTAGTTGCTTTCCTCCCCTTCTACGATGAGCTACCTGATACCCCCCACCCCAATGCATACATGGGGGTCCGGGTTTCTGCGCCCCTCTCAGCGCCCTGCCCACCTCCGGGACAGCTGGTCTTCCTGGCTGCGCACGGAGCTCTCGCCCACAGCAGAGGCACCCTCGGGCAGCTGGCTGAGCTGGTCCAGCACCTCCAGGCCGTTCTCCTCCGCGATCTGCAGGATGAGGCTGTCCACCTGCTCCTGTGGCGTGGTCAGCGTGGTGGCCGAGCTCATGGAGTCCTCCATCACCTGGGGGTCGAGTGCTGGGCAGTCAGGGCGCCCTGGGGCTCCCTCTGTCCCTCCAGCCGCTTCTGGCGCTCTCCCCAGCGCACACTCTCCAGAGTGCTGGGCCCAGGGCACAGCTGCCTGCAGGGCACCCACCCCGGCCCCAGGCCCCCTCTCCCCTGCTGGACCTCCGTGGGCTGGTCTGGACTCCACACAAGGAACCAGGCTCCCGGGGGTGACTGTCCCAGGGGGAGGGAGGGAGCAGACGCGGCCATCACCGGCACACCTGGGTGCACGTACCGATGTGTGTACATCCAGGTTCTGCACCTGCTGCTCGAACCTGTCCATCACCGCAGAGACCTTCTGCAGGTCCATGGTGCTGAGTGCCCGGTCCAGGGCTTTGGTCACCTGTGCCATGTTCTTGGTCACCTGGCAGAGGCAAGAGTGAGGAGGTGGGCAGGGCCCTCAGGCCCCATGGGTCCCTGCATGGCACGTCCCTAGATGATGCTGTCGATGGAAGAACGGACAGGAGGAGACCCAGGCCATAAACACTTAAGAGCTTTTGGGGCGTGTCTCACACTCGGGCGCCTGCCTGACTGTAGAGAGGGAATCCTGGGGTGACCCCTGTCCCAGCTGCACCCTCAACTCTGCCAGCAGAAGCCAGCCGCATCCCCTAACCAAGCACTTACCCCCTTCATGGTCACGGCTGTCTGCACCTTAGAGGCCACGGCATCCACGCGGGACGCCATGCGGAGCCAGTTCACACCTTCGTTCTTTTTGCGGATGGCGTTCTCAGCATACACACGTGCACACTCTACATTCTTCTGCTGAAGGGCCTGAAATTCAGGAGGGAGATGCCAGCTGGGGTCCTGTCCTGGGGCTCTGTCTGCTGGTGGGGGTTGGCCCCTTCTCAGCCTCTCCCCAGGGCTTCGCCTCAGAAATGTCTTAGGAGTGAGGGTGTCTAGGACCAGGGCCCCAACCGGCCCCCAAAGAGGATCAGACAAAAAGCCAATCCCAAAGACCATGGCCGCCTTTCCAGGTCTCCTCTCCCACTGCCATGCCCAGTCCCCTCAGCTCCTCCTAGGTCACACATACCATCTGTCCACCTGGAAGAAGCAGAACTGGAAAGGCCAGCATGGCCAGTGCTGACCCTCTTGGGGACAAGGCTTCAGACTGCATGGTCGGCTGCGTTTCCTTTCTTCCCCAGGGTGCCAGGTCACTCAGACCGGCCAAAACCTCAGGAGCTACTACAGCCACTCAACAGCTGTAACCAGTGGCTGCAAGCAAGTCCCCTAAGAGCGTGGGCGACCCCAGAAGCCTCCAGCCTCGCCCCGCCCCACGGAGGGTCTGAGCACAGGACCAACAGGACAGCCTGGCCGGCATCAGGGCCCACACTCACCTTCTTCACCTTGGCCTGCTCTGCCTTGGAGTCCTTCTCTGCCTTCTTGGCCAACTTCTCCAGCTGCTTCGCCGTGAACTGAGGTAAGGAGGCCGGGTCACCGCAGCAGCCTGCCTAGCCCTCTCCCCGCCCTCCTGGGCCTCAAGTCCCCCCGAGGGACTGCTGCCTCTGCTGGACAATCTGCTCCCCTCCCAGCATCCTGTCTATGGGCTGTGCCTGCAACTGCCTTCCCTCCACACACAGGCTGGCTGCTGGGGCCTCGGCCCCACCTTCCAGCCTATTCCACAGAACAGCAGCTGGAGGCCTGTTGAGAAACTGCCCACAGGCCTCAGCAGCATAAAGCCCTCCCTCTCTGACCTCCTCCTGCCGTCTGGCTGTGAAGCGAACAGGTCAATGCCTTGGTGTCTGGGCCTCAGGCTGATGTGTGCCCTGCTCCCATGGTCTTGCCCATTAGGTCACCAGCTCCCTAACTGCAGGCTCATGGCCACAGGGCGCTCTCTCCAAAGTCAACCCACTTCCTGGTCATCAAACTCAATCCTGAGAAGCCTTTAAATCAACATCTGCATCGCCTGACCCTCGGACCATTCTCTCTTCCTGCACTGTCCAGTCCAGTAGGCACTAGACACATGTGGCTATTTAAGTTTAAATTACTTAAAATTAAGTAAAAGTAAAAAATCAGTTCCTTGGTCCTGGGAGCCCCACTCCAGGTGCCCAGTGGGGCTGGTGTCAGATGTCGCTGTGCAAAGCTACCTGAGCTCGGTGCAGCCCTTCTCCTGCCCCACCCACCAGGGCCCCAGGTCAGCAGCTCCGTGGACTCTTGTCCTCTGCTTGCTGTGTCCAGCCTTGCCCGGGCTCCACCCACCCCATGCATGGCATGAAGTACACACCGGGCCACCATTTACTGCTGCTACATCCATTCCTTTGGCCAGGTGCCCTAGGACCCACCAGTCAGCTCCAACATGGAGCCCATGGCATTACCTCGCACACCTCAGCCCCCTGGTCAGAGCGGTCCCCAGGCCTCTGCTGACTAGAAGCTGGCAGGGAGAAGGCTCAGGTGAGCCAGGGGAACAAGTGGCCTCCCAGAGGCCAGCAGTGTCAGTCTCAGCTAGTGTCACTCAGGATTTCCCGTTGTAGAAAAAAGGCTTCTTGTGTGTCTACCTCCCGTCCTCCATTCCTCAGGGAAAAATCCAGATTGTCCTGACCCGGGAATCTGGTCTGGAGGCCCCAGGGCTGAGCCAGTGCAGCTGCTACAGTCAGGACCAGACAACCTCACTCCCTTGTCCTTCAGAGCCTGCGTGGGTGTTCCCTCTGAGGGACTAAGGAACTCTGACAGAGCCTGCCAACAACACCGCAGGCAGGAGGGACGCTCGCCGCCAGAAAGAATGCTGTCCCATGTGTGACTCTGAAGGATGTGAGGCCACCATTTTAAACACCACATGGAACATTTACAGGAAGCACACACAGTCGCCCTCACAGACGAGTCCAAGTGACCCACTTCTACTCAGCCCAAGAAAAGCCAGCAAGGCGTGTCCCTGACCCCTTGGTCATCAGTCTGGCTGAGCACTGTCCCAAGTGTGACTCGTACCATCTGTCCCCACTGACAACCACCGGGACAGAGTCAGGGTGAAAGGCTGATCAGCACATACCTTCAGCTGGAACAGGGTGTCTGCAAAGAGAGACGATTAAAAGACGGTGAGGAATGGACAAGCAGCACTCCTAGTCAGCTGATGGGGTCACTACCTCCCCTGAATGTGAAAAGCTGGCATAGAACTGGGGCCTGCAGGGAGGCCCACTCACACCAGCTTGGCACCTTCTTAGCCACAAGGCTTAGGCAATCAGAGTTTCCCTGACCCTCCGACACCTCTAGGAAACACCTGGACAGCACCAGCTGACCTTAAGGGTATGAGCGTGGCCCACAGTGAAAACTCAGTATGGTCTGTAATCAGTGCAGCTTTACAAAGGACCCTTGGGAGTTCTCCCCAATCTAGTAAGGTTTACTACTTGTTGTTCAGTTGCTAAGTCTTGTCTGACTCTTTGCAACTCCATGGACTGCAGCATGCCAGGCTTCCCTGTCTTTCACTGTCTCCCAGAGTTTGCTCAAACTCACGACCATTGAGTTGGTGGCGCTATCTAACCATCTCATCCCCTGCCACCCCTTCTCCTTTTGCCCTCGATCTTTCCCAGCCTCATGGTCTTTTCCAGTGAGTTAGCTCTTCACATAGGTGGCCAGAGTACTGGAGCTTCAGCTTTAGCATCAGTCCTTCCAATGAACATTCAGGGTTGATTTCCTTTAGGATTGACTGGTTTGATCTTGCAGTCCATGGGACCCTCAAGAGTTCTCCAGCACCACAGTTCACAAGCATCTTCAGTGCTCAGCCTTCTTTATGGTCCAACTCTCACATCTGTACATAACTACTAGAAAAACCATAGCTTTGACTAGAAGGACTTTTGTTGCCAAAGTGATGTCTCTACTTGTTAATACGCTGTCTAGGTTTGTCATAGCTTTTTTTCCAAGGAGCAAGCGTCTTTTAATTCTGTGGCTGCAGTCACCATCTGCAGTGATTTTGGAGCCCAAGAAAATAGTACTTGACAGTCTGTTTTTCATGGATAAAGACAGCAGGGTAATGATTCTTAAGTTGAAAAAGAGCTGGCCCACAGAGACCACTCTCCATGGGAGCTGCCATTTCTGAGCCATCAAATCTGCAGTGATGAACTGGAGACGTGCATGTGCACACGTGTTACTGGCGAAGTCCCTTGGTATCTGAATTTGCCACTCACCCAAACTCAAGAGCTAGGTAGCTTTGGGTTCATCTTAAAACTATCTCAGTGTATCCCATTCCTAAATTTGGGAAATGATTCTTGAAAGGGTTTTCCACACTACCCCAGAATGAAGAAACAAAATCCTGGAACCAGAATCCAGACCCATAAAGGCAGGTGAAGGCTCCCAGCCGAGAGCTCGCCTGGGCCCTGTGCCTCTACCACCCATGAGCGCAGGCCCTGGGCAAGGCCAGGTTGTCCATGCATCTAGAGCAGGTGGCAGGCAGTGTGCTTACTGTGGGGGACAGCAAGGCCATGTTGGGTGTGGCCCAGACCCAGGTGGGAGGGACAGACTCCACAGGGCAAAACCTGGCCCTGGAAAAAAGTGATATGGGAAAACAGACTTCCCTGGGGAGCTGAAGCTGAGTGTGAGGGGCAAAACACAACATGTGTGTGTGCTGGGCGTTGGGGTGGGGTGCCTTCATCTTCTCTCTGAGGCAATCTGTATAGAATTTCCCTCTCGACAATGACATTCCACCTCTTTGTCACACCAGCACTGAAACATTCTAGCAAATGTATCTATCTTCACTTCATCACAGATGCTTCCTGTTCCTAGGCAGAGCAGGGCATAAAGCCCTGAGGTGGTACTGCTGGCAGTGGAGGACCAGACGGACGACCAAGGCGCCTGGGGCCTGCGCCTATACGGACTCCCTCCCAGCCTCTGTTTTCCCATCTGCGGAATGGGATCATACGGTTACTACCTCAAGAACTTCTGTGCCTGTACCTAATGAGGATTTTTTGTCTTCGCTCTGATTTCTCTTGGTAGCGTTCTCGGGGCACTGGTACAACTGCCTCCTTTTCTGGTGCCCTCTGACCCGGAATCCCAGGGCCCAAAAGCCTGATGTCCCTCACCAGTACCGCAGCTTGGTAAGCGGGGGGGGGGGGGCAGGGGCAGCCGGTCGCTGGGGAGAGCCGGGGAAGCGGGCGGGGATCAGAGAAGGGGCTCTGGTATCGGAGTCCTGGGTCGAGGTCCGGGTTATGGGGTCGGGGACTGGGGTCCCGGGTTCAGGCCCCGGAGTCCGGGATCGGGTTTCAGGGTCTGGGATCGAGGCCAGGGGCGCCTGCCTGAGCCCCACCCGCGGGAAAGGCGGCCCCGCCCCGTGCAGTCCCGGAAGGCGGCGGCCTCTCACCGTCCATGGCTAGTCCGGCAGCGGCGGGCCTGCGAAAGGCGGACCGACAAGATCTTCCAGCGGCGTCAACGGAACCGACCGCGGCTGGCGAGCTGACGAGAGGGCGGGTGGGCACTTCCGGTCGTACCTATTTCCGGCGGCGGGGCGCTATCGCGAGAGGACGAGCTGGTTCCGCGGGCGGTGGTGTTGCCGTGGTGACCGCGCGGGCTTGGGTGGCAGCTGTCAGGCGTCTGTGAGTCAGTGGGCAGGGCCCCCACTGAGGTGCAGGGGCTGGGACTGACGCTGGTGGGGGCTGGGGGCGGTGGGCTCACCTATGGGCCTTTCCAAAAGCAAACGCAAACTCGAGAAAGGTAAAGGGCTGGTGGCCCGCGGTCTTCCCGGCGCGGCCCCGCCCCCGTAAAATCGGGTCCTCTCTGAGAACGGTGCCTCGGGGACCTTTTCATCCGGGGAAATACCCACATGTAGGGAAATGGAGTGCCCCAAGTCTTTCAGGCTATCTTATTTCATTCCGACCAGAGCAGGCAACTGAAGGATGGGGTCCACGGCCCAGACTCAGTAAAATAGGTCCAGTTAATTGCACATGTATTTTCAGATGAGGAGTCGAAGACCCGGCGCACTTATTTAGTCTCAAAGGCTGAGCAAAGGCAGGTGAACAGACCTTCACAAGGGTCCAAGATGCCTCCAGACACCAAGCCTGCGGAGAGCTTCCGTGAGGAGAAAGGGGCAGCTAAGCGGCAGAGGCCTTCATCTGAAGTGGGAGGTAGGACACTCCAGGAACCAGACGTGTATTTGAGGATGGGGCGCACAGGAGCCTGCGGTGGGGTGCTAGTAGCAGGGGGCGTGCCCTGATGATGGAGAAGGTTTGGGGACCTTTATCTAGGGGATAAATATGAGAGTTCTTGGTGAAAAATGTAATAAGTTTACATTTAAGTTTAATGTAATTGGTTTTAAGTTCCCAAGTGGTAGCTGCATAACACACAGCAAGGAGGGCCAAGATATGTGCAGACCCAAACCAGCCTGCAGTCCTGCGGAGGGCTGCACACCTTTGGCCCCACTGCCACTCCCTCCTCATTCCACAGACTGAGCAGCTACCTTGGGGGGGCGGGGAGAGTAGGAAGTAGTGGGGCTGTGGCAGGGGGAATTGCTGTCTGACAGGATGTGGGGGCAAAGAGAGGAGCCAGGGTGATGGGCTTTGGGGACCATGAGAATGGATGGCCAGTGCATCAGACAAGGAAGGACAGGAGGAGAGAGAAGCTGGGCACGGAGCTTCACACCGAGGCCCCTTTGGGGTCGTCAAGGGCAGGAGACCGTTTGAGAGGAGCACGTTGGCCATGGGAGCAAGGCCTGGACTTCAAATTCCAATTCACGAGCTCTTACATAAGGCAGGAAGGGCCAGAGTCCTAGGGGGAGGTTTGGAAAGTTGCTGCCAGTCTGTCAGGAAGCTTTTGGCTGCCAGTCACAGAAGAGCTTTACTGACGAGGGGCTCAGAGTCCTCCAAGTAAAGGAGAGGTCAGAGGCTGGGCCCTGGGCTTGGCAGCATCCAGGATTGTGTGTTCACACTTGGCCACCCTCAGTGTCCGCAGTCCCCAGAGGGCTGGACAGGTCTCAATGGCATGCGCACAGATTGTCTCGTTTGTGAGTTGCATTACCTTGCTTCGTATTAGCAGGGGAACAGTCCCCCAGAGGCCTGCGTGCCTAGATCTCCAGGATGAGCTGGGCCTGTGCCAGCAAGGAAAGGTGCGGACATGTGTGTCACATCCTCAGTTTGGGGGCAGAATGAGGATGGAGTTCCCAGAAAGCAGATGAAGAGTGCTGTCACACGTAACATGCCCCTGGTACATACTGTCCTGAGTAGCATGCCCCAGAGCAGATGTGAGTGAAAGAAGCCAGGCACAGATCCTACTCTGCTTACATGAAAAGTCCAAGAAAGTCAACTCCATATGGAAGGAGCCTGGGCCAAGGGTGGGCACAAGGGCTCTTCAGAGAATGATGGAAATAGACTTAAAAACTCAGTCAATGGGTGCCCAACTTTGAAAATTTACTAAATTCCATTGAATTGTATGCTTTACACAGGTAAGTTTCATGGTTTTTAAATTATGCTGAATCAAGTTGTTAGGAGAGGAGAACTTGTTGGCAGTGTTGAATGCTGCAGAGAGGTGGAGTAATCCCAGGGAACACTATTGAATGAGACCAGCTATTGGACTTGGTGGCCTTAGTGGGAACCAGAAGTGAGGACAGATACCTGGTTTGCCAGGAGGACCACCTCAAGAAGGGCAGGAGCATTTTCTTGTTCACATTCTTTTTTAAAAAATAACAGTTTTTATTTATTCATTTATTTGGCTGTTCTGGGTCTTAGTTGTGGCATGTGAGATTTTTAGTTGTAGCATATGGGATCTAGTTCCCTGACCAGGGATGGAACCTGGGCCTCTGCCTTGGGAGCACAGAGTCTTAGCCACTGGACCACTATTTGAGTTTTAAAGTTGAGGAATTTCCCTCTTATATTTGAAAAAATGAAAGTTAACCTAATACCGTAAAAGCCTTAGAGATATGATGAGTTCTACAAATAAAAAATTCTGTATATTATACAATTAATAAAAGTGGGCTTTACTACTGTTGAATGATTGCTGGGCTAGCGTCAGGGGAGGCGCACTGACTGGAACAGGGCCCTTGGGAGCTCTGTGGGATGCTGGAAAGTTCTGCGTCTCATTTGGATGTGGGAAACTGCAGCTGAACACTTAAGAACTGTGCATTGTGTCTGGTGTGAAGTATGCCTCAGAAAACATGGAATGGAATACACACGAGTCCTTGACTCTTAGAGCTGCACCCCCAATATTCTGAGCATAAATGTATGTGCTGGATGGAGATTTGCTGCCGGGTGAAGGAGTGCACGTGTTTTCACAGATACTGCTTCCCTCCCTCCCCACAGGTTCTGTGATGTGATCTCAATGCTCCTCCCACCTGGGGGGGTCTCCATCCCCTCTCGAAACCTCTGCGGGTCTGACATTGTCTTGTAACCAGTAGAGCGGCTGAAGTGACTTCCGGACTGGGTGGTAAAGGGTGGCAGGGTCTGGCAGGCTCACCTGGGGGCTGGCTGTGTGGCGCTGGCCGTTGGGGAGGCCATGGCGGAGCAGCAGTTGCACAGCCCGTCCCACCCGGGTGCTGGGCATGTAAGTGACGAGCCTACAGTGACTGTAGCTGAGCTGCCACACAGCCTGGTGAGAGGGTGTCCACTGTGGCCAGCCCAGTTGAGCCTTCAGACAGCATTTGACTGTAGCCTCTGGGAAACCACAGTGATAACTGTCCAGCTGAGCCTTTGCTGAATACCTGACCCATAAAATGGTGAGAAAGTGGTTATTCCCAGCTGGTTAGGTCAGGCTGAGTTGCTACCCAGCAATGTAGTAACCAGAACACAGGTAAGTAAGTGCTGCGGTGGAAACCAGGTGTGACTGGGGTTTGCAGTTGTGGCAGCTTGTGATGCAGATGTATTGTACTGTGCTCGCTTCTCGCTGCTTCTGTCCGTACTTCAAATTTAGCATTAAAAACTCACAAACATACATTATAGAGACTAAGGCACCACAAGTTGGCAGTCAGCCAGTTCCAAAATGCTGCAAAATCTTCTGAAAAAATAAATAACCCCAACTTTTCTACAAATAAATGACTTGAAGAAAAGGTGTTGTCTTATAGATCTGATCAGGTGGCCATCACAAACACCATGGGGTGTGGACTTGCTTGGGGATCCAGTGATTAAGAGTCCACACTTCACTGCACACAGAGTGGGTTCAATCCCTTCTCAGGGAACTAAGATGCCACATACCCAGGGGAAAAAAGCAAATTCTATGGGCTTGGTTTAAACCACAGACCTCATTTCTCATTCTACTGCAGCCTGGGGAGGCCCCCTATCTGGCTTTGTTCCTGTGAGGATCCCAGACAGCTGTCTGATGGCTGTGTCCTCACTCGGCCAGAGGAAGAAGGTTGTGGTCCCCTATTCCTCCTAATCCCTTCCTGAGGGCTCCACCTTCATGACCTCATCTAACTCTGATTCCCGAAGGCCCCACTTCCAAATACCATCACATCAAGAATCAGGCCTTCAACATATGATTTGTCGGGGGGACACCGACTTTCAGTCCACAGCAGTTACTAGGAGATTTGAGAGACCTATCAACAAAAAGCAGTGTTTGGATCTGGGCTAAGTTATTCTTGAGATAATCAAATTGGGTATTAGATGATAATAAAAAGTCAGTGATAATATCCTTAGATGTGACAGTGCCATTGTGGTTATGCTAAAAAAAAAATCCTCATCTGACAGAAATACTGTACTGTATTATCAACTATTAAAAAATATGTGAAAAACCAGTTTGCAAAGATTTACATGCTGCATTTTATTTATGTAACATTTTCCAATGACAAAATGATAGTGATGAAGACAGACTAGGGACTGCCAGGGGTTGGGATTGGGGGTGGTGGGGCGTGACTGAAGTGTGGCAGGAAGACGGGCCTTGTCCTGTGTCTGGATCTGGTGGCGGGTACAGGTGATCACATGGCTCAGAATACTCACTGCACTGCAGTCGGCCCTGTTCTACTGTCGTCACCTGAGTTGAGCATATGTTATGCTGCCTAAGGTGAGTCACCTGAGCCACAGGGCAATTGACAAGGGTGCAGGGAGCTCTCTGGGCTACTTGTGCAGCTTTCTGTGAATTGATAATGTCAAAGTAGAACGTTGTAAAAGACATCAAAAGTTATAATAATTAAAATAACGTGGCTCCCATATAAGAAGAGCAGGTCAGTGAAATGGGAAACAGACGAGTGACTGTATGTATCGATGTCACCATGTCTACATATAATTAGATAAAGCTGGCACCAAACTCAGGTGGGAAAAGGAAGGCTTGTATGGTAAACTGTGCTAGGAAGATTCCTTAACATTTTAAGAGAAAATGTAAGGTGGACTGTAACCTCCTGTTGTATGCTCTGATAAATTCCAGATGGGTTGAGTGAATATAAAAAGTGACTACATGTACATCAACTCTACTTAAAATTTTTAAAAAGGTAGACTGACTATAAACTGATACAGGCAACTCAAAGGGGAAAGGAAAAGAACAACTAGTACCATCTTCCAGATGACAGTGTGTGGTCATCTAAAAAAAAAAATTTCCTTGCTGGAAAAAAAAAGGGTGACTACAAAAAATAAGATGTACATTTTATTCTAATTCCTCAATTGGCAACATCTTTCTAAACCTCAGAGCAAAGATGTTACAGATAATATTGAAGGATTTGACTATATTAAAAAGTAAAACATCTCCCCAGCCCTGTATAAACAAATGTAAAACAAATAATGGTAAGCTCAAAAAATATTTATAACAGAAACAAGAGGTCAAAGAATAACACATGATAGGTCCAGAGCCCAGACACGTTGTGGCTGGAAGTTAGATTGAAGGCATCTGGTAACATGGGAGGTGGGGTTCAGAGGCCCCCAGATCCCAGTTCTGTGAACAAGGCTGTAAGAGCCCATGCCCTTATGTGTGGTCAGAGCCTATGAGAGGGATGGGGGAGGCTTCTGGGATCAGATTAGTAACCTTTGGTATTGACTTAACCCAAACGGAGCTTTTCTGGAGCATGCCTAAGCTCATCAGAGAAGCCTTTGAAAAAGATGAAAGCATCAGAGAGGTGGCTGTGAAGCAGTCAGCTCCCGTGGTTTGAGAGTCGCCAGCCAGCAGGGAGACAATGCTTTGGCCCACAAAGAAATGAATTCTGCCTACAACCTGAGTGGCTGTGGAAGGTCTCAGGTTCAGATGAGGACACAACTGGGCTGACAGCTGAACCGTAGGCTGGACTCCAGACCCAATGGAGCCCGTGGTGATGTGTGTGCTGTTTTACATTGGCCACTAAAATGTAACTTGCACGCAGTAACTGAAAAATAGTATAAGTTGTGTGCATTGCTGCTGCTGCTGCTGCTAAGTCGCTTCAGTCGTGTCTGACTCTGTGCGACCCCACAGACGGCAGCCCACCAGGCTCCGCCGTCCCTGGGATTCTCCAGGCAAGAATACTGGAGTGGGTTGCCATTTCCTTCTCCAATGCATGAAAGGGAAAAGTGAAAGTCAAGTCGCTCAGTCGTGTCCGACTCTTAGCGACCCCATGGACTGTAGCCTACCAGGCTCCTCCGTCCATGGGATTTTCCAGGCAAGAGTACTGGAGTGGGGTGCCATTGCCTTCTCCGTGTGTGCATTAAGAACTGTAAAAAGATTCGTGTTTCTAAACGAAGAAGGTTTAAAACTCTGAGGAAGACGCAAGGAGTCTTGTTTTGGGTTAGAAACCTCAGCGGCGTAACAGTGTTAATTCTCCCTTATTCTAGCAAGTCAGTGTGACACGAGCAAAAGAGCACGGGTCATTTTGAGAACAGAACCAAATTACCCCAAAGGTCATGTGAAAGAGTAACAGTGTAGGGACAGCAGGATGCATCTGGAAAAGTGGATAGAACAGATAGAACCCTCTGACATGTGAACGTGTCTCACAGTGATGAACTCAGTGATGAACATAGTGTCCATCGTGCTCCAGAGGGGCCCCAAGAGGTGCTGTGGTAAAGATGGTGGTGGGGGGAGAGATAGGTAATCTCACTAGACAACTGAGAAAACAAGTATAAAATAAGTATGAAAAGGAAACGAGTGAATGTTTTTACAAGTTTGGAGCCAGGGGGTGCCTTTTCCAGTCTGACAAACTCTACAAGCCATTAAGGAACAGAAGGATGAATCTGTTGCAGAAGGAAGCTATAATAAAAAGGCAGGAGCTATCTGTAACATATTTAATAAATCCCTAACGGTGAGTTTCCCAAATATAAAAAAAGCTCACAAAGAAAGAAAAAGGTAAAAGAAAATGCAGAATGACATTCATTCACAGGAAGATACAGAGGAGGCCCATGATTGAGTGAAGAATGCCCAGCCTCCCGGTGTGGGCTGGAGGGGAAGCCCAGGGCAGCTGGCTGGCGACCATTGGGGGCGAAGTCAGCACTTCCACTGTCATTGTAGCCTTGGAAAAGGTTTAGAAAAACGAAAGAATCAGGAGAGTGTGGAGAAATGTCCCCGGTGATAATCTCTTAGGGAAAATACAAATTAATATAATCTTTATGGAAAGCAATTAGACAATGTTTGCCAACATTTTCCTAGTTAACTTACACGACAGGTAAACCTCCAAAAGTTTGTAAGTACATAAATGCAAGAATGTTCATTACAGCATAGTTTAAACAGAAACTGGAACTAAGCTAAGTTATATTCATCAAAGGGAGCTATTATAGCATGATGGCCCCCACAGTGAACTCTAGGCTTGCCTGTGCTCAGCCGAGGAGGGTGTGGTCACTGCGAGACTCAGTGTGTGGTTCCAGCAGCAAGTGTGTGTGAAGTGTCTGCAAGAAGCAGCATTCCATATGTAGCTTTTAACCAACATGGATTATTTTTAAGTGAAATGTAATCCATTAAGTAGTCTTAATATGTAACATAGCTCAGTTGGTAAAGAATCTGCCTGCAATGCAAGGCAGATTCAATTCCTGCGCTGGGAAAATCCCCTGGAAAAGGAAATGGCAACCCACTCCAGTATTCTTGCCTGGAGAATCTCATGGACAGTGGAGCCTGGCAGGCTACAGTCCACGGCATTGCAAGAGTTGGACACAACTTAGCAACTAAACCACAATATGTAAAAAAGTTTGTGTAAATCGATATGAAGAAATTATCTTAATTCAAAATGTGATGAAATGCACATTGACTTATGATAAAAAGGAGAAGAAAGGATACTCTTGAGCTGAGTGCAGGCGTGGGCCCCTCGGCCGTGGTTAGAACCACGGAAGCCGTGCGTGTGGCACTGGATGTCAGGGCGGCAGCATCTTCCTCGGCTGCCAGCCCTGGGCAGGTGGCATCACTGCTCTGTGCCTCAGTTCCTTTTGTAAAACATAGGTGTTAAAAGGACCCACCTCAGAAACGTGCGGGTCGCTATTCCAGGGCTCAGAGCAATGTCTGGCACAGAATGGGCTGCTGCTTCCTCCTCCAGGTGGCTGAGTTCCTGAGGTGTTAAATGAGGAACAAGCAGGTGACGATGTCTTCTAATTCTGTTCAGGACATGTGTGCACACAGGACACAAAGACCTCTCTGTAGGGCTGAAAAGAGGCCCAAGTGGAGGAGCCACAAACTGGTGACTTCCAGGAAGCAAGCCAGGAGGTGAAGGGTGGAAGCAGTAAGGAGCTTCTGCATTTAAGCTGGTAGCATTTGGTAGTGGTTCACATGCCCTGTGCATTCCTGGAAATTGTAACAAGTTTGAGGAAACACTGTGGCCCCCGGTTCTATAGCACCCCCACTGGTGTTCTATACGGAAAGCTTCCACCCCATTTAGAATCCTATGGAAACTGTGTCTGAACCTTCACCTCTGGGGAAGACCCTGCCTCTTCCAGGTATCTCTCCTGCGTCTGTCTCTGGGCCACCCCACAGCTCAGGCTCTCCATAGGATGGTGGGGGTGCTTCTCCTGTTCTCCTCATGGAGGGGGCGCCTCCAGGATTCACCACCTGCGTGTCTGAGTGGTTACTTGGTTTAAGCTTTGGAATGTTCACTTACGGTTCTGACTGCTTTCAACCTCGCTCATTTCTTTTCCTGAGCCACAAACCTAATTGCTTTGCTCTGGCCCTAACACAGACGTCCTCTGTTTTAGTTTTTTTTTTTTTCCACAGACTTACGAAATGCTTGGATGTTTTCTTCCTTCTAGAGAAACCTGATGTAAATCCAGAAAAGAAGAAGTTTGCCATCCCACAGATCATCATCACCGCACCCTCAAAAGAGACTATGATCAGCTATGGTTCCATGGGAATGCAGGAGCAGGGAACCATTCAGGAACGGGCTGAGCAGGGTCCCTACTCCCGACACAGAAACCCCAGCACAGTAGATGCCTATAACATACAGACCACAGAATAAACAGGCACCCCAGCAGCCATGGGTCCCTCCCTGTGCAGCATCTCAGTGGTGATGGCGGAAGGGTCACCCCATTCTGTGAAAACCTGCAGGTGCCCCTTCAGTCAGCAAGGTTCCCCCAGCTCTTTGAGACCAGCAGGCAGCTTGGCAGAGGGGAAGAGTGACTCTGCTCTGAGAGTGAACATGGGGTGATCATGAGATTAGCCCTGCTGGAACTGGCTGGCTGCATATCTCGATGGAGAGGTAGCAGGCAGCAGCATCTCTTGCAGTTCTGAACTGAACCCTTCCCATTCAGGACAAAAGGGGCGTGGCACAAGCACCCAGCAGTGGAGTGAAGGAGGTGTACCCACCCCTGAACCAAAGATGGGACTCTGAGGTGTCAGGACCCGGAACAGAGAAGGGCTCTTAGCTTGAGTACCACGTGATACGGAGAATGTGGATGCAGCCCCAGCACTGGAACACTGGCTCTGTCAGAGCCACCCTGGGGGAAAGGTGAATTGAGCTGACAACTTCCCCTCTTTCTGGCTGTGTTTGAGGGCTTCTGGTGGGGAGGGGCCATTCGAGGACTCACAGCCTCAGGTGTCCCATCCTCATCAGCAGCCCTCAGGTCAGAGTCCACTCTTCTCTGGGTTGGCTGGAGAGTGTCCTGCCCTGTCTGAGCTTACATGTTTAGTCTGGTGACTGTGTGTGTCAGCTTTCTTCATTCCTGGAATGATCAGCAGCCTGCATACAGGGGGTCTCTGTCTATTGAGGAGGATCATATCTTTTTAGTAGTAAATAGTACAAGTGACTTCCAGTCAATGAGTTTTGATATAACCAGGAAAACAGACATCTCATATTGACATTGTGTACTAACACATTGTCAATATACTCGTTTGTATTTATTTAGTACTTTTATTTATGCAGTCTGACTGCCACGACTAAATATTTATACAGAAAGATCGAGCCCATATGAAGGTGAATTTGATCACAGAGGGTCAGCATGCTTCTCCATAAAATTTCTAGTAGCTGTTGCCTTTCTATCATTTGACCTAGAAATTGCCCTCCTACCCTTGCCCCAAGCATCTCAAGCAAATAATCCAAAAACTTGTTTAGTCGCTTAGTCATGTCCGACTCTTTTGTGACCCCAAGGACTGTAGCCCACCAGGTTCTTCTGTCCATGGGATTTCCCAGGCAAGAATATTGGAGTGGGTTGCCATGTCCTTCTCCAGGGATCTTCCCAACCCAGGGATCCAACCCGCATCTCCTGCGTTGGCACATCCGCTGAGCCACCTGGGAAGCGTCCAAAGCTGTATTTACTATGGCATTAATTCTACTCTCATTATTAGCTATAAGTTTATCTTATCAGAATTAAAAAACAACCAGAATGAAATGAATGTGGTAACTAGTTTATATCATTTTGACTCATTGTTTCCTTTCAAAATTATCAAATGTCCTTCACTTACATTAGTAGTATTTTAGTATTTACAGTGTAGTTTCTCCTGAGCAGGCCGTGTACATGACTTACCTTGTTTACTGCTTCCAGTGAGAATGTAAGGTGTCCTAGGTTAGACTCAGACATGGGCAAGCACGTAATGGGTGCTCAACAGGGATGTGTTAGGGGTCCCATTGGTTCCAAAGTCCGTCCGTCGCTGCGTCCTGTCAGTTCTTTCCACATCTCTCAGACGCGCCCTCTACTCTCAATCCCCCTGGCTCTGCCAAGCCTTTCTCTTCGTGGCTCTGGGTTGGCCCTCTAGTGCTCCAAGGGAGAGCTCTAAAGCACAGCCCCCATTGCCGGGAGGACACCACAGATTCCCGCCCCCTAAAGCCACCCACCCCGCACCCCCGGGACCCATTGCAAGCCCCCACACCTCCTCCTCCTCCAGTGGCCATTACCCAGCACGCCAGCGCAGTCACATGCGTGTGTGTGTGTGTGTGTGTGTGTGTGTGTGTGTGTGTGTGTGTGAGGGACACACGTCCCTCAGTCGTGTCTGACTCTTTGTGACCCCATGGACTGTATAGACTGTATCCTGTCAGGCTTCTTTGTCCATAGAGTTCTCCAGGCAAGAATACTGGAGCGGGTTGCCGTATCCTTCTCCAGGGGATCTTCCCAATCCAGGGAACGAACCAGGGTCTCCTGCATGGCAGGGAGATTCCTTACGGTCTGAGCCACCGTACTTTAAAATAAAGCTAGAATCTTGGTAGTCTGAGCGCTTCGTAGGACTTCCCTGGTGGTCCAGAGGCTCGATTCTGCACTCTCAATGCAGGGGGCCTGAGTTCGATCCCTGGTCAGGGAAATAAACCCCACATGCTGAAATTAAAGATCCTGTATACCACAACAAAGATTGACGAATCTATGTCTTGCGACTAAGACCTGGTGCAGCCAAATGAAAAGAAATATTAAAAAAAAAAGAAAGAAAGAAACAGGTTGATCTCTGAGATTTGGGGGAGGTTTCCTTCGTAACTGTTGCTAAGGAGGCGACGCCCCGGAAGTAGGCTATGCGCCTGCGCAGAGGAACCCTGGTCTGCGCTTGCGCAGATGGGAAGCTTGAGGGGCTGCTCTCGGCATGGGGGAGCCGGAACCGGAGCAGATTCGTCTGAAGTGTGTCCGTAAAGAAGGCTTCTTCACGGTGCCGCCGGAGCACAGGGTACGAAGAGGGCCTGCTCTGGTAGCTCTGTCCTCGCTAGCGGCAGGGCGGGGCTGAAACGTACTAGGGCCCTCAGCGTCGCGCTAAAGCGCCAGGTTTCCGGCAGCAGCGGGAACGGCAACCCCAGCGGTCCTCGGGGGGTCGCGTCAGCGCCAGGGACTGGTCGGCTAGGTCGGCGGCCTCCTCAGCAAGAGCGCGCTGCAGCGCGGGCGATTCTTAGTTTTGCGTCCAGGACGGGCGCCTCTTGTCAGGGGAGAATAGTCGTGGGAAGTGTTGGAGGCGTGTCTCCTACCGGCCTGTGGGTGCACCGGGCGGGGCCCCGTCTGTGGCCCTGCCGCTCCGCTTGTGCCTTGCTCCGTGCGGGGCCTCTCCGTGTGTCCCTGTCACTTAGTCCTTTCGAGGACCCTTCGTAGAGGTGAGAAGGGTGAAGCTTAGGGGCTTCGAGTGGTTTTACTAAGGTAGACAGCTCATGCAGGGGCAGGTGTGATCCCTGGTGGGGGGTTGTTTTGACTACTTGCTGGTGCTGTGCGAGGCCGCATCAGTGTCCAGTAAGAACGGTAACAGACTGTCTGAGTGAGCGGAGGAGCCAGCCTTGAGTGTTCCCCTTTGGGGATGGTCACCGAAACGCAGCAACAGCTCTCAGTTAAGGCATACCCAGAGGAGGACAGTGCAAAGTGCGCAATAGTAAGTGCTGCAAGACATAAGTGTCAGGGGATTTTGCAGAGAAAGAAATGTTTTCAGCTGGAGCTCAAGAAGCAGTTTTGAGAAGGGGTAGGATTTCTGCTGGGCAGGGACGTGTGACTGGGTTTTGGATGCAGAGATGAGGCAGGTGGGCTTCCTAGACCTAGGGAGCAGCAGGAGCAAAATACCATCAAATGCAGTGTATACAGGAAGCACCAGGGGTTCCGCACAGAGAGAGGGAAAGAGGGAAGCAATTAGGTTGGGATGGGATGAGGGAAGGGGTTCATTCGGGGCCAGGTGACCCAGACTGGTTTCCCAAGATGGAGGGCAAGGTAAATAGAGGCAGAGAGAGAGTCCAGAGAGGGGCAGTTTAGAACCTGAAACTTGCCACATGTCGTCCGACCCACGGGGATGTGCTACAGATGAAGGTGTATTAGGGTACAGGCTCTGCTAGAACTTGGAGACCCCAAAATACAGTGCTTTAAGGACAGGACTTTTATTTCTGGTGCCCCTAACATCACACAGGTGTGCCAGGCACTCAGGTTGTCTGTTTTTGCTCCACCAAATCCTAGCCTGCCTCAGGAGGCAGAAAGGAGTGAGGGACAACCAGCTTCCTTTGATCAGGAAGTGGTACTTGTCCCTCTGTGCACATTGCACTGGCCAGAATTTAGTCACATGGTTACACCTAGCTGCAAGGGAGGCTGGGACCTCCGGCCTCCATCTGGGTTGCCATGTTCCCCTGGCATTGTTTCATAATGCAGAGGAAGAAGTAATGTATGGATGTTGGAGACAGTTTCTGTCACTGTGTTTGGTAGATGCTTTGTGAAGGTCTTCAAGATTTTTCATGTCCAGAGCTTTGTTTATTTATTTATTTATGGTCACACTGCTCAGCCTGTGGGATTTCAGATCCCTGATCTGAGATCAACCCTCACCCTCAGCATTGAGAGTGCAGAGTTCTAACCACTGGACCACCAGGGAATTGCCCAGAGCATAGTTTAGACCATTGCTGCTCAAGTGGACTTTCTGTGATGATGAAAATGTTCTGTCTTCTGAATTGTCCACTGTGGTCACCATGAACTGCATGGGGCCATCGAGTATTCACATGGCTCATGCAGCTGAAGAAATGAACTTTTAGTTTCATTTTAGTCAATTTTAACCAAATGTGGCTGGTAGTTACTCTTTTTAGGCAGCACACATCTGGACCATGGGATTGAAAGGGAGTGGTTGGACCGACTTTGATTTCACTTTCAAAGTGTCTGGCCAGTATCATCACCCCATTTTCTCACCTGCAAACCCAAGTGTGTGGGTGCCCCTTTGTTGGTGCCCAGGACAGGCGCTGGCTCTTTGGAACAGCTTAAGTGTCAGTATCCATCTCTGGTTCCCTTAGCTGCCAGATCCCCTCACTGCCAGCACCTCTCTCTTTCAGCTGGGACGGTGCCGGAGCGTGAAGGAGTTTGAGAAGCTGAATCGGATTGGGGAAGGCACCTACGGCATCGTATGTGAGTGGCTACAGTGGCAGGCCTGGGACCCAGGGACTGTCCGGGCAGCAGCTGTGTCAGGGCTGGAAGGAGAGTACAGGTGACCTTTAATCCTTGGTATAATTGCTGTCAATTTCACACCACGACTGAGTGAGTGGAAGCATCAGGTTGTTCATGTGTCCCTGTGAGTGGAGGTCACTATCACACCATCAAGTGTAGCACCGTGGACAGTGGCCAGAGGTGCAGCCACAGCCACTGGGACATTGGTGTGCATCACCCTGCCTTGGTGTGGAAGTTGCACAAATCCCCACAGTGCTCCGGGGAGCAGCTTCAAAAAGATAAGGCTGCTTTTTTTCACGATAAGGACATTATTTGCTGTTAGAACACAGAAACCACAGAACACAAAGCAGTGGTCTGCACTCCGTCTCTAAGAAGGAAACAAGCAGGGAGTCTCTTCTAGCCTTGGGCCTGCTATCTGCTCAAACCAGGGGACTCCCCAGGGAACACCTGTCTCCCAGCTTTGGAGTATTGCTTGCACAGGGTACCAGCAGTCAAGGAAGAAAAGCAAGGGTGCCCCCACGTGGCAGGAAGGCAGGGGGTGGGCCTGGATCCTACTGTGGAGGCGCTTCCCTTCCAGATCGGGCCCGGGATACCCACACGGATGAGATTGTCGCCCTGAAGAAAGTGCGGATGGACAAGGAGAAGGATGGTGAGCTGGGAGGGGCCACTGCACCACTTGTGCTCAAGTGGGAGGGGATAGTAAGATGCAAGTTGCCTGAGCTCCCTGAGTGGCGCCTACATGACGGTCAAAGGAGGCTGGTCTCTAGGGGGCTGCAGTCTGGCCCTGCCTATCTACCCTGGACTTCTCCAGCTCATCACCACTCCTCCAAACCCTAGCCTCAGCTCCCCTGAACCGTGTGCAGTTCATCCCCTTCATCTGTCTTCTCCCTCCTGCTGGCTGACTCTGCCTCCTCTTCTGTCTCAGCTCAGCGTCACCCTCCCCAAGTCTTTCCCACTGAAGACTGGGCAGGTAGCCCCTGTGTGCTGCTTGCACCCCTGCTGACTGCCCCTTGGCTGCCTGTGTGGGCAGGGCTGTGCTGTGCTCACTGGAGGCTGGCTGCCATACACAGTGGTCAGTACAGAGAGCTGCTTGTGTTTGATGGAGGAGGAGAGGATTAAAGGTGTTGGTTTGGATGGCCTTGCCTCTTCTTGAGGTAGCAGGCAGAGTTCTGTAGGTAGGGCTGGGCGTCACTGAGGCAGCTGGCTGTCAGGGTTCCCTGTCTGCAGGGGTGGGGTCACTGAGCCTGGGCCAGCTGCAGAGGTGGGATCACCAAGGCCAGGCTGGTTGCAGGGGTCCCCATCAGCAGTCTTCGAGAGATCACACTGCTGCTTCGCCTCCGCCATCCCAACATTGTGGAGCTGAAGGAGGTGGTTGTGGGGAACCATTTGGAGAGGTGAGTGGTCTGCTTGCTGCCCCCATGTTAGGCCCTGCCCAGCCCCCTCCCTGCTTTCCAGAAGAGTCCCGTGGCTCACCTGGGAGGAGGTGGGAGGTGGCATGCGTTTCTCCCTCTTACTTTAGCATCTTCCTGGTGATGGGTTACTGTGAGCAAGACCTGGCCAGCCTTCTAGAGAACATGCCAACACCCTTCTCTGAGGCCCAGGTTGGAGGCAGGGGCTGGGGTGGCCGGGAGTGGGGGAGCTCAGGTGGGGGGCTTCCCAAGCCCGTGTTAGGCACATTGTGCCAAAAGCAGCCTCCTGGCCTTCTGCAGGTCAAGTGCATCGTGCTGCAGGTGCTCCGGGGCCTCCAGTACCTGCACCGGAACTTCATCATCCACAGGTGGGCGGGGCTTGTGGCGTGGGGGCGGGGTGACCGCCAGACTGACTCAGCACCAACATGCAGGGGAGGAGTAGAGCAGCCTCAAGGCAGTGGAGTGCCTGTAACTGGTCCTGGGGGATGGCGGGACAGGATAGTACCTGTTTTCCCCTCTGCCAGGCAGATGGCCAGGGAGGGACCTGGACTCCCTGTGCAGGGTGGCTTGTGCGGCCCTGGGGGGACCAGGGGCAGAACTCCACTGCTCAGGAAGTCACTGGGAGCTCTCTGCTGTTTCCAGCTACGGAATGGCCTTGCATTACCTGTGCTCCTCCTCGTAAAAAGTACGAACAGGATGAGATGTGTGGGGAAGCGTTCTGAGTGTTGCTGCAGCGGTTACAACCTTGTTCCTGCACGTGGGTTTCTAGGAACCACTGGTGTTGTCTTTCTGTCATAGGGATCTGAAGGTCTCTAACTTGCTCATGACGGATAAGGGCTGCGTGAAGACAGGTGGGTGCAGGTGCTGCCTCTATGATGGGATCCGTGAGCGCCCCTGCACTGGGGTGGCGGGCTGGTCTCTGGAAGCTCCCTGCACACTACACACTGGCTCCAGGTGGCAGTGGTCAGCCTTCCCTGGGTGACACACTCCCTCCCATCCCTCTGCCTCCATCTCAGCGGATTTTGGTCTGGCCCGGGCCTATGGCATCCCAGTGAAGCCAATGACTCCCAAGGTGGTCACACTCTGGTAAGTCCCTGGAGACCAGGGGAAGTTTGGGCAGGTGTGGGTGGGTCATGCTGAAGTGGCCAGAGCATCTTGGAGGTCTTTCAGCTGCCAAGCAAGAGCAGTGCTGTCGTGGGGAGGGACCTCCCCATCCAGATGGGGTGCTGTTCTGTCCTGAGGCAGTCCCCCCCACAGCTGGCTCTGAGCTGCTCAGAGGGGAGGTGGCTTCACCACTGGAGCATGGGAACAGCGCAGGTTTCTGCAGTTACTTCTCACTTGACATTTTGAAGCAAAACGGGGTGTGGTTCAGGGCAGGCTGCGTTCTGTGTGTCACTCACCCGGACCCGTGTAGAAGGGCCAGCATAGGACACTGCAGCACTCAGGGGTCATCCAGTGATAGCAGCATGTTTGTCGAGCTTTCTTGGAAGGGACAGCCTTGGCTGGATTCATGCTTCCTCATCCCAGACCGTCTCTGGCTCTCAGGCAGGGTGGTGGCCGGTGGGTGCCCTGTGGAGGCCAGGCTGGAGGAGAGAAACTGCCAGATGCAAAGCAGGGGCTTCTGTTCGCAGGTACCGAGCCCCTGAACTGCTGCTGGGAACCACCACGCAGACTACCAGCATCGACATGTGGTGAGAGGTGGACGCTGCTCCCAGGCCTCGGGGACGGTGGGGTGGTCTTGTGGGACCTGGGGAGGGGGGTGGGCAGCTGTGGGGTTGGGGTCTCACCAGCTCCCAGGAAGATGGGCCTATGCCTGGGGTCCTGAGAGGCAGAGGGAGACAGCCCCATCACTGAGGACCTGCCCTCGTGGCCATAAGAGGCCTGCTGAGGCCAGGTCACGTGGCTCAGCTAGAGACCCCAGTGGTCATCCCATCATGACCTCCTCCAAGTTCTGCCCCCAGCCTCCGCCCCAGCAGCTGGAGGACTGGTCCAGGCGGAGCCAAGGAGCTGAGAGGAGACCCTGCACTCCTCTGCAGGGCGGTGGGCTGCATCCTGGCTGAGCTGCTGGCCCATAAGCCCCTTCTCCCTGGCACTTCCGAGATCCACCAGGTGGACCTGATTGTGCAGCTGCTGGGGACCCCCAGTGAGAACATCTGGCCGGTGAGTGCCAGCCCCGTCCTCCTACCTCCTGCCCCTGCCTGCCGCTGGCCTTTACCGGCCCCTCCCCACAGGGCTTCTCTCAGCTGCCGCTGGCCAGCCAGTACAGCCTGCGGAAGCAGCCCTACAACAACCTGAAGCATAAGTTCCCGTGGCTCTCAGAGGCCGGCCTGCGCCTGATGAACCTCCTCTTCATGTACGACCCTAAGAAAAGGTGCTGAGAGGGCCCCACACATGCATGAGTCAGGCCGGCCTTTCTGGGGTTCTGTCGGTTTACCCAACTTTCTGTTGTGTGGAAGGGAACCAGGTGGGGCTCTGCAGGGCAGCTGTGAGGGAGACGAGCCCGGCGGGGCCTGGGCCCTGTGAACAGCAAGGTCTCCTCTCCAGGGCGACAGCTGGTGACTGCCTGGAGAGCTCCTACTTCAAGGAGAAGCCCCTGCGTGAGTCTTCCCCGCTGGCACCTGGCTGGGGGCCCTTGTGTAGGGTGGGCGTTAGGGCAGGTGGGCGGTGGGGCCCAGGCGAGTAGGAGCTGTTTCGGGCCACGTTGGGAAGCTCAGGAGGGGAGCAGAGGGTGGTGTGGGGCCCCTCCCTCACTCAGGGCTGATGCAGTCCGTTCCCCACCCCCAGCCTGCGAGCCGGAGCTCATGCCCACCTTCCCCCACCACCGTAACAAGCGTGCCACCCCGGCTGCGTCCTTGGGCACTGAGAGCCAGAGCCGCCGCTGCAGACCCTGACGGGTGGAGGTGCTCCAGCTGAGCATGCCACTTCCTGTGCCCCTGCCCATCTCTGCCCTGGGACAACCAAGTGTGGACCTTGGGGGTGATGCCAGTGGTACACTCTGAGGGCCCAGCTACCCAGAGGCTGGCCCACCGGGCTGTGATGCTGCGTTGTGGCTGGGCTGGGTTCCACCCGTGGCCAGGCCTCAGACCCTCGGTTCCCAGGAGGAAATCGGCTGAGCCCGTCTCAGCGGGTGTTGCTGGCTTGGGACAAGCAGACCTCGTATGGTCACTTTTGTCCCCAGTTGATCCCCAGGCTCTGCCTGGAATGGAGAGGCCAAGGTGACCCCCCTGGGGGGCTGGCCAGACTCAGAGAGGGGAGGAGGGTTGGAGATACGGACTGAGTCTGAGCTGCTCTGAGACCCCTAGAGAGCCTTGGGCTGTGCCCTGTGCCTACTTCCCCCCTGAGGCCCATGGGGAATGGGGGCAGTTGGGCCTCCAAGAGATAAACGCTTTCCTCAGATGCAGTTGGAGCCAGTGTCCTTTAATGTACTTGGAGGTTGTGATTTGTGTGACGTGACAGGTGTGGGGGAGGGGGGCAGACGACCTGGGGTGGGGGCACCATTGAGCAGAGGCCACACAGAAGACTGGCACCTGCCCCAGGAGTCCTGGTGGGCAGAGCACCCCCGGCCCAGTGAGCTGGGGGTGGCTGCTGGCAGCTGTGCGCCATTACCACTGGATCTGGGGTGGGCAGCCTTTGAGGTCTCCCATCCTGCCTTCCAGAGTGGGGGGGTGGGACTAGCGGGGAGCTGTCCATGGAGGGTGAGTCCTCACCTCAGCTGGTAGGGAAGAGACTCCACATGGCAGGAGGAGCAGGGTGGCCAGTGGGCGGGGCCTGAGGCGGGACAAGCCCCAGAAAAGCACCACGGAGTTTCTCCGGAGAGCCCTTGACTTGGGGCCAGGTGGGTCTAGGGCCTGGCCGCGGGGCTGTCGTAGAGCAGGGCGTCCACCTGGGCTCGCTGCAGCCACAGACGCCGCTGGCTGTTCCCACGCAGGGTGCGTAGGCTGTGGCCGGGGTGGCAGCTGGGAAGGGCGGCACAGTGGGCGGCGTGCAGCTGGCGACACGTGTCACAGCAGAGGGCGGGCAGGGCTCCCGGGGCCAGGCAAGTGTGCATCTGGTAGCCAGGGGGCTCGGGGACGGGTGGGGGGCTGGCCTGCTCAGGGCTCCTAGGGGTGTGGGGAGGGGCCAGGTCCCCGGGCCGACTAAGCAGCTCTCTACGCAGTGAGAGGAAGGAGAAGGCTTCGGGCTGGGGCTCCTCCTCTTCTGAGGCCCCAGAGGTGGGGCTGCTGGCCTCAGCCGGCTCCCATGGCCCGCCCCCTGCCCCCCACAGTCTGGCGCTCTGCTCCCAGAACCGAGGCGGGCAGGCCAGTTCTGAGGCAGGTGAGTCGGGGCCGGGCGAGGGCCCCCCGTACAGGCTGGCCTCATCTGAGCCCTCGTCCTCCGGCACGTCCCGGTACAGGTCCAGCTGGGCCTGGCACCCGGTGGGGGAGCCACGGCGGGGCAGGGGCGGCGGTTCTTCCTCGCGGGCCAGTCGCTGCTGCAGCCAGGCCACACAAGAGGCCACATCCACGCTGGCCCGCCGTGCCTGCAGCAGCTCCTCGGCTGGCAGCACGCTGGTGCCCAGCTGTGCCAGCACTTCACCCAGGATCTCGCACTCCAGCCGCAGGGCGAAGCAGCCTAGGGCCACCTGCACCAGCTGGCGGGCGGGGGGCAGGGCGGCCACCATGAGGCAGTGGGCGTCCCTGCGCACGTAGCCCATCTTCTGGAAGCTCTGGATGAGGAGGTCCTCCGAGAGTGCGCCCTTTAGCACGTGCACATAGCCCCCGGAGAATGTCTGCAAGGGAGGAGGCCGGTTGGTGGCAGCCCCCCTCCCACAGACCCAGTGAGCACAATTCCAGGTGATGTAGCCCCGGACACAGCCTCTACCCAGGCTAGGGGGGTGAGCTAGGTTTTTGTCTATGCCAGCTCCCCTAGGGCATGCAGGGGTACCCCCAGCCCCTGCCTACTTCATAGGAGATACATCCACCCCATGTCCTCCTCTACTCCCTCCACTAGGTTCAGTCCCTGGTTGAGAAACTGGTATCCTGCAAGCCGTGCAGCCAAAAAAAGAAAAAAAACAGATGTTCGGCCCACCCCTGAGGTTCTAATATTATTGGCTGAGGCAGGCCTAGGCATCACAATCTTTTTAAAAAGTCTAATCCATTACACTGGCATCATAGGACAAGCTAAAGAGCCCCTATGCTGAGAAATCTCACGGCCCTATGAGTCCCTTCCACCTCCTGCACCTGTAGGGGTTTGCTCCTCTAGTTAGTTTCCTGTGTACCTGCTGAGTGTCCGGTTATGCAAACACACAAAAAATAGAGGTGTTTTTCTGCTTCTCTGAGCAGGTAACCACCTAAACACTTTATTCTGAGCTCTACTTTTTCAGTTTCTGAGAGCTTTCTCCATTAGGACAGAGAGCTGTGTAGCTTTCCACCACATGGATGGAATGTGTAGTTTTTGGAGGCTCCAGACTGCAGAGGAACTAGAAGTTTCCTAGGATGGTGATCTTGTGTCTCCCATGTGTCTGCAGATCTACGACTCTGGGACCCTGTGAGTACTCTGCTTAGAGTCACACACGGTGGGGGCGGGGCGGGGGGGCTACTGTGTGTAAGATTGTACCCAGGGCTGTGCCTTCACCCCTCAACAATGGACCTTATGCTGGCCTAGTCTTGTGTCTACTTCCCAGAAGAAGAAATGGATTCTTGCCCCAAGCCACAGCCAGAAGAGAGCAGCAGCAGATCCCATACAGGTCTGCTCAACACCGAAACCAGCTAGCATCTCAAGATCATGCCTGCCCATTCTCCTCCTGGCCCCTGTGGGGCTGGATCCTGCCCTCTTGTCTGAATGGAAGAATGAAAGCCCTAGCAGATGTCCCCGTGGAGCGGTGGGCCCCAGAGCTCACTGTCCTTGAGAGAGGCTGCTGTTGCCATGACAACCAGCGGAGGCAGCTGCCCACGTGCTCGGTGACGTCATTATCTTCCCACTCTTCTGAATTAGCTCAAAGCACAAGACAGCCTGCCCCATCCTGCCAGCCGGCAGGTCACCTGGAGGGGCCAGGCCGGCCCTGGGCACAGCCTCTACCCAGGCTGGGGAGTGAGCTAGGTTCCTGTCTAGGTCAGCTCCCCTAGGGCATGAAGGGGTACCCTGCCTATTTGATAGGAGATACATCCACCCCATGTCCACTACAAACGGTATCAGCCCACATCCTGGAGGGAATAAGTGATCATGGAATGCCAAGTCCTTCCCATGCACCTGTCCTAGGCTTTCTATGGTAACAGGCCACAAGGCCGCTCTTAGGGCAGCGATGCAAGCTTTAAGAGGAAGGATCCCCTGAGAAGGCAGGTACCCAGACAGGTGTTCTCAACCCTAGGAGTAACAAGGGAAACCTCGGCCAAGAGATGCTCCAACACGCCCAGGACACTGGCACACTGAGCCCTCTGAAACCCATCAGGCTCTTTGGACACCTGCACTCCCTCATCCCAATGGCAGCCCCCGTCCGGGCGGTGCCCAGCACCCAGTAGCTGGGGCAGGGAACCTCCACGCGGCCCGGCGCCCTACCTTGATGGTGGTGAACTCCTTTCTCCACGGCAGCAGGTACAGGTGCACGGCGGCCAACTCCAGCAGCTCGAAGGCACGGGCCAGGCCGCGCAGCGCGGGGGCCAGGTCGGCGCGCCCCCACAGGCCGTCGGTGAGCAGTGCCAGCGCGTCATCCTGCAGCGCCCCGTGCAGGTCGAAGTCTTCCACGAGGATGTGCCAGAGCACGGCCCGCAGCGACGGATCCCCGCACACGCCCGCGCGGCCGCGCCGCAGTTCGCGCTCCAGGCACAGGCGGTAGTCCTCGGACAGTGAGCTACTGCCCATGCTGGCGGGCAGGAGTAGGGTGTCAGCACCCAGAGGCCCTCCCTGCGCGCTCCGCGCCTCCAGAGTCCCCGCCTGCGTCCACAGTACCCCACCCCCACCCCCAGCTGAGCGCTCCTGGTGTCCACAGCACCCTGTTCCCTGGAGATTTGCGCCAGCTGAGTCTCCCTTCCCAAGCAGAAACCTGCTTTTGCCCAGGAGACCACCGCCCTACCTATCTGCCCTCAGCGGTGCCGAGCGCCCGCCGCTCAGTTCGGGATTTTCAGCAGGCAGCAGCGCGCTTCCGCCGAGGACGGCTCCGCCCCTCGGCTTTGGCCCTGACGTTCTGGGCGGAGTCTCTTCGACCAGGCGGGGCCTGGTCGAGGCCCGGGAGCACAGGCGCGACGCACCTGGACTGCTAGCGGGGCGGAGTGAGGGGTGCACAGCGGGCGCTCTCACCCAGGCTGGCACAGGCTGCTCTCCTGCCGCAGGCGCAGACCGCCAGAGCTGGCCCCTCGGGAACGCTAGGCCGCCAGGGAAGCAGGAACCGGGGCTCCTTGTGAGCACGTCGGGGTCCCGGGCATCCCTTGGGGGCGGAGCTACCCAAAGGGGGCGGGACCCTCCTCCTCGCGTGGGGATGACTAGATATGGGGGAGAGGGCGGAGTCGCCCTCTGGCTGGGCGGGGCCGGCGCTCAAGGTGGGCGCCAGAAGTGCGTTTCCGTGTGATTTAGAACAGCAGCCCGGTGGTCCATTTGTTAGGACTCCGCGCTTACACTGCTGGGGGCCCCGGGTTCCATTCGTGGGGCAGGGAAGTTCCTCGTGCGCGCCTCCCAAAAGAAAAATCATAACAGCAACATGGGCCTCTTTGACTCGGTCAGAGATTCTAGGCATCCAGGCCCAGATGGGCCACAGCTTCCAATTTCCTTATTCTGGTTTTCCTGCCTAACTCACCGTTAAGACTATGTGGAGGAGGGATGGGGGAGGGGGTTCGCTCCCTGGGCAGGCAAGGCTCCGCGATTTCTGAGACCCTCACCTCTCCAGGCCAAGTGGGACCTGACTGGGGAAGAGATTTCTATACTTTGAGAAAAAGATCATAACCAAGTAGGGAATCTGAGCCGAGCGGTGTTTTGCCGAGCACCGCTGAACGTTGAGTCTTTCACTTACTGTTTACTTGACTCACAGCCCCTTCCGGGCTCGCATCAACCCTGAAGGGACATCTGACTTCCCACACCTCCAAGTGCATCCTTGTGTGAAGGAAGAACAGCTGCGCTTACTACTCTCAGTTCACAGTGGTTTATGGTGGGTGCACAGCGCCTGCCACTCTAGCATTGCCTATGGCCTTGCCCACGGCGCCCCTCCCCCACAAAGGCGATCGCTGAATGTGGTGGACACACCCTTGGAGCACATGGTTGCCAGTGTGCAGGCCTATGTGTGGACAGTGTTCTGCTTCGTGTCCCGCTCTGCTGCTCCACTTGGGCCCTCAGTGGCTGCATGTGCTTGCTCTGGACTGTTGTGTGCTGCTCCAGGGAGCAGGCCCCTGTTTTGGTGGGACCCTTGAACCTGGGTAGGTCTTGGCACCATCCTTGCATAGAGGACACAGAATGAATATGACAGTGTGTGGCTTCCTAGCTTTGGTCACGAAAACGCCTTGTTGTCTTGAGATGCTCACTCTTGGAACCTAGTCACATGCTGGGGGGATGCCAACAGCTGCATGAGGGGCTAGATAGAATTCAAACTCCACAGAACCCGGGAATGTGAGCTTATATAATCAAGTTAAGACGAAGTCAGACAGGATGAGGGTGGACCCTAAACCCAGTCAGAACAGAGTCTTTACGAGGAGGAAGGTTACACTCTTCGAGAGGAGGCATATGATGGACACAGAGACTTGCTGCCATGGGCAGAGGCTACAAGAGCCCCCAGAGCTGGACGAGGCAGGGAAGGGATCTGTCTGGCACTATGCCGGCCCACGGCTCTGTGGACACCTTGATTTAAGACTTTAGGACTTTGAGAGTAAACTTTTGTTGTTTTAAGCTCCCCAGTTTTTGTTGTTTTGTTATGGCATCTAGTTAATTACAGGAAACGGATGTGGGCCTCACATGACTGTCCTCACAGCCCTGAGGAGGCCCTTGCTGATGGCAGAGGTGTAGGCAAGTCTCCAGATGACCCTAACCCCTGGACCTTGTGTCACCCCAGCTTGAAAGCTGACCTAGTTGATGCTGGAGGGGGGCAGAGATGCGACTTCCATACTGAATCCTGCCGAAACGGGAGTTTCACGAGCAAAGCAAATGGCTGTCCTGTGTTTAAGCCACCAAGTGGACTGGCTTGTCACCCAGCAGGCCACCCTGCCTCCTGTGACTTTGGGCTACAACCGGGAGTGGAGTAGGTAGGTGAAAGGGTCAGTTGATACTTATCTTGGCCTAGCATGCTGCACAAAACGTGTGGCTCTGTCTCCTAGGCAGCACTGTCCTCTGGATTGTCCAATCTTCTCATCTTCACCAGTCCAATGCATAGATTTCCTGTCTTGTGTTTTACTTTGCATTTCTTGATTTTTAAAATGATTTCAGACACTTCTTATGCTGATTAGCTTTTAAAGTTTCTTCTTCTGAAGACAGACTGTTCATAGCCTTTGCTATTTTTCTAACTGGACCTCCTGCCTTTTTTTTGTTGATCTGCAGGATTTTCCGTGTGAAGAATCCATCATTCACTCGTTCTATGGAGGGCCACGGGCTGGGAGAGGCTAAAGGACTGGCCCAGAGTCACCAGCAGGAAAGCTGTTTGATCAGGGAAGGCGACAGCCTGAGGGCCAGCAGAAGCCTGCCCGGTCAGGCCTGGCTTGAGAGCCACATTCACCTCCACCTAATCTGTGAGGGGGACTTTACAGTCCCATCCTTGAGATGTCCCCACCAAGGCCTGGACCAGGGGTATCATCCTCCCCAGGCTTCACAGCTGGCTGGGACTCATGTCCAGGGCTGGGGGCTTTCCTCTGGAGAGGGCAGGGGTGGGAGACAAGGGCAGGAATTCGAAGGCCCCAAGTTCGAGAGCAGGGCAGGGTGAGTGGGTGGGTGCCTGCTTGTTTGTTCCTGGGGTGCTAGTGGGCAGGGGACTCCTGCTCACAAAGGCTCCCGAGATAGGCAGCTGCCCTAGTGCACTGGGCCTGTGCCTGCCCTTCAGGTTATATCCACTGGTACCCTCTGGCCTCTGGAGTCAACCTGCTGGGCTCAAAGCCAGCTCTGCTCTGGGAGATGTGGCTTGGAGGAGGCAGTCACCTCCTTGTGCCTCACTTTCCTCGTGGTCTCCTGCAGAGCCCTGGGACACTGTGCACATAGGATGCACAGTCAAGTCCAACTGAGCCTTTCCTAGGGACCTTCCCACTCCTCTCATGATGGGCCTCTGCCGTGGTGGGGGGGCTGAGGGTCTGCCATGGGGGGGCTGAGGCTCTGCTGTGGGGGGCTAACCGCCCACCTCCTTCCCTGGCAGATGCTGTCTGGGGCTGCGTCCAAGCCACCTGTCTTGTGCTCTCCAGGGGCCCCTGGGTGTGCTGCCCACCTGGAGAGCAAAGCTGACTCCGGAGAACTCTTCAGGATAAGTGCTCCAGGCTTAGGTCCTGCCCAGTGATGACCTCTCACCCTGCCAACCCGCTAGGCCCCACAGAGTGTGTCTAACGCTAGAGGGAGCGGCCCCTGCAAGACCCCACTCCTCAGCAGAGGGCTGGGAGGCAGGCTGAGTTTGGCAATGGCCCCCCGGGCTCTCGGGGACTGTCTGGTTCCTGCCGGTAAGCATGGCTGTACTGCCCAGGCTGTACTGCTGGCCAGTGGGGTGGGAAGCAGATGAGCCATGTGGAGGGAGATGCCAATGACCTTTTTATTTCCAGTTGGATCAGTGGCTACCCAGGGGCCTGTAACATTTCGTGGGCAGGTGGTGGGCTACAGGCAGGTGCTGACCCAAAGGGGCTGAGTGGGGGTGGGGATTGGCAGGGGTCTCAGGATTTCCATGCCCACCACCAAGGGTGAAGTGTGGCTCAGAGGTCTCAGACATGGGCAGATGCCCTGGGGACACTTGGGCCTCCAGGACAGAGTGGTCAGTGTCCAATAAATAAACAGCACGGTCTGAACCCACCTGGGCCCCAGGCCTCAGTGGGAGTGATCAGCTCTCTTCTCAACTCAGACAACAACCTGGCTCAGGGGGCTCCGAATGTCACGGGAATGTAGAGGAGCAGAGCTGCCCTCGGCCAGGCCTACAGCCCCCTCAGTCCTCGCACTAGCTGACAGCGGCCCGAGACGCCAGGACGTTCATCCTACCAGCAGCAGAGGGGCCTCCTTGAGCCCTGGGGGCCGACGTCAGGCAGGGGCAAGAGCCCCTCCACGGCTGGCCTGCTGCCCCGTGCAGGTGCCTCCTGGCCACTCTTTGGCCAGCCAGTCCTCCACTACTTGCCCAGGGCCCGCCGGGGCAGCAGCTCCACGTAGGTCAGGGCGCTCTGCAGGGATGTCAGGCAGTAGCCCTCCTCTCCAATCAGGTACCTGCGTGGAGGTGACACCGGCACCCATCACTGGAGGGGCTGCGGGGCAGAACCTCAATGCTGAGGTCCCACAGGGGCTGTCGGGGGTTCCTCTGGGCCGAGTGCTGATGGTGGGGCAGGGACGGGCTCGAGGACCCCACCTCTCATGGATGAACTCCTCCAGGGCTGCACACTCCGACACCAACTGAGGGAGGCCACTCTTCAGCGCCACGAAGGACAGGATGGGCAGCAGGTCATCAGCACCACTGTTGGGGAGACACACAGCCAGCCAGGAGGCTCCAGGGACCCGGGCAGGGGGGCCCACTCTGTCCCCCAAAGCCTGAAGCTCCAGCTTAGTCCCTGGAGCAGCCTTGAGCTTGTTGGCTGCTCTCTGTGCTCCTCCCACCCACCGGCCTCAGGGGATGGGGGTGGGCTTGATCAGCATGACAGAAGACCACCTGGGAGCACTGAGGCCATCCTGAATGGGGATCCTGTGCTGCAGAGCCCAGGGCTGGACCAGGGAGAAACTGTTCCTCATTCCTGTGCGCTTGCCCAAGCCCAGGAAAAGGCTGCTGGAGTGGGTGGCCCATGTACCCAGGCAGCCTATTCACTCCTGGGATCAGGGTCACTCATTTGCCATGCCTAGTACCCCAGACCCCATGCAGGAAGCCTCTCAGAGTGAGGAAATTCCTGGGGGATGGTTAAAACCCCGGTGAAGGCCCCATGGGTCAGTGCTCTCTGCCAGAAACATGAAGGCAGAGACCAGGGACTCCTGTTCCCACTTTCCTGGGAGCCACACACCTGCAGGGACACTTACCACCCTCCCTGGCTCCTCAGAAATCCTGAGGGAGCTTGTGTGGGGACTGGGACTCTTTCACCTGCAGCAACTTTTTTGGAGGCCAGATGGTAAAATGGTGAAGGCAACCTCAGGCCTCTGCACAGGTAGGCGCCATAGCCTGCCCACTTGGCTGCAAGCACAGGTGCCTTCAGGGCGAACCTGGTCTCTGGCACAGGGTGGCAGGAGGCAGAAAGCCCTGGCAGGTGCTGAGGGTTCACCAGTAACAAGGCAGGAGACTGCCGGCTATAGGCCGGTCCAGGTGAGTTAAGGCAGGACACGATGGGGAAGGCCCCTACTCGCCTCAGGAATCTGGGCAGGGACTAAGGAGGCTTCCCCAAGTGTGAAACAGTGTGAGACAGAGGGGAGGCACAGGCTTTGAGAATGCCACCAGAATAGAGAGGGGCAGAGCCCTGCAGGGGTCTTTGGTGGGAAAGGGCCTTACTGTTCTCAAGGAGAAGCAAGGCAGAATCCCAAGCGCCCAGTGCGGGGGCAGGGTGAAGCTTTCCGCTTTCCTGAGCCTCTGAAGGCAGCCACAGAGGCCCAGCGCGGCCCCCCAGTCCCACCCCCACCTCACAATCGCACCCTTCTGGGACTCACATAGCGGCGACGCCAGGCTGCAGCGCAGCCTCCCGGGCCCGGTAGTAATCCTCCGCACAGGCGCAGATGACCCGCAGGGCCCGAACTAAGGCGCAGAAGCCAGGCTTCGGGTGAGAGGCCGGGGACGGCCGCACCCCCACCCCGTGCAGGACAGGGCAGGGCAGGACGAGCACACCTTCTGTTCCAAAGGACTCCTCCCCACCAGACGGGACCAGGCTGTGGCTCAGCGGTGCGGACTCAGGGTTCCCCATGGGACGTGACACTGCTCTTCCTTCCCAAACCGCCTCCTCACCAATGCACTCCAGCTTCTTCTGGGGGCAGCTCTCCAGAACCAGCAGCCCCAGCTCCTGGGCTGCGGCGCAGTAGGGGTAAGGGCCCGCTCCCGTGGCTTCGGGGTCCTGCGGGAGGAGCCTGGCGGGGACGCCGATGGCCGCCGGGGGCACATTCCTGTACAGCTCCATGCTCCGGCTCAAGGCCGCCTCCCGCAGGCGGTGAATGCTCCTGGGGTGGAGAGAGGCCAGGTTCAGCGGCCCAGGGACCTCGGTCCTGGGGCGGACAGAGACCAGGCTGGGGTAGCCGGCCACGACCAGAATCCTGAGCGGTGGGCGTGGCTCCGCCTGTGAACTCGAAACACCTGAGGTCGGGAAGGGAAGGCGCCCGCGGAGGGAAGCACCCAGGTGGACCTCGGGGTTGGGGGCCCACCTGTAGACGGCCAAAAGCAGGGGCCAGAGTGGGGAGAAGAACGGCTCCTCGATGCAGGCCAGGCAGCGGTCCTTGGAGGCGGCCGTGTTTAGGCCTTCAAAAGCCAGGAGGGTGAGCGAGAGCAGCCTGTCTGCCGGGAGCAGAGCCGGCTCAGCGGGGACTTCCAGCCCTGCCCTGCAGAGACTGCCTCCTTGGGGTGGGCCTCGCTGCAGGTTGCTTCTGGGCTCCGTGGGAGGGCGCTCTGCCTGGCCCTGCCTCCCCTCGCCTTGAAACCCTGCGGCCTGGTGAGCCCTCATCCCTGGGGTCACAGGGTCACATGCAGCTGCCCAACCGCCCACCTGCCTTGGGGCCTCACCGATGGCATCGTGTATGTCCTGCACAGTGCCCTTCAGCTGCTCCAGCATAGGCTCCTTCCTCACCCCTGGGGTCTGTGGCTCAGGCCGCCCCCCAGGGCCCTGGCCCCTCCTCTCAGGAGTAGCCAAGAACTGTTCTAGGTCCTCGAAGGAGCTGTCCTTGCCCAGCAACTGGGGTGAGGGAGGCCCTGCGGGGCTGCCAGGGCGGGGTGGGCTGGCGCAGGGGCCGTCTGGGGGCCTTGGGGCCGGGCTGGGCTCTGGGGGGGAAGGCATGCAGTAGAGGCTCTGAGAAGGCCGGAGCCGCCGGCTTCCAGGAGCCAGCAGCCCATCGGCGTCGGGGGGCAGGGAACAGCAGCCGGGAGCAGTGCCCCTGCTCACGATGGGGTACAGCGCCCTGTACACCGCGCACTGGAGCTTCTTCAGGAGCTGGGAGATGGGGTGGTCGGGAACGCTGTGAGTGGGGTAGAAGCAGTGTAGAGGGCAGCCCCATAGCGCTGGCGGCTGCAGCCTCCTCACCAGGCTCTGGGGTGGGGGCTACAAAGCCAGCCCCAACCCCCACCCATTGGTCATGTGGCCCCACTGTGAGGGATTTCAGAGAAGGGACTCATGGATTAAACCTTGTGGGCAAATGTCCCGCCCCTCTGAGAAGGCAGAAGGCCTCTGAAAGGCCATCAGGGGCCTGCCGCCCCTGCAGTCACCCCAGATCTCCTCCTCTTTCCCTCTTAATCCTTTCCTCTGCCAGCAGCTTGCAGCCTACTGGAGGGAGCTGAAGCCCCATACCTGAGCAGGTGGGAGACCAGACTGGTCACCAGGGACAGGTCCCCTGGGCTCCTCTTGAGCTTGGCCTTCCAGTGCTTTGGCCAGTCCTGTAGGACAGGAGCCCTTGGGAGAGAGCCCCGGGAAGCCCCTCCTCCCTCACAGAGGCTGCACCCCGGGGACTAGACCTCCCCACCCCGCCCTGCCCAGCACTCACATGGTCTTGCTCATACTCTAGGATGGCGGCATAGAGGGCCCGCTGCTCCCGCTCCTCGGGGGTCAGGGCAACCTGGCTGCAGAACCTCCTGGAAGGAAGGACAGGTCTGGGGACCTCAGGGCTGGATGGGCAGGCGCTGGAGCCCCCACCTGCTCCCCCACCCCCCGAAGTCCCAGGACCCGAGGCAGGGACGCACTTGTTGGCAGCCTCCTGGAGCCGCAGCCTGCGCTCTGCCATCTTCCTCTGCAGCTGGGGCAGCAGAGTCAAGGCCCTTTCTGAGTGGCATGTATGGACCCCAGGCGTCCCTGAGCCCTGCCGGACATGGGCTGGTGGGGTGGGTGGAAGAAGGCAAGTCCTAGTCGACCTGAGGGGTGGAGAGGAGTCTGTGGGTACTGGGAGGGGCAGGGTGGCCTGTGCAAAGGCCAGGAGGCGAGAGAAAGCAGGCTGGGCAGGAAGCACCGCCCCACCCCACCAAGGATGCTGGGCTCTGGCACCTCTCCTCCCTGCCTCCTCCCTCAGCTTAAGCCTCTGGACCCCAAGGGTGGATGGAAAGGATACTGTGTCCTCCCGGGCCTTAGCGATCACCAGGTTCTCCATCATCTGGCGCTGCAGGGACAGGGTCTAGGACAGGAAGAGGGAATAAGGCCTGCACCCCTGGCACCCACACTCCACATGGTCCTGGGCCCCACTCACCAGGGATGTCTTCTGCATGGCCTGGCTTGGGTCCAGCCGGGCCATCCGGGCCTCATAGGCAGCCTTCAGCTTCTGATTCTGCAGGGAGGCCTCTTCCAGGGGTGTCAGCTCCCTGGAATGGTGACAAGCTGCTGGCCAGGCTCCAGGAAGCCCAGGAACCCTACAGTCATCTGAGGACCCTCCTGACCCTCCCCTGAGGCCACAAGGTGAGGAGGTGGTGATGGGGGCCAGCAGGAATGTAAAGGAGAGAGGAGGTCTGGGGTGGATGGGAAACACCTGCCCCCATGAAATATGGCCCTACTGCCTGGACTCCAGACCTTTAAGCAACTCAGTCATATGAATTTCTGAATAGCATGAAACTCTTTGAAGGCACCATGTGGGCTAAACAGCTAGTTTGCAGCCCATGAAAGGGAGGTCATAGTACTCTATAATAGCCACTAACAGCCCTCTCACCATCCAAAGTTTCAGTCTAATATCTTCCTGCTTTCATGGGTGGGAGGAGGTAAGCTGTGGGGCACAAGACTGTCCTGGGATGGGAGTCGGTGCCTAGCCCTGCCCCAGAGCTGCACATGCAGGGACAAAGTGTAGCAGTGGCTCAGAACCTGGCAGCAGGAGGAGCCCGTCCTCTTGCCTATCCTGCTGGGGTTCTGGCATTTGTGTCTTGGGATCTTTCATCACCTCTAGAAAGAAAATTGTCTTTATCTCTTCAAATAATGCTCCTCTTACATTTTCTTTGTCATCTGTTTATGGATAGACCTTCCATGTCTTTTTCATATTTTCTTTCAGTGTGTGTGAGCCATTCAGGAAAACCTTTAACTTTTTATCCAGTTCTCTAATTCTCTCTTCAGCTATATCCACTCTGCTGTCACAAACTTGTACACTTCTTTTTGTGTCCACGTGTATATTTTTACAGGAGAATATAATTTGTTTCCATTATTTTTGATTAGTTTTTAAAAATAATTTCAGTATTTCTTATTACTACTTGGTTCTTATTTGACCTCTATTATAAATAAGGGTCAGATTTTACAGTTTCTTGTTCCCTGAAGGTATTTTAAAACTTTCTTCTTATTTCTCTGAATATAGAGAACATGATTGTGTTAGAATCTGTGTCCCATAACTCTATCTGAAGATTTTTCAGGTGTGTTTCTGCTACTGCTCAAACTTCTTTTTGTGCATGGTTGTCTTTGGCTATGCACCACTCACTGCATGAAAGTTGAAGGTGCTTTTCTCCAGAGACAATTTGCATTTGCTTCTGCTAGGCACCAGGTTATTTCCATTCTAGGATTCCTTTTGACTAAAGCCACCACAGTTATCTCACTGTGCCTCCAAACCCAGGCTTAGCCCACATGCTGTGCTGTCCCATCTTACTTCTTAGAGCTTTGTGACTCCACGACCTGAAGCTTCTGGAAGATCTCAGGTGGCAGGAACGGAGAGAGCTTCCCTCCCTCATCTGAGTACACCCGGCGGTGTCGACTAGCAGGGGAGGGCATGGGCGCAGCCACAGGCATGGCTGGCTTCAGGCATGTTTTCCCTGTAAGACACGCACAGCCAAAGATCCGCATAGGGGTCCCACATTCCACAAAGGAGAGGCAGACTGAGGAGGGGGATGCCCCAAGAAAGCTTTCTGCTGGACACCCACCAAGCTTGGCAGCTGTTGACTGCGCCCTCTCCAGACACTGCTCGGCCAGCTTCAGCATCTTTGAGGTATCAGGGGTCACAGTTTCCCCAGCTTCTGGGGAGCAAGTGACAAAAAAGATGGTCACCATCCCCCATCACTCATCAGATTCTTGCTGAGATACAAACAAAGGCACCGCCCCTCCTCATCTCAGACCACCTGCCCTCTATGTGGCTATCCTGTCCTTTTGCCTGGACCATCAGAGTCTTTTCTCTAACTAACCTGGCCTTTTCTCCCCACGGACACCTTCACATGTATTTACAGCCCCTCCTCCAGGTGGGCCCTGCAGGCAGTGTGGCTGTTTCGCAGAGATCATTTTCTCACCCATCTCCAGCCCCCGACCCCGCACCCTGCATCCCATGCATCCCAGGGGTGTCTGTTCTCTGCTCTGCACTCCCTCCTCTGGAATCGCTTCTGTCAGCAAACTCATGCTGGAGGAGCTGCCACCTGACAGTCTCCCATGGACCCCACCAGCCCCAGCTCGTGACCCACCTCCTACTGCCTTCAGGGCCAGCCCCTCACTACACCCTAGTTCAGCTGCCAGATTTCCACTCATCCACTCACGTGCTGCCCTTCTCCAAGGGTCCCTGACCCTTCATGGTCTTTCCTCTGGGACATCCCCTCAGGGCCTCTCCCACTGTGCCCTCCTCCCTGTGCTCAAAGCTCTGCTGAGCTCCCCAGGGCAGTGCTCACTGTGGGGACAGCCACCTCCCCCTGACCATGTCAGGTTGCCACACACCTGGAGCAGACCATGCCCATGATGGAGGCCTCAGCTCCTGCCACATCCTGCTCCACTTCTGGTGCTCGCTGGCCCCCACCCCACCCTGGCACCTCACTGTCCCCTGAGAAAGTCTGCTGAGGCAGATCTTTAGAGGACATCCCCCAAGCCCTTCACTTGCCCACCTCCCGGCAGTCCCACCACTGCTGTCCCCACTGTGGTAACCTCCTGGAGGCTCTGCTGCCATGCTGGCCTCTGCCCACAAAGCATCCATTGAGCTTCCCTTTGTGCCAGAACAGCCCCAGGCCCACCCAAGGCCCTGCCTGCCCCAGCTGCACCTTCCTCTCTCCAGACTCCCTAACTGTCTTGTATCTGGCACCCTCTTTGCTGCAGGGCTTCTGGGCTGCCCCCAGCCCCCAACCATCACGAAGCTAGCTCCTCCCTGGACTAGGGTTCAGTGTTCAGTCTGTGGGCGTGTCCCCACCCGTCTCCATCCCTTGAGTCACAGCAGCTGTCCCTTCCTGCTCCATATCACACTCATGCTGAGTGTTCAGGTGTTCACTTGCTAATGACCAGGCAGGCAGGACATGGGACACGCCCAGGTCTGGGGCCCGGAGACCCATCCCACAGTCTGGGCAGCACAGGAGAAGCTGTACCTTTAGTGGCCTCCACTTCTTCCAGCAGCACCTGGGAGATGTAGTGGATGCTCCTCAGGTATTCTGTATATGCCTCCTGTGCCCAGGGAAGAGAAATGACATAGGTCATGCTATTAGAAGCAAATAATTCCACCGTGTCTGCTTGGTGCCCTTTTGAAAACAGCAACCATGGTGCCTGCTTATCTCTGAGATACACCTGCATTATCCGAGCTGGTTAGCTGGTAACTGCTCTGCCTGGGGCACAGAGAATAACCCTTTTTTCTAGACTTGAAGCTGGTGTCACTCCTTTCTCTCCAGCATGGAAAGGAATGGAGGTTCTCATTCAGTGGGTCAAGGAAGCAGCACTGGCGGGTGCTGCCGTTTCCACTCTATGCAACAAGTTCTTTTCCTGTATAACTCAGGGGCCATTCATTCAGTGGCTTTAAAGAAATATTTCCTGGGAGATGAATCAGGGACTGTGTTGTAAATCTTAGAGTCACTTTCTGACTCAGTCTGGGAAAACCCTTTCCTGAACCCCAGTGTAAGAATTCCCTGGGCACGCAGGAGTCTATGTCACTAGAATGCTGGCACTTTCAAACGTGTGACCCTCCTGGTCAGGGCTGCCTGACAGAGCTCAGGGCATTTGGAATGACAGCGTGGGGCTTTGCTTTTTGTTTGTTTCGTTGCACCCCAGTTCTCGTTACCCACCTTTAAGTCTACACTTCAGATAAAGATAAAATGGATTCCGGGAAGGATTTCTGACTTGTGGGGGCATTTGCTACCCTAGGATCCCGACATTTCTTCCCTTGGGCTGCCCAGAGTGGCTCCGCCGGCTTTTCCAAGCGGTTGCCACCCTTAGGATTAACACCCATTCTCAGAAACAAGCCGCACCCCTCCCCCGCCGGCACTTCCTACCAAACAAGCTCTGAAGGCGACTGGAAAGGCGCAGTTAACCTCTTCTGCGTACCGTCCCCTTTGGGAATCTGACTAAATCTACAGGGCCCGCCTACAAACTACACAAACACACGGGACTGTCTGCCAGAAAACAAGCCGCACCCCTCACGGAACCTCCTGACCTTCACAAATCTAAGGCGACTGGAAAGGCTCAGACGGAAACCTCTTCCAGACGTACCGGGGGGCCCCGCCCCTGGAGGCGCCCTCGCCCACGCCCACCATGCCGGTGGCTGGTCGGCGACCGCCTCCGCTCCGCCCGCCTTACCCGGGGCCGGTTGCCGGTGTCCAGCTCGATGGCCCCGTTGGCCAGCTTCATGGCGCATTGCAGTGGCTTCACCGAGCCGTCCCCAGCCGCAGCGGCCATGGCGCCGGCGGGGGAGGCGGTGGCGGCCGAGGGGCGGGGCGGCCGGCTCGAGGGGGCCGGAACGCAACGTGTGTAGGAGCAGGTGCCGCCCGAGCCCAGGACCATCGGAAAAGGCGGTGCCAGCAAGGACCCACTTCCGGCAGCGCCGCCCCGCCGGCGCACTGCGCGCTCTGCTCCTGGGGCCGAAGGGGCGGAGGTGGGGGTGACGGAGCTCTCAAATAACCTCCTTACGCTGTAGCCAAGAGCGTGTAAGTGCAACTACTGCTGCCCGCACTCCACGTCGGTGACAGGCCAATCGCGTAGACCGCGCCCCTTGCCCTCAGGCCGTACTGCTCTGCCCTCCTCACCCCGGCCCTCCCCTCCTCACCCCGCCCCTCCTCACTCTGCTCCTCCCTTGACGCTCTCCTCGCCCTTCCCTCCGCCGGTCATTCCGCCCCATCCAGGTCTCTTCATCCTCCTCCTCCCTCCCTCGCCCCGCCCCTCCCTCATCGCCTCGCCCCTCCCTCATCGTCTCGCCCCTCCCTCATCGCCTCGCCCTGCTTCCAGTAAGTCCAGCTGAGGCGAGTGGCGGAATCGAACGGAAACGAACGAGCATAGTCCGCCTAGCGGACGAGAGGCTCCGAACGTCCTACCTCTCGGCCCAGCTAGCCGAGCGGGGCCGAGTGGGACCGAGCCGGGCCGGGCGGAGCCGGGTGGGGCCGAGTTGGGCCGAGCCGGGTCGGACGGGGCGGAGCACTGGGGCCGAGCTTAAGCCGTCTCCACTGCTATGAAGCGGGACCGGCTCGGGCGCTTCCTGTCGCCCGCGGCGTCCCGGCAGCGCGGGAGCTCGGGCCGCGGCAGTTGTGGCGGAGGCCGGGCCCGGGGCCGCCCCGCCCCCAGCGGGCCCGACGTGGCCGAGGCGGCGGCTGTGGTGGCGGCGCGACTGGGCTGGGGCCCGGCGCGGCCCTGCGGGGACGCGGGCGAGGACGGCGCAGACGAGGCAGGTGGGTCCGGCCGTCTGGTCGCGAGGGGCGGCGGGTGGGGCCCCTGTGATCGTAGAGTGCCCCCGGTGGCCACCGGGACCCCGCGAGCCTCCTCTGCCCCCGGCCCAGGGTGTCTCCTCAGAAAGCGGACTAGGCCTCCCCACTGGGAAGGGTGAGGCGGCCTCCCCAGGACGCCGCAGCTGCGCGGGGTGCTCTTTCGCAACACAGCTGACCCGTCGGCTCCCTCAGAGCTCGCGGAGTGGTTTAGTGCCCGAGTCGTGCCGTCTGTCGGGCGGGCCTGGTTTCAGTCGTGGTTTTGCCCTGTGCTTTTCGGGTAATGGCTGAATCTCAGGGCCTCAGCTCCCTCTTCGCTAAAACAGAACTAAGGATTAAGCATAGGAGTGCCCGGCCCCCCGCCTGACGGACTGATGGAGGTTAATATGCACTTGGTCTTAGTGTCATGCTTTTGCCCTCTCAGAAAGGACCTCAAGCTCCTCTCCTGTAATCCCGGGGCTAGAGAGGTAGGGGCATCGTCTACTCCTGCAGTCAGGAGTAGAGACCCCCGGGAAAGCAGAGTGTGGACGCGACTCCTTCGCTTCTGGTCTCAGGGGAGTGGTGTGAAGAGGAATGAAGTTTCCAGCTAAGTTTATAACGGTTCCATAGCTGTGGAGGCATTTATAAACTCAAACTTTTTTTTTTTTAACTTGAGGTATAGTTGGCACATAACATGATGTTGGTTTCAGGTATACAGTAGCTAACATCCTGGAGAAGGCAATGGCAACCCACTCCAGTACTCTTGCCTGGAAAATCCCATGGATGGAAGAGCCTGGTGGGCCGCTGTCTCTGGAGTCGCAGAGTTGGACACGACTGAAGCGACTTAGCAGCAGCAGCAGCAGCTAACATCCATCACCACTCGAAATTAGCAGTCTTTTACCCTTGTGATAAGAACTTTTAGGATCAACTTTTAAGAGCTCTTAGCAATTTTCAGATATACAGAAAAGTATTATATTGTAGTAACTATAGTTACCATATGGTAGACTACGTCACCAGGACGTACTTTATAACTGGAAGTTTGCACCTTTTGATCACTGCACACCGCATTTCACTCAGCACCTCACTCTCCTTGTTTCAACCAACAATATCTTTTCTGTAATTATTAGTTCATGATTTTCTCTTTTTGTAGATTCCACGTGTTAGTAACATCATATGGTATTTATCCTACTCCATCTGACTGATTTCACTTAGTATAATGCTGATAATGTCCATCTTTGTCGTTGGAAATGGCAGAATTTTCTCGTTTTTTAATAGCTGAGTAAATATTCCATTGTATGTATATATCACAGTTTCTTTATACATTCATACATTGATAGACACTTTGGTTGTTTCCATACCTTGGGTATCATAAATAATGCTGCATTGTATATAGGGGTGCATGCATGTACCTTTTCAAGTTAGTATTTTCATTTCCTTAGGATAAATACCAAGCAGTGGAATTGCTGGACTGTATAGTAGTTTTATTTTTAATTTTTTAAGGAACCTCTATAGTGTTTCTGTAGTGGCTGCACCAAGTTACATTCTCACAAACAGTGTACAAGGGTTCCCTTTTTTCCACATCCTCACCAACACTTGTAATTACGTGTTTTTTTGATGATGGCCATTCTGATAGGTGGAAGGTAAATGTCTCATTGTGGGATTTTTTTTTTCCTCATTGTGGTTTTGATTTGCATTTCCCTCATGAAGTAATGCTGACCACCTTTTCATACACCTGTTGGTTATCTGCATGCCTTTAGAAAGAGGTCTCTTCAGAGCCTTTGCTCATTTTAAAAATCAGATTATTTTTGTTATTGAGTTGTATGAGTTCTTTACATATTTTGGTTATTAAGCCCCACGTGATACATAATTGGGGAATATTTTTTCCTATTCAGTAGGTTTCCTTTTCATTTTGTTGATGGTTTTCTTTGCTGTGCAGAAACTTTTTAGTTTGACATAGTCCCATTTATTCATTTTTGCTTTGTTGCCTTTGCTTTTGGTGTCAATCCAAAAAATCATCTCCAAGACTGATGTCAGGGAGCTAACCATTATGTTTTGTTACATGGAAGGAGTTTTATGGTTTTAGGTCTTTCAAGTCTTTAATCCATTTTGAGTTGAGTATGGTATAAGATGGTCTAGTTTCATTCTTTTGCATATGGCTGTCCAGTTTTCTCAACACCATTTGTTGAAGAGACTGTCCTTTCCCCATTGTATCTTGGCTTATTTGTTGTAGATTAATTGGCAATATACATGAATTTATTTCTGTACTGTCTATTCTGTTTCATTAGTCTATGTGTTAATTTTTTTTAATTAAAAATATTTATTTAGCTGTGTTAGGTCTTAGTTGTGGCAGGCAGGATCTTTGATCTTTGTTGCAGCATGTGGGATCTTTAGTTGTGGCAAGTTCCCTGACCAGGGATTGAATCTTGGCCCCTTGTAATGGGAACGCAGAGTCTTAGCCACTGGACCATCAGTGAAGTCCCTTTATGTGCCTCTGTTTATGCAAGTACTGTACTGTTTTAATTATTGTAGCTTTGTAGTATAGTTTGAAATCAGGAAGCATGATGCCTTCACCTTTGTGGTTCTTTCTCAGAATTGCTTTGGCTGTTCATGGTCTTTATTGGTTTAATACATATTTTAAGATTGTTCTATTTTTGTGAAAAATACCAAGGAGATTTTGATAGGGGTTGTTTTGAATTTGTAGATGACTTTGGGGAGTGTAGACATTTTAACAATGTCTTGTTAATTAATGTCAATTGTCTTCTAAAATCCCATGGACAGAGGAGCCTGGTAGGCTGCAGTCCATGGGGTCACTAAGAGTCAGACACGACTGAGCGACTTCACTTTCACTTTTTACTTTCATGCATTGGAGAAGGAAATGGTAACCCACTCCAGTACTCTTGCCTGGAAAATCCGAGGGACGGGGGAGCCTGGTGGGCTGCCGTCTGTGGAGTCGCACAGAGTCGAACACAACTGAAGCAACTTAGCAGCAGCAGCAGTCTTATTATTTGATGTCAATTAATTATTCCAACCCATGGTCATGGACTACTTATTTGTGGTTTCAGTTTTTTTTTTTCAGTGTCTTATAGGTGTCAGTGTACAGGTCTTTAATCTCTGGTTGTATTTATTCGTAGGTATTTTATTCTTTTTGATACAATTATAAATCTGATTATTTTCTTAATTTCTAATAGTTTGTTATTAGCATATGGAAATCAACTTATGTTTGTATATTGATTTTGTATTCTATAACTGAATTTGTTTATTCTAACAGTTTTTTTGGTGGAGTCTTACAGAAGTTTCTATATGTAATATTATACACAAACAGATTGTCTTGCTTCTGTCTGTATGATTTGGGTGGTTTTTATTTTTCTTGCCTAATTGCTTTGGCCAGAATGTCCAGTACTGTGTTGAATAAAAATGGTGAGAGTGGGCATCCTTGTTTTGTTCCTAATCTTAGAAGAAAGCTTTTAGCTCTTTACCATTGAATATGATGTTAGCTCGGGGCTTGTCATGTATGGCTCTTATTATGTGGTGGTATTTTCTATCTGTATACAATTTATTGAGGTTTTTATCATGAATGAATATTGAATTTTATCCAATACCTTTTCTCCATTTATTGAGAGGAGTATGATTTTTATTTTGTTAATGTGTGTCACACGAATTGATTTGGGAAGGTCGAGCCATCCTTGCCTTCCTGGAATACATTCTAGCTGATCATTGTGCATGATCTTTTTAATTAAGTGTTGAGTTCAGTTTGCTGTTATTTTGTTGAAGACTTGTACATCTGTGTTTATTAAAAATAAATATTATTTTCTTTCTTGTTGTGTCCTTGTCTGGTTTTAGTATTAGAGCAATACTACTGGCTTTGTTTTGGAGGTATTTAGAGTTCTTTGAAAGGATTTTCCACTCAGAAGACCCTCCACTGGCCATTCTGCCAAAAGACTGTGTGTTCATCTGGGAGCCTGGAGCCAGAGCCCTGCCTCTGGCCCCGACCTGGACTTGTGTTTAAGGGGCACGTCTGGGGAGGTCCCACTCCAGGAGCTGGGGGGTGCTGATGGAGTGTGAATCTCATCTCTCCTGGGAGCTGTGTTTTGCATGCCTGACTTCATGTTTCCTGTGCTTGCCCAGGAACAGCCCGGGCCCTGGCCATGGGGCACTGTCGCCTTTGTCATGGGAAGTTCTCCTCCCGGAGTCTCCGCAGCATCTCCGGCAGGGCGCCTGGGGAGAGCTCAGAAAGGCCACCCCCTGGGGACCGTGTTTTCATCCGGGATTTCCAGCGCCTCCTGGGTGTGGCTGTCCACCAGGACCCAGCTCTGTCCCAGTTTGTCTGCAAGAACTGCCATGCCCAGTTCTACCAGTGCCACAGCCTCCTCACATCTTTCCTGCAGCGAGTCAATGTTCCCCCGACAGGCCGCCGGAAGCCTTGTGCAAAGTAGGCGCCCCTTCCCTCCTTTGCTGGGGGCGTGCAGGAGACCCTGTGAACAGGGCTGTATGGGCACAGGGCAGCCCGGGTGCCTGGTGAGGCAGACACTCATGAGCACCAGTGCGCTGGGTGTGTGGGGAGACTGACAGGAGAGCACAGGGCGGGGAGGGCCTGGTGGGTGGCCACGGAGGAAAAGGCTCAGCCTGCACACACAGTGGCCACTGGGCCCCATGCTTGCTCTTGGTGAGCAGCCCTGCTCCTTTGCAGGGTCGGTGTCCAGCCACGGATGGGGCCGGAGGAGGGAGCGTGTGTGGGTGAGTGCAACTCCAGGGTGGGGTGCAGGGTGGGCGGGGGGGTACCCAGATGCTGACTGGCCACGGGCTGATGTGTCTCTGCCTCTCCTCAGTGGACCTGATCGCTTCGAGCCCCCAGGGCCTGCGTGGCTTGGTGGGGTGGGTGCACAGACATGCGGCTGGCTGTGGGGCCCTACCTAGCCTCCAGAGGATGCTGTCCTCCGAGTACTGTGGTGTCATCCGGGCCGTGTGGGGCTGCGACCAGGGCCATGACTACACCATGGACACCGACTCCAGCTGCGGGGCCCTCTTGCTGGACAGCGCTTTGGGTGTCAAGTGGACGTGGGACAAGGATTCAGCCCCACGACTCCCCCAGCATCGAGGGTTCAACCCCACCGGGGCTGCCCCTCAGAGCTCCCAAGGCAGAGGAGCTGGGGCTGGGGCTGAGACCGAGACACTCCCCAGCATGGACACAAGCCGGCTTCCTTCAGATGGTGACCCAGTGGGGCTGGGGCCGGGCCCCCCATCTCAGCCAAGCCTCCCCCTAGGTGGGGCCCCAGGTAGGCGGCTCCTCTGGGCTATTTGACCAGTATTCCTTGTCCTGAGCCAGGCAGGGCCCTTGGCAGGAAGTGGGTGTTGTGGTGGTAGCAATGGTATCGTGCGCAGAGGGGCCAGTATAGTGACCAAGGCAGCCCTGGCACCGCCTCATGCGCTTCTGATGGCAGAGAGGGGCCGAGGACCCTGTTTGAGCACCTTCCATCAAGGCATCCTTGTCTGCCATCCAGGCTTCCTCCAAGCCTGTTTGGGGCCAGGGCACAGAGGGAAGAAGAGCCTGGGGCTTCGTGGGGCATGAAGGCAGCTGGGATCAGAGGTGGTCCCAAGCCAGCGCAGGTCACTCCCTGCGCCTGTCAGTGCCCTGTGGGGCCTGATCCCGTGGCCCTGTTTGTTGGGTGCAGCTGTTCGCCAACGTGGTATTAGGAGGGCCGGGCCGGCTTCCTACCCATGTCTCTCAGCTTCCATGTGGATGCTAGGTTGCCCCTGTGAGCGGATGCTCAGCCACCAGATGGTTCAGAGTGAGGCAATGCTCGTGTTGGAGGGCTTCACGGTTCTTAGAACTGCTTGGATTTTTGAACTGTGTGCCTGCGATACCAATGATCTTTTTTGATGTTCTGAAACATCCCAGAGCGACTGGATCTGAACCTCTGGGGCAGGGCTGGATTTGCTGCTGTTGCTACTGTTGGCAGGACATGGGAGTGGTGTGGTGGGCTTGGCTATGCAGTGGGCTTGGCTATGCAGTGGGCTTGTGGAGGGGCTGGGAGGTGAGTGGATTTGGCGGCATGGGAACCCTAGGCGCCCTGTCATTCTTGTGGGGAGCACTACCATGCTATTCCCCTGGGGTGACAGGTGACTGGAGTCTTATTCTTTGTTTCCTAGGGCAATTGGGTGAGAAGCAGGTTCCATCTCCAACCTCGGATGATCGGGTAAAAGACGAGTTCAGTGACCTTTCTGAGGGGTGAGAGAAGAGTGGGTTTACATAGCCTAACATTCCTCCTTGGCAACCCAACGCCACCATCCCAGGGGCTGTGGCCTGGCTCTCGCTGGCCTCCCCCTTTCTCTGTTGGGAGGAGGGGAGTGACAGGGGGTGTTTAATAGGCTTCTGTTTCTGATTGGGGGCACTTCGGACCTGATGGAGCTGCATGGGGGGCCCAGCTGGGTGTGGACATCACTCTGTTCAGATGGTCCTCTGGCTGCTGGCCCGTCTCTGCCTCAAAGGCTGAGTTTTATGCCAACCCCAGATGTTACTAGAACAGAAGCCAGCCTCTGGCTGTTTATCTTGGTGTTTGTGCTGTGGAGTGGAGGACAGACCTTCTAGAGGCAGGCAGGACCACCTGTCTGCTCCTGGGGCTACCCCCTTCCTGGTCTCCAAGACCAAATCTCTCAGGATGGAGGCTGCACGCCAGCCAACCTTTCCACCCTGCCTTGTGCGCTGTGACTGGACCACAGATGCACTTTGTCCAAACAAGTAGATCGACAGCGTGATTTTTGGTGCTAGTGACAGATGATCCAGGTGCTGGAGGAGAACCAGTGGGTGCCAGAAATCTACCCCCCACCCTGGGTCAGGAGGCTGTGGCTGTCCTGCAACCACCAGCCATCCTTGGGCCTTTCTCCATGGGGAGGGTGGCAGCCTGTAGGGGCGGCTGAGGCATGCCAGCCAGGCTCTGTCTGCGGAGTAGCAGAGCTTATGTCATTACTCACGTTTTAGGGTAGAGATTACAGATGTGCAGATCTTTTTCAGGCCTTTGTTACCCTTTGAAATCACTGACAGCTGGCCTGTCATTTGGGCAGGTGTTTATAGTTACGGCAGAGAGGTGACATTCTAAAAGCCTGCTTCCTGTGAAGCCACCTCTTGTGAGGGTCTTCACCTCTGCCGGGGGCCCGGTAGGCTGACTCTTTCTGAGCTTGGGGTCCTGGTGTGATGAGAGGCATGGCTTACCAGGGATCCTCAGCCTGTGACCGTGGTTTGCCCTTTCTGTTAGGAGATGGTATTAGAGGATTGGGGATTTTAGGCCTTCTGAGAAGTAAAACATGTAGTGTGGGGATCCACGGTGTTAGACAGGAAGTTTCACTGCCTCTGTCACCTGCCCCAGAGCATTGCTGAAGGTTCTCTTCTTTCCTAGAGATTTCCTGAGTGAAGACGAAAATGACAAGAAACAGAACACCCAGTCCTCGGATGAGTCCTTTGAGCCGTACCCAGGAAAGAAGTAAGGGAATGGTGGTGCCATGAGCTCCCTGGAGTTTGGGGGTGTCCAGTGGGTGACCTGGAGACCTGCATCTGCCCTGGGGGCAGCGGGGACCAGATGGTGGCTTGCCCCGTCTGCCTTGGTTAGCACATGCTCTGCTTCTCTAATGGCCTGACTTCACCAGCCCAGCGAAGGGTGGCTTCTGGGTGACCCAGGAGGACTTCCCCAGTTCAGCGCAGGGACCTGGCCTAGCGCAGCCCTCTGAATGTGACCCAGCCACCCCCCCCCACCGTGTCTGCTGTGGTGGTCTCTGGTCCCCCTGCTCGCCTTCTGCCCTCTGGGCCCAGGGCCTTGGCAACATGGCAACCTGGCCCTACGGTTGCTCTTGGGTCTACCTCTGGCCCTGATCCCTTGTTGAGGCAGCCCACCTCCCACAGGGTTTTGTGTCCTCGCTCTGTGGGTCCTGGCAGAGGAGGCTGGTTATCACTGTCACCCTGGGCCCAGGAACACCCAAACACCTCCAGTTAGTAGATGCCCAGCTTGGGCCTCTGACGTAGAATGAAACCACACTATCAGCCAGGAACACGCAAAACAAAATGGAGAAGCAGGCACAACTTCCTTTTTCCTTTGTGGGTGGAGACAGGAGAGGCAGTGGCTCAGGAGTCCCCAGTTGGGATGTGGGGCTGGGTTAGAGCCCTTGAGCTGGCCTGAATGGACAGACGCTGCTGGGCCAGATGGGGTATCAGGAGGGCCAAGTTGGAAGGACCAGGTCTGCTGCAGCAGGAGGCCTTGCTCTCCACCCTGATCTCCATGAGCCCACCTCTTACATCCTGCTGCCAGCAGTCCTAGGGCCACTGGCGTGGGGTTAGGAGAGGGGGAGGCCCTGCCCGGTCCTGCTCCAGGTGGAGATGGCACTCAGGCAGCCCCCCTCCCTGGGTTTCCGTGAGGGCGCACAGACACGTGCTGTAGGACAGGACACAACAGGTATGTGTTCAGAAAGAAAGTGAAGTTGCTCAGTTGTGTCCGACTCTTTGCAACCCCATGGACTGCAGCCTGCCAGGCTCCTGCATCCATGGGGTTTTCCAGGCAAGAGTACTGGAGTGGGTTGCCATTTCCTTCTCCAGGGGATTTTCCCAACCCAGGGATTGAACCCAGGTCTCCCACATTGCAGGCAGACACTTTACCGTCTGAGCCACCAGGGAAGCTGCAGTGTGTTCAGAGGCTGTGGTCAAATGGAACATTTCAGTGGAAGTTGTACCTGTGGGAGGCTGGAGCTCTAGGCTCATCCCTGATGGCCTCTTGGTGCCTCTGGCACCACAACACAAATGCCTGCTGACATCCTAGGATGCAGCCTAGGTCCATGTGACCTTGCAGCTGATGTGCCTGTCGAGGTCAGCCACGCAGACAGGAGGGGACACCAGCTGCCAGGGCTCCCATAGGAGCCTGAGCGGCCACGGGAAGGAAAAGCACCAGCAGCCCCAAGTTGGGCCTGTGAGTGCCATCCTCCCATGCCTGCAGGGACCCCAGCCGCTTGTCCTTCAGGGACGCATTGGGAGACCTGGAGGCTGCTCCTGCTGTCAAGGAACATGTGATGTGGTGCGAGCCCCGGGCACGGCTCAGCTCTCAATGGGTGCCTGAGCCACACAGCAGTGGAGGGTGGAGGCCAGGACCATGGCCGGGTGGCAAAGAATAGTCATAGACAAAGAAGGGGGAGGAGCAGCTTGTGCAGTTGTTGAAAAGGTTCTTGTTAATATACTGTTTGAAGAGGAGGACAACTCTTTATGTTTTTATTTGTGGTAAATTAATACACAACAAAAGTTACTCTTACCGTTTTTTAAGTGTACAGTTCAGTCGCATTTCAGAACTTTTACAGTGTTGTGCAACCGTCAGCACTGTTTCCAGACTTTCACCATTCCACACACATCCTCATGAAGCAGTGACTTCCCTGTCCACCCCCCAAGCCCTGCCCACTCCTAGTGTAGGTGTCCATGCTGGGGACTCTGTCCCTTTCCTGCTGGCTACTTTCACTCAGAATAGGGTTTTTGAGATTCATGCATGTTGTGACCTGTCAGTTTGATTCCTTTCTATAAGATTCTATTAAAGGGACTTCCCTGGTGGTCTAGTGGTTAGGACGCCACGTTTCCACTGCTGGGGACATGGGTTTGATCTCTGGTAAGGTTGCCATGCAGCACAGCCATGGTGTATGGAGGGACCACATTTTGGCTGCTGTCAATAGTGCTAGAAAGGTTGGTGTAGCAATTATCTGTTTGAGACCTGTTTTTGATTCTTTGGGTCCTATGGTACTTTTAACTTTCTGAGGAACTGCCATAGTTTGCTACAGCAGCTGCACATTCTACATTTCCTGCTGCCAATCTACAGGGGTTCTGATTTCTACACATCCTCACCAAACCTTGTTATTTTAGGTCCTGCTAGTGGATGTTTAGTATCTCATTGTCATTTTGATTTGCATTTCCCTAGTGATAGTGATGTTGAGCAGCTTTTCATGTTTGTATCATCTTTGGAGAAATGTCTGTCCAAGTTCTTTGCCTATGTTTTAACTAAGGTGTTCTGAACTGCAGAATATATTTTCCCCTTTTTTCACTGTCTTGAAGTCCAGTGTTCCTATTTTTACTTTTTTAGTTTACTGTGCTTTTGGTGTCATATTCAGGAGAAATCATTACCAAGTCTAAGGTCATGGAAGATTTACCCATAAGAGTTTCAGTTTTCCCTCTTAGAATTAGGTCTTTGATCCATTTGAGTTATTTCTGTGTATGGTGTGAGATATAGATCGAGCTCCACTCTTTTGCATGTGGATATGTGGTTGTCCCAGCACCTTTTGTTGAACAGACTGTCCTTTCCCTAGTGAGTGGTTTTGGCACCTTTGTCAAAAGTCAGTTGATTGTACTTGCAGGGGTTTATTTCTGGTCTCTCAGTTCCTTTTTTTTTTTTTTTTTTTTAAATCTTTATTGAATTTGTTACAATATTTTTTCTGTTTTATATTTTTGGTCTTTTGGCCGCAAGACATGTGGGATCTTAGTTCCCCGACCAGGGATCGAACCAGGCACTCCCTGCATTGGAAGGCAAAGTCTTAACCACTGGACCACCAGGGGAGTCCCTCTCAGTTCCTTAGTATGTATGTCTGTCCTTATGCCAGTACCACGCTGCTTTGATTACTGTAGCTTTGTAGTCAATTTTGGAATCAGGAAGTATGAATCTTTCAGCTTTGTTGTCTTTCAAACTTGTGTGGCTATTGATTGTCCTTTGAAATTCCATGTGAAATTTAGGATTTTTTTTCTGCTTTGTAAAAAAACACAGAATTTTCTTAGGGATTGAATGGATAGATTGCTTTGGGGGATTATTGCCATCTTTACAGTTTTAGGTTTTCCAGTTCATGAACGTGTGTTTCTACTTGCTTAGGTCTTAATTTTAGCAGCGTTTTCATAGTTTTGTGTACCATTCTTTAAATTTTTAAGTTTATTCCTAAGTATCTTATTTCTTTTGATGCTATTAAAAATGAATAGTTTTCTTAATTTCCTTTTTTGTACTGTTCATTTTTTAGTGTGTGGGAACAGGACTGGGTTTTAATGTATTGATTTTTCACCCTGCAACTTTGCTCAATTTTTCTGTGTAGGTTAAGGTTTTCTACATATAACATCATGGCATCGTGAATAGAGGTAATTTTCTTTCCTGTTAATTTAGATGCCTTTTCTTTTTCTTTGCCTAATGGCTCTGGCTAGGACTCTCAGTACTATGTCGAGAAATGGTGAAAGTGGGCATCTCTGTCTTGCTCCTGATACTAGAGGAAAAGTTTTCAGTCATTGACCATCAAGGATTGCATCAGCGGTGGCTTGTCATTATGGCCCTAGAAGTTGCCTTCTGTTCCTGACAGATTTCCTTACACTCCTGGATCTAAAAAGAGGTGTGCATGTCTCTTTAAGACTTTGAAGGACACCAAGGGGGAAGCTGCTCTGTCTGGCCTGGTCCTCAGGGCCCTGTGAGACTGGCTGAGGTGCACAACCCCATGCTTGGAGGACAGGGTCCCCACTGCCTAGGGTCTGTGGTGAGGGGACAGCAGTGGGTCTGGAGCTCCCCCCCTGGTTGCTGGGGGTCTCCTGGCAGGTTCCAGGAGAGTGGATCTTGATCTTTCTAGCTTCCCCCACTCCACTATTTTCCCTGGTGTCTCCAAAGTTGTGTTTTTGGTGTTGACGACAGCGAGTGACACTTGGCCCTGAAGGCCCACTCCTCGGTCCTGAGGTGGCAGACCAGGGCCTCCACCTCCCCGCAGAGTCTTTCTAGCTCTGGTGGCCAAGTGTCAGTGTGAAGGCCAGGCGGTCAGCATCGGGACTGGAGCAGGTTAGCCCTGGAGATCCGAGGAAACCACCTCAGTGTTTGAAGAAAAATGAACACCGTGTATGCAAAAGATCAGAAACATTACTGACCAGTGTTGTCTTTTCCTCCAGGGTGTCTGGTAGGAAGAGTGAAAACAAAGAAGCCAAGAAGTCAGAAGAACCAAAAATCCGAAAGAAACCTGGGCCCAAGCCAGGCTGGAAGGGCAAGCCACGGTGTGAGAGGTGAGGGGCCAAAGCGGGGATTGCGCAGCCTGGGGGGGCTGTGGCTCCACGTGTGCTCTGCATTGCAGGGAGGAACTGCCCACCATCTACAAGTGTCCGCACCAGGGCTGCACAGCTGTGTACCGTGGGGCCGACGGCATGAAGGTGAGGGGGCTCCCAGGAGAGTGCATCCCCAGCTCTGCTGACAGGGCCTGGTTGGGTCTGTGCCTTTGGGGGGAGGAGGCACGCATGCTGCTCCGGGGTGTTGGCCAGGCTGGGGAACTCATGCCCCCGGTCCCTCCCACAGAAGCATGTCAAGGAGCACCACGAGGAGGTCCGGGAGAGGCCCTGCCCACACCCCGGCTGCAACAAGGTGTTCATGATCGACCGCTACCTGCAGCGCCACGTCAAGCTCATCCACACAGGTGTGTCCCCTCCCCTGCCCCCTGCAGATGGGGCTCCAGGAAATTGGCACTGAAGAAACCCTGGTGCTGTCCTGGGAGTTTATTGGGGTCTGTTTTTACATCATTACTGGAATGAAATGATATATGCTTTTCAGATTATAAAAGTGATCCAAATTCATGGTAGCAACTGGTGGGAAAAGCACGGGGAAGATGGCGCCCCAGTGATCACTGCCATCAGCATGTGAGGTTACTTCCCCCTTTCTCTTTGAACACGCATCCACGACCTTGGACTCGTGTGTGCCTATGCTTGTCATTGCTGGTTCTGCCCAGAAGGCAGCTCTCTCGACCTGCAGCCCCCACATCCAGATAGTCCATCCTAAATGATATTTTTCCTGTGTTGACTTCTGTACAAATGATTGACTTCTTCACTCCAGTTTGCCCACTTAATGGCTGGCTCTCAGTCCCTCAGTTTCTCAGCATTTCATGCTGTGAGTGTTCTTGTGTTACTCCTGACACACTAATTCCCTGGTGTCAGGTCAAGCTATTGTAACTCAGTCTGACCACAGTGGTTGTGACCACGAGCAGTTTTTATTTTCAGCACAGAACAGTCTAGAGCTCACACTGTCAGGACGATTGCTCCTAGTGAGGGAGGAGCCGGCCTGTGGGGCTGCGTCAGGTGTTGGTAGATGCGCAGTGATGTAGGAGAGAAGCATGTGGGGGTGCCCGAGGTGCATGGCTGGGGGTGTGACGTTCAAGTTTTGTTGAAGAGCTCTTTTAAGAGACTGACTTCCACAGCGGGGACCCCTTTGGAGGGCCCAGCATGGGGACAGTCCCTAGAGTAGCAGTAGCTGTAATCAGTCATCTGTGAAACTGCACTGATTGGGCTTCCTCTAAGAATTGGCGCTCCAGGGAATAGGTTTAGGGAAACATGCTACAGCCAGGTGACGTGGATCAGAGCTGTGTCACCTCTGAGTCAGGTGCTCAGGCACCAAGGGGACGGTGTCAGGGCCTGTGGTCACTCCCTATCTGGTCCCCAGAGGTGCGGAACTACATCTGTGATGAGTGTGGACAGACCTTCAAGCAGCGGAAGCACCTCCTGGTCCACCAGATGCGCCACTCAGGAGCCAAGCCTCTGCAGTAAGTTGGGGGTGGTGGCCCTCCCACTGGCAGCACCCTGGCCCTGGCTCACTTGCCCCCATCCCATAGGTGTGAGGTCTGCGGGTTCCAGTGCCGGCAGCGGGCATCCCTGAAGTACCACATGACCAAGCACAAGGCTGAGACGGAGCTGGACTTTGCCTGTGACCAGTGTGGCCGGCGATTTGAGAAGGCACACAACCTCAACGTGCACATGTCTATGGTGCACCCGCTGACGCAGGCCCCAGACCAGGCCTCGGAGGCCCCACCCAGGCCCACAGCAGGGCAGGTGGTGAAGGCTGAGCCCACCTGAGGGCCTGCCCGCCCTGAGCTCAGGGGTGGTGACTGAGGTTCAGGCCTGTGGGCAGAGTGGTGCCCTGATGCACCCCCACTATGCGTGCTGGGTGGTGATGGTTCAGTCTGCGGCTTGCTGGGTCTTGTGGCCTCTGCTCTGGGACCAGCAGTTTCTTCTCCTATAACCAGAGTGACTTGGGCCAGATGCAGATTTTAGAGAACTGATTCCTCTTCCTCACTAAAGCAATTAAGATTTGTAACCCACTTTTCAGGGCAACAAGAGCTCCATGTTATGCTTGTAATAAATTATTTACCAAGGAGCTGGGCAGTGCCCTGTGCAGATCGGGTCAGAAGAGCGGGGGCTCCTGGGAGAGATCAGGGTCCAGCACAGCCTGCTGCCTGCTCAGGAGGGCAGCCCTCACTTCCGGGTCACAATCTCCACTCACAGCCAGCAGCTGCAACAAAGCCCACATGCTGGGCTCATGCTGCCTCCCATCCCTCCCGGGCCTGGATGCTGGATGCCAGCTTTCCCCAAGGCGTCCAGCATCCTCACATCACACAGTGACATGGACCTAAACACAGACACCACCGTGAGCACCTGGGCGTTACCTCTGCCACATGCAAGAAGCTCCTTTCTGGGCACCGAGGTATCAATTGCAGCAGAAACAGACGGGCATTTGTTATCAGGCTTACGGGGTCACCCTGGAAAGAAGACGGACAGTGCCAAGGTCAGGGTGCCCACAGCTGTGAACTGTGCCAACAGCGTCATCCCAGTGTGTCTGGAGATGGGCCTGGCCCTGCACCTGCCTGGGTCGGGAGCTCCCCACCACGGGCCACAGTCCAGACTGCATCGGTCTCCCCAGCCACAAAGAGGCCAACAAGCTTCAGGTACATGTTGAGAGCAATGTGCAGGAAGGCATCTTCTGTGAGGAGGGCATCCTCGTCAAAGTAGGGAAGGAGGCTGAAGGCAGACACAGGTGTCAGGTGACCTGACCTCACACGTCTGACTGAGGCTGGTGGCAGGCAGCAGGCGTGCAGCCTCTCCGTCTTGAGGGACCCTTGCTGTCCCTCCCCTGACCTCCAGGCCCTGAGGGTTACCTGTAAAAGGCGACCGGCAGCAGCCTGACCTGGTGGTCAGGGGCCAGACCGAGGAGGGTGCGCCCCAGGGGGACATCTGCAAAACCAAGGAGCTTGTCAGCAGCGTGGGGGCCTCCCATAGGGTCAGGGTCTCCAGGAATCGTGTGCCTGCTGACCCAGGGGTGGCAATGTCACGCCACAGACTAGGGGGTGGGGGCCGGGTCCCTGAAATCCTCAGGGCTCCATTAAATGAGTCTGCATACTTAACCAAAAACATAAGTTGCAAAGACGAGTTTTTAAAGTGAGCCCCAAGGAGGGCTCCTGTGTAACCATTTGAAAGTTGCTTCTGAAGAGGACTAAGGAGTCAGCTGCAGTCTGACCTGCTCCCGGCAGAGGGCTGGGGACCAGCACAGACATGGCTGGCAGCCTTTGGATCTCTCACCCGCCTCCGTCAGCTGAAAGACCAGCAGCCAGGAAATCCTCCTCCTCTGCAGATACCCCAAGATCTCCGCACAGATGTCCAGAGCCCTCAGGGAGCCAATGGCCTGTGACCCACAGAAGAACAGGAGAACTCAAAGGTGACAGTGGTCAAGGAGGGGGTGTCTACCTGGGTCCCTGCGCAGACCCTCAGGGTGCAGGGTCTGAAGGGAGACCCCACAGGGCAGGCCCATGGCCTGGGGTTTTCTCTCCTGAGAAAGCTTTAGCCCCAAAGGTACCACGCCTCCCCTGCTCAAGAGACCTAACGTAGGAGGTCTGTGGGGAAATGGGGATCCATGGTTTCAAGTGCCCTGGGGGCAGGGACTCGCCACCCTGTCCAATGTGGGAGAGGGTCCAACTTACCTGTGGAGTCAGATATGAAGAGAGCAGGCCCATCAAGGAAAAGAAAAACAGGGAAACGAACAGCTACAAATAAAAACACATCCACTCACAACATAAGACTACCTGTATTCTGTTCCCTGAGAGTACCTATAAATAAAAAACATTCCTCACTAATTGAGCATTTACAGGCCTAGGTTAGAAATCTTTAGGGGATCTTCACAGGAATAAAATTTCCAGTCGCTCTTAGAGAATTTAATGGGTTATAAACAATTACTGCTTGGGGACGCATCTCTGTGGGTCTGTAAGGGGACAGTGGTCTGGAAGATATGGAGCCACTAAAAGCTTTCCAACAAAAACAGCCTGAAAAGTCTAAGAACAGATGCCCCCTGGGACTCTGTTACTTGAAATTATAATCACTCAAACCCCACAGTTCAGCAGTTGTTGTCAGGCAGGTGTGTACAACTTGAGCTGCTGGGGAGTTCTGGGTTTTAGAGAACCAGGGGTTCAGCTGGGTGCACCATGGCAGCTCCCAGTGGGGATACCAGCCTGCCCTCCGAGCAGCCCTCCATCCAGCCCTGGTCTCAGCGAGCAGCTGAATGGGGTGCAGGTACCTTGATGGGTGCCAGCCTGCCCTAACCACCCCCGCCCGGGGATTATGGGGAGGATAAACAGGTCAAATAAAAGCAGTTGAGAGGTAACCTGAGAGTAAGTCATATAAAACCTATACTCTCAGGAAGGTTTGCTTCCAAATAAAGTCACAAGGACCCCAAACACTTGTCTGTCCTTGAAAAGCACAGGGTGTTAGATGAACCCTGAGAGAAGGTGAGCTTGCAGGAAGAGGGTGTCATCCTTACCTCCTCTCCTTGGCCATCCAGCTTCCCCAGCTCCTGCCAGATGCTCTCCTTCCTGGCCCGTTGAATCGCAAAGTGCAGGGCAGCCGCGCAGAGCCAGGACAGGCCAGGTGCAGGGGATAGTGTGAGGCGGGAGGAGATGCTGCACAGACAAGACGAGTGTGTCACCACAGGAACCTCTGCCCCAACTCGGCTCTGCACAGACTGGCCCTATGCCCTGGACACAGGAAGCAGTGCAGCTTGCGGTGGTGGGGGTGGGGGGGGTGTCTCAGCTTTGACAGGAGGGGGTCACCTGGAGCCCGACCCCCAGACCTCAGAATCTGCACCGGCCTCCCACACAACCCCTGCCCCAATTGCACTGTGATGTTCAAGGTCCTTCAGCAGGTTAAAATGGCCAAAAGTGAAAAACAGAATACAGTGCAGTGATTTAAGAAACTTTCCTGCTCTCTATACGATTAGAGTCTGTGGGTAGACTGGCTTTCCTTGTTTTCTGAGGTTTCCAGCATCCCTGACTCTTTGGGGGTGCCTGAGGGATGGAAATGGTCACAGAAGAAAATGTAAGGAGGCTGGAGGGGACCAGCGATCCTCTCTGTGACCTCTAGGAGGGCACCCACTGGGAAATAAGAGGAAGACGGGCAGGTGAACCCTGCATCTTGCAGGGCCTGTCCAGAGGCCTCTCCGGCTCCCGAGATGCTGGGCAGGTCAACGAGAGCATTTGCCCATACTTACCTCTCAGCAAAGAGGTGGGTCTCCTGCAGCTTCCGCAGCTCTGCAGGCAGTGGGCTCCGGGACCACCTCCTCCACCGACAGTGCAGCTCCGGCTCCAGGCTCGACCACCACAGCTCATGGGAGAGAACGAGCACCGACAGTGATTCCCCACCACCAGGATGCTTTGGAGACCTTGGTGACCCTGACCATCTGGGCAGGACACGTCCACCTGCTGACTGACACCCACCCCCCCGAGCCTGGCTCTGCTCATCTGATGCTTCCTTAACTACAAGGACAGTGTCTCATCTACGGCCCAACACAGCTCATCTTCAGAGGATGCACAGTTGCCCAGGGAGCTCGGCGGGGGATGTGGTGCTCTGAAAGAATGGGGCTGTGTCCTCCCCCCTGACAAAACAAGAAGGGGTGAGAAAGCCCACAAGGGAGCCCCACCTGAGGAACTTTGCAACACCATGCAGAGGCCGGGCTGCAGGGGCCGAGCCGGCAGCTCCAGCCCAGAGCAACGACTCCTGTGACCCTGTCTCCCGCTCCAGTTCTCTCCCCACTGCTCCTGGGGCATCTTCTCCTGACTTAACACCCATCGCGCCTGGGATCACACAGCCAGGAAGCCCTAGACGGACATGCGACCCCCAGCTACACTGACCCCCACGGCACCCCACCAGGCCCAGGAGCTCCCCCAAGAAGATGGCAGGCCTACCAGAGCAGAGGTGAGCAGCAGGGGGCACTGGGTCTGGCAGGCGGTCAGGGCCAAGTCGACTGCCAGGGATGGGTCTCTGCTTCGTGCACAGGTGCTGAGGAGCCCCTGGGGGAGGAGATGCCCGTTGCTGGGTTTGCACGTGGACCTTGGGAGCCACTGCATATGCGAGGGCCAGGCTAGAGGTCTGAGCAGTGACACGGGAGGGGTGGAGGGAACTGGAATTACCCTGAAGAAGTGGGCGGTGATGTCGTGGGTGAGGGCACCATCATGGGAGAAGTTCCTCTGCAAGACAGTAGAGTCCAGTGAGGAAGGAAGGCAGAGGACGAGGGTGAGCGGCCACATGCTGTTCCTCCTCCCCCAGTACCTGGCTGCTTTCACAGGCCGTTCTCAGAGCTTGAGGTGGAACAGACTCCAGAACGAACTTCAGCAGAAAATCTCACCTCATTTCTGCTGCTCCCCAGTTACCCTATAAGCTCCACACAGATGACCAGAACCTCAGATCAACCTCCAGCCACATGGTGCATTTTTACAAAGCCTCCTGCAGTGGGCACAGCACCTCCCTGTCCCTGACTGTGCACAGGTAAGGAAGGGCACCCTTTGGAGCCTGAAGAGCCAGGTGTGGGCACTGTCTGGCTTTTGTGCCCAGAGGTGAAGCAGGCAGGTCAGTCAGCACTTCTGGGCCCCAAACCGCTAACCTGGGGAAGGTTCTGTGAAGGAGTCATGTTCCAGAGAGGGCACCGGGCCCAGTCTCTGGCCTTGCCGCCTGTGTCCAACAGGGTGAAGGACTCCCTGCGGCTCCAAGCACCACGGCCTATCCTCAGTGACCCCGTGCAGGTGGGACCCATACTGAGGCTGCTGGCTCCACGTGACCAGATGCACTCCTGAACTTTCCCCAGAACCAGCCTGCAGTGCCCACATGGCCCCCTGCCCCGCACCTGACCTTGCTCACGCCACACCTACCAACTCTGAATTGACCAAGTGGAAGAAATCAGCGCAGCTGGGGGCAGCAGGCTGCTCCGCACGGGGGCTGCTGACCAGCATGGAGGCAGGCAGGCCGAGGAGGGTGCTGGAAGGACGGAGGTGTGGACAGTGACCCCCGAGAGCAACACTTGGAGTGGCAGCCACCCTCCCAGCCTGCTGGGAACTGGCCCTAGCCTGCGGCCCGTCCCTCCCTGGAGGGCCTGGGCTCCTGTGCTGCTGGGCCCACAGACACCACTGTGCTTCCCCAAAGCAGCCATGCAGTTTCATGATGACCCAGAGTGGGAGCAGTGTGTGAACCAACCAGCTCACTAGCCTGGGAATGATGTCAATTCACAGCTCAGTTGTGATGAAGCTGCTGCGAGGACTCCTGAGCCCACATTCCATACGAGGCCTTTGAACTGAAGGGATCCTGGGCCCAGACCCTGCTCTCTGGGGGACTCCCAGGGAGAGGCCACCCCAGAGACCCGCGACTAGAGGGAAGAGAACCCAAAGTGGGGAGAGACCCTGGGGCACAACTGTGTTACCGTTTGCACGTGAGCAGCTCCCTCTGTCTCTGGAGGCGGCTGGCCACGTCCCACCCGTAAGCCAGGGCCTGGAGGCGTCTGTGGAAAACTCCGAAGAGAAAGTGTCCGCGGGGAGCAGCGTGGCTGAGGGGCACAGGGCCCTGCTCCAGGTCAGCAGCCATTTCCTGGAGACGGCAGCAGATGCAGAGCACCTGTCTCCTCATCGCCCTGTCACACGCGACCTCTACCCCCACGACTCCTGCTGCGGCCGCCTTCCCAGGTACTTTCTTCCACTTCCCATTATGATGGATGCAGAGGACAGATGTCCCTTTTGTGTGGAGTGTTAGGATCTCCCTTTCATCCTCCACATTTTCTAAATTCAGGCACGTTTAAAGAGAGACAGCGGGAATTCCAGATCCCATAAGACAGAGCTTCTTGGGCACGTCCACAGTTACAGACTCCCAGCGTACAGCCAGCGAGAAGAAAGGACGGGCCTGGTCTGCCCTCTGACCCCAGAGCCCACCCTAAGGAGATCTGGGCGGCAGCATGCTGACAGCACTTTTCACTCCGGGATGAGAACACGCAGGGCTTTTGCATCCTTCTCAGTACTCCTGCCTCAGTGACAGGTGACCCAGCAAACAGGAGGGGCTCCAGCCTCTGGTCTTTGCAAACACTCCATACTCAGCCAAGTGGAGGATTATTTGTATCAGTTCTCAGAGTCTGACCTCCCAGCACAGCACCCAGAGTTAAAGAGCAGAGAACGGGAGTAGCAACCAAGTTACTACCGAAGTCCATATTTTTACTTCCTACTTTCAAATCTTAAATGTCCTAAAGCCTGGAGATGCTTCCTGTATTTCATCTTTCATTTCTGTGTTCTGTGATGTTCATGGTGACATGAGTTCACAGAGCACATGGTCTCTGGTCTGAGCAACTGTGTCTGTGACTCAGGCTTTCATTCTACTTAGGACAGGCATCTGGACTCATTGGATACTCAATAAATATCTTGATAGCACATGACTTCGATGCAGTGGACACACCGAGTTTTGCATTTTCTAACTCACCTGCAGTCTGGAAAAAATGTCCCGATTTCCTTTGCAGCCACCAAGAACCAAATCAGAATTCTCTGAGTGATGATAACTCCTCGAACTGAAATAAAAACACAGTGAAAGCCTCTTTAGTGTCTCCTATCTATGCTGGGCTACCTCTTCTTCTCCTGCCTCCAGTATGGCCTGTGGTCACAGGGCCAGGGAGTACCCAGGGATCACAGGGCACGCATGGTGCCCCAGCAACAGCACAAAGCCAGAAACCAGCTCTAGCAACATATCAATGATTACATTTCACAACCAGCTGGGATTTATCCTAAGAATGCAAGGTTGGCTCAATATGCAAAAATCAATTAATGCAAAAACCACACAGATAAAACAGTAAGTTCCACACCATCTCATGATTAAAAAAACAAACAAACTAGGAGTAAGAGGGACATTCTTCAACTGGCAAAGGGCATTTATTAAGAACCCACAGTTCAACATTGTACTTAATGATGAGAGACTGAAAACTGTCCTCCCAAGACCAGGACCTGGACAAAGTGTCTGCTCCTACTGCCTCCAGTCAGCACTGGACTGCAAAGTTATAGACAGGACAATTCAGCAAATAAACAAATCAGCACATGAAAGTCATTTGGATTGGAAAGGAAAAGTTAAACCATCTCTATTCACAGATGACAAGACCTTATATATAGAAAATCATAAAGAATTAACAATAAAAAGCCATCTGAGCAAATAAGTGAAATTAAAGCAATGATCCCATTTACAATGGTGCTAAAAAAAATACTTCAGAATAAATTTAATCAAGGAGATGCAAGACTTGCACACTGAAAACTATAAAACCCTGTTGAAAAATATTAAAGATGACCTAAACAAATGGAAGGAAGATGGCAATACCACCCAAACTGATATACAATGCAGTCATTATCAGAATCTCAGCTCATTTTGTACGAACTGATAAGCTGATGCTAAAATCCAGATGGAGCTGCAAGGGCTCCAGAACAATCTTGATAAAGAAGGACAAAGTTAGCCAACTCACGTCTCCTAATTTTACTTCCTTGTTTATTTTTTGGCTGCACCGTGCAGCCTGTGGGACCTTAGTTATCCAAGGATTGAACTCGGACCCTTAGCAGTGGAGCCCTAACCACTGGACTGCCAGAGAATTCCCACATTTTCCAATTTTAAAACTTACTGTAAAGCTATAGTAATCAAAATAGTGTGGTCCTGGCACAGGGATAGATATAAAGGTAAGTAGAACAGAGTCGAGAGTCCAGAAGTGAACTCTCACACATATGGCGAGTGGACTTTCAACAAGAGTAACAAGACCATTTAATGGGGAAAGAACAGTCTTTTCAGCAAAAGGGGCAATTGGACATTCACATACAAAAGAACGGGGCTAGATCCCTACCTCACATCTTACAAAAAATTAACTCAAGGGACTTCCCTGGTGGTTCAGTGGTTAAGAACCCGCCTTGCATTGCAGAGGACGTGGGTTCCATGCCTGGTCAGGAAACTAAGATCCCACATGCTGAGAAGCAACTGAGCCTGTGGGCTATAACTGGAAAGTCTGTGTGCCTCAACTAAGACCCAAAGCAGTCAAATAAATAAATTTAGGGAAAAAAAAGTAACTCAAAATGGATCAAAGGCCCCAAAGCTAAAACTAAAAATAGATGAATACGGCTTCTTCAAAATGTAAAACTTATATGAATCATAATACTCTATCAAGGGAGTGAACCAATGACTTAAGGGACAGGAGAAAGCATCTGTGATTCACGTATCTCAAGGGACCTGGCATCTGGACTATATGAAGAACCCGTAAGACTCAACAAGCAAATAGCCCAATTGTAAATGGGCAAAGGATCTGATCAGACATCTGTCCCAAAAAGATATATAAATGGTCAACACTGTGAGCCATCGGGGAAAAGCAAATCAAAACCATAACAAGATAACACCACACACCACCTGGACACAGCATAGTCCTTAACCAGGAGGACGATGAGACTGAACAGGCCATGTCAGACGCCCACAGCCTGCACAGCCCAGACAGGACTGGGAAGGCCTGCCCTCGTGGCAGCCAGTCCACACCAGTACTTCCTGTACCATGGGTGGCGACACTGGCGCCCACCACCTACTAGACCTTTGATTCTCCTCACGTTTGCTGACCAGGTGACGCACAGAGAGAAAGATGATACCAGAAGCTTGCCTTCATTGCAAAGATTCAGACTTGCTATCAGATATGTCCAAATGTGTGGACAGAGAGAAATAAAAACATTTTTAGAGCTACCAAAATCAAAACACACATGCCTCTGGGCACCGACGTTCCTAACCTTTGGCAGAAGTCCATAAGCACATCGACCAGGGTGGTGCAAGCGGCTTCCAGGTCTCCGTCGCAGCCACCGGCGGCAGAGGGCATGGGGAGGAAGTGCTGGTGGATGGCCCACTGCTGGAAGTCCTGCCTACAATGCAAACGTCAGGGTCTGTGCAGAGGGAGGCCGCCTTGGCTGGAGGGGTGGGGGACTGCAGGTGCATTGCTGCTGAGAGGGGGGCGGAGGGGGCATCTGTAAAGGCTGACTCCAGTAGCAGAACGTCCAGATGTGGACCAGGCTCCACGGTGCTAAGACCACAGCACTGGCAGCCACCAGTGCTGCAGTCTGCCCCCACAGGGAGACCAGAACCCGAGCAGGGCCTCAGCCACAACCACGAGAGGCAAGGGGCACTGCAGTGAGGAGCAAAGGAAGGAGGCCCCGACCTGACTCCTCACTGACAGCACAGTGACCTGAGGGAGAGCTAAGAAGGCACACTGTGGATCTGCACGCCAGGACACTAGAGAGGAGGGAGACCCCGGGCTCATGATGCGCAGGAAGGAAGCGCTCAGGAAGCAAGCTGGGCACAAAGCTGATAGGTGGGAGTGCCCCACCAGCCCCTCCACCCCCATCTTCTGAGCTGCAGAAGGCGTTGTCGTCACTCCCACTCCCGTTTGCTGTCCTTCCTAAGTCTACTTGTCCCATCAGAATCTGACACCATGTCACAGCATCTCCGTGTGCGGGAATGTCTCTGACCACACCACAGATAGTGGCCTGAGGACAGCCACCCCGGCTGCAAAGCCCCTCAGCACACACCTGAGCTCCAAACAGCACACCTTATGGCCCAGCCATCTCGTTCACTGGCCCCAACCACCCACAGGGGCCCTGGGGCCCATAGGGGCTCAAACCCCAATTTGCTCACTCCTGGTGCCATGCCTTGAAGCCAGCAATTGGTGAAGCCGTGCCCACCCTCCCCCTCCTTGGCTGACACCAGCTGAGATCTTCGTGGCTCCCTGACCACAGCCCTCGGGGGTTCAGGCTCCTTGTTCCTCACCCACCAGCACCTGCTCCCACAGCCCTGCTGTATCACCCTGCCTGCCTCTGGGCTGCACAGTCCCTCGCCAGGAGTGCCCACTCAGGGCCAACGGAGCACAAGTGCAGGCGGGGAGCCCCGTCTGTTTTGTTCACGCTACATCCCTAGCTCCTAGAACATTCTACAAGTGTCTGCCAAACCACAGGAGCTCAGGAAGTGTTCCTTGAATAATAGAATGAATAAAATTATACTCATAGACTGTACTGTAACATAGACTGTATGTTGAGCATTAAATTGAGGATATCATGACAAAACAGTGTAACATTTTAAAGGGCAGATCCTTTAAGCACTTACCTTTCTGTATCTGAAAGAGAATCAACCTCAGGCTGAATTTCTATTTCCAGCTGTAACCAGTCTCTATAAGTCAACTGAGAGAAAAAGCTCAAGTGACCACCATGCCAAGGACGGAGCACAGAAGCCACAAGATGGGCTGTGAATGTGGCTGTCATGGCAGCTGGAGGTCTCCTGTGTCTCAGACCCTTTCATCCTCACGCCACTTCCCAGTGTTAGACAGGGAGCTTGGCATGAAGCCCCAAGAACCAGTAATTTAACCCTGAAAATGAAGCTAACTGAAACTTTTCAAACTGGTCTTAAACAGCATCCTCCACACTGCTGCCTGGCCCTGGACAGATCGTGGCATCTGCACAACTCACGTTCCAGCTCACCGAATTGGGCATATGACATAAAGCTTCCAGCAGTTGCATAGCACTCTCCCTGTCTTTAAATTCTGGGGCAGCTCCACACGTCCACAGGGACCAACCTCAAAACCTCACATTGCGTATAGCAGGTGTCCCAGGGAGGGGACTGCAGGACCTACCTGGAGCCCCTCCTGCTTCAGCAGTTCCTGCAGGGCTCTCTGCTTCCACAGGCAGAGGGCGGCTCTCCGCCAGTCCACAGAGGGCAGGCACAGGGGCCTCCAGGGTGGGCTGGCTGGGTCCTTCTGAGACGGGGGGTCTCGAGCTTCTGGGAAGCATCTGAACATGATGAACTGAAACTAAAAACAGCCAGTAGTGTGTGTGCTGTGAGGCCAACCACGTTTGGCTGGCAGTGGGGAGCCCCTGCTCCTCAGATGGCACTTCAGGGGGCATCAACTCTGACCGCACATCGGAGGCCTCCGTGTCCTACAGCCATGCCGAGCCATCCCCTGAGGCTCGCCAGCACTGGGGTCTGTGTGAGATGCTCCCGAGTGATGGACAAGCCACCTGTCTTTCCTTAGGAGACAGAAACCCCCGCCCTGGGCTGCCAGAGTCACAGGCAGCGCAAGGGGACCATGGCAGCTTGGGACCTGAGGTGGGCTGCTGCTTCTGGGAAGCCACTCCCCCTGACCTGCCCCTGTCCCACACTATAAAACTGTGGTACCGGCCCCCAGGCTGCTCCTGACAAGGCAGTTCCCAGGGCCCATGAGTCCCAACACGGAGCCTGGAACTGAGAAGCAGGCTCATCGCCTAGGGGACAGGCTCCCTGGAACTCTGCATGTGCCGCAACCCCAGCTCCCACTGGAACGGACAGCCCTGCCACCCTTGACACAGAATCCCAACACACAATCTCTAGGGCCATCTATAGAGGAAGTACAGGGCACCTCTTTACCTGGGAAGACACTTCTTATGACTACTGAGCCTATTTTATAAACAGGACGGACATCTGTGGTTCACCTTACACCCCCTCCTCTTAACTAAGCCAGAAAGAGAAGGCAGAAGGCGGTGGCTCCCAGGAGATAGCCCGCCACAGACCAGGGTGGTGCTGAGCACGAGATGGAGGCCACACAGCCTCGGGCCAGAGACCCGTAGAAAACGGGAACTCGGCCGACAAAGGAACCCAGAAGACTCACCTTTTTTATAAGGCCAGGAGACAGACAGCTGTACAGAAGCTCAGATGACTGGGAAAACTTACACAAGGAGTAAGAAATTGCTGCTGTAGAAAATCTGAAAATAGAAAATGGAAATTATAACATAGAGACGGGATCCACACAAAATACAAATACAGGGTGGAAGAATCACCATGAGACACACAAAGTGAACCAAGGGCATCCCAGCACCCCCACCCCACCCCCTAGTAATGCATCTTGGAAAATGTAAACACGGAAGCTCTACACGTAAGGGCTTGCTTCCCCAGCGTGTCGGGGAGGGCGTGCCCCGTGGGGTTCACGGGCATGACCACACATTGTTTGCCATTCCTGCCTCTAAGGACCTCCAAGCCAGGGAGATGTGAGTCCAGTTGCAGCCTCAGCTCTGCCCACCCATGGTGCCTGTGACGAGTCGGGCAGAGGCTGCCGAGAGCAGAGCTGACCCTGAGGCTGGGAGGGAGCCTGGGCCGTGAGGACAGGGCCTGACTCCCAGGGGCCTTGTCAGAGCTGCTCCTGTGCTTGGCTCTCCCTCTCTGCTGATGTCAGCTTAGTCCGCAAGCCAAGACCCTGGTCCCTGACAATGTCCCTCCCTGCTGGAGTCTTTGGCTTCTGTCCTGACTTCAGTCTGTTCACCTCAGCAGCTTTAGAAAGCCCCAGGTTTCTGCCATGGGCTGGCTGCTCTCTCCCCAGCCATCTCTCACACCTGCCAAGCCCAGTGCTGGGCTCCCTGCAACTGTTGGGTCCCAGGAGAGGTTCTAGTGCTCTGTGTGCAGTGATGGGACAGCCATGTGTGCAGAGGAGTCCCCCAGAGAAAGCTGCTTCCCACAGGGAGACCCCAGAACTGAACCTGAGGGGCAGGTCCACACAGCCTGGAGGACACCTGCAACCCAGAGCCAGTGTCTCCAAAGACAGGGAGCAAGGCAGGATGACCTCACTGTCCTAACCAGAGATACCAGCATGCGCCCAGATACATCCAGACAAGGTTCCTTCTGGGAGGTGTGGACCAGCACAGCACGGAGCACATGTGTCTGTGCTGTGCTGTCTGGGGAACACGTTACTACTGACAAAAGGTGCGCTTACTTCAGACACAGGGCCGAGGCCTGCTGGGCCACGCAGGGCAGGAGGCTGTCGATGAACTCGGGGATGGGCAGGCCCCTGGCAGGGGCGGGAGGGCCCATGTGCACCTTGGGGAGCACAGCCCTGGACTCGCCCAGGTGGACAGCCAGTGCAGCCAAGCCCAACACGTGTGAGGCACTCAGGCTCGGGCCCTAAGACAAGAAAGAAAAGGTGTTTGGCCCTTGGGGGCAGGGTGGGGGACCCACTCCCAGCTGGAGGGAATGGCAGCCCTACCTGGTGACAGAGCAGCTGGCAGAGCCTGGTGAGCACGGCTGGCAGGAAACTGCGTCCACACAGGGCCCTCACGAAGTGGGTGGCCCAGGAGCCCTGCCTATGGGAACAGCCACGGAGAACAGGGCAGTGGCAGTCCTGGCCCTCCCAGCCCTCCCAGAGCCCATGGACGAGCAAGCAGGCACTGCAGACCCAGGAAGAACCAAGTTGCTCCCCAGACAGCAGGCTCACCTGCTGCGAGACTGCCTTGGCCATGTGCCTGTGGTACATCAGCCCCCAGCCCTCCCTGCCCTCCCCCAGTGCAGCAGGACATTGGGGGCAGTCCAGGGCCCAGAGCTGGACCAAGACCGATGGCCTCTCATCAGGAGCACCAGGCCGCCCTCGGGACAGCTCCAACCACCTGCTGGGACCATCCAGCCTCTACCTGTCTGGTGGGGCGACGCTGGAGGCTGCCATGAGGTTCTGACAAAAAGACGTCAGCAGGAGGTCCACCACCTGAGAGGAAAGGTCTCGTCAGAGCATTTACAGAGCGGACACACAGGATCAGAGCTAAGCTCACGAGACTATGATACAGGCTGCCGCCCAGAGAGAAGGCTGCCACTCCCAGGTCATAGGAACCCCCAGACCCTGGGAAGGTCCCCTGGGGTCATGATGGGATGTGTCAGTGGAGAACAGGGTTGGCAGACCTGCCCACACCTTTGTCCCAAGTGAAGAGTCTGCATGCAGACAACATCAAACCCTCAACTCACTCACACATGGTCACACTCACCCTCTGCTCCCGCGGCTGCAGCTCGGGGGCCTGGATGCTGAGCTGCACCGGGGCCTCCTCGACCCTGCCGACGTCCTCGCTGAGGCCCAGGACAGAGTGGAGCCTCTCAGAGACCATGGCCACCTGAGCTGACAGCACTACAAGGCAAGGACCGCCATGAGCAGGGGCGTCCCTGCCTCCACTGTGTCTACACCACCCCCACCTAGCATTGCCTGCCACCTCTGTAGGCGCTGACACCTGCTGCAGCCCCTCAGTCCAGCCTTGGTGTCCCCCAGGACCAAAGGCTGCAGGGGCAGTGTTAGGAAGGGCCATGCTGGCCACAAGGGGATGTCCTGGGCCTGCAGGGTGATCACAACTGCGGCAGAGCTAACCACACAGGGCTGGGACTGTGAAAACCATGTGTCACTTCTGACCCTCAATTTTAACTCCTCACAGGCTTCCATGTTCTCTGCAGGTCATATGTGAATTTACATAGACTATATCCATTCACAACATACCTAATATTTTTTATATTTCTAGGCTACATGGTTTATCTGCAAGTTTTTTCAAATTGTCATTTACCTCCAAAAAAGTATGTTTACTGAAAATAATCTGCATATACTGAATGGACCTGTGCAGTTAAAAACATGGCTTATTTATATTAGTTTCTGCATTTAGCATAACAAAAGTCTAAAACTACTGGAATTGAGCACTTTATTTTGTGGCCACTACGTGCTCTGAACTGCATAGACTGGTTCTCCAGGTCCCCCACAGGAGACAGTCCAGGAGGAGAGACCCAGTGCTGAGGGCTGGAGGTGCTGGGCAGTGGAGGTCAGAAAGAAAACCACACCCAGCCCAGCACACAGCTTCCTCCTCTACATCACCTATCCCACCAGTGCCGAGGAGAGAAAGTTCACCTTCTGCCAAGGCTTCGGGACAGCCTGCATGTCAGAAACAAGGCTGCATCCTCCACACCCACCAGGCCACGGTCAGGCTTTGTGACAGATGCTGAGCTCAGGGAACACAATGACCACTGTGTCTTAGGGATCAGCCATGAGCTCGAGCACATGGGACATGCCTTCCCACCCACAAACACCCACTGTGGATGGCCCTGCCTGCAGCCCCCTCCTCACCATCATGCTGGGTGGGGTCCGTCATAGAGGCCCTGAGCTCCTGCAGGGCAGCCATGAGCAGGTCCAGTGGCTCCTCTGCACAGCTGGGCTCCACTTCCTCTCCCTGGGCTGCGTCTGAGAGGCAGGAGGTTATTTTCACAATTGGGCTAGACAGGAAGCACACGGAAGTTTAGGAAAAAACCATGGTTCTATGCACATCATCACCGCAAGTGTAAAATGCACATACCTAATGAAAAAGACCAAACGCTTGTGGAGGGAGGCTGGGCTGGGGGTATGAATTATGGACAGATAATGGTCAAACTGATGATGATGCTTCTCAAACTTTTAAGTAACATTGTGATACAGTTTTTTTACAAGATGTTAAGATCATATATAAGAGGGAATTACCAGTCCTCAACATACATTTAAAAGGTTCTAGAAGCCCTTTTCCAAAAGTAGGACCAGAGATCAGGAAAAGAGGCGAGGCTGCTCTTGGCTCTGGACACAGCCCTCTAGCCCCTTGGCACCTCATCAGTGAGATGTTCTGATATAGGTCCAAGCAGGTGTGGGTCCCCTTGGCCATCAGAACCTGTGGCACACTGTGTGAGAGTGTTCTGCCAGACAGAACCAGAGAATAGAGTTGCAGGCAGTCAGTTAGCCTAACTGGCTGGCAGGCAGCAGAGGCTTTGACCAGCAAACAGCGGCACCATCTCAACACTGACAGACCAGGCCCCATGCAGATGGCACCCTGCTCCTGGGTGGTGGGGTAGGGACAGTGTCCCCGGCTGCTCCAGGTCTGATGCACTCTTGGCCCAGGTCTACATCACTGTCCCCTAGAAGCAGCAAGATCCTCACCAACATCACAAAGAGCCGAGGCAGACCCCCAGTAGGACATGGTGCAGAACTAGCACCATGGCCTCAGCCTGGCTGGTCACCTGAATGTAAAGCTCGAATCAGATGGGCAAACAGAAACCACGTCACAACCTCAGTGGGGCACGCAAAGATGACAGTCAAGTGGACTTGGTACCGCATCCTTCAGGAAGTGTATGGCAGGTACTTCCCGGCTGAGACCTGAGAGCATTGACATCACAGGCAGCCCTCCTGGTGTCACAACCATCCCGGGGCTGAGCCAGTCAGTCTCTGAAGCCACAGCTCTGACCAGACCAAGCACGATATGACCAGACCAGAGGGACTAGGGCGCCACCGACAATGTCTCGTGATTCAGGAAGCGGAGATGGGCACGGATGAGGACCACACCTTCTGGCTGCTTCTGTCTGGCAGTGGAGCAGGCTTGGCGGTAGGTGGAGTACAGGGCTGGGGGAATTTTATCTGCTCTGGGTCAGAAGGAAACAGTAAAATAGTCCACTGCAATTTAAATTGATTCTCAAGGTTACAATTCCAGAAACTATCATAAAACAAAAATATGCAATACAGTAAACTGTACGACATATAAAGAGATTATACAACACCACACCACATGACTCTACTGAATAATAAATGCTACATAAACATCTCCCAATGGTTTTTGTTGGACAGAGAGATTAGAAATGATTTTCACTTCTCTCAGTCAAGTTTTAGAACAGCGAGAGAGACTTGACAAGGGTTGCCCTGATCACTAGCCTCAGAAACAGGAAAATCCCACATGCTGTGTTGCTCTCATTAATATCTTCAGAGAGGCAAGACATAGCACTGCAGCTATGAAACAAGAATGGATTCCCTGGAGGCTCAGTGGTAAAGAATCTGCCTGTCAATGCAGGAGACAAGGGTTCGATCACTAGTCCAGGAAAATCCCACATGCTGTGGAACAGCCCATGCATCACAACTGGTGAGCGTGTGCCCTAGAGCCCATGCTCCACAAGAGAAGCCACCACAATGAGAATCCCGTGCACTGCAACTAGAGTAGCCCCTGCTTACTGCAACTAGAGAAAAACTCACACAATAAACAAGACCCAGCACAGTCAAAAATAAATTATATAAAAGGAATGGACTGCTGTACAAAGAAATATCTGATGGCAGAAATGAAACACTCAGTAAAAGTACCTACAGATAAACTTTAAGAAATCTCCCAGAAAGGAGAGGGAAAACAAAATGAAACAGATATGCAAAATATGACAAAAGAGAAAAAAGTCAGAAGACACTTCAGGAGATAAAACACCTAAAAAAGAGAAGTTCCAAGAAGGAAAAAGACACAGAGGAAACTTGCAATGACACGAACCAAGATAAAATAATCAGTGTCTGGGACTGGCTTCAAAACCATCAAGAATACTGGGTGGGTAAGTGAATTTGAAGGATACAGATGAAACAAGATTGGTCATTTACTGATAACTATTAAATCTAGGTGACAGATTCTATTCTGCTTTTCTGTCTTAAATTTTTCATAAAAAAGGATTTTAAATATCCAAGAAAATTCCCTAGTACTGAAGGATATGAACTTCCAGATTAAAAGCCCTATCCCTTCATCGCAGCACTGTTTACAATAGCCAGGACATGGAAGCAACCTAGATGTCCATCGGCAGACGAATGGATAAGGAAGCTGTGGTACATATACACAATGGAATATTACTCAGCCATTAAAAAGAATACATTTGAATCCGTTCTATTGAGATGGATGAAACTGGAGCCCATTATACAGAGTGAAGTGAGCCAGAAAGAAAAGCACCAATACAGTATACTAATGCATGTATATGGAATTTGAAAGATGGTAATGGTAACCCTATATGTGAGACAGAATAAGAGACACAGATGCATAGAACAGTCCTGTGGACTCTGAGGGAGAAGGTGAGGGTTGGACGTTCTGGGACAATAACATTGAAACATGTATATTGTCATATGTGAAGCAGAACACCATTCCATGTTCTATGCATGGGACGGATGCTCAGGGATGGAGCATTGGGATGACACTGAGGGATGGGAGGGGGAGGGAGGTGGGAGGAGGGTTTGGGAGGGGGAGCACGTGTGAACCCATGGCTGATTCATGTCGATGTATGGCAAAAACTACTACAATATTGTAAAGTAATTAGCCCCCAACTAAAATAAAAAAATATATAAATAAAAAAATAAAAGCCCTATCCTATGCCCAGCCCAGAAATGAAATCAGATCTACAGTGAAACGCACTGCTATAAAACTTCAGAATACAGGGAACAAAGACACTACAGGCCTCCAGAAAGAAGAACACAGATCCCATGCAAAGAGTCAGAAATTGTAAGTTTCTAACATCCCAGCAGCAACACTGGACACCAGAAGTCAAGGAAGTTGACTCAAAAATTTGAGGGAAAATAATTTCCAACTTAGATTTCTATACCCAGCCAAACTACCTATCAAATGTCGGGCTAAAAAAGTGTCAAAAAATTTACCTCCTATCCATCCTTTTGTGAGAAGCTTCAATAGGATGCTTTCCACCAACACAAAGGAGTAAACCAAGAAAGAGGATGATCTTGATATAGAAAAGAGAATCCAGCACAAGCCATGGCAGACAACAGCACAAGGTGATGCTGAAGGGAGACGCAAGGGTGACAGCTGTCTTTTTTTCATTTTGACAGCTGTCTTAAAGGTATAAACAGCTAGTAAGTCAGACTGGAGCAGGTTAGAAGGCCTAGAAGAGATTTCCCTACAATATAACTGCTGGGATACTTGATGATTCTGAATAAGAGAACAGTTAGATACCCAGCTGAGTCTGCAGGGAAGCATATAAATATGTACAAGGAAAACTAAGATAAAAATGATTATGAACTCCAGAGAAAACAAAAGGAACAACTCTAAACAGTGTCTGGATAGCCTTAAAAACAAGCATTAAATATTGGAGTTTAAAAAACTATTACAGGAAAGACAGCTATGTTTATTGGTGGAGGAAAGAAAACTAAAACAGAAAAAGTAGTAAGTACTGAAATAAGAAAGTTATTTGGAGATTTGTGCAAAATATCAAAAAATCAGGTAAGACTTGAAAATGCTTGCTTCCAGAAAGAAAGTGAAGTGGTGGATGGGTGGGGCATGGCGATCTGTCTTAAACTTCATAGAAATATCTGATTCTTTAGTCTAACGTGTGTTTTTTTAATTTTGACATATAGTTGAATTACAACATTGTGTTAATTTCTGCTGTACAGCAACATGACCCAGTTATATATATCAATTCATTCTTTTTCATTTTCTTCTCTATTCTGATTTATCACAGGATATTGAATAGTTACATATGCTATACAGTATGATCTTGCTGTTTATCCATCCTATATATAACAGTTTACATCTGCTGGTCCCAAACTTCCGGTCTATGCCTCCCCTTCTACACCTTGCTCCCCTCCCAGCAACAAGTCTGTTCTCTATGATTGTGAGCCTGTTTCTGTTTCATTTGTGTCATGTTTTAGATTCTACATACAAGAGACATCATATGGTATTTGCGAAGTTGTGATATTCAGAATCAAAGGAATTTTCTTTTTAACGTTTTAACCAACTAATTTTAAGGCAACTGTTTATAGATAAATAGAGCATACATGTGACACCACACAGGTCTCTGTGCGGCTAGCCCCCAGCCGCACTGGCCACACATACCTCCTCAGGGACTCGATAAGAGCCTCGCGGGAATCAGGGGCTCTCGGGAGCTATGAGGAAAGAGACTCTGTGAGATGCCGACAGGAACCCCAGTCTCTGTCAACCCAGCCCCAGGGTCACGGAGATATGTACTGACCACTCGCGGTGTGAGCAGTGCAGGAAGGAAGTGGGACAGGTAATAGGACCTCCGGAATATGCTGCAACAGAGAAGGGCAGGCTCAGGGCAGCCCCTGGCAGAGGATCCACAGCAGGGCAGTGACCATCCACATCTGGGGCTGTCCCTGAAGGTCAGCATCATGTTTTCAAGTCTTCTTTCTCACTGTTTTGGGGCCCTTCGCACAAACAGAACTCTGTGCTGGTGACCACCTGTGCCTGGAGAGTCAGGGAATTCTGGAATCTGGGCTCATCCACGGTCAGGTTGACCGTGCGAGCTGGAGGCCATGCACATCCCTCGGGGCAAAGCCTTAAGAAAGCTACCCCATGCTGGGAGCAGCCAGAATTCATGCTTTGGGGTCACAGCAAATTCTACAAAATTTTGCTATTCAGCTCCCCGCACTGGCCTCACACGGTCACCACTGAAGCATGAACAAGAAAAATCATTGTGGCTTAAGGGAGGGCCTGCCCATCACGGCCACACACCTTTGCTGGGGCTTGCCCAATAGCCCTCCCGGTGTGTGACCCTACCTGGCCTCCAGGATGGCAACAGGAACCTTCCCTGTGTGTTCAAACACCATGAGTGCCTTCTCAACATCCTGGGTCGCTTGGCTCTGGGGCTGGATGGAAAGGAACGGAAGACTTAAAGAAAAGACAGGAGCAGAGCAGGGCCATGGTTTTGTGGTCAGGTGAGAGGCACAAGAGAGCAGGGCATGCAGACAAGCCCCTGTGCCAGCAAACTGCTAGGAGGGATCGACTGCTGCCCCCAGCTTCAGTGAGCTCACCATGTGTGAGAGCTGCCCTGCTGGCCCCCATGTGTCTGTCCCTCTACCCTTTCTGCTGCCCTTCTAGAGTGACAGAGATCCCAGTGCAAGATTTTCAGGTGGGAAGATGCAGAGACCTGATTTTTGACATTTAAAAACATTATGAAATGGCAACTTGTAAACAGCAATAAATCTTAAATGGAAAACTGCTTTACATATTTTAAAGCTTTAATCTGACAGTCCAGCAGCACCTCCAAAGGTTCTTCATAGACTCACAACTTTGAGGTTAGAGTGTCTTAGCCCATACACCCACCTGACATGTGTCTACATGAACACAGTTAACACTTTTCTGTAATTCCAAGAAAAACACAACCCTGCCCTTCCCTAGCTGATTTAGACTACTTTGTCCATGAAACCACGTGAAGGGGACCCCAAGAAGAAATGTTACTGGACGTGGGGCCCTTGCTGCTGCTGTGAACAGACACTGGAGGACAGCTCACCCTGGCCGCCGCACATGTGGGTGCCCAGATGGAAGAGGCTCTGACGTGCAGAGTCCGGGAAGGAGGCTACGCAGAGAGGAGCATGGGCACATTACCTGTGTGATGTCTCCAGCAGAAGACAAGTCCTCATAGAGCCCCATGTTTTCTATAGAAACCTGCAAAGAGGTGGGTGTTGATAAGGACCCCTGAGGGCACCGGGCTCCACGGACAGAGAGGAGGAGCTGGGACTCACTTTGAGGTCGGCCAGGCGCGTCTTGGCCAGAGCCACATAATCGGTGAGGAGGGTGCGATACTTGCCAGGGACCAGAGGTGGGTGGAGAATGTGCACCTGTGGGCAGAGGGTGAGGGCGTCCATCAGCTCTTCAGCTGCCCTGACTTTCTGGGGCAGTCACTCACACTGACCACAGAAGAGTCCCAGAATCAGCCACAGACCACAGAGAACATGCGGCAGACAGGGCCCTGGGCCAGGTGAGGGCAGGAAGGGTCCTGTCACAGAGCTGGCTTCCAGGCCTCACATGGGAGGGAGGCAGTGGGGGGTGGGGAGGACAGGACTCAGGAGGGCATGTGCTCAGTCCCTCTATGTGCATTACTTCGTGTGTACTCTTTGAAATGAAATATACATTTATTAATTAAATAGGAAGATGATGTTCATTTTCCAAGTGCCCTACCCACGAAAGTGAGTGCTGGGGACAGTCACCTCATTACAAAAGCAAGTGCACAGCAGGATGCTTTTGGTGACAAAGAACATGTACTGAGCATCCAGTCTTACACCCCAGGAATAACAATCATGGCCTCGGGCATATTCCCCCAGCTTCTCTGTCAGTATACAAACAGATCATTTGGAACACCAAACACAGGGCCCAAGACGCTTGCCTGCCTCACCGTCTGTGGTGTGTGGGCACGCAGATGGCCCTGCTCACGTATTAGCCCCCAGGACCACACACGCTGGTTTCTGGGCATTTACCAGAAGAAACCTGCATCCCTCGGGTACACCCTGACACCCCAGGGTGGTGTACCCATCTTGTGACTGTTCCCTGCTGCAGTGTCCTGGGGGAACCCCAGGACCAGGGACTTGAGCAGAAGGTCCTGCTGGCCTCTCACCTGCAGGTACCGGGGGACCTCGAAGGGCACGAGGTCGGACAGGAACTTGAAGAGGAAGACCAGCGCCTTCTTGCTGCAGCTGTGGATGCTCCTAGCGCTGCCGAAAGTGGCCTGGGGAGGGGCCCAGGAATGAGGTGGGGGCTACAGGAGGACCTGCCATGGAGTGGCCATGGCTACGTCCTGGCCTCAGCAATAGCAGGAAGAGGGAAGCAAAGTCATTTTAGCTTGCTCATCTCCAGGCTGTGCCCTAGGTAAACAGATAGACTGAGAATTTTAAAAGTTAAAAATACAGTCCTGTAGGACTTCCCTGGTGGCCCAGTGGTTAAGAATGTGCCTGCGAATACAGGGGACATGGGTTCCATCCGTGGTTCAAGAAGATTCCACATACTGAGGGGCAAGTAAGCCAGTGCACCACAACTACTGAGCCCCCACTCTAGAGCCCATGCTCCACAACAAGACAAGCCACTGCAATGAGAAGCCTGTGGTTGACTCTGCCCAGACCGCGTGGCCTCCCGCCTCCTTATGAGTGCAGTCTGGCAGGACAGTGAAAACCAACACGGCTTCTTTTGTGCACACTGGGCTGCTCTGTGGTTGTTTTCACGTCCACAGGGATGGGGTGGGGGGTACCCTTCCCTCTGCTCCCACCAGGTACAGGTGTTTGTTCTATTCTCACAACTAGAGAGCAACCCCGGCTTGCTGCAACTAGGGAAAACCTGTGCAGCAAGGGAGACTCAGTGCAGCCAAAATTAAATAAAAACTTTTAAATTTAAAAACATTTAAAAAATTTATAAAGAATACATTCCTGTAGAAAATGGTAAATATGGTGCCTTTCTGTGAACCTTAGAGACAGGATTTGTCAGATGCCCACGAGAGCCCTGTCCTCAAAGACACACTTATTCCACTCCAACTGCATGCTCAGCAGAGTGGACGACAGCCCTGCAGGGGAGGTAGCCACGGCAGGTGGGCCTTCGGCAAAGCCCCAGGTCACAGCAGGAAAGCGAAGCAGACACTTAGAGAACTCGGGTGCCTGGGGGCACCTGGGAGAGGGAGGTTCTGAAGAGTTGGCCCTGAGCAGTCTGGATGTGCCAGCAAAGAGCAGCACCCACCCCACGTGAGGCCCACCTGCCACACTGCAGGGCCTGTGGCAGCTCCTCCTCCAAACCACACCCCTAGTTCTTCTGAAAAAGGATGGTCAGACAGACAGACATACAGTCAACAGAGTGAGCATGCAGGACACACAGTTGACACCGCTGGGCCTGCATCAGAACACTGTGTGGGCCCCAAGTGAATCCTCAGTGCCAGGATACTGGGCACAGCTGCGGAACCCGTGTCCAGCAGGAGCCCCTGGTCTGCTGTGTGGAGCTGGAGGATGCATGGGGCAGGAGGGAGCTTCATTCAGTGAAAGAACGAACCACGCCCACCAACCTAACAGGCAAGCCGGGCACAGAGCCCAGCAAGGAGGCAACAGCTCTGCCACCCAAGCTTCTACAAAGAATAGGCCTTGTAATCCCAGATCTACACGCACCCAGATGGGCTCAGCAGTCTGGGAGGAGTGGCAAATACTTGCACGCGGTTGGAAGTAGAGCAGAGAGAAGAGCGCCACCCCCACCCCATCACCATGGATGTGAGAACCACCACAGAGCAGCCCAGCGTGCACAAAAGCAGTCGTGTTGGTTTTTGCCATCCTGCCAGACTGCACTCATAAGGAGTGCCATGCGGTCTCGGCAGAGTCAACCATAGCTGCAAGTGTGGGCCATGCTGGAGCCCAGGGGCCGAGCGGGAGTGCAGGCAGCTCACCTGGAACCAGGTAGCATAGGACGGGAAGACAGCAGGGCCCTCCAGCGCGGCCTGCCGCACAACCAGGAACGCCAAGACCATGCTGTCTAAGTCCCAGCTCTCGAACGCACGTGCCAGCAGACGCGTCACCCAACCTAGGTAAGAACACCAGCACGGCTGTGGACGAGCCAGGGGTGCGGCCAGAACCGTCCGCCTGCCCCACACTGATCCCCAAGCATGGGTGGCGGCCTGCATGCAGCCCGGCAGTGGGTACGAGGGCAGATGGCAGTGGGCAGACGGCAGAAGGCAGAGCACCTACTGAGCAGGCGTGAAGGGCTTCATTTTCACTGAGCTGGACACAGTGATTCTGTGACAGGCTCACCCACAGACACTGGTCCATAAATCATACACACACACACACACACACTGGAAACAGGACACAGCTCCCACCCTGCGCAACAACACACACCCGGAAAAGGACACAACTCCCGCCCCACGCACCATTAACCAGCTGCTGTGCATCCGGGAGGCAGATGACCAGTGTGGACACACAGGACAGCACGTGCCTCCAGTTTACCTCCTGCGTCTCCAGAATGTCTTGTAAGTGGCCCACCAGCTCCTCTGGGCTCAGGATCACAAAGAGCTGGAAGCAGAGAGTCAAAGCTGGACCTTCACCTCCTCCCACTCTGCATCAGACACAACCTGGACTCAAAACACCCGCCCACGCTGACCCCCGTGGCCAGCACCAGCTAAAGGGAGTTCTCTTCTGAGGCTACGGTGCTCTGCCCTAGTAACAAGTCCAGTCTTAGACCGAGATGGTCATCCAGCCGGGGACAGCTGTGGCTGTGCTGTCTCCCAGGATCCCACCCCATGCACTCACCCTGCGGTACAGGCCACTGAGCAGAGCGGGCGTCCTTGCAAAGCTCCACTCTCTCTGCATCTGAACGGCATCAGAAACTTCACTCAGGAGAAAACACACAGAAGGACAGATCAGCAATCATCCATGTTCATTGGTTCAATGTCAATCAACCACCGTGTTTTAATTTGCACTTTTCCAAGTGTATGTGAACTTCACCGTTTCCCCATTTGTCAACCATTTTTTATGTCATATCCTTTATCATACATATCTACTAAATATCCTCCAATCCATCAGTTACATTTTAATTATTTGGCTTTCAAACTTTCACTGTGAACAAGCAGTGAGGACGCCGTTGATAGGATGGCAGGTGGAAAAGCACAGGTCAGCGGGCCCAGGCCCTCCACTGGAGCAGCGGCCTCTTAGGAGTTTCCTGTGCCCCGAGGGCAGGCGTGTCAGGAGCCATGCAGACCTGAAGAAGGCTTGGGTGCTGGACACCTTTCAGGAAGCCATGTACCCAGTGGAAATGCTGACCTGAGCCATTGAGACAGAACCCTGGAATTCACAGTATGAGCCCTGTTTTAAAAACCTACCTAGGAGACTTCCCTGGTGGTCCAGTGGCTAAGACTCTTGGCTCCCAATGTAGGGGACCCAGGTTTGATCCCTGGTCAGGGAACTAGATCCCACATGCCACAACTAAGATTCTACATGCTGCAACTAAGACCCAGCTCAGCCAAATAAATATTAAAAACAGAAAACAAAAAAAACACCTACCTAGAAAAGACAAGAAGGCCTTCACCCATTGCCATTCTACTGTGGCAATGGGTGACACTTCTTTAATTCAAACTTTCTTTATGGGAAAGCGTTACTCTCAAACAAGATATTTAATGACAGACGACTGTCCTTCCAGTGTTAACACCCACAGTCTGAGTTCCTGTCGACGGGAATGCCAGGGCGCTAGGACCCACCTTTTAGCACAGGCTTGTGGGTGAGAATCTGGGTCAGAGTATGACAGAACCACCTCTTCAGAGTCTCGGCTGAAAGTATACTCTGGCACATGGGTCCACTGAACACACCGAACCTGTAGACACAGCAGAGGCAATCAGGGAAGGGACCCTCTAGGTTTCCACTGCCTGGCAGCGACACCTCACGCACAAGGAGCAGCTCATCTGAAAAGCAGCAGAGACCTTGCAGGACCCCCACTCCAGACCCCTGGTTCGGGCTTATGGGCTGGCCTTGCCCACACCCTGCCACACTTCTCTCGCAGGCCTGCAGCCCGGCTTCCATGCTGCAGATGGAAATGGAATCTAGGGGGGCATCACTCTACAGGACAGGATGAAAGGTAACAGTCACTGTCACAGAGAGGAGCAGGCAGGTCAGACTGGGGGCATGGAGGGCCGCTCCTCGCAGGTTTCACAGGCCACAGGAACCACAGCCCCGCCCTAGACCACAAAGCTCTCAACCACACCCATGTTCCTCAAGCCAAAGACGCTGTCTCCTGACACGAGAGGGAAGGAAAGATGAGGGCGCAGAGCATCACTAAAAGGTGAGGAGTGACAGGGGCCAGGCCTGACAGTGGGGCGCCCCTTAGGGGAGAGAACCCAGGGTCCCAGATGCCATGTGACCTGCCTGTGTCCCGCATGCAGTGAGGAGGCTCTGGGTGGGAGACAGGGCAGAGGCCACCCAGATAGGGAGGGGCCTCTGAGTTCAATGATTTAACCTGGGAGGCCGTGATCACACCGAGTCAGCACGTGATGAACATGCACACACATACAACACAGCTGTGTGCTGTAGCTGCTTAGTAAGTGCTGAACCACACAGCAGGCTGAGGACTCCTGATGTCATCGTGGGGAACAGGAACCAGGAGCAAGGTAATTAAGAAGGGGAAGGAGGAACAAAGCACAGAAGCCTCCCAGGCAAGAGCCACAGTCTGGGTGGCCTCAGCCCACAATCCCCTGAAGCAGGTTCAGTCCCCAGGAGCGTGGGGCATGCCCCCACAGAAGCACATACAGGTCCTGCTGGGGCAGCATGGTAGGGCAAGGCCACTCTGGCTTGGACCCTGAGGACCCAGGCCTGCCCCCTCCTCACACCCAGAGGGGCACAGTTCCCACAGGAAGGGCCCCATCTTCAGACGGTTCCTAGCACTTTGAGCTGTCACCACGATGGCGAAGGATCATGGAGCCTTCAGGAGGGAGAGCACAGATGGGACGCTCAGCCAGCAGGCCCACCCCAGGAACTTACCAGCAGCTCCCTGCCTTGTGTGCTGGGGACCCCTCCTGTAGGCCGGCTACCACGGCTTCAAGAATGGCTGAGGCAGAAAACAGACATCAGCATCATATCGTCACATCCGTCAGAAACAGCCTTGACCAAGTGTTTCTGGGAAAGTCAGGTCATGGACCCCCAACCCATAATCCCTTCAAGCTTCCACGCATCTTGGTGGGACCAGACTCAAGCTTTGAAAATCCACCCAAATACACAGTGCTTTCCTAACAGACCATTCAGCTGTTACCACCACTGCTCTGGAGACCAGACGTGAAGCCAGCAAAGCTGGTCTCCAGAGGAGACTGGAATGAGTTGGTCAGTTTATACCCCATTACAGCCATCAAAGGGCCTCTGGGGGGCACGACTGAGCTGGAAAGGCAGGAGCCGCGGGAACCCCAACCAGCCCGGCCCACAGGGCCACTCACAGGCCAGCATCCGCTCAAGAACAGCAGTGGCAATCTGTGGGGACAGAACACTGCAGTCACCTGTGTGCAAGCAAACCCGCCATCACCCCAGATCCAATCTCCAGACCCCCTCAGGAGGTCTGCCCAGGACACCCTTCCCCCTGTCCCCAAGAACTGGCCCAGAGTCTGGGTGCTTCAGAAATCAGAGACGTAGGGGAGAGACCACTGCCCAGGCCCACACCCTCGCAGCTGGACTCGGGGAGTCCCCCTATATGGAGCTGCACACCCAGCCCCTCATCCTGTACCCGCTGCCCAGAGTCCTGCTCCACTCGCCTGGCACCCACCTGGGCCATCTGCGCTGGTGCCCCGTCTCCCCTCATACCCTCGCTTTTCTGGAATCCCCTCAAAACAAACATTTGCACAAGATCTGAAAAGCACAAAAGCAAAGTGTTTTCATGCACTGTGGTCTCTGGGCAGACCACTAGCTTCAGAGGGGCTGGGAGGGCAGGATCTGCACGAAGCTGGGACGCTGGCTCCAGGCCCGGGAGGCCGACCAACCGCATCCACCAGACCCAGCCAAGCCTTCCCTAAGCCCATGGCACAGAAAGGGAGACATAGCCGGTAAGGTTTATGGAAGGATGTTCTCACTTAAATAAATTTCAAGAGGGTTTCATGTGTCCTTTCCCTCCTACACCAACCACACTAGGACGCTTTTAGGGCCCGAAAGTGTTAAACTGTGGGGAGCAGGGCAGGAGATGGACTCAAGAGCTTCTGGCAAGCTTACCATCAAGGGACTGAAATTAAACAGTTTAAGCTTCATCTGGGAACAGACTGCAGGATAACTCACATCAGCAGGACAGTTTTAGGAAGAAGGAATGCCCCTTCCGCAAAGGAACACTGCACAAGCCCCACAGGGAACCCTCTCGTCCAGGCTTCCATTTACTCATGGGCCGCATTCCTTGGGGAGGATGGGCGATGGCAGACCTGCTGACCCAAGAGCCGCGGGGGCCAGGTGTCTGAGCAAAGGGCCACAGCAGGCAGCCCTGCTTACCCAGAGTCCCCACATTCAGAGAAGGTGAGGTTCCCGCCCAGTTTCCACTCTGCTTCTCCGGGGCACCTTCTAAAATCACCACTTGGAGCCAGGCCTCGGAGAGGCATGGATACTGCACAAGTACTAGGAGCCTACTGTCCACCTTTTCCTGCCCGCTCGGGGCCTGGAAGGGAGGACAGGTCATCCACGGAGCCCCTGCCTCTGTGCTCAGAAGGTCACCATGTGTCCGTCCTCAATATAGCAGCCAGCCCACCCAACAGGCCAAGAGGCTGCCAGCCCAGTTTTCACACGGTTCAAGGTCAGCACACACCCTTGAAGACAGGTGTGACTGCACTGACTTCTGTTGGATCTCCACACCCCAATTGCAGCCCGCTGTGCTTCCCTGACCATCACTGCAGGAAGCACTTGCCTGCGCTGTGCACTCACCGGCAAGCATAGCCCTGGCGACCTCAGCGTGCTGACAGGGTGCCTCTATCTGCTCACATAGCAGGCCCAAGTCCTTGCAGAGCCAGACCACCACGGCCTGGGTGTCAGCGTGGCTGAGGGCACAAGCACAGAATTCCGTTGCCTTTCACACTCACTCTACCAGGGAGCTGAGGCCACAGGCAGCAAGCTGGCACTGCTCAGCCTCCTGCCCCCACCACTGCGGGGCCAAGCCAAGTAAAAATCATCACTTTTTCCACATAGTATATTTACTTGGAGTGGCTTACTATTGTTGGGGGAAAAAAAAAATCTTAGTAACAGTAATGAGAGTAGTAATAATGGGTTCGGGCTCTGGACGCCAACAAGGGAGTATCTGGCAGAGCAATGCTGGTTCAGGGGCATCGCAGTGGGTGGTGGGCAACACTCACTTGCCGGGTCTGTATTTCCCTGGTAACTAATGATGGTGAGCATCTTTTCATGTGCTTGGCTATTGGTGGATCTTTTTAAAATTTATTTTTATTTATTTGGCTGTAGTAGGTCTTAGTTGTAGCCTGCAAACTCTTAGTTGTGTCATATGGAATCTAGTTCCCTGACCAGGGATTGAACCTGGGCCCCCTGCCTGAGGAGTGCAGAGTCTTAGCCACTGGACCACCAGGGAAGTCCCTATAGATCTTCTTTAGAGAAATGTCTATTGAAATCCTTTATCTGCTTTTTAATTGGATTGTTCCTCTTCTTATTGTTGGAGTAGAGGAATTATCTGACTTGTAAACAGTTTCCTGTGCACTCTTTTCATTGTCCTGATAGTCGCATGAACTTTAGGTGTCACGTCTGAGAAACACCTGCCTGGTCCAAGCTCATGAACAAGCCCTTAGATCTTCTTCCAGGAGGTTTATGGTTTTAGCCCTTATGTTCAAGTCTCGGATGCACAGAGTTAACTGCTATCTGTAGTGGAGGTAGGGGTTCAACTCCATCCTTATACATGTAGATATCCAGTGGTCCGAGCCTCACTGCTGAAAAGACCATTTTCCCCCCCATTAAATGGTCTTGGCACTGCTGTCAAAAACAACTGACCATAAATGTATGAGTTTACTTCTGGACACTCAATCCTTCTGTTTTTCTGTATGTCAACTGTTATGCCAGGACCCTGCTATCCTGATAATGACTGTTTTGTACTAAAAGTTCTGAAAACAGGATGTGTGGGAACTTCCCTGGTGGTCCAGTAGCTAGGATTATGTGCTTCCACTGCACGGGGCATGGGTTCGACCCCTGGTTGGGGAATCCCACATGCTGCATGGCAAGCAAGAACTCAAACAATCAATACAGGAGGTGTGACTCCTTCAGGTCTTCCCCTTTCTGAACAATTTTTGGCTATTCAGGGTCCCTTGCATTTCCATATCAGCACTGGGACAAGCTTGTCAATGTCTGTGAGCAAAGCAGCTGAGGCCTGAAAGGACCCATACTGGGTGCACAGGTAGTGTGGTGAGCAGTGCCATCTTGATATTATGTCTTCTGATCCAGGAGCCTGGAGCATCTATTTAGGTCTTAGTTTCTTTCAGCATGTTTATAGCTTTCAGTGCACTAGCCTTGTTCTTTAACTTTTTCTTTTCGATGCACTATTAAAAGAAATTATTTCTTAGTTTCACCTTCAGGTTGTGTGTTGTTATCATATAAAAACAAAAGTGTGTTTGTGTATTGGCCTGGTACCTTGCAACCACAGAGAATTCATTTATTCACTCCAGAACTTTTGGTGTGGATTTCTGAGGATTTTCTATATGCAAGATGTCATCTTGCAGATGTCATCCACAGACAGTTCCAGTTCTTCCATTCTAATCTGGATGCCTTTTTATCCCACTTGCCTAATTCCCTGGCCAGAAAGTCTGGTGATATTGAACAGAAATGTTAAGAATGTTCCTGATCATACAGTCTGAAGTCTCAGTATGATGTGGGCTGTGGGTTTTTCTCAGATGACCTTTATCAGGTTGACACGTTCCCTCTACTCCCAGCTTGCCGAGTGTTTATCATGAAATAGTACCAGATTTTGTCAACTGCTTTCTGCTTCTATTAAGATGATCACTCTTGTCCTTTGTGCTATAAATATATATGTTAATTAACATTCAGATGTTAAACCAACCTTGCATTTTGGGGATAAATCTCCATTATTATGATGTTTAGACCTTTTTTGGTTGCTGGATTCAGTCTGTAAATATTTTGCTGAGTTTCTGCATCTATATTCATTAGAGATGCTGGTTGGTAGTTTCTTGTCCTATTATCGCTTTGTCCAGCTTCCCTGTCAGGGTACTACCAGCCTCATGCAGTAAGGTGGGGAGTATTCCATCTTCTTTATTTTCTGGAAGAGTTTATGAAGGGACACTGCATTTCCTCTTTAAATGCTGGGCAGAGTTCTCGAGAGGAGCCAGGGCCTGAGGGTTTTCTTGTGGGAAGCCTCTGTATTATTTAATAGTGACTCAGTTTCCTCTCCTGTTACAGGTCTATTCAGTGTAATCTTTTGTATCTTTCTGGAAATTCATCCATTTCATGTTTTCTTATTGGCATAACACTGTTCACAGTATTATCTTACAGTGCTTTTAATTTCTGTACGGTCAGCAGTAATAACCCCCCTTTCATCTTGATTTTGGCCAGCTGTGTCTTCTTTTCTGGGTAAGTCTAGCTAAAGGCTTATCAATTTTGCCGACATTTTCAAAGACATCTTCGTTGATTCTCTCTATTATGTTTCTCATTTCATAGATTTCTGCTCTAATGGTTATTATTTCCTTCCTCCTTCTTGCTCTGGGTTTGGTTTGATTTTCTCTCTCTAGTTTCTTAAGGTCAAACTTTAAGTCACTGACTTCAGATCATTCTAATATAGGCTTTTGCAGCTATAAATTTCCTTCTAAGCACTACTTCAGTGGCACCCAATATATGTTGGTATGTTATTCTCATTTCCTTTGTTACGCTATTTTCTAGTTTCCCTTGTGTTTTTTTCTAGCCAACCCATTGATTATTTAAGAGCGTGTGGCCTACCTCCCAAACACTGTGGATTTCCCAAATTGTCTTCTGTGGATTCTTTTCAGCTCCTCTGTGATTTGAGAACACGCTTGTATGGATTCCACCCTTTTAAACTTATTCCCACTCTCTTTAGGGCCTGACCCATGTGGCCCCTTCCTGCAGACGGTTCCACACTTGAGAGCCAGTGTGCTGCTACCACTGGGTGGGACGTGCTGCAGGTGTCAGGTACATTAGCTGGTCATCACCAGTCTGACCAGTGGATCGACCCAATACTGAAGGCTCCAATTATTATGGTTCAAAGTCCATCTCTCCCTTCATTACTGTCATGTTTTGCTTCATATATTTGGCACTCTGACATTAGGTATGTATGCTAGGAGATAATGGTTTTCATGTAGTCAAACTAACCAAACTTGCATAACTTCTGGATGCAACCCACACGTCATGAAACCACTGGCTTCAATATGGCATTTACCGCTGTACCTGACAGTCCCCCAGACTAGACACTCTGTGTTTCTTCTGACCAGAGAATAAACACCGAAACCTCCAGCCTTCTGTTGACCAGAAGGCTGCCTTGAGCAGGGATGGCCAACCACTAAGCCTCCTGATGCTTCTCAGATCTGGACAGGTGGCAGACAGTGTGCGCGTCCAACTGGCTCCAGCTGGGCCACCTCTCCTTCAGCTCCTCCACCTCCTGCCCTTCCTCCCCTTGTCTCTCCCAACTATATAGGGTTGTTCCTTTTGTAAAACCCCCTTTCTGACTCTTGGTGGCATTTCGGGAGGTAAACAGTTGCACACATTTTACCAGTCATATTTACCTGAAAAAAATACTTTATCACATATGTAACTCATAAAAAAAATTACCACGTCTGTGCATGATGAAGATTTCAATTATAACAATGTTCTCTTTAAATAATAAACCAACTGCTTCTCCGGGTGATTTTTGGTTTCACGTATACATGAGTCATATTAGACTAGATTACAAAAATTAAATCATGTAATATTAACTTAACTTTAAGTTACATAAAGTTTTCGTTTTAGCTTATTTTAATGCTAAATAATCACTGGTTTACCTTTCCAGCAGCTCTGGGATGCTTACAATGTTTTGAACATGAAGACGCCACACAGCTTCAAGCAGCAAAGAATTCTGAAGAAAGTGACAGAACTATGAGTCCTTCACCCACACATTTTCTTCCAAGACGTTCAACCTATATGCCTAATGACATGCTTTCCTGAAAACTAAGCCTCCAACACTCACATGACCACCTGCACCCCCATCCCCACCACGATCCTGCATTTAGGCCCAGGCTCCAGCTTAACCCACCTCCAGGCCTTTCTCCACTGTGGCCAACACAAGACCCCACGGTGTAGCTGGTCACGCCAATTTCTCCTTTCTAGGACCCTTCAGTGGCTCCTCTCCACTTTCAAGACAAAGGCCCTCTGGTTGTAGCCCTGACACGTACCACCCCGTCAGACATGGTGCCCCAGTCTGACTCGGGCCCCCACACCCAGTGCGCTCTTCTCTTCACCCAGGAATTCTGACTCAGGCCCCACCCCTGATGAGCTTCTTCCTGGAAGCCTTTCCTAACCACCCAATCAGACACCCTCCCCACTCTTCTCTGCTGCCTGCAAACACCCGGACCATCACAACCCACATGCATTCAGCTCATTATCAGCAGGTGCTGGGACCATAGTAAAGCCTGACAATCACCTGAACTCTAGATAAACGCTGGGTAAAAGTGGGAAAAAAACATGAATGCATCACCACCCCTGGGTTTCTTCTTTGCTACATAACTGATCCCGTTTAGTAACTAAGCGATAACTTTCAGCTGTAAATCAACTATACACATGTGTTCTGTCACTCAGTTGTCTCTGACTCTTTCCGACCCCATGAACTATAGTCTACCAGGCTCCTCTGTCCATGGGATTTCCCAGGCAAGAATACTGGAGTGTGCCATTTCCTTCTTCAGGGGTTCTTCTCAACCCAGGGATTGAACCTGTGTTTCCTACGTCGGCAGTGGATTCTTTACCACTGCACCACCTGGGAAGCCCTGTCAATCAACTATACTCTGTAATAAAGTCTGTTTAAAAACCTGTAGGGCTACTGAATTCATAACTTTTCAAAAAACAACAGATAAGGGAATTCCCTGGTGGTCCAGTGGTTAGGGCTTGGCCCTGTCACAGCCTTGGCCTGGGTTCAATCCCCATTCCAGGAACTAAGATCCCATGAGCTGCGCAGTGTGGCCAATAAAAACAACTTTAAATTACGTTTTTCTAGTTTACTACCCTGGGAAATTGTTTATCATAATACACCTAAGAAGGTATAACATGATGTTTCTGTGTATAGTCTATTCTAATAAATATGACTAATAATGGGAGAATACTGATAAATACGGTAATTAAGGGTCCTTCTCCCCGATCCACAGAGACACTTGCTGAAAGCTTGCCACTCCAGTCTCTGTGACACTTGCTGGAAATTCCTAACAAAACCTGAGGATTCTATTGGCTCCACCAAAATGAATAGGATACTGCTTGAAAATCCTGGAATCAGAGTTACAATCTCAACTTTACCTGTGCTTTCCATAATTCTTGACAGAAGTAGAGACGGGAAAACATGCTCTGTGCTAATAAGTTCTGAGTGATTTCCAACAAGGACGACAATTTCTTCTGAAAAGAGATTAAATCCTTTCTAAGAAAGCATATTAAATGTCCAGTTTTCCGAGACAGCCAAACAGCAACAAGCACAGTCCCCTCACTCACACTGTATCTTACCCTCTGCTCTGGTGTCAGCAGCACCTTGGGAGGGGGCCTTGTGTCTACCTCACAGATCCGCATGAGGCCAGATGCCACCACCTGGCTGGACAGGACAGCCGCTGGAACGCCCAGCCGTGTGGCTTGACCCCGCAAAGCAGAGCCTTAAAGACAGGACAAAATATGGAGATACCCAACAAAATCTACTACTGAAGGAGACTGGTTAAATGCCTTCTCTTAAGCTCTAGCACTAGAGAAAACTGCCTTTTGAAGGGGAGAAGAGACCTGGGGGACACAACATATAAAAGTAAGGCAATTTCAGTCTGGTTGAAGCATCTCACGATGGTCTGAGGCCCCTGAAGCCCAGGGCTGCATACACATACACACATGTCTGGACATTATGGGTGACACAAACACGGCGCCTGGCAGATGGATTCTTTTTCTTTTAATTTAATTTTTGGTTGTGCTGGGTCTATAATAAATTACAGAAATTGAAAAAAGAAGTGGAGCCTGAAGATGTGACTGATTTGCTGCAACCTCATGATAAAGTTTGAAGGATGAGAAGCTGCTTCTTGTGTTTGAGCCAAGAAAGTGGTTTCTTAAGATTGAATACAGTCCTTGGGAATATGCCGAGAAGACTGCTCAGATGACAACAAAGGATTTAGACTATTACAGAAACTTAGCTGATAAAGCAGCAGCAGGATTTGAAAAGACTGACTCCAACTTTGAAAGTTCTACTGTGGGTAAAATGGTATTACCAACTATTGCAGGCCACGGAGAGAGTCTGTGAAAGGAAGGCACAGCGGACTTCACTGTTATCTTAAGAAATGGCCACAGCCACCCCAGCCTTCAGCAGCTTCCACCCTAATCAGTCAGCAGCCTCAACAGTGAGGGAGACTCTCTACCAATAACAGAGATTACGGCTCTCTGAGGGCTTAGACAATGGTTAACGTTTTTAGCAATAAAATCTTTTTTAAATTTTAGCAATAGAGCATTTTCTTATTCAGATATGCACACTGTTCTTTTAGACATAATGCTGTTGCACACTTAGTAGATTACAGTGTCATGTAAATGTAATATTTTTATGCACCAGGAAACAAAAAAATCTGTGGGACTCGCTTGCCTGCAACACTCACTTCCCAGCAATGGCCCAGGGCAGCCTGCATCTTCCCTACCCAGCACGGCCTGTTCCTGCCACTTCCAGAAACGAGGACCATATTTCTGTCCCATCTTTCCAAGGGTCACTTAGGTTCCTACTGCATCTGAGCCTGATGCACAGTCACTGTTTTTAAACAAAAGCTTCAAAACAAGCCCCAAGCAAGTCACAGAAACTTGTCGTTGGTGACCACACATATAAGTAGAAAACCATTATCTAGGGGAATTTAAACACATCTGCGTGTTAGAAGCACATGAAAGTCACTTTACGTACAGCTCTGCCATAACTCAATATATTAAGAAAACGAATCTATAACTCACCTATCGATGAACTGGAAAGGTTAGTGTGGGCCTCAGGATCATCACAATCAATCAACTGGCGGAGACACAGCTGGTCACAGGGAGGACCTTCTAGCTAGAAACCAAACACCAAGAATTCCACTTTAAAATTCAAGCCATGTGCTGAAGACAACCAAAGTGTACTCAGTGCTTGCCTACTGTGTGATTCCCAAATAATCTGAGGTGACAAAAAAACCTTTTAAGGTGAAACTTACTGAAACCTTTGAGAATTACCAGACTCCTCTCTGGACTGTTCTACCTCCAAATAGATAAATGCTCCTGATTACTTTTCTCACCTGGACAGCATTTAGTGGATGCTCCTCCCAGATACTCACGAGACTTGCCAGGTGTCTCTTCATAAAGGTGATGCCTTTGAGAAGCTCAAAAACCTGCAACCCAAGTATGCTTACAAAGGCGAAGCCAACTGCCTCTCACCTCCAGAATGAGGTCACTCAGGTTTAGGTGGCTTCTCAGGAGACGCACGGCTGACTCTCTCACCTTCTGCTCCCCTTCGGGACTCAGTTTCTGCCTCTCAACTCTTCCCTCTAGGGAAGAAAATCAGTTTCACAGAAATTACAGCACTCCTTAAAAACTGAGGCAAGGAAACACTGTGACACGCTGTACCCCTAGAGCTGATGCACCCTGGAACATTATGTCCATGGGACTCCTGCCAAAAACCGCACAAGCTTAAGCTAATCCTAGGACATATCAGACACACCCAACAGAGGGACACTTCTTCAAATGCCCAGGTCAGGAAGACCCAGGAACTGTCACCCACGCAGGGACCAAGGAGACGGGAGTAACTGCCATGTGGGAACCTGGACAGGAAAAGGACTTTACGGGAAAAACTGATGAAATCTGAGCAAAGTCTAGTTCAGCTGGTTAGGATCGTACCAACGCTAGTTTCTGGGGATTGATCCTTTCAAAGATGTTAAGGTGACCCGCCCGGGCTGAGCGGAGCTGAACAATTACTGTCATCCAGGCTACTGGGGGGGGGGGGGCGGTGCGGGGAGGTGAATCTTACGTCTCTACCTTCTGGAATCGCCCCTCGTGACCGCACGTAGGACAGAGTGGACAGAGGGCTGCCAGAATGGGAAGCTTGGGTGAGCGTGGGGGGACCAGGGCCTGGGGATCAGGATGAAGGGGGACGAGGATGGGCAGAAGGAGGTTCGGGGGGAAGGAGTCTTGGGGCCCGCGCCCACCTACCCAGCAGCTCGGCCCACGCTCTCCTGCGGGCCCCAGGCCCCTGATCCGAGGCGGCGACCCGGGCCCCGAGGGCTGACATGTCGCGAAGAGAGCGCGGGGCTAGGGCTCTAAGGGTCCTGCCCGCGCTGCCCTCTCATTGGCTGCGGACAGACCCGAGCGCCCATTGGCTTCCAGCTGCCAGGCCACACCCACCTCGGGGGCGGAGACTCGGCGGCCATCTCGTCCGGGGCTGAGGTGGCCATCTTGAAGGTAGCGGAGACCGGGGTCAGCAGTCTCTGTGGCATTTATTTAGGTCCTACTGAAGGCGGAGGTTAGCGTTGCTGAGTTAGACGGCACCACCGGGAGAAGACTCTGCCATCCCTTGTGCGTAATTTATGTCGAGGTGACCAGAGCTGGGCGTGAGGAAACAACCGAAACCCCAAATTTCGGAGACGCCAAAACCCCGCCGCCTGTAGGGAACCGAGGAGAACGAGTCTGCGCTCAGTACCCCGCGGAGCCCGGCGGCGGTACTGAGGCTGCCCCTCCCTCCTTCTCCCCAGACTTAAGCGAAGTGTCACTGCGAGGCCGCGCACGCCGGGGTCGCACAACGGGGGGCTCCTACGTGAAGTCAATTTCGAGGCCCCAGCTCCTCTCAGGAGGATGTGGGGAGGAGGACTGGAAATCTGGGCTTGTAACCATGGTGACCAGCTCATGTCCTGGAAAGTCCTCTTGTTAGAGAGAAAGATGCTCCCAGTATTCAGCCCACTTAGGGATTTATAGGAATTCGATGGGTATGTGCCTGGACTGGGCGCAGACACTGACGTGCACCCCAGTCTCTGTGTCCAGGTTTTCACGCAACGTGGTTTCCTCGGCCGTGAAGGCGGGGTGACGGATGCCCGCAGACAGCGCTCACTGCCACTTGCTGAACCTTTTCCAGGTGGCTGGAATGTGCGTGCAGGCCGTGACCACCTTGCACAACTCCTGCTGCCCTCGCCATGGGGGCTGTTGAACTTGAGTAAACAAGGGTCCGAAGGAGATGGGCCTTGTGGGTTGCAAAATGTGGCCAGGAGTCCTCCCCCTCTGTCGCTGTCCCTTCCATTTGGGTTGGTGATGACATGCAAGTGACATGATGCAAACAGGAGTTTGAGAGGAGCTCATGTTGAGAGTCAGGGAACCCTCCCAGGGACCCTCAAAAGAACAGCCTAAGCCAGCCCACCAAAGACCAGACACATGGAAGAGAGGCAGCCGCTCAGCCAGCAGTCCCTTGGCCAGCTGCCTGCCCACTGCCAGAACCTGCAAATTAGGCCATCACAGGCCATCCACCTGCCAGTGACCTGTAAACGAGGCAACAAGGCTGGCTGACACCAGAACTGCCACAGGCACACGATCAGGCACTGAAGCACACAGCTGAGGAGGGGAGCACCCACGTGGCCTTGTAAGTATTGAGAAGACCTTGCCTCCAGGCCCAGTGAGCAGAACCCTGGCAGGTGTATGTCCCAAGTTATGCAGCTAGTTGAAAAGAGACTGTGGGGAGGCAAAGGCAGGGCACAGAGGCGGGTAAGATGGATTCAGGCCGTCATTCGGCAGTGGAACAGGGGCTTGACCAGAGTGGTGGCCTTGAGGTGAAGAGAAGTGATGAAATAGATTCCTGCTTGAAAGGTTGATCCCCCAGGTGAGGAAGAAGTGCAGAGTTTTCTAACCCGAGCCAGTAGGAATGTGGAGATACACATACATTATACACACAAACATCACACACATGCACATCATACCATATACTTGTACATCATATATGTACACGTACATCATACACACAAACATCGTATGCATGCATGGATTGACACACCATATGCACGTGTATGTATAACATACATCATATTCACGTACACCATCAGTTCAGTTCAGTTCAGTCGCTCAGTCGTGTCCGACTCTTTGCGACCCCATGAACTGCAGCATGCCAGGCCTCCCTGTCTATCACCAACTCCCAGAGTCTACCCAAACCCATGTCCATTGAGTCGGTGATGCCATCCAACCATCTCATCCTCTGTCATCCCCTTCTCCTCCCGCCCCCAATCCTACCCAGCATTAGGGTCTTTTCCAATGAGTCAACCCTTCGCATGAGGTGGCTAAAGTATTGGAGTTTCAGCTTCAACATCAGACCTTCCAATGAACACCCAGGATTGATCTCTTCTAGGATGGATTGATTGGATCTCCTTGCAGTCCAAGGGACTCTCAAAAGTCTTCTCCAACACCACAGTTCAAAAGCATCAATTCTTCAGCGCTCAGCCTTCTTCACCGTCCAACTCTCACATCCATACATGACCACTGGAAAAACCATAGCCTTAACTAGACGGACTTTTGTTGGCAAAGTAATGTCTCTGCTTTTAAATATGCTATCTAGGTTGGCCATAACCTTCCTTCCAAGGAGTAAGCGTCTTTTAATTTCATGGCTGCAGTCACCATCAGCAGTGATTCTGGAGCCCCCCAAAATAAAGTCTGACACTGTTTCCACTGTTTCCTCATCTATTTCCCATGAAGTGATGGGACCAGACACCATGATCTTAGTTTTCTGAACGTTGAGTTTAAGCCAACTTTTTCACTCTCCTCTTTCACCTTCATCAAGAGGCTTTTTAGTTCTTCTTCACTCTCGGCCATAAGGGTGGTGTCATCCGCATATCTGAGGTTATTGGTATTTCTCCCGGCAATCTTGATTCCAGCTTGTGTTTCTTCCAGCCCAGCGTTTCTCATGATGTACTCTGCATATAAGTTAAATAAGCAGGGTGACAATATACAGCCTTGACGCACTCCCTTTCCTATTTGGAACCAGTCTGTTGTTCCATGTCCAGTTCTAACTGTTGCTTCCTGACCTGCATACAGGTTTCTCAAGAGACAGGTCAGGTGGTCTGGTATTCCCATCTCTTTCAGAATTTTCCACAGTTTATTGTGATCCACACAGTCAAAGGCTTTGGCATAGTCAATAAAGCAGAAATAGATGTTTTTCTGGATCTCTCTTGCTTTTTCGATGATCCAGAGGATATTGGCAATTTGATCTCTGGTTCCTCTGCCTTTTCTAAAACCAGCTTGAACATCTGGAAGTTCACGGTTCATGTATTGCTGAAGCCTGGCATGGAGAATTTTGAGCATTACTTTACTAGCATGTGAGATGAGTGCAATTGTGCAATAGTTTGAGCATTCTTTGGCATTGCCTTTCTTTGGGATTGGAATGAAAACTGACCTTTTCCAGTCCTGTGGCCACTGCTGAGTTTTCCAAATTTGCTGGCATATCGAGTGCAGCACTTTCACAGCATCATCTTTCAGGATTTGAAATAGCTCAACTGGAATTCCATCACCTCCACTAGCTTTGTTCGTAGTGATGCTTTCTAAGGCCCACTTGACTTCACATTCCAGGATGTCTGGCTCTAGGTGAGTGATCACACCATCGTGATTATCTGGGTCGTGAAGATCTTTTTTGTACAGTTCTTCTGTGTATTCTTGCCACCTCTTCTTAATATCGTCTGCTTCTCTTAGGTCCATACCATTTCTGTCCTTTATCGAGCCTATCTTTGCATGAAATGTTCCTTTGGTATCTCTAATTTTCTTGAAGAGATCTCTAGTCTTTCCCAGTCTGTTGTTTTCCTCTATTTCTTTGCCCTGATCGCTGAGGAAGGCTTTCTTATCTCTCCTTGCTATTCTTTGGAACTCTGCATTCAGATGGGAATATCTTTCCTTTTCTCCTTTGCTTTTCACTTCTCTTCTCTTCCCAGCTATCTGTAAGGCCTCCTCAGACAGCCGTTTTGCTTTTTTGCGTTTCTTTTCCATGGGGATGGTCTTGATCCCTGTCTCCTGTACAATGTCACGAACCTCTGTCCATAGTTCATCAGGCACTCTATCAGGTCTAGTCCCTTAAATCTATTTGTCACTTCCACTGTATACTCATAAGGGATTTGATCTAGGTCATACCTGAATGGACTAGTGGTTTTCCCTACTTTCTTCAATTTAAGTCTGAATTTGGCAATAAGCAGTTCATGATCTGAGCCACAGTCTGCTCCCGGTCTTGTTTTTGCTGACTGTATAGAGCTGCTCCATCTTTGGCTGCAAAGAATATAATCAATCTGATTTCGGTGTTGACCATCTGGTGATGTCCACGTGTAGAGTCTTCTCTTGTGTTGTTGGAATAGGGTGTTTGCTATTACCAGTGCATTCTCATGGCAAAACTCTATTAGCCTTTGCCCTGCTTCATTCTGTACTCCAAGGCCAAACTTGCCTGTTACGCCAGGTGTTTCTTGACTTCCTACTTTTGCATTCCAGTCCCCTATAATGAAAAGGACATCTTTTTGGGGTGTTAGTTCTAGAAGGTCTTGTAGGTCTTCATAGAACCGTTCAACTTCAGCTTCTTCGGCGTTACTTGTCGGGGCATAGACTTGGATTACCGTGATATTGAATGGTTTGCCTTGGAAACGAACAGAGATCATTCTATCGTTTTTGAGATTGCATCCAAGTACTGCATTTTGGACTCTTTTGTTGACCATGATGGCTACTACATTTCTTCTAAGGGATTCTTGCCCACAGTAGTAGATATAATGGTCATCTGAGTTAAATTCACCCATTCCATATTCACATACATCATATCATATACTTGTATATCATATGTATACACGTGTTGTACACACAAGCATCATATGCATACATACATTGAGATGCCATATGCATACGTGTATACATCACACACATATATCTTATACACACACCACATACCTACCCACATAGATCAGCTGAGAGGTGGCAACACTGGGAGGACGGTTGAGAGACAATAACAGGACAGGCTCAGAGTTCAAGTGTGAGTGTGTCAGATTCAAGATGACAGACACTGGGTGGGCCTGCCAGGGAAGTAGGTTGTAGGAGCCTCAATACACACATGCACACACACACCCCCACACACACACCAGGGCTGCCCGTCACTGCCCATCATGGCAGTCCTACCCCGCCTGCTTCAAAGAACAGTGGAAAGCAGATACCCAGTCATTTGAAGCACGTCAAACATGCCACTGTCGTGACCCATGTGTCCTCTGTGCTGAATGGACCGTCTGTGGGGAAGGGGCTATAACTAAGCATTGCCAAAACATCGTCGGAGCCTGTGCCTTCCCAATGTCCGCTGATAGTCTACGTTATTTAGGGGCAATTTTCCTTTATATTTACTCCTTTTTTTCGTTCTTCCTTCCTTCCATTTTTGGCTGCCTTTGGTCCTCATTGCTATGCACAGGGTTTCTGTAGTTGGCGGTACTTGGGCTTCTCATTGCAGTGGCTTCTTTTGTTACAGAGAAGAGGCTCGCCAAGTAATTGTGGCTGGCAGGCTTTAGAGCGTGCAGACTTCAGTAGTTGTGGTGCAAAGGCGTAGTTGCCCCAAGGCATATGGGATCTTAGTTCCCAGACCAGGGATTGAACCCAGACCCCCTGCATTGGGAGTGTGGAGTCTCAGTCACTGAACCACCAGGGAAGTCCCTGACTGCATTTTATTTATTTTTTTAATTAATTAATTTATTTAATTTTTGATTCTGGGTCTTTGTTGCTGCATGCAGACTTTCTCTGGTTGTGACAAGTGTGGGCTACTCGTCTTTGCAGAGCTTGGGCTTCTCCTTGTGGTGACTTCTCTAGCTGTGGTGCACAGGCCCTAGGCCTGCAGGCTCAGTAGTTGAGGTGCATGGGCTTTAGTTGCTTCTCGCCATGTGGAATCTTCCCAGACCAGGAATTGAACCTGTGTCCCCTGCATTGGCAGGCAGATTCTTATCCACTGTACCACCAAGGAAGTTCTGACTCCGTTTTAAATGAGGTTTCTGTTAATTTTCACAACGGAAAGAAGCCCCAAATTTTTCAAATGACTGCCAGTGTCACCAGTGGGAAGCAAACAGTGTTCTTGAGTATTTTCTCAGCTGCTGATCAGGAATCCAGAGAAAGCACCTCCGTAAGTGCCCCCTCCTTGTCCCCTCCTCGGCAGAACAGCCCTGTCTGCCTCCCCTCCATCGTAGTCTTGTGGGATTTCTTCTCACCACCTTGGTTTAGCTCTGGGTCCCCACTTCCTGCTAGTACCAGCCTAGAAATCTGCAGCCACGCCCAGCCTCAGTGCCCTTCCCCCGGAGCCAGAGCCGTGTTGGCTCCTTTTAGAGATCAAGCACAGCCTAGCTGAATCCAGCACCCCTGGGGATTCATGGCCTTTATCATTATCCCAAAATAAACTTAAAGCACAAACCACAGCCTCTCCAGTTTCAGCTTTTCCTCCCAGACCCCTAAGCCCTGCCTCTCTGCAAGGATAGTGACAGAGAAGGCATTCAGGGGCCTGGTTGCTCACAGCGTCCAGTGTGCACAGATCCCCTGGGAGAAGCCGACCTGTTTTTCAGGCTGAAGTGAAATTCGGTGCAAGCTGAGTCTCTGCTTCCCTCACAACAGGTGAAGTGGCTCTCCCTGTGTCTAGGGGAGTTAACTGGCCTTTCATCTCACGTTCTCTGATGTTTAACTAAGTTGCTTATATGCCTGACTCACTCCGACCTTTGTCTCTAAACTCTCAGCATGCTCTCATTGTGGCACCCTGGAGCCCTGCACTCTCCTCCTGGAGTCACATACGTGTATTCCACACAGCACTTGGACTTCCAACGCTAACTTAGCTTTTTGGTGTCCAGGGGCCAAACCAGGATCCTTTAGTTTCTATTCTGCTAAGATGCTCAGAGGTATAATTCCTGGAGATTTTAACCTCAGGCCAGTGGCAGTTATGAGCCACCCACCCCTCTGATTGCTCTGCCCTGGCATGGACACTATTTGTAATTCCCTTAGAGCATCAGACACAGAGCATGGGGAAAGCAAACATAACCAGTGGGGTTATGTAGCCATCTGTCCGTTTCCCACCTGCAGTGACAATGTTTCCCTGTGGCTGTTTGCCCCTGAGGACCTGGGGGATTCTTAGGGGGACCTAGTCAGGTTTTTCAAACTGGTCTTCCCAGTCTTAAGACATGAACACCTAGTGCTCAGCAAATATGTGTGAATGAACAGCCTACACTATAAGATGAAGATCTGGGGAGTGTGTTTGCAAGTCCAAGTACTGTGGATTAGTCACTGCACTAAAGGTTTCAGTTCTGACCCCAAGCACAGCCCATGGTGACTGACAGCCTTCCTCGTGTACTGGACATGAAGGGTGAAGGACATAGCTTCAGGAGTGGGCTATTGCTGATCCCTTCATTGTAGAAATGACTTGGATCCAACGCTTTCTAGGTTGGTTTCATGACTGATCCATCAGTTTTTGTTTCTTGTTGAGACTCTGAACAGCTGGAAATACACTAAATTTTCATTTCTAAAATCCAAAGGGCAACTTCAGGTTATGGAAGAACTAACATTTCTTTGACTCAGTTCTGTGTAGTGTTACTGGTGGACAAAGAGCTCCATGTTTTGACTTGAAAGCCACTTTCTACTGGGATGAACCCCATTCCAATCTTAACCAGGCATTGTCTGCCCTCCCTCAGTGTGCAGAGTTACCCACACCAGTTTTTATTAAAGTATGGGCGGGGCTTGGCGCTCCACTCCAGGAAGGAAGTGATCACCTTGACTCTGGCTTGTAACCACTGTGTGCCCACCAACCAGATCAGAACCTGCTGCATCTGGTTGATCAGTTTTGGTCTGGTGGAGTCACTCCATTGCCCTTTACTGAATTAGAAGCCATGCTTGCAGTCCCAGGCTACACCCCTTGACACCCCTCTCACTGCCACCACCTGCAGGCTGCTGCTTCTTGCCTGTGTCAATTTCTAGAGCTTATCTGGGACTTTTTTGGGAGATGTGTGAAAAATGACCTGGCAGGAAAAAAAAAAGGTTTATAGGAGCATCTCAAGAGCTGACTGATGCTTCTGTTTCATAATTGGCTATGGCTAGAGGGACAAACCTTCAGATACTGAGATACGGAAGTAGAACCTAACAAATCTTTTTTGTTTTTTTTAGTAAAACCCCAGTGTTGTAAATCTTGCTGGCTAAAGTGCACAGGGGTCCCTGAAAAAATGATTAATGACAGATCAGAAATGGTCTTGTACCTTACACGGGTGATTGCAGGGCCCCTGATCAGGTAGACATGAGTCATCACTATGCCAAGTACAAATTGGCACAACAGGTCTTCAGGTAGTTATTTTCAGATTTTATGAGCCCAATTCTCATATGTCCTCTTGTCTAGAAAAGCACTAAAAGCACTGTGACATCTGCTTGTGACTAGCACCAAGCCTCTAGCAAAATGTGTTCCTGATTGCACATCCCCCTTCACTAAAATCGTGTACATACTGACCTTCCCCTGCCTCTTAGGGGCAGTTCTGTACAGCTGTCTGATGCTGCCTCCTCGGTTATAGCCCTCATTATACTCCAGATAAACTTAACTCACAGCTCTCATGGTGTGCTTTTTTTTTTTTTCCTTCCAGTGAACAACTAGGTCCTTACCAAGGCCTGTGCTCATCAAACAAGACCCTCAGGGAAATTGAGGCCCTTTGAAGAAGTACCAACCAAGATACTTTTGCTACAACCCAAGCACCTTCCAGTTAGAGTACTGCCACTTTCTGCCCTGGGGCCAGGGTGCCCCTCGTGAGAGGCTCGTGCCAGCAGGAGGCAGGGGGGTGGCTCTACCTAAGGTAGGAGCAGTGACCCTAACTTCCAGTGAGTTGGTGGTAGTCTGAATGGAAGACTTGACCTGCACTGAGTCTGAAAGCACTCCTTGTGTGGGGCCATGGGGAACAGCCACGTGGGGGAGGAGAGCTCTGTGTCCTGTGAGCCTGGGCCTTGCCTCACCACCGTCTGGGAACTCCCCACTGTGGTAAGACACACCTGGAGGTTCTCCCTGACCTCTACTGACAACCATGGGTGGGGGTTCCTGTGGGTGAAGATTAGGCAGAAGATTGGGTCTTAGCTGTTATGCAGGATCTTTCCTTGCAGCACAGGGACTCTAGTGGTATGCAGGCTTCATTGCTCTGCATGTGGAATCTTAGTTCCCTGACCAGGGATCAAACCTGCATCCCCTGCATTGCAAAGTGGACTCTCAACCACTGGACCAGCAGGGAAGTCCCTAGGCAGGAAGATTAACTTGAGGCCAAGTGCTTGCAGTTCTTGGAGCCCCCAGGCTCCACCTTCTCCACCGTGGTGGCACTGCCTGGTTTCTGCCTGCATAAACGCCAAGAACCAGGAAAGCTGTGAAAGTGCCCAGCTATTGGGCGCCAAAACTTGTACAATTGATTCATCTGTACAAACTCCTTTTTTTGGAAGATGAACATGCCAGATGAGGTTATCTGAGAGTAGGGCCCTAGGGGCAGCCTACGCCCACCCCAAGTCTTCAATGAGGTGACATTGCAACTCTGTTGTGATGTCTGTCTTCAGCTGTTGAGAATTCCCAGGAACTTTCCAAGTCCCAAATTCCTCTACAGACCTGAGAGAATCGCCAGCATGGAGAAATTCAGGAATCTGTAGGCCATGTGCTGCCCAGAGTGGGGACCGTCGCCTTTCTTGCCTCACCTCCCAGTGCATTTTGGCCGTGTCAGTCGGACCCAGTGCAACCAGGGAGGAAGAGCCCGCGGGGGCGCCTTTGAGCCGGTGCCCCCGGCCACGGACAGAGCGCTGCGACGCGTTCCACGGAGACGCCGGAGCTGTCAACACTGACGCGTGTCTCCGCTGGAAAAGAGACACTTACGTGCTTCCTACCGCGGGTCTTCCTGGCTCTCCTCACGGAGTGATGACTCCCGAGGTGACTTGGCCGGCTGGCTCTGCAGCACCGCCTGCCCCTCCAGGAGTCATTGGCCTCCGGCTCCCCCGCAGTCACCGCGATGGGGCTTGGGCGGGATGTTGGCCTGACGCGTGTGAGAGCCTGGTGTGGGTTCGCGGGCCAGGCGGGGAGGACGGCGTTTCCGTAGGTGCCCCCACCCCGGGCGCCCCTCTGCGGGTCGACCCTGCGCACCCCTGCTCCCTCTCCCGGACTCTTCCCCCCACCTCCTCCCGGCTCTGCGTCCCCCGACCACCCCGATCTCGGCCTGGTCCATCCCCGCCTCAGGCCCAGCTCCGCGCCCTCTCCCGCCTGCCCACCCGCTCCGCGGGACGCCCCTGCCTCCCCCTCTCCTGCCCTCCTTCCCCCCGCCCTCCTCCCCTCCTCTTCCTCCCTGCTGCCCAACCCCTCTCCTGCCCTCCTCCCCTCCGCGGCTTCACCTGCGGCCTCTCGCGCTGGGCGGGGCCGGGCGATGACAAAGCAACGGCCGGCGGCGCGGGATCCGCCCCCCGCGCTTCGCGGGCGCGCCGGCCCCGGCGCGGCTGTTATGGAAACCGGCCGGGCGCGCAGGCGGCGATGATGGGGCGGCCATGGCCCGGGCCGGCAGCTCCAGCGGCGACGCGGCCGCAGGCGAGCGGGCCGGGGGCGCGGGGGCGTTCCGAGCCGTGGGAGCTGTCCCTGGAGGAGGTGCTGAAGGCGTACGAGCAGCCCATCAACGAGGAGCAGGCGTGGGCCGTGTGCTTCCAGTGCTGCCGCGGGCTGCGGGGCGCGCCGGGCGGCCGGCGGCGCATCCGGGACACGGCGGACATCCTCCTGCGCAGGGACGGCTCGGTCAGCGCGCGGCGGGAGTCCGGCGCGGCGGGTGAGGCCGGGAGCAGGGGCGCGGGGGGCTGGGGGCGGCGCCCGCGGCGTGGAGGGGCTGGGACCCTCCGTTCCTCCCTCTGCCGGACCTGTCCTCGGACCCGGCGCCCCCTTTGCCGCGCCTTCTCTCCGCGGGACCCGCCGACCTCTCCCACTTCCGCGCCCCCTCTGCCGCACTGGGGGCCCTCCGGCTTCTCTCTCTACCGGACTGGAAGGCCTTCCTCCTCCTCTCCCCTTTCTGGGTTGGGAGCTCCCCAACTCTCCGCTGGAGCTCAGACCTCAGCCCCTCGGCCCTGCTTGTCCTCGCTCCCTCTCCCTGACATGAAAGTCACTCTCTCTTTCCTGGACCTCCTCCCACACACACACCTGAAACCTATCTTACCATTAGGGCCAGTGCTGGCTGGAGAGGAGAGGGACTTGGCTCCTTGGCCGAGGACGTTGCGAGGGGAGACCGGACTCTGCCTCTTCTGCCCGCTCTCCCTACCCAGTCTGCTTCCTTCTGCTCTGGGAGTCGGTCCCACCCAGTGACTGGTGGTGTGGATCCTTGTTGGACTGGTATTTAGGCAAGAAAGGAAACGTGTTTTCCTTGGGCTGCTTTTTGTGGGTCTGCCGATTTAATAGAGAAAGGAAAATGTAAGGTTTAGGGAACAGCTTGCTTAGTGTTCGACTCTTAACCATCAGCAATATTCAACAATGAAGCCCTTGAAAGATATTTGAAATCTTCGGAGAATGATGAGTTTAAGTGACTTTTAGCCTCTTTAAGAAAAAAGTTTTCTTCCCTGGAGAACCAGAGTGCTGGTGCCGAGCATATGATGATACTACCCCTAAAAGGGATATCCTTGGGGAAGTGCACCTGCTGGCTGTGTGCTGGAGAGGTGGGTTTGCAGAAATCCATGCGATGGGCCAGGCCAAAGTTAGCCAGAGGACAATTCCTTTGATAACCAGGCGGTCTGCTGAATGCTTGCGACTCCTGGGACCCTCAGTATTCTTCCACAAGCTCCCATCTCATCTGTGTGCCTTGTTCCCACCTCCCTAACGCTGCAGTTGGGTGACACTTTAGAGTTGCTCTATTTGCACAAAAAGCTCTAATATATTTGACAGGAGAAGATAATAAGAACTGGACTCAAATGGTACTGTTTCCATTCTGCATGCAGGTAATCTGAGGTTCAGGCTTCCCTGTCACACACGAAGGGTTAGGATCTGTGTTCAGCACAGATGCTCTCAGTGCCTGTGTACACCGTTCTCACAGGTGGGCTCAGAACATGGGACAGGGTGGCCTCTTCTCACCTGTGGGCCCTGGAGTCTGTATGTTCACAAAGAGCTTTTCTCTCATGACTATATTTCCTCCTTAAAAGACCTTCCTTGTGCCCCTGCTTATCCCTGGAGACAAACAACATAACCTAGGAACTGGCTTCTGCCACTGCAGAACAGGACTGTAAGGGCCTGCCTGGTCTGACCCTCTGATTTAAAAGGTGAGGAACTGAGGCATAGAGTAGTAAGTGGTCTGCCATCAGTCCTGGCAGGTGGTTAGAACTGAGAGCCTCTCTTTGTAGAGGAGTCAGTATTGTCCACATGGACCACGGGGTGGTGGTCTTCTGGACCTGTCCACCTCTCCTGCCCACCCCCTCTTCAGCCCCTTCTTCCTGGTCCCTGCTGACCCAGAAGCACTGACTTGTACCTGGAGATTCTAGCCTGTGACACAGCCCAATTTCATTTTCCATTAGATACGATCTTTGGTTTCTGTCCATAAGTATGTCTTGTAAAGGTGGATGAGGTTTGTGACTTGCTGCCTCTTTAAAAGTTGAAAAATAGACTACCCCGAACTTTCTCTTCTGTCCTTGTCAGGCTTTCGTCAATCAGCTGAAACTTTAGGCCGGCTGTCTCCTGTAGATAGCTAACCCAGCATTCCTCTGGGACTTGGGTGCTTAGTAGATTCACTGAAAGAAGTGTGCTGTAATAGCCATCAAGAAAAAGGTCACATGGGCCCTCAGTTCCCATCCCCCCTCATGAAGTTCTGGTAAAGCTAGGCATTAAGTCAGTGTTCAAGATAATGGTAAAGAAAGCAACAACCAGGTACTTTCCCAGGGGTCCAGTGGTTGAGACTCCAGGACTTCATTGCAAGGGGCACAGGTTTGATCCAAAAGAGAAAAAAAAATTCAACAACCAAACTAAACTTTACCTGGGGAGGATGAACAATATTATCTTAGGACATGAGCAGGAATACTTCTCACTCTCTGCTACTTGGGGAAAGCCGACTTGAGTAAACTTCCTAATCTCAACTTCTTCATAACTGCTTGGAAGCCTCCCTTCTTCAAGTGGGGAAAATGGAAAAACATGTTAAATGAAGTTATTTTTAGGAGGCTATTATTAAAACTTCCTGATAGGCAAAGGTTTTGGTTTTTGTTTAATTAAGGCAAGAAACTCCATCAGGCAGCACATGTGCTGACCATCCCTGAGACAAAGCTCAATCCTTCCATGCAGTGTGGTCGTGGTCAGTGACCCTGGGACAGTTTCAGTGGCATTTGTCCACCTGATGCCTCCAGGACAGGCCCTGCAGGACACTGGCTCCTCCCAAAGTGATGCTTGGCTGCCTCCTTGCTTGAGACCTGCCAGCCCAGCCGACATCTGCAGGGGAAACAGACATACTTTTCTCTTTGCCCAGGCTCTCCACCATGAAAGCCCCAGGCAGGTGGAGGGTGGATGCGGGGCTTTCACAGGGCTGTGCCTCCTTTCACCTCCAACCTTCTCTGTTCTTATATGAATCCACACACTGCCCTACTTTTCTGTGGTTGTTTTTTTTTTATCAGTTTTGATGCTAAAATTTTTTACAGGACCCATTCTTCACACCTGGGTGCCTCACATGACCTGTTTACCAGGTTATACCTGCAACTGCAGCCTTCCCTCCTTTTCTGCCTGTAGTTCTGTGGCCCCTCTGCCACCCCCCAGACACCGGCCACCTGTCCCCTTGCCACCCACCGCTACTTGGAGACAAGACCTTTCCAGTCTACCTCCTTGGCAGCCCTGTGTCATGACCTCTGTTCTTCACCTTTTTACCTCCAGCGCAGCAGCTGGAGTTAGGGTGAAGTTTAAGGGCCTCCTTTCCTCCCCCATAAACTGGGGTGAGAGTGGCACATGCTAGGGGACAGGGGAGGACTAATGAGGGAATGTTAGCATGAAGCCCATGTCCATCCTGGGCCCAAGGACCTGTGCACACAACAGACACATGGACACACAGACACACAGACCCAGACACATGGACATGTGGACACGTGGTGCTGTTGCCCCCACTGCTGCTGCTTTTCTATGCTGCTGACACTGTGTGTATAAGTAGGGCTGTCTGTTCCCATGGGAGACACCCTTTCACGTTTCTCCTGGCCCAGGGTGTCCCCTCCCAGAAGTTGAAGTGGGACCCCTGGTGTTCCGGGCAGCCTTGCGTGTCCTGTGGGCTCTGGGCCCTCATGCTGGACTTGCTGGGCCTCACTGGCAGGTCGCTTCCTAAGTGACCAGGCTTGTCTGTATCTTTTAAACAGCCTTCCTCACAGGGGGTTGTGTAGTGATGTGGGGAGAGTTTGGGATGGCTGCAGAGCTGGGATGCTCCTCCTGGAAGACAGCACACATCCTGAACAGAGCAGCCAGGGCCTTCACATGTGGCTCTTGTCTCCCACTTCTTGGCCCTCTCTGAAGCTGCTGGTGCCACCCACCCTGGCTGTCCCCCAGCTCCCTGCCGCAGGCCCTTTGCTCCTGTGAGAGTCACCCAGGAAGACATGGTGTAGGGTTGCAGCGGCTCCACCTCGCCATCGAGGGAGATGGGGCCTTGCTCTGCAGCATGCAGCCCACTGTCTTATTCATGCTTCTGATGGGGAGGCAGAGCTGTGCGCCCATCATGCAGATGAGGAAACTGAGGTTCAGGAAGGCAGAGTGGCCATGCAGTCACCCGTGGGGAGACGTGGGGGCGGGGCTGGGGAGTGGGCTTGGCCGGCTTGCGCCCACCCCGTGCCTGACCTTGGGAAGTTACTTAGACCTCTGGGTGCTTTAGTTTCAGTCTCTGTGGAATGGGGCCTTGATAGCAGCTGCCCCAGAGGTCATGTGGGTGTCTGTGGAACCTTGGGACATGTTGGCCCGGGGAGGCGCTGCTCCCATGCCCCGTGTGCACCTCACCTAGGCATCAAGGAGGCTGTGCTGAGCCCAGGGCACCTGTGCACATAACTGCCTCAGCTCCACCAGGAATCCCCCTGTTCAGTGTGTGTCAAGTTTATGAGTGTCCACTTGAGCATTTTCCCTGGAGATTGGAGAATCCAAGCAAGTGGAGTGGTTTAAAAAATCAGAGCTACCAAGGGAGCAAGTTACACAAACTTACTGCTTAATACAAATTTACCCTTGTAAAGCCATGATAACCCCTTTGCCTTAACGTCATCTGAGTAACAACTGAACCTCCGTCTAGACCCCAAGACAGAGCTCTGTCTTGGGTCTCCCTGGGGCTTGACTCGCTTCCTGGGCCTTGCTGCTGGATAGGAAACCACACCCATGGTGATGTGTGAGTTTATGGCAGAAACGAACTGGAGGAGGAAGGACACACCACAAAAACACAGGGCGCCTTTGACCCACTTGCTGAGCAGACAGCTTCCGGGTTTGGAGCAGGTGTCTCCTCTTGGCTTCAGGTGGCTAAGTGAAGAAGTGAGGAGTGGAGAGGGGAGTCCAAGGCTCCTTCCTGTGCTGACCCCCAGCCCAGAGGGTCGCCGGGAGGACATCCTCGGGCTGAGGATGTCATCAGCGGGCGATCACCCCCACCTCCCCGCATCCTAGCAGGGCACTGCATCCACGTCCCCCTGTTCCTGCAGTCAGGGAGGCAGGATGCCAGGATCTTTACTCGCCACAGTGCTCCTCACCCGCAGCCCTGCAGAAGGGGGAGAGGCTGCTCGGCACCCCATCCCACCACCCCTTGCTGGGCACAGGGAGGCACTTTTCCAGGGATTCCAGACTGCCAAGTCCTCACAGAATTCTCTGCCACAAACGAAACCTGTTTCCTGTACTACCACAGGGTCATCTCAAAGAAAAGGCCCTCACCTTTTGACTTCTTGTCTTTTATTGTTTCCCAGAAGAAACCGAAAGAACTTTCCACCCCAGCACATCTCGGGGAGAGTGTCCTTTTGGGTGTGGGGGGGTGAGGATGCCAGGGAAACCAGGTGGCTGCATCTAGCTCCTGCCTCACTGTGCATCAGTAAAGCCTTGCATCTATCTCAGTCTCTCTGTTCTTCCCCAGGGAGCAGTTGGTTTGTAAATAAGTATGAGCTAGTGTGCAGGATGCCAGGTGAGCAGCTTGTTACGTCAAGCTTATGTCAAAGTTATGTCGACTCCAGGTGTTCCGGGGGCTTGGGAGGGTGCACCTGAAGTCTGGCTGTGCCTGGTGGGGCTCCCAGCACCACCATTCCTTAGCTATGTGGTCTTAGGAAACCCTCTCTGTCTCTAAGCTCCAGCTTCCTCATCTGTGCAGAGGGAGCCGTGGCCCTGAACTTTGCAGCAAAGCGCTGGGCACGGGACCACTGCAGGGCTCCTTGCTCTGCACAGCCCAAAGGTTCCCCAAGTCTGTGCGACTTTAAATACAGTTGGGTTGGTGAATACTCACCTCCACACCATGCTGGGTTTGTAAAGAGTTCTGAAGGGTTGGCTGCCCCCTGCCCTTTTGTAGTAAGGTAACTTGGGGCCCTGGCCCCTCCGTTTCTCCCACTTTCCACGGTCTCTGTCCTTCACAGCTACAGACTTTTACTGAACCCTCAATACAGGCCGAGGTATATACCCAGGTGCTCACTATTCTGTCAATGCCACTAATGTTGGGAGTGCAATGTTTTAATGGAAAAGTGTTTTCATGGCTCAGTGCTATGCAAACTCCATTTATCCCTGGCAATCTTCCTGTCTCTTGATGGCATTTGGAAAATATTTGCAGAGTTAGCAGATTCACTCAGTGGAGAATGTTATGGTTTGTGTTTTTATCCACCTTAATTAAGGCAGCTGAAATTCATACCCTCCCACAGCTCTGTGTGCTTTATTCAAGCAAGGCTGTGGAAAGAGGTGGGTTTCCTGTCTTTCCAGCCTGGCCTCTTAGAAGGCTGGAGGGTGGCTCAGGCAGTGACTGGAGCATGGATTCTTGGGTCCCCCAGCCTGGCCGCAGCCAGCACCACCACTTACTATCTGTGATACCTTGGGGCACATGAGCTCATCCTCTAGAGCCTCTGTTTCCTTATCTGTGAAATGGGTACCAGGACCATTGACCTCCCAGGCTGTACACTGGCTGTGCAAGTGCTTGTAAACATGCCAGCTCAGTGCCATGTTTAATAATAAAATACCCAGAGCTGAATTCAGCACCTGAGCCCTCTGTGTGTCTGGCTGAGGTGCTGACAGTCTGGGGAGAAATCCGCAGTGCCAGAGGTGCAGCCAGATGGCAACTCACCCCACATGGCTGCTGGGAACCCTGGAGCAGAGCCTGCCCTCCCCACCGTACCCGGCTTTCTCATCTGACTCTGGTTTGGGGGTGCGCTGCTCCCCACGGTGCCCAGGTTTCTTTTGTGACTCTCATTTGGGAGTGCATGGCTCCCCATGGCACCCAAGTTTCTCATCTGACTCTGAGTTGGGGGTGCGTGGTTCCCCACTGCACCAGGGTTTCCCATCTGACTGAGCTGGGGGTATACTGCTTCCCACCTCCAGGCCTTTCCTCGGGCCTGGCTGACCCAAGCTGCCCCCCTGACCCTTCCTCTCCCCTTTCACTCTTGTCCCATACCTGCTTCCCCAGGGGGCGGGATGGGCTTTGAGGCCCTGTAGGCTGCTCCTGTCTGAGTGGTCACTTCGGGGTGTGACCACTGTGCAGGGCGGGACCATCTGCCCCAGGGCAGGGCCACATGGCTCGCCTGACGTCCGGTGCGGAGCTGGGTCTTATCATTGTCCATCCAGCGACTGGTGGCTCAGCGCCCTGGTTTCTGGTGGAGATCTTGGGAGATGCGCTGTGTGTTCCTGAGGGCTAGGTGGGGGGCCGGCCCAGGGGACGCTGAAGCTTGTCTTGACTGCTTCTTCTCTCCTCTTGCAGAGCCCACAACAATGGTGTCACCAGCCAGCTCGGAAGCTCAGGTACTTTAAAAACAAAATCTAAATGTACTTGATCTGAAATAACAGTTAGGTGTGTTGTATACTGTAAATTAAAAGCACATACAGTTGTGCTTCTAGAAGGACTGGGAGATAGTGAAGCCTGATGTGCTATAGTCCATGGGGTCGCAAAGAGCTGGACATGACTGAGCGGCTGAACAATAACAACAGTTGTACAGTTGTTCCTCTGAGGCAAGATGTGGATAAGTGCTGAGTGGCTTAGTGGAAGGGCTTGTGGGGAGATGATACCTGAAAACAGGCAAGACAGGGGAGCCCGTACACACAGTAGGGTGGGGTGGACTCGGGGGATCTGAAACGTGGGGTCTCCCCTGTGACCCCCGGGCTCCTGGAGGTGCCTAGAGGGAAGAGGGAGCAAAGGTGATGTGGTCTCCCTGGTCAGAGCATTGGGCAGGCATGGGGCTGGGGGACAAACAGGAAAAGCAGCCCATCCCCCGTGTCCCTGAGCTCTCCCCAGTCCCTCATCCCTAGGACCTTTATCTGTGTCTCCTGTCCCATCTGCCTGCCCCCAGGTGGTTTGTCCTGAATTTGATGTTTATTCCACTACTTTATAAAAAATGGTTTTGTGAAAAAAAAATGGTTTTGTGTAAATACGTATTTATATGTTAAACAGTGTTATAGAAAGGGGGTGGGCACAGCTGTTGGTCTGCTGTGAAAGTGAAAGTCACTCAGTTGTGTCTGATTCTTTGCGACCCTGTGGACTATAGCCCACCAGACTCCTCTGTCCATGGGATTTCCCAGGCAAGAATACTGGAGTGGGTTACCATGTCCCCCTCCAGGGGATCTTCCTGACCCAGGGATGGAACCCAGTCTCCTGCATTGCAGGCAGATTCTTTACTGTCTGAGCCACAAGGGAAACCCATTGGTCTGTTGTGGAGGATTTTTAAAAACAATAATAAAACCATCCCAAAGTTTTCTGACTTTTTCTAGTCCCTACCTGCTGGCAATTCTTAATTGTGTCAGTGATAAAGTGCACCCTCTGGCCAGGTGGATGCCCTGCTGTTTATGCAACATAGGTTCCCAGGGGTTGCTGTGAGCTCTTGCTACACAGTGTCCTGGAACCTGAGTAAGAAAAGTCTAGCCCTGTTTTCAGGACGCGTCCATCTCACTGCTGTGTGCGGCTCCTGCTGCCAGGCTGCCCTGCCCCACAGCCCCGAGTGAATTTGTGTTCCCCACCCCTGTTCCACTTGTGTTCCCTACTGTCATCAGTCTTGAAAACACTTACAAAGAACTTTGTATATCGGCTCAGGAATCGACGTGGGGGCCCCAGGAAGTCGGTCAGGGCATCCTCCTGGCCTGTGTGCTGAGATTCTCACTCCGGCCCTTCAGTGGCTTGGGCTGGTCCCGGGGCCTCTGCTGCCTGGTGCCCACACTGCCAGAGGTAGAGGGGCCCGGGGTTCTGCCTAGACTTTTCCCTGGGGGGAAGCCAGTGGTCTTTCCAGTGTCGGGCTGGGTCGGCTCTCAAGAGGCTTGCAGTGGAGTTAACCCTTTCACTGATCTGAGGCCAGCACAGGCCAGAGACCAGAACCAGGGGAGGCAGGCCCAGCAGGGGCTCTCTGTGTGCCCTGGAGCCAGGAAGCTTTGGTGCTGGGCCTTCTGCCTGCCCGGCCCGAGGGGCAGAGCGATCTCCTTTGGAGAGAGAGGGTCACCCTGGGGTCAGCGGGGGCTGTGGGGCAAAGCTGGGGTGAGGTGGAGCTCACTCTGCTTTTTTGTAAAAATGATTTTATTCGTTTATTTTTGGCTGTGCTGGGTCTTTATTGATGTGTGGGCTTTTCTCTGGTTGTGGAGAACGGGAGCTACTCTTTGTTGTGGTTCGTGGGCTTCTCATTGCGGTGACTTCTCTTGTTGTGGAGCCTGGGCTCGAAAGCACAGGCTCAGTAGCTGTGCCACTTGGACTTAGCTGCTCTGCAGCACGTGGGATCTGCCCAGACCAGGGATCGAACCTGCCACGTCTCCTGCATTGGCAGGCGGATTCTTCATCCCTGAGCCACCAGGGAAGCTCCATCTCTCTCTTCTTCCTGCATCTACCTCTGGGCCAAGAAAGGACTGATGGGAACTTGTGTGAAGTGAGGGGCTGGCCCAGGGACTCCACCAGCCAGAGCGGGCCCTTCACTCACCTTTCAGGCCTGGTTGGCCTTCAGCCCTTTGACTCCTGATTCTAAGATGTGACTTGTAGCCCAACTGGCCCTCGCCTCCTGAGGCAGAGATAAGGTGCCTCCAGGCTGGGAGCGTTATTGACTTTCACTGGAACTTCACTTCCACAGGGCCTCAGCCTCCCCAGGCATCCCTGAGCCAGGCAGACCCCCCCTAAGCCCCTCCAGACTCAGGGCATCTTAGGAAGCGCTTCTGTGGACAGAGAAGACCTGTTCTTGTGCCCTGCCCTCTTCCCAGCGCTGACTGTCACACTTCCCTTCAGCTCTGCTCTGACCCCTTCCCTTGGGGTCCAGGGGTGACATCACAGGAAACAGAGGAGAGACCAGAGGGGCCCAGAGGCCGGGTGACCTGCGCATGCCTGGTGAGGGTGTGGCTCCGTCCAGGGGCACGAGGTCAGGGCACAGGCTGCAGGCTGACCCCACCCCCAGGCCAGCACGGCCCCTCTGCCTGAGGCAGACAGGTGACCAATGTTTGTCCCACCTGTGAGGGTCTTGAGACTAGTGGCAAGGTAAAGTGGCAAAGAGCTGTTGTCATTTTGGTGTGTGTGTATCTCTTGTACTGAGTCGTGAAAGGAAACCATTAACGCCCTTTCAAACACAAACACATAGTGCTGTCAGCACTGGAAGCAGCAGCTTCCTCGTTCTTGCTGTGCGCCACTGGCTGGCATCGAACCGCTTCCCCTGGCGCCTCCCTCGAGCAGACCCAAGGCTGTGGGGTCAGACAGTACAGAACCCAGATCTGAAATGCTAATGGTGGTCCCTGAAAGCTCAATTCCCTTGGGGCTAAGTAACACCAAAAGCGGCGTTAAGAGGTCTGGAGTGCAGGACTCATCTCTAATGTGCTAATCCGCTTTTTAAAACCTTGTTGTGGAGAAAGAATTTTGAGCTTATGCAAAGCCAGCAGAATAGCATGGTGGCCCCACAGCAGGCTCCAACAGCAAAGGACTCACTATTCCCTGCAGCGCCCTCCCCCCACCTGCCTGCTGGTGACCCCCACCCCGTCTCCCTACACAGGTACAATTATTTTTTAGGTTCTCTCTTTCAGGTTAAATTCACATACAGTGAAATTTACATGCAGCTCAAAATACTTGAGGGGTCTCACTTTTTGTGAGTTCCAGTGTCAAGCTTTAAATGTGTAATTAAGCAATTACTCCAGCAGCATTTATTGAATAAGCTAGTCTTTCTCCTCTTATTTAAAACATACTGTCATTGCACATGAAAAGCTAATGCTTCCTTAGGTTGCCTCTCCGTCTTTTTCTAAACACTTTTGTTGGGGGTAAACTGTACATCTGGTGAGCTCTGACAGGTGTGTAAGCGATACCACACACAGCTTTCCCAACATGCTTCCTCCAACCCCCCAGGAGCCAGGGAGGGGCCTGCCCTCTGTGGCTGTGGACTGCTTCTATCTTATCTAGAGCTCCAGAGTCCTGGCTCTGGGTGGTGCTGGGGGTTCAGGGCTGTGCACGGCTGACTAGTATCCCTCGGATCACCGCCCCACTCTGGACCCGACCTTTGTGGATTCACGTACAGGGATTTCTGGTTTTCCTCTCTCTTGGTGAACCGCACCCCCCCCCCCCGCCCCCCAGAGGAGCTGCAGTCCAGCAGTAAAGCCTGTCTTGATTATAAGAACCTGCCACGCAGTTTTCCACGGTAGCTGTGCTGCTGGGGAGCACCGTGTTGCTCGGGTGGGGGCGGTGGTGCACCCCTCAGAGGACAGCTGCTGTCCCATTTCACCAGTAGAAGCCACGCGATGGTGACCTCCTGCGGCGGCTGGGACGCAGCCCGCCCCCATCCCACCCCCACCCCTGCCCTGTGTGCCCGCCCTGCCCTGGCCTAACAGCAGGGCCCTGGCCTAACAGCAGGGCCCTGTCCCGCAGGTGGTGCAGTCGCTGGGCTTCGCCATCTACCGCGCGCTAGACTGGGGGCTGGCAGAGCACGAGGAGCGTGAGCTCAGCCCGCAGCTGGAGCGGCTCATCGACCTCATGGCCAACAGCGACTGCGATGACGACGGTGGTGGCGGGGCGGCCGACGAAGGATACGGGGGCCCGGAGGAGGAGGAGGAGGCAGAGGGCGGCCCCCGCACCGTGCGAACCTTCGCGCAGGCCATGCGCCTGTGCGCCGCGCGCCTGACCGAGCCCCGGGGCGCGCAGACCCACTACCAGGCCGTGTGCCGCGCGCTCTTCGTGGAGACACTGGAGCTGCGCGCCTTCCTCGCCAGGGTCCGGGAGGCCAAGGAGGTGAGCCGAGGGAGTGGCCCAGGACGGAGGGCCAAGGATTTGCCCAGAGTCGAGGGTGGTGGGTGGGGCAGGCTGAGCGAGGGGTGGGGTCCTGGAGGCGCCTCCACCCGCAGAGGTGGGGCAGGTGGGCAGGACCTGGCCCTCTCCCTGCCTAGTTCCTTCTGTCCCTCTGACTGTCCACAGTGGATGTCCACTCTGTGCCAGATGGTCCTGAACACTTTGTAGGTTTTAGCTTAATCTTCAGTGTCCTGCTTACCTGGCTTTGCACAGGAGGGGACGGAGGCTCAGAAATTCACAAACTGATGCCTTTACCCATGACCTCACTCCTGTTGTCTCTAAGTCAGTCCTTAGCTTCTCTGGTCCTCATGTTTACATCTGCAAAAGGGACTGTGTCTCCAGGTCTCCTGCCCCAGAACTGGTTCCTTCTGAAAACGGAGCAGAGGTGCCAACATGTTGGAGCTTTGGGGAGGTGGGCAGTTCAGTGAGGGGTCACTCATCCAGGTGTTTGTCCCTGGGTGACAGTCCGACATTCCTCTCCACCCCTAACCACCACCCCCACACCCCCGCGGTGGTTTTCACCCATTTCCCAGTTGAGCAGCTGGAGGTGCTGAGAGGTCGTGTTCTCGCCCCAGGTCACAGCTAGTACGGAGCAGAAGGGCCTGACCGGCTCCCAGCTGGCATTCTCCCTACAGCTGTTCCGCTGCTTCATAGTCTCAAAGTCAGGAGGTGACAGTCTTTGCTCGACTCTCACAGCCTCTCCCTTGGAGGGAACTGAGGTGTTTCGTTGAAATGGGGGTCACAGCCCACAGGGACCCCTGCCTTCCACCAGCATTTCACAGATGAGGAGAAAAAATGGAGACTTTGGAGAGGTCAGGAGATACTTTTGGAATTAACCGATGCTGGTCCCTGATTTTACCCTGACCCTTTGTTGGTGTGTGTCTCCTTCCTGCCCAGTTTCCCTGGGCCTGGGCCTGGGCAGACTCTCAGGGTTGTTCTCACCAGGAGCCTGGGATCCAGCACAGGACAGGTTGGATGCTGCTTGGGTCACTCGGCCTTGTCTGCAGCCCACTCGTAGCCCAAAGTGTGTGGTCCCTCTGCCCACCCGCTGCCCCCTAGCCCCGTCCCCTGTCTTCCCTCCCACTCCTGCTCAGCATCTCAGAGATGTCCTGCCAGTGCTTTAATTGTGGCTGCCCCTAATGCTTGTCCGGAGAAGGCAATGGCACCCCACTCCAGTACTCTTGCCTGGAAAATCCCATGGATGGAGGAGCCTGGTAGGCTGCAGTCCATGGGGTCGCTAAGAGTTGGACACGACTGAGCAACTTCACTTTCCCTTTTCCCTTTCATGCACTGGAGAAGGAAATGGCAACCCACTCCAGTATTCTTGCCTGGAAAATCCCAGGGATGGCGGAGCCTGGTGGGCTGCCGTCTATGGGGTCGCACAGAATCGGACATGACTGAAGTGACTTAGCAGCTAATGCTTGTCTGTTTTTTCTTTTGTTTTGATTGGACTCTAGAGGATGAGTGGGGACTATGTTTGAAACTTATACCCCACTAGGGAGATGTCCATTCTGGTTTTCCTGGGACAGCCTGCAGAGCATTGTCGTCTTCTTGGAGCTGCTGCTCTTGCTGTAGCAGTCTCTTCAGGTCCACTGCTGAGTGGATCCTCCCTGGAAGACAAGTTCCTCTTTTTCTTGAGGACCCTCCTGTTTCCTGACTCTTCAGGGTCACTGTGTGGTTCCTCTTGGGGGAAAGATTTCTTCCTCTAGGGAGGACCTCCACAGCCAGCTGTTTCTTTAAGATCACCACTAACCGGCTCCTCCTTGGAAAACATTTCTTTTCCTTGAGTTTGAGAAGGAGACAGATGGCTCTTCCATTCCATTCTTCTGAGGAGCCTCTTGGGCTTCTGTGTTTTCCTTCTTTGGGTGTTTTACTTGTCTCCTTGCGCTCCTCTGAGGCACTAAGTGTCCTAATGATTTTCAGTTGCCTGGCTGTTGCTGAGGTCAGTTCCTTGGCCAGGTGATGAAAGCTCTTTCTTTAGGTGTAAACAGCTCTGGACTTCAAGCAGTTGACCCAGGAGAAGTCAGGGGACTGGAGGAGGCAGTGAGAAGCGGGCTACTGGCAGTGTGTGGCTGGGCTGGCATTGGGAGCAGAAACAGCCTGCTCAGGGGCAGTAGAGCTGCTCCAGAAAGGACAGGGGACCCACCTTCATGCCCTTTGTTCACAGAGACGCAGGTCACACCCAGCTCTATTTTTAGAACCACACACCTTGTGCTTCTCAGAGACTTGGCTGAGTTTTCTAGAGCGTCCCAAGGCAGTTTGGCAAGTGGCTTGGGAGGGAAGCCGGGGTGACTGGTTCTGTTTGATGTAGGGGATGGGGTGGCAGAGGCTGTGTGCTAAAGGCAGATGTTCCTCCAGGGTGGAGGGCCAGTGAGAGCAGAGCCCCCACTGCTGCCAAGATCCAGGGCAGTGAACCTAGCAGCCTCTTAACAAATTCTTGGCAGAGAGCAGCTCCCTGAGCATTCCCAACATCCTTCCTGGGCCCTCACCTTGCTGGTGGCGTTTTTCCCAGTTCGTGAAATAGACCTCTGTGACATTGGGGCCTGCTGAGTGACTCGCCCTCTTGCCCATCCATCCAACTATCCACTTAATGATTCATTTATTCACTCAAACAATGCTTAAGACCTAGCATGTGTCACACAGTGCTGGGAGCCAGATTTAAAACAACCCCAAAGGTGAAAACGTGGTTCTGACCTCATGGAGCCAACCATTCAGAAAACAATCAAGGAAGCATACGACTCTAGACTCCAGATAGGATGACATGCAGAGAAGTGGTTGTGGTGTCCATGAGTTTTTCCACGAGGGTGGATGTGCCCTGTGAGCGGCAGTCTGGAGCCCTTCCCGGGTGCGGGAGGGCCTCATGGCTGCACTGTGGAGGATGGGGGCCCCGTGGGGGAGTGCGGGTCAGAGTAAGGAGGCCTCGGGTTCTGCTGCAGCCAGGGGTTGCTGCATGGGTGCTTCCCCCTACCCTTGCATGGGAGGAGTGGCCACCGATAGCCAGCAGGACATGAGTGTTTCCATGTGGTTCTAAGGCTGATGGCTTGGTTCTCGCAGATACCTTTCTGTGCCCCAAAGCCTTGTCCAAAATGCCCACATTGTACCAAAGCATCCCCAGGGGGCAGACCAGCAGGGCACACAGCCCCACCACTCCTGTTCTCCCGTTTCTCCCGGACTTAACAGATGCTGCAGAGGTTCCGGGAGGATGAACCACAAGCAGAGAAGCCCCTTATGGAGCTGGATAGCCTGAGGCGCACAGACTGGGTAAGACACGTGGCCCCCACCCCCCACCCCACTCCCACCAGGGCACAGATGGGCACAGGCCAGGAGCCCTGCCCAGGGCTAAGGGCCATTTCCATCTTCTCGTGGGCCTAGGCCCGACTCTGGGTCCAGCTCATGCGGGAGCTCCGCCATGGGGTGAAGCTGAAGAAGGTGCAGGAGCAGGAGTTCAACCCCCTGCCCACAGAGTTCCAGCTCACCCCCTTCGAGATGCTCATGCAGGATATCCGCGCCAGGAACTACAAACTGCGCAAGGTCATGGTGAGCCACTCACGGTCATGGCAGGCCGGGTTAAAGAGGGTACATGTTCAGGCCCCTCTGCCTGCTGGAGCCCCTGCTTGGTGCGCTGGTCACTGAACCAGGGATTCCAGTAGGAACAGGCCATGTAGCCTCGAGTCATACACCTCATGGTTCTTTCAGGGACACAGTGTGACATTGGCAGGGAGAAGGGGACCAGGGGCAGGAGCTGAGGCTATGGGATTGTCCCACTTAACACTCACAGGGCCTCATGGTGTGCCAGCATCACTCTGAGAATCTAAAGGTGTGAGTTAATCTCACTCTTATGAAGACCCTGTGAGGTAAAGCCACTGACCCGCGTTTCAACATAAAGAATCTGAGATGCAGGGAAAGCTGGTGGTCAGGTCTTGAAGGCCACAGCCACACAGCCACTGAGGGAGAGGCTGGGTGAACCCCTCTCATGGCTGCAGCCCGAGCAGATGGTCCCTTAGCCTTGCTGCCCTCCTTCTCTCCCACAGGTTGACGGGGACATTCCTCCCAGAGTGAAGAAAGATGCCCACGAACTCATCCTGGACTTCATCCGCTCCCGGCCTCCACTGAAGCAGGTACCAGCCCCTTGGGGCGTCCGGAAGGTTGGTTCTGGGACGCTGCCTGCCAGAGCATGCAGGGCTTCCAGGGAGCTGGCCCCCCACCTGGTACTGCCACACCCCCTGCAGGTCTCAGAGAGAAGACTTCGCCCCTTGCCCCAGAAACAGAGAACTCTGCATGAGAAGATCCTGGAGGAGATCAAGCAGGAACGCAGGCTACGCCCCGTGGAGAGCAGGCGCTGGGATGGCCGGGGCGAGCGGGGTGAGCATGGGACACCCCTCCCCTGCGCCTCGTCTCCCCCCCCCCCGCACTGTCCTGTCCATCCTGCCTTACCTCCTGCCTCCCCCAGGGTTTGGCTCTCTGCCCTGCATCCTCAACGCCTGCTCTGGGGATGTCAAGTCCACTTCCTGCATCAACCTGTCCATCACGAATGTTGGGAGCAGCGCCCAGCGCCCAAGGCCCCGGGTCCTGCTCAAGGCGCCTACGTTGGCTGAGATGGAAGAGATGAACACTTCTGAGGTCAGAGCCCAAAGATTCCTGAAGAGAGACTGACGAGGAGGGGAAAGGGTGGGGGAGGGGAGGGGGAAGGGGTAGGGAGGGGAGGGGGGAGGGGAAGGGGTGGGGAGGGGAAGGAGGGGAGGGAAGGAGGTTCTGGGGAACTGAACACAGCCAGGGTACAGCATCCAGCTGTGGGCCCTCTGCTCTGGGTCCTATCTGCACCCTGCTGTGAGGCTGTGTCCTGCTGTGGGGCTGGGTCTGCCCTGGGGACAAGTGTGGTGGGGCTCAGGGACCCTCTCCCATCTTGGTCACTCATAAGGGTGACTGAGACAGTGGCCTAGAGCCACTGTTGCCTCAGCAGATAAAAGGATGAAATGGAGAGCCACGTCCTCCTGGACTGGGTAGCCGCACTTGGAGATGCAAAGCCTACCGGTCCCAGCATGACTCCCCACCCTGGCCGCATTGCCCTCTGACCCTGGAGACCGGGCTGGGGGCTTTCTCCACGTGACCCCACGTGACCCCAGGCCTGTCATCTCCAGGACTTTCCAGGAACTTCAGGCCAGGGGCTGGTTTCTGAGGAATGCATCTCCCCTGGCCTGGGTAGTGCATAGCAGTCAGCTTGTGCACCCCACACCTTGGTCCAGGGACAGGCAGGAGGCACTGGGGCAGAGCAGTCACAGTGATGCTGGACTGGACTGTCCACAAAAGGGTGGACAGGGTGTTGCTGGGCTGATGTGTCCACAGGAAGAAGAGTCACCATGCGGAGAGGGGACGCTGAAGCGAGATCGTTCTTTCTCCGAGCACGACCTGGCGCAGCTCCGGAGTGAGGTGACCTCTGGCCTGCAGCCGGCCCCTCAGCCCCCTGGAGGCCTAGAGTTGTCCCGGCCGCGAGCGGGCAGCATGCAGTCCTGGAGGCCGAGCCCCCAGGAGACAGGTACGTGCCCCCTCCCTCCCTGGACGCCTTCCTGCAGGTCCTGCTGCTGCAGAGGGAGCTTGCACTGCAGGAGGGACATTTATCACCTCAGGCAGCCATGCCCCACCTTTTAAAACTCTGCTAAAGTAGTAATCCATATCCAGTGTAAAACTTCAGAAAAATCCCCACATTTCTTTTACCTAGAGATAATTACCTTTGCCATATTGGTCTATAGAAAGACAGCTGGACCAATGGATGGATTGACAGACGGTTCTAATCTTTTTCTTTCTGTCAGTGGAAACGGGCCCAGAGAGCATGCACACCACTCTGGACTGGACTAGTCCCCTGGGGTTTGTCACAGCTCCGTCCTTTCCCGTCCGTCAGCCAGCCACTCTAGGTTAGCTGGTCCCACGGTGCTGAGGCCTGGGGTTGCCATCCCGCCCACTGCCTCTTCATGCCTAGCACAGCCCTGCGACACCAGAGCTGCTGTGGGTTGTCCTGACAGCCCTTGTCTCTTCCACCAGGTTCCCTCCCCGTCAGTGTCCAGTCTCAGCCTGACCCCAGCTCCCTACCACGCAGTGACGTGGGCTCAGTCGAGGACAGGCAGGGGGCCTCCGCGGCCCCAGATGCCAGTCACCTGTGGCTGGTGAGTGACAGAAGCACTGTGGTGCAGGGTGGCCAGGGTAGGGGGCAGCGAGAGGGAACAGGGAGTGCCCCTGTCGGGCTCAGGAGTGGTGGGGGCCTTCCCAGTGGATGTCTGGGGAGGTTGGTCTTTGCTGCCGCCTCCTGGGCCTTCTGGGCACTGCAGCCCAGGCCAGAGAAGGACCTTGCTAAGGGCACAGCCTAGTCCCATCTCTCAGGGTCAGGGCACATGAGAAGGCAGCACGGTGACACCGGACAACACTTTCTTGGGTCTCAACTCTGGCTCCGGGCCCTTCCCTCTCTGTGCCGCAGTTCCCTCACCTGTGAATTTTGTGTGACTTGTAATTGTGAAGAGTTAACAATTGTTGACATCTTGAGGCTCCCACTTGTACCTGAGCCGAATGTCTGCAGGGCCACAGGGCACCTTGCTGGCATGTGGAGGGAGGTCCAGAGGGTGGCTGTCATTATTGCTTCACTGAGGTTTTACCAAGAGGCTCAAGTGAGAACAGATGTTCAAAGGCTTTGAAAAGTCAAGGTCATGTTACTGTAATACTCCCCAACTAAAAGGCATGCTTTACCCTCTGTGTCCTGTATTAGGTATCTGGCCACATAGAAAATCACCCCTCACTCAGCAGTTGCAACAGCACACAGTTACCATCTCATCATCTCTCTGGGTCCAGAGCCCAGAAGTGGCCTCCGTGGGGCTACAGTGGCAGGGCTGCGTCTCACCTGGAGGCTTGACCTGGGCTGGAGGACCTGTTCTTAGGAAACTCCTCCCCCTGGCCCAGACGGGGCCCCAGCTCGTCCCAGGTGAAGCACCCTCATGAGGTGGCTCCCCTGAGTGAGCCATCTGAGAAGCAGAAGGAAGCCAGTGTCTTTATGATGCATTCTCAGTACTGACACTGTCAATTCCACCTTATCCATTCTATACAAGTCAGTCACTAAGTCCTACTTACGGAACTACATCTTATTTATTTATTTGGCTGTGTGGGGTCTTGAGTGCTGCCCCTGGGATCCTCCTTGCATTACACAGAATCTTTCCTTGCGGCATGTGGCCTCTCTAGTTGTGGGGCAGGCTCCAGAGCACAGTAGTGGGCCCAGTAGTAGTGATGTGAGGGCTTAGTTGCCCTGTGGCTTGTCTCCTTTTTTTAAAGATGGGTTCTTTATTAAAGATGTTATTATTTTTTATTATTTATTTTTGGCTATACTGGGTCTTTGTTGCTGCACACCAGCTTTTTCTAGTTGCAGTGAGCAAGGGCTACTCTCTAGTTGTGGTGTAAAGGCTTCTCACTGCAGTGGCTTCTCGTGCTATAGAGCACAGGCTCTAGGTGCATGGGCTTCAGTAGTTGCAGAGTGCAGGCTCATTAGTTGCACCAGATGGGCATAGTGGTTCTGTGGCATGTGGGATCTTCCTGGACCCGGGATCGAACCCTTGTTCCCTGCATTGGCAGGTGGATTCTTAACCTCTGGGCCACCAGGGAAGTCCCAGGACCACCTCTTGAAGGGAGGGATGTCAAGCAACCAAGGGACATGCGTTTAATAGCAAGTCTTGTGAGTCCTTCTCCAGCTCAGATCTTGAGAGCTTTCCAAGAGGCTTTGCTATCAAACCCCTGAACTGTGATGACCTTGCCTCAACCCAATCTGCTGAGCACCAAACTTGAGATCTCTTGGCAATGTGTACAGTGAGTGTAACATCCGTAAGGTTAGAGGGGAATTGTTCATATATAAACAGCACCACCAGGCTACAGGAAACACTAATCAGAAGCCAGGAGACCTGGATGCTTCAGGTGAGAGGAGAGAACACAAGGTCCCAGACTCACCCAGTGCCAGATAGTAGCAGCTGACCAACAAGTGTAAATAGAAAATCTGACTACAAACACCATCCAACTCCTACATCCTCTGGTGCCTCCCATGCCACCTTGTCTTGGTAGCTAACATTTTGATTCTGGTGCCAGACACGGCATCTTCTTAGTGGAGCTGAAATACCCTACTTTATAGAAGAGGAAGTGACCCTTTGAGAAGTCAAATTCTGTGCTAAGAACACAGGACTGTTATCCTGGGGGCAGAACAGGGTATACTCACCATGACAGCCCAAAGGGCCAGGTCAGAGAGCTACCTGTAGGAGTGTCCCAGGAGCAGTACAGCTTCAAGGCATGGGCGTTCTGGGGAGCTTGCCTAGACTGAAGCCAGGAAGATGCCAAGTCCTCAGGGAAGTGGGGAACTTGTGGAGACGCCCTGAGAGCTTGAGACCAATGCCTCAGGCCTCCTGCCCCAGGAGTTCAGCCACCCCGTGGAAAGCCTGGCTCTGACAGTGGAGGAGGTGATGGACGTGCGCCGTGTGCTGGTGAAGGCAGAGATGGAGAAGTTCGTGCAGAACAAGGAGCTCTTCAGCAGCCTGAAGAAGGGGAAGGTGAGGAGCTGAGTAGGGGGTAGGTGCGGGCAGGACTGGGCCTGGCAAGTTTGGGACAACACTGGGCTCCAACCAGGCTTTCCTCACAGATTTGCTGCTGCTGCCGAACCAAGTTCCCACTGTTCTCATGGCCGCCCACCTGTCTCTTCTGCAAGAGGTGAGCCTTCTCTACGCACCTTGGCTGTGAATTCACATGGGAAGGAGGTAGGAAGCCTCTCAGTTTCTGTCTAGTAGAGCTTCCTGTGATTTGGGGCATGTTCAATCAGGCACTGTGACCAGTGCAACCAAGGAACAAAATTTTTAATTTAACAACTGAGGGGCCTCCACTTTCAGCCAAGATTGGGTAACAGGAAGCAGAACAGGCATTTTCCATAGGAATTGGCAAAAAAAAAAAAAAAGATGCAAAGGCATGAAACATTGATTCTCAAGAACCAATCAGGTATGAAGCAAGCACCAGGAAGCAGACAGGGTAAGCTCTGTCCTACGACTGCCTCAGCTCTGGACTCAAGCCTGTTCAGCTCCTGCAGTGGAGGAGGTACAGCTGAGAACAGGGGCACCCGGACAGCTAGAGTTCACAGCACAGATATCTAGAGGGGAGAGGGTTCTCCAGGAAGCAGGTCTCAGATACCTGCACAAGGTCCCCCTTGCATATTCAGAGTTCTGATCAGCACATACATGAAGGAAGTTACTGAGAGTGTGGAAACCTGGCCCACTGCCTATTTTAGAAATAAAGTTTATTAGAACACAGTCACACCCACTTTGGAGAAGGCAATGGCAATCTACTCCAGTACTCTTGCCTGGAAAATCCCATGGACGGAGGAGCCTGGTAGGCTGCAGTCCATGGGGTCGCGAAGAGTTGGACACAACTGAGTGACTTCACTTTCACTTTTCACTTTCATTCACTGGAGAAGGAAACGGCAACCTACTCCAGTACTCTTGCCTGGAGAATCCCAGGGACAGGGAGCCTGGTAGGCTGCCGTCTATGGGGTTGCACAGAGTCAGACACGACTGAAGCAACTTAGCAGCAGCAGCAGCACACTCACTTGTTTATTATTCATTTACCCACATCTAAAATGTTGACTTATCTGAGCTTTTAGAGGAAAAGTTTACTGATCCTGTCATACAGATTTAAAGGAGCAGTACCAGGAATAGTGTCTGTTCCCACCAAACAAGGTGGCAAGTTGTGACTCATGGGCTGCTGAGTGAATCACAGAAAGGTCTTGCCTCACTACCAGGAATAAGTGCCCCTAGACTGAGTGCTGCTCCAGAACTAACGGATCACAAGGTCAGACCAGAAAAGACCAAACTATTCCCAAGTATCTTAATTGCTTCCCAGAATAAAACTCAAGTCTATGTGTCTATGTATATTCGCTCAGGCGTGTCTGACTCTTTGTGACCCCATGGACTATACATGGAATTCTCCAGGCCAGTACTGGAGTGGGTAGCCTTTCCCTTCTCCAGGGGATCTTCCCAATCTAGGGTTTGAACCCAGGTCTCCCACATTGCAGGCGGATTCTTTACCAGCTGAGCCACAAGGGAAACCCAAGAATACTGGAGTGGGTAGCCCATCCCTTCTCCAGCAGATCTTCCTGACCCAGGAATTGAACTGGGGTCTCCTGCATTGCAGGTGGATTCTCTACCAACTGAGCTATCAGGGAAGCCCATAAAACTCAAGAATAGGAGTAAAAAAATACCCAGCATCCAGCCAGATAAAACGCCTTGTCATCCAATTGCAGATTATCAGGCATGTCAAGAAGCAGGAAAACATGACCCATGGTGAGAAAAACCAATCAAATCATGGAGAACTGACCCAGATTATGGGATTAGCAGATAAGGACATTAAAAATTTTGAACTGCATTTTATACCTTGAAAAAGTTAAAGACATGGAAGATATAAAGAAGTGACAAATCAAACCTCTAGACATGAAATGTATGAGATGAAAAAAATTACACTGGATAATATATAGCAGATTAGACATTCAGAGTAATGTGCAGAAGAAAAGATTAGTTACTTGAAGACACAGCAGTAGAAACTATTTGAAACAAAACACACAGAAAAAAGAATTAAAAATGAAAGTGGCATTGGCAAGCTGAGAGGTAACATTAAGAAGCCTAATACAGCTGTGAATAAAGTCCCTAAAGATGTAGGGGCAGAAAAAGTATTTGAAGAAATAATGGCTAAAAAGGTTTTCCAAATTTGATGAAAAGTATAAACCCACAAGAAACTCAGTGAACCCCGAGCACAAGAAACGTGAATAAAATCACACCAAGACACACAATCAAATTGATCAGTGATAAAACCAGTGACAAAGAAAAATTCCTAAAAAAGAGAGAGAGAAATTCCTAACATCAGTCAGCAAATAAAAGACATGTTATGTACAGAGAAAGATAAAGAAGACTGCAGAATTCTTATCGAAACACTGCAAGCAGGACATCAGTGGAACAACATCTTTAAGGCACTGAAAGAAGAAAAAAGTGGTCAATCTAGAATTCTGTACAAGAATATTTGTGTGAAAAACAAAGGCAAAAGTAAAGACACTTTGAGAAATACAAAAGCCACCAGCAGACCCATACTGGAACAAATGGTAAATGAGGCCTGCTGCATAAAATTAAAATGGTGCCAGATGGAGAGCTGAATGTACACAAAGGAATAAGAGCACTAGAAACAGTAGCTACTAAGATGTAACTCTCCTAACATAAAAGATTCTCTTCTTATTGCCTCTTTAAAAGGTAAACCAGTGCTTCCCTGATGACTTACTGGTAAAGGATCTGCCTGCCAGTGCAGGAGACATGGGTTTGATCCCTGATCTGGGAGGATCCCACTTGCCACACAACAACTAAGCCCATGTGCCACAACTATTGAGCCTGCACTCTAGAGCCTGGGAGCTGCAACTACTGAAGCCCATGCACCTAGAGCCTGGGCTCCGCAAGAACAGAAGCCACTGCAATGAAAAGCCTGTGCATCAAAACTAGAGTGAGCCCCTACCCTCTGCACTAGAGAAAAGCCCATGCAGCAACGAAGACCCAGCACAGCCAAAAATAAATAAATGAGAAAAAAAAAAAAAAGCGGTAAGCCAATATCTAGCATCCAGCAAGGTAAAATTCAGTCTGCCATCCAAACAAAGTTTATTAGGAATGCAAAAAAGTAATAAAAAATGTATTTTGGAGCTTCTAACAGATGTATAAGTAAAAATATCCTAACAATATCATTAAGACTGAAGGTGAGGATCAGAAATATGCTGTTATAAGTTTTTTATACTGTACATTAGATGGTAAAATATTACTTGAAGGAAAACTGTGATAAGTTAAAGATGATCCTGTGAGCCCAAACACAACCATTGGATTAGCCTGTAAGTCAAAAAGAATATACTGGATTGGCTGAAAAGTTCATTTGGGTTTTTCCAAACAAACTTTTTGGCCAACTCAATAAAATGGAATCATAAAAAAATCAGAAAGCAGAAAAAGGAAAAAAGAACAAACATGACCAAAAAAAAAATCCCAAGATGAGAGACTTAAACCCAACTGTATCAACAATTACATTAAACATAAATGGCTTACAGTCCAATTAAAAGATAGAGTTTCCCATATTGATTAAAGAGAGCAAGACAATCTGCTGTCTATAAGTCATGTATTTTATTTTTTATTTTTTGGCTGTGCCATGCAGCTTGTGGGATCTTAGTTCCCCTACCAGGAATCAAAGGCACACCCCCTGCGTTGGAAGTGTGGAGTCTTAACCTCTGGGCCACCAGAGAATTCCCATGACCTGTAGTTTAAATAAAAGACACAAATTGGTTGGCAGGAGAAGGATGGAGAAAGATACCCCATGCCAATAGTAGTCTAAAGAAAGCCTGAGTTGCTGTGTTAATACCATACAAAGTAGACTATGGAGCAAAGAATATTACCAGAGTTAAAGGAGTTCATTTGATGGTGATAAAGGGAGGAAATAATTCTGAACACCTTATGTACCTATCAAGAGATTCAAGATACATGAAACAAAATGTTGACAGACGGCAAGGAAAAATAGCTAAATCCATGGTTATAATTAGAGAAATGAAAAACTAAGGGTATAGGAGATTTGAATGACACCATCACCAACTTGATCTACATGATGTTTACAGAAACTTAGTCCTTACAATGGGATGTACATTCTTGTCAAGCGCACATGGAATACTCACCAACATGACTGTATTCTGGGTCATAAAATAGGTCTCAGAAATGTGGAAGGATTCATATCATACACAGTATGTTCCCTGACCACAGTGAAATCAAATCAAATGAATACAGAAGTTTATTGATGACAGATTAAGTATGAGTATATGGTCCCTTGTTTTAAAAAATGAATTTGGACAGTTTGCACTGATGTGGAGAATAACCCTGATGTATCTTTATAGGATAGTACACAGGATACCCCATTCCATGTATTTTACTCTTATTTTAAATGTATGTTTTTATTCGTTTATGCTTAGATCTGGAGCATGGAAAGTGTGCTAGTAGGGAGCATCTCCAGAATGGGCTATACAGGAGAGGACTCATGACTGAATTAAAATTCTCTATAGTGTTTGAATTTTTACAACAAAACGACATGTACTTTTGAAATCACATATGGATGGGAAATAAACATTACTCACTGCTTAAAGCTGGGCATGTCACCCGGCTGCGGTAGTGCTTATGTGTGGGGGATATCAGGCACCCTCCACTGCAGATCACATGCTCCCCAGAAAGAGCCTGGAAGGAAGGATATTTTGGGTGTGGAGCTAAGTAAAAAGAAAAGCAAGATTTGGGAGTAAAATGAGAGTAAAACACTGATGTAGCCAGGGGGCAAGCAGAAGGCGGCAATAGTCTGGCCTGACCTGGGTGCTAGACCCCTCGAGCTGACCCTACTAACCCTCTTCTTTCCTCTCCAGAGCCGTCTGCAACTCCTGTAGCATAAAGGTGAGGACCACCTGGGGTCAGCGAGGCCCCGTGTCCTGAGCGTCCTGCAGCCTGGCTGGGTTGTCCGGGAATGAGGTGGGGGGTTGACAGAAGCTCTGCTATCTCAAGTCTGATGACCCCCCTCACTAGTCACTTCTTTCATCTCCTTCCAGGAAGAACCTACTCCTACACTGCCCAAGACTGCAGTGTAAAGACCCTGTGGGTGGTTCTTTTTTAAAAAAATATTGTTTTAGTAGGCCAGTGCCAAGAAACCCTTCTCTAAAGTCTCCTTCCAACACCACAGTCCTCGAGTGTTTTTGGAATGGCTCGTTTTATATACAGCAGCTTGTGGTGTCTGTGTACATCTGGGGTGCAATTTGGGTGTCACTCCTTTACCTCTCCTTTATCCCAGAGATAGTCATCTGTTTGAGGGGTTTTTGCCACCATGATTTTCAAACCCTTGCCTTTTATGACCCTTCTTCAATGTTAAGTGATGGTTACATACAGGCCACTGGGCTACACCTGGCATGTTAAAAAGGCACACTTTGCTCTACAAAGCAAAGGAGCCATGCCTTCAGATGCCAGGTGTGAAGGGGCGTCCAGTGAGCATGTGGGAGCAAGTGACCTCAGGCAGGGTCCTCTGCTGGCCGGGCAGATGGCCTTTTGCGGGGAGCGGAGTGCCTGGAGTGTCTCTCTGTATTGCAGATGAAGATGCCTTCTAAGAAGTTTGCTCACATCCCCGTCTACACACTGGGCTTTGAGAGTCCTCAGAGGGTGTCAACTGCCAAAACCATGCCAACACAGAGAAGAGACACCTTCCAGTGCGTGCTGCCCTTGGTGATGTTCCTGGTGGGCTGGGAGCTGGGTGGGGTTTCTCTGCTGGGGAAGGCGGTGATGGGGGGCACTGAGTGGTCAGAGCCTAGGCTCCCAGTTCTTCCCAAGGAAGGGCTTTTGTGGGGTGGACTTTGCTCTGCCTGGCATGGGTATGGGGGACGCAGAGGCTTGGGCAGGGCCCCCTGACGGCTCTGTCCTGCCCCAGATCCCTGCAAGGGCTGCAGTGGCAGAGCGTGGAGGAGGAGTTCCCGCACATGTATACCCACGGCTGTGTCATGAAGGACGTGTGCAGTGACTGCACCGGCTTTGTGGCGGATGTGGTGCACTCCAGCCGCAGGAGCGTGGATGCCCTCAACACCACGCCACGTCGTGCCCGCCAGACCCAGTCCCTGTATGTCCCGAACACCTGGACACTCGACCTCAAGTGATGACCCGTAGCCCCCGGGCTGCCTGGCAGACGCTTCTCAAGGTGCCCCCAGACGGCCATGCCTCCAGGGAGGAGCCGGGCTAGGCCTGGACCAGGCTGACAAGTCTCCATCCTGGGACACAACACCACCCGCCCTCCTGATGTGCATGTACATATATATATACGTTTATATAATATATACACACAGCCTATATATTTATATTCGTGTCCCTTGGCCCCCAGAGCTCACTCCAGGACCCTCCCTGGGGAGACTGTTCCTCTCAAGATTCCTTGGGCGGGGTGGAGGGGTGGAGCAGGTCTTCTCACTGAGACAAGGAGGGGCAGGTGGGTACAAGCAGAGCACACTCAGAGGTGCTGGGGTGATGCTGGTCCGGGGGCCCTGGTGATGCTGGAGGTCCTGGTACGGGAAGGCACTCCGTAGATTGTACCCATGGCCACTCCTGGCCTAATAAAGGTGGTCTCACAGTCTCCAGTGTGGGGTGTGAACTGAGCTCTCTAGTTGAAGCGGTGGGCCTGTGCTCCAAGGGCAGAGGCTGGGCTCTGAGGGGTGGGGGCCGTCATGACACGAGGGTGCTCAGGCTCACTCCATGACCTGGCCATCTTGGTCTTATGGCCAGCAGGGCCGCGTGTGTGACAGCCGCTCAGCCTGCTTTCTACCTCCTGCCAGCCTGGGGGACCCTTCGGCCTCGTCCCCCAGATCTCTACTGCTTTTCTCTAGGCAGAGGGTTCGCTCAGGGCCAGCAGAGCTGGGGGGAATGTGCAGGTGGGCACCCAGGTGCTCTGCAATGGGCTTCTGTGGTCACCCCATCTTACAGATGAGGAAACTGAGGCTCAAAGAGGTGAGGGGACTGACCAAGATGCACACAGCCAGGCCTGCTGGATGCCAGGCTCTAAGGCCCGAGGAGGCCCCAAGGGACAGAACGTGCAGCAGATGGGCCTTCAGGTGAAGTGCTTTCTTTCCTCAGCTGGGATCCAGGGACACTGAGTGACACAGAGAGAGCAGCCAGTAACAACATCCAGTTCCCAGACTTGTTCTAAGCACTTCCTATGCAGGGAGTATTATTCCCATTTTAAATTGAGAAAACTGGCACAGAGAGGGTAAGGAATTGCCCCCAGTCACACAGCCAGCAAGGAGAAAGCACCTCAAGGGTGATAACATCCCCAAGGGCAGATAATCGTGCAGATGAGGAAGCAGGCAGGGGACACATGCAGGTCCATGCTCCCAATAAGGAGAGACTTGGGTTCTAATCCTCACAGGGATACCGTGAAATGAAAGCCACCCTGGGACAGCTGGGCTAAGCCAGGAGGGCCCACATGGCTCCAAGGTGAGGTCAGGAGGGAGGGTCTAGGGTTCCCAGTGCTCCTACAGCCTGGCGGCTGTGGGTTCACCTCCTGCTGAACCCAGGGGAAGAAAGCTGTAGAGTCCACCCAGCAAACCCGCCCCACCTCCTCTCACCTAATTGTACCTCCTGACAGAGGGAGGGTGCTCGCTCTAGAACTGTTCACAACCAAGCTTCCAGCTCAGGCCAGGCCTTTGGGAAGAGACTCACGTTCAGAGTTGCCTGTTCAGGGAGGGCACCCCTCACAGTTACCGGACAGTCGACTTAAGGACAGCACAGCAGGAAGCAGCTTTAGGTGACACCCGTACGTTTCCATCCACAGGTGAGGTGACAAGCCTCCATAAGCTAGTCACATCTGGGACTAGCCTGGCCCTGCAGAGTCAGAATTTTCCTGAGGAGTGTGGCCTGGAGGTCCTGTCTGTGTGAGCTTAACTCTTAGTGGCTGGATTGGCGCTGGTGGGGGGTTGAGGCAGCAGCCACGTGCCAGCCGTGGTGAAGGAGTTCCAGATCCCAGAGACTAGCATGCATGTCAGGCCAGCGGTGCGGGCACTGGTACACACAGCTGCCTCCCTTCTGGGTCCTCGCCAGCATCCTTCCTCATCTGAACTCTGGAACCGCAGGCAAGAAGAAAGGAAGACTACATTCTACGTGGACCAGTCCCCTTATCTATAAACGGATGGATATCGACCTTCTAGGGCGACGGAAGAACTCAGTACAGGGATCGGCCTGGTGCTGCAGTTGGAGTAGTCCAACTGACCGCGGCCGTTTGCTCTCCGTCAGGGTAGGAAGACCCATATCCAAGGCAGATCAAGATTATCTTGCCCTGCTCTGCAGGGCAGGGCTTCTCAAATCTGCCTGCACATTCTAGTCCCCTAAAGATCCCACGTCGGTACTTCTAGGGGTGAGTCGTCGACCTTCACTGTAAGCCCCCCCCCCAAACCCCTCTCCGGGAGGTTATGACACACGGCCAGAGTGGCGAGCCTCCATGTTAAACCACGGATGCCCCCCATCCAGACGTGCGGAAGAATCACTGGGGACTCACTAATGACAAGGGCAAATTCCAGGGCAGACCCTAAGGATCGGTTTCAGCCTGTCCAGGGAGGGGAGTCCAGAGGACCTTCATCTTCAACCTGTCCAGTCCGCAGCTTTGGGAAGCTCCTCAGCTTGGCTGCTGCTGCTAAGTCGCTTCAGTCGTGTCCGACTCTGTGCGACCCCACAGACGGCAGCCCACCAGGCTCCCCCGTCCCTGGGATTCTCCAGGCAAGAATACTGGAGTGGGTTGCCATTTCCTTCTCCAATGCACAAAAGTGAAAAGCGAAAGTGAAGTCGCTCACTCGTGTCCGACTCTTCGCGACCCCATGGACTGCAGCCTACCAGGCTCCTCCGTCCATGGGATTTTCCAGGCAAGAGTACTGGAGTGGGGTGCCATTGTCTTCTCCGCCTCAGCTTGAAGGGGCCTACTTTTAAGGAGGACAGGACGGTCTCGCGGGCAGCCTCTGAGGCGGCCAAGCACAGGATGGCCCCGCCTGCCCCAGGTGTTGCCTGGCCTCGCCCCCGGCCCGCCCAGCCGACCAGCACTTGGGGCTGGAGGCTCAGAGCCCCACCCCGCCCAGAAGACCCGGAGACACCGGCCCGTGGAGACTCCCAAGTCGCGCGAGAACTCGCCCGGAAGTGTCGGGAGCCTTTTCTAATACTATTAACAACAGGGAGGAAGTTCCGCAAGGCAGCAGGGCGCAGACGCGACACGCCAGCCTCGCGCCACCCCGCCTTAAATGCGCAGGCGCGCCGGCCACTCTCTTTTCTGCTCTTCCTTCTGTCTGTCTCCGGACGTCAGCGGCTGTTGGGTCCTATGTCGCGCCGGGCCCTCCGGAGGCTGAGGGGGGAACAGCGCGGCCAGGAGCCCCTCGGGCCCGGCGCCCTGCAGTTTGTCCTTCATGATGACGATGATGTGGAAGAAGAATGCCCAAAGCGGGGTCCAGGTGGCCGGCGCCCCCGGGGCTCAGGGAAGGAGGGAGTCCGAGTCAACAACCGGTTCGAGCTGGTGAGACGTGAGGCTACCTGGGGTGGGGGCAGCAGGTGGGGGCGGTGTGCGAGGCGGGTCCGTGACGTCACGGGGCGGGGCAATGAGGGTCTGGGCTGCAGTGGGGAGGGCGGGGCGAAAGAAGTGGGCAGTGGCCTGAGGCCAGGGGGCGGAGCTACGTTGGGTTTGTGCCTCGGTGAGGGGAGGGGCCATAGCATTCAGGGGCGGGGTAAGTAGATCCAGGCTGCCGCGGGATGGGCAGGGCCTGTCATGGGGGCGGGGCCGCGGTGTGGGGGGCGGGGCTTCACGCCCATAGACTGGGGGCTCCAACTCTGATTTCAGGGTTAAGTATCTCTCCCCGCGGTGCTGTCGCAGGGCCTTCGCAAATGTTCTCACAACCCAGAACTCTGTGCCTCTCCCTTGCTCGTCGCTTCATTTCCCACAGCAGATGCCAGGCACCGAGGAATAACGCCCCCACCCTGGGTTCCCCAAAGCTCTTGCTTCAGACTGTGATTTTATTTTTTCTTTTGGCTGCGTGGCTAGTGATATCTTAGTTCCCTGACCAGGGAGTGAACCTGCGCACTTGGCACTGAGAGCTTAGAATCCTAACCACTGGACTGCCAGGGAAGAACCAACCGGGCCTGTAATTTTGCATGTGCTAGTTCTGGCTCCGCCGACTGCCCTGTGTGGCAGGTAGTGTGTCTGCTTCCTGTGCCCAGCACACACCTGGGGCTCCACACTACTGCCGATCAATTGGAGGAGTAGCAGTAGTTCTGAAGATTTGGGAGAAAACACTGGCTCCCAACTTCACAGGAAGATGGCACGTTAGGACCTATCCTAAGACAATGGGGAGTGTAGGCCGCCGGTCCCACACGGGGAGTTTGGTTTAGAGGTTGTCCATGTCTCTCTAAGGTGAGAAAGCCTCACTCCAGTTTCTGCTGGGGGTGGCATGAAAGCTGTCTTCAAAATCTCTGGACTCTCTGTCCACCTCTTCTGAGCCTCCCTGCACCCTTGTTTCTTGTCATTTCTTTCTTTGTAACTTTTTATTATGGAAGATTTCCAACATATGCAAAAACAGAGTGTTACAAGTAACCTTCATGTTCCCCTTCCAAGCTTCCCTGGCTCCCCACACACAGCCACGTCAGGTTGTTTACTCCAAGGCTCTCATCACATCATTTATCCCTAAATTTTGCAGTTACTTTTTGACTTGTCCGAAAACCCTCAGGGCTTCTTTTCATCCCACTTGTTCACAGTCTGAAATGGGTTTGTGCTGGAGTTGGCCATTTTCACGGATCTTCTGTCAGGGTACTTTCTCTTTATTCTGACATCCTCCAGGTTTAGTCTCTTGTTTCTTTTTCTTTAAGTCAAACAACAATAAGTTATTTGGAGAACATTCACACATCCCAGGCACTGCTGTGATGTTGTGTGCCTTACTGTCTGCCCAGGTTATGTTGTCTGCATTGTACAAATGAGGTAGTAAGTGACACCCACTGTGCAAATCCAGGCTTGATGACTTACAGTTGTACTCTGAACCATGCCCTGGTATTTGTCTCTGAGGCATAGTTAGTGTCCCTTCTGAAGAAGAATGGCAAGTAGATGGACGGTAGGTCAGGGTATGTGGGCTAAATGGGGGAAAAGGCAGGTTCTTCTCTGTGTGAACAGAGGGAAAGGATTCTTACATGGAGCCCCATGAACTCAGGTCAGGGGACCAGCAGCTGCACCTGTCTGTCTGTGCTGTGTGTGTTCCCTTGTGCTTTATGGTAGGACACTGATGTGGCCGGCACAGACCTCCATCGTGGTCTCTGGATTCACACCTCACCTCCCATTGTCCCCTTTAGATGTTCTACAGACATTTCAGACTTGGTATGTCCAAGCTTCAGCTGCCTTCTGCCTCCTCCAGCCCTCCCTGACTGTTGAGGGAGCGCCACTCTCCTGTCACTAAGGCCAGCGGCCTGGAAGCACCCATGACCTTTCTCTCTCACACACCACATGCAGAGCCTGGTAAGGCCTGGACGGCTCCAGGTGCAGCGCCTACTGGGTGGCCATCGCCTCCGCCCGAATCATTCTGACCACTCCCGCTCGTCCTCGTGTCCTCTGCAGCCTGTCTGGATGCAGTAGCCACAGGGATCCTGTCAGGCCCACATCTGCTGTCAACCCTGCTTCCTTACAGCCCCCGAGGGCCTGGGTCATGTTGCTCATCTGCTGGAGCCACAGGCCTGAAACACAGGTCTCCTGCCATCCCCCTGTCTGTACACGCTCTATTCCCCCGTTGCTCGCTTCTTAGGCTTCGCTCAGATGTTGCCTTCTGAGTCTTGCTCATCCTTCCCAATTTAAAATTACACCCCCCTCCCACTCCCGTCCCCGTTCTTCTTGTCTTTGTTCTTTTCCCATGGAGCTTTATCACAGAGCAAACCAGCCAAGTTACCTCCATGTTCTTTTTATCTCATACTGCTTGCCTCCCTCTGCCTTGTGAGAATGGAGACTTCATTGTTCCCTAGTGTGTCCCCGTCCCCGGAGTGGTGTCTGCCCCTGTGGGTGTGCAGGGAGGTCCACTGTTGCAGTCAGAAGGACCCAGATTTGCATCATGGCTCCACCTGTCCTTACCTGTGAGAACTCGGATGGCATTCCTAATATATGTGAACATACATGTCGGCTCCCCTGCTTCCTGCCTCATGGGGTTGTCACAAGGGGTCAGCGAACTCCATGCTAGACACACAGCACTCAGCAGATGTTGGTATTAAATGATGTTAAAAACCAAGAAAGGGTGTAATAGAACTTTAGTGGTTCCCCCACCATCCGTGGGTGTGGGAAGATCTCTAGGGTGTCTGTGACTGGGGCTGTCCTCTTTTCTGGCTCTTGAGTGAGTTTCCTTGACCTTAGATTAGAAATCATCTGTCCTACCTCATTCCAAGTGGTTTTTGAAAATCCATTTCATTGAAATATAATTTATATGATAAACATGCCCGTTTTTAGGGTATAGTTTGAATTTTGCAGCATAACGTACTGCACAACTGTTAAATAGTGTTGTGAAATAGAACTTATTAGTGTTTTGAGGTCAGGGACTACTTTAACAATCTGATTAAAACTACAGAAACTTTTGAAAACTGTCAAGTTTTACTCTATATCATTGAAAAGTTTTAGCAAGAAGACCATTTTGTTCCAGAGAATTGCATGAGTCTGTCTCTCTGTTTTCATGTGCAATGCAGTGACCAGTCTCTGAAAGAAACCTCAATTATAAAGAAAATCTAAATTATGTAATTAAATAAAAACAAACTTCTTTCAAAATAAGCATCGTTGTTCAGGTTGCTGTTGTTTGAATGGAGTAAGAACTTGACATTGTTCAGTGACCGCCGACTTGGCAATATGTGTCACCTTCATCTTTGATGTCCAGTTCAGGAGCAAAACACCTGGCTTCATATTCACAAATGTGTTTAATATCAGATGGTGTTAGAACCTCTGTAGCTTTTTTCACTGGTCAAGGGCACATTTGGATGAGGATTACCATAGTTTTCTAAGATTCTTCGTATTAACCTCATGTCACATCAATTGCTTTATCCTTAAGTCTGTGAGAAAACCTTAGCAGAGATGGCCTCACTGATGCCAGTGTCTACCTACAGTAGACAATAGATGTACCTACAATAGACAGTAGATGAGGCTTTGTCCTCCTTGACTACATACCATAGGAGTATTCTGTCAGTTCTGCAGAGGTTTAATGTTTTCTCTCTTTAAATGGGAAAAAGAACTAAAATGAAAGGCTTTTTGTTTTTTTCGACCTGCAGGATCTTAGTTCCCTGATCAGTGATCAAACCCAGGCCCCTGCAGTGAAAGCACCGAACCCTAACCACTGGACCGCCAGGAATTCCCCAAAAGGCTTATTTTTGTAGAGCCAAAAATAATCTCTCAATAAACCAAGCAGTGCATTAATAGAAACAAAAGTAAGATTTCTACTTCTAGCACTGGCAGAATAACTGGTACTGAAATAGCCCTCTTGCCCTAAACAACTATAAGACCAGCAGAATACTGAACTAATTGTGTTCAGACATTAGACAACAAACATTGCAAATTTCAGGTCCTCAAGTCCCCTGTGCCAGCTTTCTGCTTGGAGACACTCTCCAGAGATTAGTACAGGGAGGCTGTCCCAGTAGATCGTGGTGCTATCAGTGAGTCGGGGGGTGGGGTGGGGGTAGAACTAGATTTGTGGTCTGCAGAGGTGGTTTGAGTTAAGGGAGAGGGAGCTGGAAAGAGGGAGTTCTAGAAGCCTGCTTGGAGTCTTGGGCTCGATACCTGGCTGTTTGGGCATAGAACAGCCAGTGAAGGAGGGACAACACCAGAGATTGACCACCACTTGAGCTCACGGGCTTGGGAAGACATTCAGCTCTGACCGACAAGAGCAGAGAGGCCTCATAGAGAAGCCTGGTGAAGGGTGGAGGCTTCCGAAAGGCCTTGCCATAGGAGTAGGGCACAGTTACCCTCCAATGAAGAATCCCCTATGCCCATCCTGCTGCTGCTGCTGCTGCTAAGTCGCTTCAGTCGTGTCCGACTCTGTGCGACCCCATAGACGGCAGCCCACCAGGCTCCCCTGTCCCTGGGATTCTCCAGGCAAGAACACTGGAGTGGGTTGCCATTTCCTTCTCCAACACATGAAAGTGAAAAGTCAAAGTGAAGTTACTCAGTCGTGTCCAACTCTTAGCGACCCCATGGACTGCAGCCTACCAGGCTCTTCCATCCATGGAATTTTCCAGGCAAGAGTACTGGAGTGGGTTGCAATTGCCTTCTCCAGTGCCCATCCTAAGATAGCCTAAAAATAAAGTTTGGAGGAATTGTGCTAATCTGCAAGTAAATTTACTGCCTGCCTAAACAAATGTCAATGCTTTGTTAAGGAAAACTACAAAATCCAGTCACTTGGCAGTGTCACATCATGACAGTCAGTGCCCACTAAAAAATTCCAAACACATGAAGAAGCCGGAAGCTGTGATTTGTAATCAGGAGAAAAAGCGTTCAGTAGAAACAGACATGCTGATGACAGATGGTAAAATCATAGACAAGCCTAAGACGAGATATAAATATGTTCAAGGATTTAAAGGAAATCATGAACACAATGAGGGAAAAAAATAGGGAATCTCATTATAGAAGTAGAAACTATAAAAGAGCAAATTCCAGATGGGAAAATATTTACTATCTGGAATGAATAACTAACTCAGTGATCTGAGTAGCAGATTAGATAATTGAGAAGAAAAGATCAGTGATCTTGAAGTAAGAGCAAAAAAACCCATCCAACGATCCAGAAAGGGGGAACGTGCTGGGAAAAATTAGTCTCAGTACTTTGTAGAGCAGTATCAGGTTGTTTAATATCTGTAATTGGAGGAGCAGAACGGGAGGGGTTCTGCAGAAAAAGCCATCGATGAAATTGTGGTATAAAAAGTCTCAAATTTGACACAGAAGAAAACCCCATAGATCCAAAAGGTTCAACAGACTCCAAATGAGATATGATTTAGCAACAGTTTAAATCATAATTGCTAAAAACCCATGGTGAAGAAAAGTCATAAAAGAAGCTGGAGGTAAGAGAGAGGTTGTCTATAGAAAAGCAATTACTGACCGACTCAGAGTAGGTCAGCATCCTTAAAGTACATTCTATATCCAGTGAAATGTTTATCACTAATGATTGTGAAATAAAGATACTTTCATAAACACAAAAACTGAGAAAAATCATTGCCATAAGGCCTACACTAAAAGAAATGTTAAAGGAAACTTCATTTTGAAGATAAATGATACTAACTGGTAATGTGGATGTATGTGGCGGAATGAGGAGTGCTGGATATGGTAAATATTAGGGTAAGTACACAATGTTTTTTAGTGTTAAAATCTCTTAAAAGTAATTGGCTGTTTGCCTCTTCTTACTCTTCATTTTACCTAATGGGGTTTTGATATTCTTTTATTTTCCTTTCTGTGAATGTTGTCATGAAGTTCTTTGTGCATTGAGCATGAGGACATGGGTTTGCTCCCTGGTCTAGGAAGATGCCACATGCCAAGGGTCATGTAAGCCCAGGCACCACAACTGCAGAAGCTCACTTGCTGTAGAGCCCATTCTCCACAACAAAAGAAGCTCCAGCAGTGAGAAGCTCAAGCACCATACCTAGAGAAAGCCCACATGCAGCAATGAAGAGCCAGCGCAGCCAAAAGTAAATAAATTTTTTAGAAAAAGAATGAGATGACCCTCAGAAGCCATACAGTGTGGGACTAGACACAAGAAGACACTGGCCTGTGGGTGCAGCGTCCTAGGACAGGCAAAGTCATAGTGGTGAAAAGCCTAGGATTCGGCAGCCTGAGCGGGAGAGCTAGCCGCCAGCCGGGGTGTACCGTGGCCCGTGTTTCTGGGGTCACGGAAGGGCCTTGTCTCTCAACCAGAGTTTGGATCACACACCTCCTCCAAAACTTGTCCTGTACGTTCATTTCAAGAGTTTTAATAAAAAGCTTCCTACTCCCAACAGAGATCCAGCCCCTCCCGCGTCCTCCCTGTTAGTGTGCCCTGTCATACTGTGGACCCCCGAGTGCACACCGGCAGCAGACAAGAGCCTCTGGAAGTTGGCATCCATTTGGGACCTTGAAGCTGATGACCAACCCGGAGGCTTCTGGACGGCGAGTCAGACACATCAGGGTGCTGGACAGAGGTGCCGGGCCGGCACTGGCCAGTGTGGGTAGCAGTGAAGCTGCCGGTATGCAGAGCCCTTGTGTCCTGCGTGCACAGTCAGAGATTTTCTTTCCAGGGAAGTTGACCTTGGCATGGAGCTTGTTATTAATTGAACTTTCTCAAAACTTTCTCAGAGCTTCCAAAGGGGGCTCAAAAATGAGACTTTGTTTGAAGAAAGTGAACAGGACTTAAAAGAACCAGTCCCTAACTTCCTGGAGGTGCAGAATCCTGGACAAAGTGTGTGGGCCGTTCCTCCAGGACCCCTGCCATAGAGAAGAAATACCACAAGACCCTTCCTGTACTTCCTCCCTTTGTGGCGCTGTTGTGGGGAGCAGCCCTCCGCCCCCACCACTCCCTGTTTCCAGTCATTGCAGAAGAAGAGCTGTGAATTTGAGGGACAGGCAGCCATCACACAGCCTCACGCTTTGTCCCTGCCCCATGGGAACCTCTACTGCTGAAGACAGGAAACCAGGGCACCCAGACAGGCGTGTGTCCCTCCCTGAGACCTTCCGTGGGAGCCTGGGCCTGCGGGAGCAGGCAGTGCACGGTCGCTGAGGACGTTGTCCCAGTTTTGTTTTGAAATCATCTTAGGGCTCTGGGGTTAGAGTGGATTTTATTTTTTATTTTTTGAGCTTTATGTTTTTTGGATGTTCTGAATCAAATGTGGTTTCATTTCTCTACTTTTGGACTTCAGCAAAGCAACGTGGGCCCCTCAGATTTGGCTCGTGGAGCCTGGTTGCTGCTGCGTTGCCTCTGGCTTGTTGGTTTGTTTACTGGCTGGAGGGCCAGAACTTGTCCCATGACTTGTCCCCGCCCCTCTCAAGAGCAAGGGTGTGCGTCTTCCGGGACCTATCGTCCAGCATCAGGTCTCTGAGGTATGCGTGCGTGCGTGCGTGCTTGTGGCTTATCCCTGTTCACTACCAGCTGAGGTCCCATCCTTAACTCGCACGTGTCGCCCACCTTCTCCCCAGCACTGGTCCTGTCTGCCAGTGTAGACTGGTTGGCTGCAGTCCAGGTGGGAAAAGGGAGCAGTGAGGCGTTAGCTGAGCGAGTATGTTTGCAAACCGTCACTCTGGAGTGGTGCTCAGAGGGGAACACTTGTCACTGCTGAGCACAGATGACGTGGCCACATGGCATCCTAGCGTTCTCTGGGGACCCTAGGCCGGTGATGTTCATGGTCCTCCCCTTTGCAACCTCAGTGACCTGACATGCGCCCGCCCCTCCAAGACACGTGTGTCTCAGATTCATCTTTGTAATTGGTGACTAGGACTCAGCCCTAACGCTCTTGCTCCCTCATCTGTGTTTCCAGATAAACATCGAGGACCTTGACGAGGCACCTGGGGTAAACGGGGAGAGGACGGACTGTCTGCTCGTGGATGCTGTGGTGTCAGGGAACAAGAGGAGGGCCCAGAGCGGGCACTCAGAGTCCACCAGGGGTGGCAACGCAGCAGACACGGCGGTTCCCTCAGAGCAGGTGTGGCCCACCCTCCATCCCGCCGGCGTGCTCTGAGAGCTGATCTGTGACTTGCCCGGCTGCCTGGATTGCCTTGGGAGCCATGATCAGACTTGCATGGACTCCTCAAGACTAGTGGTGCCTGGGGAAGGGCCACAAGCAGGGACCCCTAGGCACGTCTCCCTGGCACAGGGCCTGCCTCCCGCTTTCTGGGTGTGTTGTTTGCGACTGGGTGGGTGCTCCGTGAAGAAACACATAGGCTAGGTTAGGGTTGGACGAGAAGGGGTCCCCATAGGAGGCCCCTCATCATTCACCTGGCAAGTACTCACTGCAGGCCCATCTGTGCCCTCGAGGGACCTCTGGTGCAGCTGGGCACCCGACTGGTCTTGGGGTGTTGGGTGGCTTCCTTGAGGACCTTTGCACTGATGGAAAGTGGTGGCCGGGTGAAGACACGAGAGATCTTGAGGCAGGGGGCCTGCAAATGGGGGGGCCTGCTGAACGCGGTGGGGAGTGGCTGACACGGTGAGGCACGGCAGCAGAGGGCAGGTGGATGTGTGGTCCAGAGCCCATGAGTTGTCAGGGACACCTAAGAAAAGTGGAGTGTGACCTGAGTCAGGGAGACTGGGGGAGGGTCAGCTGCTGGAGAGAAGTGGGTGTGTTCCTAGGGCATTCAGAAGGTGGGCAGCTAGACGACAGGCCTGCTGCCGTGTTCCCCTCAGCTGACTCCGCTCCAGCTAGTTCTTGGGTTTAAGATGTCCTCGTCCCTCTCCATTGAGTGAAATGTGCTTCTTTCATTAGTCCAATGCAAGTAGCAAACTCCGCAAGAAGAAAAGAAAACAGAAAAATAAGAAAAATGCAGGAGAAACCTCGGTATGTACAGCTGGCAGATTTCCTCTCTGTTCTTCTCTGTTTCTTGAGGTGGTGTTGAAAACAGGCCAGTGTTACTTGATATTTTGTTGACTATTCAGAGGTTGGGGGAAATTAGCTAACTTGTTCACTTAGATCCCAGAGACTTGGAGCTGTCTGTGCTGTCCATCAAACATCTGAATCAGTGCAGACTGAATCCCTTCACTGGTCCACTGGTCCGTGGTTCTGACTGTCCATCTTACGACACACCTCTCCTTTTTCCTCACTGTAACTGCAGTACATGGTGTTCGGATTGGACTGTCTTTCAGGAAGGAGACACGATATAATACTTGCTTTTAGTGAGAGTAGATTTTGCCATTGATTGCTCTGTGTGGTGATGTGTGTCATTTGGGACTCTCAGGAGAATGGCCTGGAGGACATTGACCGCATCCTGGAGAGGATTGAGGATGCCAGCGGTGCCAGCCGCCCAGGCCCGCCCCCCCTGAGCACCAAGAAGCACGTCCTGTACGTGGAGCACAGGTGCGGCCTTGCCGAGTGAGGAGAGGGGATGGACGGTGCTGACCTGTCAGGACCTTTCTCTAGCTCTGTGTGCCTGGGAACATTCGGAGTATATGACCTCCTCAGCTCCTATCCCTACTGCCAAGTGTGGCCTCCTTCCTTCCTAAGGCAGGGAAGACCCTTCGATCTCATGCCCAGCAAGTGGTGGCCAGCTTGGTCACGGGCTGTGTGGTTGCAGAGAAGGCCAGCCGGCAGGAGAGCAATTTTTCCTGTTGGGTTCTCATGTGACTTTCTCACATTCCCAGAATTGTTGTCAGAGCACTCATCTTCATTTTTTTCTCTAAAATTTTCAATTCTCTAGACACTTGAATCCAGACACAGAGCTGAAAAGATATTTTGGTGCCAGAGCCGTCCTTGGGGAACAGAGGTAAGACCACTGCTGTGTTCTCGCCGAGGAGGGAGGAGAGGGGCTTTAGAGCCACAGTGACAAGCAGAGTCCCAGGGCCTGAGGGGAGTTGGGGAGAAGTCATGCGGCCTTACCCATGGGAGTCGGGCTCCGTCCCTCACCGCCGCTGCCCACCAGGGTCCTAGTTTTACAAAGCCTTGAAATCTCAGCCAGATGCATTTTTGCTTTGCAGTCAAGAGCAACTCTGACCTGGAGTTCGGGTTCTGACAGAAGTCTGATCTTTGTGAAGTGGGTTCTGTGGCCGCAGCTGTGTGTCCAAGGCTATGGGAGAGCCCAGAGCACTGAGATCCCAGGCTCCCATGGGAGGGGCTCTTCTGCCTGGCACTCCCTTGCAGGCCCAGCCCCAACTGAGGGAGCTTTCCCTCGGCCCAGGCTTTATCTTTTCAAACGCATGTGTTTCTGATTGTAGGACTCAGTGCTTCTGTGAAAAATAGCCGCTTATTCCAGCAGCTCCAGGCCGGCTGTCTGCTATGCGTCCTGGGCCCGCGGGTCCTGCTGTCTTTAATGTACCTGGTTTGCACGGCTGAGCCCTGGGCACCGTATACCAGGGCACGGGTGCTGGGGTGTGTTTGACTGCAGCCCCTGCTGGCACTTGACGTGGGGGTGCCACCTGCTGCCCTCTTGAGAGTTGAACCCCCACCCCCCATCTGGGTGTGGCTTCCTGCTCGGATCCATGGCAGGCGTGGGAGGCTTTAAAGCCTGTCCTGATAACAAGATGAAAAATAGTCATGTGTTGAGTTTTGTTGGTTTGGGTTTTCTTGGCCTTGTTGCTCACCATGAGGGATCTTGGTTCCCCAGCCAGGAGTCAAACCCATGACCCCTGCAGTGGAAGCACGGAATCTGAGCCACTGAGTTTCTCATTGTGTTCGCTTTATAATTTGCTTTTATTTTTGGTGTTCAGTTATTCAGGACACAGGGTTCTCTGACTTTGTCTTCTTTTTTGGAATATTAAGGAAGAACGTTTTTAACTCAAAATGTTCATCTTTTTCACCTGGGCTCCCCTGGGCTTTACTTTCCACCCTGCTTCCTTGCGTCCTGTTTGCCATCTGCCTGGTCGTTCTGTACATCTTTACATGTTTGCCTGATCGTGTTTCTGTGCAAATTGCAATTGTTAGTATACTAGTATTTAATAGCTCTGCATTTATGTTTTCAGTGGTAAACTGTAGTTTTTATCCCATTTACTTCTTTAAACACTTAAGTCCTGTGTACGAGCTCCCCTGAGAAGCTGTGGTCTCTCCTGGGCCCCTGACCCTTTGCGTCTCTGGCCATCTCGGGACCTCCATGTGCCCTGTGTGCCTCACCTTCTCTGCTACTGGTGTCTGCCCCGCCTTGGTGCACCACCTCCCAGGGCAGCCTCTCCTGCGTGGCAGCCCCCTGCAGGGCTGGACCCCCCCTCGGATTCCTAGACCGGACAGTTCTGAGCATCTGGTTAATTCTCCTTTGTGCACCTTACCAATCACCCAGAACCATCCCACATTTCAGTTTCCTCCAGGTTTTGACCACTGTTTTCTTAAAGAGTTGTGTTTTCTCCTGTAGTTTTTTACTTTCTTTTTTTTTTTTTTGGAGTAAGTGCGATTTTTAAAAATTTATTTGGCCACATTGGGTCTTAGTTGTGACATGCAGGATCTTCATTGTGGAATGCTGGCTCTTTGGTTGTGGCCCATGGGCTCCAGAGCGGGGGAAGCTCAGCAGTTGTGACATGCAGGCCTGGTTGTCCTGCGACATGTGGGATCTTAGTTCCCCGACTAGGGATCAGACGCATCCCCTGCATTGGAAGGCAGATCCTGAACCACTGGACCACCAGGGAAGTCCCAGTTTTTTACTTCCCTGTTGGTAGAAGGGGCATACTTTTTCATCCCATTCCTCACCCAATCCAAATTCTTACTCATTTTTTTTTCTTGATGAAATAATTCAGATAATCAAAGAATTATACAGAGAAATATTGACGAGTCCGCTAGGCCACTGCTGCTCAGTTCAGTCATAGAGGAGAAAGCCTTTGGTGTGACCATGGCTGAGGGGAAGGGCTGCCGCCTGCAGCAGAGAACACCCCCTATAAGAGGTTGGGGGAGGGCTCAGGAGGGAGCCGGGCCACGGCGCACTCGTGCTCATGTGTGTGTGCGTGCCTGGCTTTCTTTCTCCAGAAGTGTGCTGGTGTTCGAACACTGATGCCTCATCCTTCTGGGGTTTGTCAGTGGCCCCTGCTCAACGGGTCGTCGTCCAGGGAGGCCAGCGCATCTGCAAGTCATTGCAGGCTCCCTCTCTCCTTGTCGTCTTCACGTTAGGTTCCACCTTGTGCTGCTTTTTTACCTTTCCTGCTGCTTCACTAGCCCGAGTTTCTTGTTTTTCTTAACCTCTCCATGTGTGGTTTGGTTTTTTGGATCGCAGTCTGCAGTCCCCTCTGGCAGCCTGACGGCTGTTGTCCAGGCAGTTTATATGCTGTCCTTGCCCTCTGAGGTAAAGCCATGCCCTGTCCATTCTCCCCAGGCCACGGCAGAGACAGCGCATGTACCCCAAGTGTACATGGCTGACCACCCCGAAGAGCACGTGGCCCCGGTACACCAAACCAGGTGAGGGAGTGGGGCCACTGTGTGTGCGTGTGCTGCCGGGGGCTCCAGCGTCTGGGCTCACACCCCACCCACTGTCTGTCTTCTCAGCCGTGTAGTAATCCGCTTTTCTCCACCTTCTCCCTTTGTGCTGTGGGTCCTGCCCCACAGGAACCCAGCAAGATCATTCTTAAACTGTGCTGTTCTGTGTTCTGTTGCAAACTCTCAAGTGCACAGAATTCAAAGAACAGCAGCAGAGCAGAAAGGTTTGGATGTGGGGTAGTGCCCTTCTGGGGGCTTGGCTGTGTGGCGTGAAGGATGGGAGCACCCTGGGGCCTGGGGGGCCCTGCGAGACCCCTTGTGCCCAGTGAGGACCTGGTGGGTGCCTCATCCCCCTTGCCCTTCCCTCCCACATTCCCAACAGTGGCCCCTGAGTGCAGGCAGAGGACACTTTGCCATGGGGTCCTGTTGGGCTGGAGTAGACTGTCAGAAACTGTGGCTAAGGGCATCCTGAGACCCTGACAGGTCTCACAAAGGTGCTGAAGGAGATGAAGTTGTCAAGCTTCTCAGACCCTGGATCCGGCACCCAGCATCAGCATAGGAGCAGAGGGTGTCATGACTTAGCAGTCCCTGTTGCCTTGGGGGTCAAATCTGGATCCTGACTAAGCAGATCATGTCCGGGGCTGACCAGGTTGGGTGGGGCAGGCAGGCTCTGCATGTCCCCCTGTTGTCCACGTTCCTGGGGGGAGAAAGGGTAGAAGGGGTGTCGGAGGTGTGGCCTGAGCTGCAGGCAGTCGGCTCTGGGCATCCTAACGTGGGCAGCCCCCACCCCAGGTCTGTCGATGCGGCTGCTGGAGTCCAGAAAAGGCCGCTCGGCCTTCGCCTTTGAGCACAGTGAGGAGTACCAGCAGACGCAGCACAAGTTCCTGGCCGCTGTCGAGTCCATGGAGCCCAACAACATTGTGGTGCGTGGGTGCCCTGGTGTGGTCCTGGGGGCGTCCAGAGGCCCAGGGCCTGCCTGGGTGTCATCTCGTCAGCGCGCACCGCACACCCCCCCCCCCCCCCCCCCGCACTGTAGGTCCTGCTGCAGTCGAGCCCCTACCACGTGGACTCGCTCCTGCAGCTCAGCGATGCATGCCGCTTTCAGGAGGACCAGGAGACGGCACGCGACCTCGTGGGTAAGGCCGGCCAGCAGCCAGCGCCTGCCTGAATATAGGTGGGGATGCTCTGTAAATACAGCTTTATAGATCTAGTGTACACACAACTGTTCAGCCACACCCCTGCTGATTCTGGATCATTCCCATGGGGTGACAAAGAACCTTGACCATTAGCTATCACCTCCCCTCCCCCACCCCTGGCAACCACCAGTCTGCCCTCTGTCTCTGGACTGTCCTGTAAATAGAATCACAACCCCCATGTCTCCGTCTGGCTTCTTTCATTTATCACGATGTCCTCGAGGTTTACCTCTGTGAGCCCTATGTCAGCGTTCATCCCTTCATTCATTCTCCCAGCCGGTTCCTACCCTGGCTCCTGGGAGTTGGTCCCTGGGGGTGCCTGGGTTTCTTGAGGGGTGTGGCCAGGTCACGCCTCCCTTTTGAGTGTGACTGACGCCCACTGTGTGTCTGTTGGCCGGCAGAGCGTGCGCTGTACAGCATGGAGTGTGCCTTCCACCCCTTGTTCAGCCTCACCAGCGGGACCTGCCGGCTGGACTACCGCAGGCCTGAGAACAGGTGAGCCGACCACCCGAGTGTTTGTGGGCCACACAGTGTTCCCTTGAAGGAGTCGTAGGCGTCACGACATGAGGGCTGGACAGTCTGTGAGGGGCACCACTGGGATCCTAGGGTATCTCACTGTGTTTAAAGCTTGGATGCAAGAGGGCTGGGCCCAGGGATGAACAGGACCGGCCAGCCTGGGGTTGACATTTGTGGACAATAGGACAGAAACCATCAGCCATCTCACCACATGGGACCTGCAGTCATACTTCCTCTTTTGTCTGGACTCAGGATCCTCTGGAACGCCTGTGGGCAGGCGTGTATGCCGGCACTGCGATCGCAGTCATCATGTTCACGTGCGGTGGTTGGTCACACGCGCATGTGGGACCCTCTTCCTGCAAGTGCCCCTCCCCCGAAGCTCCCGCTCAGCAGTGCAGCCTCCCTCCTGGGCCTCTGCCTCAGGCCCCAGCACACGTGGGCAGGTTCTACAGTCCAGGCTCCTTCTCCACCCTCCTGTCGTGTCCTACGTGGGCTGTGTCCCCCCAGCTGGGGGCTGTGCTGGGCCCCAGGGCAGAGGGCCAGTCCTAAACTTTCTCTCTTGCATCTAGTTGTGTGAGCTCTCTCTCCAGTAAAACTCTCTGAGAACACTGACATTCTTGGCATTAGCAGGTATTAACAGGGCAGCGGTAACAGATGAAATCTGAGGATAAATGAAGATGGTGATTACAGTAGGAGGTGTTAAGTCTCTTCCCTTAAACGAGAGTTATTTTTAAGAGAAAGCCTGAGAAGATGGAGGTCTCCACTAACATATCAGCTTGGTTTTCTGTCCATGCTCCCACACGTGACTGCAGACAACAAGCAGAGTCACCTTCTCTGCAGACAGGACCCTGGCGAACGTTGGCGCTGATTAGGCCACACGGGATATGCCAGCGAAGCCCGCGGGCAGAGGGTGGATGTGGTGTCGGATGAGGTGTCGGATGAGGCGCCGGGCGACCTGTGGTGCGGCCTGCTGCCGTGCTCACTCACGAGGAACTGTCTTGGGTCTAGGAGCTTCTACCTGGCCCTCTACAAGCAGATGAGCTTCCTGGAGAAGCGGGGCTGCCCACGCACGGCGCTGGAGTACTGCAAGCTCATCCTCAGGTAGGAGCTGCCGCTGCTCCCTGGCCCGGGTCTGTGGCCCGTGGGCGTCCGCACCAGCCCACTCTGGGTTTTGTCTCCCTCTGCCTGCCCTGCTCACCATTCTGCCTCCCCCTGGAAGCCTGGAGCCGGACGAGGACCCCCTGTGCATGCTGCTGCTGATCGATCACCTGGCCTTACGAGCGCGGAGCTACGAGTACTTGATCCGCCTGTTCCATGAGTGGGAGGTGGGTGTGAGCACAGGCCAGGTGGGGTGGAGCCTCCAGGGAGGCTCTGGGGCAGACCCTAGCGCTCCTGCCTCTCCCTGCCTCACCACCTGCTTACAGGTGAGCGCAAGCGCAGAGAAGGCCTGGGGGAGGGGACAGCCATCGGACTCCTGGACACATTGGTGCCGGAGGGGTCTGAGACCCAGCAGGAGTGAGGACACCAGCAGTCCCATTGATAACCTTCACGGTGGTTTCACGTGCAAGTGTTGCTGTGTTAGGTGTGCTAGGTTACATGTAAGGTTTTAGCATCAATTTCACCCGTTCTCTTTTAATTTGCTGCTAGAAACTGTATACTGATGGTATGCTCCTGTTGGGTGGTGCTGTCTCGGGGGACACCTCCAGTTAGGAGTGGGTAGAGGCAGGAGGTGACAGCCATTAGTGCTCTTTGAACTTCCTCATAGCACCTGTCGGTGTATAATTGAAGGCTAACTACATCGATCCTTTTGAACTCTCGGTCTGTGGTGTAGTTGGGCGAGGATCCCCGCCCATGGGGTCTAGTTCACACAAGTTTCTGAGGTCACAGGAACGCAGCTGCAGGGGCTGCCCCTGAATGTTTGGGGTGAGACCGTGGCTTCATCCTCACAGAGCATCATACATCGTGTGTGTTCTGCCATGTGCCCATGGGCAGGGCGGCGAGGGCCGGGCGGTCAGCAGCTGTGGAGGTTGGGGGGCAGTTCCACTGCCCAGATGACCCTGAGCCTTGGGAAGGTGGACATCTGGCCTTTTCTCGCTTACCTGGCCTTCCTCTGTCCCCACACCCAGGTCCTTTTATTTGCCCTTCTGCACAGAGGAAGGGACAGCTTGCCCATGGAAGCCATGTGCCCGTGAGCATCACCTTGAAGCCCCCAAACTTCCCCTTCCCCTTGTAGGCCCATCGGAACCTCTCCCAGCTCCCAAACTTTGCCTTCTCTGTGCCGCTGGCCTATTTCCTGCTGAGCCAGCAGGCAGACCTCTCCGAGCAGGAGGTGAGCTCCGCGAGGGAGGAGGCCTGTGTCCGGATCCAGCAGGCGCTCACCATGTTCCCCGGAGGTGTGTGTGCCCTGCAGCCCCAGGCACGAGTGGATCCCACGCCGGCCCAGCTCCCGATGATGCATCTGAAAGCCAGCTGTGCTCTTGGAGCATCTGTGGGGCGTAGGGCATCTTCAGATATTGACAGTTCTAGCAGAACTTGTCACCTGAAGTGCATGCTTCCAGGGAGAGGGCACTAGACTGGGTGTGATGGGAAGCAGGGTGTCTGTCCTTGTCCTGAGGACCCAGTTTTTCCTGGGTGAGGAGTTCGGGGTCAGGGTTGCCCTGGGTTCTCTCTGATGACCTGCCGGTTTCCGTGGGCCCCTGAAGTCTGGCTGTGTGGATGGGAACAGGGCCTGCCGCCCTGTCAGGCCCTGGTGGGGTTGTGGTCCTGTACTGTATGTAGCTCCCGAGGGGCTCCCTCCCTGGTGGCGAGCCTGCCTGTGGGTGGCCTGGTTGCTCGGGGCCTTCTGCTTATCTCGAGCTGGCTCCATCCACATGTGGGGTTGCCTGACCGAGTCTGAGGGGAGCTGACCCTGCCCCGTTGAGACCCCTGCACAGGGAGGTCACCCGCTTCATGGGGAAGCCTCATTGGGCAGGCGGGCAGCTGTACTGTTGCCCGTCCCAGGGAGAACGCTGGGGGAGGGTCTCTGATGACAGCGTCCAGCGCACGTGCTCCGGAGTCCTGGGTGAGCCTCCTCGGCCTCAGCCCCTCAGGGTGCCACTCTGCTCCCCTACAGTGCTCATGCCCCTGCTCGAGTACTGCAGTGTGCGCCCCGATGCCACCGTGGCCACGCACCACTTCTTCGGACCCAATGCTGAGATCAGGTACAGACTGGAGATGCCTGGGGCCTGGGGAGCAACCACCCGGTGTCCACCTGGGGCCACCACAGCATGTCTGCTGGCCGAGCATAGTGTTGTTGTAGCTGTGCATGTGGTCCAGATGCCTGTGTTGCCACCTGCTGCCTTTTAAAATTTCTCATAATAAATGAAGAAAAACCTGTGACATGGGAGCCAGGCACCTCAAGGCTGGTCAGTACACCAAGGCGGGTCGTCAGGTCTATGTCCACAGGTGCACACGTTCTCCGAGTGTTTATGCTGTCATTGGGGAACTTGTTCTTAGTAAGGGTGCTCGCTGCACAGAAGGAAATGCCTGGGTGCCCCACCCTGGGGGCCGTATCCTGGGGCAGCAGCCCCCTCGGGGCAGCCTCCTTCTGCTCCAGGTTGCCAACAGCCTGGAACTCCCAGAGCACCAGTGGGCCTGTGGAGCCAGCCATGGGGTCTCACAGTCCCCGCTGCCCACAGCCAGCCTCCCGCCCTGAGCCAGCTGGTGAGCCTGTACCTGGGGAGGTCACACTTCCTTTGGAAGGAGCCAGCCACCATGAGCTGGCTGGAGGAGAATGTGCACAGGGTTCTACAGGCGGTGGATGCCGGGGACCCTGCCGTGGAGGCGTGTGAGAGCAGGTGAGCCGGGGCGTGGGAGTGGGCAGTGTGGAGGACCAGCCTGTCTCGCGGGGCTGCGGCCTCCTGCAGCGCCACCCTTATCTCCTGGCCCCAGGCGCAAGGTGCTGTACCAGCGGGCGCCCAGGAACATCCACCGGCATGTGGTTCTATCTGAGATCAAGGAGGCCGTGGCTGCCCTGCCGCCGGTAAGGAGTGGGCTGACTGCAGGCTCTGTCCCTCCAGGAGCTCTGCCCCCAGGTCATGGTACATGCAGAGCCTCCTGAGAGGCAGAGCTGTGCCTGCAGCTTCCGTGATCTTACGGGGTACAGAGCGGTGACCCGGCAGCTCAGGGCCCACGGCCTGTAGTCAGCAGCCCTGACATTTGGGGGAAGTCACAGCCCCTGTGAGTGGAAGCCCCGTGATCCCCACACATGTGCTTGTCCTGGGTTCACCCTGATCCTCAGAGCGGACAGGCTGAGTGTCCTGGTGGAGGAAGCTGCCCCCCCAACCCCTGACTTCCCTGACAGGGAACATGGTCCACTCCCCACAGAAATGTCTGGTCCAGACTCATCAGTCGAAAGCAGCCCGTGCTTTTTGTCCTTTTCCGTAGGATGTGACCACACAGTCTGTGTTGGGCTTCGACCCTCTGCCCCCCCTGGACACCATCTACTCCTACGTCAGACCAGAGAGGTACTTCTTGCTTTGCTCCTGGGCTTGCACTGCTTTGAGGTCAGTGCTGGGGTTCGGAGGGGCTCAGAAAAAACAGTCAGCCTCTGCAGGCCGTGTGTTTTCACGTTATCTGTCCACCCAAGGCTGTTTCTCTGTCAGGTTCTGGAGCAGGTGGTGGATACAATGGGATGCGGGTATTGAATCCAAGAGTAAATGTAGTCTAAACTGGTGTAAGAACCTAGAGGAGACAGCCGTGAGCCTGGGGTGTGAAGGGCAGCTGGTTTCCCATGGGAGCCTCAACCCATTCAGGGCCCCAGGGACAAGCGTCTGGCACAGCCAGAGGCTGGGAGGGAGGCCCCAAGGCCCGATTGTCCAGGCTGTTCCAGAGTCGTGTCGGAGACAGGTTTTTTTCCCTTTCCTTATGGCCTTTAGCACCGAGTGAGTAAGTGCTTCACTTCACGCAGAGCCCACCTCACAGTCCCCAGCCTCGGAGACTCAGACAGACTTTCTCACGTCCAGGGCTCAGGCAGATGTATTTTCTAGAGCCAAGTCTTTTTTACCTCCGTTGAAGTATGAAACTTAGGGTACACGTTCATAAGGAAATACAGTCTCCAGTTAAAATGTCAGTGGGTTAAGATGAAAATTATTAAGGATGAGTATCAGAAGGCTCAAAACCAAGCTGGCATGTGGGGTATGGTCCCACTAAGGACAGTTAGGGGCCATCCTGGCTCCAGGTGCCCAGAAAGTGCAGGAGGCCCCCGAGACACAGTTGCTAGCATCGTCTCTCACTGCACAATTCGGAGGGAAGGACGCTTGGAAACACAGCTTTTCTCAAGATGCAGTGGGGCTTGGCTGCAGTGGCCCTACTTTGCACTCTGCTCAACCAGCCTCATTCCAAAGGGCCAACCCTGCTCTGGATCCCCTTTCCTCTCAGTCCCCAGCCACCGTGGGGGCTGCCCTCCCGGCCCATTGGGCCTTTCTGACCATCCTGACTCCCTCCTGCAGGCTCAGCCCTGTCAGCCATGGAAACACCATTGCCCTCTTCTTCCGCTCACTGCTGCCAAACTACACCGTGGAGGTACGTGGTGTCAGCCCACAGGGCGCTAGCCTGAGACCGGGCGTTGGGCCTGGAGGCCCGGCTCAGACAGGTCTCGTTTCCACAGGGGGAGCGACCAGAGGACGGGGGACCCGGGGGTTTGCACCGTGACCAGGGCCTGAATAGACTGATGCTGGCCGTGCGGGACATGATGGCCAACTTCCACTTCCACGACCTGGAGGTGCTGCCTGAGGAGCACCCCGAGGGCGACGGGGAGTGGGACTGAGTCTGGCGGGGCGCATGCCCCAGCGCTACACAGTCGTGCTCCGAGTTCTGTTCTGGTTGGATTGGCCAGGTCGCCGCCTACTCTGCTCTTCTATAAACTACGTGGGTTGCACTCTGCTGCGTGAACTCTTCTTTCCCAGGGCTGCAGTTGCTGCCCCCAGCTCCCCTCACAGGCAGGACCTTGCCGCCACTGCTCTGCTGCCCCGGGGCATCACAGGGCCAGAGTCCACACTGGCTTCAGGGGACGCGGGTGGGTGTGGAAGCCAAGAGATGTGTCTTGGGAAGATTGCTCATCCTGGTGGCTCTGGGGAGTGAATGAGGCAAAGACTGGGGGGCACTTGATCTGGGGGCAAATGGACTGAGGGGTGGAGAGGGTGAAGACCAAGATGCTTCATCCAGGATGTGTCCTAGCATTCTTGAGTGACAGCTCAGAACCACACAGGCCGCCAGTGACTGAGGACCCACTGTGTGGTGCTGGAAGGATCCAGGCCACTGAGGTTATGAGTCCCACTGGGTACTCTTGTCTACTGAGCACCCTCCCAGCCCTGACCTCTGCCCACAGAGGCTGCCTGTGTGCTCTAGGGCAGCATCTGGGCCCCAGGCCAGTCAGTGTGGTGACAGGTATGACCCAGTCATCTCCCATCAACATCCACCCAAGTCCTGTCCATCACCCATCTTCTAGGAAGTCCAAGGCATCCTAGTGATGTGAGCTCACCCTCCAGCCATTCCCTGGTGAGGGGCACCTGAACACCTGGCAAAGACAGGGCCCTTCAGACATGATGCTGTGAGCTACACTTCCCACCATCCACACCTAGCTCCAGAGACAGGAGCCACATGGCCCCCACCAAGGTGGCCTGTGATGGACTTTGGCCAATAATAGTCTGCTGGGGATCTTCTGGGAAGGGGCTTGTTCTCCGAAAATGACAGGCAAGCAGGGAGAGCTTGGTGCCCTGCCTCTTTCAACCTTAAATACATTTAGGTAGGGGTGTGATGTATGGAGCTACAGCAGCCATCTTGCAACCAGGAGTCCACAACTTTACGATGAAGAGCCAGGGTCCTGGGATAGTGAAGCAGAGGCTGGGCCCAGGCCTGCTGCCCACACAGTGCTTAGCCATGCTGCTCTGGCTGCTATAGTTAGACAGCCAGGGCCCTTACATCTAGACATCTGTGGTATAAAGTCTCACCTGACCACTCAGATCTTATGTTGCTCATGGATTCCTGTTGTACTCTTTCCCACCAAGTCATACTGTACCTCAGGTCTTTAGCACAAGCACCAAAGAACAGGCACAAAAGCCCCTCCCTCCCCCAAGTTCAAAAGAAAATAGACAGTTCTTGAACCAAGACCCTATGACTCAACTCTGAGCCAGGCCTTCCTGAGATCTTCCTGTGGGGCGGGGTGGGGGAGGGGAGTAGGAGTGCTGGCAGCACATGCCCCGTGGCTGCCCTTGGGTGACCCCTTGAAGGCAGACCGCTCTGGCGTGACTGTGACTGGATGTAGGTGCCCCTCAGCTCTGCAGGCAGAGGCTCCTCAGGCTCTGGCTCCCAGGAGCTCCCTCATGGGGCGAGCTTCTGTGTGCCCAGCCCTTTTCTGGTTCTGGGATTCCCGCTCAGCCTCCACATGCGGTCAGCACATGGTCTCACGTGGTGTGTCCTCTGAGGGGGTGGCCATGGCCCCCGCCCCTCCTGTCTCCCCTCACTCATTTACTCCCGGGGGCAGTGGTGGACAGGCTGCAGGGTTAGCTGTGGGTTCGCATGGATGGTTCCCAGGACCGTGACCAATTGCAGCTCGGCGGTCCTGCTGTCCCCCGCCCACGGGTGAACACCAGATGGGGAGTCTCGAGGCCTCTCCAGGAAGAGGGCTGTGGCTCCTGGCAAAGGCGGCCCAGTTCTCACGGCCTTTGAAGTCTTAGGCTGGGCAACTGGGGGCTAGAGAGGCACAGGCGGCTCAAAGGCCTCATTTATGGGGCAGCAATGACATGGAAGCTGGAGGCAGGACGCCACTCATCCAGTGGCCTTGGTTGGTGCCTGGCGAGTCCTAGGCTCGCATGGCTGGTTCAGGGCCGAGGTCCCAGCACAGGCCTTGCTGTGGCTCTTGTGTGGTCCTCTTCTGGGACCCTTTTCTCCTTTGGGGGCTGTCCACCCGTGGGGCACCCCGTGCCTGGTTCCTCTATGTAGGGGTGGGGGGCTCGTGCTCAGCCAGGAACAGGCAAACAGTCCACCAGCAGGTAAAAGAGTTTCCCTGAATCTACCAAAGCTGAAAGTGTGGCTCTGACCAGGTGGCATCACCCAGCAGCAATGTTTGTGACAAACAGGAGCCGCCCAGATGCCCATGTGGGCTGTGCTTTCCCGACCACTGAGTGCAGCCAAGAGAGTGTCTCAGTGCTGAGTGAGGAAGGGCCCCGAGTCCTACGGATCAGGTTCTAAAACAGCAAAAACAATGGTCAGGGAGTGGCTGCTGGGCAGGAGGCGCCCCGGAGAGTCTGGTGTGGTCGTGTTAGATTGACTGATTACAGAGTGCTGCAGTCCTGAGGGTGCTGGGTGCGGCATGCACCAACCTGCATGTTTGTAACTTGTGTACTCTCTCTCACATACAATGTGCTTCAATAAACAGCACCAACAGAGCCACAGAGGAGAGGGCCATGTGAGTCCTTGAAAGGGAAGAGAGGAGGACACGGGGCAGGTGTGGGCCTTGCCCATCTGGCAGGAGGAGAAGAGACCCTGACAGACCAGCCTTTAGCATACCAGCCCCGTCGGCCCACCTCTGACTTCCCCCCTTGGCGGGGCCAGCCTGTCCACCCCATCCTCCAAGGAGGGTTTGTCGTCAGCACCACGCACGCCTCAGTGAGAAAGTGCTGGGGGGCTGGCACACGGCTGCAGACAAAGGTCTGTCCTTGAAGTGGTTGCTGGCTCTGGGCCTACCGTGGTGACCTTTTGCAGAGGAAATGGGGGCTGTCAGGGAAGGACTGGCAGCCCCCCCCCCACCCCCAGGGAGAAACCACAGTGCGGTGAAGGGGCTGGGAGTCCTTGGGGTGGGGTTGCCCTCAGCTAGCCTTTAACATGAGTCCGGCAGAGGGTGGCTATGGCCGGGGTTGGGGTTCCTGAGGCCAGATTGGACGGCTTCAGGGAGGAGGTAACGGTTTTGTGTCGGGCCTGGAAGAGGGTTGGAGGTCTCAGGCAGGTCTGCAGGACCCCCACCCCCAACTTGCATCGCCTGGAGCACTGGTTGGCTAAGCACCGACCGCGCAGGCCAGACTGCCTCTGTCTGACGGGCCCGGGCTCCGCCTGCGCCATCTGGTGGCAGACCTCGCTGCAACCCAGCACACGCCCATCATGTGGCCTCCCTCAGGAGGAGGGACTCCGTGACGACTTTAAAGATGCCAAGGAAGGCTCTGTTCTCCCTGGACCTCAGCTCAACGTGGCCCGGTAAGCCAGGAGGTCCCCACAGGACAGGAGGAGGCAAGCAGCCTAGAAATGTCTGCCTGTGGGCAACCGCACCCCCAGGAAACAGGCGGGGAGGCAGACTGAGAGCAGAAGAGCGACGCTGCGCCCAGAAGGCTGGCCCCACGAGCTTGGGGCCATGCCTGGGCCGATATTTGTCCAGCCAGGGAAGGGGAAATGTGAGGCCCTTCCCAGGGGAGCCATGAGTTGAGCAGGACCCCGAAAGCAAGCACCCCTTCCTGCTCCCTGCAGGATGATGGCTGCGCTCGGCTCCCAGAGGCGGCTGCTGGGTTCCCTTAACTGCACGCCCCCAGCCACCCTCCCCCTCACGCTGTCCCCCAACCGGACGGGCCCCCAGTGCCTGGAGGTGTCCATCCCCAATGGGCTCTTTCTCAGCCTGGGGCTGGTGAGTCTCGTGGAGAACGTGCTGGTGGTGGCCGCCATCGCCAAGAACCGCAACCTGCACTCCCCCATGTACTACTTCATCTGCTGCCTGGCTGTGTCCGACCTGCTGGTGAGCGTCAGCAACGTGCTGGAGACGGTGGTCATGCTGCTGCTGGAGGCTGGTGCCCTGGCCCCCCGGGCAGCCGTGGTGCAGCAGCTGGACAATGTCATCGACGTGCTCATCTGCAGCTCCATGGTGTCCAGCCTCTGCTTCCTGGGTGCCATCGCTGTGGACCGCTACATCTCCATCTTCTACGCCCTGCGGTACCACAGCATCGTGACACTGTCCCGGGCGTGGCGGATCATTGCAGCCATCTGGGTGGCCAGCATCCTCAGCAGCATGCTCTTCATCACCTACTACAACCACACAGTCGTCCTGCTGTGTCTCATTGGCTTCTTCATAGCCATGCTGGCCCTCATGGCCATCCTCTACATCCACATGCTGGCCCGGGCCTGCCAGCATGCCCGGGGCATTGCCCGGCTCCAGAAGAGGCAGCGCCCAATCCATCAGGGCTTTGGCTTCAAGGGCGCTGCCACCCTCACCATCCTGCTGGGCGTCTTCTTCCTCTGCTGGGGCCCCTTCTTCCTGCACCTCTTGCTCATCGTCCTCTGCCCCCAGCACCCTACCTGTGGCTGCATCTTCAAGAACTTCAACCTCTTCCTGGCCCTCATCATTTGCAATGCCATCGTGGACCCCCTCATCTATGCCTTCCGTAGCCAGGAGCTCCGGAAGACGCTCCAAGAGGTGCTGCAGTGCTCCTGGTGAGGGTGGCGTTGCCGTCGTGTGCCCCAGGCCTGTGAGGCCGGGGTAGTCCCTTGGCAAAGAGGATTGGCTAGGCCATCTCTGAAGGTGAGGGTGCACAGACCTTCAGGGGCCTGAGAGGGGAATTGCAGGACTCTCCAGGAGGCTGTGCGTAATGAGGAGCCTGGGGAGATGGGGCACGGCCCCCCACACCTAGAAGAGGGCCCCCACCCCTCCATCCAGAGACCCACTCCGGGGCCGGTGCCCACACCCACCCCGCCCAGAGCTGTGGGAAGTGCCGCTGCAAGGACTTCATGACCAGCACAGGAGGAGGTGGGGGCCACAGCGGGGGCTTCTCTCTTCTAATGCTCTGTGGTGACTGGGGAGCCGGGCTCAGCCTGTCTGTCAGCAGCACATGCATTTGGCAGACACCCCAGCCAGGCCTGCTCTGGGGAACCAGCGGCCAGTATGCAGGCTCCAGGGCCAGGAAGTAGTGCAGTAGTATTAATAAATGCGATGCTTGGTGCAACCTCCTTCCCATCTGTCTTGCCTCTTTCCAGAAATTGCCTGAAGCTTGGGGTGGAGGAGTGGGAGTGCGGTGAAGAGGGGAAAGACCTAAGTCCCAGGAGCCAGTCAGAAAACATGGCTCACCTGCCCAGATGATGAAACCACAGCCCCCAGTGTCAGAGGACCCACCTGGGGTAGGGCGAGGAGACCCCAGTCACACCCACTCCATCCTGTGTGTTTGCATTCTGTCTGTAGTGCAAACCCCAGCCCAGAGGTCCCCCACCCCGAGTCACCTCCATTGTGAAAAGACCCTGGCACTGCCCGGCTGCCCTCAGCTGCAGCAGAGGCAGGACCATGGTGACCTGTGTGTGACTCTGGCCAGAACATGGCCCTCTCTCAGCCTCCGTATCTGCTGTAGGGTGGCCCGGGGGCTGGGGTCTGCTCTTAAGTTCCATCCTGCTGGAAGAAGGGTCAGTGCCCCGCCAGGCCTGGGAGGTGTGAGACAAGCTGCCCAGAATAGGGTGTGGCTGTCCGGGGGCTACAGGGGTGCCCAAGCCCCAGGGGTGTGGGCTGGGTCCTTCCTCTGCCCCCGCCCCCCCGTTCCTCCACAGACAGAGCATATGCCCTACCCTCTTGCTGGGACAGGTCTGTGGATGAAAAGTGGGGGTACCAGCCAGCCCTGCAGCCCCCTAGCCAGTCCCCCACCCTGGCAGTGCCACCTGACCGTTGGCCTCAGGGCTGGGAGCTGGTTCCCGGCAGGGCCAGCCTTTGCTGGGAGATGGACGATGAGTCAGCCTCAAGCCAGCCTCAGTTCCTCTGGGGACAGAGGGGGAGCGGTCCTGGCTGGGAGTCATCCTGCAGGGCGGCAGGTGGGTGAGGGGTCCTGCTCAACAGGGTCCGAAGCATCTTCCTTCCAGTGAAAAGGACCCCCTGAATGGGGACAGGGAGGGGCCCCAGGCAGCTGGAAGCCAACCACAGGAAACCACATCAGAGACACATTGTGGGGGAGGGGCATCTCTTGAGAACAAAAGACCCTTTCCAGACTTGCCAAGTTGGGGAGCTTCATGAGGGGAAACAGGGGCACCCACAAGCAGTGTGAGCACATGGGAGCAGGCTACACGCTGAGGCTGAGACCCTTCCAGAGGCTTTTGTCACTGAAATGTAAGATGGGCTTTCTTGTAGGTGGTTTCACTCTACCCTCTGACCTCAGGAGACTAGTGGTGTCGTCCAGGGTGTGTACTGTGAGTCTCTTCTTTTCTGACAGTGACCTCTCCTGTCTGCAAACACCAACTCCCTACAGAGCCTCTCCCCACCCACTGAATTTCCTTAGCCTCATTTGGACCAAAACTCCAGGGGTACGAGTGACAGCAAGGAGTGAGTCAGACAGACACCACCCCACAGGCTGATAGTTCTGTGTCTGGCTTGTTTGTGTCCTTATGACAATCCCGGACACCAGTGCTCACTAAGCAGAAGCTATATCCAGGTACGTGTCTGGCAGGGGTACAAAGCACCCAATCGCGCTAGGTCCACCTGGAATGTCATGGCAGTGCCCTGGGGCAGCAGGGGCAGGTGGCGCCCCACTGCAGAGATGAGCAGTGACAGAACTGCCATAGGAACCCACCCCCAACTCCTGCAGCCACCGCCCTTCTGACTCAGACGTCTAGGAGCCTTGCCCCAGCTTGCTTTCTTCTGGAGAGAATCTAGTGCCCGCTGCAGCCTTGCCTGCCTCCCCCACCATCAAAGGCTGCGGGCAAAGCTCAGACTACCTGGTCTGCCCCTTCTCGACAAAGGAGGGGTGCTGGGAAGCGTCCCTTCTGGCCTTCCGGTGTGGGAACATGGGGTTGGTCCCTAATCAGATTTGCACAAGAAAGACCCTCCTTGCTGCGCCGAGGGGTGAGGCTCCCGCTGGGGAAAGGAGCAGAGGGCAGTCGGGGCGGCGGCCAAGGGCCAAGGGGGGCTTCTATTGTCCTCCCTGGAGCTCACCAGCCCCGCCTTCCGGATGCGCGGAGCCTGGAGACCCGGCGGCGGAGGGAGGCGGCACCGCCGCAGCGCGTGGTCGAGCGGGGATGCGTCGCGCGGATGCTTGCTGCAGCCGGTGCCGCAGTCTTCGGCGGCGCCCCAGGATTGGCCGCGCGCGATGACGCCGGGCCGGGCGAGGCGGGCGGGGCCCCGCCTATAAGAGCGGGCGGCGGGGGCGGCAGAGCCTCCGCAGCCAGCTGCAGCCCGTCCGCTCGCGTCTCGCAGCCGCCCGCCATAGCACCGAGCATGAGGGAGATCGTGCACATCCAGGCCGGCCAGTGCGGCAACCAGATCGGGGCCAAGGTGAGGCTGCGCGGCCCTGTGTGCCGGGCCCCGCACTGGGCGCGCCACCCGCTTCCCCGGCGCGAGTGGGTCCCGGGGGAGGGAAGCAGCGGGGAAGAGTTGGGTGCGCACAGCCGCACCCCGAGCCCGGCTCACCACTGCGAAGCCTAGGAGAAACGCATGGGATCGCCCCCGCTGCCGGCGGGCGGCCGGGACACCGGGTCGCCCCTCTGCCAGTTCGACCCCGGCCTTTCCGCTGCCCCGCCCGGGTTACCTGGGGCCTGCCGGAGACACAGCGCAGGTCAACGGCTCCCGACGCTCCAGCCCTCGCCGCTTCAGGTGCCAGTGGAAAGCGCTGGCTGGGCGTGGCCCTCTTCTCTGGGGTAGCAACTCGGCCTCGGGAGAGATGGGTGGGGTGGACAGGCTCGGGTGGGGCTCCCCCAAAAGCCGTAATGGTTCCCTCTGCCCTCCCACGCCAGAAGTTTGATGTCCCCCGAGCGTTCAGAGCCGCCCCCATTCCCTCAGCTAGCTTTGACAACCCTCAGCTCCCTGGCCCCACCCTGTTCCTTTGTTGGGGAAGGAACTGTGCTCGGACTCGGAATGACCTTGGTCCAGGATTGAACTCTCCCTCGGCGTAGCACCGCCCGGGCCACCCCTCCCCCAACCCCACTTAGGGACGGCAAGTCTAGGGGTCGGTGGTGGGAACAAAGCCGGGCTGGAGGGCGCGGTCCAGAGCTGCTTCCCCGCTAGGCCCCTCCCCTCCATTGTTAGCCCCCCTCACAGATGTCTGGATTGAGGCGCGCCGGCCACATTCCCCTCAACCCCGCCTCAACCCAGGAGACAGGTGTCGTTTCCCTAGGTCCAGAGACGCTGTTCCTTGCCCAAGGTCACACAGCAAGTGGAGACGGAGCCTCTCCGCCCTCTGGCTCTCGGTCCCTGCAGGTGCCCACCCAGCTCGAAGCTCAGGCTGGGTGGGTGGGGCCTGCTGCCCTTTGTCAGCACCAAGGCCAGGGGCCCAGCGGGGATGGTGTGGAGCAGGTTCCCCAAGGAGAAAGTGGGAGGAGACAGGTCCTGGAGGGGAAGGGACCCGGAAAGCCTTCCTCCGGAGGCTGTTGCCATGGAAACCAGGCAAGAACAAAAAGCTAATTACAACAGGGCTGGGGCAGCCACGCGACTGACATGTAAATTGCAACTTGGGCTCTAGGGTGGTGGCGCCTCAGATGGGGGGAGGGCATGGTGGGGAGACACCATAATCACTGAGGAGACAGCTGTGCCTGCCCGAGGAATGGAGTTGGGGGAGGGGAGGCCTGGGGGACCAAGGCCTCAAATTAAATCAGGCCTCTGGGGACCGTCACTGACAGATGCCCTGGCCGGGCAGGAGGGGCCAAAGGCTCATTATTGTGGCCACAGGGGCCAGGCCTGCCCTGAGCATCTGCTCCTCTGAGGGTCAGGGGTCACTGACGGGAAGGAGAGCCACCCGAGTCCCATCGTAAGCCTGGGGAAGTGTTGGTCGGGTTGCTCTGTTTCCTTCTGCAGCTGCACGGGCACCGATCGGGCAAAGGCGGGTTCATACCCAGCGGCAGCCCCATGGGGCGAGGGGCTGGGGGTAGGGGTAGGCAGGGTAACAGGGGCGGCTACCTGAGTGTTGGGCAGTGTCCTCTGCAGAGATTTTTTTTCCTGCTTCAAGTTCAGTGACCTTTGGGTTTTCCTCATTACTTCTTATTCATTTGAAGTTAATTTCCTTAACTCTTGTTTATTTTTAAAAGTAGTATCTGATGCTTTTTACCAGTTCAAAAGAGAAGTGGATTTGGGAGGAGGGGAAGCAGTGAGCAAAGGAGGCAGTCAGGTGGCTTCCTTCTGGCCGCCCTGCCCTGGAGCACCTCCACAACCAAGCTGGAAGAGCTCAAAGCCGGGAGGGAGCATTTGCCTGCACAGGCGCTCAACAGCGGCCTGTGAACAGGGTCTGGCCGTTTCCTGCTCCCACACAGGTGTGGGCTCTTGGTGGAGGGAGACCAAACTTTTCCCGCCGGTTGCCAGCGGCAGCTGACTGGTGGGGGCGGGGGAGGGGGTGCCACCAGACTGTTACAAGTATGCTGTTACCCTACTTGTGGGCAGGCTGCCTGATCTGGGGAGGGTCCTGGCTGCAGGTGGGGTTGGGATGGGAGGGGTTACGGAGGGAGGGGAGGTCTGAGCGATCAGGGCTGGGAGAGAATACGACAGTATTTATGACAGTGACCACTACGCGTTGGGCACTGTGCCAGGTGCGTCCCGCACTGCGCCTCTCGAGATTGCGGTGAGACAGGGTGCTGCCATCCCCCCAGGGCACGGGTGTGAATCCAGGCCTGTGTAGGCACATCAGGATGGGCGGGGAACCCACAGCCCCCACGACGGGGCGAGGAGTCCGGGTCACCCACCCCCCTTCCCCTAGCGGGTAGGGCGGTCCCGGAGCCTTTGTCTGCCCCCCCTCCTTGGCCGCTGGGCGGGGCCTCGGAGAGATGGCCCTGGCCCTGACAGCCAATGGGAGGAGGAAGTTTCTGGTTTCCGACCCCACCCCCACACGCCCCCTGCTGCTGTGCGCTGGGTGGGGAAGGGCGTGGAGTCCTAGAGGGGCTTAAGCCCCAGAGTTTGGCCAGCCCTCCCACTCAGCTTGCTTTGGGCTCCTCTGTGTGTGCCCCTCTGCCTCCCCGCCCAGGGTGTGGGCACGGCGACCGTCAGCACCACGGACAGCACCGCGGGCGCTACAATTGCGTGTGTGAAATGGGAGCTTGGCCTGGACCCTGGGGTCCAGGCGCCACTTCTCATCTGTGGTGATGATCATAATCATTATTTAATTTATAATATAGTATTTTGTTGTTTATTAATGTTATATAATACATGTAATATATTCTGCTAAGCTTTTGTTAATAATACTTTACATTGCAGTTTATATTCGTTTTAACTACTAAAGCTATTATTAACATATGTTCCTTCTAAGAAGGTGAAGCATTGCAGATAAAGCTAAAGTGCCTGTTTAAGCACCTCCCCCTGGTGGTCCCCCTCTTCCGGGTGGAGCAATTTTTTCTCCCTTATTCTAGTCCATTTTCTGGGCATGTGCACCTATGCATAAGAATTACAGCATCTGTTGTGAGGTGTCCGTTTTTACCCTGAATACCCTTGCCATGTGCCTTTCCCCCCAAGGATGTGCCTCGGAGATCTGCTCATACCAGTGATGATCTTTTATTGTGCCACAATATTCCAAAATATATTGATTTTTTAAAGTACTTTTTATTTTATTTATCAGTGAATGTGCATTAGTCACTCAGTCATGTCTGGCTATTTGTGACCCAATGGACTGTAGCTCAATAGTCTACTCTGTCCAAGGAATTCTCCAGGCAAGAATACTGTAGTGGGTTGCCATTCCCTTCTCCAGGGGATCTTCCCAGCCCAGGGATTGAACCTTGGTCTCCTGCATTGCAGGCAGATTCTTTACCATCTGAGCCACCAGTGAAGCTCTTATCAATGAACAAGGCTTGACAAATTTAAATAGCAACCTAAAGACTTTTAACTTGGTGAGACCAACATTTGCTGAATTCTTTTATTTGCCTTGAATTGACCACTTGAAGTGAGTACTGTCATCATGTCTACTTTACAGATGAGAAAATGGAGGTCCTGAGAGGTGGCACTCACTCTGGTCTGTTGCCTTCTGGAAGCCTATGCATTCCATACATGGGTTCCAGAGAACTCTCCATAGATGTATTGATGGCTGGGCGACTGAGTCACTCTCTGCTGCCCCCTCACCTGCCATCTCAAGCTCATTCCTTCTCAACAGGGGTTGTGAATGTCCCAGGGCTGTGGGGCCAAGGTCCTGGAGCCAAGCAGTGATTGAAAGCTCTGATCAGGCTCCAAAGGCCTCAGTGACACCTCTGATTACAGCATTAACACATACCTAATGCAGGGAGAAAGAAGAAAACTTATCAGTGACACAAATCACAAAGACCAGCTGAGAACTGACCTTTGCCAACAGTCTCTCTGGGTGAACTGCCAAGATTCCTTTGTGCATTTGATAATAATGACTCTTCATAATTTTCAGGTTTTAAATTTTTAAAGTCTTTTAATTTTTTACATATTTTTTTATTTGGCTGTTCTGGGTCTTGGTTGAGACATGTAGGATCTGAGTTCCCTGATAGGGATCAAACCCTGGGCTCCTGCATTGGGAGTGCAGAGTGTTAGCCACTGGACCACCAGGGAGGTCCCTAAAATTTAAAAAAAAAAAAAAAAAAAAGTTTAAAAAATTTTAACTAATCTTTTTCTTTTCTTTTGAGAAGTTGACATGTGCATGTGATAAAAATTAGAAACCACCAAAGGGTGTGCAGGGCAAAAGCCTCTCTTCCCAACCAGGACCAGACTTTCCTGTGGCTTAGCGGATAAAGAATCTGCCTGCAATGCTGAGACCTGGGTTAGATCCCTGGGTTGGGAAGATCCCCTGGTTCTAGAAGGAAATGGAAACCCCCTCTGGTATTCTTGCTTAGAGAATCCCATAGATGGAGGAGCCTAGCAGGCTACAGTCCTTGGGGTCACAGAGAGTCAGATATGACTGAGTGACTAAGCAACAACAAACTCCATACAGCACTCCCCATCCACAGAATAACTGGATTTATTCTCACAGCAATCTGACTTCATCCTCAGGCCTTTGGTCCTTCAGGCCCAAGGCCCTGAGACACAGAATCTTCAGGGCTTGGCCAAGGTCACACTAGGAAGGGGTGGTCCAGCTTGCAAGTGAGACCCTGTCCTGCCTTAGACCTGAGAGAAGCTCTGTGGGTTCTGCCCAGGGCAAACACCGCAGTGCGGTGAGTGAGCCCTTGAAACTGGGGCTGCGCCATCTCAGCTCAGACAGGCTGGGTGAGCCCAGGAGAGTCACTCCCCATGCAGGGTCCCTGTGGGCTGAGGCTGCTGCTGTGGGCTGCTTCCAGACCCTGGCACTGGATGGCCTATGCTCGACACTGAGGGGTTTGCATATCCTAGACCTGGTCTCTATCACTTACCCTCCTAGGCCTCAGCTTTCTCATCTGAAAAGAGGGGGGAAAAAAACACCCCAGGTGGGTGTTTGTTACTAACCCTCTCATGGAGAAGTGGACTTTCAAGGCCCCTGTCAGCAAGTGCAGAGCTGGGTCTGGGGCCCAGGTCTGTGTCAGTTGGGCACTGATTTACCCTGAGGGCTCTGGTCTCCATGGACATGCATATTTTTTATTATGACAGTTCTCTTGATGACAGAACTTGGGGCTCTTTTTCAAAGTCACCCAAAGGGACTAGTGCAGACTTTGGGTCCACACCCCTCATTTTGTACCAGGGCCTTGAGGCAACCGGAGGGCGGGTCTTGGTGGGGGTCATGACCACCAACTGGCCCTTCCTTTCCCTGCAGTTCTGGGAGGTCATCAGCGATGAACACGGGATAGACCCCAGTGGCAATTATGTGGGCGACTCAGACCTGCAGCTGGAGCGCATCAGTGTCTACTATAACGAGGCCTCTTGTGAGTCCCCCTCCTTGACCGAGTAGGGGTGGGGTGGGGGCCTTGACTGCTGGGTCCCAGCATCCCTGCCTTCCTTCCCTTGGCTGGCAGGTGTAACCAGAGACTCACAGAATAAAACAAGGAATCCTAGTCACCCTAGTGAGATGTAAGTGTGTTTAATGGCCATGAGACACACGTAGGGGAATGACCAAGGCTGGGCAGGGTCCCAAAGACGCTTCAGGAGGCCAATGGAGGGTCCAGAGCAGGTGTTATCTGGGGAGGTCAGGCAGGGGCCATTCCGAAGCTGATGTGAAATGGTGCTCTCAGGGACACCTGCCCACGTCCAGGTGTCAACCACGACTCCCTTGTCACATGTGGTCCCTGCCTCTCTGATCCCAGAGTCTAAGCTCTTAGGTGAGAGCATGAGGCTGGCAGGCCAGGCAGGATTTAGGAGGCAGAAGGGGTGCCTAGCTTCTGTGATCCATGTAACCCACCCCTCTCCTCTTAGCACACAAATATGTGCCTCGGGCCATCCTGGTGGACCTGGAGCCTGGAACCATGGACAGCGTCCGGTCTGGGGCCTTTGGGCACCTCTTCAGGCCTGACAACTTCATCTTTGGTAAGTTTCCCCTGTCCCCACCTTCTTATGGTGGACCCCACCACCAGCAAACCACCAGCAAATCAACAGAAACGAGGGCAGAGTCACCTCTGCCCACAACGCTGCGGAGCATCCCTGAGCTCTCTGATTTGCAGCAAAAGAGTCCCAGAGAAAGGGTTCTGTGCAGGAAACAGACACTTGTGATTTCAAGCAGCGCAGTGTGTGCAACAGAGCTTTCAGGATGTTAGAGAGCTGGAAGGGATCTCCAGAGCACACCAGCTCATGAGCACACTGCATCGCTGTAGTCAGGGGTCACCAATTCTCATGCCCATGATGGTGACAGGAGGAGGGCCTCACCCCACTTTCACCTCCTAGAGCTTAGCACCTGATGCATGGGCATGACCCTCATCCCTACCCTGGGCTGTGAGGCACTCAGGGTTTAGTTTACCCTGCCAGCACAGCAGGCTAGAGGGTGGGTGGACCGGAGGGCTGGGTGGACCAACTCCTCCAGGAGCTCCTCCAGAGGCAGAGCAGAGCAGAAGCTCCAGAAGCTGTGTCTGTGTCCAGATCCCACAGCACTAGGTGCTGGGAGCGACATCCCCAGCATACAATGTGGCTGGCATGAAGAGCCATGGAAATGAGAGTTGCATGCCCCCACTTCATGGAGGGCAAACAGGCCCCAAGCTGCCTCCTCTGCTGCTCTCTGGGATGGGCTGTTCAGGCCGGTGCTGGAGCTGTGACCCTGTCTGTATTCCCCCTGCCCTCCCCACCACAGGTCAGAGTGGGGCTGGCAACAACTGGGCCAAGGGCCATTACACAGAGGGCGCCGAGCTGGTGGACTCTGTCCTGGACGTGGTGCGGAAGGAGTGTGAGAACTGCGACTGCCTGCAGGGCTTCCAGTTGACCCACTCCCTGGGTGGTGGCACAGGCTCGGGCATGGGCACACTGCTTATCAGCAAGGTCCGCGAAGAGTACCCTGACCGCATCATGAACACCTTCAGCGTGGTGCCCTCTCCTAAGGTGTCGGACACGGTGGTGGAGCCCTACAATGCCACGCTGTCCATCCACCAGCTGGTGGAGAACACGGACGAGACCTACTGCATCGATAACGAGGCGCTGTATGACATCTGCTTCCGCACCCTCAAGCTGGCCACGCCCACCTACGGGGACCTCAACCACCTGGTGTCGGCCACCATGAGCGGGGTCACCACCTCCCTGCGCTTCCCGGGCCAGCTCAACGCCGACCTGCGCAAGCTGGCCGTGAACATGGTGCCCTTCCCGCGCCTGCACTTCTTCATGCCCGGCTTCGCCCCACTCACTGCCCGCGGCAGCCAGCAGTACCGGGCGCTGACCGTCCCCGAGCTCACCCAGCAGATGTTTGATGCCAAGAACATGATGGCGGCCTGTGACCCGCGCCATGGCCGCTACCTGACCGTGGCCACCGTCTTCCGAGGCCGCATGTCCATGAAAGAGGTGGACGAGCAGATGCTGGCCATCCAGAGCAAGAACAGCAGCTACTTCGTGGAATGGATCCCCAACAACGTGAAGGTGGCCGTGTGCGACATCCCGCCTCGTGGGCTGAAGATGTCCTCCACCTTCATTGGCAACAGCACGGCCATCCAGGAGCTGTTTAAGCGCATCTCGGAGCAGTTCACAGCCATGTTCCGGCGCAAGGCCTTCCTGCATTGGTACACGGGCGAGGGCATGGACGAGATGGAGTTCACCGAGGCTGAGAGCAACATGAACGACCTGGTGTCCGAATACCAGCAGTACCAGGATGCCACAGCCGAGGAGGAGGGCGAGATGTATGAAGACGATGAGGAGGAATCCGAGGCCCAGGGCCCCAAGTGAAGCAGCTGAAGAGGTGGGACGCGGCTGCAGCCAGGACCAAGTGGTCTGTCCCCCGAGCCATGTAGCCACTGACACACCCCCGATCTCACCCCCACGAGGTTCAGTCATGTCACCCTGGGGCTCCCGAGTGTTTGTCCTCCAGTATTTACAGCACCCCTGCCCTGCGTGTGTTCTCTCAGCTATCTTCCGCCTTAGGTCAGATCCATTTCCTGTCTCTGCTTTATTGTTAGCTCCAGGCCTAATGTTTCATGTTTTTTTTTTTTTTTTTTTTTTTTACTGGTTTCTGTTTATATTTGGAGGGGGATATTTAATAAATTTATTGCTGTCAGATACTCATGCCTAGTGCTGGAGTTTTCCTCTTTTTCTAGAAAAATGGGGCCAGGAGAGGTAAGGAGGGCAGACGGGGAGGCCTGGTGGAGGCAGGACAAGTGGCAAGTGGGAGGGGTTGAGACGGGCCTGTGCTTGGAAACTGCGGGTGTCTCAAGGTGCCGCCTGTGGCAGGGGAGCTGCTGCTGGTGGTGTTGGGGGAGGTGGCCATGCCTGGAGGAACCTCATCCTTGAACCCCAGACGGGCTCTCAGGAGGCTCAGAACAAGCCCTCCTGGGTGACTCATGCTGGAGAGCTTTCCTCTGGCTTCTCTGTGTGCCAGACGTTAGAGGCAGGTGGCTGAGATCCAAACGAGTATGAGGAAGTGAGGAGCTTGAGGATTCCTCCAGAAAATGTGGCATGTTGGATGGTGGGAGCTTGAACCCTGGGGAAGGGCTGGTTGGGTCAGCAAGTTGTGGCCACCGCACCTGAGTGCAGGTGCGCTGGGAGTGAAGTTCCGGCCCCACGTGCCTTCTGGCAGTCATTTCCCACAGCTGCAGGGCACCCAGGGTCCCACAGACAGGGGCAAATGTGGCTGCCCCCTCTTCCTACAGAGAGAGAAGTGGAACCCAGAGTTGCTGTCTGCCTGGGGCCCAGGTGAGCGTGCACAGAGCTGGACAAGCCTCAACCCTCGTGACCTGGGCCTCCTCATACCCCGCCCCTGGAAGCCAGGACACCCCTGCACGCCCCACTCCTGAGCAAAGAGGCTGAAGGAGCTGATCTGGACCAGGGAACAGAAGACCCGAGAGGGCCCGCATCCCGGGCTTGGGCAGGAGCGGATGCTCTGGGCACCTGCTCCGTGCTGGGTGGCTCGAAGCCCACAGCACTGCTGGCCCTGGAGGCAGCCAGCTTTCTGTGTGTGAGCCTGTGTAGGGCCCTCCAACCCCACCTTCACAAGGCTGCAGCCTGCATGCCGTTGGGGGGAAGGTTGTCCACAGCCCAGGTTCTCCAGGCTCTCCGTGATCCCCACAGGGTTGAGTCACGCACCGAGTGTTGATAAGGGTGCCTTGGGCTCCTGATATCCTGGTGCTCATGCTCGGCTCTGGGTCCACGGTCTTGTGCGGTCTCTCCTGAGAGTTGTTTAACCTTCACACTGAGGCCACCAGGTTCCCCGGCAAGAAGTGGGACTCAGAGGAGCATTTGCCAGTTGGCAGGTAGTATAGCGGTGGGCCGGGCCAGGCCATGTGTCTCTCTACTTTGCTTAGACAGCCGCAATCACACGTCCCTCCTGAGCACCTGCACGGTAAGAACTTTGCCCTGGCTCAGATCACGGAGATGAAGCTGGCCCACTGGGGCCACCCTGCCTTCTCCCCTGGACCACAACTACTCCAGCCCTTGTGGGGGAGAGTCCTCCCTTCGTCCTTCCTCCAGTCCCCCTCTCCTCCCCCTGCCGAGTCCCTCAGCCCCACCCCTTGAGGCTCCAGCCCCCTTTCTGATGAGAGGCCATTTAGTTCTCTCCTGTGTTCCTGTCATAGCCTCACTCATCCTCACAGCACAGGTGTGGTGGAGCAGACACGGCCCTGAGTGAGGTGAATGGCTGTGCTCCACATCACTGCATTTCAGAGTGGTTCGCTTTGCACCTGCAATCAGGAACACACATGGAAAGTGGCTGGGACAGCATGTGGCCCATAACAGGAGCCCTAAGTTTTAGCACTTATTTACCTGTGACTATTGCTGAGGGGTGTGTGTTTGCAGGCACACGGACAAGAGGGGGGCAGCCCACTCAGGGGGTACTCTGTCTCACTTGAGCTTCCCAGAGGGCTCTGACCAGCCCAGTGCCATGCAGTGTTGACGGTGGGCACTCTTGGGCAGCCTATGGGGCCACCTACCTCCTTGGCTATTTGCCCTCAGACCAGTTTGTCCCTTTCAGCCTGGTAATGGGCCAGGGGTGTCCAGACCTGGGCACATTTCTGTCCTGGCCCGGCACCCTCAGCCTGGCATGCAGAGCTGCTCAGGGGCCAGCAGATGGCCTCACACCCAGGGGCAGGGTGGCCAAAGCAAATCCAGGATGCCCAGTCACATTTCAGATGAAGAACAAATAGCATTCCTTCTGGGGACATGTTTGTACCAAGAGGTTACTCCTCAGTTACAAGACTGGGGTAATCCTAGGCTGGGGGCTGGGGCAGGCCCACACGACCTGTTCTGGGGGCCTAGCCACCTTGAACTCATCATCCACTATGTTACACATCCCCACAGACTTGTGAGGCGGATATTTCCAAGGAAGGGGCTGAAGCCTAGAGATAGACAAAACTGCCCAAGACCCCAGCTGCCGGGGACAGGAACACAGGAGGATACTGGAGTTGTCACTGCTCCCATCACTGTGGAGACCACAGCAGATGTGAAGGGGGACAGTGAGTGTGGGATGCAGATGACCCTCACCTCTGCCACACCACCTGGCAGGGCACATCCCCTCTCTAGGGCAGTTTCTCCAGTGGAAAAGGACATGTCCTGCTCATATTTTGGGAGTTGGAATTCCAGATGGACTCACTGGAAAGAAAACATCTTGCTTAGATAATAATAAATGAGCAGGTGCCCATATGAGTGATAAAACCCAGCATGCCAACTGGATGTGGAGTTCTCTGCCAGCACAAGTGTGGGTGGGGATGGGGGTGGTGGTCCTCTCAAAGAGGATGGACCAGAGTTACAGGGGGTCTGAGACTGGATAGAGTCAGGCAGAGCTGAAGGGAACTGAGTCACCGTAGGTGGGGTATGAAGGCACCCTCCTCAGACCAGGACCCTGACATAGATGGGGTCTGCTCCCTGGGGCGCTGCTGAGCCCAGGTACAATGGGGACATGGGTGTGCGTGCTTCTGTGCATTTCCCTGTCTCCTTCTCCAAGGGCCTTTGGGGGAGGGCTGTATTCTCCTCCAGCAGGAGCCACTTATAAGGTAGCTTAGTGTCTCTCTGAGATTCTCACTTTCCAGCATGTTTACAAGGTCCGGAAGCCCCTCTCACCTCCAGATCCGCTCTCATTTTGCCTTTCACTGAACTCTGGCCTCAGGAACCTGCTTTCTGTTCTGCAGTTGCCCAGCCTTTTCTGGGGTGCTGCCACTCCTGAACATTCCCCCAGCTGTCCCCCACCTCCCTCATTCTTACTGTTGGGAGCAACTGGGGAGTGAGATGTACTCCTCCCAGAACTTGTCAGCTACCTCGTCATCCTGTTTATTTTCTTGCTGTGCTTCATGTCTCTTACTGATATGTATCTTTGTTTACTGTCTGGCTCCTTGCATTCTGGAGCTGCGCCAGCCTTCTCTCCCTGCTGAGTCAGAGTTGGGCTGGGCCCCTATGGGTGGTGGAGGGGCACAAGTGAAGTGAGGCCAGCCCTTCTTTGGTCCCTGAAACTAAGCACCCATGTGCCTAGAAACTGTTCTAGGCCCCAAAGCAGTGAAGAAAGCAAACAAAACCCTTGCCTGCAGCCTTTAGTTTCTGGTGCAAGTGGAGGCTGGGGGTGCCCATGGGGAAAGACAAAAATCAAGTGAAAAAGTACAAGATGTAGGACATTGGACAGTGACAAGAATTATGGAGAGAACCATAGCAGGGGCCTCTGGAGAGCAGTAGGCTTCTCCAACACCTCTCCCATCTGCACTGAACAGCCCCTTGTCTCACGGTGGCTCAGTTTCCTCCTCTGTGAAATGGGTAGCATCACAGTAACCTCTCCCTCACCAGTGATGAACATGGTGGAGGCAAGCACAGGGGCTGCTCCCGCTCAGTGATCACCTATTCCATTTTCCCTACAATTGCTAGGGTTTAAAAGAAAATCAAACACCGTTTTTTTCTTCTCTCTCTCTATATATATGTTTTATTTGGCTGCACTGAACGTTAATTATGATGTGTAAACCCTTACTTGCAGCATGTGGGATCCAGTTCCCCAACCGGGGATCAAACCTGGGCCCCCTGCATTGGGAATGTGGAGTCAGCCAGCGGACCACCAGGGAGGTCCCATCAATTTGTAAAAGAGTGTTTGGTTTTGATTTAAATCAGAACTTTTGTGATTATGGAAAATCTAGTCAGTGCTGCCTCACCCCACCCCCACCCCAACCTTACCATTGTGGGCAAAAAATCAATCAGGTGATCTAAGAAAGAAATAGAAATTTTTATTCAATCCAAATTTGAGGATTATAAGCCAAGAACAGCATCTCAGAAAGCTTCAAGGACTGTTTTGCCATTAGAAGTTAAGTCACAGCTATACAAGTTTCTTGAGACAAAGCACAGGAGTGTAATCCACAGTTTACACAATTCAAATTTAAGCTCATCATGGCCCCTCACAAGATCAAGAAGCTGTTCAGTTGCTAAGTTGTGTCCAACTCTTTGCGACCCCATGGACTGCAGCATTCCAGGCTTCCCTGTCCTTCACCATCTTCCAGAGTTTGCTCAAACTCATGTCCATCGAGTTGGTGATGCCATCCAACTATCTTGTCCTCTGTTGTCCCCTTCTCCTCCCACCCTCAATCTTTTCCAGCATCAAGGTCTTTTCTGATGAGTCAGCTCTTCCCATCAGGTGGCCAAAGTATTGGAGCTTCAGCTTCCAAGGAGCATCAGCCCTTCCATTGAATATTCAGGGTTGATTTCCTTTAGGATTGACTGGTTTGATCTCCTTGCAGTCCAAGGGAGTCTTAAGACTTTCTCCAGCACCACAATTCAAAAGTACCAATTCTTTGGTGCTCAGCTTTCATTATGGTCCAACTCTCACATCCGTACATGACTACTGGAAAAACCACAGCTTTGACTGTATGGACCTTTGTTGGCAAAGAAGTTCAGGAAGTGACTTTATCTTTTAAGCAGCTGTACTGGATTCCAGGAGGCGTTTCTGCCAATGGGGGTGGTTTAGCAGATGCATAAATGCAGATCAGATGCACAACGAGGAGAGAGGCGGGTAAAGGGCAGAGAAATTTTTCGTGTTTAAATTTTCCTTGTCTTCCATGAAGCGTGAATTTTATTTCACACCATCTTCAACAATTGGGATGAAGGGTCACCCGTTTCTCGGATTGGGAGGTGGAGGCCTGGGTCCGGGGGATGGAACGCGAAAACTCCGCCGATGTCGTGAGCCTCCCGACCGCAGGAGGCAGCAGCGAGCGAGGCGGATATAGTGTATCCAGGGCGGCGGTGGATACGCTGTAACGAGCCGGGCGGAGCGGTTACAATGTAACCGGGGCGGCGGTGGTCGGGTGAGCGGCGGGAGGGGCGCGGGCGGGGTTCTGGGTGGCGGGGACCCGGACGCTCAGGCCGCCGCGCCCCGGAGCTCGGGAAGCCTCTCTCCCGACGCGGACACCGGGGCGTAGGGGGCGAAGAACCCGGTCGAGGCCCAGGCCCGGGCGCAAAGCAGCATTCAGACGCCCAGGCGCTCACCTGGGGGCCACAGGGGCTTGGGGACCTCAGCTGCCCCCATCCCGCTTTGTCTGTCAGGGTTTAGCTGGGAAGGCCGCCCCCGGGCACACTGTCACCCCTTCCAGCTGTCACCGCGCGCGTCTGTGGGATGCTAGAGGCTGGGGGAGACCCCACGGCTTAGCCACCCTGCGCTGGGGCCAGACCACTCTGAGCCTGTTTCCTCATCTTTGAAACAGAGGGGCATGGTGGAGACACCTGGCCTTGTGCGGAGCCACTTAGCGAGGGTCCCGAGTGTATGTTGCTATTGTTGTTGTGGGTGAAGATGGGGGAGGCCCTTTTGGGGTGGCGTCACCCAGAGGTGGGGGTGGCCGCTCCCATGCTTCAGTGGCAAGCAGTCCTTAAAGGGACAGCAGCGACCCTACTCCCGGTGGGGTCCCGGAGGCCTCCTAATGGGCGTGAGCAGCTAGGGTGCACCTTCACCCTCTCCCCTCTGGGGTGAAGTTTAGGGGCCTCTGGTGGTAGCCGGGTGATGACAGGACCTCTGGTGGCTGTGTCACAAGCAGAACAGGTGAGGCTGGTTCAGGCACATCTGAGCTTCAGCCCTGTGTTCCTCGGGGCCTGAGAGATGCTGGGCTTTGTTCTCAGTGTCATCTAATTGCAAAGTTTTGGGCTCCTCACCCTGACCCCCGTGAGAGGAAGTCTTTGGAGAAGGGGAGACAGTGGACTAGTGAGTTTCCTGCATACTGCTTGCTCAGTGTCCACCTTCCGGCCTGCACCTCTCTGAGGTCAGGCCTGAATTTGAGGTGCAGAGCTCTCTGTGGGGTGGACCTAGTGGGGTGGTGAGGGCTGCTATCGCTCTCCTTTAAGCCAGTTGCGCACTTTATCTGCTGGGCCCCTGCGTTAGGACCCCTTCTGGCTGCTCCCCGCACCCCCTTCTCCCTGGGAAATGTGATTCTCTTAACTTTGGCAGGAGAGGAACTGAGGCTGAGAGGGGTCAGGTTACCCCAGTCACTCACTCATCCGTGGCCTCTCTGCCTGGCCTACCCATTAGGAACTTAATGAGAGATGCGATTTCCAGGAGGGCTTGTATCCCAGAGAAGGGCAGCTGAGCAGTGTTCCTGCCTTTGAGTTCCTCAGGCCATATTTTATTTTCTTTTTGACTAAGGCCTAAGAACGTGTGCGTTTTATGTATTTTTAAAAATTGAAATGTAGTTGATTTACAATGTTGTGTTAGTGTCCGGTGTACAGCGAAGTGCTTCTGTTACAGACATAGATATCTTTTTCATATTCTTGTCCATTATGGTTTATTACAGGATGTGGAATATATTTCCCTGTGCTATACAGTAGGATCTTCTTGTTTATATATACTTTATATAATGGTTTGCATCTGTTAACCCCATAACCCCAATCCAAACCCCACCCCAACCACTTGGCAACCACAAGTCTGTTCCCTACATCTGTGTGTCTGTTTCTATTTTGCAGATAAGTTCATTTGTGTCATATTTTAGATTCCACATTTAAGTGATATCATATGGTATCTGTCTTTTGGACTTAGTGTGGTAATCTCTAGTTGCATCCATGTTGCTGCAAATGGCGTTATTTCATTCTTTTTTTATGGCTAATATTCTGTTGTGTCTATCTGTACCACACCTTTATCCACTCATTTGTTGACAGACATTTAAGTTCTTTCCATGTGTTGGCTATTGTGAATAGTGCTGCGATGGATGCTGGGTGTGTGTCTTTTTGAATTACAGTTTTCTCCAGATGTATGCCCAGGAGTGGCATTGCATGATCATATTGCAAGTCTGTTTCTAGTTTTTTCAGGAATATCATCCTGTTCTCTACAATACCTCTGGCTGTATTGTAAAATGCTGGGAGGTTTTTGAGGAGAGACCCATGGGGGTGGCTCCTGACCCTCCAGTCTTTTGGGGCTGGACTGATTGGCATGTGATGTCACTGCCATGCGCCTGTGCTTACTCTCTACCCTTCCCCTGCCCCCACCCCAGGAGGCAGGCATTCTCCTTATTTATAGGCAAGAAAATGCTCATGACCAGGAGAGGCAGCGTTGTATCAGGCCTGTCTGATTCTTAGTAGTTACGATGATGACCGATGATGACCGTAATGTGCACCTGATATTTGTTTCTAGCCAAGGGACTCAGACCTTTGTATTGACTCATTTAGACTGTAACTCTATACAGCAGATACTATTATTATCCCCGCTTGAAACATGACAGCTCAAAAGCACAGAAAGGTTTAGGCATTTGCCCAAGGTTACACAGCTGGAGCTGATAGTGTGGATTTGAGTAGGGCCAATTTGCCTGATGATCACAGTCTGTTGGGGGTGATCAGTATGGATCTGTTTTGGCTGCAAGAGACAGAAATCCTCCTCCTGATAACAGTAGTTTAAACAGAAGTTTATTTGTGTCTCAGTTGAATGAAGCCTGGGGGTGAGCAGCCCAGGGATTCCTCACCGCTTGGGAAGAAGGGGCTGGTGAGTATGAGGACAGCTGGATCTCCCCTGCATTCTGGAGGCTTTCTTGGGTGCTGTGGTTCCTGTCATCTGGGGAGGTGCTGGGCATCAGAGCCGAACACAGTGTGTGAGCTTCCCAGAGACCTCAGGTTATAAGGGAGATGGGGGTTTGAGCTCATGGCACCATGTCCTGCCCTGCTGTGACCAACAGGTAGCTGGTCAGCAGGTGACAGTTCTACCAGTCCAGAACTTCCAATCCACATCCCTCCAGAGGCCAGAGAGGCAGACAGGTCCCGCAGAGGTGTGGGGGTCCCCGCCCAGGTGCAGGGCAGCACTAGGGGGTGGAGGGTGGTCTCGGGCCATCGCCGCTGGCTCAGTTTCCCTTTCAGTGTGTGTGTGGGCACACAGGAGTCATAGGATTGCCTTTTATAATTACAGATTATTTCAGACTGCAACCAGGTGTCAGCAGAACATAGCCAACATTCATGTCCTTCCTACAAAGTTTTAAAAACATCTTTCAACCTCCTGTGAACTCATTTTTTCATTGAAGCGGAGAGAAGCTAAGGAATGTGGGTCAGCTAGTTAAGTGTGGGCCTCTGTCTCAGGAGCCACCAGCCCTGTGTGCCTGTGGTTTGCTGAGCTCCCAGCTGTGAGCTCAGCACTTGCTGCCTGTGTCCTTGAGTTCCAAGGTGTGGGGCCAGCCGTGGGCTCAGGCTGCCTGGTGGTCATACAATATTCGGGAGGCCTCTCCACAGGGCAGTGTTAAGGTGGGTCCTGCCCTGGGCCACACTGCAGGTGGCAGGGCAGGCCTGAGCCCTGGCATCAGCACAGAGCCTTCTGTTGGCAGGGCTTTCTGGATGCTCTGACAGGAAAGGAGCACCCTGGGTCCTGTGTGAGAGGGAGGCACTGCGGGTTGGTTGGCCAGGCAATGTGGGTGGGACCAAAGGGGTCCCGTGCTGGAGGTCTGGCAGGGCACCCCCCAGCCCTGCCTGCCCCATTGGCAACTTGGGCATCACTCTTCTCACTGAGGGGCCAGCTGTGGGGGCTGGGTGAGCTGGCTGGGGGAGGGGTTGAAGGGGGTGGCCGTGGTGTGGGGATATTTGGCCTGGACCCTCCAGGGGAAGTGAGAGGGGCCAGGTCTCCCCTCTGATACCTCAGGCACTTGAAAAGGGAAGGGGATGCCAGTGAGCCTGGGTGCTGGACGCCCACCTCTACTCTGCCCTGCTGTCCATAGGTGGGGTGCCATGGAATATGACGAGAAGCTTGCGCGGTTCCGGCAGGCCCATCTCAACCCCTTCAACAAGCAGCAGCATGAGCAGGGGGCTGGCGAGGAGACCTCGGACATTACTTCTCAAGGTGGATACTGGGGCTGGGGTTGTGTAGGTGGTCTGCCCTGCTCACGCCAGCCCCTATCCTCTTAAGTGGTTCCTCCCTTGGGGCATGCAGGCGGCTTCTTCACAGTTCAGACTGCTTCCCCCTGGTCCATCCTCAGGAGAATGAACACGCCCCTGGGTGGGAATGTGTCACTGTCTTGTCTGCCATGTCCCAGGGGCCTGCACACAGCAGGCGCTCCCTTGGGGAACACTTGGGGTGTGAACTCAGAGCTGAGACCTGCAGGGTGAGAGGTCAGCAGGATGTGAGCCCTGTGACTGCAGACCGAGCCCACAGGGTGCCTGAGTCCACACAGGGGCTCTCATGTTCCGGTGTGGAGCCCTCCAGAGGTCCTTCTCCAGTCCACAGATGCACACACAAGGTGTGAGCCTTAGAAACTGGCATGTTTCTGTAACCCTGGTTTTGCACGGCTCTCTCCTGTCAGCACAAAGACACAGGGTCCTCTACAGATGCGCACAGGGCTCACGCCAGGGCAGAGCCCTGCTTCCCTGGGCACCTCTGTGGGCTCCCTGCTCCCCGAGGGCCCTGCAGCCTCCTCCTGGGGAGTGGCGGGCCGACTCCTCTCTCTGCCGCCCTCCCCACCTGCCCCGCTGCAGCGCGCCTGCCCGAGCTGCCTCCCGGGGAGCCAGAGTTCCGCTGCCCAGAGCGTGTGATGGATCTTGGCCTGTCCGAGGACCACTTCGCTCGCCCCGTGGTAAGGTTCAGGGTCTGTGGGTGGATGTGGTGACCTGCCCCTCCCCAGAGTGTGAGGAGTTGGCCACGTCCATCTCAGCCGGGGCTCCTGGGCCTGGAGTCTGAGGCCTGCGTGACTCCCAGCTCCCACCCTATACCTGTGTGCGGCCTGTGGGAATGGGCTGGATGCAGTGCTCGGGAACCTGGGCTCTGTCCTCCTGGGCAGCCGTTCTTTCCCCTCCATGCAGGATCCTACAAAGCAGATGTGGGAGCTGATTCCATCTGGGCTCCTGGGGAATCCTGTCATCCATTACAGGGTGAAGGCGAGGGTGGCCCCTGCCCACCACCACCTGCTCATCTAGGCAGGGCTACTCCTGTCTGAGCTAGGTGGTGTTCCATGAAAACTTGTGGGGTGTTTTTTTTTTTTTTTTTTTTCAATTAAAGGGCTTTAATAACGCCTTTAAAGTTTCAAAATCTTTGCAAACTATCTCCAACTGTTGTTTGAGACAGATGTTATGGTAACATTCAAATAGGACTTTAAGATTCGCCTGAGCCCCCAGTTCTGTTGTGCTGTTCATTTTGCTGGTCACGTGGCCTTTAACTTTACATTCTGCTGGTACATACACTCCTCTCAGTTATGTGTTTGAACCCTTATTTTGCACTCCTGTGGGCAGTGACACCCCTTTCTTGGGGCCCCAGCCCCCAGCTCTGAGATCTGGTCTGTCTCCTTGCCCGAGTTTAGGGCTTTGCTGGACCTGAGCTTGGGTCAGCCTGTGAGGTGCTGGGCCTGAGGGCAGGTGGCAGCCAGGGGTGTCTCTGAGCTTGGCGATTGAAAGAGGCCACTTCCTCTCCTTCTTGACAGACAAGTGTCATTTCCCCTGCTTTCATCCAAGAGGAAGTTCTGTAGAAGCAAGCGAGATAGCACAGCCAGAAAAGCAATCGGATTTCTAAAAGAGGGAAGTTGTGTTTTGAAGAACATCGTGAGTTAGGTCTCCAGAGGCCCATGGGTGGACAGGTCCAGGTAGCGGGCAGGTGGTGTGGGCTGGGGCCTGCCTCTGCTGCTGATGGTCCTGGGCCTTGAGCAGGTCGTTGGGCCATCAGGGCTTGAGATGGGTGGGGAGATCTGTTCTGGGCCCAACGACACACAATCTGACTATCATCATCCCCAAACTGCCCCCCTCCCATGTGAGCAGGGCCTGTTCCTGGCCTCTGATGTCCAGCAGCTGCGGCAGGCCATCCAGGAGTGTAAGCAGGTCATCCTGGAGCTGCCAGAGCACTCAGAGAAACAGAAGGATGCCGTGGTGAGGCTCATTCACCTCCGGCTGAAGCTGCAGGAGCTGAAGGTGGGTGCCAGCCCACCCCCACCAGCAGCCAGAGCTGAACTGGAGGCTGGGGGAGTGATGAGCCCTCAGCCAAGCTCTGATCCTGCCTGTAGTCCTGGGTCATGTGTCCACCCACTAAAGCAGGTGGGTGAGTTAGTCCCACCTTGAGCCACGTCACCCAGAGCGTGGGCTGATTCCCTGAAGATGACAACAGAAGGGGTGGTGGATCCTGGAAGCCAATAACCACTGGGGACCATCATGTAGTCTTTGAGTCTGGTTCATGAGTCCATGGAATTTGGACAGTGGTAGGTTCATTAGAATATAGGTAAGGCGATGGTATGGGCTCAGACACCCCAAAAGACAGTGGCTTAAAGAAGTCAGTTGTGTAGATTTACTCATGTGGAAGTGTTGCGGGTGTTGGAGGTCACAGGTCCTGCTTTCCTGTTGCTCTGCTCTTCCCTGGCTGGAGAAGGCAATGGCACCCCACTCCAGTACTCTTGCCTGGAAAATCCCATGGACGGAGGAGCCTGGTAGGCTACAGTCCATGGGGTCACTAAGAGTCAGACATGACTGAGCGACTTCACTTTCACTTTTCCCGTTCATGCACTGGGGAAGGAAATGGCAATCCACTCCAGTATTCTTGCCTGGAGAATCCCAGGGATGGCTGAGCCTGGTGGACTGCCGTCTATGGGGTCGCACAGAGTTGGACACGACTGAAACGACTTAGCAGCAGCAGCAGCTCTTCCCTGGCAAGTCCAGGACAGCCCCCGCCCCGCAACTGGGTCTGCTCCCAGCCAGCAGAAGCAAAGCAGGGAGGGCATGAGCGCCTGTCAGTACTGCTCACGTGCCCTTGGCCCTAATGTGGCCCTGGAGCAGCACCTAGGTACAGAGGTAGTCTGTAATCTCAGTGGTCCAGGCCTGACTGGGCACCCTGTTCTATTGTAAAGGGAGAGGTCTGTGGTAACCTCTGCTATACGTGGTGCCTGGGAGATGCAGTCAAGGGGCTCGTGTGCCCAGAAGGAGCTGTGACTCCTCCTTGGCCTCCTCTCTAGGACCCCAATGAGGATGAGCCCAACATTCGAGTCCTTCTCGAGCACCGCTTCTACAAGGAGAAGAGCAAGAGTGTGAAACAGACGTGTGACAAGTGTAACACAGTCATCTGGGGCCTCATTCAGACCTGGTACACCTGCACAGGTGGGCGGAGACCAGACTGCCCTTCTGGGCCGGCAGTCTAGGTCCCAGGGGAGAGGGGTTCTCTATCGTGTCCTCAGTACTTGCAGAACCCTGCAGTGTGTGGTGGGTGTAGCAAGAGATGAGAGACCCAGGTGTCTGCCTTCACTGGACTCAAGTCCACTAGCCACATGTGACTCTTCAAATTTAAATCATTGAACATAGATAACTAGCTCCTCAGTTGTACTGTGTATGTTCCAAGTACACAGTAGCCATGCAAGGTTGGTGGCCACCCCGCTGGACATTGTAGACACATCACTGTATTGGAGGTGCTGAGAAATCAAATGAGTCAGCGACATGGTGTGTTAGAAATACTGAAGAAGGCTAGGGGAGGCACAAGCATGTCAGGGAGTGAGTTGCTGCTATTTTAGGGTGAAATGAAAAGGCTTCATGTGACATTTAATAAAAAAAACTTGGAGGTTAGGGGCAAACCAGGAGCATATCTGGGAGGGAACATTTCTGCAGGGGAGCTGTCTGTGCAAAGGCCTGTGATCAGTGTGTGTCCAGTGTATTTGACAAGGAGCAGAGAGCAGCATGGTGTAGAGGTGCTTCAGAGGTGGCAGGGGCTTTTCTCTAGGTGCACTGGGGCCACGTGGATGGATATACTTAGGTTTTAACTCCAGCTGCCGAGCTGAGTGTGGCATGGGGGAGGAAAAATGATGGCCTCGGACCAGGGTGCGACTCTGACATTCAGATAAGAAGGGCCAAGTGCAGCTGTAGCTGAAGGACTGGACATGAGTGTAAGAGAGGAGTCGAGATAACTTCCCAGTTTGTAGTCTCAGGAGGTTGAAAGACAGAGTCCCTGAAATCTGAGATGGGAAGCTGGGGTGGATTTGGGTAGGAAGAGCTGGGTTTCACTTAGATGGCTTGGCCTTGATCCCCTAGGGTATCCCAGTGGGCATGGCTGGTAGGCCCCTGGACTTTTGAATCTGAAACTGGGGGAAAGGTGTGCACATACCTTCAGGGCAAGGCTTGGGGTGGGGACATTTGAGGACCTGCAGTGGCATCTGGGGAGGCTCTTGGGTTGATCTGGGAAGCGGAATGGAGCCCCCTGGGGGTCCTGGAAGCTGAAGGTCAGCCTGGGCTGCAGAGTGGCCCTCCTCCTAAGAGGCATGCTGTTGGACCCCCATCCCAGGGTGTTATTATCGCTGTCACAGCAAGTGTTTGAACCTCATCTCCAAGCCCTGTGTGCGGTCCAAAGTCAGCCACCAGGCAGAGTATGAGCTGAACATCTGCCCTGAGGCAGGGCTGGACAGCCAGGATTACCGCTGTGCCGAGTGCCGAGCACCCATCTCTCTGCGTGAGTGCCCCTGGGGTGGTGGGTGGGAGTAGGGCAGGGCCCAGGGCTGAGGGGAGCTATTTTCGGCAGGGTGCCCTGCCATCAGCTGCGTGAGTAAATGGGAGGAATGCGCAGTTGAGCTCCTCTCCTTGGGAAGCCAAAAAGGACTGCTTTGGGCACCTTTTCATGCCCCACCCAAGCTGACCGAGGTTCCCCTAGAAGTCCCTGCAGGGCTAGGCTACAGTCTCCTTCCTGTGGCCACATCATCACAGAAAACCCACCCCATGGCAAGACCACACTACACTCACACGCTGTGTCAGGCCTTCTTCCTAGAAACATACTGAGGTTGGCTCAAGGGATTCCCCACCTACTGTCCCATTTTACTGATGAGAAACGGGAAGCGGGGCGACTTAGAAGAGGACGAGTCAGGGGCCGGGCTGGGTGGTGGGGAACCCTTGGTGCAGCTGGGAGAGGGGACCTCTGAGGTCGCCCCGACTTTGGAACATCTCCTCCACAGGGGGCGTGCCCAGCGAGGCCCGGCAGTGCGACTACACTGGCCAGTACTACTGCAGCCACTGCCACTGGAACGATCTGGCTGTCATCCCAGCGCGTGTGGTGCACAACTGGGACTTCGAGCCGCGCAAGGTGCAGAGAGAGAGAGCGGGGAACGAGGGGTACCATCCTGGGGATTGGGTTGCCGCGTGGCATGGCCGGGGGGCGTGGCTGCGGGGGCGCGTCGGTGCAAAGGCTGCGTGGGCGGGGCTTTCGGGTGGGGCGGGGCTTCGGGTGGGGCGGGGCTTCGGGGTGGGGCGGGGCCCGAGACAGAGCTGCGCTGGGGCAGAGCGCAGAGGTGCAGCCTTTCCACCCATCCCGCCCAGGTGTCCCGTGGCAGCATGCGCTACCTGGCGCTGATGATGTCGAGGCCAGTGCTCCGGCTCCGGGAGATCAATCCTCTGCTGTTCAACTATGTGGAGGAGCTGGTAGAGATCCGGGTAAGACAGGGGAGGGGCGGGGATGGGGCACCCCTGGTCCCTCTTCCCAGCTGTGTGAGAGGAGAGATGCCCTGCTGTCCTTTAAGTTAAAGTCTATGGAGCAACTGTCCAGTCACAATACGAAATAGGACGCGAGGCTCAGAGGCAGTTTGAAATTTTCTAGCAGCCACAGTAGAAAAATGAGGTGAAGTTCATCTCAGTGATATCTTTTATTTTGTGCACATTATCGAGATACATCGTGTGGCATTGCTGTCTTGTATTAGTCTGTGTCCCAGTGTGTACTGTCAAGAGCAGCCTCACATTGGCCCAGCCACGTCTGGTCGGTGTTCTGAGGAGCTGTGTGTAACTGGGGGTCCTCTCTGGCACTCAGCAGGAGGGCGGGGTGGGGTGTGCCTCAGGCGGGTGCGGAGAGGAAGGGGACTTGTTGGGGAGGAGCTGAGTCACAGGGCCGCTGGGCTGAGGAGGGGATCTGGGTTCAACTGGGCAGTCTGGATGCAAGCTCAGGTGCTCCCAAGGTGTGTGAGCGAGCCAGGCAGGGAACAACTGTGCACGAAGGAAGCTTAGGGTCCTGCCTGGTGGGGAAGCTGTGGCTTGACCTTGAGCTAGGCTGGAGGGCTCAGAGCTGGGACTGTCCTGGGGGGATGGAAATGCACTTACAGTCCTCTACTGACCCAGAGTGTAAAGTGACAAAGCTTCCCACAAAGCCAGCCCTGCCCCACCCCCACTGGCCCTGCAGACATGCCTGGCACAGCCCCTGCTCTGGCCAGAGATGTCCACCTACCCCTCTTGTCCACAGAAGCTGCGCCAGGATATCTTGCTCATGAAGCCATATTTCATCACCTGCAGGGAGGCCATGGCAGCGCGCCTGCTCCTGCAGGTCAGTCCACCCGCCCCTGGGGTAAAGGAGGTGTGGGGTGGGGAAGGGGTCCTCCAGGAGGGCAGGAAACATACCAGGATCGTGCGGGGAAGACGATACCATGCGTGTGCTGTGCCGTCAGCAGAGGGTCTCTGCACTGTCCCAGGGAATACCAGGTCTACCCACAAAAGCATTCTACCCACAAAAGCATTCTCTGCTTCTGTCAGCATGAGAAGCGCTGAGAGAGTGGGTGTCCCCTTGCAGCCTTCACGGGAGCCTCCATGGAGTGCACCCAGGAAGGGCTGACCACAGAACACTTCAAGACTCACCTACTTAACTTGTTTGCAAGCACTCACTGGGTGCCTGCTGCGGGCTGATGGTGTTCTGGGTCCTGGGGAGCAGCAAGCAGAGCGAGTGGGACCTGGCCCTCACCTCGGAGTGCACTCTCTGGGTTGGGCTAACGGAAAGAGTAGGAAGCAGCACATCGAGTGGTGAGATGTGTGGACAAGATAAAGCTGGGAAGAGGGCTCCAGGCAGGCGAGGGCCCTGACCTGGCGGCTCCGGGGTCACATGGCTGTGCTTGCAGCTCCAGGACCGGCAGCACTTTGTGGAGAATGATGAGATGTACTCAGTGCAGGACCTGCTGGACACGCACACGGGCCGGCTGGGCTGCTCACTGGCTGAGACCCACACGCTGTTTGCCAAGCACATCAAGCTGGACTGTGAGGTGGGCCCCCACAGGCCAGGTGGGGAGGCGGGAGGGCGGCTCGGGAAGATGTGCCCCCCCACCCAGGAGTGGGCACTGACCTCCCCGCCTCCCCTGCAGCGGTGCCAGGCCAAGGGCTTTGTGTGCGAGCTCTGCCGGGAGGGCGATGTGCTGTTCCCCTTCGACAGCCACACGTCCGTGTGTGCCGACTGCTCTGCCGTCTTCCACAGGTCTGTGTGAGTGTCCGCCTCTGCAGACGGTAGATGACAGGTGTGGGAGAGACAGGTGCTGGGAGAGTTGGGTGGGGAGAGGCTGGGGCTTGACCTTTGCCACCTGGTTTCAAATCCTTGCGCCTGGATCCTGAGGTGTGAACTTAGACCCTGATATGTGAGACTGTAGTTCCACTGGGAAGAAGCCCCCAGGGGCTGGGGAAGGTGCATAGCCCAGGCCGCTGTGTCCAGCTCCTTCCCTTCTCCCTGGGACTTAGGTTTACTGAGGCTGGAGCTTCCTAAGCTTTCTAGTTTTTGTGATTTTTTTTTCCCCAAATATCTCTAGGCCACAAGAAATACCCAACAGTTTTATTTATTAAGTACTTAGGTTCAACAATGGAAGCACTTGTGTTCTAAAGACTTGTGGATGTTTGGAAGAATGATACACAGAAGTGGGAAGAAGATATTTGAACTCTTTAAGTACACTTTCCAATAGGTGTGTGCCTGTGGAGCCCACATGGCTTGTCACACTGGGCTCAGATGGGACCCCATCACCCCATTTCTGTCCACACTGGATTTTCCTGGCACTTGGTGTTTCTCAGAGTGACCCGCAACCTCATAGGTCAGCAGAGCTGGACTGTGGTCTCAGGAAGGACTATAGCAGAAAGTGTTGTTGAAACTCTGAGCTCCCTTGAGCTGACAGTTTTTGTGGTGTCCTGTCAAATGTTGCTGTGCCCCCTTCAAAAATTTAAGCTGCCATGGGGACCGTGTGCACCTCCACAGAGCCCTGGGTGGGGGGGTGCTTTACATGGTAGTGGGAACAGGTCAGGGAGGGAAGTCACTAAGAGGGTCAGAGGGTACCAGGCGATAGGTGTGGCCCCTTGGGATGTCTGTACAGAGGTATGGGATACAGGCCTGGCTGGCACACCTGGGTGAGACTGCTGCAGGCTCCCATCTGTTAAAGGAGTATTGTGAAGACTCAGGGTTACAATTCTACTTGTGGAGCCCCCTCTTCATGGCCATTCCTGTTTCCCCCAGGGACTGCTACTACGACAATTCCACCACATGCCCTAGGTGTGCGCGCCTCACCCTGCGGAAGCAGTCGCTCTTCCGGGAGCCTGGTCCAGACCTGGACGCCTGAGCAATGGAAGCCCTTCTAGGCCTGTCTGTCCTGCTGGTCATTGCCACTATCAAGGTGTTTCCTGTACTTTGGAGACCTAGGGTCTGGCCCCTGGACTCCCCCACTGCTGAGCCAGCACCACGAGGGCCACCGTCCCCCAGCGTGTGTTGGGGCTTGGGACAGCTGTTTTTTGGGTGGGCTGCTGTGAGGGCCAGGACATGCACCCCTCCTCCACTGCAGAGCTTTGAGGGTCAGGTGGGGGGAGCATCCCTCACCTCCCCTTTGGTCAAGAGCACCCCCCCCACCCTGCCCACCTTGGGACCAAGGCTGCTGGGCCCTGGCTACCCTGGAAATGCTGGAAGCCTTCCTCTTTGAGGTCCCTCGTTGTCCTGGGTTTGGAAGCCTTCGCCTTGGCCCAGCCCAGCTCACTCTGGTGCTTCAGGCTGGGTGGCTGGGGGGTCCCATCCAGCGAGGATGTGTTCTGTTTGGGGAACTGAGATCAGGCACTGGAAATACTTGCTCAGAGGAGCACCAGGCAGGACTCATGGGGTGTGGGAGGTCCTGCCACCAGCGGGCAGAGGGAGCCGGGCATGAAGGACTGACCCAGTGGAGAAGATGCATTTGTGGGGACTGTCCAGGGGAAGGCTGCCCTGGCCTTGCTGGCCTTCTCCTTGCCCTGGACTGTGCTTGGCTGTTGACACCTGGGGCTGACACACACATGTGGCGGCTGGTGGGCAGGAGGCAGTCACTGGACATCCATCACCTTTGACTGGGAAGCCCAAGGAGAGGCTTGGCCAACAGGAAGGCCAGCTGAGCCAATGTGGGGAGTGGGTAAGGACAGTGCCAACCCCTCCTTGCCCCTCTGCACCCCAGGGAGGCACTGCCCAGGGGCTTTAGGCCACCCTCTGACTGTGCTGGGCTGTTCAGCGTGTCACTGTGGGGGGTTGGTCCACATGGGGCCACCCTGCTTCCCGTTCTTGGGTCTAGGGGGTTAAAGGCTAAGAGCCCTCTTCCTACACCTCCGATCTGTACATCTCCCTGCAGCATCGCATTTCTGTCCCAGGGATCCTGGCTTTTCCCAAATGGACTGTGTAATCAGCACCGTGTTATTCCAGTTATAGTTACTGTGTCCATAAGAAATGTCAGTAGCATTTGTTGGGCAAGGTTGACTCTTTTTTTTAAACTTCCTCCCACATCACATCTTCTCCTCCTCCCCCTTCTCGGTGACAGATTCTTTAAACAGAATCATGTGTAGGTCTCTCTGAGACCACATCACAGTAGCCAGAACCCACTGAGGAACCAGTTAGCATGGGCAGGCCTCCCAGGAGAGCTGTGTGGGCTGGGTGCTGGGGACGGGGCGGGGTTTGCTGCAGGGTTAGAGCCCACAGGCCCCCTCCCACAGGGTCAAGTGTAAACTGGGCACCTGACCTTGGCCTCAGTGTGCTGACACCTCCTCTGCAGGCTGCGCTAAAGCACACCCTCTGGGGTTGTTTGGGTTCCAGGAAGTGCTGGGCCCAGCCTGGCTCCATAACAGAACCTATGTCTTCTGAGTCCTCCCAGAGGGAAGACTCGTGTTAACTCAATGTAAGCAGTGCCGGTCCCAGGTCTAACTCCCAGAAGCCCCTCTGGTCTTCAAGTTTGACTCACTGAAAGGGCCCTTGGAGCTCAGGAGAACACGAGACCCCCTCCCAAATGACATTCAAACCTCTGTGTATGTATATTTCTCTCTGGAGATACGACCTCTGGTTTTGAGGATGATCTCAAAGAAACATCAGGGGTGTGCTGCACAAGGCCGGGGGTGGGGGAAGGGTGTGTGTGGGCTGTCTGTGGGCCCACGCTGGCACCTCCACTTCAAACAACTAAAGCCACACTTTGATATCAGAGGGAGCATGCAGTCTCCACCCACCCACTTCAGGTATGAGGATGAGTTTCTCTTTAACTTTTAACAGCCGTAGGTTTACAGAAGTGCTGCAAACACATTCCCAGGTACCCATCTCCTGGATTCTGTGAATGTTAATATTTTCCCCATTTGCCTTACTCTTTCTCCACACACTTTCTTTTGAACTATCTGGTGGAAGTTGTAGATGATGCCCCTTTGCCTCTAAGTGATCCTGTGTTACTCCAGCAAGGACATGCCTCCCATGGCTACAGTGCGGTCATGACATCAGGATGCTTACACGGATGCCGACCATAAAGCCTACAGCAAGCCGTGTTCCGATTCAGCCACTTAGTTGCCATGTCATTTTAGCCTTTAATTTGGAAGGGTTCAGGACTCTGACACAGAAAATCACAGATAAATTATTCTGAAGACTTTCCTTCAGTGTGGGTTTTTCTGACTGGACTTGGGCTTTGCCCTTTTGGTGGGATTTTCACAGAAGTGACGCTGGGTCCAGCTGTCCTACTCAAAACGCTCTGGTCCACCTGGTCCAGCTGACTGAAATCTTCCTGGCATTCTTTAGGCACTTTATTACTTTCTAGCACAGGAGTGTTCCAGGCTTAGTTGGTAATTGCCCCAGTCCCAGCCCTGACACCAGTCATTTCTCTGAGGAGCCCTGGAACCTTCTGGTGGAGGATGGATGTGATAGTTGTGCTCACTTCTGGGCTGATCACTGCCCATGGGTCCTTTCAGTAGTGTGGAAATAGTACTCCTTATCTATTTCTTTTCTGGTCTATAAACATTAAAAACCATGAGTTCATAGTGAAACTTCCAATTTCAAAACAACACGAGTCATTCTTTCCCTTTTTCTGTTTATTATTTCCTTGCTCGACAGTGAGAAAGCTGGCTCCTTTATCCAGGGTACACTTATTTGCTCAGTCCGACAGTACACAGAAAGCACCTTTGGGACTGCTCACTTACACTGGTGAGAAACAAGGCTACTCACGAGCCTTTAATATTTGTCTATAGCCTGAGGGCATACAGTCAAAAAGTACTTGCTTTTGCTTCTTCATTGTGGGTGTGCAGTTCCTGTGAAATACGGTTCCATTCAGGTGGTCCACTGCTTTATTTCCCCATCCTTGTTTACTTTTTTTTGTGTGCAGTATTTTAACATGGTTCCCAAAGTCAGAACTTCACAAAAGGTACAAAAGTTACATCTCCTCCCACCCCTGGAACCAAACTCTTTAGTCTGATTTCTCCCACCTTTGTTTCTTATTGTACAAATGAGTATGATGTATGCATATTTTCTCACTTCCCCGCCTTTCTTCAATGAAAGGTAGCATACTCTACACCTGATGTTGCTTTTTTTCTATTAATAATATATCCTGGAAACCACTCCACATCAGTTGAGTTCTTCCTTGTTCTCTTATTTTTGTAGTTATCACAACTGTCTAATTATCCATTGTGTGCAAGCGCCATTTCATATTTGACTTTTTACATGAGACTCTTCAGGCTGTTTCCTAGGTTTTGCAGTTACAAACAAGGCTGCAACAAAATCCATGCATCTGTACTTTCTTTTGTTGGAAGTGTATCCTCTTAAAAGAGGGATTTTTAAATCAAAATAAATATATTTTGTATTACTGCTTGATGCTCCTCTGTAAGGGATGTACAAGTTTGTATTCCCACCAGCAGTGAATGAGGGTGCCTGTGACCCCACAGCCTAACCAGTGGAGTGTGTAGCCATACTTTTGATTATTGCTGATCTCAATAATGAGAAATGGTATGAGTGTTGTTTCATCTGCACTTCTCTTATGTTTGAAGAGCTAATTTATTTGCTTATGAATTATATCTTTTGTCTGCTTTTCTATGGGGTTTTTGGTATTTTCTTCTCAATCTTTAAGAGTTCTTCACATATGAGAGATATTAACCCATTATCTGTGAGAAATTTTCTTCCAGTGTGTCATCTGCCTTTGGCTCTGTAGTGTTTTATCCTCATGGAAAAGTTTTATTACATTTTCATATCATCAAATTGATTAATCTTAAATTTCACCTGGACTTTGAGTTACAGATCTTCCTGATCATCCATGGGGAAGAGGCATATATCCATGGGTTGTGGAGTACTTGTATTGTTTCAGCTTTTACATTCAGATCCCTTGTCTGTTTGTTTATTCCTGTGTGTGCTGTGAGGTGTGAACTAACTAGCTTTTGCCAAATTTTATCTAGCTGTCCTGCACTATTAAAAAAAAAAAACCTATCTGTATCTACTTCTGGACTTTCTGTTGTATTCTACACGTTTGAGTACCTCCTTGATTCAATCAGAGGTTTTATAGTGTGTTTCAGTGTCTAGCAGGGCTGGTCTCCTCACTGTGTGTTTTAAATAACTTTTCCTGGGTTTTCTTTCAATCTTCTTAAAGCAAAAATTTAAGCACAATTTCAGTAACAAGATGTGATGCTCTTTAGTGTCAAAATGAACGTACCAGAAGCAGGGTTTCCAAGGATGTTAAACATCTGGAAGCCTAGACTTGGCCAGGTGTCACCCAGGAGGTTGCCCTGTTGTGTCTGATCTTCCTGCCGTGGAGTGTGTTGTGCAGAGGTCGCCTAGGAGAGCTGTTTGGAGCTCCGCTCCTTCTCACTGTACAGCTCCCTGTAGCAGCTTATTGCATCATTGATTGCTCTTGAAACTTGCAGTTTCCACTCGGCATCAGGGCTGTTACTGGTAAGGACCTGCAAGCCAGCCTCAAAATGTGAGAAGGCTGCTGACAGCTCCCGTGTGGTTAGTTGGCGCAGGGCAGGGGCGGCCTCTTCACCCTCCTCCTCCTCTCCTGCCGGCTCCTGCTCCAGCTGCATCAGCTCCTCATTTGAGAGACCCTCCTCGTGGGACTGCAGCAGCTGGTCCACATCAGCTTCTCCCACCTCTCCAACAGCCACACTCTTGGCAAGGATCACAATATTTTGTTGAAGCTGTGCAATGCCATCTGTTTGGGAAGCACTCTGGAACTGAACACAGTCAGGCCAAATCTTCTTCCACACACTGTTCATTGTTGCTGGTTTGAGCTTCCCCCAGGCTACTGCGATGTTGTCCACAGCATCCACAATGCTGTAGTTTCTCCAGAACTCCCTGATCTCTGCTGTATCCTCCCCATCTGTTGCTTCTAGGATGTGCTCAAAAGTCCTTCTCAGGTAATGAGCTCTGAAAGCAGAGGCTACACCTTGACCCATGGGCTGGATCGAGTCAGCTGTGCTGTCATGAAGATACTCCACTCTTACATTATCAGACAGATCGCTCAGATTGACTGGGTGGCATGGTGCCTTGTCTAAGATGAGCAGGGCTCTGTTGGTCAGGTTGTTTTGGGCACAGTATTTCTCAATGGCAGGGCAAAAAAAGTATGTGAACCATTCATGAAAGATGCTCCTGGTTGCCCAGGCGTTTCTGCTTGAGCGCCAAATCACAGGCAGATTGGGCTTGGAGTACCCCTTCAGAGCCTTGGGGTTTTCTGAGTGGTACACCAATAGGGGTTTCAGCTTGAAATCCCCAGCTGCGTTGCCACCAAGAAGCAGCATCAGGCGATCTTTGGATGATTTAAATCCTGGCTCAGCTCTCTCTTCTACTGAAAGAAACGTTCTTTCAGGCATTCTTTTCCAATAAAGACCTGTCTCATCCACATTAAAAACTTGCTGGGGGGTGTACTCACCTTCCTGAATGATGCTCTTCAGTATTTCTGGATATTCATCCTCCTTGGCAGGAGCTGCGATGTTCCTCTTGAAGTGGGGCAAACAGTGGCGTTCCTTGAATCTCACAAACCACCCTTTACTTGCAGTAAACTTTTCTGTTTGAGAGCTTGCACCTTGCTCACGCTGTAAGTCATCAAACAAACTCTTGGCCTTCTTCTGAATAACGGTGACACTCAGGGGCACGTTTCGCTGGCTCTGGTCTTCAAGCCACAAGCGCAACAACCGCTCCATGGTCTCCATGACTGGACTTCGGTGGCGAGTCAACCGGGAGGCGCTCAAAGGAGTGGCTATTTGTGAACTCGCTTTGATTTTGTCTTTATTGTCTCTGATGGTCGCCACTGTAGAGACAGCAAGGCCTAAGGCCTTTGCGATCTGGCTCAGCTTCTCACCCACTTCAAACCGTTTTAACACTTCTAACTTCACATCGAGGGTGATTGCTTTCCGTCCCCGTTTGGCACTCCGGATGACTGCGGCGTTTAGGGACCTTTTCCCAGGCATCTTTGCCGCCGGTATGTACTAAACTCAGCAGTTTCAGGGGCGAGAAAGCCTGTGGTTACTCCACGCCCCCTCGCAGAATTTGGGGAAGAGAAGGTGGGGCTTCCCGGAGGCGCAGGATGACGACACCGGGGATGTGACCGGGTCAGCACAGGCCGGCCCACGACACAGCCCAGGACAGGGACGGTTCCTTCTGGGTTCCAGGGAGCCGATCAGAGCGGCCAAATCCCTGCACAGCAGGACTGGGTTTCCGTGATGCAGAAAACAAAACTCCGTGAGGGGCGGTAATGCACACGCCGCCCGGGGTCGTCGGTTTCTAGGGAACAGGTTCCCAGCGCTGTACCTGGACCACAAGGAGCCGGCGGGCAGGGCGGGGCGGTGTACGCCGCTTCCCAAGGAGGACTCCAGATTTAAAGTAAGTCTAAAGGCTGTCTCCTCAGCACCTCGCCCGCGTCTGCCACCGTAGTGCAGGTGGGGCAAACGTTCATCTCCGACTCAGGCCCGATAGTAGACACCTGAGGCGAGGTCCCCACCTAGGCGCCTTGGCCTCACCGCGCATGCGCGAGACCCCTAGGTCGGGGAAGGTGTGGTACCCTATGACCTACCCGCCGCTGCATTGCGCGTGCGTGCGCCCGAGCGGTGCGAGGTCCGAGGGGGAATGTCGCAGCGGCTGGTGGCGGCGGCCGGCAGCAGGGCGGTGGCGGGGCCGCTCGCCGTGCTGTGGCGGTGCGGCCTTGGCCCACGAGGGGGTAGGACGTCCGGGTCAGGCGCTCGGGCGCTCGGAACCGCTCAGCAGGTGAGCGGGGGAGGCGCAACCCGCCGGTTCCGGGCGGCGGGGGCGGTGGTCGCTCTTGACGCCACGGTGACGCCATCCACGTGCGCCGCCGGCGTGGGGAGCGGTGAGGGAACCAGATTCCTGAACCCGAGCTCCAGAAGCGGAGACGCTTCGGCGGCGGCCACAGTTCCGGCCAGCTGGCGGCCCTGGGGCTCCAGCCCTTCCCAGCGGCTGAGGCTGCTGCCGCTGGCCCGAACAGCTCTCCGTCTACTTTCTTTCCTGTGGCCTCTTACGCCTTTTTCTTTGAAAGTTCCCGCAGCCTCTCAGTGCCCTGCCCACTGCCCCTGCATTCTTGTTCCCCGCTCCCAAGAGCCGCGTTGAGCGAATTGCGTTCAAGCCTTGTTCCGCTGTGAGTCTACCTTGGCTTCTCGGACTCGCGCTCCGACTGCGAGGTGGTTTCCTCCTGGGCTTAGCGTTGATATCACTTCTGCTTAGTGTCACAGGGTTGTTCTCTGTCATGATACAGTTTTGTAAAGTGTTACGTGTTTTTTATTCAGACAACGTTCGTCGAGCCCAGTTCTACACTGTAATCATAGCTAACGTTGTTTGAGGGGTTTCATGCTGAGGGCTTTACAGGGACTGTCTCATTTAAGTCTTATACCCATCGGCAGGTAGGCTCTGCACTAAACCCTGTTTTATAGGAGAGGAGAGGAGACGCTAGAGCATAGCTAGTCAGTATCTCCGCTTTTAGATACTTCTGTATTGTACGCCTTCCTTTGGGTTAGATTCTCTGAAGTAGACCATATTTTAAGGTTTATTTTTGTATTGAGCGTCCCAGGGGGACAGTGATCACGTTGATTTCTTTTGTGGCGGACTGATGTGGAGCCTCTGGATTCTGGTCAGAGAAAGCTGTCTTGGTTTCAGACAGTATTGAAAGGAAGAAGGGGGCCCATGCGTTTGGTTTCTGTCCTCTTTCCAGGAGTGAACTTTTCCTTCTTACCTCTTCATTTTGGGGACGGTGCACGTCAGTTTGATTGTTTTTGGCAATATCAGTAAAAGGAGAGCCTTTCATCTGTGGCCACGTGGCAACTCAGCATTGCAGGGGACTGTTCAAGTTGTTAGCTGGATGGAATGCAGTGATTGAGGGGTGCAACACAGGTTTGTCATGAGGCACTGAATTCATGGAGCTCAATGGTTTTAGCGGAGAAGGCAATGGCACCCCACCCCAGTACTCTTGCCTGGAAAATCCCATGGATGGAGGAGCCTGGTAGGCTACAGTCCATGGGGTCGCACAGAGTTGGACACGACTTAGGCGACTTAGCAGCAGCAGCAGCAGCAGCAGTGGTTTTAGTTAGGAAGGGAGGAAGTTTGATGATCTTTGAGTTCCTTCCCAGACAGAGCTGTTCCTCTGTGGAGTCTATTAGCCACGGCATCTCATCTGGAACAGATGTGAGCTCTCCTTTGAGGGACTTGAAGGCTTAGACCGGGCATGGGAAGGCTGGAGATGAAGTCGCAGTTTGCCTTCTGGTTAAAAGAAGTGCCGGAGCAGTCAGCACTCCTCAAGGGGAAGCTTATGTTTTGGATGCTTCTCGCAGTTACGTATTCGTTGATTGAGCTTCCTACATTGTCCATTCCACTCCAGAAGGAGAACCAGACAATAACATTAGGTAGCGTGTTAGGAAGTATGAAGGAGAAGGAAACAGAACAGAGGGAGTAGACAGTGAAGAGAAGTGTGGAGGAGGATGAGTGCTATGCTATGAGAGGTGGGGTAATCGACTCCTGAAGGATGTGAGGCTTGAGCAGGACTGCCAGCAGATTCGCCAGCGCCTGCTGGGGCTGCTGCACCTGTGTGCATCTGAGACACGGGCTGGAGTCACCTGACTCGTGACCTGACAAAGAAAGGACAGTGGCACTTTGCCTGTTACGGGAAGACTGCTGTGCACAGCTTTACATGCTGGCTTTGCATATCCAGACACCAAGAATGGGTGGTAGACCCCTGTCTTTGAGAGCTGCATCTGATCTACTGTGGTCCTCTAAGCAAATCAAAACACTAAGTCGTGAAATAAAGGAGTTGGATGTTTCTCAAGTTTTGAAGGCCTGAAGATCATACTTTGTCTTTCTAGTGCTGGAGACCACCTAACACCTCTAGGAGCCCCAGCTCCCTCTCTGGGGAGCTGCTTGGGAAACCCTGGGGGCTGGGCGCCAGAGCACTCATCCCATACCACTGGCTCCCAGACACCTTACCTCAGGCCCTCACCACCCTCTCCAGACTTGTGAGTTTTCCACCCCACACTGGAGGGCCTTGAGGAACAGAGGGGCCCAGGACCATGTTCTTCTGTGGGCCTTTGTCTAGACCTCCCCTCACGGTGACAGCCTTTGTGACATTACGTTCTGGTCCCCTTGTGCGTGGTGGCTTGCTGTGTGTGGGGAGGGGACACTACATGGAGCAAAGGCTCCAGGAGCCTCATCACTGTTACTGCTGTGTCTCCGTCCTGAGCCCCTTGTTTACGGTTTTCCCAGATTTCAATATCATTCTCATGGTTTACCAGACTTTTTAGCACTCTGTGGCCTCTGATAAGGATGTGTGAATGATTGGGCTTATCAGCAAATTAATAATTGTTAGGAAATGGAGTTTGCACTGAGGAATAGCCTGCCACCTTGAAAGACGACACGGTTGAAATAACACAAGAGTCGTCATGTATGGATCCGGTTTCATTATGATAAAATATTGGGAACAATCCAAATCTTTGGTTGGGGTGGGTTTTTTTTTAGCCATTTGTTTATGGACCTTTTTAAAAAAGAATTTTGTTTATTTTTAATTGGAATATAATTGCTTTACAATAATGTGTTGGTTTCTGCCCTGCATCAAGATTTAAAACAGTTTTTTAAAAAGTATTTATTTATATTGGCTTTGCTGGGTCTTCATGGCTGCATGGGGGGCTACTCTCTAGTTGTGGTGCAAGGGTGTCTCATTGCAGTGACTTCTCTTGTTTCAGAGCATGGGCTCTAGAGCCGGGTCTCAGTAGCTGTCCACAGGCTTATTTGCCCTTTGGCATGTGGAATCTTTCCGGACCAGGGATTGAACCTGTGTCCCCTGCATTGGCAGATAGACTCTTAACCAGGGGACCACCAGGCAAGTCCTGGTTGAGGTTTTTTAGCTCCAGTTAATACTAAGTGACTGTGCTTAGAGCTGGTTTTTTACTGTGGTAGCTTCTGTTGTGCTCGTTTTTCCTATAACAGCTTTTGACCTATGATAGTGAGAAACCAAAATTGTCTTTCATCCTGTCTTTAACTGATGTTAAGTATTGTTAGTAGCTTATGGTAATAAAAACTGTCATTTTCTTTTTTGAGAACTCAAGAAAATACAGGGTTTCTCAGGTGGTGCTGCCTGCCAGTACAGCAGACATGAGATGTGGGTTCAATCCCTGGGTAAGGAAGATCCCCTAGAGAAGGGAACAGCAACCCACTCCAGTATTCTTGCTTGAAGAATCCCATGGACAGAGGAGCTTGGCGGGCTACAGTTCATAGGGTCACAAAGAATCAGACACAACTGGAGCAAGTTAGCAGGCAGAAAATGTTTGCTTTCCTGACAAAACTGCTGACCTGTGGCTGATCAAAGATAAATCATAACACCCTTTGGTTTTTAAATTTCACATGATTTTAAGGTTAGAATGATGTTTGATTTTAAGGGTTATTAATGTTTGTTTTAATAGCTTCAGTGACAAAAATTGCCTCAGGCAGGAAGTGATTACTTTGCAGTTTTTTTTGATAGCTGTAGCTGTAAAAATTCTTCATGTATTTCTGCCCTGAATGTAGTTTCTGTTTCTCCTGCTTGAATCATATTTGTTTTTAAAGATTTTTTTTTTTTTGATGTGGACTGTTTTTAAAGTCTTGTGAATTTGTTACAGTATTATTTCTGCAGTTTATATTTTGTGTTTTTGGGCCACAAATCTTAGCTCCTCAATCGAATTGAACTCCTACTCCCTGCATTGGAAGGCAAAGTCTGAACACCTGGACATCAGGGAAGTCACATTGAATCATATTTTTAATGAGATAAAGCAGGTAAAGGCCTCAGGTTTATGCCTCCTCTTGAATCCTGGTCCTTTCCAACCTGGAACTGCCACTGTGAGAAGATGCTGCATCAGAATTTGTGGAAGCTAATTCTGTCTCCCGTTTCAGTGTCTACAGGGAATCCGCTTTCAGCAGTCGGCTCTGCAGATAAGTCTGGCGTCAGTTTCCCAGTGGCTGTGTTCAAAACCACCCAAAGGTACATGTCTTTCTCCTGCCATTGTTAGCAGCATGAGGTCACAGGACCCGAGTGTGGCTTTCTTGGTGTCCTGTGTTGTGGGGAGCGGGGACAGGGTGCGTGATGGCCCAGGAGACCCAGCCGCCCCTCTTCTAGCTCCTGTATGTATTGAGTCACACCTAGCTCGTCTCCCATTTCTGGGTCACCTGTCCCATGTCTTTGCAGTGTTAACATATCAGTGAAGGTGGCAAGAGAGAAGGTGTTCCAGAAGGAAGTGGTGGGTGAATCTTTAGGGAGCCTGGGAGCAAGCCTTTGTTTCTGCACATCTGAGGGTTAAGCTGAGCCTCATGTTTCGAAAGCAGGACAGAGATCTCATGTCAACTGCAGTTAGTTTGGAGCACATGTGCCCCTTGAGCACAGGCTGTGGGCTGTGCAGTAGGTCTCGGAGACCCTGTGTCGGCAGGCTTGCAGAGTTCGGGCTTGGAGGTGCATGTCGATTGCACCAGGCTGCAGTCAGGAAGAAAATCGGCTTCTCCCTTACTCCTCCTTTCCTGTCGGACAGTCTGGCTGCTTGTGTGAGTGTGGTGAGTGCTTTTAAAGTGCCAGAATCTCATTGTTTGTCCCTGTGGGTTTGAGAAATTCTGTAAGAGGAGTAGAAGAAACACAGAATTAGAAATGCAACAGCTCGTAAAAGGAATAGTTTGACCAATCAGACTGTCAAAATTTTACATTTGAGAATTTTTTATTTTTTTTAAACTTTAATTAATTTATTTTTGGCCATGCCACAAGCATATAGGGTCTGGGTTCCCCAACCAGGGATGGAACCCGGGCCCCCTGCTGTGGAAGCACAAGATCCTAGCCACTGGACCACCAGGAAAGTCCCACACTTGAGAATTTTTGAAGCATTCATTCATTTGGGGTTAATTTTGGGAGGTGGCAAGCAGGTGGGCCTGTGTGCAGGTGGTCTCAGCACTTCCTTCCCTTCACTGGTTTGTGGACATGGCCTCACCGCCTTCCTTTGTCTTCGGGCCTCTGCACCTGCATCCGAAGCCTCGACAAACCTGTCTTGGAGGTCATATCACAGTTCGGTGACGTGGGGGGTGTGCAGTGGTGTCTTCCTGCTTGAGGAGCCTGGAGCAGCGTGAGAGAAGAGGTGCGCAGAGCTCACTGGGAGGTGATTCGCTGTGACTGTAGGACTTCGTTTTTTGTCCTTCATGTTTATGCATGTGGATCTTCGCTCTACCCTGTCCTGAGTTTGGCCTTTCCTGGGGTCTTCTGGGCTTTGGGGCTTTGAGTTAATGATTGTTGCAGTGGTGCCTGTACGTCAGGGGCTGCTGTGGCCCCATTTCTCCTAGAATTCATGTGAGTGTCATGCTCACGCCCTGTGTCTGCTGCTGTTGACTGGGACAGAAAGTGATTTTTGTCTCACATCTGTCTTTCCACCTTTTCTTTTCTCAGGGGAATGATTTTTTTTCTGTTTTAGGTTATTTTCCTAAGTTCTTGTGGGAAAACACATTCCTGTGTATTCTCCACTCTCAACTCTTTCCGTCTGGTTTTGCACCAGAGTAATGATTTTGTGTTATTTCTCTTTGTCATTCTGTGTATGCTGAAATGCCTTCTGGACGTTTTAATGGGAGGAATAGTTGGCTTAGTTGCCTGGCAAGAGGAGGGTTTCTCCTTGTCTGTGCCCAGCTTTGCAGGACGGTTCAGGCCACCTGACCCTTAGCTTGTACTTGGAGGTAGTGAGAGCTTTAGACCACAGATGGGAGTGTCCTGAGTGAGACCCATCCCCCGAGTACATCTTGGCACCTGATGGAAAGATGGGGGCTCCAGGAGTGCTTCTGGGGCTGCCCTGGTGTGATTTGAGCTGTTACTACTTTAAATGCACACATTAAGAAAAAGGCCTGGGGACTGGGTTCAGTCATCTAGTCTGTGCGTCGCAAATGTTCTAAGGGGCGGTGACGTGAGTGCCAGCCTAAGGAGTTCTCTGGCGGTCCCATGGCTAGGACTTCACGCTTTCAGTGCCAAGGGCCCAGGTTTGGAGAGCTAAAATCCTGAAAGCCATGAGGCTCAGCCAGAAAAAAGCAAACTGAAAGGTAATGCCTTCTACATCTCACCTGGCACAAACATACAGTCACTCATGATTTCAGAAAGCGTAAGAAACTGTTGTAAAGTTCCCTTCTTGTCTGGAACTGTCTGACGCTGGTGTAGGCTTGCAGTCTCCACTACTCTGGCCCCTGCCCTGATCCCAGGAGGGCACTGGAGGTTTTCCTCTGACCTTGAGAAGCTCTGCCCCTTGCCACACGCAGCACTTCTTTATGCTCCCTGTTTATCTCCAGAAGGCAGCGGTGTTGGGAAAGTTGTGTTTTGGAAGCGTTCTTCTCTTCTCTGAATCCTCCTTCTCTGGACAGTTCAGTGTGACCATTCCCTGAGGTCAGAGTTTGTTTTTTCCTAGGAACTGGTGAACCAAAGGATGCTGGTCCTGGAGCAGACGGAGGGAAGAGAGGAGGAAAACGAGATGACTTTACCTGGTGGAAACGGATGCAGAAGGTTTGTGTGTGTCCATAGGGCCAATTCCAGATGGCCTGTGACTTTTCTGAGGAAGTAGTCACTGCGGGCTTGGGCTTGATACAAACTAATTCAAAGATTCTAAGCAGTGGATTTAATTTCTAAAACTAAGATCTCCATCAGAGTTTTTAAAGACCCAGAGAAGCGATGGTCTCAGGAAGGCTGGCTGCTTTTCCTGAGTGGCCTGGGAGCTGCCGTGGCCTTACACGCCGGCAGATGCTGTGCCCATGGAGGCCATTGTCGGAGGGGGAGGTTTGAGTGGAGGGCTTGGCGACTTCTCCCTTGTCTGGGAAAGGACATTTTTGTGAGAGAGCCGCTCTGTTTCAGTGTAGCCCGTGTTGTGTTCTCTCCCCGCAGGGGGAGGTGCCCTGGGACAACAAGGATCTCCGCAGTCTGGCCATGCTGGGTGTGGGTGTCGCTGCGGGGTTTCTCTACTTCTATTTCCGAGATCCTGGGAAGGAAATCACTTGGAAGCAGTTCGTGCAGTATTACCTGGCGAGAGGTCTGGTGAGGGGATTTGCACACTGCTGGCCTTGGAAGGAGGTGGCCTGTCGGCCTCGGGGTGCAGATGTGACTACCCTGCTGCACCCCCACACCTGCCTGCTCCCTGAAACACTCACTCATTGTGTGTTAGCTCTGGCTTCTCGTTTCACTTGGTTCTGTTTGTGAATCTTGACACTCCAGTCGTGAATCTGACTCAGAGCCTTTCTCCTTGAGGGCACCCCTGGCCTACTGCTAGGCCCTGGACAGTGGGGGCCAGCACTGGGCTCTAAGTCACACCAGTGGAGTCCCCCGTCCTCCCTGCACTCAGGCTTGAGCGTACACCTTCACAAGCACAGCGGCCTTGCTTCCCGTTGCATAAACAGCGCACCGTGAAAGCTGGGCCTTCCTGCTGTGTGGTGACATCCGCAGGGAGTTCTCGTTTGCCCTGGGGTCTGTCCACATTCTGTCCTCAGGGAGGCCCGTGGTGATGTTCTCTACGCGGTGGGGGAAGAGCTGCTGCAGCCCCCTCTGCTGAGGACCTGCCCCCAGCAGGTGTGGCCTGAGGGGCGGGGGGAGACAGGTGTCCTCCTGTGCTTGCGATCTGGACTGGTTCCAGATGTTCCTTGAGGTCTCATGTGGCCGACACTGACATGCTTGTTCTGGAACACAGCACGGCCCGGAGCACAGAAGGGTGACATGTCCATCCTCCCACTCAAGCTCACCTGATGCCGCCCTGGCCAAACCTGTGGTGCCTGATTGGAAGCTGACGCTCGCCTGGCCTAGATAGACAAGGACGGATCCGCTCACTTAAGGAGACCTCCACATCATTGGAGAGCCTAGCACCTCAACCTGAGGACTGCGTCTCGTTCCAGCCCCTCTGAGCTGTCTGAAGAGGCCCCCTGATAAAATCTCAGGGTGTCACAGAAATAAGTGATCTTACACGCAGAGGTCCCTGGCCTGGACCGGTTGTTCTTTTGTGAAAGGCTTGTTCGGGAACAAAAAACTGTAACAAAACCTCAGTAGCAGCCTTTGTTTTATTCAGTTCTTTACTTATTGGCTGCGTGGTGGGGCATGCGGGATCCAGTTCCCCGCTCAGGGATGGAACCCACTCCCTTGCAGTGGAGGCTCGCAGTCTTATACTGTACCGCCTGGGAAGTCCCTGCAGTCTTTGTTTCAAGAAGCATCATTGTTTTTCCTGGTCACAAATGTAATATGTGCTTGCTGCAGAACATTTGGGGAAATAAAAGTATAAAGCAGGAAGTCACCATCTGTGCACACCCAGGGGCCTTTTTCTGTGACCCTCTTGGTCACACTCTGAAGGCGGGGCTCCTTACCCTTCTGTGCCCTCTGTCCTGTTGCACACTGGCAGTGAGCACTGCGGTGGGGAGGCATGAGGGGTCAGCTGGCAGGAGTCTTGCAGGGCCAGACATGCTGCGCCCTCGTCTCATGAACCTGAGAGCTGATGGGCCTGGCTGGCTGGGGCTCTGCATGTTGGTGGAAGAGAAACCAAGGGGGCAGTTGCCCGCAGTCCTGTCTGCCATGGTTTCTGCAGTTGTGTTGGGTGGCGGTGAAGTTCCACACTGAGGATCGTGTCCTCACCATGCAATCCTGAGTGTCCCCATGTTTTCCAGAAGGAGCTTTGTCATCATGGTTAATGAGGTGGTGACAGCAGGCCGTGTCTGAAGCTCCCCAGAGGGTGTGTGGCTTCCAGGCAGTGGGCTGTAACCAGATGGACTGAGTGTTACGGGATAAGCTCTCCTGTCAGTACAAGACTTGCATTCGTGTTCCTTTTGGAGTTTTTTTGTTTTTGGAGTTTTTTGTTATTTTTTTTTTGGCCATGCTGCACATATTGCGGGATCTTAGCTTCCCAACCCAACCAGGGATTGAACTGGGAGAGCCTAAAACTTACTTTAGGATCCTAACCACCAGGGAACTCCCCTCCGTTTGGAGTTTTAAGCCAGTTTGAAGGTTTAGTGCTCAGATGTGCCACATTTTAATTCCTCTTCTTGAATCGGTTCCTGTTTATTGACATAATCCCAGGCTAGAATTGTCCATGTTGGTAGGAAGACAGAGCTGAAACTGTCCTGCAGAGTGTGAGCTGCTGCGCTGGGACAGGTGCCGCCCGTGCATGTGGAGCTTGACTGAGACTGAGGCCCAGGGTGCTCTGCTGGTCCTGACTGGCTGGCTGTCTTCTAGGTGGATCGGCTGGAAGTCGTGAATAAACAGTTTGTGCGTGTTATTCCTGCCCCTGGGACATCACCCGAGGTGAGGGCTGGGGTCAAGGCCAGTGTTCCACATGTAGGTTTCGGTTTCGGTGTAAAGTGTAGTTTTCTGGGATTTTCCTGATGGTCAGGTGGTTAGTACCTGGTGCCCTCACGGCCAAGGCCTCTGGTCCAGGAACTAAGATCCCACAAGCCGTGTGACCTGAAAAAGAATAAGCAATAGTTTTCTGTTTTATTGGAGAAATGCCTCTCCTGGCTTCACTCTCCAGCACCCACCTGTGCTCATTTGCTTTGTGGGTACCTGTAGAGAACAGTCTTCCATGTAGCATAGGACTCTCATGAAGCTGTAACTGTGCTTCAGTTTTGCCCAGTACCATGGACAGTCATCAGCTGAGATCTGGGAGGAGAGACTAAAATGGCAGATAGGGGACAGAGGCAGACTCAGCTGTTGACGGACATTTATACTTTGACCTCAAACACAAGTCTGTGGTTTGGGCCCAGGACAGGAGGCCCATCAGAGCCACTCAGGACTTTGCTGTGAGAGAAGCTGGGGAGCGGGTTGTGGCCATGGGGGGCGGCCCCCTACAGCTCTTGGCACCTTGGTTTCTGCAGAAGTATGCGTGGTTCAGCATCGGCAGCGTGGACACCTTCGAGCACAACCTGGAGACCGCCCAGTGGGAGCTAGGCATCGAGCCCCCCAACCAGACGGCCGTGATCTACACCACCGAGAGCGATGGGTGAGTGGGTGTGGTCGGGCCCTGGTGCTGGACAAGTTCAGTGCTTCCTGCTGAACTTGTTCAGGCATGTTGCAGGTGTCTTCTGGTAGTCAGCGTCTGTGGGAAAGACCAGTTTGTTAGCTGTGTTTTTACTGGGGAAAGAATTGGTGGGGAAATACTTAGCTTGGTAGCCTGAGGGCTGTGGTGCGGCAGCAGGGCATAACTAGCTGGAAGGAGGCCGTGCTGGGTCAGGGGGTTTCTGGAGGCAAGCCACGGCTGCCCTGCCCTGCCCACAGGGGAAATCAGGCAGACAGATGCGTGTGGATGGGACCCTTTACAATGGGTGAGGCCGTGTGTCCAGACAAACAGTGCTCGCTCTTGTGTAGCAGAGCCAGGTACACTGTTCATGGCCTGTCTCTCAAGGGAATGTGACGGATGGCTTTCTTGGCCTTTCTAGGTCTTTCTTGCGAAGCCTGGTGCCCACCCTTCTCCTGATTGGCATCCTCCTCTATGCCATGAGGAGGGGTCCGATGGGGGCTGGGCGTGGTGGGCGAGGAGGGGGCCTCTTCAGCATTGGTGAGACAATAGCCAAGATCATCAAGGATGACGTCGGTGTGCGGTTTGCAGACGTGGCTGGTTGTGAAGAAGCCAAGCTGGAGATCATGGAGTTTGTGAATTTCCTGAAGAACCCCAAACAGTACCAGGACCTTGGGGCCAAAATTCCAAAGGTACTGACTTGAGAGAGCACGCGGTGGTGCCCGAGCCAGAACCAAGCAGCTTTTGGTAATGATTCTGTTTTATTATTAATTACATTGGGAAGTGGAAATAGCATTTGCAGAGTTGAAAAAAGAATCCTCTTACCCGATAACAACTGTAAACAGTGCACACCCACCTGACTGTGTTTATTTCACTTTCAAGCACAAATGTCTATGCTTTGTTTAGAAAACAGGTCTTCCTTTGAGTGTGACACCAGCAATTAGATTCTCTGTTCAGTACCCTGTGCAAAGCACTCATTGTCTATAGTTTTGTCTTTTTTTTTAATGAAAAGTTTGCATTTTTTGTTTCAGTTTATTTTAGGGTGTACTGGGTCTTCATTGCTGTGTGCAGGCTTTCTCTAGTTGCAGAGAGTGGGGGCCACTCTCTAATTCTGGTGCAAGGGCTTCTCACTGTGGTGGCTTTTGTGCTCTAGGGTGCACGAGCTTCAGTAGTTGTGGCGCACGGGCTTACTTGCTCCTTGGCTTGTGGGATCTTCCCTGACCAGGGATCGAACCTTTGTTGCTTGCATTTGCAGGCAGATGCTTTACCACTATGCCACCAGGAAAGCCTTTACCTGTAGTTTTGTTTCTCTAAATTGAACTGAGAACTTCGAAGCAGTTCTAAGTGCAGAATCATGTATTTTTATGACATTTTCTTACTATTTCAGTTTTTTGTCTGTTCAGTTTGACAGCATTTTTTCTTCAATAATTTGCCTTGATTGCTTTATTATATAACAGTTTCAGCTTTGTTTTTGAAGGAATGACTTCCTGTTCTATTATTTGTTGTTAAAGTATATAATTAAAGCAAGTGCAGGGAATTCCCTGATCCAGGGGTTAGGTAGGACACTGCACTTTCACTGCCGGGGTCTAGGTGCAGTTCCCGGTTGGGGAACTAAGCTCCTGCAAGCTGTGTGGTGTAGCCAGAAAACCCCAGAAAACAAAGAACCAACAAGTACAAACTGCCGTGAATGGGTCTGGGGTCAGCTGCCTATCAGAAAACCCACGACCCAGCAGTAGGACAAGTGTGCAGTGTGAACACAGGTTGAGGCTCTGCACACAGGAAGTGGCACTGTGGAGACTGTGGCCGCTGGGTTTCCCTGTGGGTGCCTGTGGGTGTCATGGATGTTTGGGGGGCCCAGCAGTAGCTGAACCCCCTTCCCAGAAAGGTCTGCATCTCACATGGAAGAGGCTCACACCACCCCCCCCCGGCCCCCCCCCGCCGAGGCGTCTCTGGGTTCCAGATCAGGCTGTGAGCTCTCCAGGTTGAAGACTCAGTGCACTGACTTTCCTGATAGCTCTGTGTGCTTCCCTGAGACTGTCCTGAACAGAAGGAGAACGTGACTGACCTCTGGAGATTAGTGGGCAGGAAGCCTGTGCTTCTCTTTGACCACCTGGTAAGGTTGGCTGGAAAACTGGGGTGTGGTGGCCCCAGGGGTCCCTTGGTCCTATGGCCCACTGCCTTGTGGAGACCCTCTGTGAGTCCATATCCATGTTCTTGGGGACCTGGGGCCTTGGCGCCTTGTGAGTTTGTTTTGAGGCTCCCTCATCCTCCCCACCTTTATATGTTTTGCTTTTATTTTTACAGACTTAGAAAAAACAACTTTTTGGTTTTTTTGAAATAAGTAGATATTAATTCATACTGTCAACTAGAAATGAAGTAGTGTAAGCCCCCCCTTTAAGTCCCTCCTCACTAAAGGAATACTGAGATGTGTTACTGGGGTGTGAATTTCAGCCTTGAGTCAGCGTAGAACAAGGCAGGTTGTGGACAGTACCACATGCAGGTGCCACTGTCGGACCTGCTGAACAGAATCACAGGAGCGAGTATGGGGAGGGCCTCTTGCTCCTGGTGTGAGTCAGAGTGTTTCACAGAGCAATTTGACAGTAATTGTTAAACATTGGACCGCAAAATCCATTGAGTCCTGCCCTGGGAGTGTCACTTGAAGAAATAACCTGCTCAGTTGGACTGGGGCTTTGGGGGGGTTTCCTCTACCCGCAGCATTTGAACTTTGCATGGTGAATGTGCGTTCGTTTTACAAGCAGGAAGTTTTAACCGGAAGGCACACCTTGGCCGAAAGCATGGAGTAGGCCGAGGAGTCAGTGGAGCGAGACTCTCCTGGGCCCCGTCTCTCCCCTTTCAGATCCAGGCATTGCCTTTCTCTTTCAGGGAGCCCTGCTCACAGGTCCTCCCGGTACCGGCAAGACGCTTCTCGCCAAGGCAACTGCGGGGGAGGCTGGTGTGCCCTTCATCACCGTGAATGGTTCTGAGTTCCTGGAGATGTTTGTTGGTGTTGGCCCAGCTCGGGTAGGTAGAGGCACCCTTGTCCTTGCCCTGGCCTTCACGTGGAACCCTGGGGACAGGCGCAGAGCACAGCACGGATGTAAAGACAACCTGGTGGGTGGACAGAGCAGCCGAGATGGGAGTCAAGCCCCAGAGGTGGGGCCTCAGCCCAGGGAACTTAGTCCTGTCCTGGCGCCAGTGAGAGAGCACACTGTGTGGACTCCTGTTTCAGGTTCGTGACATGTTTGCAGTGGCCCGGAAAAATGCTCCATGTATCTTGTTCATTGATGAAATTGATGCAATTGGCTGGAAGCGTGCCCACGGGCACTTTGGAGGCCAGAGTGAGCAGGAGAACACCCTGAACCAGCTGCTCGTGGAGATGGACGGTAAGCGGGCTTGCTCTCTGGGCAGAGTTCCCCGGGAAAGACCCCCGCTCGCTCAGTCTGAGGAAGGCTGTCTTCAGGCCCCATGGTGCAGGGAGCTGCCCTCTGAGCTTAGTGGCCAGATGAGGGCTGATGCCCAAGCTGTGTCCTCGCTGCCTCTGTCCTGCTGCCTCCTGGTCCAGAACCCTCTCTCCCCCTCGGGACTCCTGCTTGGGCAGGGTCTGGTCCAGGTGACAGCCGCGGGTCTGCTGCAGCCTCTTGGGGAGGGTCTGGGCGTTCGTGCCAGGTTTGAATTTGGAGAAGCTTTGACTGGACCTTTGGCAGGTCCTGTGCTCACTTGGCTTTGCAGCTGAGTCAGGGTACCCAACGTGACCCCAGGTTGGTCATTTGCTGGGAGGAATCTTTGGGTCCTTGGATTCATAATCACGGTTGACTGCCGGGCCAGGACACGGGAGAATCATGGGGAGGAGATGCCTGGGCCGGGAAGGTGACCACAGCCTCCAGAGCTCTCTGCCCACTGAGTCGGGGTTTCAGCTTCTTCCTGGCAGCCAGTTGGGTGACACTCAGGAGTGTCATCGACCAGAACAGGGTTTCCTCTAGGGCTGGTCACATGGCAGTCTTTGCCCAGCATGGGTCACAACTGCAGCCTCCCAGGAGGAAATATCTACACAGACGACTTGAGGCACTGGGGGTCCCTTCTTGAATCCCAGGTCTCGGGGTTGCTGAGGGCCCCAGCAGGCCTTTCTGAGGATGAGTGCTGGGTGAGTCAGGCCCTCACCCTGCTGGGCACCCCCATCCTCTCCCCACTGCATCTCCCCTGCTCTCGCCCAGCCTGGCTCCCTGGACCCAGCAAGCCATCCAGGACCTGGGTGGAGGGGTCTTTGTGGCCCCTGCAGCTCACTGTGGGGTGTGAGAGGTTGGCAGGGATCAGTAACAAATTAAGATGGGAGTTCACACCCTGAGACTGGGCCATGGGGTTCCCACTTGGCTGAGGAAGGTCGGGTTACAGCCAGAGCTGCGAGGACTGTGGGGACCAGAGCCACCGTTTCCTGCCTATGACGGCTCCCAGGGTGGCCAGTGGTCCCAGAAAGTAGGGGCCATGTGTGCAGGGGAGAGGAGACAGCTGCTGGCCGGGTCCTGCTTGGGCTCACCTGCTTCTCTCATGTCCAGGATTCAGCTCTACCACGAACGTCGTCGTGCTGGCTGGCACCAACCGCCCCGACGTCCTTGACCCAGCCCTGATGCGGCCGGGCCGCTTCGACCGTCAGATTTACATTGGTGAGTGTGCTGAGGGTTGAAAATTTGGTTCGATCATTAGCTATGTATTTGGAGGAGGTTTTGAGGTGCCTTAAAGCAGATAACCCCATTTGTGAAACAGTGGAGGTGCGGGACTGGGCCCCAGTTCGGGATGAAAAGGTGTGGCTGGGGTGGGGAGAAGGTCATAGCAGTCCATGCAGCTGGGAGTGAGGTGACAGTGTTGGGTCCTTCAGCTTTTCTTTTTTGTGCACTGTTTACGAGAGAAGCATTTACCCTGCCCTTTCCCACTTGTGAGCAGATCCTGGAAATTTAGGACCTCAGTCCTGCCCAGGACCCCCGCTGCCAGAGCAGCCATTCTGGGGATTGAGTTGTGCGGACTAGAGGCCCCATGGGGTGGAAGGTGTTTGATACATTGGAGAGCTGAATGGATGTGACCTGTGGGTCGTTTCTGCCATGGGGAGCTCTGGCCCTGGTCAGGTAGTCGAGTGTGCAGTGCAGACATGCAGGGGAGGGTCCTCCTGGCCCTGGTGAAGCTTCTGCAGGGGACCCCACCCTGGCCACCTGTGCCTCTCTCTCTCTCAGGCCCCCCAGACATCAAAGGCAGGTCGTCTATCTTCAGGGTCCACCTGCATCCACTCAAGTTGGACGAGAGCCTCAGCAAGGATGCCCTGGCGAGGAAGCTTGCGGCCCTCACTCCAGGCTTCACAGGTGAGTAATGGAGGCCGGGTGGCTGCCCTGGGGCTGGCCATGTCATCAGCAGGTGGTGTCTGGTTGTGCCATTTGGTCCTGAAGGTGTGCCCTTGTCTTTAGGACTGTGAACTTGGTGGGCACACCTGAGGCCCCAAAGCTGGCTTTTGTCGGCTTGTGCTGTGCCCCCCGCACTGCCCTGGGAATGTAATGTGGTGACGATGGGGATAAGGCCCTATCCCCTTGGTATGCTGTCCAGGGAAGAAGTCCTGGTCAACACTTCCCACATTGCATAAGAGATCTGAATCTGCACATCCAGGAAATGGGATAAAGCCTGAGACGCCCACACTGACAATATCATCCACATTGGTCAGATGTAGGGAGAGGTCTTGAGACCAGCAAGACCAAAGGATAGCAGATGTTCTCTTGGAAATGGAGGCCAGGAGGCAGTGGGTCAGGCAGAACTATTCTTTCATAGTGAAGGAGAAATTAAGGCATCCCGTATAAAGGACAGATGTGTAAAACCATAATGACATATCTATGTTAATGGGCACACAGTGTAGAAAGATGTAACCTGTAAAGATGAGAGGGGCTGCATAGGAGCAGAACCTTTGTACATTGTGAAGCTGGATCCTCAGCTTCATGTGGAGCTGCCAGGGGATGGAAGAGCCGCACAGCCTGTAAGAACAAAGTGGTGGACACTTCCCCAGTGTGGCGCTTCTGAGGGCGGATGTGGACCAGTAGGATAAAAGTGAGAGGCCAGGTGTGGGCCTGTGCATCTCAGTCAGTTGTTTTGTCAAGGGTGTGAAGACTATCCAATGGAGAAAGAATAGTTTGTTTGGCCAGGTATTTCCACAAGCAAAAGGACGAAACTGGACGTTAGACCACATATAGCAGTCAGTCAACTCAGAGTGGATAAGAGACCTGAATGGTGGAGGGAGAACTGTAATAGGTTTTAAAATCTTTAGGACCTTGGATTTAGCAGTGGTTTCTTAAAGCACAGACAGCAAGTGAGAAAACAAAATCGAATTCTTCAAAACTAAAATCTTTTGTATGTCGAGAGACATTATCGATGTGATGAAAAGAGCCCACAGAAAGGAAAAGAATGTTTGGAAATTATTCATCTGGTAGGGTCTAGAATCCAGAATATATAAAGAACCCAATTTAAAAATGGGAAAAGGGTTTGAATAGACATTTCTCCAAAGTATACAAATGGCCAGAAACCATGTGAGAAGGTGGTCATGCTATTAGTTATTAGGAAAATGCATATCAAAAGCACAGTGTGACACCACCTCACGCCCACCAGGATGGCCGTAAAAGACAGACGGAGGGTTGGCAGGGATGTAGGGAGATGAGCACGCTCGCATGTTGCTGGTGGGGATGTGAAGTAGTGTGGCTGTGGAAGTCGGCCTGGCACTTCTTCTAGAAGTGAAGTACAGTTAGTATATGATCTCCAGTTCACTCCTACCTAAGAGAATTGAAAACATTTGTCTGCATAAAGGCTTGCACGTGGATGTTCACAGCAGCATTACTCATAATAGCTAAAAAGTGGAGACCACCTCAGTGTCCAGCAGCGCGTCACCAGTAGATGTGTGTACGGTGGGCAGAACATGAAGATAGAGCTGGCTGTGTTACATGAGTGACTCGAGCGTCTGTGGAATCTGGTGTCTCCTCTGGCTGCCTCAGGGCAGATGGAACCTTATTCAGCCATGAAAAGGAATGAAATACCAGGACACGCTCCTGACAGTGTATGAACGGGAAAACACTATGCCATGTAAAAGGAGCAAACACAAAAGACCATATATGTGTGATTGCATTTACGTGAGACTTCCCGGACGGGCACGTCTGAAGACGTAGAAGGTAGGGTCATGTTCGGCTGAGCCTGGGTACAGGATCTAGCCCCAGACAGCACCTTCACGATGGGGATGTCTGAGATGAGATGACAGTAGTCATCACACATCTTGATGAAATTACTGAAAGTCTTTGAAATGTACACATTTTTAAATGGATAGATTTTATGTTAAATGAATCACACCTCAGGAAATCATTGAGCCAAAAAACTGGCTGAAAGCAGCTGTGACTGACAGAGCAGGTCCTGTTTCCTTCATGCCCTTGACCTGTTTTAGCTCTGGCTCCAGTACTGCAGAGTCCCTGTGACAGCCTGCTCTGGGCCCCCGACGGACGGTTTCTTCTTCTCTGGGTCAGGTGCTGATATTTCTAATGTTTGCAGTGAAGCCGCCCTGATTGCTGCCCGCCACCTAAGCCCCTCTGTCAAGGAGAAGCACTTCGAGCAGGCCATCGAGAGGGTCATTGGAGGTAAGCCGGGCCACCGTGGGTGAGTTTCCACCCTGGGGCCCCAGGCTCACTTCAGGGTACTCCGCCTAGGCAGCTCTCCAGACCCAGATCTGGGACGTGGGACCTACCAGCAGCTCTCCTGCTCTTCATGGAGCAACATTCAGAATCTCAGAGAACTGTAACCTCCAGGGTGCTGAGTCAGACCTGGGTCTGGGTGCCCACTGTGGCCTAGACGACGGCCTGCTGGGTGCTTCCCTGGGAAGTTTGCCGGGGTCCCCAGTACTCCCAGTGGCCAGTGTACCCAGAGGGGGTGCAGGCTTCAGCCCGGGGGTCAAGGTCTCTGGAGTACCATCCTGGGGATAGAGGTCAGGGAGGTGTCCATGTGGCCAGCAGCCATCCATGACCCCACCCCACGGCTGTGAGCACCAGCCCATCCAGATGGCAGGTAGCCAGAGATGCTTTGTCTGCTTCTCTTTGTATTGAGGTGTGACATGTACACAGGCATGTAGTGTCAGGAGCCGAAGGCAGTTGCCACAGCTGTTTGGCACTGTCATGGGACATGTTGAGCGGTGCTGTCGTGAAACTGACTCACACTAGTTGTCTGTGCCTCTCTGTGCCCTGTTCTCTGCCTGTGACTGGGTGTACAGGGTATAGAGAATGCTCCTATCTCCCTGATTTGGCTTCACTACCAGTTTAGCCACAGAGAAGCTAACCCTGCTGCCTAAGAACAGGTCTCCCTGAGCATATGTTGCTTGTACGGGAACTGGAGTGGGGCGCGGGATGTCTGCAGAGCAGAAGGCAGCTTAGCGTCTGGTTTTCAGGGACAGACCCCTGTGGGCCTGAGCAGTGTGTGTGGAGCCGACAGGCTGAAGGTCTGCTCTGACCAGCCCCTGGCACGCCGGAGTGGGGGCTTGGTTCCCACCTCTCCGCTGGCGTTCCTCCTGTGCCTCTCACTGGGAGTGTGACTTGCAGGCCTTGAGAAGAAGACACAGGTCCTGCAGCCTAGCGAGAAGATGACGGTGGCCTACCATGAGGCTGGCCATGCGGTGGTGGGCTGGTTCCTGGAACACGCAGACCCCCTGCTCAAGGTCAGTCCGGCCCCTTACACATCTCCTGTGGGTTCAGGGCCTGTTCCCGCCCCGGGGGCCATGTGTGCACAGTGTGTTGTGGGTGGGAGGGCAGGGGTGGGGTGCTGGTTCCAGGAGGGGTCTGGATCCGGCCACCTGACACCTGGAGGTTCCTGGTTAAACTTACCTCACTGCAAGCTTCTCCCCGAAGGCAGGCCCCTCCACAGCTTCCTGGGGACTGCGGGACAGAGGGTGTTTCCGAGTTCACCTTCAGGGTGACCCCCTGTGAACGCGGGGGCCCAGGGTCTCCTCTTCTCCCACACTCTTGTGGAGACGTGTGGTGGTCGGGGGCCCTGGGGATGACAGGGAGCCCTGCCGTGTCTGGCAGGTGTCCATTGTCCCCCGGGGCAAGGGGCTCGGCTATGCCCAGTGCCTGCCCAGGGAGCAGTACCTGTACACGCGGGAGCAGCTCTTTGACCGCATGTGCGCCATGCTGGGCGGCCGCGTGGCTGAGCAGCTGTTCTTCAGGCGGGTCACCACGGGGGCCCAGGACGACCTGAGGAAGGTCACCCAGAGCGCCTATGCCCAGGTAGAGCAGCAGCCGTGGGGGGCGGGGGGCTCTGCACCGGGCTGACCCCAGCACTTGCCCGCTGCAGATTGTGCAGTTTGGGATGAGCGAGAAGCTGGGCCAGGTGTCCTTCGATCTCCCACGGCCAGGTGAGGCGCTGGTGGAGAAGCCGTTCAGCGAGGCCACGGCTCAGCTCATAGACGAGGAGGTGCGGCGGCTCATCAGCTCCGCGCATGTGCGCACCCTGGACCTGCTCACGCGCTGCCGTGAGCAGGTGGACAAGGCAAGTGGGCGGCCGGACCCTGGGTGCGGGCGGGGCTCTGCGGGCGGGGCGGCCGACTGACAGCTGCTGGGTGTGCAGGTGGGCAGGCGGCTGCTGGAGAAGGAGGTGCTGGAGCGGGCTGACATGGTGGAGCTGCTCGGGCCGCGGCCGTTTGCCGAGAAGATCACCTACAAGGAACTCGTGGAGGGCACGGGCGGCCTGGAGGAGGACACGGCCCTTCCCGAGGGTCTGCAGGGCTGGCGTGGGGTGCCGGAGGAGGGCCCAGCCTAGCGCACCCGCCTGGAGAGCAGCCTCCAGGATCCCCAGGAAGCAAATTAAAGCACATATAACCCGCAAACGGCTGTCTTCCGATCAGGGCCCTTGAAGACCACAGGCTTCCTGCTTCTTGCAGGCACCCTTCCACCGAGCACGGCTGGGACCTGGTCAGTGCAAGTGCCCTCACCTGCCCCAGGGTGAGAAGGCGCAGTTCAGAAACCCTCACAGGTCTTGAGGTTCAGCAGAAGTGTGTAAGCCCAGAATGTAGGGAATGGAAGTTTGGGTAGTGGAAAGCCAGCTGGTCCTCACTAATGGAGCTCACCACTCCCACAGGCGTGTGGCCAGGGTGGGGAGGCCTTAGGGTGTCTGAACCTGAGAGGGAGGGGTTGCCCTTTTCCCAGGGTGGGGCCTTGTTGCTGGCATGTCTCTGGGAAGCTGTTCCTGGTGGCCTGGTTTTGTTAGAATCCAGAAGGCGACTCTGGGCTACTCCATGGGACTGGAAAGCCCCTGGGGGTACATCTAAGCTCCCGGGCTGAGGCCGGCAGTTGTCTGCTTGGACCTGGAGCGAGTCTAGGGCCCAGTCCCAGGGAGCTGGGGTTAGTGGAAATGGCCCCACGGGTCCCTAGCACACAGCCAGAGGGCCGGAGTCATCAGAGTCGTGACAGTAGCAGCAGTTTCTGCCTTGAGGGGGTGGGTGGACAGGCATTCTGGGCTAACAGTGGGTGAAGGGGTACCACCCCATGTGCCCCCCTGTTGCCAGCCTGGCCCCCACACAGGGCCTTGGGGATGAAATTTTCCACATGGTTTGGTATGTTTGCCTCAGAAATAGAATTTCCAACTTGGGACAAACACTTTCAACTTTGCTCTTTGTAGAACATGTATTGTTGATTTTCTTGTCTCTGGGGCTTGCCCTGTATTGCAGCCTCCACCACTTAGCCTCTGTGCTGAACTGCTGGGGACCCTGCAGGGGCCTGTTCTGGGACCTTCTGATGGAGGTAGGATGTTCCCCTCACCCCAGCAAAGCCCCGTGTTGTCCCAAGCCTGCAGTGCTGCCCCTCCCCAGGTCTAGGGCACACCCCTGGTGATAGCGCCCCTTCGTGCGTGCCCTGTCCCCTCACCGCCTCCTGTCTCCTCAGCTCCCTTCATCTGGCTGAGCACCTGGGCTGAGGCCTGTCTGAGTGTGTCTGCTCAGGGAGGCTCCACCCCGTGGGAGGAACTGCATGCTCTCTTCTCACTCTTCTGCTCACAGACTGGCCCTCCCTGCCGGCTGCCTCCCCAGATCCTGCCCTGGGCTAGGAGGAGCCTTTTGGGGCTGCCTCTTCCAGCCTGGGCTTGTGGGGCCAGAGCCAAATGCTAGCCCCCAGTGCATCACAGTGGAGCCCCCAGAGGCTTCAGCTGGGGGAGGACCAGAGCACAGAGCTCCTGGAGGTTCCTAGAGCAGCCAGCCCCCTGCCCCTGCCCAGCCCTCACCCCTGAGCTCCGGTGTCAGCTGGAAAGGAAGACAGTGGTCCGCGAGACTGAGGACAGGGTGACGTTTTAATTGCGCTTTTTTGAAACGAGGTCACAGAAGCTGCAGCAGGAAGGATGGGGGCTGGAGGGAAGACCCTGGGGTGAGCGGGGTGTGGCTGCCCTCATGGGGTCCCTTTTCCGTTAGACTCTTGGTTGTTTCTGGAAATCACCCCCATGCAGCTGCCCCTCCTGTGCAGGAGTGTTGCCCCAGTCCTGGTGCAGAGGCGACCCTTTCCTGGCAGGGTATGCCCAGGGCTTCCACAGAGGAGCCTGTTTTCCTTCCTCAGAAATGACTCAGTGAAGAAGGGGTCAGGACAGGTGGCCTTGGGGACAGAAAGCAGACTGGACTTGCTGTCAGACTGGAAGCTGGTCCTGTCCTCAGCACATTTGCAGCATTGGGAGCAGTCAAGCCTGGCATCCCTGAATTGGGATTCAGGGGCTGTGCCCAGGTGCCCCTTCAGACTGCTGCACCCCAGACTGGGATGCTAGCCAGGGACACAGACCTACGCATGTGTGTGCCTGTGTGTGCGTGCGCCTGGTGGGCTGTGGGGACTGGGCAAGCCCTGCCTGCCCAGCCGTCTGAGGCCATCTTGACGGGCTTGGCATTCTGCGCTTAGGAAGGTGGGTCTGGCTGACAGGGAGGGAGGAGGACGAGCAAGTTGTTGGGGGTGTCTGGTGCTGACAGTGTTCCCGGGCAGCAGCAGGGAGCGGGGGGGGGGGGATCAGAGGTGATTTGGGGGACTCACTCCCCTATCCACTCCCTGGCCGAACAGCAGACTCCTGTGGGCTGGAGTTAGGCATGGCGGTTCACGCCCTCTCACCAGCAGATCCCCACTCACCCTGGCCCCACCCAGGATTCTGGTGACAGATGACAACACCATTCCTGCAGACAAGTCTCCTCTCATCCCGGGGCCTTGTCCCTGATCCAGGGACCAGGAAGGAGCTGATATAAGGCCACTGGGCTGTGCTTATGCTGAAGTGCCTTGAGACCCCAGCCCAGAGCTGCAGGGGGGAGGGCGGGCAGTGTCCACGTGGCCACGGCTGTCTGGATCTGCCCCATCTCGGTCCCGGGCCAGCCGGCCTAATCCTCCTTGGGCCTCTCCACAGTAAGAATTGTGTCCACAATGGCAGGCTGCCGCTCAGGGTCGCCAAAGGGCTGCTTCTCACGGTTCTGCTCCGCCCTGGTGCGCGTCCAGGAGGGTGAGCGCAGACAGCCGGCTCGGGGCGGCGGGTGTAGGCCTGGTGGGAACACAGGCTGGGTCAGTGTGGCTGACCAGTCACTCCTGCATCTACTGTCTGGCCTGTTTGTGCCTCCAGCACGGTGTCCGGTCACACCTTGGGGCCCCGTGGTACCAGCAACGTGTGCACATGGGTCTGGGTGCAGCCTGGGCACTGGCTTTCCTGATGCTCCCAGAAGGGTCCCCATGAAGCCAAGGTCCCACCCTGGGTGTCAGCCTGGCCTGGAGCTGGTGTGGGTGGGGAGTAGGGAGGGAGGAAGGTCTCTGGGCCCCCACACTCCTAGTGGCTTGCATACCATTTCTTTGGTCAGTGGGGTCCAGTGCTTCCCAAGAACTGAGCTGAGGAGCAGCCAGGTCTGGCGAATGCCAACCTTTTGTGCTCTGCCTTGTAATTAAATCCGTATAGTGAATTCTACTACCGGGGGGCCTGTGGCTGTGGCCTTTTGCTGGTGTTTGAAAACCAAAATTGAGGAGGGGCAGACAATTCCTTAAAGTCAGCAGAAGGTTGTGTAAAGTGCAGAAGCAGTGAGTGAAATGGTGCCACGTCAACAAACATGCATTAGAAAGGAAATCATTTTCCAGACCAGGTCTTCAGGGAGCAGTGCTGGGTGGTCTCAGGCCCCGGGGCCTCCCCACAACACCCTCAGAGCCCAGTGGCAATCCCACCTGCATGCGAGTCACTGGCCACGTTCTCATCATCTGAGTCTGCAAAGACCTCGGCCAGCTCCTGGTCAGACATGTCTGTCAGCTCGGTGAGGTCCAGTAGGTCGAAGTGCACCTCCAGGGAGGAGACGCTGCTCAGTGGCTCTGGGGGCAGAGGGGCACGTCAGTGGGCCTGGTGATGGGCAGTGTAGGAGAACAAGGTGGTGGGAACGAGGTGGGGTCAACCCATTCCTGGCGCCTGCTCCTTGGGGCACAGCGGGGCCCAGAGACCTGTCCCCAGTCCCGGGGGGCTTGTGGGTCCCTGTGGAGCATGATGGGTGGGTGGGCCGTACTTACGTCTCCTTTCCGTGACCTGCAGGAGCCCCGGTGCTGGTATTGGGGTACCCAACTCCTCCTCAGCCACGGGAGACTGGCCACTGGTCCCTGTGACAGGGACGGGGGCGCTGAGGGCAGCCTGTGGCACGTCGACCTCCTTAACTAAGCCTGCAACAGAGAGGGCATTACCTGGGAGGGGCTGGGGTCTTCCACCCCCACTGCCAGGACGCAGGTTGGGAGGGCGTGAGAACCTGGCCCGTGGGGCTAGCCCTCAAGGCTCATGTAGTGATGGGGTGGTCCTGGGTCAGGAAGGTGGACAGGGTGCCAGGGGCTTCTCTGAGGAAGCTGACTTTCCCTGGCTCCTCGTTCTTGGTTTCCAGACCCTCTGCCCTCATTACTCAAACGGGAATCACCGCTGGTCTTGCGGGGATCCTTGCTGGTTCTGTCAGAGCCCCCAAGACCCCAGTACTGTCACTGGTCTACTTTTGGTCCCACTAGGGTTTACTGAAGAAGACCATCTTGCAGCTGAAGATGAAGAAGCTCTATACGGTCAGCAAAAATTAGACCGGGATCTGACTGTGGCTCAGATCATGAACTCCTTATTCCAAGAAAAGTCTGGAGAGTCCTTTGGACAGCAAGGAGATTAAACCAGTCAATCCTCAAGGAAATCAGTCCTGAATATTCATTGGAAGGACTGATGCTGAAGCTCCGATACTCTGGCCCCCTGATGGGAAGAACTGACTCATTGGAAAAGACCCAAATGCTGGGAAAGATTGAAGGTGGGAGGAGAAGGGGATGACAGAGGATGAGATGGTTGGATGGCATCACCGACTCAATGGACATGAGTTTGAGCAAATTCTGGAAGTTGGTGATGGACAGGGAAGCCTAGTGTGCTGCAGTCCATGGGGTTGCAAAGAGTTGGACATGACTGAGTGACTGAACTGAGGGTCTAGTGGACAGTCATACATTTGCTTTAATCGAGCCTGGCCCCGGCTCATGTGTCTGTCGTATGTTGTGTTTGAACTCAAAATAACACATTCTCATAGTGAAAGAGTTACTAGACGGGGCACGTGGCAGACCTGTTCCTCACCAAGCTCACAATTGGGGATGTTCCCCCAGGGATTTTTTCGGCACAAATTTCGTTTTCATGTAACAGGTGATCTCTGTCAGGTGAGAGCCGAGGCCCCTTGGGGATTTGGTTGGTGGGCATTGCCACTCAGAGGTGGGGCTTCCACCCCAAGGAGGGCCCTGTCCATCCACAGCTCACCCATTCCTCTGCTTCAGAGTGTTCTAGTGTCCCTCCCCACACAGCCGGGGTCCCAGTCGTCTGTCAGGCATGTGCCCTGAGGCAGCTGGACCCCTCGGCTCCCCTGAGACCCCTCCACAGTGACCTGCCCTCCAGTAGAGTGCGGAGTTCCTCCTCCGTCGGCAGTGGGGCCTTGCTGACTCGGTAAGCGAGTGCAGAGTGGGGTGTGGATGAGGCCATAGGAGCAGCTGCCAAGGGGGATCAGGGGGGCCCAGCACCAACAGCTGCCTTTGAGGGGTGGGCCTGTGCAGCCAGCAGCCTGGATGTGCCTGGCAGGCCGCGTAGGTCCAGAGAGTCCTGGCTGAGTGGGAAGTGGGACATGGATTTGCAGCTGCAGAGCTGGCTGGGCTGCCCCAGCCTCAGGGGGCACCCCTCCCTGGGAAGTGTGGCTGAGGGCAGGTGGGCCTGCTGACTGGCAGGGCCTGCCCAGCTCTGCCCTGTGCTGGGTTGTCACTAGGGCCTGGGGCCAGCCCTGCTGGATGGGGCTCAGGATCTGGTTTCCACCTTGCTGCCACATCTAGCACGTGGGTTCTGAGCATCCTCGGATGGCAGGGTTACACCCACTGGCGGCCCGGCCCGCCCAGCCTGACGGGGGCACCTTTCTTGAACCTCAGAGTTCCTGCTGCAGCTCAAGGGCCAGGAAACCCTTGGGTCCTTTGTAGGACACGGTTCTGTTTCTTAAGGGGAGATGGCACAGCAGCCAGGTCCCCCTCCCCAAGGGCACATGCATGCCTGGAGTGTCCTGCTCCTCTTCCGCACACGTGGCCCATCCTGGTGGGTGAGCAGGGTGGCCTCTGGCTGGCTGGGGGCTCCGGCCAGGTGCTGTCATTTCTGTGGAGCCTTCCCATGGGGCGGGTGACCCTGGGTTAAGAAGAAGAGTGACAGTGGCTCATGGTTTTCTGTGCTAGACAAAACCCCAGCAACATGGTTTTCAGCTCATGTCACAACCAGCTACGAGGGAAGGACCGCGAGTTTTGTCCTGTAACATGGAGGGGCTTGGCTCGTCACAGGCACATTAACACAGGGGCTCTGGAGCAGGAAGTCTTGTTCACCACCTGCCAGCCCATGGAGGGAGGGGAGACCCTGACCTTGTGCCCACAGGAAAGCTCAGCCCTGGCCAGGCAGAAGGGGACTTAGGATCAAAGGTAGGGTGGAGGGCAGGAGAAGGCCTGCAGGGAGCCTGGCTGCTCTGAGTGAGCTGCATAGGAAAGCATCCACCTGCATGTTTACGGAATGGAACTTGCTCCAGGTGGAAAGGAGGACACCTACAGCTTCTGAGATGAGGGCAAGGCAAGCAGATGTGCCTCCTTATAGACCCTGGGACCAGGGGTCCCACCAGCCCCCACAGGCACAGTGGCCTGTTGTATTGATTGTAAGAAGCACATGTTATCAAATTTCAGTGTATTTGAAACAGCAAACCATTTAGCCGATGGTGTTGCAGAGCCAATGGAAAATGTTAACCATGAATTTTTAAGTCACCTTCTGTCGACTTCTTTATTCCTCCTTCCTTTGGCAGTGGTCTGCTCTTTACTTTGTAAATCCTGGTGTCCTGGCCTGTGTCAGAGCTTTGGGAAGGTGGAGGGAGCAGCGGAAGACACAACTTTGGCCTCAAGGATGCTGATCTTTCAGCCAGAAGTGAAGCAAACAGGACCTTGGCTTGGTCCTCTTGCACAGCAGGTGCACCGTAAATGCTAGTTGAACGAATGAGCCCAAGACCTCACCCAGAGTTCCTAAGTGGCTGTGCTACCTGAGTCTGTCTGATACCCTCTTGATAGATCGCTGTAGGAAAAAGGGACAGATTCTCCATGGGTGAGACCCCCTGCTCTTCCTGGGGTGTGAAGTAGAGCAGTGGCTGATGACACAGGTAGACGCAGGGGCATGGGTGCTTGCCTGTGGCCCAGCTGTAACCCCAGGGTTGCCCAGGCCAGGGCAAAGGTGAGGGGTGTTCCTAGTTCCCCAGGAAGCTCAGCACGGACCAGCAGCCCAGCGCAGGCCCCATTAAAGAAGTGCAGCTTATGGTTCCTGCAGGGGGACCTGCAGAAGCACTGAGGTTCCTGCCCTGACCTGTGGAAGCACTGAGGCAGTACCTGCATGGGGAGACTGGAGCTGGGGGGGCCACAGTCCTGCCCTGCCCAGGGTCTGCTGTGAACAGATATGGTAGGGTTACCCTGTGCAACGCTGCTGACCTATTTTCCAGCACATTCGTGCCAAGAACTTGGCCCAGATCTCAAGTTCCCTGCTGTGTGCCCAGGACTTTGCCCCAAGCCTGGAGGAGGGGCTCTGCACACACCCACCACGAATGAGTGAATTAATGAAGTGAATGAATGAATAGCATAAAACCAACATGGCTGCAGCGAGGGAGACCATCCCCTATGTCGAGGATGCCTAGTGGGCCCTGGCCCCCCTCTCAGATGGACAAGACTCGGAGGTGGGTGGGCTAGATGCTTGGTCTCCCAACGGCACTTTCCAGAGTGTACCCCCACCTCTCCCTTCCTTGTCTGTGCATTTGATATTAAATTATTGATTTGCTTAGGTTTTAATTATAAAACCTTATAGAAGTAATTTCAGAGATACTTAAGGAAGAAATAATACATCTAGATTTGCCACATTAGTACTGAAGGAAGGCTGGTGGAAACGGGTGAGCAGCTGGCCGGGGGCACGCGGGGGGCTTCAGCTTTCTGTTCTACTTCTGTATGTGCCCCTCTCTCCAGTATAAGTTCCCAGAAGTCGGCAAACTCAGAGAAGGACAGTCACAACCACCCACACGTGACCCCTGTGGGGTAGGATGTGGCTGTGGGGTAAGAAGCCTGTGAAGGCTGCCGGCTTTGGCCCCAGACCCACTGTGTGCCTGCACAGAGTAGGCACCTGGTGAATACAGGTCTCTGGGGCTCCAGAAAACTCCCCTCCCTCGCGCCTGCTGTCTGCTCTCTCGCTCTGCAGGGAAGGGGGTCTGTCTCCACTGAGAGGAGTGGTCACGGAACTCAGAGGGGTCTGGTCGCCCGCATCCCTAAGCCGTTGCTCTCCAAACCTTCCCCATCGAATCCTCATAAGGCCGCACCGGAAGCCCTGGGGTCCTGGTGCAGTCCACAGGAATACAAAACAAAGAAAACCACACCCACTGTCCCCCCGCCCCCCAGCGTGTTCTTGGTCCTCAAGAGGAGGGTGACAAGGGCCCCCAGAAGGCGTCTGGAACGCACCTGCCCAGCTCAGACCAGACAGCAGTGAGTGGACTGAGGGCTTCAGGACACCTCCACGGCTAGCATTTGGGTCTCCAGAGGTGGCCCTCGTGGGCTACGTGGCCCCCAGCGGATCCCTGTGTGCTCAGGGAGTGGCTCCTTGGGAAGGGACCTCCAAGAAAGCCCAGGTGTGTCTGGGGTCTGGCCGGGTGGGTGGAGGAGCTCGGCAGTTTGCATCCAATTTCCTAGGCCGACTGCACAGGAAAACCCTTCCTGAAAGGGGACGTTCCTAGAGTTTACCTCTCACCACCAGGCCAGGGTCAGGTTAGGGCCAGACTCCCAGAGGAGAGACCCCGAGTACATCTCCACCGTCTGGACAGCTGACAGAGGCCCTGAGGAGGGGTCACTCCGTGCATCCCTGGTATCCCAGGTGTGTGCGCTCCTGGCCGCGCCCGGGCAAGCAATCCCTGCAGGCGTGGGAGCCCCGCAGGCCGAGCCCGGGGCATCATCCGCCTTCCTCGCTCCAAGCCCGTATCTCAGCCTGGAGCCCCGCAGCATCCCGGCTGCCGCCTCCCCGCCCAACCCCCAGAGAGGTTCGGCACAAAGCAGATGCGCGGCTAGGAGCGTAGCCTCCCCCACTACGCCTCGCTGACTTGGACCCCGACTCTGGTCCCGGCACGCCCCCATCTCCAGGATCCCCGGCTCGGCTGGGAGGGGGCGCAGCACCAAATTGTGCGCCGCCCACTCAGGAGCGCGCCAGGCACCGCTGCCCGGGCCGGGAGCGCGGAGGACGAGGGGGCGGGGGGGACGCGGTCCGTGCGCCTCTAGCCCAGCGCGGGGGCCGCTCCCGGAGGTTCCCCGGCCTGGCTTCCCCAGCACGGCGGGCTTAGGCTTCCCCGCTCCGGCCCGGCATGGGGGAACTCGGAGCTGCCTGCGGGTCTTGGCGGCCCTGGGGTGTGGTCGGTGAGAGGGCCGCGGGAAGGACTGCGGGGAGGCGCAGAGCTCGGGCTCAGGGGGGCCGCACTCACCTCCCGGGCTGGCACCCTCTGGGGGCTCCATGCGGCCGGTAGGGCCTGGGAGCCGCGCGCGCGGCGGCGGCGGCGTCACCCGGCCCCGGCACCCCTGCAGCTGCGGCGGCGACTCGGCCCTGGCTCCCTGCGCAGCGCATCGGGGCAGCAGCCGGGGGACCGCGGCGGCGGGGAGGAGCCCGCGGGGCGGGGCGCGCAGCTGCTCCGGGGCCGGGTCCCGCCCCCCTACCCCCACGCCGTCTCCTCCTCTGCCCCCGCTGCACAGGTGCGGCCCCGCCCCGCCCTGCGGGCGCCCCCTGTCGGCCCCTGCAGACCCTTCCCCGTCGTCGGCACCCCTCCTGTCCGGCTTCCCACCCGGACCTGCCCGCAGCCCCCGTCCCTGGCCTGGTCCCTGCACGCGCCCTCACTCAGCAGCCGCGCCACCGTGCGGGTTCATCCTCACGCATCTGTGGGACTCCAACGACGTGCCGGCGCTCCGCGGGGCATGGAGGGACAGGCACAACATCCTAGGGCTCGTAAGCCGAGAATTGCAGACCGTGGCAAATGCTATGGAAAGACGCGGTGCGGGGGTTGGGGTGGGGGTGGGGAGAAATGGGGAGGGAAGAGGGGAAGGGAGGTAAGGAGAGGGAGGCGGGTAGAGAGGGACGTCCCGGAAGGCAGGCAGGCAGCGTCTGGGCGTACTGAGAGCTCCAAACAGTTCAGCGGAGTCCCACTTCCAGTCGCTGGTCCCCTGAACAAGTCCCTGGAATGCAGCCCTCTGCCAAGCCCTTGATGCACAGTATCGCATTCATTCTCCTGGGGAATCCTTAGAAGAGGAGGCCCTGATTTTCCAGGTGAAGCTGGACACAGTGCTGGGGGGGGAGTGGCGGGGGCGGTGAGGGCGAAGGAGTGCGACCAAGGTGCACAGCCAGCCACTGGAAGCCAGAGGAGCCAAGTGCAAGCCCCTGGTCTACACAAAGACAAACCAACCAAAGAAGAGCATCAGGGAGACAGACTTGTTCCCAGCTGGGAGTGGAGAAATTCGCAGAGGAAGGTGTGAATTTGGTGTTTGCAGGAAAGGTACACTCCCAAGGCATTTTCAGCCATCCGAGGCCTCAGTCCACTCCAGTCACCCCAAGCCCATAGCTTTTGCAACTGTCAGTCAGTGAGGCAGGCTAGTAGTTTCTATTTTTCTTTAGCTTACAAAACAAAGACAAACTGTTAAAATGATGTCATGACCCACTAGGACAAGCCGCTGCAGTTTGCACTCCAAGAGGCAGGTCAGCCCCTCTGGGACAAAGCTGAGCTACAGGGTGGGTGGTGGGGACATAAGCCTTGAGAGGTCAGGACAGTAAGTGGACACTGGCTACTGGGGTGGAAGTTTGTATTGTCTCACACTGGTCAGAGTAGTATCTCTGATTCCCCATGTCTTCCAGAACCTTCTGGTCCCATCCAGCCATACCCTGTCTGTGCTCCTGCTCGCACCTGAGCAAGGCTTGTGCTGCTCTGACCAATGGACTGTGTCCAGCTGCTGCCATGTGATTCCAACGCTGGGTCTTAAGTAGGATTCAGGTCTCTCTCCCCAGGCTCCCCTGGAATTTGGCTACCCTGTGTGAGAAAGCCCAGGCCATTTGAGGGGCCACTTGAGTGTTGTCTGGCCCACAGTAGCCAATAAGCCAGATATAAGGTCTCAGCCAAGAGCCAGACCCTTCCTTTGAGCCACCCTCCCCGGGTTGGGGGTGGGGGTTATACATGGAACCAAGGTGAGCTGTCCCCACAGGGTCCCAGCCAAGTTGCAGATTCATGGGCAAAACAGATGTTGTCACTATATTAAGCCGTTTCATTTCGGGGCCAACCTGTCACACAGCCACAGTAACAGTCTTGGTGTTTAATAATTGTCCCCATTTGACAGATGAGTAAGTGGATACACAGGGAGTCTTGCCCAGCTGATCTGACTCCAGAGGCCAGGGTCAAACTTTTCATTCAAAACATTTTCATGGAAGTCAACTATACTTCAATTAAAAAAAATTAGACTAAATAAAAAGAAAAAAACAATAGTAGAGATTAGCATAATTAACTCCCTTGTACCCATCATCTAGATTCAGTGATTACTGACTCGTGGCTGATTGTGTTTCTTCTCTGCCTTCAATGCCTTCTTCCACTTCTGGGTTGTTTTGAAGCAAATGTTATATGTATTATGTCATTTCTTTTGTAAATACTTCACTGTTGATCTCTGAACACGTTTAGTCTTCTTGAGGACTCTGTTGTGCTAACATTCAGGTCTCCATCGAGTTGCTGTTGTGATCTGAGGCAATTTACCTGGATGACCACGTACGTGGGTGTTAGGAAGAGCCAGATATTCGCCATAGGTCATTGGGTTTTTTTTAACATTTGGTCTGTTATTTTGTAGGAATCTCAGATGTCGTTTATCTGGGTTTCTGAGATGCTCAGCTTGATGCCGATCAAAAGTATCTCAGGCCACCCATGTGGAGAAAGGCTCGTTTCTATAAATCTGAACTCAAATTCAGTATGAAAAGCACAGGTCGCCATGGGCCTTGTGGGGAGCCCAGAGAGCTGGCAGCAAGGCCTCCCTGAACTCTTCATCTCTGCAGTGCACACTGATAAACCGTGCTGTGCTGTTCATTTGTGACAACCGAATACCCCGTGTTGTTATCCTGAGCTAACCCTCCTATTCTTGTTCTTTTTGTTGAAAGGAATTATTGTTAATGCATTCGTTTAATTCAGGACTCCCAGCCAGAACTCTAAAGCAAAAAGCCAGTCAGCATGAGGCACCTAGCATACAGAGTCTGCAAAGTAAGTGTTAAATAATAATCATTAGCACTCTGTGCTACTGGGCTGCACTGTCTTACTTGCCAGAACCCCTGTGGGAGGAGCCTACCGTAGGGGAGAAGACCCCTATCAGACCAGATGTGTCTGACACAGAGGCTCAGGCTGTTATCAGCCCAGGCACAGTGACACCATCAGACCTCCCAGAGGCCGTGGGGCTGCTATAAATGGCACGCTCTGTGCAGGTCGGGTTTATACAGTCCTTCCAAAGGGCCATTCCTCTCCAGGAACAATCAAGGCTTGGGTGGGCAAATCGGAAACCCCCAGGCTCGTTGCTGTGGCACTCTTCTCCCCCGACCTGAGCCTTTCTCCATTATTCACACTCTGTGCGCAAGGCAGCTCTCCAGGGAGAGAAGATTCCCATCCCAAAACTGATAGAAAACCTTGACCTGCTGCAAAACCACTATTTAGTAAGATGATAAATTTGAGAGTGTAGAAAACAAGACAACAAATGTTGTTGTCTTGGGTATAGGTAGTTGGATGGTAGGAGGGATCAGAAATTCTCTCTGCAACTTGTAAAGCAGTTACCAGTTTTCAGAGCAAGAGGTTAGAGGGAAGAAAACCCCTGAAGACGTTTTTCCTGCAGAGCGCGTCTGGAAACCTGTAGCAAAGGTTTCTAGTTTTTCCTCACCATGAGGACAAAGTCTCTTTAGGAAGAGCAGTTAGTTTTTGTTAAGGGGAGACTTGCTGATTTCAAAACTGCGGACCCCGCTGGAACATATTTTTCTCGCCTACTTTTGCTTCCTCTGAGGCTTTGTGGAAATCCAGCTGTCTTCCAGCCTCAGGTGGGAGGAATCGTCAAAGGAGGGCAGGGTGAGGTGAGGCCCAAGGGCAGAGATTCCCGAGACTTTGAATCTAATTTGGGTAAAGTCGCGGTGAGGCCGCCTCCCCTCGCTCACTCTTGGAGTTCATGCACTATAGGTCCTGTACCCACGTAGAGTACGTAACAAGTGGACGGAAACCGTTTCACCAACCTCCGTGGAGCTTAAGTTTTAGTGGGGAAGACCCGTAGTAAACAAGACCTGTCCCGAAAGGAACGCGTTCCCAGGCGTCTTGGAGAGGTAGCTTGTGGACAATGCCCAGCTTCGGCCCTAATCTATAGCCTCCCCCTGGTTAGTTGCTAAGGACTCCCGCCGATGCGAGGCACCAGCCCTGCCGGCGGGCTCTCGCGATGGTTCTCGAGACTTCGCGCGGGACCTTGCAGTCGTTGCCTGGAGACGGCCCATCCTGGGAAGGCCGGGCGCTTTGGTTTGTCCGTCCAGGCAGGCGGGAAGCCGCAACCATGGTGAGGCGGTCTCGTAGAGTCCGCGCCTGGGGCCTGGGGCTCAGGGGTCGGGGGGCCTTGCGCGCCAGGAGTCCCCGGGACGGGAGATTTGGAGCTTTGAGGCCCTGGAGCTGCGTGCTTGGTGGTCTGGGGTGGTCCTCGCGGGGAGGGCCCAGGGTGCTGCGGGCGCCGGACGCGGCTCCCCCGTGGATCTGAGAGACCTGGTCTCTGCAGGATCCTGTGCACACCGGGGTGGGTGGTCAGAGAGCACCGTCTCTCCCGCCCCCAGACCTAGGGCCCGGTGTGCACGCCTCCGGACCGGAAAACCTGGGTCGAGTGGCTTCCCTACCTGGAATGGAAAAGCTCATTGATCAGATCCTTGGGAAACAGAGGTCCTCCAGTCTCTGGGATCGAGAGCCTGGGGTACACCAGGGTGGCCAGAGGATCCTGACAGCGGTTCCAGCGCACGTAGAGTCCCCAGGGCAGAGCCCCATGGTAGAGGAACTGCAGTTTCCTGGGCAAACCTGCGAGGAGTCAGGCGGGAACTGAGCAGAGCAGACCGGAGCTTGCTGCCTCTGGGGTTCTCCATCCCCGCCCCCTCTGTGGTAGGGCTCTCAGCTGCACACTCCCTTCCGTGCTGTAAGGGCTGTGAGTCACCCAGTTTCCAGGCAGGTGTGGCAGGGTGGCCATCAGTGCGGGGACACCTCTGTGTGTGGGGGCCACAGGGGTTCTAGAGGCTCCAACCACTGCCTTACTCCCAGATGCTGAATGGTGACAAGCCCCCCCGGCTCTTCTGATGGGTTGGACTTCTTGGAGTAGAGGGTTAGAAAGAGGGCAGTGTTTTAGGAGTGAAGATTTCAGCGGCTCTGTCTTTTGCAAGTCAGCTGGAAAAAGACCACCAAAATACATCTACTTTCACTAACTTGTGGGAAATATGCATGATTTTCCTTTTTATTCCTCTTGTTACTTTGTGCTTTCTAACATTTCTTCATAAACTTTTTTGGTAATAAAAATGTTACAGAGACGTGTAGATGCGTGCATACATACAGACAAAAGCACGAGCCACAGAAACCTGGGAGAAGTGAGGGCAGAGGATAAGGCGTTAGTTTTCTTTGTGTTGAGTGGCCCCCGGAGAGGGAGTGGGGCGGAAGGTCCCCTCTGGCACCTTGGAGAAGTGGTTAAAAGCAGGCATCACCCCACTGACAGAGCCCACAGTGTGTGAGTGCCAGTCTGTGCCAGCGCTCTCCACCCTGGATCTCTGAGGCATCCACCTTGCACCCATGGAATGATATATTGCAGGTTTCTCTCTGGCACTTGCCAAGCACTATAGTCAGTGTGGTGACATATGACACTGTGCTGCTGGGGATACTCCTTTTTGAGGCTGAGTAGATTTTGCTCCACACCAAGGAGGTCTCTGCTGTATACAAGGAACAAGTTCTTCCTCTTCCTTTCTGAGGGAAAACAATGTTCTCTTCTGAGAAGGGAGATTTCTCCTTGCTGTTCCAAAGGTGTCAAAAGAATGTGCCTGTGGTTAAGGATGGGAAACCTTAGGGCAGAGTGAGGTGGCCCAGGTGGAAGCCTGAGACAGTGGGCAGTCAGATGGAGGTTCCAGGCAGAAATTCCTCTCCCGAATGGCTCTGAGAGGGAATGAACCAGCCAGAAGCAACCCTAACCCAACCATGTGTTCTTCAATCCAAGGCACCCAAAAAGAAAGGGAAGAAAGGCAAAGGCAAAGGCACTCCGATTGTTGACGGGCTGGCTCCGGAGGACATGAGCAAGGAGCAGGTGAGCGGGCTGGCCGGGCCATGACCCCTTGCTGGGTCGGGTGGGATGGGTTTGCTGCTCCACGCTGGTCCTAGGAACTTCTTTTAGACCGCAGCACCCCAGCTCCTTGTCTGCCTCCCCTCAGTCTGTCTCCTGCTGTCTGTCCACACCAGGACATGTGAAACAACGCAGCACGTACACATGGGTAAACTTTTCTCTAGGGTGGTAGGAATTTGGAAGGAAATGTTTTCTGATATAAAAGCTGTTTTGACTTTTCTTTTATTCTTACTCTTTTTAAGCCTCTGCTGTTTACAGAGATGTTATCATAGTACATACACTTACAGCATTCTCATTTATTTGATTTACCATTAAACATTGTGAGTTATTTTCGGCCACTTGTTCATTTCGATGACATTAAGTGCTAGGGAACATGATTTGATTAATTACAGTTTCAGTTGAAAGGCTTCAGAAACCTGTAACCTGTGCAACCCATGAGAGCAAGTGTGGTCTGGAAGTGTTCATGACCCTTAGTTACTTTTGACGGTTTTAAGATAAAAGAAATCACAGTTTCAGTTGAAAGGCTTCAGAAACGTATAACCTGTGCAACCCATGAGAGCAAGTGTGGTCTGGAAGTGTTCATGACCCTTAGTTACTTTTGATGGTTTTAAGATAAAAGAAATCAAAGGAGACTGAATAAGGCATAAGACCTGAAGATGGAGAGCTGGGCGGAGGCCCTTGAAAGTGGTGAACAGGCTCTGTTTCTCACACATGGAAGCCATCGGCAGTGTCTGCAGAGGGTGATGAGGTCAGGTTGTGCTTTAAGGGGGTCACTGGGGCTGCCTCATGAAGGTTGGCTTACCCGCCTTGTCGACCAAACTTCTGGGTGTTTCCTGCCTATGCATTTACTTCCTGTCCTGTGACACGGCAGGGTCAGTCTGCAGAGCTTGGAAGCTCCCAGGGTCCAGGCAGGAGTGAGATGAGAGATTCAGGGCAGCTGTGGCCAGGTCGCTGCATGGTTACCCTGTGAGCATTGGGCTTCAGAGCTGTTTTATGATTTTTGAAGACAAGTGAGAAATCCGGATATTTATAAGAAATCTAAATATCGAGTGAGGGAACATCCAGGGTGAGCCAGAGTCAGGAGGAGCCTGGTTTAGATGATTCATTTGAGTGACACGAAGGCAGCAGGCGCTCAGGGTCAGGACTTTCTCCCCGGGAGCCAAGCCCCACCCCAGCCCTGGTCCTCCCAGTCTCCTGGCTGCCCTTCCTTGCTGAGTTGTTGTCTTGGCCCACATGAAGTAAGACATGTGGTTTCCTTGTGGGGAACATGGTTATCAAAAGAAGGAAACTTTATATCCTGGGCCTGAGGTTATGCTCAGAAGATAACTAATTCTTGCAAGTGAGAGTCCCAAGAAACTGGAAATCTGTCCTTTTTTTTCTTTTTCTTTTACCTATTTGCAGATTTGCATTTGGCTCTGGATCAAACCCTCTTTACTGTTTCAGATCTACTGGTTTTGTCTGCTATTTTTTGCTTGACGTGTATCTGTAAAGGTGAAAGGTTTTTTGGATCATTTTCATATCTTTGTATTGTAGGCCCAGATGACCTTCTGGCTGATATACTGTGTTTCTCAACCATTCTATTTAGAAGCAACTTGGAGCATGTCCATTTTAGTTGTTTGCTGTTGTAATAACGGTGTTGCTAATACCTTAAAGTGGAATGCTTCTGTGTTCTTTCGAGAAATTTCTTTAGTGTAAATTCCCAGGGATGAATAAAAGGATATAATTATATTATGACTCTTGGCCAAATACAAGAGATTTCTGCTGTCTGCTGGATGTCTCCTGTCCCCGAGCCTTCCCGGCACTCTGTTAGGTTCTCACTTTTCGCTCTGGTTTGCTTTGAGATGAGAGTGGCACCCCCCACTGTCTTCCTGGCCTTTCTCTGCCCACTCTACCTTGACTGCGGGTGGGCCCTCTGGCTGCCTCACCCCGCTCTGCCTGCCAGGTGGAGGAGCACATCGGCCGCATCCGGGAGGAGCTGGACCGCGAGCGAGAGGAGCGCAACTACTTCCAGCTAGAACGCGACAAGATCCACACTTTCTGGGAGATCACGCGGAGGCAGCTGGAGGAGAAGAAGGCCGAGCTGCGGAACAAAGACCGGGAGATGGAGGAGGCTGAGGAGAGGCACCAGGTGGAGATCAAGGTGAGAGAGGGCTGGCCCAAACCCATGGGAGTCGCCGCGCGGCAGAGGAGCTGGCCTGAGGTCCAGGGGTGTGGTCATGCTTTGCTTTGGGTGGTCACCGCCCTTTGTGTCCTTTGACATTGGGAACTCAAAGGTATTTTGTTAATAACAAAGCAGGTGTGTCCTGGTGAGCATGTGAGCGTATGTGTGCAGGTGAGAAGTCGTGTAGAGGTAAGCAGGTGGGCATGTGTGTGCAAGTGAGCATGGGTGTGCAAGTGAGCCTATGTGTGCAGGCGAGCATATGTGTGTGCAGGTGAACGGACAGAGCAGGTGAGCAGCGGCACTCCCTCACCCCCAGGTGTACAAGCAGAAGGTGAAGCACCTACTGTATGAGCATCAGAGCAGCCTGACGGAGATGAAGGCGGAGGGCACCGTGGTCATGAAGCTGGCGCAGAAGGAGCACCGTGCACAGGAGGGGACGCTGCGCCGGGACATGCGGGCACTGAAGGTGGAGCTGAAGGAGCAGGAGCTGGCCAATGAGGTGATGGTGAAGAACCTGCGGCTGGTAGGTGCCAGGGCGGCTATGAACGTGTTGGGACTTAGCCATACCTGGGAATTCATGGTTCTGTATAAAAAGCCTGCCGGTGGGCAATTAATTGAAATGTTCGGCAACAACAACTGCATCAGCCAAACAAACCCCTTTGGGGCCAGGTGCAGAATTCTGTCTCAGACTTGAGCGACCGGTTGAATTCCCGACAGGGAGATCCAGCCCGGGGCGCTCTCCACGTGCTGCCGACCCCAGGCCCCTGGAGTGAGCCGCCTGCCAGCCTTTCAGCTGCTGCAGCCTTTGTCCTATGAGCTGTGCTGACAAGCACCTCGCTGGCCTTGAAGATTCTTCGGTCTGAACTTTCAGAGGGAGGCTGAGGGGCTCTGGGTGGAGGTTGGAATTCCTTCTTAAGCGCCTGTAGCACACCAGGCCTGGCTCTGATTGTGGGTGCTCAGAGGGTGGGGCTGACAGAATGCCTGCCCGTGTGTGGCTGACAGTCAGGACAGGCTGCCCTGAGACAGAAGACAAAGTAAACTGTCAAACATGCCTCACAGGTCCGTGGGCATGAGCACTCCGGGAGATGTGGGAAGTGAGGTGGTTGCGTTTTTTACGGGTTCTGTAAATTCATTGAGAAGGTGACACCCAAGCAAAGGTGGGAGAAGGCAGGGCTGAGCCAGGCTAGGGGAGACCAGGCCGTGAGAAGTGTTGGGATGGACCAATGTGAAGGCTGCAAGGAATGAGGAGGCTGGGGACAGGACTGGGGCTTTGACCACCCCGCCGCACCTGAGTTGGGGACCTCTGGAGGGCTTGGGCAAAGGGAGGATGTGTCCAACTTTGGTTTTCAAAGGTTCTCCTGGCTGTGGGTTGAAAGACTTTTGTCAGTACCTTTGCTGTATGTCTGGACGTAGCCCAGCCTCAACTGAATGTGGGAACACTCAGTAATATTGCAGTTTTCTGTGAAGCTAGAGGGTGCTGAAGATGTGGACCCTCCAGGGGCCTGGCCGTTTTGACAGAAGCACAGCATGGGCTGGCTTCCACCGAGTGCGGTCTCTGCTTACCCAAGGCACAGTGTGGAATAGTTACATGCTCAGAGTGCCTCTCTGCATGAAAATAAAGTATAGTTTAAGCCTTTTATTCAAACTTTATAGCTGTCAGAGTAATTTGTCCTGGTATTCTAAGCCAAAGCAGGTCAGCACCACACGGGGTGCCTGCAGCTCTGGGTGGGTCTGGTCCTGGTGCCCAGCCTGTAGGTGCAGCAAGGGTGTGAGTGTTGTCAGCATCTTCCACAGTCCATTATGAAAGGTGGAATTTCCCAGAACCTCATTCCTCTGGGCTGGTCCTGAGCTCGGGGGTGAGGGCCCAACCAGAGCAGCAGCAGCACAGGCTGTCAGCGCCAGTGAGGAGGGGGTCAGGCCGTGGAGCCAGCATCTATCCTGTCCCGTCTGGCCTCCAGTGACAGCCCGCTTCCGCCTCTGCAGAAACACACTGAGGAGATCACCAAGATGCGCAACGACTTTGAGAGGCAGGTGCGAGGTCAGTGCTTCCCACACTCCGCTGTGTAAGGTGGCCTGAGAGCCCCTCCTGTCAGAAAGGAACTGCCCTCCAGTTAAAACAGCCCAGACATGCAGAGTGAGAGGACATGGTCATTTCCGAGGCTGGTGTCCGTGTGAGGTGGGAGGCTGGGAGGACCTTTCCCACCCCCCGCCCTGGCACATAGTGACTCCTGGAGCACGTCACCCAGCTAGGGGGTGGCATGTCGTCCCTCCCGTCCTGCAGAGGCGCCGACCTCAGCCACAGTCTGGCTGGATGGCCGTGGTCCGTGCCCCCTGGCACCGGGTGACACTTGGCTGTTGGGATCCCTGAGGCAGGGACTGATCAACAGTGCCTGCGACAGGGAGAGGAGGGCATGTGCTGGTGCCATGCAGTGGGAGAAGTGCCCCGCCCTGTCCCACTGTCGGCGGCCTCCATCCCCTGGGAGTTCTCCCGCTTTGGGCACAGCTGCCATCTGTTCTCGTGGCCACAGCACCAGGGATTCTGCTCAGCTGCTCCGTGTACTGCTGCCTTTCAGAAATCGAGGCCAAGTACGACAAGAAGATGAAGATGCTTCGGGATGAGCTCGACCTGCGCAGGAAAACGGAGATCCACGAGGTGGAGGAGAGGAAGAACGGCCAGATCACCACGTTGATGCAGCGGCATGAGGAGGCCTTCACCGACATCAAGAACTACTACAATGACATCACCCTCAACAACCTGGCTCTCATCAACTCCCTCAAGGTGCCGCCGGGGCTGCCTGCCACCTCAGGCCCACACCCTTGCTCGTAGACACACCTGGCCTTCAGCGGCCCCTGATTGAAACTCACAGATTGTGAGTCCCCTCGTGTGGCGGGCAAGTCATATGCCCATGTGCACCAGGGGTGCTGTCGCACCCAAGAACTGGCAGTAAGCACAGCGTAAACTCTCAGTTTGCATGCAGGCTGCATTACTAGAGAATTCAGAAACTATTCTCTGTGTTTACATACAGAACACATGCCCCAGGACCATCCTCTCTGGGCAGGAGAGCTCGCAGCCCCCCTGCAGGCCACAGCCCCCGGTCCTGCCACCGACACCCCCCTCTTTCTCCTCCCCCCGGCACCCACAGGAGCAGATGGAGGACATGCGGAAGAAGGAGGAGCACCTGGAGAAGGAGATGATGGAGGTGTCCATGCAGAACCGGCGCCTGGCAGACCCCCTGCAGAAGGCTCAGGATGAGATGAGTGACATGCAGAGGAAGCTCGGGGGCTACGAGAGAGACAAGCAGATCCTGGTGGTGGGTTTCCGCTGCATTCCCAGCCCTCCCTGGTGTGAAGGGGCAGGAAGGTCAGGCAGGTGTCTCCCGAGTCCCAGAGTGGAGCCGGCCCTCAGGGCACCAGGGGAGGTGCTGAACCCCTCCGTCTCCTGCCTGGTGACCTCCTGGGGGCACGTGGGGTTGGCACCTGTTCTGGGAGCCAGGTGGCCCCTGGCTGCCATGGTGGGACTCAGTCCATTGTGTCTGGGAGCCATTCCCTCTGATGATCACCTCACCTGGTCATCCCTCCAGAGCTGCATCGTGTGGGTGCCTGAACTGGGGGTGCTTTCTGACCCTTCTTCTCTCCAGTGCACAAAAGCCCGTCTGAAAGTCACCGAGAAGGAGCTGAAGAGCCTGAGGTGGGAGCACGAGGTGCTGGAGCAGCGATTCATCAAGGTGGGCTCCTGGGGTGTCTGGGGGGCTCCTGGCATGTCTAGGAGGCTCCAGAATGTCTGGGGGCCTCCGGGGTGTCTGGGGGGCTCTGGGATGTCTGAGGGCCTCCTGGGGCATCTGGGGGGCTCCAGGATGTCTGGGGGCCTCCTGGGGTGTCTTGCGGTCTCCCGGAACATCTGGGGGGCTGGCAATTTGTCAAGGTGGGCTCTGGGATGTCTGGGGGCCTCCTGGGGTATCTGGGGGGCTCCCAGTGAATCTGGGGGATCCCAGGGCATCTGGGGGACTCCGGGATATCTGGGGGGCTCCCGGTGTGTCTGTGGGCTCCCAGGGCATCTGGGGGACTCCCGGCATGTCTGGCAGCTCCTGGCATGTCTGGGGGGCTGGGTCCCCGGCTCTGACCACACCCTGTTCTGCGGGGCTCTCAATGGACGAGCTTGATGTCTCAGCAGTTCCCCACTGCTGTCCCCTTGGGCTGGCCTCTGAAGCAGTGGTTACCTGGCCCATCTTTCATCCCTGTGTGTGTCTCCGAGTCCTAACCCTTTATGTGTGTGTGAAGCCTGTGGGTGAAAATGCAAGGCCTTGGGGCTGCACGCTGGTCCTCACACATGGCGAGAGCACCCCGAGTTCTTCCAAACTCTCGAGTGTGCTGGTGTAGGACCTTGCTTCCCAGAAGTGGGAGCACCTGACACGTGCCTGCCTACTCCTCCCAGCTCGCGTTTCTCTCCAGAGCAGCCTGTGTCCCCTGATGAAAATCCCGTGTCAGTCCTTGCTGCTCTAGGCACCCTGTTAGGTACACTTTGTGCGGTATGTGACCCTTTTTGGAATGGTGATTCCTAGCAGGGGAATTGCTGGTTCAGACGGCTGGTGTTGAGAATGTGGACGATCTGCCCGAGGGCTGTTCAGAGTTGTGGCCTCATCCGTGATTTCCCAGGGAGCCATCCCCCGCCCCAGGTCCTCACTGACAGGACTGGGTGGGTGTGTCTCACTGAATGTGCTTCCCTGCAGATGGCCCCACTGCTTGCTTGGTTCCCGGGGTCTGGCCGAGGTCAGAGCGCCTCGTGTGTCAGCTGTTAGCACCTTTTCCACTGAAACACTCTAGTGGACTGTGATGGTGGAAAGGACCCAGTTCCTCGGGAACATCCCACAAGCAGCTGGATCTGGAGTCACCCCCAAGGGGCCTCCATGGGTCCTGCAGGCACAGGGAGATGCTGCTCCCACTGGTCAAGGTGGGCATGAGTCGGGAGGAGGCAGCTCAGGCAGGCTTAGGCCATGTAGGTCTGCATTCTCTGCCCCTTGTCTTCTGTTTGCATGTCTATGCAGTATGTGAGAGAGGCAGTGTCTTAGAAAACCAGGGTCATCAGGTTTTAACGAGTGGAGGGCCTGGGAGTGGATGGAAGCAGATGTGAGATGTGACAGCGTGGTCAGAAGGATGGGGTGCTACAGGTTTGCAGCACAGTGCTCGTCGCTCCTAGCAGTGCTGTGTGTTTTTTACAGGTGTGGAGAACATTCTGGAAGGAGTCCCAACCAGTGCTCAGATGGTGGCCTCTGGGAAGTGGGGTTTAGGAGGGTCACTTTTTCCTGTTACACCTCTGCTACATCTTAACTTCTAAATGGTGCACAGTTAAAAGAAGACGTGGAAGCACGTTATCCTTGGTTGGCAGGCAGCTGGCTCTAAGATCTGGGGCAGACGGAGTGGACCCCTGCAAGGCCCCCCACCCCAGCATTGCTGAGTCTGAGGCCCTACTCTCCTGAGGGGATGATTGTGTTGGGGTGTGCAGTCCTGAGCCTGCCGCCCAGACCCAGGGTAGGGCTGGCCCTGGCTTCTTGGTGGGAAGGTCTCTCTGCAGCTCATCCTAGGGGCCCTGTGGCTTCCTGCCACGCCTCCCAGAGGTGTTTTCTCCTGCCTCCCACGGTGTGGACACTGCACTCCTTTGATTTAGTTGCAGAGAGTGGGGCTTGGGCACAGACCCGCCTGCCCGTGACCGGGCGCTGGGGAGGGCGGGGGCATGGCCCTGGACAGAGCAGGAGGGCGTCCTGCCAGCGAGGTATCCGTGCCCTGCAGGTGCAGCAGGAGCGGGACGACCTGTACCAGAAGTTCACCGCAGCCATCCTGGAGGTGCAGCAGAAGACGGGCTTCAGGAACCTCATCCTGGAGCGCAAGGTGCAGGCGCTGGTTGCTGCCGTGGAGAAGAAGGAGGTGCAGTTCAATGAGGTGCTAGCGGCCTCCAACCTGGACCCCGTGGCCCTGACCCTCGTGTCCCGTAAGCTGGAGGTAGGCCTTAAGGGCTGTGCTCGGGGCTCCGTCCCTCCAGGGCAGACCCTCAGTCAGCCTCGGGGAGGGGCGGTCGTGGTTTCCTGGCCAGAGTGCCCAGGCCCGTGTGTGCTGTGGACTCCCAGCCCCTCCTTGGCCTTCTAACCCTCCTAGCCTGAGTCCACTGCCTGCTCCAGCTTGGTCTCTTAGCTGAGGCCACAGCTGCCATCCGCCTGGACACTAAGCTGTGCTGGAAGAGACCATGGTGGGGGAAAGGCAGGCCTGCGGTGGCCTGTGCGGTGGGTGCCGGGAAGGCTTCCCTGGGAGGCACGCCTGAGCACAGGCTGAGCGTCTGTTCCCTTGAACATCCACAGTTGTCTGTGGCGTTCCCCTGGGGCGGGCTGTCCTGGGGACTGGGCACTGCTGGGAAAGGACAGACGAGGCCTCGGTGCCCAAGAGCCACAGGGCCTGACCGCACCTGGCAGGGACCCCGCCCAGAGCTGGGCCTCGACCCTCTGCTCCCTGACCTGGGATGTGTCACAGAGAGAGTAGGTGACGCGGACAGGGGTCTCTGGTATTGTCAGAGTGGCATGGCCTGGCTCTGGGGTCCTGGCCGGCTGGGTGACCCGAGGCTGCTAGGTCTGAGGTTAGGTCCCCTCGGGGTCTGGGGGGCGGACAGACACACACCGGGGTCTCACTCTGAGGCCTTCCCACGTCAGTTCCTCCCTGTGTGGATATCCCTGCGGTGGGGCCAGGCCGTGGTTCCCTGATGACTTCCTCTCCCCAGGACGTTCTGGAATCGAAGAACAGCGCCATCAAGGACCTGCAGTATGAGCTGGCCCGGGTCTGCAAGGTGCGGAGAGCCCCCCACCCCTCCCTCACCCAGGAGCCCCCTGATCTTGACAGTGATCCCCCAGATTAGGGTGCTGACCCAGTCTGAAGCCATCTGTGCCCGCCTGGGGTCACTGGGCCCAGAGTCTCTGCTGGCGCCTCCCAGTGCACGGCCTGCCTGGTGTCCCGTGAGACCCTTGCTTTGGCACTGTGGTGCTAGCTCGGCCTCTGGGATGGTTGCTGGGGGGTTCTCTTTGCTCCCCTAGGTTAACGTCCACATCCTCCAAGCAGGGGTAGTTAGGGCTCCGGCGTTTCTCGACCACTCATGGAGACTTCCTGCACAGTGCCCTGACCCTGGTACCGTCTGTGTCCTGCACCGAGCGTCCCCAGCTCCCCGTCCAAGCCCACAGCTCTGTCAGGGCTTGGCTTGTGGGGACACAGATGCAGTGCTGCCTGTAGAGAGCAGACACCCCACAAGTGTGACTCAGACACAAGCCCTGGGTCTTGGAGCCCTAGGTGAAGGTACTGCCATCGTGGGCACTGGGCTCCATGGTGACCAAATCCCCCGGCCTTCCCTGCCCATCGGGCCCTCCCCCGGTGCTCTGGCAACCCTGATACGGACTCGCAGATTAGGGCCATGCACTGGGTGCGTGTGGCTCTCAGGAGAACTTCCGTGACCCGCATCTGATTGTCAGGAGGCCTGAACCCCAGAGAAGGAGGAGGGCCAGGGCCCAGCCCCTGAGATCTTCCGGAGCCTGGCCCTTGCTCGCCCTTCCGTCTCAGCTCCCAGCATCTTCTCTTGACGATGCTGAGGACAAGGTGTCCCTTTGAGCTTTTGTCCTGAGTCAGGCTAGGCTCTCAGCATGTAACGTGCTCTGCTCTTCACACCCTTACCACCGCCTTGTGAAATGTGCTCTTTGAAAAACAGTAGGGGGGACAGAGATCCTGCCTGCGTTGGTCCTGCCAGCACCATTGCCCAGACCTCGGCTTTTCTGGGAAGGAGGAAGGGAATAGATGCCGACAGACACAGGGGGTAGGGTGGTCCCCAGGAAGGCAGGTTCAGTGAGCCTGAGTGAGAAATGCCTGAGGGAACCGGGAACTCTGAGTGCACCCCCTCTTCAGCAACCCCAGCCATGAATCAGGGACGTTACCTGAGGTCCCGCACGTGAAGTAGTTGGGTAGCACCTGATGAAGTTCTTGGACTTGGGCCACCCTTGTTCTGGACAGTCGGGAAGCCCCTGGTTATCTTCCAGCTGAGCTGGGAGGTGTCTGTGCATGGCCATCACCACCTGCTCACCTGGAACCGCACTTCCAGGGGGTGGAGACTCAGTGACTTCAATCCACTTGGCTTAAAAGCGTGGCTCCTTCCACAGGGCCTTTCTTGGGTGGGTTTGATCTTAAGGATGCCAATCACTGGGGTTTGTCCTGCTTGCTTTAATCATCCCCTGGAGAGTCATGTGCTCTGAAAAGCTTTACATGCCTGTTTGCACCGCTAATGGTTGAGCAAATGCTCTCCTTAAGACTGGGACATTAAAAAGAAGAGGGGGCAATGACAGAACAGGGTCAGCACAGGCTGAGAGGCCACAGGTGGTGGTGGCTGAGAGCCTGATCAAAGGGGGGCTGTTAAAAAGCAACAGGACGCCCCAGTGGAGTCACTGGTATGAGCCCGACCAGGGCTTCTGCCTGAACTGCCTGCCACTCCGACCTCTCCAGGAGTGGAGATTCTGACCCATCAGCCTGGGGCTTTCTGGTCAGCACTAGGGAGGTGACCTGCCAAAAACCCCCGCCTCCCTCAGGGAAGGCACCATTGCTGGAGGTGGCCACACTCTCCCCCCCATGCCCATTGAGCCTCTGTCTTGTGCAGCTCCTTGGAGCACCCTTCTGTTTAATAGGTGGCTGCTGCCGACTCAGGAAGCCCCGAGTAGAGCTAGTTAAATCTAAATCTTTAAACTTAAGTAAACATGCATGGGCCTGGGCCTGGCAGTGAGCTCCTGGAAAAGGCGCATCCTCCATGGGGCTGGGTGGCCTGAGCAAGGGTCACCCCAGCTACACCCCCCCGACAACCCTGCTGTATCCCCACAGGCCCACAATGACTTGCTGCGCACGTATGAGGCGAAGCTCCTGGCCTTCGGAGTACCCCTGGACAATGTGGGTTTCAAGCCCCTGGAGACCGCTGTGATTGGGCAGACGCTGGGACAGGGCCCCGCAGGACTTGTGGGCACCCCAACGTAGCCCCAGCCCAGGTGAGGTCCCCCCACAGCCAGGAGGACAGCAGGTATTTGTTCTGTAGATGTGCGTCGTCAGAGAATGAAGGTGTCCACATGCGCTGTGTGTCCTCTTGTGTGCTCCCCCCGTGCGCATACCCGCCCCTTATCCCCGAGGCAGCTCCTGCCAAGTTTGCTTCATGACTGCAGCCACCTCACAGATGTCAGCCGCAACTTTATTGAAGCCTGAGTGACACCTGCCCTTGCGACATGGGGCCAGAACGTCCCAGGGAAAGTGTGACCCTGGTGCCCATCAGGAACTTGCCCGCCCTGCTGCTCGGGGGCGGCCCGGTCTGCTGTGGCACCATGTCCACGCTCACAGGCTGGCTGCCGGTCAGCCGCTAGCTCCCTCGGTATGTGGTGTAAGACCACGGGCTCAGCAGCAGTGGCACGTGGAACTTGTGGGACTCATTTGTGACAGTGAAAACGACCTGCAGGCAGAGGGGACAGAGTGGGCCAGGAGTGCACACAGCCTGGCCCAGTGCCACCTTGGACCCAGCAGCCCAGGGCTACAGTCAGGAAACAGGACTGTGGGTGGGGCTGGGGTCTGCCCACAGGAAGCACTTGGTCTGAGGGGCCCCTGGGCCTGAAGGTTCCCAGGGTTAGGACCACCCTGAAAAGGTCAGGCGAAGGGGACAGAGAGCTGGAAGGGCTCAGGTGAACCTCTGTCTGCCCAGGCTGAGTCAGCCTGACCATGGGGTGGGGTGGCATGGGCATGGTGTGGTCAAGGCCAGGAGCTCAGAGCAGGTGCTCGTTGGGATGGGGGGGGCAGGACCAGCCTGCGGGTCACAGTGCATCTCGGGCCTCCACCCGTCTGGCCCTCACCTCCACGTATGGGTAGAAGCTCTCCTGGCCCCTCTTCTGCCAGTAGCCCTTGGTGTCAAAGGACAGTTTGTAGGTGCCCGCCTTCATCTGGCCTGGTGGCAGGAGCCCAGGGCAGCGGCCGTCAGGGTCTGTGCAACTGGGGAGAGGAGGGTTGCTGCAGAGGGGTCCCCGCCTAGGTCTCCCGGGTCTGTGTGCCCAGTGGCCTGACTTGGACCTAGGTGAGCAGGGCCTGGGTGGCCCTGCAGCAGGGCAGCGTCCAGGACCAGGGCTATGTCGCCTCACTGTCCTTAGGGAACCCCAGAGAAGAGAAGGGAAAGAACCTTCCCTTCCCCCCACTTCTTATCTGGCACAAAGACTTCACATTTTCTCTATGCATAAGTGTGCTTATTTACAAATTAAAAAAAATAGGTTGTACTAGCCATACTGTTTCATAACGTGTTCACGTGTGCTAAGTCGCTTCAGTTGTAACCAACTCTCTGTGACCCTGGACTGTAGCCCACCAGGCTCCTCTGTCCATGGGATTTCAACAGGCAAGAATACTGGAGTGGGTAGCCATGCCCTCCTTCAGGGGATCTTCCCAACCCAGGGAACGAACCCACGTCTCTTAAGTCTCCTGCATTGGCAGGTGGGTTCTTTACCACTATTGCCACCTGGGAAGTGTAAAAACCAAGTACTTGCGGTTTACTACATTGCGCTTTCTGGCTGAGTAACTGTCCAGGCTGCCATCTGCATGGCGGCCTGTTTCCAGCTGCAGCGCCGGAGGCTCTGAGGGCCTCTGCTCGCTGAGAGGCCATGCTTTCAAGTGTCCTTGCTATGATCAGCATAAGCAGCATTTACCAGCGCAGTTTAGGGGGGTTGGGAGTGGCTCTCTGTGGCTCCATGTGTTCCTCCAAACTCAGATGTGACCTGGACCCCCCTTTCATGGAGGGCTCCATAGCCTCAGGCCCCAAGCCTTTGAGGTCCACCAGGGGCAGGGGCCTTCTGCCTCACCCGCCATCTCCTCATGTGTGGAAAGGGTTCCTGTGGGGTCTGCACACAGGGTACAGTGAGTACCAGTGCTTAAGAGCTGCCCGGCACAGGTCACCTGCCAGTCATGGTGACGACCAGGCCTTTCTGATTCCTCCTCAGGCCTCAACTGGCCAGTGGGCAAGGAAAGACAGAGCCCTGTCCCAGCGCAGCGGGCACTTGGGGTGTGAGCTCTGCCAGCACGGTTGTAGCATGACCAGAACTATTCAACCTGTTGAAACAGGCTCCAGGAGTCTGCAGGGAGACTGTTCGGCTGGGTCAGTCCTGCCACTTGCCAGCCGTGCCAACACCGCTTGCCCCGGTGCAGGGCCCCTTGCGGGGGTGGGTGGGGTGGGGGGTATTCTGGATTTGAGCCCTGCCCCAGACCACCCTCCTACCTTTTCTTCAGCTCGGTCCACTGCTGGCCATGGTCCTCAAGCCTGGACAGACGGAGGTAGAGGCCTTGGGCCGGGAGCCCTGAGGCAGTGTCCAGCACGTGTGTGGTCAGTGGGCTGCTGTCCGGCTCCATGCCTCTGCCCTGGGCCACGAGAGGGGCAGGGATGCGCTTGTGGGGCAGACCTTGTGTTCCCGTCCCTTGGTAGGAGGCAGTGCCTTGGAGTAAACAGCCCCTGATCAAAGTCCCAAACTGCCCTGGCTGGGGTTGGGTGGAGGGGCTGGGGTTGGGAGTGGAATTGGGTAACTCACTGCCATATACAATACTGACCCCTCCCCCTCCTCCCAGCACCGAAGGGGTCTCCACACCCAGAGCACCGCCCCTCCCTCCAACCTCCTCAGGGCCTGGGTGGCCTCAGGGGCTTCTCTCTGAACCCAGCTCTGTCCCCTGATCTGCGGGCCACGTCACCTTAGCCCCAGGTGGAGGAGAGGTCAGGGGCTCCCGACCCAGGTCTGTCCCCCTACCTCCCGGGAGCCCACGTGTCGCTGGAGTGTCTGCAGCCGCTGGGCGGCCCCAGAGCTCATGTCTGCCGATCTGCGGACGGGCAAGGAGGCCAGAGGTCACACCACACCACCACCCCGAGAACCTCCCTGGGAAGCCCTGCCCTGGCACCTCCCACGTGTCCGGCCAATCCCAGGGAGGAGTGGAAGGTGCCCACCCAGGGGTCCTAGGGGTCTTCTTGGTGGTGGTTGCGGGGGGGCAATAGAGCGAACGCAGTGCACAGACCTGCAGGGGCTACGGAGGCTCCTCCCGGCGGAAGTGGAGTGGCCCTGCAGCTTTAGGGGTAGGAGTCGGGGGTGGAGTGCTGGGCGGGACCGGACGGGGAGGGGCGCAGCAGGGGGAGGGGGCGGTCAGGGGAAGGCCCGGCTGGGGTCCACGCCCGCCGCTGGAAGTGGCGCAGGGTGAGCCCGATCACCCCCAGCACCCTGCACCGGTGCAGTTTCTTTTCCTTCCTTGGACGGTCAGGATCTGCTGGAAGCCCCGACAGGCCGCGTGGAGGTGCCTTAGGCAGGACCGACCCCCGGGTTGAGAGTTGACAGTGCAGGGTGACACCCTTGTGGTTGCATTTTACCCCTTCTTACCTGCTCTGACCCTCGATCCCCAAGGTGTAGGGACCCGGCACACTGACAGCGTAGGGTGAGGGCTTTGCAGAAATGAAGGAAGAGACAAGTCTGAGCACACAGGCATGAATCCCGTCTTTGTATTACAATATCACGTGATGTGCGCACCGAACAGATTTTATGTAACACGTAAAAATAAGGGCATTCTGTATTTACAGTCTGCGTGACGTTGCCTGACGGGTTGTGTTGCTCTGGGTGTGGGGTCATTTTTCTTCTCGCTAAGCTGCATGTTCTAATGATCAGATAGTGGGCGTCCTCAGTTTGAGCCTTAAGGATCAGGCCCCTCTGAGGTGGGGAAGGAGACCTCTGGCAAAGTTTGTGCATTGGTTACAACTGCTCTGGAGGTAACCAGGAAGCATGTGTTTGAGATGTAAATATGGTGAGGTTTGGCAGGGCTTATGTTTTTAGGAGGTGACCCCACAGAGACACACACACCTGTTTAGGCAAACTGCTATGGGGATGGGACCAGAAACAAGCTTACTTTCCCCAAGAGGGATAATTAAATCAATGAACTCCTCTGCACACCGGCAGCTGTGCAGCCCAGTCCAGAGAGTGAGCCCAGTTCAGCCCAGTACAGAGAATGAACCCAGTACAGAGAGTGATCCCAGTACAGCCCAGTACGGAGAATGAATCCAGTACAGAGAGTGAGCCCAGTACGGAGAATGAACCCAGTACAGAGAGTGAGTCCAGTACAGCCCAGTACGGAGAATGAACCCAGTACAGAGAGTGAGCCCAGTACAGCCCAGTACGGAGAATGAACCCAGTACAGAGAGTGAGCCCAGTACAACCCAGTACAGAGAATGAATCCAGTACAGAGAGTGAGCCCAGTACAGCCCAGTACAGAGAGTGAGCCCAGTACAGCCCAGTACAGAGAGTGAGCCCAGTGCAGAGTGTTGGTGTGTGAGGTGAGCGGTGAGTAGTGGCTGGTGACCAGGAGGAGAGGCAGCTCTAGCTTCATGTTTGAATCTGCAGCAGCTTTCACTCCATTACAAGGGTTCGCTCACTTCTTCACCGTCACAGGCTCAGGGTGCGGCTGTCAGAGTCTCCGTGTTGCAGAGGACGAAGCTGACATGCAAAGGGGCTGTGTTCTGGAACACTGTCTGGCGTGGGACATGGGAGAGTGATGCCAGGACCACGTCTGGGATGAGCAGTGTCAACAGGCTGATCATTTTCACTCTGTAACCTTTCCTTGTACACTTACAGTCTCAAATGTCAGAAGCAAGCTAACAAAAACAACAATCAAACCTTTTTTGGTAGCTGCCCTGTCACCCCCTCTGTCTAGAGCCCTGACGCCTTCTCTGCCCAAGAGAGAACCTAGTTCTGGGAGAGCGCTGGGCAGGGCAGGGCATCGCTACAGCTGCTTTTGTGGCCTCACCAGGGCCCCTGCCTAGCCTGCAGGCTTCACCTGGAACCTGAGAGGGCAGCAGGCTGACCAAGAGCAGGCAAGGGGTCCAGCCTAATAGTGCCAGGGCCAGCCATGCCACGTTCACCATGTGACCCCTAAGCGGTAGCTGCCACACAGCACCTTAAGGCTCCTGGGAGCAAAGTGCAGCTCTGCTGGTGGGCCTGCCCTCCTCCTCCCACTCCCTTCTGACTGTGTGATGTGATGCTGGAGGCGCAGCAGCCCTCCAGCACCAGGAGGCAGGACTTGCAGTAAGGAAGATGTGAGACCACGAGGAGGAGACAAGCAACTCCCTTTCTGGTGTTGCCTCTGGGCCTCCTGGCAGGTGCATGGGGCCTTTTGTGTCTGGATTGTGTTTTCTTGAGTGACCTTAAACCACTCCTTTTGATTGTTCCAAGCATGTAGCCCAAAGCATTCTGCCTGAGGAAGTTGAGATCATGCAGGTAAAACATGTAACAGCACACAGCGTGCTCAGTACCGTGGAACTGCCAGTCCTTCCTGGGCAACCACGACCCTGAGCAGTGACAAGAAACTCTCCCTATTGTGGTCCCAGGGAGAAGGAAGCTGGTCTGCCTGCTGTCTGGCTCCAAGCCAGTGGTGGGAGGTCCCTGTCCTACCCTGACCACTGGAGTGGCTCAGGTGGATGCAGCCTCTCAGGCTCCTCTGAGCCCCTGCTTCATACCTGTCTAGAGAGTCCTTCTAGGCCGCTGTGATGGGAATTTGTGGTGAGAACTCAACAGAAAGGGTGTGAAGGCAGCTGGGAACTTCCTTCACCAAGCACATAACATACCCAGGTACACTGAGGTGATGCAGGTGTTGGGGAGGCCATTTCAGATGGCGGTACGTGCTAAGAAGGGCACAGGGCATGGTGTGCCAGAGTCTGAGGGGCAGTGAGTCCAGAGAGTCGCATTCTTGGAGGAGGGGAGATGCTCAGATACAACCGCGGCTGCGGGCTGGAGTTTTCAGGAGGGCCGGCCGATGGGCTGAGGAGTAGGAGTCCAGGGCCAGTGGCTGCCGGAAGGGTGAGTTTGGCCCCTGGTAGAATTTCTGCTCCCTAAGGACTGGGGTTATTGTCTGTCTCCTGACAGCTGTTCCTGTGCTTGGAACATGACCTGGCCAGAACCAGGTGCTAAACAAATATCCTTTGAATGAATGGACAGTCTGAGTGTGCAGATGCATAGGACAGATAGCGTCAGGCTACAGAGTTGGGGTTAAATAGATTAGGAGGCAGAGAGAGGCATACAGGGTTTCTGAGCCCAACCTCCCAGCCTCCAGGGCTCAGTTCCACCCAAGCCTGTCTGTTTCCCCAGAAACTGTTTTTTATGGTAAACTCCCTCTGGCCTTCGCTCACCTGTGTGTCCTGCTCTGCACATCTTAAAAAGGGGCTCTGAGTCTGTTCGCACCACCTGTGCCTGAAGCCTCTTTATTCTTAAGCCAGGGAAGCCCCTTCTCTGCCTGGGGACGGCTGGACCTTGTCCATGCCATGGACTCTGGTCTCTGCACTCGTCTGCCCATTCAGGTCACTGCCTTGTCCAGGACTGGGAGCACTGATGGGTCAGTGTGTCCCCGCTGATTCTAGCAGTCTGCCAGGCTGATTCCCGCTGGCCTGCATCGTGACACTGCTGCTTACCAGTGACACAAGGCCACCCTAGAGCACAGGTCATGGAATGTGTGCTGGCCTCAGCAGGACTTCGCAGTCGGGCCAAAAGCCAGAGGTTCAATGCTGTTGGTGCCTGTGTATTTCTTGTTTGGAGACATGTCTGTTTAGTTCTTCTGCCCTTTTTTCGATTGGGTTGTTTGTTTTTTTGTTGTTGTTGAGTTGTATGAGCTGTTTGTATGTTTTGGAAATTAAGTCCTTATTGGTCACATTATTTGGAAATATTTTGTCCCCATTCTGTAGGTTGTCTTTTTCATCTTATTTATGGTTTCCTCTGCTGTGCCAAAGCTTGTAAGTTTGATTAGGTTCCCTTTGTTTATTTTTGGTTTTATTTCTGTTGCCTTGGGAGACTGACCAAAGAAACCATTGGTATGATTTATGTCAGAGAATGTTTTGCCTGTGTTGTCTTCTAGGAGTTTTTACAGTGTCATGTCTTTCGTTTATGTCTTCATTGCTGTTGCCTGTTCTCATTGGCTGGTATGTCTGTCCCTCACCAGCTGGGACAAGTGTCGATTCGGTGGCTTCACTGGGTGGCCCCTTGCTGACCCCTGACTTGTGGGTCCATCCAGCAGTGGGCATGCTGGTGATCTCCATGTGCTAGCTGATGTGACATGGCACTGAGGGTGTTGGCGATAGCCGAGTTATCTGTGCTGTCGGCTTCATTATTGCCACTCCTGTCCAACACTGAGACTCACATCACAGAGGTTCCTGCGGGGACAAAGGGGAGGGGAGTTGATAGTCTCAGCCAGTGTGACAAAGCAAACTAACATAAAATCTAAAATCAAATGTATCCCTTTTTAGTCTACTCATGATGGAGATGATAAAATGATACCAAGTGATACAAGTTCCGGTTCAGATACTTCACCACAATATTTTAATAGTTCTACATGGTTTATTTACTCTTCCAAAAATCTTTAGGGCATCCTTCAATGTGACTGTCACTATCGGGGAACAGGTTCCCCTTGATGTGATTAACTTCAGGGACTGGGAAACTGTTAAGTGCTGAAGGGGAGGGTGATGCTCCATACTCCCACCTTTCCATCATGCACTGCTCCCTTCTCCCCACCCTTGTTAGGGGAGTCTTATCTGGACACTGGTCACGGGGCTGGAGCTGGGCCGAGCACACGAACCAGAGGAAGAGAAGTGGTTGCTGGCCCAAGGGGATGGGGGCATGTGTCCTGGTTGTTAGAACTGAGCCTCTTCTGTTTGGTCCACTGTTGGGGCCTGAGACGGCCTTGGCCTCACATGGGTGATCAGAACACAGCTCGTCTGCCTGCTGAGCAGCACAGGGTCTCATGTGAGTGATCAGAACACAGCTCATCTGCCCGCTGAACAGCATGGGGGCAGAAGAGGCAGCATTAGTGGCTGCTGGTTGCAGGTTGGAGGGGAAGGAGAATACCCTCTCCCGGCTTCCTTTCCTCTGAAACACCTGGTACTTTTCAGTCCTAGGTGTTGGTCAGAGACTCTGGGTTTGTGGATATGGCACCAACAGAAGCTTCCCGAGATGCTGCGGCTGGAGGTGGGGGGGCTGAGTTTGAGAGCAGGATGGCGCCCCCGGAGGGAGAAGTTGGCCCTGGAATGGCCAGTCAGATTCCTGTTTTCAACGGCAAGAGTTGGGAGCATGAAAGGACAACTGGCAGCTGAGCAGGGATGGGGGCAGCTACAGGGAGGAGGGCCTGTGAGCAGGAGGGACACAGCAGAGGAGGGGCCACCGGTGGACGACCCTGGTCTGTGGGTGACCCCAGATAGTGGATAGTGGCAGCCCCACAATCCCAGAAAGGCCCCCTTGCTGTGAGATGCTGCCTCCCCTGCCCTGCCCCAGTCCCAACACTCTGGACCAGGGTCTCTACTGCTTGAAATGACAAAAGCCTTTGCAGTCCTGGAGCTGCCCCAGCTCATCTCAAGAGGAACCTTCAGTGCAGTAAGATTTTCTTTGATGTTCATACTTCAGTTTCCCAGAGTCTTCATATTTTCACTGGTGGTGTTGCCATGTGTCACTAAAACCCTCAATTGTCTAACAGTGGGCTTCCTGTCACAGACCTCTCAGAGGCCGTCCACTGGGTGAATACAGGCTTGTGGTCATTCTGGTCTGTCACAGACCTCTCAGAGGCTGTCGAATGCATGCTTATCGCTCTGGCCTGTCCAAGACCTCTCAGAGGCCATGCGCTGGGTGAATGTGGGCTTATGGTCTCTGGCCTGTCACAGACCTCTCAGAGGCCATCTGACTGGGTGACTGCAGGCTCGTGGTCACTCTGGCCTGTCACAGACCTCTCAGAGGCCATCTGCTGGGTGCATGTGGGCTTGCCAGACCTCTCAGAGGCTGTCTGCCGGGTGAATGCACACTTGTGGTCACTGGTCTGTCACAGACCTCTCAGAGGCCGTCCACTGGGTGATTGCGGGCTTGTGGTCACTCTGGTCTGTCACAGACCTCTCAGAGGCTGTTCATTGGGTGAACGCAGGCTTGTGGTCACTCTAGCCTGTCACGGACATCTCAGAGGCTGTCCACTGGGTGAATGCAGGCTCGCGGTCACTCTGGTCTGTCACAGACCTCTCAGAGGCCGTCTGATGGGTGAATATGGGCTTGTGGTCACTTTGGTCTGTCACAGACCTCTTGGAGGCTGTCCGCTGGGTCAATGCACACTTGTGGTCACTTTGGTCTGTCACAGACCTCTCAGAGGCCGTCGCTGGGTGAATGCATGCTTATGGTCCCTGTGGTCTGTCACAGATCTCTCAGAGGCTGTCTGATAGGTGAATGTGGGCTCGTGGTCACTCTGGTCTGTCACGGACCTCTCAGGAGCCGTCTGCTGTGTGAATGCAGGCTAGTGGTGGCTCTGGCCACACAGTCTCCATAGGGCTGTCAAGAGGCACTGTGTGGCTGCCCCAGCTGGGGGCCCCTTATCCCACTCTTGCTGCCCACAAGCTAGGTCTGGAGAAGGCCAATCCCAGTGAGAAGCCACTTTCTGACATCATCTCACATGCCAGGAACTAGTCTTCCAGACTAAGCAGGTCACTCGGGGTTTCCTGTGTTAGTGCTCATGGCTCACATCCCCGAGAGAGAGTGTTTAGGCTGGGGACACATGTTCCCTGCCGCTGGATGTGACAGGAGACCGTGTTCCCAGGGATGGACCAGAAAGGGCAATAGGAGAACTTCTGCCCTACTTGCTTGGGGGCACTGTGCCCCCAGCCCCTGCCTTCTCCCCACTCAGGTATGGAATGTGGGCGAGCAGGAGGGGGAACCAGGGTCCCCAGTGAGACCCTCTCAGCAAAGCTGGGCCTTGGTCAGGCTTGGAGTGTGTAACCAAGAGTTTGCTCAACAGGATGCCACATTTAAAAGGCCTCCTGCAGTGTAGATTTCAGGGCTACATAGCACAACTAAGTGCAGAGCATAGTGGCTGAGGTGGTAGCTCTGGATCCTGCAGGCTGAATGCTGAACCCTGAATGTTGGAAGACTGTCTGGAGTCACAGGACGTGCTTGCTGTCTCTGCTGAGATGATCATAATGGGGACCCAGGTTCCCCCTCCTACTCTCTAGCAGCCATCAGACTGCAGCCAATCCCCACTGTGAGCCCAGAGGAAACTTGGGAAGAAGAATACCTGCTCTCTAGCAGCCATCAAACTGCAGCCACTCCCCACTGTGAACCCTGAGGAAACTCGGGAAGGAGAAGAATACCTGCCCTCTAGCAGCCATCAGACTGCAGCCACTCCCCACTGTAAGTGCTGAGGAAACTCAGGAAGGAGAAGACAGGATACTGGCCCCAGATGGTGAGGTGTATATCAAAAGGAATAATTTCAATGAGATGACACTTGCATCTTCCCATACATAGAAAAGTGCTAAATTCCTTACCTTTAGATGCTGCCTAAGCCATGCCGTGTGGGGCCACCCAGGATGGACGGGTCATGGTGGAAAGGTCTGACAGAATGTGGTCCACTGGAGAAGGGCATGGAAAACCACTTCAGTATTCTTGCCTTGAGAACCCCATGAACACTATGAAAAGGCAAAAAGATAGGACACTGAAAGATGAACTCCCCAGGTCAGTAGGTGCCCAATATGCTACTGGAGATCAGTGGAGAAACAACTACAGAAAGAATGAAGTTTTGGAGCCAAAGCAAAAACAACACCCAGTTGTGAATGGGACTGGTGATAGAAGCAAGATTCGATGCTGTAAAGAGCAATATTGCATAGGAACCTGGAATGTTAGGTCCATGAATCAGGGCAAATTTGAAGTGGTCAAACAGGAGATAACAAGAGTGAACATCGACATTCTAGGAATCAGTGAAGTAAGATGGACTGGAATGGGTGAATTTAACTCAGATGACCATTATATCTACTGCTGTGGGCAGGAATCCCTTAGAAGAAATGGAGTAGCCATCATAGTCAACAAAAGAGTCCGAAATGCAGTACTTGGATGCAATCTCAAAAATGACAGAATGATCTCTCTTTATTTCCAAGGCAAACCATTCAATATCATGGTAATTCAAGTCTATGCCCTGACCAGTAACGCCAAAGAAACTGAAGTTGAACAGTTCTATGAAGACCTACAAACCTTCTAGAGCTAACACCCAAAAAAGATGTCCTTTTCATTATAGGGGACTGGAATGCAAAAGTTGGAAGTCAAGAAACACCTGGAGTAACAAGCAAATTTGGCCTTGGAGTACAGAATGAAGCAGGGCAAAGGCTAATAGAGTTCTACCAAGAGAACACACTGGTCATAGCAAACACCTTCTTCCAACAACACAAGAGAAGACTCTACACATGGACATCACCAGATGGTCAACACCAAAATCAGATTGATTATATTCTTTGCAGCCAAAGATGGATAAGCTCTATACAGTCAGCAAAAACAAGACTGGGAGCTGACTGTGGCTCAGATCATGAACTCCTTATTGCCAAATTCAGACTGAAATTGAAGAAAGTAGAGAAAACCACTAGACCAGTCAGGTATGACCTAAATCAAATCCCTTATGACTATACAGTAGGAGTGAGAAATAGATTTAAAGGACTAGATCTGATAGACAGAATGCCTGATGAACTATGGATGGAGGTTCGTGACCTTGTACAGGAGACAGGAATCAAGACCATCCCCAAGAAAAAGAAATGCAAAAAAGCAAAATGGCTGTCTGAAGAGGCCTTACAAATAGCCGTGAAAAGACTGGAAGTGAAAAGCAAAGGAGAAAAGGAAAGATATTCCCATTTGAATGCAGAGTTCCAAAAAATAGCAAGGAGAGATAAGAAAGCCTTCCTCAGCAATCAGTGCAAAGAAATAGAGGAAAACAATAGAATGGGAAAGACTAGAGATCTCTTCAAGCAAATTAGAGATACCAAGGGAACATTTCATGCAACGATGGGCACAATAAAGGACAGAAATGGTAGGGACCTAAGAGAAGCAGAAGATATTAAGAAGAGGTGGCAAGAATACACAGAAGAATTGTACAAAAAAGTTCTTCACAACCCAGATAATCACGATGGTGTGATCACGCACCTAGAGCCAGACATCCTGGAATGTGAAGTCAAGTGGGCCTTAGAAAGCATCACTACAAACAAAGCTAGTGGAAGTGGTGGAATTCCAGTTGAGCTATTTCAAATCCTGAAAGATGATGCTGTGAAAGTGCTGCACTCAATATGCCAGCAAATATGGAAAACTCAGCAGTGGCCAAAGGACTGGAAGAGGTCAATTTTCATCCCAATCCCAAAGAAAGGCAATGCCAAAGAATGCTCAAACTACTGCATAATTGCACTCATCTCACACGCTAGTAAAGTAATGCTTAAAATTCTCCAAGCCAGGCTTCAGCAATACGTGAACCATGAACTTCCAGATGTTCAAGCTGGTTTTAGAAAAGGCAGAGGAACCAGAGATCAAATTGCCAACATCCGCTGGGTCATCAAAAAAGCAAGAGAATACCAGAAAAACATCTATTTCTGCTTTATTGACTATGCCAAAGCCTTTCACTGTGTGGATCACAACAAACTGTGGAAAATTCTGAAAGAGATGGGAATACCAGACCACCTGACCTGCCTCTTGAGAAATTTGTATGCAGGTCAGGAAGCAACAGTTAGAACTGGACATGGAACAACAGACTGGTTCCAAATAGGAAAAGGAGTACGTCAAGGCTGTGTATTGTCACTCTGATTATTTAACTTACATGCAGAGAACATCATGAGAAACGCTGTGCTGGAGGAAGCATGAGCTGGAATCAAGATTGCTGGGAGAAATATCAATAACCTCAGATATGCAGATGACACCTCCCTTATGGCAGAAAGTGAAGAAGAACTAAAGAGCCTCTTGATGAAAGTGAAAGAGGAGAGTGAAAAAGTTGGCTTAAAGCTCAACATTCAGAAAACTAAGATCATGGCATCCGGTCCCATCACTTCATGGCAGATAGATGGGGAAACAGTGGAAACAGAGGCTGACTTTATTTTTTGGGCTCCAAAATCACTGCAGATGGTGATTGCAGCAATGAAATTAAAAGACGCTTACTCCTTGGAAGGAAAGTTATGACCAACCTAAACATTATATTAAAAAGCAGAAACATTACTTTGCCAACAATGGTCCGTCTAGTCAAGGCTATGGTTTTTCCAGTGGTCATGTATGGATGTGAGAGTTGGACTATAAAGAAAGCTGAGCACTGAAGAATTGATGCTTTTGAACTGTGGTGTTGGAGGAGACTCTTGAGAGTCCCTTGGACTGCAAGGAGATCCAACCAGTCCATCCTAAGGGAGATCAGTCCTGGGTGTTCATTGGGAGGACTGATGTCGAACCTGAAACTCCAATACTTTGGCCACCTGATGCGAAGAGCTGACTCATTGGAAAAGACCCTGATGCCGGGAAAGATTGAGGGCAGGAGGAGAAGGGGACGACAGAGGATGGATGGCTGGATGGCATTGCCGACTCGATGGACATGGGTTGGGTGGACTCAGGGAGTTGGTGATGGACAGGGAGGTCTGGCGTGCTGTGGTTCATGGGGTCGCAAAGAGTCAGACACGACTGAGTGACTGAACTGAACTAACTGAGATGCTGCCTCTGATTTTGAAGTCCTAAACGATTCTTCACTGAATAAAACTTAACTCTCAACACCTAGGTTATAAATATTTTTATGTCTACACATATGAAGTAGACACTTTCCAAAGAACAACAAAAGACAAATCTCAACATTTAGAACACTGGCACCGATGGTGGACACTCCCCAAAAGATGCAACTGATGGAGCAATTAGAACAACCATCACCCCTTTTTCCATAAGATTGTGGAATGGACACTGACAGTGGGGAATTGTTACAGGGAAGAACAAAATCTGACTCCATGTTTTAAAAATTAAAAAAAAAAATTAAATCCTTTACTTTAAGCTTTGCTTCCTGTTGGTTTGTTTACTACAAGGATACTGTCCATAGGTAATGGCCTGCCTCAGGAAACCCTGCCCCTCTGCCTTTGTTTAGGACCTGTCCACCTGTGGATGGGTACAGGAAGGAAGAAAGTAACACATCTCCTCCTGAGGCTGGCCATTCCAGGAGATATTTGCCAGATTAATGGCCTTTTTACTTTATTTCCTTACCTCCCCATCTCTGTGTTCTATAAAAGACACTGGCATCCAGACCCCAACAAGGTGGTTTCTTCAAGATATTAGTCGGCTATCTTCTTGGTCTGCCGGCTTTTCAAGTAAAGTCATATTCCATGCCTCAGCACCTCACCTCTGATTTATTGACCTGTTGTGCAGCAAGCAAAGCGAGCTTGGACTTGGTAATAATCCCACATGCCTTGCAGTCAAAAAATCAAAACATAAAATGGAAGCTATATTGTAACAAATTCAATAAGGACTCCAAAAATGGACCATATCAAAAAGACCTGAAGCCAAAAACCAAAAAGAACTCAGTGGTTGTCTGAAATATTTAGAAAAAGGGTTAGTACCCTCTTGTCAGTACCCCCTGAAGCCACACTGGACAGTTAGGCCCTGTCCATTCAGGACACCCTCTCCAGACCCCAAGTGCTGCTGCCCCCAGTGCTCACCTGGACCTCAGGAGGTAGAAGAGACACAACTAGGGGGTCTCTTCTCTTGTCCAGGGGAGCTTCACACCAACCACCCTATCTCCCTGCCCATAATAAACACACCATAACGAGCGTCTTGTCAGCACCTGGGCCAGTGATGCTGTGAACACTTGGACTGCCTTGTCCTTGTGAGATTTGATATGAAGACAACACAGAAAGAGAATCAGCCAAGGAGGATCTGACCAGGAGTAAATCCCTCTTCACAGGGACCCTGTGAGACCCAAGCACTTGCTCTGCTCACCCTGCACCAGCTTTTGGGAACTGGCCTTTGTCATTCTCTGGGCAGGAGGTGGGAGGGACCACCCAGTCTTTCTTCTACCTCCTGAGACCCAGGTGGGCATTGGGGGCAGCAGCACCTCCATCTGGAGTCCAGAGAGGGTGTCCTGAATGGACAAGGCCTAACCATTCAGTGAGGCCAGCCCTTGTCCATACTGCACTGACCTGCTGCAGGGTCTTGGGTTCCCTGGCATCCAGCTCACCCATCGCCAACCCCAGCTTGAAGTGTCTTGGGAGCTCCTCGCTGGCAGGCGCCCCAGAGTAGAAAGCTGCATACCCAGCGAGAAATAAAAATTTCCTCCTTGGTCTCCACACGAAAGGGAACTGTGAGCCGATAAGTCACCTAAGAGAGGGCCAAGTTAACACAGGCTGAAGACCTGTTTCATGTTTCCTAGGCTCACAGGCACCCAGCACTTCCTGTTACCTACAGTAATCAGTGCTTCGTAGTTCCTTTTCACATTCCTATATCAGACTTTCCCCCATTATCCCATCTCTGCCCATTCTTCCTTGGAGAAGTATATGGAAATGTCTTTGAAAGCATCTTTGGCCTAAGAAAAATAGTAGATTTCATCAGTGACTTACTAATATAAGTCAGACTTTAGAGCTGGGCCTTCTCCACCTTGGGTGTAGGGAGTAGCCTGAAGCTAGTGGATGGTCTCTGTGAGACAGGGATGAAGACTTTCCTTCCTGACTGTGTCTTGCTTAACTGAGCAAACACTGAGCCTCCTAACTCTCCCTGGACACAGAGCAGTTGACGATGCTAGCATCCTATTCTACCCCACTCCATCCCACTGTCTCAGACAGGACCAGTCACTCCCATCCTGTGTACGTTCAGAGTTTATTCAGTGGCGCAGGCAAGCAGTCTGTGGTCCTTCAGGGACCAACTCCATGTCATTCCTATAGAGCTGGCTTAGAGTCCAGGTTTGCCACTCTGTCTCTCTCCATGGGCTTCCACTCTGTTCTCTCAGTATCTCCCTCAGTGCTCTCCTCTGGGGACTTGTTGGGGCTCGTGGCCATGGCACTGCCTCAAGGCCAAGGTACCTGTGGAAGAAGAAGATGCTGAGATAGCCCAGACCACTGCCCAGAGCCAGGTCTGTCTTCCTTGGGTGGAGTGTCCAGGGCAGGAAGGTGTGGGGAAAGTCAGGGTAGGGGTATTGGTGGGATGCACGGATCCTAACCAGCTATGGCAGACCAGCCTAATGTGAACTAGATTTGGTTTCTTTGATTCCCCTACAATTCAGCCCCTCTGAGGAAAGGCAGTGGGAGGGTCGTGTCTGTGGGTGACGGAGGGAGTCCTGAGGAGACCTGGAGGCCCCTAACTGCTGGACTGGGGTCAGGCTGAAGTCAGGGCTCTGTTCCAGTGTGGGAGAGGGAATATTTCTCCAAAAAGTGCTTTGGGGATCTCCACCTGGGTACTCTGGGAAAATCTGGGCATAACATGGGTTCTACATCTAAGGAACAAGTCGCTTGGCTTGAGGTGATCTGGGTCACACTGGCTGAAGGAACTGGGGTTCCTCAGAAGGAGGGGATGGGGGGGTCTTTTGGCTGATGTAGAATGTACAGGGTGAGAGAACTTGGGGTCTTTGAGGCTGAGGAAATTGGGGGTCTCTCATTAGGGGGCTTTAGGTTTCCAACATACAGGACAGTTGGGGTCTTGAGCATGACAGGATTAAGAGTTTCCAGGCTGAGGTATTCAGGGTCTCTGAAGTAAGGAAATTTGATCTCTCTGCAGGTGCTGTTTTTAGGGTGCCTCAGGCTGAGGGGAATTGGGGTTCCTCTAGGTATTTGGGGGTCGCAGCTCTAGGGGATTCGGTGTTTCTGTGGGTGAAGGGACTGACTTGTAGTCCCTAAGCTGACGAGACGCGAGCTCCCTTCAGGTAGGACCAGGGTTCCTCAAAGTTGACGGGATTTGGGGTTTCCCAGCCTGGAATTGGAAGACGCCAGGCTAATAGTTTACGAGGGTTTCACAGGGCTCTTTTCCGTCTGTCCTCTGGCGCTGCCCACCCCGACCCGGCGCGCTCTCCGAGCTGGACGGTATCCAGCCGAACCTAGTCCAGCCCTTCCGGGCTGAGGCAAAGCGAAAGGCGAGCAGCCGGCTTATACAGGCCTGTCAGGCACAAGCCTCCAATCGGCATTGCGACGGAAGCAGCCCGGCCAATACGCGCAGGAAGAGTGCGGAGCGCGCAGAAGGTCCCGCCCCACCGCTCGGGGATTGGCTACTCTGCGTCCCGCGAGTGTCTGTCAAGAGGCCTCCAGCGCGCAGGCGCGTCTTGGCAGTTTTGTTGGTTTTCAGGCGTTGAGTCTTAGTACTGGAGCCTCAAGTCGGCGGTGGGTCCTCAGGCAGGGTGTTTCTTTCCAGTTCCCTGAACTAGACTCTCGCCTCCACCAGACTTGAAGTCTTGCTCTCGAACTCTCTCCCAGGCCCACCTGTGCCCTACCTTGTCAAATCCAGTTTTGGCAAGAACTGTATGTGATGAGTACTGCATTATTCAGGGGAAAACTGTGTAATTAACTAAATTCAGATGAGACACAAGGTAAATAACATATGGTCAAAGATTAAAACGCAACTCATGGAATAGTAAGTATATTAGGAAAAACTTGGAGGATTTTTAACCTCAAAGTAGAAGTGGTACTGCTGCTGCTGCTACTGCTGCTGCTGCTCCTAAGTCACTTCAGTCGTGTCTGACTGTGCGACCCCATAGACGGCAGCCCACCAGGCTCCGCCGTCCCTGGGATTCTCCAGGCAAGAACACTGGAGTGGGTTGCCATTTCCTTCTCCAATGCATGAAAGTGAAAAGTGAAAGTGAAGTCGCTCAGTCGTGTCCGACTCTTCGCGACCTCATGGACTGTAGCCCTCCAGGCTCCTCCATCCATGGGATTTTCCAGGCAAGAGTACTGGAGTGGGTTGCCATTTCCTTCTCCGGTACTGATGAGTAATCTGTATATTTAATGTAGGTATAGGCTTCCCTGGTAGCTCAGACGGGAAAAAAATCCTCCTGCCATGCGGGAGACCTGGGTTCGATCCTTGGGTTGGGAAGATCCCCTGGAGGAAAGCATGGCAACCCACTCCAGTATTCTTGCCTGGAGAATCCCCATGGACAGAGGATCTTGGCAGGCTACAGTTCATGGGATTGCAAAGAGTTGGACATGACTGAGTGACTAAGCACAATGTAGGTATTAAAAGGCTTCAGAAATGAGCTATAAATAAAACCTCAAAGCTCTGCCAGTGTTTTCCATAAAAGGAGGCATTGAATTGGAGGATCATGGATCCACAGAAGAGAGTTTGCTTGACACCTACTGGCTTCACAAGATAAAATGGGGACACTGTTTCTGGCCCTTACCTAGCTTTGCTCACAAAAAAATAACATGATTTCCATGTATTGGAAGCAAGAAAACTGACTGTAGAATTATTATCAAGGGGGGCCAGGAGTGCTGGTTGGGAGTCTGGATGGACAGATGCTACCAGAAAAGTGGATTTGCTTCTCGGGGGTTGTTAAACCAGAAGATACAACTCAGCCAAAGCTCATTGGAAGGAAAGGTGTATTACTTGGAGAAGTATGGAGAACATCAGGGAGCTTTCCAGAGCAATGTCTCTCCAAACTACAGTTGGGGAAGCTTTAATCTATTGGAACAGGCATGTTCAGGCTTCCCTGGTGGCTCAGATGGTAAAGAATCCGTCTGCAGTGCAAGAGACCTGGGTTCGATCCCTGGGTTGGAAAGATCCCCTAGAGGAGGGCATGGCAACCAACTCTAGTATTCTTGCCTGGAGAATCCCATGGACAGAGGAGCCTGACAGGCTACAGTCTACAGGGTCAAAAAGAGTCAAACACAACTGAAGTGATTTAGCATGCACGCTATCTCCATAGTGGCTGTTCCCAGTTTACTTTCCAGCATCGTTGGAGGAGGCTTCTCATTTCTCCACACCCTCTCCAGCCTTGGTTCTTTGTAGAATGTTTAACAGAGGCCATTCTGATCGATGTGAGGTGATACCTCATTGTAGTTTTGATTTGGATTTCTCTAATATTTAGCAAGGTTGACATCATTTCCTGTGATTTTTTTTTTAAAGGTATGAGTGAAACCTCTTGCAGCTGACTTCTTGAATGTCTGCCCTGTTTTTTTATGAACACTCCTAGAACATTTCTTGAGGGCAGTTGTTTACTCAACCCCGCAGACCTTCTGAATACTGTGTCCATCAGCACAGCTTTTAACGTTGTTGTTATGGAAAACGGCCACAGGGTGGCAGCATTTCTTCATGCCCCTTTCTTTTTTCTTTTACTTTCTCTGTAATTTTATTTTGATCTTGGAATAGAATTGATGTCCAATGCTGTGTTTGTATCAGGTGTACAGGAACTTAATTCAGCCATGCATAAACGCATATCTATTCTTTTTCAGGTTCTTTTTCTCATGTACAGAAGATCCTAAAAAGTACTGAGAAGCAAGAGTCAGAGAAGGGAATAAAAATGCAGCAAGATGTGGTGGAGGTGTTGGAAACAAATGGAAAATCCAAGAAATGTAATCCTGTAGAAGCAGGGCTCTGCAATTTTTTTTTACATATTTATTTATTTGTCTGTGTCAGGCCTTAGTTGTGGCACTTGGGATCTTCATTGCATCCTGCAGAGTCTTTCACTGAGATGCATGGACTCTCTAGTTGTGGCTCATGGGCTAGTTGCTCCGAGGCCTGTGGGATCTTAGTTCCCATACCAGGCATTGAACCTGACTCCTGCATTACAAGCTGGATTCTTAAACCTTGGACACTCAGGGAAGTCCTGAAGGCTATTCAAATTTAAAGCGCAGAAACTAGATTTCGGGATTCTTGACAGTGGGTCCATTTTGCCTAAGAAACTGCCAGAGAAACCACCCACCATCCCTATTGGCTTTGATTTTGAAACAGAGAAAAGAATCAAACAATGAGAAGCAAAGAAAGTATAGGAAGATAAACACTTTAAATTTCACGCACAGCCTTGCCTTTCTTGCAGCTTGTTAGATGTTGTGGGTGTTCCTGAAAAGAAAGAAATTCCACTCATTGACCCCAGGTCATCTGCCTTTGTTCAGAAGAAGAGAATCCCAAAACTCACCCAAGAAGATGAAGACGGAACAGCCAGTAGTGATAAGAGCTTAACAATTGCCCCACTACGGAGTACCTTTTAAGCCCAAAATCCCGGTGAGGAGAACTATGGAAATAGGCCCTTTCTTTTTTGATTCAAAAAAGTCACTTACAGAAGGAGAAGAAAATAAAACAACTGCAGAAAGGGGAGGTGCCCAACTTCTAGGCACTTCCTTTGCTTCATTTTAACACCATTAACCTGCAGGAGAAGATGAAGAACGCAACTCAGGTTGAGCCTTCTGCTTGGAGCCTGGCAGAAGAGGAGCCTGAAGGCACAGACTTGGGTTCTCTCTGTGCCCCGGTGACAAAGAATTCTCCTCCTGGTGTGATGGAAAGAGCAGCTCTGGTTCCCAGATGGTGTCTGCAGCGAAGTCTAGCGGTGGAGTCAACTGAAGAACTTGGGTGGTACCCACATAGTCAAGGGCCGCTCACTAACAGTAATCTGTGTGGCTTCCATCCTCCTCCTCTGTTTTATAAATGTCAGAATATATAGTTGATTTAGTTTGTAGTTTATTCACTTGAAGTGTAATTTTTACTGCTTTTATCCTTTACTTTTTATATTTAAATCTAAAAATAAAGATGCTTGATTTAGTTTATAGTTTATGTCTGATTCTTTTCTCTTCTCTGTGGAAAATGAATTTGGAGTTAAGGGGCCCTTTGCTATGAGGGGGGAGCCTCGTTAACCGCCTCATGAGGAAGAGACTTGACTGATGTGTCCCTCGCCGGGGCTGTCTGCGGGCTTCGGGCGGAGCTGCTGTTCAGGCCCCTTCTTCCCTTGCTGGTGCTGATGATGAGGGAATGCTGAGCAGGACATGTTTTAAGTCCTCCTGTGACCTAGGCTGGAATCGATATGTTTGTCTTACTAAAAATTAAAAAAAAAAGACAGTTCCATCCTCCTCTCCACAGTGAGTCTTAGCATTTACATCGCGTCAGCACCGGAGGCATTCTCTTCCTCCATGTCTTCTCCGCCATTTTCCTTTGTAGACTGAGGATGGCCTTTCAAACAGGTGCAGAGTGTTCCCTCGCTGCGGTTTTGATTTGCATGTCTCGAACAATTCCTGATGTGCGTCTCATTTTCATGGATTTTGATTTTAACTAGTGTGTGTGGAATTGACTGTGGAAACTTTCTTTTTCACAGTCTGCCCAATTTTTATTTATTTTCAATTAGTTACCCATGGAAATTTTTAAAGTGCTAGTATCATTTAGAGCCCAGCAGTCCTTGTGAATATGAAGTATTCATAAGTGTGGCAGTGAAATAAAAAATAGTTTTCTCTTTCGCCTTTTGAGTTCTTCTCTAACTGTTCCTGATTTACAGTCTGCATCGATAACTGTTTCCTTCTTTACAGAAGACTGACCTGTTATGTAAGCGACATCCTGCACCTGTGTGTGTGTGTGTTAGTTGCTCAGTTGTGTCCGACTGTTTGTGATCTCATGGACTGTAGCTCACCAGGCTTCTCTGTCCATGAAATTCTCCAGATAAGAATACTGGAGTGGGTTGCCATGCCCTTCTCCAGGGATATCCCGAGCCTACTGCCCTCTAACTCTGCATGAGCCCTACTTTGCATCTATTATCTTTTAATTTCATGCTAGTCACATCTTTAAGTGATGCTTAACTTTATGTTACTCTCTCTGCAAACCTTCCTTTGTCGTTTGTTTGTCTCTCTTTTTGCATTACAGAAAGAAGCTACAGTGCAATCCACAAAAGGCAATGGACCCAACTCCTGGGACTGCCTGCCAGACCCAAGTTACTGGGCTCTCTGACGCCAGCCTGTTGACTGTTTTGAAACAATGCAAAAAGAAAGAATACAGGATCCTTACATGTTTGCTCTTTATCTCCAGCCTCTGACTTTGAGCCCCAACTGTGTGATCCCCTTGATTCCCCAACACAGTTCTTGAGCACAAGCCTAGTGTGTTCTCTCCTCTGCCAGCTTGGGGATTAAAGCCATCTTTCTATTTCCTCCAAAAAACATTTATTTCCACAGAGGTACAAGTTTCCTATATTCTTGTCCCTTTCTGCATTGTTTCAAAACAGTCAATAGGTTAATATTCTGAAAAGAAGAAAACTTAGTTATCAATGCAGACTGTAGATCAGGACAGCTAAAGTAGAGCAGGAATCAAAAGGCCAAAGAGAAAAAACTTTTTCTTATTTCACTGCAGCATAAGCAATAGCTTTAAAGTTTCTGTTGTGGGAAAAGGCCACAAGGAGACAGGATTTCTTCATGCCTTACTCCTTACAGTAACCAGAACCTTAGGGTTACTCCTGGTCCATGGTTTCTTCTGGCACATGACAGAAGCCTGTGTCTAATTAATCCTTGTTCTTTTTTTTTAAACTTAATGTTTACTTCTTTTGGAGGATAGCTGACTTACAATATTGTGTTTGTAGGTGGAGAGATTCTTCATCAGTTATCCCCATACACATATTGATTCATCTTTGCTTTTTTCACATACATGTTATTATAGAGTGTGTAGTACACCAGCTTTTCTAAAGTAGGTCTGTGTTGATTCTATATTCTATATGTATTTGAGTATGAATTAATCCCAACCTCCTAATTTATGCCTTCCACCTACAACTCCCCTTCGGTAACCTAAGACTATGAATGTATTTCACTTTTATAAAATAGCTCATTGGTACCAGTTTCTCCTTCTGAAGTACTTCACTTACTATGATTGTTCTAGATTAATCTATGATTGTTCTAGATTACCCCTGCAAATGGCATTTTTTTCATGGCTGAATCATATTCCATTCAGTTTAGAGGCCAAGGCATGCAGAATTTGCAAGGCTGACTACTAGAAAAAGATGTACAGAGGGAGAGCTTCAGAAACCTGCAGTGGGTCCCCTTGAGTATGGGTTGAGTACATGTGTGAAAAAAGTTACCCAAGGCTGGGGAAAGGGTCACCAGAAAAGAATGAGCAAAAAAAACTTCACTCCTACCAGCCAAAGTGAAAAGACCTCATAATACATGGGGCACCAGATAGATTTCTGGAAAGGCAAAGAAAGGTATAACTTGGTCCCAGACTATAAGCTGCTCTGAACCTGCCCAAACATAGCTTAAAAGCAAACACTGAAGGAATTCAACTGATTCCAAGTAACTGCATCCAGGGAAAAAAACAAAGCTAACACTATAAAGGACTGAAACAAATTACACAATAAAAGAAAATTCGTGATGCCCAGCATCCAATCAGAAATGAGCAACCAGCAAAGAAACAGGCGAATATGACCCGTAACCAAGAGTAACACCAATCAATAGAAACAGACCCAGAAGCAACAGAGATGATAAAGCTATCAATAAGGATACTAATAGCTATTATAAATATGTCCTATATGATCAAGAAACTAGAAAAAAATATAATCATGTTAAAAAGCAAAACAAAAGATGTTATAGTCACCCGGAAAAACCATCTTTGGATTAAAAAATATATGATATCTGAAATGGGTGAGATTAATAGCAGTTTACGCTGTTTGGAAGAAGATTTTAGTAAACTTGAAGACATAGCAATAGAAACTATCCAAAGGGAAACACAAATGAATAATGCATCAGTGACCTTAGGAACAAAATAAAACAGAGAAACATGTATCTAATTAGAGTTAAGGAAAGAGAGATGAGAGAACAGGACAGAAAAAATATCTGAAAAAAATAAACTCACACAATGAAGAAGTACAATGAACTCCATGCAGAATAAATAAAAATAAAATAAAACAAATTAAAATTGACACAAAGATACAGGATAATGAAACTGCTGACTGACAACCAGTGACAGAATCTTACAAACAGTCTGCTTGCCAGAAATAACAGTGAGCAACATCTTGAAACACTGAGATACACCGTCAATTTAGAATTCTCTAATTAGAATTCTTTAAGCAGCAAAAAGTCATTTTTCAAAATTAAAGACAAAATACAGGCATTTTCAAACAAAACCTAGAAGAATTCACTGTCAGCAGACATATACCTAAAGAAATGATAAAGAATATTATTCGGGTGGAATATGATACCAAATAGAAATCTGGATCTGTATAATGAAGAATGAAGAGTGCCAGAAATGGTCCGTACATTAATAAATACAAAAGACATATTTTTCAATCTTTCTGACAGCTAACAGTGTAAAGCAGAAATGACAGCAAAATATTGAGGGGCTTATAACCTATGTAAGGGTAAAATGTTTGACAATAGCACAAAGGAGAGAAGGGAAAATGGACCTTACATATAAGGTGAGAAGACAGTTTATGTCTATTGTAAACTGTAGAGCAAGGGTCAGCAAATTCAGGCCATAGGACAAATTCATCTTGCTACTTATTTTGGTTCAGAAGCTAAGGACGTTTTATACAGTTTGGAAGCGGGTTTTATACAGTTTGGAAGCGGGTGGGTAGAAGGAGATATAAGATCATGTATTTATTATATGGTTCTTTACAGAAAAAGTTGCTGACGATTGCCTGGAGCAGGAGCTTATCTTGGTACAACTGACATTTTTGGCTAAAATGTCATTCCATGATGTGAGGGTACAGGTACACTGTCAGATTCGCATGTTTACTGGCATCCCTGGCCTCTACCTAATAAACACCATCAGCACTCCACTCTAAGCTGTGACAACCAAAAATGTCTCCAAACACCATTAGCACTCCACTCTAAGTTGTGACAACCAAAAATGTCTCCGGACTTTGGCAAATGTCCTTTTGGGGTGGAGGTAAGAGGCCAAACTTGCCTCTGATTGAGAACTACTGCCCTGAAGCAAAACTATAAAATATGTAATATATATTTAACATGTGTATATATACTAAGCCAATGGTAGAGATAAAATCACCCTACTCCAGTACTCTTGCCTGGAAAATCCCATGGACGGAGGAGCCTGGTAGGCTACAGTCCATGGGGTCACTAAGAGTCGGACACGACTGAGCGACTTCACTTTCACTTTTCCCTTTCATGCACTGGAGAAGGAAATGGCAACCCACTCCAGTGTTCTTGCCTGGACAATCCTGGGGACAGCGGAGCCTGGTGGGCTGCCGTCTATGGGGTCACACAGAGTCGGACACGACTGAAGTGACTTAGCGGCAGCAGCAGCAGCAGAGATAAAATGGATCTATTTTTTAAAAACATTAAAAAATCAATCCAAAAGAAGGTAAGTGAAAGTCACTCAGTCATGTTCGACTCTTTGTGACCCGATGGACTATACAGTCTATGGAATTCTCCAGGCCAGAATACTGGAGTGGGTAGCCTTTCCCTTCTCCAGGGAATCTTCCCAACCCAGGGATTGAACCCAGGTCTCCCATATTGTAGTGGATTCTTTACCACTGAGCCACAAGGGAAGCCCAAAAAGAGGGTAGGAAAAGAGATAAAAAGGTTTCCAGAGAAGGCATAAAAAGCATGGACCATAAAAAAAAAAAATATTGATAAACTGGACTTGAAAAAACTTCTGCTGCTTAAATGGTACTATTAAGAAAATTAAAGCCCACACTACAGGCAGAAAGGAAATATTTGCAAAACATGTATTTGATTAAAAATTTGCATCCAGAATTAAAAAAAAAAACCAAAAACCTTACAACTCAATAAGACAACCTTACTTGGGGGAATAAAATAAGCAAAAGATTTGAAAAGACACTTCACCAAAGATATAGAAATGGCAAGTAAGTACATGAAAAGATGCTAAACATCATTAACCATAAAGTAAATGCAAATTTAAAACACAATGAGCTATCACTGTACATCCGTTTAGAATACTTAAAAGAATGGCAATACCAAGTGTTAGCAAAGATGTAGAGCCACTAGAACTTGCACAGACTGCTGGTAGGACACTCAACATCTACACAATGGAAAACTATGCAGCAATACAAGCGAACTACAGACACATGGAACAATATAGATGTATTTTAAGAGCATTATGCTAAGCTTAAGAAGATGGACACAAAAGACTATATACTGAGTCATTCTTTATTATATATAATTCTAGGAAAAAGCAAAACTATGGTGACTGAAAGCAGATCAGAGGTTGCCAGGACCCAATGGGAGGCAGAGGGGATTGACTGCAAAGAAAAATGAGGGAACTTTTATTAAAGATGATGGGGACTTTCAATATTGTGATTGTAGTAGTAGTTACATAACTACATGTTTGTCAAGACTCAAAAAAAGAGTTGTAGATTTAAAATTTATGATTTTTCATTATATCAAAGAAAGAGATAAATGCTAATTTTCAAGAAGATTTTGAAAAATACCTTCAAAAGAGGAAGTGAGGCTATATTTTCCTCTGGTGACTAGGAGGAAGAACAACTTGCTACAATACAGGATGGCTAGAAAATACTTCTAGTCAAATTTCAGAATAAAATACTTAGGAATATATCTACCTAAAGAAACAAAAGACTTATATATAGAAAACTATAAAACACTGATGAAAGAAATCAAAGAGGACACAAACAGATGGAGAAATATACCGTGTTCATGGATTGGAAGAATTAATATAGTGAAAATGAGTATACTACCCAAAGCAATCTATAGATTCAATGCAATCCCTATCAAGCTACCAATGGTATTTTTCACAGAACTAGAACAAATCATTTCACAATTTGTATGGAAATATAAAAATCCTCGAATAGCCAAAGCAATCTTGAGAAAGAAGAATGGAACTGGAGGAATCAACCTGCCTGACTTCAGGCTCTACTACAAAGCCACAGTCATCAAGACAGTATGGTACTGGCACAAGGACAGAAATATAGATCAATGGAACAAAACAGAAAGCCCAGAGATAAACCCACGCACCTATGGACACCTTATCTTCGACAAATGAGGCAAGAGTATACAATGGAGAAAAGACAATCTCTTTAACAAGTGGTGCTGGGAAAACTGGTCAACCACTTGTAAAAGAATGAAACTAGAACACTTTCTAACACCATACACAAAAATAAACTCAAAATGGATTAAAGATCTAAACGTAAGACCAGAAACTATAAAACTCCTAGAGGAAAACATAGGCAGAACACTCTCCGACATAAATCACAACAGGATCCTCCATGACCCACCCCCCAGAATATTGGAAATAAAAGCAAAAATAAACAAATGGGACCTAATTAAAATTAAAAGCTTTTGCACAACAAAGGAAACTGTAAGCAAGGTGAAAAGACAGCCTTCAGAATGGGAGAAAATAATAGCAAACGAAGCAACAGACAGACAATTAATCTCAAAAATATACAAGCAACTCCTGCAGCTGAATTCCAGAAAAATAAATGACCCAATCAAAACATGGGCCAAAGAACTAAACAGACATTTCTCCAAAGAAGACATACAGATGGCTAACAAACACATGAAAAGATGCTCAACATCACTCATTATTAGAGAAATGCAAATCAAAACCACAATGAGGTACCATTTCTCGCCAGTCAGAATGGCTGCTATCCAAAAGTCTACAAGCAACAAATGCTGGAGAGGGTGTGGAGAAAAGGGAATCCTCTTACACTGTTGGTGGGAATGCAAACTAGTACCGCCACTATGGAGAACAGTGTGGAGATTCCTTAAAAAACTGGGAATAGAACTGCCATGCGACCCAGCAATCCCACTGCTGGGCATACACACCAAGGAAACCAGAATTGAAAGAGACATGTGTACCCCAATGTTCATCGCAGCACTGTTTACAATAGCCAGGACATGGAAGCAACCTAGATGTCCATCAGCAGACGAATGGATAAGGAAGCTGTGGTACATATACACAATGGAATATTACTCAGCCATTAAAAAGAATACATTTGAATCAGTTCTATTGAGATGGATGAAACTGGAGCCCATTATACAGAGTGAAGTAAGCCAGAAAGAAAAACACCAATACAGTATACTAATGCATGTATATGGAATTTGAAAGATGGTAACAATAACCCTATATGTGAGACAGAATAAGAGACACAGATGCATAGAACAGTCTTATGGACTCTGAGGGAGAAGGTGAGGGTGGGACGTTCTGGGAGAATAGCTTTGAAACATGTATATTATCATGTGTGAAACAGAACACCATTCCAGGTTCGATGCATGAGACAAATGCTCAGGGCTGGGGCAAGGGGATGACCCAGGGGGATGGGATGGGGAGGGAGGTGGGAGGGGGGTTCAGGATGGGGAACACATGTAAACCCCTGGCTGATTCATGTCAATGTACGGCAAAGACCACTACAATATTGTAAAGTGATTAGCACCCAACTAAAATAAATAAGTTTATTTAAAAAAAAATACTTCTGGTCAAATTTGATTGAGTGCTAGTGATGTAGACCCTTGTAACAGAAAATATACACCTAGCTAGAGATTATCAGACAGTAGCTTTTAAGCCAGAGGGTCAACTATAGGCAAACATGGGAATTTAGCATGATTCCAACTAAGTGGGGAAAAAATGAAGTAGTCAATAGACACTATCAAGAGAACTTGCTAACCACTGAGAGAAAAAGAGTTCTACATCATAACATACATAAAACCAAATTACAGGTGGATTAGAAGTATAAATTTGAATAAGCCTACTTGTACTATAAGATAATATAAAATATTTTTATAAGCTTGTAATAGATAAGCCCTATGTAAACAAGTCACAAACTCAGAACAGTGGATTTGACTATACATTAGTACTTAATCTCAAGTAAAAACTTTTTCCATGTCAGTATTTTCACCTCAACTGTCATAACCCCCGAGGGCTCTCTCTATACTCCCTAAACTAAGTCATCTGAGATGCTCAATCCTCCCCAATAAGCAAAACGGACTCTGTGTAACTTAAATAAGAATATACTATGTCTATTCACTAACTTATCATTTGAACAAAAGTTAATATATAGTAAGGTTAGATTTAAACTAAGATAGAAATGAAATCTGAAAAACCATCATCCTATAATAAGGAACAAAGAAGGTATTAACTTTACTTACCTGGTCATTCTCTTGACACTCTAGTAAGTTACAAGAGAAAATAAACAAGATCTAAACTCTAAGATAAAATAGAAATTTAATCAGAAAACCAATTTGATCTTTTTAAGTTGAATAAATGGTTTTCAAATAAGAATTTAGCTCAAGTGACACAGAATTAATTAGTATTACTTTTGGAACAGGATTTAAAGGGTAAAAGAAAAATGCCTTGCAATGGTCAAACAAAAAATCTAACACAAATCCTTCCACACATTTTAGCATCTGAAAAATCAAATGACAACTTATTCAAATTTAAGAAACGATTTCTCTGAGAAAAAATTTTAATATTCTTTCTGAAACACTAAAATGATGTCAAAATACTGTATGTACTTCAAAGGATCACACAAGCACCATGGCCCATAATGCATTTGAAAAAATATTACACGATTCAATTTATTATTTCATCATTGTACTTTTAATCAGGAGGAATATTAATGTCACATATACTTTTTTTATAATATAAATACTTTTAAAAGCTGTATTTTACAATAAGATATCAAGAACATAGAGCTGATACAGGTTTATAGGTAATCATTTTGCCTATGTAAGAAATCTGATCAGAGTATTTTATGGTGAAAGAAAAGCACCTTCTTTTTAATCATTCATATTCAGCAACAGAGAAAATGCTCTATGTACACACTGGCTCTGAATAACATGCTTTATTCCTGTTTCAAACCTGCTATGCTATTGCTTTGATGATTACATAATTCAACATAAAAAGGCATTTCCACTCAAGATTCTCAATAACAAGCCTGACAAAGGCAGGTCACCTCCCAATCATAAAAGCTTTTATGCAAATATTACAAGTGTTATGCAAAAAAAGCATGGATATCAGTCTCACTATAACTGGGATCAAAAAGACAACTATAAGAATACTGCATACTGATACACACTACATTTTTGTGCACTCATCTTGCATTCTCTGCCTTTCTTCCTCATCTTTGAAGTGCTAAAGTATATTTATACTAGAAAGTTATTAATAGAAAATGTGGGAACTATGTATTTGAGAAAGCAAGAATTTCTGGATAAGAATCTCCAAATATTTTCTATTTTATGTTTTTATGACCTTATAAAACAAAGAGAGAATGTTTTATGTGCAACACTTGCAGAGAGAAATAAAGCTACATTTCACTCAAATCCAACTGAATATACCAGGTACGAAATATAGACATGAAGCAAAGTATGATAGCAGCAGTGATTCTTGGGGGCAACGTGCAAAATTCAATATTTTGCTATCTATTTACATCACAGTGGTCAAAAAAGAAATGTGCCAAAACTTCCTTTCCCATTCCACTTGAACTGGTTCCCCACAATTGAAACAAACATCTCCTGTGACATTAAGTTGTCATCAGCTTGTGTGATCCCCAGTTCACTCAACCTTTTCTTCTTCATCTGGCCTTTTTGTGTGGAGGCAGCAACTAGTTCATTTACAATTTCACAATTGCCTTCAACTTGCTCAGAAAGGTCAGCTCTCGCATAAAGCTCCATTTTACCAGTTGCACATTGAATCAGCTCTTCCAGATCCACTCTTTCAGCTACATCTGCCTCTCCACTTGTCAGAACTTTAAGTGCTTTATTTTCTGAAAAAACAAACAAATTATAACAAATTGAGTTAACTATACAAACTAACCCAACTAAAACATGTATTTCTACAGTCTATCAGAGCTTTCAAATTTTTTCTGTCAAGGGGTCCTGCATCGTTTGATTGGACTTTCCAAACTCTCTGCCATAAGTGTCTCAACAAGCCATTGTCTTAATTGTCAAGTACTCTTGCCTGGAAAATCCACTCCAGTACTCTTGCCTGGAAAATCCCATGGATGGAGGAGCCTGGTAGGCTGCAGTCCATGGGGTCACGAAGAGTTGGACACGACTGAGCGACTTCACTTTCACTTTTCACTTTCATGCACTGGAGAAGGAAATGGCAACCCACTCCAGTATTCTTGCCTGGAGAATCCCAGGGATGGCGGAGCCTGGTGGGCTGCCGTCTATGGGGTTGCACAGAGTCGGACACGACTGAGGTGACTTAGCAGCCTGACCTTCATACAGGTTTACCAACTTCGAATTTTCTCTTTTTATCCTAGATCTCATTCATTCAACAGACCTCTCCTGGATAGTTACTAAGCACTGTATTAGAAGCTAAATACAAAGATAAACAGAACAGTACTAGTACTTTAGTTTCCCTAAAGGAACTCCTAATTTAGCAGCTTTATAAGTGATTGCCTGTGATAGGCAGAATTCTAGATGGCCCTGTGATGCCTGCCCCTTGTTACTTTCATGACTGTTAAATGGTAAAAGGACCTTGCAGATGTAATTAAGGTTACTTATCAGTTGACCTTAAGAAAAGGATATAACTCAGGTATTCCTAACCTAATCATATGAATCCTTTAACAGCAAGGTTTTCCCTGGCTAGATGAAGAAGAGGAAAGCATAAAGAGACTTAAAGCGTGAGAAAGATTTGAAGCATGAGAGATTTGCTTTGAGGGAGGTCCTCTGTTGCTGAAATGGAGGGGGTTGTGGGGCAATAACCCAAGAGTGATTCCCTAAGAGCTGAGAGCAACCCCTAGCCAACAGCTGGCAACAACAACAACAAAAGGGATCTCTGTCCTACAACCTCAAGGAAATTGATTCTGCCAACAACATAAGGAACTTGGAAACAGATTCTCGCCCAGAGCTTTCAGATAAGGGGCCTGCCCAGCTGATACCTCACTTTCACCCTTGTGAGACTCTAAGCAGATAACCCAGCCAAGCTCACCTTAACTTCTGACCTATAGAACTATGGGGAGAAAAAGAACTAACAGATAGCTGGAGTGGACCTTGAAGGATGAGAAGGACTGCTCATTATCCTTTAAACATTCCTCACCCATGCCAAGGCATAATCCTTCTGCATGACTGAGATTTCATAGTGATCTGGGTCATGGCTTGGAATTCAAGAATTCCCTGCAAATCAAAACCACAATGAGGTACCACCTCATGCTGGTCAGAATGGCTGCTACCAAAAAGTCTACAAACAATAAATGCTGGAGAGGGTGTGGAGAAAAGGGAACCCTCTTACACTGTTGATGGGAATGCAAGTGAGCACAGCCACTATGGAGATCAGTGTGGAGATTCCTTAAAAAACTGGAAACAGAACTGCCATATGACCCAGCAATCCAACTGCTGGGCATACACACCGAGGAAACCAGAATTGAAACAGACACGTGTACCCCAATGTTCATCGCAGCACTGTTTATAACAGCCAGGACATGGAAGCAACCTAGATGTCCATCAGCAGACAAATGGATAAGGAAACTGTGGTACATATACACAATGGAATATTACTCAGCTATTAAAAAGAATGCATTTGAATCAGTTCTAATGAGGTAGATGAAACTGGAGCCCATTATACAGAGTGAAGTAAGTCAGAAAGAAAAACACCAATATATTAATGCATATATATGAAATTTAGAAAGATGGTAATGATGACCCTATATGTGAGACAGCAAAAGAGAAACAGATGTAAAGAACAGACTTTTGGGCTCTGTGGGAAAAGGTGAGGGTGGGATGATTTGAGAGAATAGCATTGAAACGTGTATATTATCATATGTGAAATAGATTGCCAGTCCAGGTTTGATGCATGAGACAGGGTGCTCAGCGCTGATGTACTGGGATGACCCTGAGGGATGGGATGGGGAGGAAGGTGGGAGGGGGGTTCAGGATGGGGAACACATGTACACCCATGGCTAATTCATGTCAATGTATGGCAAAAACCACTACAATATTGTAAAGTAATTAGCTTCATATTAAAATAAATAAATTAAAAAAAAAATTCAAGAATTTCCAACTGAGTTAGCTCAGCTTTGCTGCCAAGAAAGACAGCTGTCAGGGAGACATTTATTTTTACAAATAAAAAATAGAGGCAAACTCTATGATCCCCTCCAGTCAAATGCAGCTTTCAACCTGGCACATTCATTTTCCTGCCTCCATCCTTAAACGCTAAAAGGATTTGTTGGCAATAGCCTCCACTGCTAGTATATGCCCATCCTTATTCTATAAATTTAGAGAAAACCAAACATGATAAGGGAACTGCAGGACTGCAGAAACCACACATCAAGGCTTTGACCAGCTGACCGTGAAAGTTTCTTTCACACCTAGATTCCATATTATAGCTTTACCAAGTTCTCCATCTCTGTGCCTAAGTGTATGCTAGTTCTCTTTTTTTAAGGAGAAGATTTATATCTTTAATCAGAGCTTAATCCTGAAATAAACTAGGTCGAGTTTTTATTTCGAAAATTACTAAATATACCATACCTTCAGTTTCATCTTGGGCATCTTCTTGCAGGTCAGAGAAAATTGTAGGTTTCACCAAGACAACACCATAACCTTCATTATTATGTATGATATTATTCACCATGGATATTTTGGGAATGTCATAATGTTCATCTAAGAAGTCCTGTGACATTGAAAACAAATGTTTCAAGGAACTGTCACATTCAACACTGTCTGCTTTAAAAATCTTCTCACTTTTTTCAGGCTATTCTAAAAATAAAATAGAAAGCTATGCTTATTAATATGCGGTAGCACAATCTGAGCTCTGAATGACACAGCATTCCTCTGCCATTTCTGCAGATCTGTGGACAGCAAAGTATTCACAAGAGACTTTCAACCACCAACTACTGATATCATTAAAATTTATATACTGTTTATGCTTTTTAAAACAGAAATAACATGGGAATTTCATAAAACATAGCTGTTTCTTAGGTAAAACCTAAATTCTAAATTAAAAATTCTAAAACCTAAATTTAAAACCTAAATTCTACCCTTTGGAAAGAGGGTGTCTCAGCAGGGGCTCACCTTAATGAGGATCCCTTCCTTGCAGTGATGGATCCCGTTATCACTCAGAGCGCACTTACTCCCAGGATATATTTCTATACCAGCACCCTACAAGTTACATTTTAAAGTAATCACAGTCACTTTTAAATAGGCAGGACTATAAAAGAAGGTTTATCACTTCTTAGAATTTTAATGTAGCACAAATATAAAGTGTTTTATAGAAAGTTATACTAAGTATTTCTAATCAACATTTCCATTTGCTTAATTTCCAACAAGTTGTCTATCATTTATCATATTCAAATACCATACAGACACAGGCACAGGCACAGACACACATACACACACACACAACAATGGCTAGGAGTTTCAACATTTGATGACTGTTTCACTCTTTCATTCTGGACAAATCATTTTTCTGATTCTGCCCCAAAAATGTCAGTTAACAATTATGTTGAAAGAAGCACATATTAAAAATAACCATTCTCTTAGATATACTCAGTTAGTTGGAGAACAGTGTTCATATCCAGTAAAATATTGTTAAATTGTAGATAGAAATAAAGCTCTACATTTTGAAAAGCACACCAGTTTAAGAATATCCCAACATAACTTGAAAATCATTTCTGTGAATTAAAATAACTAATGCTCCCCACTACTACACACGTTCAATTAGTAGCTAATTCAAATGTTCTGTTTATACCCTGAGAGTAACTAGCACAATCCATGCACAGCCCAATTCTCTCACATTGTCTCTTGGCACCAAATGGTACCAACAACAAAAAGTAACAGTAATAGGAATAATTTATTTCCTGACACTATGCTAGGCACTTTAGTAAGTAAAAATGTTCACTCAAACCTCTATGATTATTTAAAAATTCACTTTTAGAATGATTTCATATACAATATCCTAGAAGAGTTGCAATTAACCATTTATGACACATCTATTGAATGTATGTTAAGTTGTTTCCCTAGGAATGGTAGTATACCATGAGAAAACATTTATTATTACTTCTCCCTTTAGAGATTACTGATATGTAGGGGCATGGTCACTTGACACCAATCTAACTCTCTGTAGAAGTCGTAAGATCTATGAAATGGGCCTTCAGCTCAGACTTTCAGTTTGTAGCTATATACAGAAATAGATTTATGGGGAATAACATTAAAAATACATACACAATGAAACAGTTTAAATATCAAATTATCAGGAATCATGTAAAGCCTGAAAAGAACAACTTAAGCCAGCAGCTACTTAGAAACTGGGACAATCATGGTCAAAATATATTATGAAACTGAACAGATATTTAATAACTAAAAAGAAACTGAAAAGGCTGCCTCTTCTAAGATGATGGTACAAGTAAAAATCATGGACATTATATATAAAACATAATGTGATTGAAAAGTAGAATAAAGAAGCCAGACTATCTAGACACCTCAACCCCTGAGGAATGACACCAACCTAGTGTAGACTGGGTTTTCTTTTTGCCTCACATTTCCAGACATGAAACTAAAGAAGCTGGCAATCCATAAACAACAGACACACACCAGAAAAGCCTCCCCCAAATCCCACTCTCTCTACCCAAAGGGCTAGGTAAGCCTTGAAGGACAGAAAACTTTGAAACAATAACAGCTCTATTCTAGCCAAACACCAAAGTAAAAAAAATTAGTCCACTTCATTCATGCTGGCAAGTGCCAAGGGGGAGCCTAGACTTCTACCCTCTCAAGGCTGTGACTAAGCACCCCAATACTCACACAGGGGTAGTATCACTTAAAGTCAAAGATTTTCATCCCCACTAGCTGGTAACTAGTCCCTCAGCCTCTGGACTCATACCCTCAACTGATAACAAGATGCTGCACCCACTCCTTACTGGAGTGGTGTCAGAGCAGGCCCAGTGGGAGGTCTAGATTTTCATCATTGCCAGTGGTAACAAGCCCACTGCCATGTGCCAGAGTGTCAGTGGAGACATGTTAGAAACTAGAATTCTCACAATCACCCACCAGTAACAAGGACCTTTCCCACTCAACTTGGATACCAATAAAGGCCAAATGGGGAAGTTGGAGATCTGGTAGTAATAAGACAGTAGCTTTTACCCCATTCCCTCCTGTAGTAGTGTAGGAGAACCCCACCTAAGACAGAAGATGCAGATTCTAATAATATAATACAAAATATCCAGGTTTCAGTTGAAAATCACATGTCATATCAAGTGCCAAGAAGATGTCAAACTTAATCAAATCAAAAGGTAATCGATGCAAATCAAAACCAAGATGTCAGAGATGATGGAATTAGCTGACAAGGATTTTAAAGCAGCCAATTATTTTAGTGAGCAATTATAAAATACTTAAATGAAAAATAAAAGATTGAATAAGAAAATAGAAAGTCTTATCAAAGAAATAGAAGATATAAAGAACCAAATGGAAATTTCAGCAGTGAGAAATACTATAAGTGAAATAAACAGCTCAGCGGATGGGCACAACAGCATAAAGGAAACGAACAGAGGAGAGGATCTGTGAAACGGAGCACATAACAATCGAGATCATCCAGTCTGACAGGGAGGAAGCAATCTGAACAAGAAGAAAAAGAACAGAACCTCAGGGACCTATAGGACAATAACAAAGGATCTAAAATGTTTGTTATCAGTAAAAAAAAGAAAAATCAAAGAAGAAATAGCTAAAAAAATCCCCAAATTTGGCAAGAGACATGAAACTTACAGATTCGAAAATCTGAGAAAACAGGATAAACTCAAAGAAATCCATTTCAAGGTACATCATAATTAAACTTATAAAAGCTTAAGGCCAAAAGGAGAGGGGAAAAAAGGAAAAGTTATCTTGAAGGCAGTCAAAGAAAAATAATGTCTTATCTATTAGAGAAAAAATTCAAATAAAGAGGATTTCTCATCAGAAACCACGGAGGCTAGAAGAAAGTGGCACAGTATTGTTCAAAAGAGCTACCAGAAAAGAGTCGTCAACTTAGAATCCTATATCCAGTGAAAATATTCTTTAGGAATAAAGAGAAATCAAGACATTCTAAGATGAAAGAAAGTGAATAGCATTTGACAAAAGCCAACACAAATTCATTATGAAAATTCTCAGAAAACATTAATAGAGGACAACTTCCTTAACTTGATAAAGAATATTTACAAAAAAACCCTACAGTTAGACTGGTGGCAAAGATGGTGAAGTGGGAGGACCCTGAGTACCTCCCCAGAGAGGCACACCAAAAACAAACCACTTACCAAAGGGACTGTCAATGAGAACAGCCTGGTGACTAGCAGAAACTATTTCCCACAATTAAAGTTACAAAGAAGGGACTGCAAAGAGACAGACAGAAAGGGCGGAGACACAGTACAGTCAAGGCCTACACCCCCAGGGTAGGCAACCCACAAACAGGAATTAGGCAAAATGAGGTAACAGAGGAACATGTTCCAAAAAAAGAAACAAGACAAAAAAATCCCACAAGAATTAAGTAAAGTGGAGATAGGCAATCTACCTGATAAAGAGTTCAAGGTAATGATCAAAAGATGATTGAAGAACTCTGGAGAAAACTGGATGAATACAATGAATTTAACAAAGACTTAGAACATATAAAAAAGAACCAAAGAGAGACGAAATGCAATAACTGAAATGAAAAATACACTAGAAGAAATCAATAGTAGATTAAATGATGCAGAGAAACAAATCAGCAATCTGGAAAAGAGACAGAAATCACTGAAGCTGAACAGAAAAAAAGCATGAAAAGAAATGAGGACAAGTTTAAGTGGCTTGTGGGAGAACATTCACATTGTAAGGATCCCGGGAGAACACCAAGAGAAAGGGGCAGAGAACACACTTAAAGACATAAAACCTGAAAACTTCCCTAATCAAGGAAACAAAAATCTAGGTCAGGAAACAGAGAGAGTCCCAAATAGGATCAAACCAAAGAGGACTACATCAACACATATTATAATTAAAACACATATTATAATTATAATTATAATAAAAACAAAAATTAAAGAGAGAATATTAAAAGTAGCAAGGGAGGACTTCTCTGGTGGTTCAGTGGTTAGGAATCCACCTGCCAATGCAAGAGACACAGGTTTGATCCCTGGTCCAGGAAGATCCCACATGCCGTAGAGCAACTATGCCCATGCACCACAACTACCGAGCCTGTCCGCTGCATCTACTGAAGTCCATGTGGTTAAGGCCTGTACTCTGCAATGAGAAGCCCACATACCACAACAAAGAGTAGCCTTCGCCATAACTGGAGAAAGTCTGTCAGCAGCAACAAAGATCCAGCACAACCAAAAAATAAATAAAATTAAAAAAAAGAAAAAAGCAGCGAGGGAAAAGCATCATGTTATATACAACGGGACTCCCATAGGATATCAGCTGACTTTTCAGCAGAAACTCTGAAAGCCAAAGGGCACAATATATTTAAAGTGATAAAAGGGAAAAAACTAAAATCAAGAATATCTGTGAAAATAATCCGAAAAAAATATATATATACATATATATGTTTTAACAGAATCATTTTGCTGTACATCTGAAACTAACACAATATTATAATATATCAACTATACTTGAACAAACAAACAAAAAAGAAATCCCTTTATCAGACACCAGCTGATTAAAAGGCCAGCATATTTCATAGTCCACCCAAAAGAAGAGAAGGGCAACAGGGATGGCCAGGGACAGATCAAGACACTCCTGGCCTGAAATGTGGTGGGAAGGAAGATACCCTGCAGAGACAGTGAAGATAAGAGGGGGTTAAGGAGAAAACTGGAGCCCAAAGGATGCATCTCACCATCCTGGCTGCTTTACTCCCTTTTTACTGAGATACAACTCACATACCATGCAATTCACCCAGTTAAGTTTAATGTACCATTTGCTAGTTTTTAGTTTATTCACAGAGTTGTGCAGCCATTACCACAGTCAATGTTAAAACACTTTCATCATCTTAGAACAAGACCCTGTACCCTTCAGCTATTACTCCAACCCCTCTTTCCCACTCTATGCCCAGCCCTAGGCAACCACTGCTTTAGTTTCAATGCATATAGATGTGGCTATCCTGGACATTTCACATAAAATGAATTATATACTATGTTGAAAAAAAGAGAGAATACTTCATCCAGCAAGGCTTTCACTCAGATTTGATGGAGAGATCAAAAGTAAAGCAAAAACTAAAAGCATTAAGCGCCACAGAACCAGCTTTGCAAGAAATCTCACATGGAATTCTCTAAGCAAACAAGAAAGGTCACAACTAGAAACATGAAAATTATGAAAGGAAAAAGCTCACTGATTGATAAAAGGAGTTATACAGTAAAAGCAGTAAATCAACCATGTACAAAGCTCACAGGAAGATTAAAAGATATAGTAAAATCATCTATATGTGCAATAAGTAGTTAAGGGATATACAAAAGGATGTAAAATAAAATGTCAAAAGACAGTAACTGTAGGGGCAGGGGAGTAAAATTGCAGGGTTGTTAAAAATGCATTTGAAATTGAGATTAGCAACTTAAAATAATCACATATACATAAAAGTTGATATATATAAATCTCACTGTAACCACAAATCAAAAATCTATAATAGACACACTAAAAGATAAAGGAATCCAAACATAACAGTAAAGATAGTCATTAAATCATAAGGGAAGAGGACAAAAGAAAAGAAAGGAGCAGTAGAGAACTACAAAAACAACCCCAAACAAAGAACAAAATAATAAGTACGTATCTGTCAAAGCTTTAAATGTGAATAGACTCCAATTAAGATACAGAGTAGCTGAATGGATATAAAACAAGACCCATATATATGTACTGTCTACAAGAAACTACTTCAGATCTAAAGACACACAAACTGGAAATGAACGAATAAAAAATGGTACTCCATGCAAATGAAAACTGGGATAGCAATACTTATACCAAACAAAATAGACTTGAAAACAAAAACTGTAACAAGAGGTAACATAGGACATGACATAAATATAAAGGAGTAGACCCAACAAGAAGATATATCAATTGTAATTATGTATGCACTGATACAGGTAATATAAAGAAACTGGCAGTAACACAATGATAGTAGACTACTTAACACCTCCTCAATGGATACATCATCTAGAGAGAAAATCAATAAGGAAACACTGGCCAGATGGACTTAATAAATACCATTCCATCCAAAAGAAGCAGAAGACATCCTTTACGCATGGCAATTCTACAGCCAGAAAACAAATCTCAGAATTCTAGAAAACTGAAATCCTATTAAGCACCTTTTCTGATCACAATGATATGAGACTAGAAATCAATTACAAGAAAAAAAACTGCAAAAAACACAAACATGTACAAGGTAAACAACATGATACTAAACAAACAATCGGTCACTGAAGAAATAAAAAAATACCTGAAGACAGATGAAAACAGATGATCCAAAACACAGTGATGAAAATAGAAACACAATGATCCAAAATCTATGGGATGCAGCAAAAGCAGTTCTAAGGGGCAAGCTTACAGTGAAACAAGCCTACCTCAGAAAACAAGAAAGATCTCAAATAAACAACGTAATGTTAAAGGAACTAGAAAAAGAACAAAGAAACTCCAAAGTCAGGATAAGGAAATATATAACAAAGATCAGAGTAAAAATAAATGAAGAGACTGAAAAATAGTAGAAAAGTTCAATGAAATCAAGAGCTGGTTCTTTGAAAATATAAACAAAATTGATGAACCTTGAGCCAGACTCACAAAGAAAAAAGAGAGAGAGGGCCCAAATAAAACCAGAAATGAAAGAGGAAAAGTTACAACTGATACCACAGAAATACAAAGGATCATCTAAGATTACAAGGAGCAATTGCTCCTGCTGGTGCTAAGTCGCTTCAGTCGTGTCCAACTCTGTGCGACCCCACAGACGGCAGCCCATCAGGTTCCCCTGTCCCTGGGATTCTCCAGACAAGAACACTGGAGTGGGTTGCCATTTCCTTCTCCAATGCATGAAAGTGAAAAGTGAAAGTGAAGTCACTCAGTCGTGTCCGACTCTTCGCGACCCCATGGACTGCAGCCTACCAGGCTCCTCTGTCCATGGGATTTTCCAGGCAAGAGTACTGGAGTGGGGTGCCATTGCCTTCTCCAACAAGGAACAATTATATGCCAATAAAATGGACAACCTAGAAGTAATAGATTATCTCTAGAAAAGTACAATCTTTAAAGACTAAATCAGGAATAAATAGAAAATATGAACAGATCGATTACCAGTAATGAAATTGAATCAGTAATTTAAAAAGCTCCCAGTAAACAAATGTCCAGGACCAGACAGCTTCACAGGTGAATTCTACCAAACATACAAAGAAGAGTTTACATCTATCCTTCTTAAATTATCCCCCAAAATTGAAGAGGTACATTCCCAAACTCATCCATGAGGCCACCATCACTCTGATATCAAAACCAGAAAGAGACACCACACACACACACACAAAAATCACAGGCCAATATTCTTGACAGTCATAGATGAAAAAATCCTCAACAAAATATTAGCAAATAGAATCCAACAACACATTAAAAGGATCATACACTATGATCAAGTGGGATTAACCTCAGAGATACACGGATGGTTCAATATCTGCAAATCAATCAACATGACACAACACATTAACAAATGAAAGAATAAAAAAACCATTTGATCATCTCAGTTGATGCAAAGAAAACTTTGGACAAAATTCAATATCCATTTATGATAAAAATTCTCAACAAAGTGCCCATTAATGGAATACACCTCAATATAATGAATGATATACAGCTAATACCACACTCAATGGTGAGAAGCTGAAAGTATTTTCTTTAACATCAGGAAAACATGACACGGATGCCCATTCTCATCATTATTATTCAATGTGGTACTGAAAAGTCTAACCACAGCAATCAGACAAGAGATAAAAGAAATCCAAATAGGAAAGAAGTAAAACCATCACTGTTTTCAGATGACATGATACTATCCATCAAAAATCCTAAAGACATCACCAAAATCCTACTAGAACTCATCATGAATTTGGTAAAATTGCAGGATACAAAATTAACATACAGAAATCTGTTACCTTTCCATACACTAATTATCAGAAAGAGGAATTTAAAAAACTATCCAATTTACAATCACATCAAAAAGAATACTTAGAACTAAGTCTAATTAAGGATGTAAAAAACCTGTATACTTAACGAGACTTCCCTGGTGGTCCAGTGGTTAAGACTGCACTTCACTGTAGGGTGTGTGGGTTCAACCCCTGGACAGGGAACTAAGATTCCATAGGCCACGTGGCATAGCCAAGAGAAAAAACAAACCTGCACTTAGAAAACGTAAGAAACTGATGAAAGAAATCAAAGATGACACAAACAGATGGAAAGATACACTGTGCTAGTGGACTGGAAGAATACTGTTAAAATGACAACACTACTCAATCTACATATTCAAAGCAATTCCTATCAAAACACCAATGGCATTTTCCACAGAATTAGAATAATTCTAAAATCTGTATGGAAACACAAAAGACCCCAAATAGCCAAAACAATCTTGAGAAAGAACAACAAAACAAGAGGTACCATGTTCCCTGATCTCAAGCTATACTACAAAGCTGTAGTAATCAAAACAGTATGGTACTGGCACAAAAACAGGAGAAATCTTTGCACCCTAGGGCTAGACAAAGAGTTCTTACACATAAAAGGAAAAATTGATAAACTAGGCTTCATCAAATTTTAAAACTTTGCTCTGTCTGTAAAAGCCTCATGAAAACAATGAAAAAACAAGCTACACACTAGCACATCTGTAAACGACGTACCCAACTGAGGATTCATATCTAGAATTTATAAAGAACTCTCAAAACTCTATAGTTTAAAAAAAAATACAATCAGAAAATGGACAAATGTCATGAATTTTTCACTGAACGTAAGGATGGCAAAAAAGCGTATGAAAAAATGTTCATCATCATTAAGCACTAGGGAAATACAAATTAAAACACACCTATCAGAATGGCTAAAATTAAGAAGTAGTGAAAATACCAAATATGGATCATTGGATCCATAATACCAAAACAAAAATTGGATCCAATACCAAAAATTAGATCAAAAATATCAAACTGGATCATTCAGACTTTATTAGTGGGGATGTAAAATGGTACAACTAGTCCAGAAAACAGTTTGGCAGTTTGTTAAAGAAAAGTAAGCACACAACTAACCACATGTCCTGCAACTAGACTTCTAGGCATTTACCCCAGAGAAATGAAAACGATGTTCACACAAAAACCTGTACACCAATGTTTACAGGAGCTTTATTTTTCCAAAATCCCAAAACTGAAAACAACAGATATTATTCAACAAACGAACAGTTAAAAGTGTGGAACAATCATACCCGGAATACTACTTAGCAATAAAAAAAGAACCTATTGGTACATGCAACAACCTATATATAGCTCCGGAGAACTGTGCTGAGTGAAAAAAGCCAGTTCCAAAAGGGTGTATACTGTATGATTCTAGTTACGTAACATATTTGAAATGATGAAATAACAGAAATGGGGAACAGATTAGCATTTGCCTGTGGTTAAGGAGAAGGTCAGAAGGACAGGCACATAGACAGCTTTAAAGAGCAACATGAAGGATTCCTGTAGTGATGGAAATATTCAACTTAACTGAATTTTATCCTGCTTGTGATGCTGTACTATAGTTTTGGAAGACGTTACAGTTAGAGGAAACTGGTAAAAAGTACACATACATGCTATTTCTGTATTATTTCTTACTACAGAATGTGAATTTACAATTATCTGAAAATAAAAATTTAATTTAAAAACAGCAACCAAGCCTCAATTACTACATCATTTACAAAGTTACAACTTAAAAAGTCTAACCTCTTTTTTAAAGATATGACAGAGAAACTGTGAGATGTATTATTGTCTTCCTGATTTGAAAATGCTAAATAAGAAGAGCATTACACAATTGAGTCTGGCCAACTTAATGTATGTAAGTATCTGAAGTTCTCTGAAGAAAGAGAACAGAAGTGTGCATTTATATCTTGTCCCACATTTTACTTACCTGTTTAGAACTTAAACCTAAGCTACTCCCCAAAAGGATAAGAGATTATCATACCTTGGCACCATATAAATCTGAGTTCTTCATTAAAAATTCTGCTGATGTTCGTACTGTGACTCCTGTAGTTTCACACTGCAGTACACAGTTTTCCAATGTGGTCTTGCCACGGTGAATGACTATGATGAAAACACGCAATCAAACGCTTTAATAAGTAATGTGTCTTACAATATTAGAAATGGCCTAGAGTTGATATTAGATACAGTCTAAATAATTCTCATTTAAACTTTGTTACTGAAATCATGAATTCTTATTTTATAAAAACAATGACTATTTTGAGCTATTTTCTAAAATCTAAAAGCGGTATTTTTAAAAAAGAATGACTTGACCTCAGAAATGCAAAATCATGTCAAAAATCACTTCTCATTACAAAAAAAAATTAAGAAAGTAACTTTCATGACTATCTTACAAAAGAGAAGAAAAGGAGGCCCAATTCAAAATAGGGGATACAAATCCCAGGAAACAAGTACTATCACAATGTGAAGATAGCTGGTTTGAGTCCAGGACTAAATCAAAGAACACAGATCACATATTGGAATGTTTTAAAAGAAAAAAATGATCACTTGGAAACAAATATTAAACCAACAAATTTTCAAGAATACATTGAACTATTTTTCACTTTAGAGTAAGCTTCCTAAGTTGTCAAGCTATGTACATAATTAATCAGCTTTTCATACTACTCAAAAGTGGTATTTCATTAAATTCTATCTTCCAGGGGAAGTAAAGTTTTTCTTCAAAGCCTGGAACAAATAATAAATGAAATATTCAGATATTTACTTAAGATTCCTTCTACGGCATCATGCTGAACAAATTTTATGCTTGAGATTTTAATATCCGCACCCGTACAATCCACAAAAGTGTCTCCTTTGCCTCTCTTTTCTATCACAATATCATCTGGTAGACCGTATCCTAAGGAAGAGAGCAAGAACATTTAGGATGGGGGAAGGGAAAAGTCTAAACACAAAATTTCTATGACAGATTTCTTCATTATAAATGACTCCAAATGATATTTGAGACCAGTCAACCCAGTTGCATGTAAATAAAATCGAGGGACTTCCCTGGGGGTTCCATGGTTAAGACTTTGCCTTCCAATGCAGGGGGTGCAAGCTAGACCCCTGGTTGGGGAGCTAAGATCCCACATGCATCATGGTCAAAAAACCAAAATGTAAAACAGAAGCAATATTGCAACCAATTCAATAAAAACTTCTTTTAAAAAAAAAAGGTCCACATCAAAAAAAGAAAAATCTTTAAAAAAATAAAATAAAATCTATTTCTCCACGTATCTAGCTTAAGTTTTACCAAGGTATACAATTTGTTAACAATTACCTGCATATCAAGAAGACTACCCCCATCAGTCATCTCATACCAGTTTTGGCAGTAAACTCACTTATAAAACTGCTATTAAGGAACATAATAATCTTAAGTTACTCACAGCTGGGTCAGAAGGCTTTAATAAGTTTTTATAAGTTTTTACTTCCCAACTCAAAGATTCTATTATTCTAACGCAGTTAGGTTTGAAAAAGCATAGGCATTTCTCAAGATTTTCTCATTTTTATATTCTCTTAACCAGATTGACCTAAAATTTGACAAACTGGCTTAGAACAGTTTTAACTATTGGAAAAATAGGTCTACCTTGTTAACCAATAAAAAACATTGTTCTCTGCAAATCTTAATCAAACTAATAATGCAGGTAGACCTCTGAATGGGCTTATGAAAAACCAGAGTATCAAAAACTAGAAAACTTTTGCCTGGCTTTACCATAAACCAGAATTACACAGACAAAGCTTTAAGAATTAACTCTCATTGTCTAAATGTCAAAGACTCATTGTTTAGTCTTTGCTTGAGGATATGAAAGTAGTAAAACATTAAACAGGCAAGATCTCTAAAGTTTTCTACATTTGAAGAGGGTGGGGGCACTAGAGAATGCAAGAGGACTCCACCCATGGGAATGCTACTAATGCTGGATTCTGGATGACTAGATTGTAAAATTTTTCCCCTGATTCTTTTTATGTGTCTATGTATACTTTGCACATTTTTTAAAATAATAACTTTTTATCATCAGAAACATTAAAAATATAAAAAGAATGGCCATATTACATTATATAAACAAGTTACATAATCCTAGCAGTTTAAAACACAAAGCCTTCACCTAAGTGAATGGATTTTCTAAACAAGAAAAATCCTATTATAAGTACTATTAATACCATGCAAATAGTGGGTACTCAACATATATCTCTTGTTATAAGGGTTAGCTATAGATCAGATAAGCTATCAAGCTTTAATCTACCTCATGAACAATTACTCCATATAGTCACACCAGAGATACCATCTGATTCCCCAAATTCTCAGAAATGCCCTATGTTCATATATTTATAGTCATTTTTACACTTAACTATCAGAATTCTATATGGTTATATTTATGTGCTTAGTTGCTCAGTTGTCTGACTCTTTGTGACCCCATGGACTGTTGCCTGCCAGGCTCCTCTGCCCATGGAATTTTCCAGGCAAGAACACTGGAGTGGGGTGCCATTTCCTACACCAGAGGATCTTTCTGACCCAAGGATCGAACTCTCATTTCTTGCATCTCCTGCAATGGCAGGTGGATTCTTTACCACTAGCGCCACCTGAGAAAGTGAAAGTCGCTCAGTTGTCTCCAACTCTTTGCGACCCCATGGACTATACAGTCCATAGAATTCTCCAGGCCAGACTACTGGATTGAGTAGCCTTTCCCTTCTCCAGGGGATCTTCCCAACCCAGGGATCGAACCCAGTTTCCCCGCATTGCAGGCAGATTCTTTACCAGCTGAGCCACAGGGAAGTCCAAGAATACTGGAGTGGGTAGCCTATCCCTTCTCCAGGGGATCTTCCTGACCCAGAAATCGATCCGGGGTCTCCTGCATTGCAGGCGGGTTCTTTACCAACTGAGCTATCAGGGAAGCCCTGGTTATTTATGGCACATTGGCACAATTACATTATAATTTCCTCACCAATCTAGGAAGAATGCTTATCCACCATACAATCTATACTATCAATGCTGTTTGCACTATGCCAAAAAAATTAAGTGTTTTTATTGCTGTGATTTATTCTGCAGATGTGTTATTTATAAAACACACATCTGTTATATATCAAATGTTGGAGAGGAAATAGAACAAAAATTACACACATAAAACAAAAAAGGGGGTGAAGTGATGTACTGGTAAACAGCAGGATATTAAACTCCCAGCCTAGCTTCTATTAAGAAGTTTTGACAAGATAAAGAACATAGCTTAAGCAGTTTGTGAACAGCTGCACCAATCCCAAAGTGATAAATGATTTTTTGCATTACAAGTTTTATTGCTAACTTGAAGTTCTTTTGATAAATAGTTGAACAGGTACATCTAAATTTGACAAGCTATGGAAATACAAAAGACCAAGGTGAACTACTGTAAAGCAACCTAAATTTAGGAATCATTCTAAATGTACAATAAGATTGTAACAGCTAAAAGCTATTTTTAATAGACTCTTTAGAATTTGTGACATTCAGAAGTCCTTAAAATAATTAAGATAAAGATTTTCAATCTACTTTCAAGTTGGACCTATACGTCTCACAAAAATAAAGCTAAATTTCAAACAAAAACCACGCACCAATATATCTACAACATAATGAAAAAAGAGGAAACAACAAATTAAAAAATAGTAAACTTAAAAAAAATATTGCTGGGAATGTTTTTTTTATTCTAGAAATGAATTCATTTTCATCAACCACCTATAGTCTGGAATTACATTTCTCCCTAGTGGTATTTTGTCTTCCCAACATTTATAACGTCGTAAAGACTCATACTTTACGTTGCTCAAACACTGAGTCAATAACCTATACACTTCAAAAACCCTTAATGTTTCAAGGCAACTCATTTGAAATCAATTGGGTTGAAGTAAGATTCTCAGAGCTTCAACAAGATCAGTGATTTCCTGTTTTCTTAAGTGTCTCATGCAGGAGAGTTTGGTTGTATGATCTTCCATACTCACCTTCCAACTCAATGGAGTCAGCAATGGAGAATGCACCAGGTACCACATAATGGCCAGGACAAACAATAACAGTGTCACCCTCATAGCAGGCATTTATAGCAGACAACGGATCACTATGGAACTAGAAAACAACAACAACATATTGCAAATATATACCCCTCAAATGCAACCTGAGTATTACTCCAGGTGCCTTCATGTTTCATTTTGAAAAGGGAGCCAAAACTGTATATTTAACTCCTTTACTATTGCACCGAGCCCAGTATGTGATGATAAGTGACTAACGCTGCAGAAAGGCAGCGCTCTCACTACTTCCCACTCCACGAAAACCAGCTCAGGGAAACATCTATAAACTTTATGTAGAATTCAGGAAAGCCTAGGGTGAATCAGACAAAAAAAAGCAACCGGAAGAAGAAACTCTCCTTTTACCTGAATCTCTATTTCTTCCTTACAAGGCTCTGGGCAAAGCCTATCCCTGAGCAGGGACCGCAGTAGACCAGTCATCATGGTGGAAGAGACCACATGGGTGACCTTCTGGCCATTTGGACGGATGCCTTTTGCTTGTATATTAGAATTCTTCTGATAACCAAATACATATCTTAAAGAAACCAAACAGACCTGTCAGTTCTCAGTAAGACAGCTGGTTAGAAAAGATGCTGACTAGTTGAGAATAATGAAGATACACATACCTCAACAAAGGATTCTCAATGAGTTTTAGCTTTTGTTTCAACTGTTCGATCTCTGAATACAACTTTAACCCTTCCACCATGGAGATGTTTTCCTGCTCAGAATCAGAGTTACAATTTGACAAACTGCTTCTCAGATTTAAAAATTTCCTGTAACTCTCCTCACATTGAGTCAACAGATTTTGGTAGTCAACAATAAGTCCTGAAGGAACTCGGTCTTCAAGAATGTCATAATGCCTGAAAGTTTAAAAGCAAATTGAAACCCATTGCCTTTCAGACACATTTTCCCATCATTAAGACAGCCATTTAGTCCTCAAAGACCCCATTAGAAAAGTGTCTCAGAGTATGCAACTCAGCAACATGTTAAGTCTCACTAAATAGGTGGATGTTATTGAAAGCTTCAAGGACCACTTCATTAAGGCCACTAATTTTTCTCTTTTGAGGAGTTGCTATTTTTTTCCCCTTAGATCCAAGCATTTGTGTTTTTGAAGCACTGAAAGCTTACGTTGCACAATTTGTAATTATTATTTTATAAGAAATTATTTTCTCATACATTAAATTCAAAATCTTAATAAGCGGGTGGCAGTGGACAATCTGGAGGTGGAGTGGGGAGGAAAGCATCCCAAATAGTTCACAACAATGTTTAAGATTACCACATTTATAGGATTAAAAATTTTAAATGATTCAAATCATCTAGTCCTTTCCTGCATTTAAAGCACTATGGAGCAGAATTTGCTGGATATTTCTTCAGGAAGATTATTAGAGTATTTCAAAAACACAAGCCTTTGAGATTCTGAGAAAAAAAATAAAGTTGTTATTACTAAACTAGAGAGTGATTAAAACAAAATAACCTTGTATTGGACAACACTGTTGGCACTTAAAGTTTATTATTGATTTATATACCTTCTCAAATATGTAAACACAACAAAAAGTTCTTCTAGATGCAACAGTTTATAAATGTGCAATTAAGTTAATGGATATGAAATGGATTTGAAAATAAATTGCAATATTATTTCATTACCTATAGTTTTAAAATAATTGCTTTATTTCTCAAGTATATTGACTTAGGCCAGAGCTTCTTTTTAAAAAAATTAATTTATTTATTTTAATTGGAGGCTAATTACAATATTGTGGTGGTTTTTGCCATACACTGACATGAATCATCCACGGGTGTACATGTGTCCCCCTCACCCCATCCTGAGACCCTCTCCCACCTCCCTCCCCATCACATCCCTCTGGGTTGTCTCAGTACACCATAGGCTTTGAGTGCCCTGCTTCATGCATCAAACTTGGACTAGTCATCTGTTTCACATATAGTAATATACATGTTTCAATGCTATTCTCTCAAATCATCCCACCCTCACCTTTTCCCAGAGTCCAAAAGTCTGTTCTTTACATCTGTGTCTCTTTTGCTCTCTTACATGAAGGGTCGTCGTTACCATCTTTCTAAATTCCATATATATGTGTTAATATACTGTACTGGTGTTTTTCTTTCTGTCTTACTTCACTCTATATAATAGGCTCCAGTTTTATCCAACTCTGAAGAACTGGCTCAAATGTGTTCTTTTTTATAGCTGAGTAATATTCCATTGTGTATATGTACCACAACTTTCTTATCCATTCGTCTTTCAGTAGAAATCTAGGTTGCTTCCACGTCCTAGCTATTGTAAATAGTGCTGCGATGAACATTGGGGTACACGTGTCTCTTTCAATTCTGGTTTCCTTGTGCATGCCCAGCAGTCAGATTGCTGGGTTTTATAGGCCAGAGCTTCTTAACCTTGGCTGCTTATTAGAATCACTGGGGAACTTTAAAAAATCCAGATGCTCAGATCCCTATCCAGACCAATTAAATTAGTCTCTAGAAGCAGAGGAGTATTTTTTTTAAATTCCCTGGAGATTCTAATGTACAGCCAAGGTTGTGCACTATTACCTTAATGTCTTAACTTTGTCATGCTCTAAATAAGATAGGAGAACAAAAAAGAGAAGACCACATCCTAAACAAATTTACATCAAATTACAGCAAGCATTTAAATAGTATTTAAGATGAATAAAAAATACTCTTTCCACTTTTCAAGTAAATGAATTAGGTGAAGCTTGAAAAGCAAGGATTTTGTCCACTTTGGTTAATCCATACTCTTTTAAAAATATTCTAGAAATCCATTTTGCAAACAATAAACTGGGGAACCCAACCACTGACTGATTGATCAGGTCTATTAAGTTATGGCAGTTAAGACTCAAATTTTAAAATAAGTTTCTTAGCACTTCCAATATCCATGCCAATCAGCTTATTCTCATTATAGTGATGCTTCATAGTCTGAAAGTAATGAACCAATACCTGTGTCTCAGACTCATAACCTTTGAAGCAGAGTGTTTTGAATTAGAAAGGAAAAATATTTACTTCACAATGCGAAATCAAGACAGTATAGTTTGATTCCCTTTAGCTCTTGCCTGTGAATGGCTCTACTCCTGTCTTAGCCCAGGGATCTTTAAGGAGTCTGTCTGTTTTGATAACATTCTGGTTTCCCCATTAAGTCCCACAGTTTCTTCTCCATGACTGAAACCAATTCCTCCCTTATGCTTGTCCATGTGCCAGTGAAGTATAAGATATGTATGTAAATCATTTCTTATTGTTTCAACATGTAAAGCTGTCAAATCGGAATATAGTATTTTCCCAATAAAGATCAAATTTGCCAGATATACAATATTCATCCACCATTACATTTCCCTTCAATCAAAACCAATCACTTCTCTTTAAGAGCAAGTATATCAAGACTAAAAAATATGCAAGCTTATTGAAAGTCTGGATTTTATTGACTACATTATGGAAAAACGGGAAATTAACAATGGAAAAATTGGAAAGACTAAACAAAAATCATAGCCTCAATATATGGCAAAACAAATATAATATTGTAAAGTTAAAAAATAGAAAATAAACTAATTTAAAAGAAAAAAAATAAAAAAATAAAGAGTCAAACAAACAAACAAAAAATCAGAGCCAATTTATGAAAATCTGAAATTAGACATTCATAATTCTAAGCAAGTAGAACCAACCTTAACCAAACTTCTCAGGTATTTTTTACTTATGACTTACTATTTAAATCAAGGGAAACTTACTAAATCAAATCAGTTCTACAGAAATGTAAAGAGTACTGCCTTATCTTATGTAACCAAATCATCTTTTACACAAGGAAAAAAACTACCTTCTGCTATTTATTTTTGTCATGCAAGGTCTAATTTTATTCTTATTGCAGCACTGCCTATTAAATTACAGTGCACAAGTATCAAAAAATTATCTGGTCTTATAGCACCATCTAGTGGAAACAACATTTAACAAAGTCACTGCAGGACAACTACTTCTGTTGCATGGTTCATTTGGACTATTTTTATAATGGAAGGGTTTTTCCCTACCAAAACATGATATATCAGAAGAATGTGTTTAGGTATTTTGTTTACTTAGGTATGTGTTATGTTTGTTTAGCTATTTTGGAAAGTTTTATTCACCATCAATATTAACTATGCAGTATTTTTATCTGTAAAATAAGATTTAAGGAAAACAACTTGACAAAACATCTGTTTAGGCTAGTATGTTTTACTTAGAGTAATCCCATGTCTTTAAATTACTCTTTAAAAAGAAGTCTTCTATAATTCAATTAATTTCACTGTTTTTCAAACAATTATCTTTGAATTTGGTTCTTTTTAACATACGCTCAACTGAGTTTTACTTAAATTCAAAAAAGAGTAAGCTGTTAACTTACATGTTCTTGAATTCTCTGCTTTTAGATTCTAAGAACACCACAAGTAGGTTTATAAACAGAAAGTAGATTTCTCTGCACTTATACAAATTTCATTTAATAACTTGTCAATGGGTTATACTATTTGTCTCTGTCTGTAGGCCCCTAGAGTATATATACAGTATACACAAAACACGGCTTAAATTAAACCATAAATAGCTATTTTTTCCAACATGTTCAGGCCACTAATAAATACTTACAATCTCAATCGAGGTTCAACACATCTGACAAAATAATCATACTCATCTTCCTCTTCTTCATCCCAACTCCTCCAAATGTTCTGATAGAAAAACCTGAAAAGTAAATCAGTATCACTCAAATTCAGTTACTGGCTCAAAATGTTAGAGGGGTAAGAGTAAATCAAACAAGTCTACCAAGTATGGTAGAGAAGAATGCCCATTTGCTAACTTGACAATCATGAGTCCCACAAGAACTTCTTTGGATTGGCTAAAGAAGTTTTTCTACAACATTGGTTCTGAAGCAACCTTCTTTTTATCAGAAGAACTATTTGTTGACCATCTGAAACTTGGTGGAAAGTAGTGCCATTTGTTTAGAAAAGATTGGGAGAGAAACAAGTTTAGGGCTAAAAATAAAGAGTTCTGTTTTCACTATGTTCAGGTTGAGATGCCTATTTGAACTCCAAGTGGATGACGTCAAGAGTGCAGATGAATATACAAGACCTGAGCTCAAGAAAAAGGTCAAGGCTAGAGACATAAATCTGGAAATTGTCAGCATATAGACGGCATTAAAGCAATAGATGAGATCATCCAGAGACATAAAGCAGTAGTTCTCAACTCTGGCTGCACTTTGGAGTTCCCTGGGAAGCCTTTAAAAATTGATTTGCAATCCTATCCCAGACCAATAAATCAGAATCTCTTGGGTGGGAGACAGGAGAGAAAGTGTACAGGATCCATATTTTTTTAAAGTTCCCCAAAGTAATTTAATACATTTTTTATCATCGAAAATTTCAAACATTTACAAGAACAAAAAGTATCATGAATACCATGTATCCATGATCCAGCTTTGACAATCCAACTCATGGCAACCTTATTTTCCCTCTACTCCACCCACTTACTTCTCTGCTCTCCTACCCCCACCATACTGACACTGGATTATTTTAAAGCAAATTTCTGACATATCACTCGTAAGTGTTTGCTTTGTGCCTCTGAGATAAATCTTTATACAAAAAAGTTTTAATTACTTAATAACCAAGTATCCCCAGTGTTTCGTTTTCCCTAATTATCTCTTTCTTTCATTGTTGCTGCCGCTGTTTTATTACACTTGGCTAATTTAAATCAAGATCCAAAGATCAGCCATTAAATGTAATTAAATCACTTTTACTCTACAGATTATCCATCCCTCTTTTTTACCTTGCAATTTATTTAATAGTTTCCCACACACTGAATTTTACTATTGCATCCCCATGGGGTCATTTAACATGTTCTGTTTCCTTTACTTCTAGTGAACTGATAGTAAGAACTAGAGACTTGATCATCTTTAGGAAAGACTTTTTGGCAAGAATGCTTCAAGGGATATACTCTTATCATTCTTTCTTCATGTACCAGCTGGAATACTCCTATAAAGAAAAGTCCCAGGAGATTCCAATGTGTTTCCAAAGCTGATTAGAGAGAGATAAGAGTAGACAGCCTAGCCCTAAGCCCTGGGAAATTACATTCTGAAATTTGAGTATGAGAGGAAGAACCAGCTAGGCCAAGATTACTAAAAAAGCAAGCCCTGTGACACACCATCATAAGGCGGTGTCACAGAAGCTGGGAGGAGAGGATATTAAGAAGATGAGAATGATCAAATAATTAGAATGTGACCAAGAGGTCAAGGCAAGATGAGATCAGAGGAGTGATGACTAGATATGAGAATATAGGTGACCTTAAGCACAATTTCAATACTGTAGAGGTAGAGGCGTGAGTGAAAAGCCAGTAAGTACAGACTATATAGCTGTCAAAAAGTTGAAAAGAAGAAGCATTGAAAATGAAGCCATCTTTTGATTCATGCTGATGTTTGACAGAAAACAACCAAGTTCTATAAAGCAATTATCTTTCAATCAGAAAATAAATAAATTTTCAAAAAAAAATGAAGCCATCTTTTAATTCTTATAGATTGGACTGCTAGTCTCTTCGCCCTCCAGCATCCATCTCTTAAAAACAAAAAAACAAAAAAAAACAAACCTGAGCATGCCTTTGTGAGCGTGCATGCTAAGTTGCTTCAGCTGGGTCCGACTCTTTGTGACCCTATGGACTGTAGCCTTCCAGGTTCCTCTGTCCATGGGATTCTCCAGGCAAGAATACTGGAGTGGGTTGCCATGCCCACCTCCAGGAGATCTTCCTGACCCAGGAATCGAATCTACATCTATTATGTCTACTGCATTGGATAGCGGGTTCTTTACCACTAACACCAGCTGGGAAACCTGAGCATACCTTTACTCAACCAAAAAACCCTGCTGACTCCTTGTTGTCCTCAAAACAAAGTCCAAATTCCTGAGACTGGTGATATTAGATGGACTTACAATCCACTTCTAGAGCACCTGTCTTGCCTCAGAGCCCCTATATGCAAACTTCCAATTTCACAAGCTCTTTCAAACCCGCTGTGACATGCTGGTCAGGCTGCCTTCCACCTTTTCCACCTGGTGAGCTTATATTTGGGCTTCCCTGGTGGCTCAGACAGTAAAAGAATCTGCCTCCAAGGCAGGAGACCTGGTTTCAACCCCTGGGTCAGGAAGATTCCCTGGAGAGTGGAATGGCAACCCACTCCAGTATTCTTGCCTGGAGAAGTCTACGGACAGAGGAGCCTGGCAAGCTACAGTCCATGGGCTGCAGAGTCGGACACGATTCAGCGACTAACACACAAGCTTATATTTACACTTCATGACCCAGCTCAAATATCATCCTCACCAGCTCAGAACTGGGCAATCACTTTTCATTCACATCTGTACTTCCACCAGTGTTGATCCTCTCAAGACAGAAACTTGGGAGTCATCCTTGCCTTCTCCCATATCCATTCCACCATCAAGTCTTAGCCGTCCTCCTCTCTCAGTAAGCCTGATCTGTACTTGCTGTATCTCCACTCTGGTCCACTCCGTCTCTTAACGGGTCTCTCTACCCGTTCCCCTCCATTTACTTTCTACACAGCAGCCAGAACGAAACTTTTAAATAAAAAGCTGATCATATTCTCCCTTGACTGAAAACCCTTCACGGATTTCCCACTGCATTTGAAGACAGAAACGATTCATTGGCTAACAAATCCCTGCATCTTCTGACCCCTGATAACCTCTAAGCTGGCTTCCTAAGTCTCATCTATCTCTGTCTACGTTCCAACCACTCTGGCCTTTTGGCTCCTTAAACTCAGAGCTTCCGAACATGTTTCTTCCTCCACCCTGCAGCAACAACTTTCACCTAGCCAACCCTTCAGACCCATTTCCTCAGGAAATAACCATATTACAGAAACCTGAGCTAGTCTTAGAACACTCGGTAATCCCTCACAGCACTCACTGCAGTCTCCAATCACACACATATCTTTATGTGATTATTGCATCAGGGTTCCTCTCCCACATTTAGACTGCCAGCTCCCTGGTGATGGTGATTGTGTCTGTTTTGTGCACCACTCAAACCTCATCCTCAACTCAAGACACAGCACTGAAATACTGGATAAAATGAACAAGTGAAGGCCCTCATAATCTGACCGTTTCTTGACGGTGATCAGAATCCGAGCCCTCAAAATGAAGAATTATTTAGCCAGGTTCTCCTTCAAATAATACTAATTCCAGATACGTGTCTTTCTACCAACTTCTATACCCATAAGAAGATTAACTCCCTGATTTCTAATTTCCTAAACACATCAATTATCCCTTTACTTTCAAATGCTTCAGTTGACAGCTTTTTTAAGTGAGAGAAACACAAGGGATTTATTTTGGTTCTGGACATAAGCCAGTTCTTTAGATTTATACTGTTTGGCCTAATATTGATGGTTAAGTGTCCCTGAATACAATTAGATATATTCCATGAAATGTCAGAGATAGGGTGCAAGGCATTCTGCTTCTTTGTAGAGTATCAAATTAAGTTCAACAAAACCAGGTTAGCTCACGAATGGTTTAGAAACTGGAAAGTACTTTTTGAACTACAAAACACCAAGCAGCATTATTAACATGACTTTTATATTATCCAGTCTTCCAGTTTATGGAGGAATATAAATCCATTTTCAAATAGCCAAAAATAAGCCTTCCTTAGTAAATAAACTTATAAAAAGATGATTCAAAAGAACTATCTGTATCAGGAACTATCTGACAAAAAAGTTATCTGAAACTAAAGAAAACATAACTTTTAATGCAAGTATGAGTTTTCCTTCTCACTTAAGGGACAAGGCATGCACCTGTACAAGAGGAAACCAACTCAGCCAAAAAAGGTTGAAAGGCATGCACATCCCCCCTAAGGATCCCAGAAGTGGCCTGAGAAAACATCTTCTTTGGCCAGACACATCCTTGAAAACACTGTATGTCAGTCTTACCAGTGCACAGGTGATGGTATATCACTTTCCTCATCTTCTTTCTTTTCCTTATATTTAAGTGTATCAACTACAGCCTTAGCATCCAGAATTTTTAAGGCAGTTTCTAAACATATACAAACCAAATTAAGAATCCCCTATCTTTTGTTAATATTTGGGGACACTGAGAAAAGGCTATACAGGAATCCCTAGTACTATTTTTCTCAACTTTTCTGTAAGTCTGAAATTATCTCAAAATGAAAATTTTAAACATTGAAAACATTTTTTAATTTAAAAAAGATCCCTCTGTCTTTGAATATTTTAAAATATTGCAGAGACCAGGTTTACAGTTTGAGCTTTAAATCTAGGTATAATACAGACCAGAATTATAGCATTTCATCCAAAGTTTTTGGCCACAAGGTTACTTTTATCAAACTCGATTCTTACCTGACATGCTCAATTGCAAGTGCTGTCTGGTCAAATAATCCAGAATCATCAAACACCACCCATAGCTCCTGCAGGGGCAACCGGTGTTCCTTCAGATCAAGGAGCTCTTTCATACACTCCAAAGTAAAAGTGCTCACTTGCGATTCACAGAGGTATGGATCGGCAAGCCTCACCACTGCCTTCAAAGCTGCGAAGTCTACGTCTGTGACCTGAAATTTAAAATGTGACTTAACATAAGCAAATCAAAATTAAGATACATCTAAAACACTACTTACAGCTTGACTTCTTTTTTAAAGCATGAAATGGGAGTGGGGAGCCTTCTTCCATAACATAAAGACAAACAGGACAGATCTGGCTTGTACCCACATGGAGCTGACATTGTAATCGAAGTGACAAATAAACAAATAAGGTGGCAACAAGTATGTGACAAAGAATAAGTAGCAGGGGTGGTGGTCTGGTTTTACTGGGAGGGTTGGGGAAGTCACTTTTGAGCTGGGATGAAAAGGAAGCAGTGTTTCAAGAGCAGGAAAGATGAAAAGGCCCTGAGGCAGAGATGAGATTGGCAGCTGGAAGAGCAGAGAAGCAGTTTTTCTCGCGGGAACAAAAGGAAGGAAATGAGGTAGGGGCAGCAGGAGGTGACAAGAGAGGCAAGGAGATCAGGACAGAAAGGGCACTGAAGGAACTTGGCTTTTACATGTTATCCAGCAATGAGAGGCCATAAAGCCAAAAGCAGACCTCTAGTAAATGCAATGCACTAGAGGAATGCAGGGGAATGACACATTTCTCTTTTAAAATAATGATTTTGGCTGCTTTTAGAGAACTGAGGTATGTTGAGTGGAGGGCGTTACTATCATAATCAAATTAATGGCTTGAACTGCAACCAAAGATATTGGCATAATCCAAAATTTAAAAATCCATGAGGAGCAGCTGCTTGCAAACCACTGCCTCATATAGTCACTCATATATGTGATGTCATTTTCTAAAGGGGCTGCAGGTACAAGTTGTACTCACACTCCCTGGTTTACCATTTTAGTTTGCTGCTGCTGCTGCTGCTAAGTCGCATCAGTCGTGTCTGACTCTGTGCGACCCCATAGATGGCAGCCCACCAGGCTCCTCTGTCCCTGGGATTCTCCAGGCAAGAATACTGGAGTGGGTTGCCATTTCCTCCTCCAGTGCATGAAAGTGAAAAGTGAAAGTGAAGTTGCTCAGTCGTGTCCGACTCTTTGCAACCCCATGGGCTGTAGCCTACCAGGCTCCTCCGTCCATGGGGTTTCCCAGTTCCCAGGCAAGAGTACTGGAGTGGGGTGCCATTGCCTTCTCTGACCATTTTAGTTTAATGGGGTTTTTTTGTGGTTCAGTTAACAAACACTGAGAAAAATTCACAGCTGTAATTAGAGTGCAAATTTAATGTAAAAGGCCCAGCCAGTTGAAAAATAAGATTGTTTTTACTTTCTGCAGTGGAAAACAATATCAAGAGGTTAACTACATACCTACAAATCTCTTAGGCAAAAAGTAGGGTAGTTTTAAAATGCCTACTTGGCTTGAGCTACTTTAATGGGCTATAACTAAGAAGATAAAAAATTAATTCAAACCCCACTGACTTTATAATTGGGCCTCTTATTTTTTAAATGGTCTCAAATACCTCCCCCACTTCATAGGTTTCTAATCCATTTCCCTTTTTTAAAGGACAGTGAAACTTAAACCACCTCAATTCCCTCTTCAGTTGCCTTTAAAATTTGTAGAACACTTCTTACACCACAGCAATTAGATGTGAAAAGCACACCATTTTCAATCAGCTCATAAATCTTAATTAAAAATAAGCACTTTGGTTATAACAAAAAACACTGAGGGAAAGTGTTTTTAGGTAGAGATAAATGTCTTAACAACAGAATTAAATTTACCTCGACTAGCACCTCAAACACATTAGTGTGCCAGACTGCCCGCCATCCAGATGGTTCAAGGACCTTCTCTAAGAACTCAGCTGTGAATTCTTTTACCTCAGAGGCCTTGCAGTCAGCTACAAACAAATTAAACACAATAAGAATTGAGACAGCATAAAGCAGAGAGAAGTCAATAAATCCTTGTAAATCTACTTTCTCAGAACCAACAAATGGCAGTCTGAAGAACTGAGACAATCTACCTGTAAATTAAAAGATAAAAGAAGCGAAAAAAAGGACCTACTCACCTAAAATGTAATCTTGATAAGCTCTGAATCGCTCATAGAACAAAAGTTGACTTGTCTGGAACATTTCTGGGAAATGAGTTTTTCCTTCTGGCACAAAACTTTGTAAACTACTACCTGGTTTAACATGATCACTACAATCACTGCATGAATCTTCATTTTCAAACAAACCTAAGAGAACAACAAAAACAGTCAGGCTCAACTATCCCAGACACTTTGAATGCTTATAAACTGCTTCTATTTTCATATATTTGCTTAGAAATTTCAAATAAAATATAAACAAGGATTTTGATATAATGCTTTACTTACCTCTATCACTATCAAAAAATTTTTTTTTCTAAATTTAAAAATATCTCAAAACTCAAGTTCTACTTCAAAACAGTAAGAACTTAAAATCTTCCATGGGTTAGGTTTTTGTTGCTGTTCTGTGAGGCAAAGAAAGAGGGTTGTTTTTTAATTCAGTGGAAATCACCCAAGTTCTCTTTCTGAAGATATAGCTACAATTATTACTAGAGCTAGTAACTTATATATATATATATATAGAGAGAGAGAGAGAGAGAGAGGAAGAAAAACAATGACAAACCTAGACAGTGTATTAAAAAGCAGATACATTACTTGCCTACAAAGGTCTGTATAGTCAAATGGTTTTTTCAGTAGTCATGTATGGATGTGAGAGCTGGAAAAGAAAAAAGGTTGAGCGCAGAATTGATGCCTTCAAACTGTGGAGCTTGAGAAGACTCTTGAGAGTCCCTTGGATAGCAAGGAGACCAAACCAGCCAATTCTAAAGGAAATCAACCCTGAATATTCATTGGAAGGACTGATGCTGAAGGTGAAGCTCCAATATTTTGGCCACCTACTGGGAAGAGCCGACTCACTGGAAAATACCCTGATGCTGGGGAAGATTGAAGGCAGGAGAAGAGGGCAACAGAGGATGAGATGGTTGGATGGCATCACTGGCTCAGTGGACATGAGTTTGAACAAACTCCGGGAGATGGTGAAGGACAGGAAAGCCTGGTGTGCCACAGTCCATGAGGTCGCAAAGAGTCAGACACGACTGCACGACTGAACAACAACAGCAAAGCAACTCATAATGGTCAAATATCTTACATTCATTAAAAAAAAAAACAATTCCATAAAGCTGTATTAAATGTAGAGGTAGTTTCCAATATGTCATCTCAAAACAAATTGAAACTTCCCTTTAATTTCTACAATATCACCTGTCAATACCACTCACCATGTCAATAAACATGGATATGCGTTCTTAATAATGCATAACGTCTATCTCTTTTATACTTTAATAAAACTTATATTACAAAAGCTCTGAGTGATCAAGCCTCATTACTGGCCCCAGATTGAATTCTTCTCCTCTGGAGAAGGAGGCCAAGAATCCTGGCATCTTTTGTGGTTCAGCAGCAACCTTTTATCTTAGGGGCCCATAGGGGATTCCTTAGGACAAGGTAAAGATGCTTGGAGCTCTAGTTTTTTGTTCTCCTAGCGAACATGTTTTCTGCTATACTTTACTAACTTTTTACATTGTGCCTGTGTGAATGAATGACACGCCCTGCACAAATCAAGTGAGGAGCCCTGCTTTGCGGTTCGCAGTGACCTCATAGGGCTTATGGCAGAAACCCTGTTGGGGGTTTATACCGACCTGCCAATGCACTCCCCTGGTAGCTCAGATGGTAAAGCGTCTGCCTACAATGCACGAGACATGGGTTCAATCCCTGGGTCAGAAGATCTCCTGGAGAAGGAAATAGCAACCCATTCCAGTATTCTTGCCTGGAAAATCCCATACATGGAGGAGCCTGGTAGGCTACAGTCCATGGGGTCCATCGCAAAGAGTCAGACATGACTGAGTGACTTCACTTTCACTTACTTAACCAAAGCTACTAGGTTCTTCCTCACTAATTTCAGTGCCTACGTCTAACAAAAGGATTAGACAATGTTAATCAAATTAGGTTTGGGCTGTATGTAATTATGTTTCACAAGGCGTGATTGAGCCAGTGGGATACCTAATTCTGTGTAATATGATGTTTTTAATAGATAAAATGACTACTATAATAAATAAACACGCTGAAGATAGCATTTAGACCAGCTAAGTCCTTTCCAGTGGTTTCAGGAAGGTTATCTGAGACTTTTAGCAGGAGTCTCTTTCTCTTCCCCCACCCCTTATATTTCTCCCTCCTTCCACTTCTTTGCCCCAGTTTAGGGCACCAGAATTATGCGACCCCACGGACTGTAACAGGGAAGAACAAATCTGCCTCCATATTGGATCTGTTTCTTACGGCAGAAAGTGAAGAAGAACTAAAGAGCCTCATGATGAAAGTGAAAGAGGAGAGTGAAGAAGTTGGCTTAAAGCTCAACATTCAGAAAACTAAGATCATGGCATCCGGTCCCATCACTTCATGGCAGATAGATGGGGAAACAGTGGAAACAGTGGCTGACTTTATTTTTCTGGGCTCCAAAATCACTGCAGATGGTGACTGCAGCCATGAAATTAAAAGACGCTTACTCCTTGGAAGGAAAGTTATGAGCAACCTAGACAGCATATTAAAAGGCAGAGACATTACTTTGCCAACAAAGATCCATCTCGTCAAGGCTATGGTTTTTCCAGTAGTCATGTATGGATGTGAGAGTTGGACTATAAAGCTGAGCGCCACAGAATTGATGCTTTTGAACTGTGGTATTGGAGAAGACTCTTGAGAGTCCCTTGGACTGCAAGGAGATCCAACCAGTCCATCCTAAAGGAGATCAGTTCTGAATATTCATTGGAAGGACTGATGTTGAAGCTGAAACTCCAATATTTTGGCCACCTGATGCGAAGAGCTGACTCATTGGAAAAGACCCTGATGCTGGGAAAGATTGAGGGCAGGAAGAGAAGGGGACGACAGAGGATGAGATGGCTGGATGGCAACATCGACTCGATAGACATGGGTTTGGGTGGACTCCGGGAGTTGGTGATGGACAGGGAGGCCTGGCGTGCTGCGGTTCATGGGGTCGCAAAGAGTCAGACACAACTGAGCGACTGAACTGAATCTTTGTATTCTATTACTTTTGATACAAGTTCAAGAATATTGCCTATAGCCTGAAATAGACAGGATAGCCCATTCTCAAGCCTCTGACCTTTAAAGGTATAACACCCTTTTCCCATTCATATATAGATAAAACATTGAAGAACAAAGAATAACGTTTGCTTTGTTGAAGAAACACCATGACTTGACCTACCTGAACAGCTGCAAGAATAAAGGCTTCTGAAACAAAGAAGTGTGCAACAACCAGCCACACCCTCGCCCCTTTCAGTATAAAGGAAAGCTGAATTCTCACTTTGGCAAGACGGTTCTTTGGGACACTAGTCCACGATCCTCTCGGTCTGCCGGCTTTCCAAATAAAGTCACTATTCCTTGTGCCAACAACTCGTCTCTCAATTTATTGGCCTGTGGTGCAGAGAGCAGGAAGCGAGTTTGGACTTGGCAACAAGATAACCAAGGTGTACTCTAGGGTTTCCTGCTCACAGACACCAATGCACCTGAGCTTCAGAGGACATCAATACCTTATCTAATGTGTGAAAATCTCTCTGAACCTCGGGAAGATAAGAATAGTATGCCAACTTCAACTAAGAGAATAAACTATTTCACACCGACCATCACATAACATAGATATGTTTTTTTAAAGAAATAATACTTCATCTCACACCCATTAGGTGACTATTATCCAAAAAACAATAAGAGAAGCTACCAAGACAACAAGTGTTGTCAAAGATGTGGAAAAACAGGAACCCTTGAGGACTGTTGGTAGGCATGTAAAATGGTATAGCCACTATGGAAAACTTACGGTGATTCTTCAAAAATTTAAAAACAGAATTACCATATGACCCAGCAATTTAAAGCAGGGTCTCCAAGAGATATTTGTACATACATGTTCACAGCTAAAGCTAGTTAGTTTTAAAAAAGGAAGAAATTTATGATTATGCTGGATGAACATTATGCTGAGTGAAATAAGCCAGTCAGTCACAGAAAGACAAATACTGTGTAATTCCACTGATATGAGGTACTTAAAGTAGTCAAAATCATAAAGGCAGAAAGTATAATGGTAGTTGCCAAGGGCTGGGGAGAGGGGCGAGTGGGGAGTTATTATTCAATAGGTACAGAGTTTCAGTTTACACGATGAAAAGAATCATAGTAACAGATGGTGGTGATGGCTACACAACAATGTGAATGTGTTTAATACCACTTAACTGTACACTTAAAACTAGTTAGGTACTCAGTTGCTAACCAACTCTGCCACCCCATGGTCTGTAGCCTGCCAGGCTCCTCTGTCTATGTGATTTTTCAGGCAAGAATACAAGAGTGGGTTGCCATTTCTTATTCCCAACCCAGGGATTGAATCCACGTCTAAAATGGTTAAGATGGTAAATTTTATGTTATGTGTGTTCAGAGCCAATTTGAAATACTTTTCACACATTGTTTCACTTAATCTTCACCACTCAGCAGCACTACTACCTGTTATGCAGATGAGAAAACTGAAGTCACCTGACTGTTGCCAGATCACAAAGAGGGGTTAGTAGTGGAATTAAGTCACACTTAAGGTTTTCTCACTTCTCCAGGACTCTTTCCACTACACAATACAACTGAAAATGTTAAAGTAAAAATCTGAACCACCTTAAAATATCAAGGGGAAAAAACAGAGTCTCCATGAAGAGGCAGAAAGGACTGAGACTTAGACCTGGGTTCTATTTTTTAATACCGTGTCACAAATTGGCTCCCCTACCTTTGGGCACGTCACCTGCTCTCAATGCTCAGTGCTGTTATCTAGGCCAAGCGTTCAAGGTTCTTTTCTTTCGGGAAAGGGGACAGTGGTACGTGATCTCCTTTGAGATGCAAATAAAAAATATGCGTCCACTCTGCACACACAAACTCGCGCACAAAACCGGGGTGGCGGGGCGGGGCGGGGCGGGGGGGGGCACCCAGACAGCAAGAGTAGGGATCCCCGCCCAGCCCAAGTCCCTCCAGTCTCGAGCAGCCGCTTCTAATTGGATAGTGGGCCGAGGCCCTCGGACCAATTAAAGGAAGGCTGGCGTGGCCCGGGTATCCGCACGAGCCCCGCCCCCTTCAGCCTCCACCCACCCTGGGGGGCAGTGTCTGGGCGCTATCTACTGGCCCGGCGGACTGCTCTTTTCGTCCAAGATCTTGCTCTTTTTGTTTACTGGGATGAACTTGGATAAAGTTAAATTAGGACATAGTTTGGGGTAATTTCCGAAAAAATAACAAGCCATACATGGAATGGGGTAGAGTGGAAAAAGCACTGGCTTGAGAGTCAAAAAACAATATTTAGACTTGTTTCTTCCATGGACGGAGGAGCCTGGTAGGGTGCAGTCCTTGGGGTCGCGAAGAGTCGGACAGGACTGAGCGGCTTCACTTTCACTTTTCACTTTCCTGCATTGGAGAAGGAAATGGCAGCCCACTCCAGTGTTCTTGCGTGGAGAATCCCGTGGAGAAAGGAGCTTGGTGGGCTGCCGTCTATGGGGTCGCACAGAGTCGGACACGACTGAAGCGACTTAGCAGCAGCAGCAGCAGCTTCAATTACCAGTTCACCTCTCAGAAGAGCATCTTCGATTCTAATAATATATTGACCTAGATGGTTCCAAACCTTTCACCACCAAAAATCTGTTGCTCTCTGACTTTCTCTTTCCCCTTCTCTTTCTTTGACTATCTACATATAGAGGATATTTTCAAAAAATATCAAATTATATTTAGTATGTAAAAGTATGTTTTACCCACATTTATTAATCAACACGGAGAAGGCAATGGCAACCCACTCCAGTACTCTTGCCTGGAGAATCCCATGGACGGAGGAGCCTGGTGGGCTGCTGTCTATGGGGTCGCACAGAGTCGGACTCCACTGATGCGACTTAGCAGCAGCATTAATCAACAACAGATATAACCTCCAATGATAATAGCTAACATTTATTGAGTACTGTGTGTAAGACACTTTTCTGCATATTTCACCTCCAGTGTCTTATTCAATCTTCAAAAACTATCCTATGAGACAAGAAATGTTACTATTCCCATTTTACAGATGAGGAAGTGGAGTCACCAAGAAAATAAGCAGTTCCCAATTTAACCCAGCAAAGCCAGTATAAGAAACCAGCCAAATTCCTGAATCTTCCCTTTAATGGCTCTGCCAGACCATGACCACTAGTCAGAGCTGAGATGGCCAGGGGTTACCAGAACACCAGGAAGGGTGAGACCCACAGAAGGACAAGGGGCTGGTCATGACAGTGTTATCACAGGGAAGACATTTCCACTTATTGCCTTTAAGGAAAACCTTGGGCTAAAGTCTCTCAGATCCCTCACAGCTGAAATGAAATGGAACCAGAAGAGGTGACTGTAAAAACCTGCACTTAATTCAGCTAGCTTTTCCAGAAAACAAGATTTCTTTGACTCTCATATACAGAGTCTGACCTTCCATTTATTTGTTCACTGAACAAATATTTATTGAGCACCACAAGGGGAAAACACATAAAACAGTAAGATCAAGTCTAGCATCAGGCCTTGAAGACTAAGTTCTCTTTCTCATGAGTCTCCTTTTAACCCTACTGCCACAAACCCTGCAAGTGGCGGCATTTCTACTCACCCACCTCCGTCTGTGCTGGAGACAACGTAGTTCTCTCCTTGTTCAATTATAGAATATTTTATCAACTGTCAAGATATTGCTTCTGGAAAAAATCTTGGAAATGAACATATGGCCACAGGGTCAGATGAAATACCTGTGTTGCTGCAAACTCCATTAAGGACAAGTCATTTCTTAAACTGGGTACATTTCCTATGCAACCTATGCTTGCATGGATTATATGGAAGGTTTTTAGAGTTTTCCCCTAAATGGAGACCTTTCAGGAGCACACATTTCTTGGGAGTTGGCTTTCCCTGCCCCCTCCCCCTTATCCTGAGGAAAGGGCTTTTTAATTCCTTTTTTCCAATCTCACCATCTGCAGCCCATCTCAGCCTTCCATCTGCCTTAGGTGGGGTGGCACCCATTATTCCCAGTCTTTTTTATATCTTCGGTCTCTTTCTCAGCACTAGGTCCTTAGAATCTGTCTACACAGGGGCTCAAAACTTACTGTCCTCTCCTAGAAACTTCCAAAGCCCAACTGCAGTCTTGAGATACTACCTCTACACTTTCTTTCTGGATAGCACCAAATCATTTCTGTTGCAGCAAAATAGAAATGAGTGAACAGCCCTTGGCACATACCAGCCAAACAGGCCTACAATCTTGGTTAGTCTTTAGCTGTTACTACCAACAAACACTTGTAGCCGGATTTGTCCTTCACAAAGAAAAGTACTCTCTGACTCCTTATTGATTATATTTGCACCTGGCATTCTTGTCCCCCTCTACTCTCTTGTAGCATTCAGCATTTCAAAAAGAAGGACATAGGCGGATAACTTCAGGGTCACCAGACTTGGTTGATGAGTTGCCTGATGCCAGCTGTGGCCATTTTGAAAACTTACAAAAGAAAGAAAGAAAAAGAAATGCACAGACTTCAAGACTCTCCTTATTCCTGAAAACAGGGGCACAGTTCTTGAGGCCCTAGCCTGCCGTGTTTCCCTTTTGCCTGGCAAAAATAATAGAGCTACTGTTTTCTATTTCCTCCAGACTCTATCTCCATATTTCTATTTGGCATCAGTAGACAGGGAACCAAGATTTTGGCAACACGCAAGGTAGTGCATTTTCTCTCCTGCTTTCTTAGTGGCCAGTAGCTTACTCCAGAGGCCCGCTGTCCCTTGCTCCCATCAGCTTCCGCCCGCAGCAGCATTCATGGTCCAGAACCCCAACTCCACAGTCTTTCCTCCAGTGGCCTCCGGGCCCCAACTCTTCTGGTCCTCCTTCCTGCCTTCTTTCCTCTTCCTCTGCCTCAGATTCCCTGAACATAGGGGGCTCCCAAGGGCATTATCCTGAGTCTGCCTTCCTCAGGAGGTAACTCAAGTGAGTGAAGAAGGCCAAGTGTGGACTGTAGCACTCATTTCAAGTTCATAGGAAAGCACATGTGCTAATTCACTTGACAAATAATAAATATAGAGAGTATAGATTGTGTGCCAGACACTGCTCTAGGCTCAAGGGAAGCAGGGGCAAACAAGACAGGCAAGGTCCTGCCTGCATGGAATTCATAGCCTAGTGGAGATACACAACAAACAAGTAAAAAAATCAATTAACACGCAAAATTCAATTACGAAAGATACTACTAATAAAATAAAATTCAGTGATGTGATAGAGATCTATCAATGGAGAAGACATATCAGAATTTTATGTGAAAATGCCTGATTTTAAGCTGTTAGCAACTTAAAAAAACTTTTTTAAGGTTTTTTTAATGCGGACCATTTTTAAAGTCTTTATTGAATTTGTTACAATATTGCTTCTATTTTATGTTTTTTGGTTTTTCAGCTGCGAGGCATGTTCAATCTTAGCTCCCCGACCAGGGATTGAACCCACACCCCCTGCTTTGGAAGGTGAAGTCTTATTTTTTTTTTTTTTTGTAGTTGGAACTCCAAATTTATTATTATTTTTTTTAATAAATTTATTTATTTTAGTTGGGGGCTAATTACTTTACAATATTGTAGTAGTTTTTGCCATATATTGACATGAATCAGCCATGGGTTTACATGTGTTCCCCATCCTGAACCCCGCTCCCACCTCCCTCCCCATCCCATCCCTCTGGGTCATCCCATTGCCCCAGCCCTGAGCATTTGTCTCATGCGTCGTACATGGAATGGTGTTCTGTTTCACATATGATAATATACATGTTTCAATGCTATTGTCCCAGAACGTCCCACCCTGGAAGGTGAAGTCTTAATCACTGGACTGCCAGGGGAGTCCCACAACTTTTTAAAATGTAGACACTATGCAACCCCGAAAAACCTTATTTCCTAGACAAAATTTGGCCCACAGCCCACTAGATTGCAACATGTCTTCTAAGCCCCAACCTCTCAAAATATAGTCCAGGGACCAAGAGCTTGCTGGAAATGCAGAGTTTCTCCCCTACCCCCAGATCTGCTGGATTGGAATCTGTGTTTCAGCAAGATCCCCCGTCTTCAAGCAACATGATTCATATTTGCTACAAAGATCTTCTGACCTGAGTTCTCTACTGTGGCTATTTCAGTTTTCATTTCCTGCTGAAAAATTTGACTAGGAATTCTCATTCACAGTTCATGTTCATTATGCTCCAAAGCCAAGAGCAGCCCATCCCAGTGTATAAGGCCCTCATCTCATCACACTCTCCCTGCCATAGCCTCCTGTGACCATCACCATCTCCCATGCAGGCTGTTGAGATGGCACCTGGGAAGTCACCACACCTGAGAAGACTCATTCACCCTCTCACCTGCTTCAGAGTTAATTGTTCACCTCTCACTGCTCCTAGGGGAGCAGGGGTCGCCTAGGACCCTGCAGAGGTCTCAACACAGTGCCAGGATGGCCAGGCAGGTGACAGAAGGAGAGAACTGGGCACTGGTGCCAGTACCATAGGATGTGATGGGTAGGGACCTCATGTTGCTTGTCATCCAATTGAAGCCAGAAGTCTAGATTTTTATAAGAAATTTCCCATATTAAAAAGTTGGCAACAAATTTTTAAAAACTTAAAACACTGTGTCAGCCAAATAAAACATGTCTACAGACCACCAGTTTGCAACTTCTGAGGCCTAGTGTACTTGTGACATTTCGTCAGAGGCTGTGGTTCTTTGAAGGCAAGTACCATTGTTGTATTGCTGGTACCTACTACTAAACTTCACTTAGTAAAGGGACAAACTAAATTAACACTGCTCCTTTTATGTATATTTTATGCATAGTGAAATATTACTATGGCATTCGCCAAAGGCTCAGATTTAGAGCCATTTCTGGGCCAATTCTGCTGCTACTGCCCAGAGACCCCCTACCCAGAACCACAGATTCAACATTACTTCTATTACCTAAGTCAGGGTCAGTGAATGCTGCTTGTATTGGGGGCCCTCTGTCCCCAAACAGCTCCACCAGGACAGAAACACTCTTAAGCATGCAGCTCAGGGCTTTGATTCCTGGGGGACAGAAGCCCAGCATAGCCCCCCACTGCCCCACTTTAGAATGTGTCCACACGTCCATAGGAATGGGTTTCCGAGTGCAGACAAGGACTGAGACACATAGTGAAAAAAAAAATTTTTTTTGGCTCTGCTGGGTCTTCGTTCTGTGTGGGCTTTTCTCGAGTTGTGGAGAATGGGGGCTACTCTCTAGTTGTGGTTCGTGGGCTTCTCATTGTGGTGGCTTCACTTGTAGAGCACAAGCTCTAGACATGTCGGCTCAGTAGTTGCTGCTCCCAGGTTCTAGAGCAGAGGCTCAGTAGTTGTGGCGCTTGGGCTTAGTTGCTCTGTGGCATGGGGGATCTTCCTAGATCAGGGTGGAACTGGTCTCTCCTACATTGGCAGGGGGATTCTTTACAACTGAGCCACCAGGAAAGCCCCATGGTGCAAATCCTGAACATCAGAGAGGGGTGGGGAGAGCGCCCAGATCCTGGGAGGGGTGCTACAGGGGGAGGCCGGTCCTTCCATCTGGAGTTGTGGGGAGCTCCACGTGGGCCTGGGGTGGACATGATGTCCAGAGAGAGGAGAGATGCTAGGCCTCTGCTACTCTGATCTGAGAGTCTGGGGCTCTCACTGACAAAAACAAAAATGAAGAACAAAACCAGGCCCCAATTTTGGCTTGTATTTTCCACTAGAGGGCAGTTTAAACTTTCAAAAGAAATCTTTAGCAACTTGGTAGAGCATTGACAAGTCCTTTCAGCAAGTTTCTTCTAGAGCCTCTGGGCCTTGTGGAAGGCTGCAGGGATTAGAAGGGAACTAACTTTTTACCTAACGAAGCCCACAGTCTGTTTAGGGGAGAGACATATTAAACAAAAGAATACTGGGATAAATGGCACCAAGGAGAGAGAATCCTAGGCAGAGCCCTCTTTGCAGGCTGCTGCTGCTGCTAAGTCGCTTCAGTCGTGTCCGACTCTGCGACCCCATAGACGGCAGCCCACCAGGCTCCACCGTCCCTGGGATTCTCCAGGCAAGAATACTGGAGTGGGTTGCCATTTCCTTCTCCAGTGCATGAAAGGGAAAAGTGAAAGTGAAGTCGCTCAGTCGCAGTACTGAGCTAAAACCTTCAGGATAAGACAGAAGCAGCCATTGGTGCAAGATAGAGGGGGACTCAGGAAGAAGTACAAATTCAAGAAGGAAACTGGGGTGACCCAGGAAGATTAGAACCCCAGTTCTAGAAACCTTGAGACAGAAGAAAGTTTAGCATGTTCCAGAAACAGAAAAGTATCTTAACTGTGATGTTGGATGTTGGTGATAAAATCTTATAGAATTTAATACACATACACACATGACGAGCACAAGTAAAACTATGGAAATCTGATTAAGGTCGGGGGATTGTATCAGTGTCAATCCTGGCATTCTATATTCTATATTATATTATAGCTTTGCAAATGTTACCATTGGAGAAAACAGGGCAATATATTTATTCAACCTAAGGAGAAACCAGAGTATTCATTTCTTTGTTCACACAAATTTTATTGTTCAGAATAAATTACATAAATAAAAATATACCCTTTTAAAGTATCCACTTCTAGAAGTTATGACAATGTATACAGTTGTATAGTCACCTCCACAGCAAAGATATAGAAGATTTTCATTGCCCCAAAAGGTTTTTTTATGCTTCTTCCCAGTCAACTACCCCCAAAACTGCTGCTTCCAGCCCCTGGTAACCACTGATCTGCTGTCATTATAGGTTTGGTCTTTTCTAGGTTTCATATAAATAGAATTACACAGAGTGTACTTTTTTTGTGTTTGACTTCTTTCACTTAGGATAATGTTTTTTTAAATTCACCCATATTATTGCATGTAGTAGTAGTTCATTATTTTTACTCCTAGTATGTAGTTTCCCCCCACAATTTATTTAATCATTCACTATTGATGGATATTTATGTTGGTTCAATTTTTGACCATTATGAGTAAAATTTTTATGAATATTTGAGTACAAATTATTCTGTGATCATATGTTTTCATCTTTCCAAAGTAAATGCCTAAGAATGGAATTTCTGAGTCATATAAGTGTATATTTAACTTTTGAAGAAATTGCAAAATTGTTTTCTTAAGTAGTATGATGGTTGATTTTGTGTCAGTTTTACTGGGCCATGGAGTATCGAGATGTTTGGTCAAACATTATTCTCAGTGTTTCTGTGAGAGTGTCTTTTGTTGTTGTTGTTCAGTCGCTAAGTCATGTCCAACTCTTTGCGACCCCATGGAGTGCAGCATGTTAGGTTCCTCTGTTCTCCACTATTTCTCAGAGTTTGCTCAAATTCATGTTCATTGCGTTGGTGATGCTATCTAACCCTCTCATCCTCAGCCACCCTCTTCTCCTTTGGCCTTCAATCTTTCCCAGCATCAGGGTCTTTTCCAAAGAGTCAGCATCAGGTGGCCAAAGTATTGGAGTTTCAGCTTCAGCATCAGTGCTTCTAATAAATATTCAGGGTTAATTTCTTTTAGGATTGACTGTTTTGATCTCCTTGTAGTCCAAGGGACTCTCTAAAGTCTTATCCAGAACCACACTTGGAAAGCATCTGTTCTTCAGCACTCAGCCTTCTTTATGGTCCAACTCTCCCATCCATATACGACTACTGGAAAAACCATAGCTTTGACTATACAGATCTTTGTTGGCAAAATGATGTCTCTGCTTTTTAATACACTGCTTAGGTTTGTCATAGTTTTCTTTTCAAGGAGCAATTGTTTTTTAATTTCATGGCTGAAGTCACCATCCACAGTGATTTTGGAGGCCAAGAAAATAAAATCTGCTTTCAATTTCCCCCCTTCTATTTGCCATGAAGTGATGGGTCCAGATGCCATGATCTTAGTTTTTTGAAAGTTGAGTTTCAAGTAAGCTTTTTCACTTTCCTCTTTCACCCTCATCAAGAGGCTTATTAGTTCCTCTTCACTTTTTTCCATTAGAGTAGTATCATATGCATATCTGAGGTAGTTGATATTTAGGTTGAGATTAACATTTAAATTGGTGGACTAAGTAAAGCAGATTGTCCTCCTTAATATGCAAGAGCCTCATCTGATCAGTTAAAGGCTGGAGAACAAAAGGGCTGACTCTACTCCCAGTAAGAGAAAATTCCTTCTACCTGACCACCTTCAAATTGGGATAACGGCTTTTTCCTACCTGTATGTGTGCATGCTAAGTCAGTTCAGTTGTGTCCAACTCTTTGCGACCCTATGAACCATAGCCCACTAGGCTCCTCTGTCCTTGGTATTCTCCAGGCAAGAATACTGGGGTGGATTGCCATGACCTCTTCCAGGGGATCTTCCTGACTCGGGGACTGAACCAGCATCTTTTACATCTCCTGCATTGGCAGGCAGGTTCTTTACCACTAGCTCCACCTGGGAAGCCTTTTATACTTGAACTTTATTCTCCTACCTTTACACTTGAACTGAAACATTGGCTCTTCCTGAGTTTCAAGCCTGCTGGCCCTTGGGCTGAAACTATACCATCAGCTCTCTCTGGTACACAGGCCTCTGGAGTCAGATTGTGAAACTACCATGTACTCTTCTTGTTCTGTAGCTTGCTGCCTCATCCTGCAGATCTTAGGATCTGTTTGTATTTCAGTTTTTCTACAGAACTCTATTACAAGTAGCTATGCCATTTTCCATTACTTCTACCAATAAACGAGGGTTTCAGTTGTTCCACATCCTCACTAACATTTGTTTTAATTTATTTAAATTTTGGACACTTTAGTAAGTATATAGTGCTATCTCATCATGCCTTAAATTTGCATCCCTTGATAATTAATTATGTTGAACATGATATCGTGTACTTTATTGACTATTTGTATATCTTCTTTTATGAGGTACTTGTTGAGGTCTTTTGCCAATTTTTTTTTTGGGGGGGGCTGCACTATGCAGCTTGCAGGATCTTAGTTCCCTGACCAGGGATTGAACCCATGCCCCCTGCAATGGAAGTGCAGAATCCTAACCAGGGAAGCCCCCAGTCTTTGGTATTGTTAGCAACTTTATTGAGATATAACTCACATGTCACACCATTCACCCATTTAAAGTGTACAGTCTAGTGACTTCTAGTATATGAACAGAGTTTTTCATCCATCACCACAGTCAAGTTTAGAAAAAATAACTACTTCAAAGAGAAGCTCTGCATCTGTTGACCATTACGCCCTAAACCCCAACCCATCTTCCATAGCCATAGGAAAGCACTAGTCTACCTTCTATCTCTATAGGTTTGCCTATTCTTGGCATTTCATATAAAATTAATCATACTGTGTGTGGTCCTTTGTGAGTAGCTTTTTTCACTAAGCATGTTTTCAAGGCTCATTCATGCTGTAGTATGTAATAGTACTTCAGTGCTTTTTATGGCTGAATAATACTCCCTTATAATGATATATCACATTTTGTTTATCTGTTCATCAATTGATAAACTTCTGATTTTTTCCATTTTTTTGCTAGTATGAATAATGCTGCTATGAATATTCATGTACTACAAGCATATATTTTCATTTCTCTTTAGTACATACTTAAGTGTGGAATTGCTCAATCATATTGTGACTCTACATTTAACCAGTTGAGGAACTGGTAAACTGTTTTCAAAGTGACTGCACTAGTTTCCATTCCTACCAGCAGTGTATTAGGATTTTATTTTCTACCAATCCCCGTCAACCCATATTATCGTCCATCTCTTTTATTATAGCTATCCTGGTAAGTGTAAAGTGGTATATCTTACTGTGGTTTTGGTTGGCATTTCCCTGATGGCTACTGCTGTTGAGAATCTTTCCATGTGCTTAGGGCAATTTGAATATCTTTCTTGTAGAAGTGGTTATTCAAATCCTTTGTCAATTTTTAGAACTGAGTAGTCTTTTAATTATTGAGTTGTAATAGTTCTCAATATATTCTACTGCTGCTGCTAAGTCACATCAGTCATATCCGACTCTGTGCAACCCCAGAGACGGCAGCCCACCAGGCTCCCCTGTCCCTGGGATTCTCAAGGCAAGAACACTGGAGTGGGTTGCCATTCCCTTCTCCAGTGCATGAAAGTGAAAAGTTAAAGTGAAGTCGCTCAGTCGTGTCCGACTCTGTGTGACCCCATGGACTGCAGCCTACCAGGCTCCTCCGTCCACAGGATTTTCCAGGCAAGAGTACTGGAGTGGGTTGCCATTGCCTTCTCCGCCAGAGTAGGTACCTATAAATTTTCATTGGTATCATAAGAGGATTTTTTTTCTTCAAGTTTTTGCAAATGTAAATGTCTCTGTATTGAAAATCCCAGTAGAGAGATCCCTGAAGTTAGAATTTCTGGCTATGCACTTCTTCAGGGTTCTCACTACAATTTGTTTGTCAGTTCTGCAGTATTATTTACAGTAGAAAGAAGTCTGCCTATATGTGGGCCTGCACAATTTAAATCTATGTTGTTCAAGGGTCAACTGTATTGACAATAAGGTCTCAATTTGTCTCTGTCTCCCTCTTTCACTCCCTATCCCACTATGTCATCCAGATTGCTGTTTTGACTATCCCGTATCCCAACCCCCAATATGGCTCACTCATCTACAATCCTACAGGAAACCAGCAACTGGGGTCTTGTCACAGAGAAGAGCCCAAGATTCAAATACTGATTTTGCTTTGGAGACTGCTGGGATCAGCCTGTATTGTGTGAACATTTTACACTCTCTGTTACCTATGTGCTTTCCTCATTTATCCATCCAGATAAAGTAATTTCAGGAGAATTTGTTGTCATTCTGTGCATCATTTAATTTAGCTTTTTTTTTTTGAAAGATCTGTGCCTGTCTGGTCCCATCAGTGTCTTTTTTCAAAGCAGTGGTTTTGTTTCTATGGCAACTGAAAGGTCTATTATAATCAAATAATTGAGCCCCATTAAATTGCAATCTTCTCAGCCCCACTCCAGTTTGCTCTGACTTTTACGCTGTATTTTGCTGCTCTTCTTCTGTATTCTCAATCAGGCAGTTGCCATTCATTCCACTGTGATGGGCAGAGGCCACTCAAAATAACACTCTAGACATCTATAATAGGCATTAAAAAAGATGATACACCCCTCAGATGCCAAAGTCAAAATGTATACGTGCAATTGCCCTTTTAAAAGAGCAAAAACCCCCAAACTGTTTGCCTTAACAACATTCTTGTGTCATAATTGCCTTTGATTTACACATTTGACTCTAAATTGGATTAGGCCTTTCTCATCCCATAATAATAATACCAATAAGCTACCATATATTGAATACATACTATGTGCCAGGCTGCATGCTAAGTCTTTTTTTAAAGTTTTTAAATTTTCATTTTATGTACAAAGCGCTAGCGTTGTTTCTCCATAAGGCAGATGCCTTGAATGACCCATTCAAGGAAGTTCATTTAGCCCAACTTAATGAAGCTGATGTCCTTCAAGTACTGCTGTAAACACTGGCTGCACATGTTGAGGCTGTATTTCTGGATTAGACTGTGCTAATTTGAGCAGATCCATAAAGAGCGAAAACCCTGGCCACATTTTCTTGCACGGCTCTAGTAGAGTTGCTGGTGACCCATGTTCTACTAGGCTTCAACAAGGCAAAAGTGCTAAGTCTTTTTTTTTATTATTAGTTGTTATTCAATAAACTGCTGCTGCTGCTGCTAAGTCACGTCAGTCGTGTGCGACTCTGTGCGACCCCATAGATGGCAGCCCACCATGCTCCTCCGTCCCTGGGATTCTCCAGGCAAGAACATTGGAGTGGGTTGCCGTTTCCTTCTCCAACGCATGAAAGGAAAAGTGAAAGTGAAGTTGCTCAGTCGTGTCTGACTCTTAGTGACCCCATGGACTGCAGTCTACCAGGCACCTCCGTCCATGGGATTTCCCAGGCGAGAGTACTGGAGTGGGTTGCCAGTGCCTTCTCCATTCAATAAACTACAAGCTTTCAAATTTTAAGTGTGGTGCATTTTCAGGCAAGGAAGCAGAGAAGACATGAGGTCCCACAAAGAAACTGGATAGGGGGTTTTGGGCTTCCGAGGGCTGTAACATTATAACCAATGTTACAGGCTATTCTCCAGGGGCAGATGCTGACACACACACAGAGGAGAGCTGGTAATTTATTTAAGATACATCTGGTGTTTCTTGGAAAACATATCCTAAGAATGAAGAGACAAAGAGAAGTCTGGCCCTCTCCACTCATCTGCTCAATATCCTCTCTAAAGTAAGCCCACCTTCTTCCTTGGAAATGAGCTCTGACTGCATGATTAAGGATGCCAAAGAAAAGCAGCACAATATAGTAAAAAAAATCAGAGCAAGAAAAACAGTTAGTGAATTAATGTCCTAATTTCCTTTTGGGGAATGTTCTCTCCTCCACTGTGTGGTGTCTTGGTGGGAGAATAAATCAAGGATCCTACCCCTCACTATAGAAAGCAAAGTGACCAAGCCTGGCCTCCCATTGGCCAAACCCATTCAAGAGCCTGGAGAGACAGTCCCTGGAGGTCGTGCCTCTGGAGCACAGAGATGAAGAATGGAAAGTGAATCCTGAGGGGCAAACATGAGAACTCTTCCTCCCCTACTCTCCTCACCTAATCATCTCCTACAAAACTCTCATAGTACAGCTCAAATATCCCTTCTCCAGGAAATCTCACCTGGATCCACAGGGAGTGAGACCAAGGAGTACTTTTAAGCATTTTTGAAGCTTTCTGTGCCTTCTATTGTTTATAATTATTTATGTTTATAACTTTAATGGTCATAAAAATAAGTTTGAAAACTGGAAACTGATGCCCACAAAAACTTGGAGTAAGACAATATGGAGAAAAGGAATTGTTGAGGGAACGTTCTTCTGCCTGCTCCTCCAGCACTGGCCTGCCTAAGGCTCTCCACACCTTTATCTCCTCTTTACCCTTCCTCCCTCCCTCTCTCTCCTTCACCTCCTCCTTCACTTCCTTCTTCTTTTTCTTCGTCCCCTCTTCTTTCTTCCTCTCATTCTCCTTTTCCTCCTCCTTGTTTTTCTTCTTTCTTCTCTTCTTCTTTCTGTCTCTCTTTCCTCCCTCTCTAGGATTGTCTTTTCCACCAAATGGAAAAGCCAAAAGTCTTTCATTTACAAATGAAGATTCACAACACCACCAACCTGAGTCAGTGACTGAAAAGGGGAATTCAGTCCAGTTCCATCTGTATTTCCAAGCATGGCCAAGCTTTATGTCTCCTATCCACCTCCCCAAATGAGGAGTTTGTCTTCAGGCACTCAACACCCTCATCTCCCAGTACAAAAAGAAAAGGAATTGGGTAAAAATCAGCGTTCGGGAAACCAGGCAGAGGTTGGGCTGACAGCCCCTTTCTTCCTGATTCTGAGACTAATTATAGGTCTTAAAGTTACAGGCCAAGGTCGTGACAAGTGACATCAGTGAGCCAAGGCCTGACATACGTCGACAATGAGTGGTGAGGACTATGGATCTTCCCCCCATTTTAGTGGGCATTTGTTATTTAGGTCCCCTCTTCTAATAAGAGTCAAGACAGAAAATCTGTTGGGAAATGGAGAAAAGCAGTTCTTAATGGTATTACTGAAGTCCATGGATCCAGCTCTGCTAGATATTTATGGATATTTCAGTCATGTAAATGGATACCCTCCTTTTCTGTTCCTGCTGTGCAGAAATGTAGGGGCCTGGGCTGACAACCCCAGGTCCAGCACACAGTTTCACCCTCATTAATTTCTCTGAGCGTCAGAATGTCCCTGAAACATCCCTATGACACCATCCTCATTTTTGGATAAACCGAACAAACTGGGGCTCAGCAACCCCCCAGGATCCAGTGGCTTCATACCAATGTCTGGATTTCTTATTTTTAATTTTTATTGGAATATAGCTCCTTTACAATGTCGTGTTAGTTTCTGCCATGCAGCAAAGTGAATCAGTTACATGTATATATATATATATCTACTTTTTAAAAGATGTCCTTCCCGTTTAGATTACACAGAGCACTGAATAGAGTTCCCTGAGCCATACTGTAGGTTTCCATTAGTTATCTATTTTATATATACTAGTGTATATATGTCAGTCCCAATTTCTCAATTTATCCCACCCCCCCCTTCCCCCACTTGGTAACCATAAATTTGTCTTTACATCTGAGACTCTCTCGTTTGCAAATAAGCTTGTCTGTACCATTTTTCTATATTCCACATATAAGCAATATTATATGATGTTTGTTTTTCTCTTTCTGATTTACTTCACTCTTTCTGACAGTCTCTAGGACCATTCATGTCCCTGTAAATGGCACTATTTCATCCCTTTTCATGGCTGAGTAATATTCCATTATATATATATATATATACACCGCATCTTCTTTATCTGTTCCTCTGCTGATGGACATTTAGGTTGTTTTCATGTTCTGGCTATTGTAAATAGTGTTGAAGTGAATGTCAAGGTACATGCATTCTTTCAAATTGTGGTTTTCTCTGGATATATGCTTAGGAGTGGGATTGCTGGATCATACAATAACCCTATTTTTAGTTTTTAAAGAAACCTCCATACTGTTCTCTACAGTGGCTGCACCAATTTACATTCTCACCAACAGTGTAGGAGGGTTCCCTTTTTTCCATACCCACTCTAGCATTTATTGTTTGTAGATTTTTTTGAAGATGGCCATTCTGGCTAGTGTGAGATGATACCTCATTGTAGTTTTGATTTGCATTTCTCTAATAATTAGTGATGTTGAGCATCTTTTCATGTGTTTGGTGGCCATCGAATATCTTATTTGGAGAAAAGTCTCTTTAGGTCTTCCACCCATTTTTTGTTTGTTGTTTGTTTTTTTTGTTATTGAGGTGCATGTGCTGTTTGTACATTTTGGAGATTAACCCCTTGTCTGTAGCTTCATTTGCAAATATTTTCTCCCATTCTGAGGGTTGTCTTTACGTTTAGTTTATCATTTCTGTTGCTGTGCAAAAGCAAAAACTTTGCTTAAAAGCAAAAGCTTTTAAGTTTAATTAGGCCTTGTTTGTTTACTTTTGTTTTTATTTTCATTATTCTGGGTAGTGGGTTGAAATCTTGCTGTGATTTATCAGTGTTCTGCATATATTTTCCTTTAAATGTTTTATAGTATCTGGGCTTACATTTAATTCTTTAATCCATTTTGAGTTTTTTCTTTTGTGTGTTAAAGAGTGTTCTGTTTTAATTCTTTTACATGTATCTATCCGGTTTTTCCAGCACCACTTATTGAAGAGACTGCTTTTTCTCTGTTGTGTATTCTTGCCTCCTTTAGGTGGCCACAGGCACATAAGTTTGTCTTTGGATTGTCTATCCTGTTCCTTTGATCTATATTTCTGTTTTTGTGCCAGTACAGACTGTTTTGATTACTGTAGGTTTGTAGTATAGTCTGAGGCTGGGGAGTCTGATTCCTCCAGCTCCATTTTTCTTTCTCAAGATTACTTTTGCTGTTTGGAGTCTTTTGTGTTTCCATACAGAATGTAAACCTTTTTGTTTTAACTCTGTGAAAAATGCCCTTGGTAATTTGACAAAGATTCATTGAATACATAGATTGCTTTGTATAGTATAGTCATTTTCACAATACTGATTCTTTCAATCCAAGAACATGGTTCAGTTCAGTTTAGTTCAGTTGCTCAGTCGTGTCTGACTCTTTGCAACCCCATGAATCGCAGCACGCCAGGCCTCCCTGTCCATCACCAACTCCCGGAGTTTACCCAAACCCATGTCCATCGAGTCGGTGATGCCATCCAACCATCTCATCCTCTGTCGTCCCTTTCTCCTCCTGCCCCCAACCCTTCCCAGCATTAGGGTCTTTTCCAATGAGTCAACTCTTCGCATGAGGTGGCCAAAGTATTGGAGTTTCAGCTTCAACATCAGTCCTTCCAGTGAACACCCAGGACTGATCTCCTTTAGGATGGATTGGTTGGATCTTCTTGTAGTCCAAGGGACTCTCAAGAGTCTTCTCCAACACCCCAGTTCAAAAGCATCAACTCTTCGGCGCTCAGCTTTCTTTATAGTCCAACTCTCACATCCATACATAACCACTGGAAAAACCATAGCCTTAACTAGACGGACCTTTGTTGGCAAAGTAATGTCTCTGCTTTTAAATATGCTATCTAGGTTGGTCATAACATGGTATAACTCTCCATTTGTTTGTGTCATCTTTGATTTCTTTCAGAGCCTGGATTTCAATCCAGGACTTCCACCTCCAAGCCCAGTGCTGTGAGTCCTCATCTCTCCAAGAGAGGATCATTTCTCTTCCAATGCCGTGCCAGCCAAGAAACAACTTGCCCCAAGTACAATCCTTTTATCAAGATAGTCTAAGTAAGTACAATTTTCTGAAATAGATCACTTTGACCTGATATGTGCACATTGGACAAAGTAACAATTGTGTGTGTACATAAAGACTAATATTGATGGGGAAAGTCAGGGGAATGTTTTTTAAAGCAGAGACTATTTGCTACTTACTTTTATTATAATGGGTTCTGGGGAATGAATTTGATAAGAATAAGACATATGACACAGCACAATACACAAATGAGAAAGCCTTCCAGCAAAGTGGCAGAAAAATGTGGCAGAATCTGTAGAGCTATTTATCACAAGGACAAACAGACAGCATTTTCCAAAGTGTATTGTATGAACTGTTAATCTCTAGGGATGTTAAAGCAAGGTGGTGAACAGTGACCAATTAGTGATCTCCAAAGCAGAAGATTTAACTTCGGGACCAGGGACCAGTCTTGATCACTCAGGAGCTTTTGTGTAGCAGAGTTTTATTAAAGTATAAACAGGGACAGAGAAAGCTTCTGACATAGACATCAGAAGCGGGGTGGAGAGTGCCCCCCTTGGCAAAGGAGTTATAGTTATTACAATAAATCAAAAGAATGTCCCAAGGTTGTAAAGATCTTACTAGACCCACTCCCATAATTTACATTTTAAGATAACAGGATTAGCCAGAAGGTTTTCAGGAAGGAGAAACTGTCCTTAAGCAGGATACATTTTTGTTTCATAATCCTTAGTACAGAGTTTAAACTGAGTTGTTTGTTGTGTAATCATCAATTCTGGGCTTAAAGAAAAAACATTTTTTATGTATGCAGGGGGGAAATTGTTAGAAGAATAGGTTTATCACTTACACTTCGTTTTTTCAAATATTAATTTGTGTCAGCAAGCTTTCCATGTCATGGTACCAATATGTATATGTTCCCTTCATTCTTTCAAATTGCTCCAAGATATTTCATTGAATGGATGGGTATCAATACCTATTACTGTGAAACAAAATATCCTAAAACTTAGTGACCTAAAGAGGTCAGCTGCACAGTTCTTCTGGTCTGATTCAGTCTGATTGATTGCTGATGAGCTTTCTCATGCATCTGTGGTCAGCAGGCAAGTCAGCTGGAGAGAGATGGTCTAGGATGGCCTAGAATTGTTGTTGTTGTTGTTGTTGTTCGGTCACCAAGTCCTGTCCAGTCGCTAAGTCCTCTTTGCAACCCCATGGATTGCAGCACACCTGTCCTTCATTATCTCCCAGAGACTGTTCATTCATATCCATTGAGTCAGTGATGCTATCTAACCATCTCATCCTCTGCTGTCCCCTTCTCCTTTTGCCTTCAGTCTTTCCCAGAATCAGGGTCTTTTCTAATGAGTCAGTTCTTTGCTTCAGGTGACCAAAGTATTAGAGCTTCAGCTTCAGCATCAGTCCTTCCAATGAATATCCAGGGATGATTTCCTTTAGGATGGACTGGCTGGATCTCCTTGCAGTCCAAGGGACTCTGAAGAGTAATCTCCAGCACCACAGTTGGAAAGCGTCAATTCTTTGGCACTCAGCCTTCTTCCTGGTCCAACTCTCACATCCATACACGACTACTGGAAAAACCATAGCTTTGATTATATGGACTTTTGTTGGCAAAGTAATGTCACTGCTTTTTAATACGCTGCCTAGGTTTTTCATAGCTTTTCTTCAAAGAGCAAGCATCTTTTAACTTCATGGCTGCAGTCACCATGAGCAGTGATTTTGGAGCCCAAGAAAATAAAATGTCACTGCTTCCACTTTTTTCCCTTCTATTTGCCATGAAGGGATGGGGCCAGATGCCATGATCTTGGTTTTTTGAATGTTGAGTTTTAAGCCAGTTTTTTCACTCTCTTCTCTCACACCAAGAGGCTCTTTAGTTCCTCTTCTCTTTCTACCATTAGAGTGGTATCATCTGCATATTTAAAGTTGTTGACATTTCTCCCGGCAATCTTGATTCCAGCCTGTGATTCATCCAGCCTGGCATTTCACATAATGTACTCTGCATATAAGTTAAATAAACAGAGTGACAATATACAGACTTGACGTACTCCTTTCCCAATTTTGAACCAGTCAGTTGTTCCATTTAAGGTTTTAACTACTGCTTCTTGACTCATATACAGGTTTCTCAGCAGACAAGTAAGGTGGTCTGGTATTTCCATCTCTTGAAGGATTTTCTACAGTTTGTTGTGATCCACACAAAGCTTTAGCATAGTCAATGAAGCAGAAGTAGATGTCTTTCTGGAATTCCCTTGCTTCTCTATGATTCAATGAATGTTGACAATTTGATCTCTGGTTCCTCTGCCTTTTCTAAATCCAGCTTGTACATCTGCAAGTTCTTGGTTCATGTACTGCTGAGGCCTAACTTGAAGGATTTTGAGCATTAACTTGATAGCATGTGAAATGAGTGCAACTGTACAGTAGTTTGAACGCTCTTTGGCATTGCCTTTCTTTGGGATTGGAATGAAAACTGACCTTTTCTAGTCCTGTGGCCTCTGCTGTTTGCCAAATTTTCTGACATGTTGAGTGCAGCACTTCCACAGCATCATCTTTTAGGATTTTCAATAGTTCAGCTGGAATTCCATCACCTCCACTAGCTTTGCTTGTAATAATGCTTCCTAAGGCCCATTTGACTTCACACTCCAGGATGTCTAGCTTTAGGTGAGTGATCACACCACCATGGTTATCCAGTTCATTAAGACCTTTTTTGTATAGTATTAGTATTAGCTGCTCAGTCATATCTGACTCTTTGCAACCTCATGGATTGCAGCCTGCCAGGCTCCTCTGTCCATGGAATTCTCCAGGCAAGAATACTGGAGTGAGTAGCGTGTCCTTCTCCAGGGGATCTTCCCAACCCAGGGATCAAACCCGCATCTCTGCATTGCAGGCAGATTCTTTACCCTCTGAGCCATCAAGGAAGTCCCTTTTTTTGTATAGTTCTTCTGGGTATTCTTGCTGTCTCTTTTTAATCTCTTCTGCTTCTGTTGCTGCTGCTGCTAAGTCGCTTCAGTCGTGTCAGACTCTGTGCGACCCCATGGACTGCAGCCTACCAGGCTCCTCCATCCATGGGATTTTCCAGGCAAGAGTACTGGAGTGGGGTGCCATTGCCTTCTGCTTCTGTTAGGTCCTTGCATTTTCTGTCCTTGATTGTGCTCATCTTTGCATGAAATAGTCCCTTGATTTCTCCAGTTTTCTTGAGGGGATCTCTTATCTTCCCATTATATTGTTTTCCTCTATTTCTTTGCATTGTTCACTTAAGAAGGCTTTCTTATCTCTTCTTGCTACTATCTGGAAACCTGCATTCAGTTGGGTAAATCTTTCCCTTTCTCCCTTGCCTTTCACTTCTCTTCTTTTTCTCAGCTATTTGTAAAGCCTCCTCAGACCACCACTTTGCCTTCTTACATTTTTCTTTGGGATGGTTTTGGTCACTGCCTCCTGTAAAATGTTACAAACCTCTGTCCATAGTTCTTCAGACACTCTGTCTACCAGATCTAATCCCTTGAATCTATTTGCTACCTCCACTGCATAACCATAAGGGATTTGATTTAGGTCATACCTGAATTGCCTGGTGGTTTTCCCTGCTTTCTTCAATTTAAGCCTGAATTTTGCAATAAGGAGCTCATGATCTAAGCCACAGTCAGCTCTAGGTCTTGTTTTTGCTGACTGTATACAGCTTCTCCATTTTCAGCTGCAAAGAATATAATCAATTTGATTTCAGTATTGCCCATCTGGTGATGTCCATTTGCCTTTTCACACTATTCATGCGGTTCTCAAGGCAAGAATACTAGAGTGGGTCACAATTTCCTCCTCCAGTGGACCACGTTTTGTCAGAACCCTCCACTATGACCTGTCCATCTTGGGTGGCCCTGTATGGCATGGCTTCACTGAGTTCTGCAAGTCCCTTTACATGAGAAGGCTGTGACCCATGAAAGAGGATATGGTTCAGAACGGGATGCAAATCTAAAGTCCTATTAAGGTGCCTTAATCTTTCCACCCAGTGTTCTCATGCTATATAGGCTCACCAAGTTTCTCCAGGCCTCTGTTCAATTGTCATCCCCTCCAAGAGGACTTCCTTGCATCACCCTTGTCAAAGAACAGCCCCGGCCCTCTCCAGTCCCTCTTCCCTGCTATACTCATGCTTACCACCACTTGACACTGTATTCTGGATCTGTGTGTGTCTCCTCTTAGAAACTGAGTTCTAAGCGGGCAGAGGCCTGTCTTGTTTGATGTATTCCCAGTGCCTGATCTGGACTGGATTGATCTGCACAGCACTAGATCTATTTTCTGGTTAATGTAAACATAGCCTCAGCTGGAGATAAGATTCAAATTCAGCCCAACGGAAATATGATGTGGGTGCTAAGTGGTTTCTTGCCTTCCCTAGTAAGAGCTCCTGGCTGCCTCCCTCAGGACAGTGCTGGGTGGGGTCTCTGCTTCTAAATAAGTGATTATCTCTGTGTTTCCAGGGCTGACAGCTGCAGGACAGGGTTTTCTTGAGCAGTCACTAATGACCACTCACAGGAGTACCTTTTACACTGGCTCAGGAGTCAGAAGACCTGGGTTCTACTCTTGATTTAGCCGCTCACATACTGTGCGACTACAGACCATCACAGCACCTCTGTGAGTCATTTCTCCTACCAGAAAATCGGGAGGTTGAAAGCCCTATGACTTTGACTGTCATGACTACTAGTTCGTTTGGTTGTCACCCTCTCATAAGATATGTGGAAACTAAGGTTTCTTGCCAGTATTACATACCTGGGAATAAGACCCGAAGAAATTAATCAGCAGGGGTAGAGACTAATCTTAAATGAGACAGAGGAAAAAAACAGAAGTGAAAATAACAATTTTCCTTTGATTCCTTTCATCATGATTCATCTTTTGTACAAGTCATCTATGTTCAGTTTTGATTAGAAAATAGCAACAAGGTTTGGACTCTTCTCAGAAGTAGACTCTGTGAGGTCCACACAATGTTTTAGCTTCAGCTGCAGTCTGAAACACTTGGGAAGCTTTAAAAAAAAAACAACAAACCAATTTGTATTTCATTGGTGTGGAGAATGGCCCGGGTTTTTTATATCTATTATTGTTTTTTTAATGTCTTCAAGTGATTGAAGTACAGCTAGATAAGATCCACTCCTTTTGTCACTGTTCATCCTTGCCCCTAGTACTATTTCTTGTATTCACAGAGTATTTAACCAAAATCATTTCCCAAGTACCAACATGGCCTAAAGTGGCATTTTCTAAATTTCCAGAAGCTCAGAGTATGTATTGCCTGGATCTCCCTTGGAGATTAAGTTTCCTTTACTCTGAATTAAGGCTTTGTGTACATTGCAAATACGGTGAAATCACCGAATTACCAGTATTAAACATTCTGCATTGACCCATGTGAAGAGTGGGTGTTCTCTTTCAGTGATTTACTCTGAAAGGGTCTACAGAATAGCAGCCCAGCTGAGTGGAAATATCCATCTCCCAAATCTTCAGAGAGCCTTTAATTCTCTAGTTATCTCTCACCATCTCAGAACTTTTTCCAAACATCAAAGATACAAGGGCAGAAAAGATCAGTAAATTTTATTCCATGCTTTGATACAGATATTTTTATACCCAGGAATAATGATAGCCAACAATTGAGGGCTTATTTTAAGCCAGACACTGTTCTAAGAACTTTACATGAGCTTGATGTATTAATACATAGGGTCATGCCACCTCTGTGGTAAAAGTGTCCCAGTTTACACATGAAGAAACTGAGGCCACAGAGGTTAAGTTCATTGCCTAGAACAAAAGCTAGCTAAGTGGTACTGGGTCTTTAATCTAAGCCACCTGACTCCAGACAAAGCCTCTGCATTTTAACACTGTGACTCTGTGCCACCTACAGGAACTACAGTGGGGACTGAATTAATAGGTCAAGAGTAAAAATACTGAATGAACACATAAAGTTACAGTATGTACTTAAAAGCTGGAACAGGAAGTTCAGTGTAACACAGTGCTGTTGCACACATGGTGTGAACTATCTGTATGATGTATAAGTGAATTATCTGTTAAGTGAATTATCTGTATGATGTATATATGTCCTGGGAGGTGTTCAAGATGTTTGCTTTTATATATGAAAGAATACCAGTAACAGACCATTAGCTTTCTTCACAGGAGGGTAGCTCTTTACCCATTTCAAGGAGGCTACCTGGAGTGGCATAGTACAGCTGGGGAAGAGTTGACTGATACAGGAAATAAAACACACCTAGCACCCACTCACTGGTTATAACTTAATAACAATGTACGTTAAATTGCAAATGCATTCTAGTAGTTCCTTTTATGAATCAAAATAGACAGCCAAGGGAATTTGCTGTATGTTTCAGGGAACTCAAACAGAGGCTCTGTATCAACCTAGAGGGGTGGGATGGGGAGGGAGATGGGAGGGAGGTTGGAGAGGAAGGGGACATATGTACACCTATGGCTGATTCATGTCTATGTTTGACAGAAAACAACAAAATTCTGTAAAGCAATTCTCCTTCAGTTAAAAAATAAATAAATTAGAAAAAGACAGTATGAAAGGAAAAAGGTCCAAAATTGTTAATAGCAACTTTATTGTTTCACTGGTGAAAAAAAAATCATAATTGTATGATGCATTTCCCCCTAAATTTACAACAATGAAGGTTATACATAAATTATATAGATCACAAATTTTCTATTTTATACTATTTAGAACAAAATTATTTTGATAAATATGTCCAGAAGACAACATAAGTTCTTAATGGATGGCTGAGTCCAAATATGCAAAATATAGCTTCTGGTTTAGACCATGGTGCTTTAAAATCCTCAAACATGCATTAATATACTCTAATTTTAGGGAAAATATTACACATGGCCTTATCTTGCATTTTGGGAGAAGCCCAAGCTGAATCTCACATACAGTATTCCTTTCCTCTAAATTAATTTCAGAACAAAGATACTTTCAGGTTAGTACTTCCAAGGAATGAAGGAAATTATACACTCAACAGTGAAACAAAACAGAAAAAATGGAAGGGGAGCTTCATTAGTAACAGAGATAAGTGGGGGTTTTTTGGCTTTTTTTTGTTTCTTTTAAACAGATCACAGATATTTTAAATAGCAGATCAATCATGCTACTTAGGATGAGCAGACAGACCTGAACACTTATGAAGTGAATAATTTTATTAAGGTCTTGAAGGTGAGTGTCCGGAGGTGCTGGGTAAAACACACCACAGGTAAGAAACGGGAAACCTACCTCAGCATTTCTGAAAGGCACAATCTATGGAAGGGAAGCCTAGTATAATAAAACCCTTACTGGATGTGCGTGGAAAGAAGGATGGTGAGCCTGACTCCTTTTTAAAGGATGAGACCCTCATAAATTGGCCCTTCAGATTCTGGTGATTCCCGCCTCAAGCGCAAATGCTCCAGTGTGTTATGAAAATGTTTGTTAATCTGCTCTGTTTCTTCACTGGATTCAAGATTTGGGAGGTCTTCTCGAATCTTTTGGATAAGCTGATTCAAAACCTGAATAGTGACCTATAAAAGAATACATACAATTTCACAATCAAGTATGTACCATAAAAGATAATGTAATTTAATACGAACATCTTGAAGAGCTTTTGTTACTCTTAGAAGTTACCAGAATAATTATGAAAAAAGAAAAAGAGATGTGAGAACATGATCCCTGGCTTCAGGACCAACTATTGGCTGTTCATCTAAAACATCAACAAACAAACAAAAAATACTTAATGGAAATTCAGAACTTCATAAACCAGTAAAAGAAAAGCAAAATTCGATTTAACCTATAAATATTGATCAATCCTTTATTTGGAATTACTCTATACTTGTGATAAATACTATTCAGCATTTGTAAATTCGTTTTATTTTTTAAACAGAAAGTGACTGGTTCCAAATTGGGAAAGGAGTACCTCAAGGCTGTATACTGTCACCCTGCTTATGTAACTTATATGCAGAGCACATCATGAGAAATGCTGGACTGGAAGAAGCACAAGCTGGAATCAAGATTGCCGGGAGAAATATCAATAACCTCAGATATGCAGATGACACCACCCTTATGGCAGAAAGTGAAGAACTACTAAAGAGCCTCTTGATAAAAGTGAAAGAGAGTGAAAAAGTTGGCTTAAAACTCAACATTCAGAAAACTAACATCATGGCATCTGGTCCCATCACTTCATGGCAAATAGATGGGGAAACAGTGAGACTTTATTTTTTTGGGCTCCAAAATCACTGCAGATGGTGACTGCAGCCATGAAATTAAAAGACGCTTGCTCCTTGGAAGAAAAGTTATGACCAACCTAGACAGCATATTAAAAAGCAGAGACATTACTTTGCCAACAAAGGTCTGTCTAGTCAAAGCTATGGTTTTTCCAGTAGTCATGTATGGATGTGATAGACTATAAAGAAAGCTGAGCGCCAAAGAATTGATGCTTTTGAAGTGTGGTGTTGGAGAAGACTCTTGAGAGTCCCTTGGACAGCAAGGAGATCCAACCAGTCCATCCTAAAAGAAACTAGTCCTGAATACTCATTGGAAGGACTGATGCTGAAGCTCCAATACTTTGGCCACCTGATGCGAAGAACTGACTCACTGGAAAAGACCCTGATGTTGGGAAAGATTGAAGGTGGGAGGAGAAGAGGACAACAGAGGATGAGATGGCTGGATGGCATCACCAACTCAATGGACATGAGTTTGAGGAAACTCCAGGAGTTGGAGATGGACAGGGAAGCCTGGCGTGCTGCAGTCCATGGGGTCGTGAAGAGTTGAACACGACTGAGGGACTGAACTGACTGACTATGTTTATAAAATGTTCATAAGCTAAAGAGATAAGAATTTTCTTGCACATAGTGAGCTCTTCTGTTAGATGCCATCCATATAGACAGAGAACTTTAGAGAATGAAAGAGACCAACTAAGCGGATTCTCCAAACTCTGACCCTTGTAAACAAAAAAAGAAAGTATCAGAATGATAAACTTTTGTATGTGTCAAACCTAAGAACAGGAAAAGAAAATATTATTTCACTAACAACAATTTACTGTTCACTTACCGCATCATTTTCCTTTTCATAAAAATAGATATATCTGTTCAGGATTTCTATAAAAAGTTGCACTTGTAGAGAGGGGTCCATGCACTGATTTGCTATTTTCAGAGCTTTCTTTAGGCATTCCATTACCCTTTTGCCTCCATGCAGCTAGAAAAAAGGCAGTGAGGAGTATTAAGGAAAGAATATTAAAGACTTAAATGAATTATAAATGTCCCATTTCACACAAAGAAATAAACACACTACTATGGCTCTTTCATATTTTAAAAGGACACAAATTTAAATCCTCTTCACTTTTTAAAGTACACAGCAATATTTTAAAACAAATATATTGTTTTATATATTTATATGTTAAATGTTTTATATTTATTTTGTATATTTTTAAAAGGAAGTGGTACAAACTTGCTATGTTGCAAAATCCTCAAAGTGAAGGATCCACCACAGGATGTAAGTCTCTATACATTACTGTTCATTTCATTTAACAAAACAAAGAAATTTCCTGTCAGGCTTCCAAGCACTCTACCTATTTCACCTCCAAGGCACAACAGCATAGCAGCCGTTCCCTATCAATGATCTCCCTCCCATCTTACCTCCTCTCCGTTTTTGTCTGTGTTTCTGCCAGACCAGAAGAGATGTGCACAGGTGCTCACTGCTCGGCCCTGATCAGGTTTCTTCAGAAGTTTGGATGCAGCAAGAGCACACTGAGTTCTCAAGGGCTCATGGTTTTCTTCACTGAAGCACTTCATCCTCTCAAAAGTACCAATGATCAAGGTGATGGCCGCCAGTTGTGCTTTGGAATCACTGATTTCATCTTCGTACAGAGAAAATGCCTGGTGCACACAAAGCAGAAAGGACCTTTAGAGACTAACTATCTATTAGAGCATTTTCCAAAGTTATTTCCCATCAAAGCCTCAACCTGTGAGTAGCTCAGACTGGAGTATACATGTGCCCTTGCTTGGAAAGCCACAAGACAAAGATGCTGACAAGTTGCAACAGAGAAACTTGCTGTAACTTTTAATCCAGAGAATCCACTCTGAATTAACAAAGGGATTTTTTTTTCCTCATGAAAGTTTTACCATGACACACTTGAAAATCCTCAAGCTCACTGAAAGTATGAAAGGATCAGTTACCCAGTCGTGTCCAACCCTTTGTGGCCCCATAGGCTGTAGCCCACCAGGCTCCTCTGTCCATGGGATTCTTCAGGCAAGAATACTGGAATGGGTTGCCACTTCCTTCTCTAGGGATCAAACCCGGGTCTCCCACACTGCAGGCAGACTCTACCATGTGGGCCACCAGAGAAGCAGTGTCCAGTAATCCTGATCAATTTTTCTGCTCCAAACCAGTCAATAAAACTACAGTATTAAGAAGCACAGTATTTCCTATCAAGATGGTGGGAAAGGGGTGCTTATAAATTAACAGTAAATCCATGTGTACCACCATCATTAACACTGTTAACATAACATAACATAACATAATATAACATAACATCATTAACATAACAAGTGACTGAACAGAGCAAACAGATTCACCCCAGAAAGAGAGCAGATCATCACCTGGGACATAAATTCATATGCTACTGTTTCATGATTTTCAAAACCAATTTCTCCAGCAGCTAGAGCACCCTGAAGAAAAAGTCTTAAGGGTAATTCTGCCAGCTCTGCTTTGATCAAAGCACTGATAGTCTGGTGAGCAAATGAAAAAATCTTCTGGCATTTCTTTTCCCATTTGTCATCCTGAAAAAGGAAAAATAGTTTAAATTACCTTAAATTCAAGATTAACTTGCTTAAGAATATTTATTTTAAGTAAAACTTTAATGAAACAAATAGGAAAAGTGGTAAAAGTTGACTTCACAGTCTTCCTACTATCTTCCTGTCTCTTTTGTGGAGTCCACAAGTAAATCAAGCAGGATGCCTTCTCAAAACAAGCATTTGAGGTCACTGGCTTTGCAATTTTTACATATTTGGCTTGTTTTTTTTCCTATCAAAAAAAGCAACATATTTCCAAATTGGACAAAATTTGGAAAACATATAAAAGAATTTTTAAAAAACTCTTTAAAACTATCCCTAAATCTACCACCCAGCAATAATCACTAATTACATTATGATGTTAATGTCTTCCTTTCTTTTTCCTACGCATATTATGTAGCTGGGATCCTTTGGGTATGGTTTTGTTTTCCACTTTAAAGTACTTACTGGAAAGTTAAACTGGGCTCAGTGCTGCATGCAATTTGTATTCAACTTCTTTTCTTTCACTTATTTTCTCATGATTTTCCTCATGATATTAAAATTATTTAAAATCATTTTAATCACTAGAAAATATTGCATAAAAAGGATACAGCATAATTTACTTCCTTTTGGAAATAAATGTAATATAACAAATGGTTTATAAACACAAAGCATTATTGAGTCCCTAATTTTTTCCTTAGTATAAATTTTTAGAAGTGGAAATACTGGATTTATTAAGGCTGTAGTTACATACTGCCAGAGTTTTCTAGAAAGACTGTAGTAATTCACATTCCCACCATTACTAGATGAGAATGAATTCTCATCACACTATTGCCATTGCTGAACATTTTTCTTTTTTCTTTACCAGTTTGATTTCTAAATAAGTTCACTATTATAATTACCAGTGAAGTTAAATATTTTATCCATGTTTGACCACCCAAATTTCTTGTTAAAGCAATCGATTCTTTTCATTTTTAAGAGAGGGTAATAGTCACAGACTTTTACAAGGAATAAATGCAATAATCCAAGTTTATAGTCCTTGGCACAGTGTGTGGCAGATAGTAATGTACTCAGTTCAGTTCAGTCGCTCAGTTGTGTCCGATTCTTTGCGACCCCATGAATCGCAGCATGCCAGGCCTCCCTGTCCATCATCAACTCCCGGAGTTTACTCAGACTCATGTCCATTGAGTCAGTGATGCCATCCAGCCATCTCATCCTCTGTCATCCCTTTCTCCTCCTGCCCTCAATCCTTCCCAGCATTAGGGTCTTTTCCAATGAGTCAACTCTTCACATGAGGTGGCTAAAGTATTGGAGTTTCAGCTTCAACATCAGTCCTTCCAATGAACACCCAGGACTGATCTCCTTTAGGATGGACTGGTTGGATCTCCCTGCTGTCCAAGGGGCTCTCAAGAGTCTTCTCCAACACCACAGTTCAAAAGCATCAATTCTTCGGCGCTCAGCTTTCTTCATAGTCCAACTCTCACATCCATACATGACCACTGGAAAAACCATAGCCTTGACTAGACGGACCTTTGTTGGCAAAGCAACGTCTCTGCTTTTTAATATGCTGTCTAGGTTGGTCATAACTTTACTTCTAAGGAGTAAGCATCTTTTTATTTCATGGCTGCAATCACCATCTGCAGTGATTTTGCTAGTTGCTTTCTTTATTGTTACATTTACAAACATGTATCCATAAAATACTGGGAAAAGGGCTTCCCTGGTGGCTCAGTGGTAAAGAATCCGCCTGCCAATGCAGGAGACCCGGGCTCGATCCCTGGTCTGGGAAGATCCCACATGCCACAGAGCAACTAAGCCTGTGCACCATGACTACTGAGTCCGAGCGCTAGAGCCCGGGAACCGCAACTACTGAAGCCTGCACGCCCTAGAGTGCTCAGCCACAAGAGAAGCGACTGCAATGAGAGGCCTTGGCACCGCAACTCCGCTCACAACTAGAGAGAAGCCTGTGCACAACAATGAAGACTGAGTATAGCCAATAAATAAATAAATACATAGAAAAAAAAAAAACTGGGAAAAAAGGAATTACATGACAGGCTGGCCTTATAAAAACTGGCCAAAGGCATGCTATGTCATGCTGGTAGGTCTACTGAATATACCTTGTTTCTCTATTAATTATTGTTTCTCCATTATTGGAATGTTTCTCCAATATTAGATCTTGTTATGTACTGCAATCTCTGAACAAGACTACTGCCTCACTTCAGAACTTGTACTTTATAAAGACTCCAAGAAAATAAAATCATTCTTGAAAAAGTAAAGCATTCTCAGTCATTCTGTGAAAAATTTATCTATGTCTCACAAGTGATCTTTCGACACAGGAAAAACTTCAGCATCAATTTAAACTGTTTGACTCTTTCATTTCTAAGTGTTTCTTTTAATGTGATTCCTCAACTAGTATGTAATCTACCAACATCATTATTAGTAATACTTAACATAGGACTAGTAATGAATTGAGTTATTGAAACTGGGATTTTATTACACCATTTTCTATTTGTACATGTCTGAAATTTTCTATCATAATAAAGTAAAATACACACACAGAGGAAAAAATTAGTGACATACTTAAAAGTAAACCCACCACTTTAGAATTCTCTTTGTAGCGAAAAGCCAGCTGGTAAGCTGCAAATACCAAAGGTGGCAGTGTGAAGCGAATCCGTTGATTTCCACCAGCTCCAAAATGTTTTCGTGCTGTGTTTAAAATCTGACCCAAACAGACAAAACCCATTAATCTTTTCTGTAATTATAGAAACCATAATTAATTATAAAATTAAATGAGGGCTCTAGTTATGATGATTGCTACCATTTTTTGAATACAGTTTTTATGGTATACTCTTACATTTCTTTTCTTGCCAAGTCATCACCATCGCCCAAGAGACAGATGCCCACCAAGCTCCTCTGCCCATGGAATCCTCCAGACCAGAATACTGGATGGGTAGCCATTCCCTACTCCAGGGGATTTTCCTGACCCAGGGATCGAATCCGCATTTCCTGCATTGCAGGCAGATTCTTTACGTCTGAGCCACCAGGGAAGCCCATCTCACAAATGGGGGAAAGCTTGAGGTTCAGAGAGGTTGTATAACTTGCCCTAATTTACAGAGCTAGTCAGGGGCAGATACAGATTTAAATGTATTTTCACACACATGTGTAAAAAGTATGCTGTGTTGATAAAGACAGACTCTGAAGATAGACACATTTAAATGTAGATTCTAACACTTACTATTTGTGTGACCCTGGGAAAATTACCATTTACCTTCTCGTAACTTTTACTCTCAGAGTTGTTGGGAAGATCAAATAACAGATGTAAAGTGTTATCAGTATTAACACATTGCATGTACTCAAAATACTGGCTACTATTATAATATAAAAAATATGCATATTGCTGGTATATCATGCCTCTTACTTCAGGAAAATAGTAAGACCATTTAAGTCAAGGACGATGGTAATAAACTTTAAAAGAGCCATTAGGAAACAAATGTCTTCTGGTTGTTTCACAAAAACCACAAGAATTCATGAAATACTTTTTACTTGGAGACACAGTGTGTGACATATTCAAGTTTTGTAAATTTCTTTGATAATTGGAGATGGATAGGAAGGGAATGCATTCCCCCTTGAGAAAGTCAAAGCTAATGATCCTCACCTTAAAGGTGTTACTTTACATAGCATAACCAACTGGCCACAGGTGGAAAGCACACTTTCTACTTTAGTTTGCAACAAAAAATGAAAACCCACATAGGCCATGTATGTACATGACACAGAAACATAAGGCAATCAGGGAAAACCTTTGAACAATCAGGCCAGCCACTAGGTACAGATCACACACAGTGCACAGACTGTTTGACACTAAGCCAAGTCGAAGACTATCGCACTACAGACAGAAACCAGCTTCTTTTTCACAATGGTTATGGAGGAGTACAAGAGTGTCAACTATGGCAAAGTCAACACAAGAAGTCAGGGCTTATCCTCAAATTAACGTGTTCTTCACTACAACAGACTAACAGTCCCATGTATCCAACAATGGTTAAACTACTTTGCCCAAACAATAATTAAGCCACTAACTGTGCCACCTTTCATAAATTATCCAGTATCAGTCACCAATATCCTACTCAGGCAACATGTTTTATTCATTTCACAAAGGTTTATTAAGGACTAATGACAAAGAAAGGGAGAATCTCATCTGATTGTTCTTTGCCAGGAAAAAGGGGTTAAGAAAAAGGCAATTTTAAAGTCTTCACACATTTTCAATGTGGCAAACAAACACAACCTCTATTTGCAAATCTTGGAAACATAAACACAACTGAATATAAGGGTTGTTGCTCATACTTTTAAAAGTTTATTATGAAAAACTGAACAATTCTAAAAGCAAAAGACAGAAAGAAAATAAACATGGAATGATTACTGGATGGATACCCAACTAAAGGAAGATAGACTTTTCTACAATTCCTAAGAAGTCTTCAGAAGAAATTACACCAACCAACTTGTTCTTCATAAGCTCCAGAAGTTTACAATTAATGCATTTAATCATAAAGTAAAAGTCCAGTTAATCTCTTACTCAGTTTCAATTCTTTTGAAACCTTTTAATACCACAAGTTGGATTAAACTATTTGAGACACATCTACACATGATTTCACAAGAAGCTGTTCAAGGGGTATAAGAAGAGCTAATTCATACCAAGTACTGCTGATCAGGGTCCTCGGACCGTAGAAGATGAATGAATCTGCCCACAAGGCTCTGCTCATCAGCAAAGTCCTCTGGGTCAGGTTCTTCTGCAGGCTGATCTGGCTGATCCTGAATCAGTGTAGACACCAAATTCATTATGGAATCCACCTGTAGTATGGAAGACATGGAAACCGACTAGGGTGAAACAATCAGCATGTAATGCCACCGACAAAAGTGCTTTTAGTTGTGTAAAGTTACAAAACAGTATCAACAACTTAATTCCTTTTTTCTGTACGAAAGTGGATGCATGTTGGTACTCATATAGATAAAAGTCTAGAAAGAGACAGACCAAATGTTAATTAAGAGCAATTATTCTCTTCCTGTGGGATTACAGTTATTTCAAATTTTCTTCTTTATACATCTCCAATCTTATTTATAAATGAATAAGCTACTTATAATTATTTTTTAGTAGTAAATTACCTTCCCCTCCCATCTCATGTGTCTGTCTCATTGTCTAAAACCATAACTACATTGTCTCTGTTTGCTTAATATATAGCACGTCAGTATTCTCTTACCTGGTCTTGAGAGACAATTTCTGTGTTATAATCTAGAACATTACTAAGCACGTAACAACTCATGCTCTTTCTGGACTCATAGTCAAAATACTCAAAGAGTGGGTGGAAATGTTTTAATTTCAAGACTGTTAAAATATTGTTGTAAGTGTCAACAGGAATCTTCAAAAGTCTGGTGAGCTCCTTTGAAACCGCACTACTGGTAGCAATACTGCCAAAAGAAAAACAGCAGTCCTTTAGTGAATAAATTAACCTCTTATATACACAAACTGTACTTGATTCAGAAAAATTTGAAAATTTTCATTTACATATTAAAGGAAATGGGTGAAGTGAATCACACCATCTCAAAATACCCCAATGACTTCCAAGAGAGGTCTATCAGATGTTCACCTAAACACACATTTATTCATCTATTAAAGTCCTATAGATACAATAGGTTATGCTGGTCTACAATTCATGAACAGGTTGTATACCTGGAGTTAAAAACGACTGTCTAGAATGTGGTATTTCTAAGGGACGTATTTTAAGTGGTAGTTAGGTTTCTAGGGCAGTCAATAAGTACTGTATATTCAGGACGAAAAAGCCGTGCAAAACTAGCAATTCAAGAACATAATACATAATACATAAATTATTTCTTCTGCATCAGATGTTGCTGAATAAGAAAAAGCAGGATAAAATTAGGAACATTCCAGGGTGACTGAGGAATATCCAGGCATTTATAAGACCTTTAGAGGCTGGGACTTTGAATTCTTTATTCTAATTTTACTTTAAAACTCACTTAGTGGGCAAGATAAAGACACAAAATTTATTTAAGATCTGGAATGGCTGGGACTTCGAATTCTTTATTCTAATTTTACTTTAAAACTCACTTAGTGGGCAAGATAAAGACACAAAATTTATTTAAGATCTGGAATGGTTTTTTGGTTCACACAAAAAATGAGAGTGACAAAAAGAAAAAGAAGGAGTAAAAAGAGGTAAAAGAAAAAAGCAACCTTCCAGATGCAACTAAACCACTGGAAGAGAGATGGAAAACAAAAAGATTATGTGAGATGAAATGATAATATAGGGCAAGGAGGGGCCTAGCTTGACTCATGTTCAGAAGCAGTGGAGGATGGGACAGTAAAGGGACTACTAGGAAAAGATAATAAGATCATAACTGCTCAGTGGCCACTAGAGGATGCAACTGGTCTAGGACAGCATAGTTGAGGAAGATCCAAGTACACAACAGACTATTCATACTATGCCTGATATCAAAATCAAAACTGAAAATAGAAAAAAATTTAAACCAATATAATTTTCGCATCTTAAATACATAATGCATCCCTAATTTTTTCATAATATACTCATCTGTAGGAAATTACTTATGGAAATAAAATAGAGGAAAACAACAGAATAGGAAAGACTAGAGACCTCATCAAGAAAATTAGAGATACCAAGGGAACATTTCATGCAAAGATGGGCTCAATAAAGGACAGAACTGGTATGGACCTAACAGAAGCAGAAGATATTAAGAAGAGGTGGCAAGAATACACAGAAGAACTGTACAAAAAAGATCTTCATGACCCAGATAATCACGATGGTGTGATCACTCACCTAGAGCCAGACATCCTGGAAGGTGAAGCACGTGGGCCTTAGAAAGCATCATTATGAACAAAGCTAGTGGAGGTGATGGAATTCCAGTTGAGCTATTTCAAATCCTCAAAGATGATGCTGTGAAAGTGCTGCACTCAATATGCCAGCAAATTTGGAAAACTCAGCAGTGGCCACAGGACTGGAAAATGTGTTTTCATTCCAATCCCAAAGAAAGGCAATGCCAAAGAATCCTTAAACTATTGCACAATTGCACTCATCTCACACGCTAGTAAAGTAATGCTCAAAATTCTCCAAGCCAGGCTTCAGCAATACGTGAACTGTGAACTTCCAGATGTTCAAGGTGGTTTTAGAAAAGGCAGAGGAACCAGAGATCAAATTGCCAACATCCGCTGGATCATCGAAAAAGCAAGAGAGTTCCAGAAAAACATCTATTTCTGCTTTATTGACTATGCCAAAGCCTTTGACTGTGTGGATCACAATAAACTGTGGAAAATTCTGAAAGAGATGGGAATACCAGACCATCTGACCTATCTCTTAAGAAACCTGTATGCAGGTCAGCAAGCAAGAGTTAGAACTGGACATGGAACAACAGACTGGTTCCAAATAGGAAAAGGAGTATGTCAAGGCTGTATATTGTCACCCTGCTTATTTAACTTATATGCAGAGTACATCATGAGAAATGCTGGGCTGGAAGAAACACAAGCTGGAATCAAGATTGCTGGGAGAAATATCAATAACGTCAGCTATGCAGATGACACCACCCTTATGGCAGAAAGTGAAGAAGAACTAAAGAGCCTCTTGATGAAAGTAAAAGAGGAGAGTGAAAAAGTTGGCTTAAAGCTCAATGTTCAGAAAACTAAGATCATGGCATCTGGTCCCATCACTTCATGGGAAGTAGATGAGGAAACAGTGGAAACGGTGTCAGACTTTATTTTTGGGGGCTCCAAAATCACTGCTGATGGTGATTGCACCCATGAAATTAAAAAACGCTTACTCCTTGGAAGGAAGGTTATGACCAACCTAGATAGCATATTTAAAAGCAGAGACATTACTTTGCCAACAAAGGTCCGTCTAGTCAAGGCTATGGATTTTCCAGTAGTCATGTATGGATGTGAGAGCTGGACGGTGAAGAAAGCTGAGCACCGAAGAATTCATGCTTTTGAACTGTGGTGTTGGAGAAGACTCTTGAGAGTCCCTTGGACTGCAAGAAGATTCAACCAGTCCATCCTAAAGGAGATCAGTCCTGGTTGTTCATTGGAAGGACTGATGTTGAAGCTGAAACTCTAATACTTTGGCCACCTCATGCGAAGAGTTGACTCATTGGAAAAGACCCTAATGCTGGGAAGGATTGGGGGCAGGAGGAGAAAGGGACAATAGAGGATGAGATGGTTGAATGGCATCACTGACTCCACGCACATGAGTTTGGGTAAACTCTGGGAGTTGGAGATGGACAGGGAGGCCTAGTGCGCTGCGATTCATGGGGTCACAAAGAGTCGGACACGACTGAGCAACTGAACTGAACTGAACTCACCCTTACATACAAAGGGGTCTGAATGGAGACACTGGTCTCTAAAGATGCCTATGGTCTATGAGTGTCACTACTTGATCACTGTACACAACCAAGCAACTGGCTGCCACTTTCTGCCCTGGTTAGTACCAAGCATGTCAATCTAACAAATGCTTAAAAAACAAGATAAACTCTAAAATTTTTAAAAATAATTGTGAAAGAAAAACAAATCTGGGACAAAAAAGTTTTACAAAGGCTTTTATAAAAATGTTTGACTTACTGTTCAAGGTTGAGCTTATTAAATATCTCCACTGTTGTTTCTAGAACTTTATCAACATAGTCCACACGATCAGGATAACACTTCATAGCGAGATTAATGAGAGAGACTTGTAAAGATACAACATCCTCCGAAGGCATGTCTTGTCTAGACTGGAATGTTCAGAATACCATGGAATTTATTTTAAACAATTACTAAAAGAGTATCAGCTGAGAATTATGAAAGTTTTTAGAACTTAGGAAGAAAGTCATACAAACCTGTATTACTGTAGCCACCTGCTGTGAAAATATGTCAAAAAGTTTAATATCTGTTGGGATCCCAGGTCCATCTTCACGGTGAGCAAATAAAGCTAATCTAAAAAACAAAATACTCTTTATTTGAAAAGATATAGGGATCTGGGTAGTGGGATCATGGATGACATTTCACCCTTTCAGCTTTTCTCTCAATTCATTTTTAACGGAACAGTTTTACCAATGATGCCTTTTCCACTGCATTCTTACTTTATACCATACACACCAGATTTTTAACAGGCCAATTCTGTCAAATTCTTCTGTCAAAGTAGTCATGGATAGAACTGTATTAACATGACAAAATGTATTCAACAGCCATGATTATAAAAAATAATCTATAAAATGTAAAAAGTACATAATTTTACGACACTGCATTTTTACTACTGTAAAGTTTAAAACACAACTAATTCCAAAAGCAGTCAAGTTAACTTCTATTTACCACATCTTAAACTACTCAAAATAATGTTTGTTCCATTATCATTACTGTTTATCCTGATTACAAGTGGACCCACATTTTGTTATGCACAGAAGAATCACTACGGACAGAAATGGTTAAGAGGTGTTACGCCTAACATAAGAAAATTCAGTTATTAGCTTCCATTAAGAGTATCCCCAATTGACTTATATAAATTGACTTTAAAACTAATAACTTAGATATTTAAAACATAATAAAAGTATTTGAAGAAATAAATCTTCACTTGGGTTTCTGGTTTCATAATATCAATGAGTGTATGCTCACAAGTAGAACACATACTATGTACCAGCACCCAGCAGGCACTCATTAAAGCTATATCAAAGGCCAAGTTTTATACTTTTAACCAAGACCAAGGGCTAATGAAGTATAATTTAAACATATTGGGGATTTACTAATATTTTTAGTACTTGAAAACTCTTCTTTAAACAAATGCAGTAACAGAGTGATTACTTGAACATTCTTAATCATCCATATTTATGTCTACTTGATAAAGATTCCAGATCAAATTGGTCCCTCTGAAAGATAACTTTCATCATTGTAAAACACAAGGTTTGCTCTTTGGTGACAATTGGATTTATAAAATTTAAATGTTGGCCCTGTATAATGTCTTTAAACACCAATTAAATGCATAGATTAAAAATATTATCACCGTGCCTCTGTTCAATCAAGAGCTAAACTTCTTTCATGAGTAAGCCAGACAAGTACTTAGTAGATACTCAGACTTACAGAACTAATGTAACTAAATCAAAATCATTAATAAAGACGTAAAAAAGAATTCACAGAAATGTTTTAAATTTATTATTCAAAAGTCAGAACATCTGCCCTTCAATACAGGAAACTCTTACCTATCAATTAAAGCAATGATTATGTTTTTCACATTGACATTTTGGTGTAACTCAGCACAGGCCCGGAGAAAAGGATTCAAAGTCTGAAGGTGGAATTCATCAGGGAAAACCTGAAAGATCAAACGATAATCGATTATTACTAGCATCAACTAGCAAAAATTAATTAGCAAAAGCATTTTCCACTATATTCTGGGCTTAATATTTAAAGCTCATATTTGTGGGGGGAAAAAAATCATTTTAACATTATATGAGCAAGTGCAAATACATCACTTTCAAGCCTCTCTAAACATAACCCCAGAAAGAAATATTCTGTTAACCAAAAGTACACCTACAATTAAACTAAAACTAATGATACCTAGACAACTTGGAGGCTACTCTTTCCTACATCTTGGGAGGAAAAACCCGTCAATACAAAGACCATGTTATTATATTAATAGGAGAAAAGGATTTATTCAGGAAAGCTTAATCTCTCTTCAATTAATATTTTTTCCCCAAAACAAAGAAAATTAATGAAATAGAAAATGAGTTCTTTAAAAACCTGAAATGTTCTCACCTACCTGAATAATGCACTCCATGAGATATTCCTGAGCCAAAGCATCTCTGCAATTAACCACTTGCTCCAATATGCCGGTCAAAACAATCTGAAAGAAGAAAAAGGTTTTAAGAGTTAAAGAATTATTTTCAAAATCTTAAGTCACTCCTCCAGTAACATATTTGAACTATTAACTTAAAAATCATATTTTAGGTTTTCATGACCCATACTTCATTTCTAGACTAAACTGAAAAATTTTACAGAAGAATGTTTAAGTAAAAAAATTCCGGGTCTCTATTTCGTAAAAGTCAAAAGTCCATTTCATTGGTGTTTTGTCTTTTATGATTTGTGCTTTTTGTGTCCTAAGAAAGCTTACCTAATCTAAGGTTATAAAGACTTCCTTTGTGTTTTCTTCTAAAAATTCCAGTTGCAAATTTCACACTTATGACTTTTATCAATTTTTTTGAGTTCCTCTGCATAGTATGAGAATGGGTCACAGTTCAGAGGCTTGGTTTGCATACAGATGTCCAATTGTTCCAGAATCACTTGCTGAAAAGGTTGCCTTTGCACCCTTATCGACAACAATTGATTATATACACGTGAGTCTATTCTGGATCATCTCTTCTAGGGGTCAGCAAATCTAGCTTAATGACCATTTTTGCATATTGTTTCCACATTATCTTTGGCTGCTTTTGCACTACACTGGCAGAATTTAACAGCTGCAAACTATATGGCTTGCAAAACCAAAAAATAAGTACTATTTGGTCCTTTAAAGAAAAGGTTTGCTAATTCCTGATTTATTCTCCACTGATACATGTATTTATTCCTTTCACCAATATCACATTACTTTATTGTAGCTTTAGAGTAACTCTATAGTAAAATAAATCTCAATGTAAAGAAAATTGGTATCTTGATAATGATAATACTGAGTGTTCCAATCCACAAACACAGACTCAAAATATATCTTTTGGTTTATTTAAGTCTTCTTTGATCAACAGTTTTCAATGCAATATTATTTTTAAAAATATTTCAATTTCAAAAATCAGACTTTATATATCTCATGACATAAGAAAAGATGAGAAGTAAAAAGATATAAACCTGTTTGTAACGTTCCACATTTACACCTTCCAACTGACTAAGGCGCACCAAATTTGTTCCCACTAAAATTCTCAGTTCTTGTCTTTCCCGTTCTCTTTTTTCTCTATCTCGGCTATGTCCCTGATGCTGCATTCGAACCCAGAGCTTGTTCATTTCTGCAAAGTTGAGTAGGACAAAATCCATGGAATCACTGATATCACCAGTTGTTTCTTCGCTGCAAAGAAACAGTTGGAAAACTCTTTATACACAGTATTTAAATTAGGAACAATTTACTAGTATTCCTCTTCTTTCTGCATTTTCCTCTTACCTCTTTAATACACCGAGCGCTATATGAAAGACATCTTCAACCACACTGTCTTAGTGCTCAATTTCAAGAGGAAGAGAGAAAATATCAGGGAGCGGACACAGTTCAAGTTTAAAGGGACAAAATGCTCCCCCCAACTCCTTTTGGGGCTTCCCAGGTGGCACTAGTGATAAAGAACCTGCCTGCCAATGCAGAAAATCTAAGAGATGTGGGTTCGATCCCTGGGTTGGGAGGATCCCCTGGAGGAGGGCATGGCAACCCATTCCAGTGTTTTTGTCTGGAGAATCCCACGGACAGAGGAGCCTGGCAGGCTACAGTCCATGGGGTTATGAAAAGTCCAATACGACTGAAGCAACTTAACTACTCCTTTTCCTGCACCAACTAAACTTGTTCTTGGAATTGTATTCCATTAATTCAAAAAGCCTTAAAAAATTGACACTTGTGTCACTGTTAACTCATCATTTTATTAGAGATTTTATGTTTGCAATTGAACGATAAGCTTTGTAAGCTCTGTAAGGGAATAGACCAAGTATTTCTTGCTTATTTTTACATTTCCTAAGATGGGGAACTTAGTAGTTTTCAAAACTTTTTGCTGATTATTAAATAAATACTCAAAACGGAATCAAATCATAACACACCAAATAACCTCACCATTTTCTCTACACTGTTAAATTTTTATCTTTTCTACACCATTTAAATTTTTGTCATATGCTTGGTTAAAGTTTTATTATAGCTTTTCTTTTAAAAAGGAAATGATGCAGATATACTAAAAACCACTAAAATATACACATTAGAAATAAATGAATAAAGAAGCTTTTTAAAAAGGGAATTAAGTTCCTCAATCAAGGGAACTTGTCATGTGAGTAGTTCACCCAATTGGATCAAGACCATCTGCCATCTTTGTGGGATAAAAGCACAACAGACTCAGATGCTAGAATATTGGCTGCATAAGAGACAGCTCTCTCTGAATGGCTTTTTTTCTTTCCCCTCTGTTTTTGAGTTAATATCTAATTTGTGTGCAGAGATAATTAAAATCACTTCTACTCTGGGATAAACAGAAGTTACTAAATTATAAAAACTGATATGACATTCAAGAAACAATATGAAAACTGGCTAGCTCATAAAAAAAGTTAAACATACTTCGTTATTTTATCACAAATACAATTTTCAAAATATAACTCATTTAAAAAGTCATATTTTCAAAAAGTATCTGATGGAATGGAAAAATGCTCTCAATTATGCTAAATTAAAAAAGCAGGCTCTAATAATCTACACATAATTTTCATAAGAGTACATTTTATATCACACCACATATACTGCATCTCAAAGGAAATCTATACACAAAATGCTACCAGTGGCTGACTCTGGGTAGGAGAATTACTGATATTTATTTTCTTCTATATACTTTTCTATACTTTTTATATGTCTTACAACAACAATAAAAATACTACAGCTAAATCAAGAAAGAAAAGCACTTACTCTGTTGGCTCCCCTTCATCAGGCAAGATGTTTCTGGTACACTGAAGTAGATAATTTCGAAGAAATAGACCTCTCAAGGGATGTTGCACACCACGGCACATTTCTACCAAATCTTTCAAAATATCTTTCCTGGACTGAGGAAATGACTTGACGTATACAACTCCAACTGTGATCAACAGATAACTAGAAGAATGAGGCAACATTTGATTAGAAATAAAATACTCAACAATTTGACTATATTCAAACACAACATATACAAACATGAAATAAACAAGACAGGAAGCAGGTTTTCTCCTACACAATAAAGAAAATATCATCTAATTTAAAATATAATTGCTTACTGACACCCTTCCATTTATCTATATGTCACCTTTGAAGCACATTTGGACTCATAACTCTCATGATACTAACTTTTCTAGTAGTCAAGAAATTAAACAAAATCTGTCCATTTTTTTCTATTTTCAAAGTTCCTCAATAATCTATAATAAGTAGTTATTTATACTTCACAGCCTTAAAAAATCACTATCAAAATGTTAACCTCTATTTGTTAAGAAATTAAATAACCTTAAACTTGGTTTTAAAAAACCCGCTGATTTTAAAGGATATAACACAAAGTGGGAAATGCAGATATGAAAGCCGCCGAGTCTTAGTAACTCACAGCCTCGGGATGATGTTTCCAGCATACTGTACAAGTTCATAGAGATCTGCCACTTTTCTTCCTTTAGCAAACTCATCTGTCAGGTAAACTTCCAAGTAGTGCAGTTCATCAGAAATAGCCATATCTTTTAATTATCATTAAGGATTTAAAGCTAAGTCAGCCTAAGAATGCTGACTCTACAACTTGTTGGGCTCATTAAATTGGGCAAATTTCTTTTCTTGGTATTGCAGTTTTCTCTTTATTTACTGGGGGCGGGGGGCATGCCCCACAGCTTGTGGGCTCTTAACTCTTCAACCAGGGATTGAAACTGGGCCATGGCAGTGAAAGCCCAGAATTCTAACCACTAAACCACCAGGCAACTCCTATACTGGGCAAACTTCCTAAATGTTAGTCATGTAAGGAAGCATGTTTAAATTAAGTAAAGACAGATTTCTTCTGGGCTTTCCTGACTTTAAGGGTTTTTAAAGATGTCTGGTAAAGCAAAACAATAAAAATAAGACTGCCCGTGAGACTACTAAAGGGTTTTGAAACGGCAAATCACTGATGCCCTTTACATTTCAGAGTCCAGCTTGACAAAATCTCAGCATTAAAAAAACCAATTGCTTCATACTTTCAATATCCTTCATGAGTAGTCTAAAAATTGAGATATAACATCAAGCCACATAAAGAAGTGGAAGCACAAAAAAGGCGTTTCTGATACTTTTCTCAGCACACTTGCAGGGAGAAGTACTATTTGATTGAGACAATGAGAAATAATACAACTTCCGAAAAACTTAGGGAACAAGCAAAACAAGCCTTATCAAGAAAACAGTATGATCAAAATGTTCTTCAACATTCAAAAGATACAAAGTTCATAGTAGCTCTTTGGTGATAACATAGAAGTCCGTAGTTCACCAAGCATATTAGAAGCATGTTTCAGAGCATCCATAAGCTTGTTTTTGTCCTACAGAAAAACCAAGAGAGTGAGAACGCTTAATTTAAATAAACATTTAACTTGGCTATACAAACTTTAATCAAGGATCTATTACACAGTTTTAAAAGTATACAGCACCTAAATTCTTTTAATCACATAAAAATCAAGTTTAATTTCACCTTGCCCTCACTTTACTGAAAAGAGGAAGATACGTAATTCCTCACCAGGCTGAAAAGCTTAGCAAATCTCATTTATCTAGGACCACAAGCTTCCTGGCAATAACTCAAATCTTTACAACCCTAGCAACTATGAAACTATAGCTCCATTAATTTATCTTTTATCTGTAAGCAAGAAAACTGGCATACTGATTCTTTTGAAAGAAAGTTACTATTCTGACAATGGCTTGGTCATAGGTTAAACACTCTTCAGAGATATCTGGAATGACTATTCCTTTAAGTATGCTTATCTCCTCACAATTCCATGTGCCCCACTGAAGACATAAATATAGACAATACCTTTAGATACAGAAACACTGTTCACATACAGAAAGAGATAGAAGCAAGCAATAGCAAGCTCCATGCCACCCATTTTCTCCACTCCAAGAGTTTTGTTTTTACAAACTGGTTTGCAAGAAAAACAATACAATAGATACAATTGGTTAAAAGAGCATATTACTAAGTTTTAGAAACTCTAAGACATTTTACAAAGGCAAGATATCATCATCATCAACACAGCAACTTATAATAAGTACCAGCCTATTTGGTTCCATTTCTTAAATTTTATTCCAGAGAATCTATAGTTTCTACACAGATAATCTACTCTTTCAGAATATGAAAATTAAGTATCGTTTTTAAGGTAGTTCTTACAAAAAAAATGTATCTGTTCAGGACAGAAATAAAAGCCTTCAAGATAGAGGGGAAAGGCTGAACAATTCAAATTGAAAGCATTTTAATACATTTGTTCAACCAATATTTATTAAGCAACTATTATATGTCAAGTACTCCTCAGGTTTGAGGTATAGAACTGATGAGGCCAGTAATTCAGGTCAGATAGGGCATGGAGATAAGACAGCGATGTGTCAATAGAAGGCAGGGTCTCCCATCCTCATGGAGCTTACATTCTGGAAGGGAAGACAGACAATTTCAAACCATAAATAAAAAAAGGTTAAGAAAATATTTCAACAGGGCTAGCTACTGAAATTACTCCACACAGTGCCTGAGGGAGCTGAGGCTGAATATTAGATTTACCAGAGCAGCAGTGCTACAGGCTTTAGAAAACACAGCCTAACATTCCCAGGAAAACGCAGACTACAACTGTGCCTCTCACACTGTCACTCTTACCAGGCATCTCTTCATCTGGAATGACTGGACCTTCACAGCCTGTATGGCTTCATCCAAGAGTTTTTCCTGCTCATCCTGTGGTGACTGCTGTGTTGTAGGCTAAAAAAAAATTTTTTAAATCTCCCATTAATGTGTCATTAGAACTCTCTTCAAGCAAATCTGTTATTTTTGTAGGTCCAGCCATAGTTTACATTTACAAAGCTTTCATATAAGGTTCATTCCAATGGTACATCTCAGACTCATTTATCAATTTTTGACAACTGAACAGAGGGCTATGCTGTTATTAAAGTTAATAGTGTAAGACTGCTGAAGGAGAAAAGTAATAGATACAGAGAATTTCTTCTCAGAAACTGACTCAACATTGCTATAGCAGGTTATCTTCAAAGAAATATAAGGTGGTGGTTTATGGCTGCCTATGCTCTGCTAATACATTCTAAATCCACCTAGAACATAACCAATCTGTGGTGGTTAAGTACAGTCGAACTCAAATCTCTGAAAGCCTCCTTTTTTCCTAAATTACCTTTCATCTGCATCTCAGTCTATTCTTAGGAAGACCAAGGAACTAGTTTATGAGAACTTAGGCAATATATAATGAGGGACTAAACAGCTTAGAAATAAAATAGCTAAAACTGTTGACAGTGACTTGTAGTAGAACACCATAAAGAGTACACTCCCTCAAGGATCTACCTTATCATTTCAAATACAGACAGCTACAGTTTAATGGACAAAATACATCTGTATAGTCTTCTCTTTGCCATCAGAAAAATCTGCTTGCAAAATGAATTAGATCTACCTGTGAAGCAGAATTAACCACTCCACCCCTTACGTTGTATAAACACTGTGTTTACACCTCTGCTACAGCAGGCATCACATTGTAACTATAAATGATGGTTATTGTTACATCCTTGGAAACCAACACACTGCCAGACACATAATGGATGCTTCATAAATGTTCACTGTCTGAATGAGTAAGCTGGTTTTAGATTACGTTTTTAATAAAAAGCGACTAAAGAATCAACAGATGAATGGATAAACAAATTATGTTATATACATATAAGGAATATTACTCAATCATAAGAAGTGAAGTATTGATAGATGCTATGTGAACTACAAAAAGGTTATGTTAAGTAAAAGAAATCAGACATTTTGGAAGACCACACATTGTGCGACTCCACTGATAAAAAATTAAGGCATAGCTCAGAGATACTGACAGAGAAGGCAATGGCACCCCACTCCAGTACTTTTGCCTGGAAAAGCCCATGGATGGAGGAGCCTGGTAGGCTGCAGTCCATGGGGTCGCTGAGAGTCAGACACAACTGAGCGACTTCACTTTCACTTTTCACTTTCATGCATTGGAGAAGGAAATGGCAACCCACTCCAGTGTTCTTGCCTGGAGAATCCCAGGGACAGGGGAGCCTGGTGGGCTGCCGTCTATGGGGTCGCACAGAGTCGGACACGACTGAAGCGACTTAGCAGCAGCAGCAGCAGCAGCAGAGATACTGCACGTTCAGTTCCAGACCAGAGCAGAAAAGCAAATACTGCAGTAAACTGAGTCACATAAACTTTTCAGTTTCACAAGTTTACACTGTACTGTAGTCTATTAAGTCTGTAACAGCATTATGTCTAAGTAAATAATGTATATACCTTAATTTAAAAATAATTTATTGCTAAAAACTGCTAACCATCATCTGAGCCTTCAGCAAATTTTTGCTGGTGCAGGGTCTTACTTTGATGTTGATAGCTGCTGACTAATTAGGACAGTGGTTGCTGAAGGTCGTGGAAGCTGTGGTAATTTCTTAAAATAAGACAATAATAAAATCTGCCTCACGGACTAGCTCTTCCTTTCACGAACGATTTCTCTGCAGCATGTGATAGTCTGATACCATTTTACCCATAGTAGAACTTCCAAAATTGGAGTCAGTTCTCTCAAACCCTGTGTGTTCAGTAGCTCAGTCATGTCCCACTCTTTGGACTGTAGCCTGTCAGGTTCCTCTGTCCATGGGATTTTCCAGGCAAGAATACTGGAGTGGGTTGCCATTTCCTTCTCTGTCCAAACTCCTGTGTATGTTGATTTTTTTAACCTCTTCCCTTGAATCACAAACATTCTTAATGACTTCTAGAATGGTGAGTCTTCTCCAGAAGGTTTTCAATTTGCCCAGATCCATCAAAGGAATTATAATCTATGGCAGCTACAGCCTTATGAAATCCTTTATTTGGCTGCACTGGGTCTTAGTTGCAGCATGGGGATCTTCAATCTCTGTTGCAGCATGCAGGATCTTTGGCCTTGGCAATGTGAACTCTTAGTTGTGGCATGTGAGATCTAGTTCTCTGACCAGGGATGGAACTGGGGCCCCTCATTGGGAATACCGAGTCTTAGCCACTGGACCACCAGAGAAATCTCTGAGATGTATTTCTTAAATAATAACACTTGAAATTCAAAACAACTCCTTGATCTGTGGGCTAAAGAATGGATGTGGTATTAGCTGGCAGGAAAACAATATTAATATCACTGTATGTCTCCATCAGAACACTTGGGTGTCAGGTAAGTAATCCACGATTATTAATATTTTGAAACCAATCCTTTCTTTTCTGAGCAACAGGTCTCAACAGCGAGCTTAAAACATTCAGTGAACTATGTTGTAAACAGATGTGCTGTCATCCAGGCTTTGTTTTTCCATTTATGGGCACAGGCCCATACTTCATAAGGACCCTAGGATTTTAGGAATAGTAAATGAATACCAGCTTCAACTTAAAGTCATCAGCTGCACTAGCCCCCAAGAAGTCAGCCTGTTCCTGAAGTCAGACATTAACTTCTCTCTGGCTGTGAAAGTCCTAGATGGTATTGTCTTCCAATAGAAGGCTGTTTTGCCTACAAGGAAAATCTATTGTTTAGTGTAGCCACCGTTATTAATTATTTTATCCAGACCTTCTAGGTAACTTGTTACAGCATCTGAATCAGCATTTGCAGCTTCACCTTGCATTCTTATGGTATGAAGATGGCTTCTTTACATAAACCTTATGAACCAACTTCTGCTAACTTCAAACTTTTCTTGTGCAGCTTTCTTACCTCTCTCAGACTTCACGGAACTGGAGAGGGCCTTGCTCTGAATTAGGCTTTGGCTAAAGGAAATGTGATGGCTGGTTTGATCATCTATCCAGACCACTAAAACTATCTCCATATCAACCATGAGGCAGTCTCACCTTCCTATCATTCATGTGTTCACTGGAGTAGCACTTTTAATTTCCTTCAGTAACTTTTCCTTTACATTTACAACTTGGCTAACTGTTTGGTACAAGAGGCTAAGCTTTTGACATGTCTTCCTCACTGAGCTTCATCATTTCTAGCTTTTGATTTCACTTGAACTCCTTCAACTCTCCCTTTCATTTGAACACTTCAGAGACTATTGTAGGGCAATTAACTGGCTTAACTTCAATACTGTTGTATCTCGGGGAATTGGGAGGCTCAAGAAAAGGGAGAGTAATGGAGAAGAGCTGGTCAGGGGCCAGTGAGAATACACACACTTATCAATTAAGTTTGGAAACTTATGTAAGTACAGTTTGTGTCACCTCAAAACAATCACAACTGATCACCATAACAAATATGATAATGAAAAAGTATGAAATACTGTGAGAATTACACAAAAACACCAAGTGAGCAAATGCTGTTAGAAAAATGGCATCAAAAAGACTTGCTAGATGCAGGATTGCCACAAATTTTCAATTTGGAAAAAAAAAAGCAGTAAAGCAAAGCACAATAAAATGAGGTATATCTGCATCCAGAATAGGAAAATCATCCATAGAAACAGAAAGCAGACTGGTGGTTACCAGGAGGGAGAGTGGATGAGTAACTGCTTAATGAGTACAGGGTTTCCTTTTTGGGTGGTAAAAATGTTTTGAAACTGAGTGTCCCTAGGGCATACTTCTTCATGAGCATAAATAAATAATCAAAGAAAAAGTTCAATATCTTTTAAACTGAACACTAACTCACACAACAAAACTATTAGTGTAAAATGTAAGGAGGACACGTGCATTTAAGGATTCTGACTTAATGAAATTCACTATTCATCACAGGCTAGTTCTCTGAGGCCAACCAACGGTTTGGGTTTTTTGGCTCCTTACCTCTGGATGCAATAGATTTAACAATTATTAGAATCAATGGATTTCACTAGGTTCAGAAGGCCAGCTTTGAGATAAGCAGAGATTTTTATTGTGATAAAACATACACATTAGAAATGTGTATGTTAGAAAATTTTTATTGTGGTAAAACATACACAACGTAAAATTTGCCATTTTAACCATTTTTAAGAGTGCAGTTTGGCAGCATAAAGTACGTTCACACTGTTTTACAGCCACTGCCACCTTCCATCTCCAGAACTTTTTCACCTTTCCAAAAGGAAACTCTGTGCGCAATAAACAGTAACTTTCCACCCCCCAACTCCCGCCTTAGGCAGCAACCATTTTCTTTGTCTAAGAGTTTGACTTCTCTAGGATCTCATATAAGGGGAATTATACAATATTCATTCGTGTCTGGTTTATTGCACTTGGCATAATATCTTCAAGGTTCATCCACATTGTAGCATACATCAAAATGTCCTTTTTTAAAACTTTAATTAATTTCTTTATGGCTGCACTTGGTCTTCATTGCTTTGAGTGGGCTTTCTCTAGTTGTGGCAAGTAGGGGCTACTCTCTACTTGTGGTGCTTCTCTCTTATCGTGGACTATGGGTTCTAGGGCTGTCGGCTTAGCTGCCCAGTGGCATGTGGAATCTTCCCAGACCAGGGATCGAACCCATGTCCCCTGCATTGGCAGGCAGATTCCTTTTTTTTTAATTTTTAAATTTTATTTCATATTATAGTTGATTTGCAATGCTGTGCCAGTCTCAGGTGTACAGCAAAGTGATTCATTTATACATACACATATATCCATTCTTTTTCAGAATCTTTTCTCATTTGGTTATTACAGAATATTGAGAAGAGTTGCCAGTGCTCTACAGTTACGTCCTTGTTAATTATCTGTTGTCTATATTGCAGTGTGTATATATATATATATATTTTTTTTTTAATTATTTTAGTTGGAGGCTAATTACTTTACAATTTTGTATTGGTTTTTGCCATAGTCATGAATCAGCCATGGGTGTACATGTGTTCCCCATCCTGAACCCCCCTCCCTCCTTCCTCCCCATCCCATCCCTCTCAGTCATCCCAGTGCACCAGCCCTGAGCACCTGTCTCAGGCATCAAAACTGGACTAGCGATATGTTTCACATATAATATACATGTTTCAATGCTATTCTCTCAGATCATCCCACCCTCGCCTTCTCCCACAGAGTCCAAAAGACTGTTCTATACATCTGTGTCTCTTTTTCTGTCTCGCATATAGGGTTATCATTACCATCTTTCTAAATTCCATATATATGCGTTAGTATACTGTATTGGTGTTTTTCTTTCTGGCTTACTTCATTCTGTATAATGGGCGCCAATTTCATCCATCTCATTAGAACTGATTCAAATGTATTCTTTTTAATGGCTGAGTATTCCATTGTGTATATGTACCACAGCTTTTTTATCCATTCATCTATTGATGGACACCTAGGTTGCTTTCATGTCCTGGCTATTATAAACAGTGCTGCGATGAACAGTGGGGTACACGTGTCTGTTTCAATTCTGGTTTCCTCAGTCTGTATGCCCAGCAGTGGGATTGCTGGGTCATATGGCAGTTCTATTTCCAGTTTTTTAAGGAATCTCCACACTGTTCTCCATAGTGGCTGTACTAGTTTGCATTCCCACCGACAGTATAAGAGGGTTCCCTTTTCTCCACACCCTCTCCAGCATTTATTGCTTGTAGATTTTTGGATAGCAGCCATTCTGACTGGTGTGAAATGGTACCTCATTGTGGTTTTGATTTACATTTCTCTGATAATGAGTGATGTTGAGCATCTTTTCATGTGTTTGTTTGCCATTTGTACATCTTCTTTGGAGAAATGTCTGTTTAGTTCTTTGGCACATTTTTTGATTGGGTCGTTTATTTTTCTGGAATTGAGCTGCAGGAGTTGCTTGTATATTTTTGAGATTAATTCTTTGTCAGTTGCTTCGTTTGCTATCATTTTCTCCCATTCTGAAGGCTGTCTTTTCACCTTGCTTACAGTTTTCTTTGTTGTGCAAAAACTTTTAAGTTTAATTAGGTCCCATTTGTTTACTTTTCCTTTTATTGCCAATATTCTGGGAGGTGGGTCATGGAGGGTCCTGATGTGATTTATGTCAGTGAGTGTTTTGCCTATGTTTTCCTCTAGGAGTTTTATAGTTTCTGGTCTTACGTTTAGATCTTTAATCCATTTTGAGTTTATTTTTGTGTATGGTATTAGAACGTGTTCTAGTTTCATTCTTTTACAAGTGGTTGACCAGTTTTCCCAGCACCACTTGTTAAACAGATTGTCTTTTCTCCATTGTATATTCTTGCCTCCTTTGTCGAAGATAAGGTGTCCATAGGTATGTGGATTTATCTCTGGGCTTTCTATTTTGTTCCATTGATCTATATTTCTGTCTTTGTGGCAGGCAAATTCTTAACCACATTCTTAACCACTAGACCACCAGGGAGATCCAAAATTTCCTTCTTTTTGAGGTTAAGTCATATTCCATTGTGTGTATATACCATTTTGTTTATCCATTCATCTGCTGATGGATATTTGAGTATACTACTACTTTTTGGCTACTGTGTATAATTATATGGCAAATAAAAGTGTGGTTATAAAGAGGTTGGGTACACGCTCAGTCTCTAAATCATGTCCAATTCTTTGCAATCCCATGGACTGTAGTCCTCCTGGCTTCTCTGTCCATGGGATTCTCCAGGCAAGAATACTGGAGTGGGTTGCCATTTCCTTCTCTAGGGGATCTACCCAACCCAGGGAGTGAACCCATGTTTGTTTCATCTCCTGCATTGGCAGGTGGATTCTTTATCACTGAGCCATCTGGGAAGCCCTATAAACAGATTACAAACAATTCAAAAATATTTGTATAGAATTAACTAGACTCAGTAATCTGCAAGCAAATTAGCAAAATTTTTGTTTTGTATCAACTGGGTTTAAAATTAATAGAAACATATATATACAAAATGTAGACAATAAAGAGATAAAGCTATAATAAAAAATGTACTTTTACATATTACTTGTTAAGACAATGCAGCTGGCTATTCTAAAGGAACATCTAGATGCCCTTTCTGCCAAGTATGGCACTGAGCAAGTCAGTTTAACATGAACATGATTTCACTACACACAAATTAGGTAACCAATGACCTTTCACTCATAAAAGGGGTTCTGCATTCACAAATGACTCTGTACACAGCAGTTATATGCATCAGAGAAAAATGGAAACACTAGAGTCAAGATCAAATTAACATTTGTGATTAGGCCCCTTTTAGCCCACAGATTCAAGCCAAATAGCCCTCACAAGTCTACACAGTTAAAAGATGCAGAGAAAACAAAGGTTACTATGAACATATCACTTATAAAACTACTTCCCATTCAAACAATGTGCTGTCATTTCCTCTTGCAGCAAACAAGGATAATAGAAATACTTGTATCATTGTTATGAGTAATAAAGTGAAATGACACCAATAAAGCCTGAAAATTGCTTAGCACTTAGTAATAAGCATTTCACATTAGTGTTTCCATCATTATTATATTCCCCATAGATACCAGCAATTATCTACAACCATCCTAGAGACTTGTCGATCTCTCCACTCATATAGATGTTTTCAAGATAGATGTAATCAAAAAATGCAATGTTAATCAACTATAAAATGAAAATAACACATCTCACAAAGATACAGAATTTCATTATGTTAATGAAAACACTTTTTAAAATGCTGGTGAGATACAAAATAGCAATTGAAGTAGGGAGAACTAAGCACGATGAAGGGATGGGAACATCCAAACATATATTTTAATACCAGCATCTCCAATATCATTTACCAATAAATTTCCCCAGGAATCCTATGATGGCATACACCATGACCATTTACTTCCCCCAGCTTTATCTACTAGCAATACACATTCTTCTCCACCTAGAAAATTTCTACTCACTGTCCTCAGAATCTCAGTTCACATGTTACTTCCTGTAATCTTTCCCATACTCCCCAGAACTGTCTCTCCTTTCATGGCCCCACAGCACTGAACTGACGGACTGTCCTCAGTACTAAGACTGTACTACATTAAGTTCCATAAGCATGTCTTCCCTGCTAGACTCTTAAGTTCTTTGAAAGCATGGGCTATGTTTTCAGTGCCCAGCACGGTGCATGACATAAAAGGCACACAAGATGCATGATAAATTGAACTGAATCCTAGATTTCAGAATTGGGAAGGGCCAAAAAGAGAACATTTGTTTTCAGATGTAAAAAGGAGACTCAAAGAAGAATGAGTGACTTGCCCAAGTCACAGAGACAGAGGCTGTGACAAGACTACTACTCAAGTTTTCTTTCCCAGTAAAATTCGTGAGGATAGTACGGTGTGTCTCGTTCACTGTTCCAAACTGGTTCCTCAGGCACAGAACGGAGATATATAAGAGATCCTCAAGTAGGTGGTTTTTTTATTGCAAACACTATAAATGTCAATCCATAAATGTTGAGAAATAGACAAATGCTAGTCAAATTTTTGCACCATTCTTATATCAATTCCCAACTAAGAATTCAGAGAAATAAACAAAATCACCTCGTACAACATCATATTATATGAAAACAATATATGTCAAATATTTTGCTTTTTGGCCTTAGCGCATTTAAAGTGAAGCCTGTTTCCAGGCTTACAGGTTTTGAGAAGCCTGTCTACACAAACTGAATAGTGAGATAACTAAAACTGACATACTGTACACCAACATGCAAAAACATTACTTATACAGTACAGATTATGTCAAACCCTAATAAAAGGCAAGTGACAACTTGCCTTTGTGGAAACTAGACACAAGGATTCACATTTTGAGGAAGTTCAAGTTCACCAGCCAACAGCTACATCACGCTTTGCTGCCAGCACGGAGAGGCGCTAAGGAGAATGCCTACTTCCAGTAAGTGAAAGACTTGGATTTCATCAATGGGGAAGTCAGTAAGAGAGCCAGGGCGCCCAATGAATAAATGTAAAAGGAAACAAGCAGTCTCTTTTTTGTCTCAGAATTAATGGATATCAGATAGTATAAGTCCTTCCAGGAAATTCACCTAAGCAAGTCCCTAGAATTCTCTGACACACACTGAAATCTAAGAGGCCGATGAGGCTAAAAAAGGCCCGGGCACTATTCAGAAGGTATTTCTTGCACAAGAAAGGGACACGAAAAAACTACCAGGCACAAAGGTAGAACCGTCAGCAAGGGAGCAGCCTTTGGGCGGGTCCCAACGCCACCTCTGAGCCTCAGGCCCTCCGTACGCCCCCGTTCCAGCCAGACGCCCAGACCCAGCACTAGAGATCCCCTCAAGGCGGGGCGGTAGCCAGCTCCACTCAGAGGGGTCGCAGGCCCTTAGTGACTCTCAGAGCTACCGAGCGAATACACCCCTCAGAGAGCAACGGCCAAGACCAGGCGCCGCCGCCCACCCGATCCCGGATCGGCCCGCCTGCGGCCTTCCCCGGCCTGTCCCCCAACCCGTAGGCCAAGCCTGGCTGGTATCAGCCCCGATCCAGCTGCTGGGCCCCGACTCCGCTGCACGGTTCCAGAGCGGTGGGAGTGAGCGGTAGCTGGGAAAAGGGTCAGCCCGGGGCCCGCCGCCCCTCAGCACTCACCATGGCGACTCCCCTAAGCCTGCAGCCAGCAGCACCCCACCCCGCGCCGAGCCTCCCGCGGTCAGGTGACTCTGCGGCCCCTCCAAGCCCCGCCCCCTCTAGCTCCGCCTTCGGACCCAGCAGAGGGCTCCTCGATTGGTCCCACAACTCCCGCGTATTTATTGGTCTCTGTCACTTCACGGAGGACTGACGGACCTAGGCGCCAGCCAATCTCTCCACAGGGTGTGAGAGGGCGGGGCAGTGCGGAGTAGAGGGGAAGCTCTCGGCGGCAGGAAGGGGCAGCCGGTGGGAAAGGCAGTATTCGAGTCTCTCTAGAAAGGGAGGAATGGAATGAGTGGGAGCCACCCCAGCACATTCACTTTTTGCCTTGACGTGTGTACTCCCGGCGCGCACGCGCAGAAGGATGGCCAGGATTGGCTTGTGGGGCAGTCGTAACTTTTAGTCCCAACCAATCCAGATGCAGCGAGAGGGAGGGGCCCACCCGGGAGGGGCCCACCCGGGAGGGGCCCACCCGGGAGGGGCCCACCCTACTGGCGAGCGCCTCATCTTCGCGCGGGTTTCGTCCGGTCTCAGCTGTGGTTGTCGTCCTAATCCGCGCCATGGAGTCTGGTCTGATCCGGCGTTTAGCCCCGCGCCTGGGCATCGCCGAGCCGGGGGTGCTGAGGTGAGTCCGGCTGCGCACGCCCCACTAGCCTTGCACCCTCCTCAAATGGGGCCCATGCTTTTCCCGCGCAACGGCAGGATTTAGGCTCTACAAGAAAATCCTACCGGCAGGGCTCTGTGAGCTGGCCGGAGGGGCGAGCGGCCCCGGGGACCAGCTAGCATTGTGGGATGCACGGTGGTGGGAAAGGGAGAGAGCGGAGAACTTGGGTCGTTTCCCTGAAACTTACTGAGAGTGCGTTTAGGGCAGAGGCAGACGGGATACAGACCCCAAGGAGGGCAGTGTCTGGTGACAACGACATGCAGGAAACGAAATAGGATGGGTGTGCGGAGCCCCCGCGGATGGGGCGGAGCGCGGCCTGTGCCTGCTTTTAATTTAAACAAACAAACAAACAAAAACTTTCCAGACAGCCTTGGAGGGGTTGCCGTTTGCGCTGAGACTCGATTGATAGAAGCTGCCAGCCACGGGAAGATGTGGGAAGAGGGCCCAAGCTGGCACAGCAAACTATACAAAAGCCCGGAGATGGGAAGGGCCTTTTGCAAGATCCAGAGTTAGAAATAAAGTATTTCTAAATACTTTAAACTGTGGAGGGCAGGACTTAACTCTGGAGGGCAGGGCTAGGCCGGGTGCCTGGACTGTGGATTAGTTGAGGGAAGGGAAGGAGCACTTCTTAAAAGACAGGAAGTATGGCCTTCTGCATTCTTAATCATTTAGAACAGTGGTTCTCAAAGTGTAGTCCCTGGACTAGCAGCATCAATATTTTCTTGTCACTTGGTAGAAATGCACATTCTTGGGCCCCACTCTAGGCCTACTGATCAGAAACTTGGGGCTTGTTTTCACACGCTCCAGGGTGACTGTCATGTACACTAAAGTTTGAGAACCACTGATTCAGAGGAAGGAGGAACCCTGGTCTCACCTGCCTGCCTCTGCTGTCATAGTTCATGCTTGTTCCATCAATGGAAGGCTGAAAGAAGGGTTGGCCTTTTTTGGAGGATTTGAAGAACTTAATTCTTCCTGAAAGGACTCGAGTACAGTGATGTTTGGAGGCAGAGGGTTTGTTCTGTCTTGTAGAACCCTGTCCTCCCCCAAAAGATGTGAGTTTCATTCCCAGCCCCAAATAAATGTGCATAAGAGTTAAGGTCAGAATGAAGTCCACCAGGCTGAATTTATTGTTTACCAAAGTATTGAGCAAACTTCTGAAAAAGAAAGAGTTTTAGTGAATGTGTTGCTCAGGAAAGCAGAGGAGTACTTGCGACTGTCCCACGTGAAGTGTGTTGGCCTGTCTGCACGAACCACTGAAACCAGCAACGCAGTCATGTGCCTGGACCTTGCAGCTTCCTGCATGAAGTGCCCCTTGGACAGGGTAAGTAGGTCCCACTGGTCTGAATAATCTGGTGTGACACTGAAGTTTAATCATATGTTTTCATCTCCAGTTGTACTAGCCCCTGTCACAACTCTGTTTTAGAATTTTCATCTAGAATATGTTATTCTATATGAAATTTAGAACCATTTTGTCAAGTTGGAGAAAAAAACTTTTTTGCAACGATCTCTTTACTTTCCCTGAGCACTTCTTTCCTTATACAAAGCCATCTATCAAACTGCCACTAGCATCATCCTCCTAAATCACATATTTAAAACCATTGTATTATTTTTCTTCCAATGTCACAGTGATTGAGAGCCAAGCTATGGCAAGACTTACATGTTGAGACCGATCTCAACACCGCCAGTAAGACTTACATGTTGAGACCAGATCTCAACACCGCCAGTTACTAGTTCTGTGAGTCTCTTGTTTCCTCATCTATCAAGTAGGATAAGAGGTATCCATGTCACTGGATAATTGTAAGGAAGAAACACAATATACTATATGTAGCACTCTTAACACAGTGCCTATCACATAATGCTACACTGATAAAATGGTGGCATTGTAAACACCATTGGCTTCCAATGGGTTGGCTCCCCGTTACCATCAAACTCTCCAGCCTCTCTTGAACCCTGCTAACCTCAAGCTACACTGTTCACTTGACAGGCCATGCACCTTAATGGCTGACTTTTAAATGCACTGCCTTTATTTTTTTAAACCCAGGATGCTCTTCTAGCAAGCTCCTGTTTGTCTTAAAATGATCCCGCTTTGCTGTTACGTCCTTTATTAAGCTTTTCTTCCCCAGGCAGAGTTGGTGTCCCTCAGTTGTTGTCCCTCCTGTTTCTCTCCCAGTTTCTGTCTCCTGTCCCTTTCGCACACACTCACCCTCCCCACGCCACTCCCACTACTTCCCTCCTTCATTTTTCCAATGGATTATGAATTGGCACCTTTGTTAAAACAAGTAACCATGTATACGTCTTCTGTGTTTTTTAATTCACGGGCTTCCCACATGGGAAGCCATTCTCCAGGTGGTAAAGAATCCACCTGCCAATGCAGGACACACAAGAGACACGGGTTCTCTCCCTGGGTTGAGAAGATTCCCTGGAGTAGGAAATGGTACCCCAGTCCAGGATTCTTGCCTGGAAAATTACATGGGCAGAGGAACCTGGCAGTCCATGGACCTGGTTACAGTCCATGGGACCTCAAAGAGTCAGACACAACTAAGCGTGCACAAGTGCACGTGCGCGCGCACACACACACACACACATTTTTTAGCTCACACCTCAGCATTGGTAGCACTATGTTGTATTTTAAATTATCTGCACACGTTTGACATGACTGCCTTTCTATAGGTATAAGCTTATTGTGAGCAGTACTTAACTTGCCTGACATGGTTACTGATTTTTGAGTAAATGAAGCTAAACCTTTAGGTAGTGTGACTTGCCACAGAAATAATTAATTTTGAAAAGTTGACTTATTAAACAAGTGTTAAAGGTACTAATATAGAGCACTTATGATTTTTATGATTCATTTCTTTTTCCTTTCAAAGGCTTATTTAATTAAACTTTCTGGCTTGAACAAGAAGATGTATCAGAGTTGTCTTAAATCTTTTGAGTGTTTATTGGGCCTGAACTCAAATATTGGAATAAGAGACCTAGCAGTACAGTTTAGCTGTATAGAAGCAGTGAACTTGGCTTCAGAGATACTGCAAAGGTATGAGGCATATAATTAAAACTCAATACTGATACGTGAAGTGGAAGTATCCAATGTCCTGATAATTTTCAGTTTAAAAAATAACTAACATGCTGAAGTGACAGAATGTATTTCTTATACATTTATACATTTATGAATTCTTATTTGCATTTTCAGTCCCTTTGAAACAATATTTTCTAAAAAATAACTTTGCAAACACGGCTTTTATTTAGCTATGAGTCCAGTCTTCCACAAACACAACAAGTGGATCTTGACTTATCCAGGCCGCTTTTCACCACTGCTGCACTGCTTTCAGCTTGCAAGTAAGTATTCCTTCTACCATTCAGGAAAGTCTATAATTGATAAGTAAATTTCTCATTTGCAAAGAATACTTCTAATTTAGTTGATTTCAACTAATTAGCATATTTTCCTAAATAACATTAATAGTGGCCAAGTGACCCAAGTCTCAGTTTATCCCACAACAGATCTGACAACTAGGAGTTAGTGTTGCCCGAAGCCTACTTGCCAATATATGTAAGCTGGATAATCTGATTTCAGGGTCTGCCTTTTATAAATCATGAAATCTGTCATTAAAATAGCATTTAGTTGTGATTTTTCCAGTCACATTTTTTAAGTATTGATTACAGTTCTTTTTCAAGTAATTTATAAAACATTTCAATAATAAATTCTTAATTTGAATCTTTGGGGTTATCTGTATGTATACTGACTGAAATATTACCCTGGAAATATTGATAATTGCTGTCTTCATCTAAAGTTGTCTTGGTCTCTCTTGCTGAAAAACTCCTCAGAGAACAAAATTAGTTGGCTGTTAGACAATAGGTTTTTTACTACCTAACCACTAATTTTGATGTGTTTGGCTCCATTAGCTACTATTAGTGATTAATTGGCCTTAATAGAAAATTCCCTTTAATTCAATGAAAGTATATGGAGGGAATATGGCTATTATAGAAAACAAAATGGACAGCCTTACTTTTGAAACCAAGTCTCACTGAGCAAAAAAAGATTCAAATAGGTCTGTTATCCGAAATAAGAAGCTTACTTTGTATTTTTCATTAGTGGTTGTTGTGAATTGTTATTAGGGAGTTTTTGGAGGTGACAGTGGTTTATATTCTTGTAGTAGCCTAAATATAAGCATCTTGAGTTAAAGTGAATTAAATATTTTAACATGCTGTAATTGACATTCAAATCCTGAAAGATGATGCTGTGAAAGTGCTACACTCAATATGCCAGCAAATTTGGAAAACTCGTCAGTGGCCACAGGACTGGAAAAGGTCAGTTTTCATTCCAATCCCAAAGAAAGGCAATGCCAAAGAATGCTCAAACTACTGCACAATTGCACTCATCTCACACGCTAGTAAAGTAATGCTCAAAATTCTCCAAGCCAGGCTTCAGCAATACGTGAACCGTGAAGTTCCAGATGTTCAAGCTAGTTTTAGAAAAGGCAGAGGAACCAGAGATCAAATTGCCAACATCCGCTGGATCATCAAAAAAGCAAGAGTTCCAGAAAAACATCTATTTCTTCTTTATTGACTATGCCAAAGCCTTTGACTGTGTGGATCCCAATAAACTGTGGAAAATTCTTCAAGAGATGGGACTACTAGACCATCTGACCTGTCTCTTGAGAAACCTGTATGCAGGTCAGGAAGCAACAGCTAGAACTGGACATGGAACAACAGACTGGTTCCAAATAGGAAAAGGAGTACATCAAGGCTGTATATTGTCACCCTGCTCATTTAACTTATATGCCAAGTATATCACGAGAAATGCTGGGCTGGAGGAAGCGCAAGCTGCAATCAAGATTGCCGGGAGAAATATCAATAATGTCAGCTATGCAGATTACACCACCCTTATGGCAGAAAGTGAAGAAGAACTAAAGAGCCTCTTGATGAAGGTGAAACAGGAGAGTGAAAAGTTGGCTTAAAGCCCAACATTCAGAAAACTAAGATCATGGCATCCTGTCCCATCACTTCATGGAAAATAGATGGGGAAACAGTGGCTGACTTTATTTTTCTGGGTTCCAAAATCACTGCAGATGGTGACTGCAGCCATGAAATTAAAGATGTTTACTCCTTGGAAGGAAAGTTATGACCAACCTAGACAGCATATTGAAAAGCAGAGACATTACTTTGTCAACAAAGGTCCGTCTAGTCAAGGCGATGGTTTTTCCAGTGGTCATGTATGGATGTAAGAGTTGGACTATAAAGAAAGCTGAGTGCCAAAGAATTGATGCTTTTGAACTGTGGTGTTGGAGAAGACTCTTGAGAGTCCCTTGGACTGCAAGGAGATCCAACCAGCCTGTCCTAAAGGAAATCAATCCTGAATATTCATTGGAAGGACTGATGCTGAAGCTGAAACTCCAATACTTTGGTCACCTGATGCAAAGAGCTGACTCATTTGAAAAGACCCTGATGCTGGGAAAGATTGAGGGCAGGAGGAGAAGGGTATGACAGAGGATGAGATGGTTGGATGGCATCACTGACGCGATGAACATGAGTTTGAGTGGGCTCCGGGTGTTGGTGATGGACAGGGAGGCCTGGCGTGCTGCAGTTCATGGGGTCGCAAGGAGTCAGACATGACTGAGCGACTGAACTGAACTGAACTGAACTGAATTGACATTCAGCAAATTAGTTAGTATCTGAGATTTACTAGAAAGAGTTCTATAAAGCATGAAGCGCTACAGTAGATGTCTTTCATGTGTCCTGTTTGTTACATAACAGAAAATGTGTATATTTTAATTCTCACAGTACAATAAATAACTAAATAAATAGCTTTAAAAGGTAAATTTGCATGGTTTTTAGCTAATGATATGTGTGTGAAGTAAAAGGAAAATTAAACAGTTGGGAGCTCTTCATAAAGCCTGGGTGGAAAGGAAATAAGTGATAACTGGTTGGCCAAAGAAGATAACAGTACTGATCTTAAGAACAGCAATTTATCAAATTCTTTTGTAGGATTCTAAAGCTAAAGGTGGACAGAAATAAAATGGCAGCCACTTCTGGAGTAAAAAAGGCCATATTTGATCGACTCTGTAAACAATTAGAAAAGATTGGGCAGCAGATTGACAGTGAGTAATTCATTCCATGTTTCAAGAATGTGTCACTTGAAAATGTAAACCTGCTGGTAAAAGTAAAATATTTTCAAACTTGCAAACTAGCTGCTTTCTGAATTATATATTTACTATAGATGAGATCAATTTTTAGTAAGAAAATTACTGTTTATTTTCAGTAACAAAATTACGGTTTGTTTTCAGATAAATAGCTTAATAACTAAAACAACAATTTAAAAAAATTGCTGTAATTCCATAAATTCATGCCTAGAGAGTAGATTCTCCCTTTTGAAGTCAGACAAGAACAGCCAAAGAAAAGAGAAAGCAAGATAATTTCCCTTCTCTTTATCCTAGTATTTGGTCATTCGAGATATCTAATTTTTATTTGTGATCCAAAATACACCCCAAAACTGAAATAAAAATAGAAAAATGAACTTAGATGATATATATATATATTTGTTTGTTTGTTTGTTTGTTTCCCCTAAAGGAGAACCTGGAGATTCAGCTACTCCACCACAGAAGAAAAAGAAGACAGTGATTGAAACTTCAGCAAAGGGTGAGGCATGTTAATACTAGACGAAGATTGAATTTGGTACAATAGGATTAGTGTACAATGGATTTAATGCAGTGAACAGCCCTTTGCTGCTTTAGCAGCTTGCCTTAACAAGAGTCAGATTTTACATTTGCAGCAACATGGATGGACCTAGAAATTATCATACTAAACAAAGTAAGTCAGAGAAAGACAAATACCAATGATATCACTTATAGATGGAGTCTAAAATATGACACAAACGAACTTACATATGAAACAGACAGACTCCTGGACACAGAGAACAGACTTGTGGTTGCCAAGGGAAAAGGAGTGCAGGAGAGGGTTGGATTGGGAGTTTGTGACTATTAGATGCAAACTATGTATAAAGGATGGATAAACAACAAGGTCCTACTTGATAGCAGGGATGGCAGGGAACTATATTCAATGTCCTGTGACAAACTATAATGGAAAAGAATATAAAAAAGTATATATATATATATATATGTGTGTGTGTGTGTGTGTGTGTGTAACTGAATCACTTTGTTGTACACCAGAAACTATCACAACATTGTAAATCAACTATTCTTCATTTAAAAACAAAGAGTCAGATTTTAGCTAAATCCTGTCAGTTAATCATTGATAATACCAGTTTTCCAAGCAATAGTTTACACAAGTACTGTGTAATTAAGAATATATCTGATGGCCAATAAACACATGAAAAAATGCTCAACATCACTAATTGTTAGAAGAAAGAGTTAGTTGCTCAGTTGTGTCTAACTGTTTGACCCCATGGGCTGTAGCCCACCAGTCACTTCTGTCCATGGGATTCTCCAGGCAAGAATACTGGAGTGAGTTGCCATTTACTCCTCCAGGGGATCTTCCCAACCCAGGGATCGAACCCGGGTCTCCCACATCGTAGGCAGATTCTTTACCATCCAAGCCACTAGGGAATCAAAACTACAATGAGGTATCACCTCATGCTAGTGAGAATAGCCATCATCAAAAAATCTACAAACAATAAATGCTAGAGTAGGTGTGGAGAAAAGGGAACCCTTCTACACTGTCGGTGGGAATGTAAACTGATACAACCATTATGGAGAACAGTATGGCGATTCCTTAAAAAGCTAGGAATAAATCTACCATATGACTCAGCAGCCCCACTACTGATCATATACCCTGAGAAAACCATAATTGAAAAAGGCACATGTACCCCAATGTTCATAGCAGCATTGTTTACAATAGCTTGGACATGGAAGCAACTTAGATGTCCATCAACAGATGAATAAAGATGTGGTGTGTATATATATACATATACACACATATACATACAATGGAATATTACTCAGCCATAAAAAGAACACATTTGAGTCACTTGTAGTGAGGTGGATGAACCTAGAGCCTGTTATACGGAGTGAAGTAAGTCAGAGAAAAACAAATATAGTATCAGTTCAGTCACTCAATCATGTCTGACTCTTTGCAACCCCATGGACTGTAGCAAGCCAGGCTTCCCTGTCCATCACCAACTCCTGGAGCTTACTCAAACTCATGTCCATCGAGTTGGTGATGCCATATTAAAGCATATATATGGAATCTAGAAATATGATATCAATGAGCCAATTGCAGGAAAGATTTGGAGACACAGATGTAGAGGACATAGTCAGGGAGAGAGAAGGACAAATGGAGAAAGTAACATCAACATATATACACTATCAGGTAGATGGATAGCTGGTAAGAAGTTGCTGTGTAGCATAGGAAGCCCAGTCTGGTGTTCTGTGATGACCTGGAGGGATGGGATGGGGGGAGGGGAGGGAGGCTAGGAAGGGAGGGAATATATGTATAATTATGACCGGTTTGCATTGCTGTATGGCAGAAATCGACACAACACTGTAAAAAAAATTTTCTTATTTAAATTTTAAAAAATAGAAGAAAAAGAATACATCTGAAGACAAACTGTTTAGGTTCAAATCCTGCTTTATCACCTACTGGCTGTGCAGTTTTGGGAAAGTGACAATTTCTGTGAACCTCAATTTCCTAATCTATAAAATGTGATTAATGTTAGCACCCATTTCATAGAATTGTGGTGAAGACTGAATGAGATAATACAATTAAAGTGCTTGGTTCAAGGCTTGATAAATGTTAACTATCATCATGAAGTCTTGAAATGCTTGGAGTATAAGGGAGCATGAAAAACCGATGTGTTAACTTCTGCTTCCACTTTTCATTTTTGGTATCTTCCCTGTTACCTTAACTAAGATAGACATTTTAAAGTAAATAAGCTTACTTATTTACTCATTTTTTACTTACTCTTCTTTCTTTCTTTCTTCTTCTTTCTTACTCATTTATAACATAAGGATTTTGAAATAAAAAAAATTTTTTTCTCTCGTAGAAATAGAGAATGTAGTAGAGACCCTACATAAACCGCAAAAAGATGAAGATCTGACACAAGATTATGAAGAATGGAAAAGGAAAATTTTGGAAAATGCTGCCAGAGCACAAAAGGCTGCAACACAGTGATTTCAGCTTCCAGACTAACTTGTACTGCAAACCAGCAGTGCATCTGCCACCTCAAGGAAAATGTGAGGACTTTGGAAATTTGTTTAAACTTTTATAACAAAGATCCTATTCTTAACGGCAAAGAAGCCAGCCTTGGGGCTGAGCAGGATGGCTCTGACATGGGCAGCAAATTCATTAGATCAGCCACAGTGCCTGGTTGACTCAGCCTTGGCTCCCCACAGGTCTGCACTCTGCAAAATGTAATTGAAGCCATTTTGCTTTTTTGTTTTGTTTTAAGCAAAAGACAGTCTCCTGCCCTAACCATAATGTGAAATTCAGGCTGAATGGAGTCTAAAGATTTTACTTAAGTTTTTGTGTAAATCTCTTGGTTTGAATAAATCCATATATGGTACAATCTTAATAAATATTATTTTTATATGCATTCAAAGTGTACTTGCTATCAGTTTGGGAGAATTCTTGCGATGCCAAAAGCTGTCTTCTCTAACAGGAAAAAAGACCCAGGTTGCTGAACTGAACCATACTGCTCCCCAGGGCACAAACTCTTGAATCAGGCTTTCTGGGTTTAAAACCCTGCTCAGCTCTTACCACCTGTGAAACCTTGAACAAGTTAATTAGCTTCTTTATCCTTCCTCTGGTTATCCCTATAGCCAGATGGTAAAGAATCTGCCTGCAATGCAGAACCTGCAATGCAGGTTCGACCCCTGGGTCAGGAAGTTCCCCTGGAGAAGGAAATGGCAATCCACTCCAGTATTCTTGCCTGGAGAATCCCACAGACAGAGGAGCCTGGTGGGCTACAGTCCATGGGGTCACAAAGAGCTGGACACGGCTAAGTGACTAACACATCCTTCATCTGTAAGTAAGAATAAAAGAGATGTCTATCTCATAGAATAATTGGAAGAGTATCTGAGCCAATACATGGAAAGCATTTAGTGCAGCTCCTGGTGTAAGTATTTAGTAAGTATTAAAATATAGAAAGAAACATTTATAGAGGTCTCACATAATTATATATTAGCATCATATTAAAAAATTAAGAAACAAACCAAGGTGTGACAACATGGATGGACCTAGAGAGTGTTGAGCTAAGTGAAGTAAGTCAGAGAAAGAAAAATACCATATGATCTCACATGTGGAATCTAAAAACAAACAGAAACAGACTCAGATACAGAGAACAAATCGGTGGGTGGTTGCCAGAGGGGAGAAGGGTCAAGGGGATGAGTGAAATAGATGAGGGAGATTAAAAGGTACAAACTATGTGTTGTTTATGAATAAGTCATGAGCATAGGGAGTGTGGTCAATAGTGTAATCACTGTATGATGATAGATGGTAACTAGACCGGTGGTCATTCCATAATGTATAGAAATATCAAGTCACTATATTGTACACCTGAAACTTATATAATATTGTAAGTCAATTATACTTTAAAAAAGAGAGACCAAGATTTATTTTCTTTGCTATCTACATACTGAAAAATATAACCTTGCTAAATACTACTTATTTTAAAACTATGGAAAAGGACTGGGAAGATAAGTTGGTAGCGGTTCTAAGGCATCATCGGAGAAGGCAATGGCACCCCACTCCAGTACTCTCGCCTGGAAAATCCCATGGATGGAGGAGCCTGATAGGCTACAGTCCATGGGGTCACTAAGAGTCGGACACGACTGAGCGACTTCACTTTCACTTTTCCCTTTCATGCACTGGAGAAGGAAATGGCAACCCACTCCAGTGTTCTTGCCTGGAGAATCCCAGGGATGGCAGAGCCTGGTGGGCTGCCGTCTATGGGGTCGCGCAGAGTCGGACACGACTGAAGTGACTTAGCAGCAGCAGCAGCAGCAGCTAAGCCATCATGCCAGACATAATTTTAACTAAGATTAAGAACACATGATCTAAGTAAATATACTCATGAAGAATGCAATAAAGTGATTGCATCTAAATTGTTTAAACCTATTTAGGATGATATCAATAATGACAGTTGTTGCTTTTTTTGCTATAAATAAGGTGTAATACCTGCTACATAGAACAGAAGTAGCTAAAGGAGTGATTTTCTTCCCCTGACCCTTTTAATTCTAGACACTTAGCAAGCTGTTATGGTTAAATGCCATAATCAAATGATCCCAAAACAGGTACCACAGCCCTGTGGTAGATGGGAATGAATGTGAGCTTTGCAACCACATGCAGTTATGTTTAAATTCTGACTCTGCCACTGATAGCCTAAGGAAACTTCACAACCTTACTGAGCTTCGGTTTCCCTGTTTAAAAAATAGATATATTATCTACCTTGTGAGAATTGAAGGTAATGTTTGTAAAGTGTGTGATACTTAGAAGGCATTCACTAAATAGTACTTCTGTTATTACTTTGATCTAAAATGGGTGAGTCTTCTCCTCATTTATTTTAAGAAGGTATATAATCGGGTTTTGGTGCCAAGATTTAGATTCTAGCTTTGCATCAAAATTAAAGCACACTCATTTTTAAAAAATAAATTGTAGTAAAATACATATATAGTTTACTATCTTAACAGTAAAGTCAATATAGTCAGCAATGCTGTAGTGCTTCCCCGGTGGCTCAGTGGTGAAGGATCTGCCTGCCAATGCAGGTGATACATGTTTGATCCCTGGGTGGGGAAGATCCCCTGGAGAAGGAAATGGCAACTCCTTTCAGTATTCTTGCCTAGGAAATCCCATGGACAGAGGAGCATGTTGGGCTGCAGTCCATGGGGTCACACAAGCGTCAGATGCAATTTAGTGACTAAACAAAAGAGTAGTGTTTAGTACATTCACATTATGTGATCTCCAGAACTCTTCACCCCATGAAGCTGACTCTACCCATGAAACCCATTAACAACTCCTATTCCTCCCTCCCCCAGCCTCAGAAAATCACCATTCTACCTCTGAATTTGACTAATCTAGCTAGATACTTCATCTAAGTGGAATTATACAGTATTTTTTTGTGTGTTTTTTTTCACTTAGCATAATGTCCTTGAGGTTCATCCATATTGTGGCATATGTCAGAATTTCTTTCCTTTTTGAGGCTGAATAATTTACCATTGTGTGGATATACCACACTTTGTTTATTCATTTGTCTGTCAATGAACATGTAGGTTGCTTTCACCTCTTGGCTGTTGTGAATAGTGCTGCTATAGATGTATGTGTGTGTGTGTGTGTGTGTGTGTGTGTGTGTGTGTGTAGTGTTTCTTGGAGACCCTGCTTTCTATTCTTTGGGGCATTTACCCAGAAGTGACATTGCTAGGTCATATGATAATGCTATTTAAAAATGTTTGAGGAACCACCATACTGTTTTCCATAGCAACTGCATCATATTACATTCCCACCAACAGTGCACAAGAGTTCCAATTCTCCACATCCTTGCCAACACTCATTTTCTGCTTTTTTTCTTTTTTGGCCAGTTCAGTTCAGTTCAGTCACTCAGTCGTGTCTGACTCTTTGCAACCCTGTGAGCTGCAGCACGCCAGGCCTCCCTGTCCAACACCAACTCCTGGAGCCTACCCAAACTCATGTCCTTGAGTCGGTGATGCCATCCAACCATCTCATCCTCTGTCGTCCCCTTCTCCTCCTATCTTGCCGAGCATCAGGGTCTTTTCAAGTGAGTCAGCTCTTCACATCAGGTGGCCAAAGTACTGGAGTTTTAGCTTCAACATCAGACCTTCCAGTGAACACCCAGGACTGATCTCCTTTAGGATGGACTGGTTGGATCTTACAGTCCAAGGGACTCTCAAGAGTCTTCTCCAACACCACAGTTCAAAAGCATCAATTCTTCAGTGCTCAGCTTTCTTCACAGTTCAACTCTCACATCCATACATGACTGCTGGAAAAACCATGCCCTTGACTAGATGGACCTTTGTTGGCAAAGTAATGTCTCTGCTTTTTAATATGCTATCTAGGTTGGTCATAACTTTCCTTCCAAGGAGTAAGCGTTTTTTAATTTCATGGCTGCAATCACCATCTGCAGTGATTTTGGAGCCCCCCAAAATAAAGTCTGACACTGTTTCCACTCTTTCCCCATCTATTTCCCATGAAGTGATGGGACAGGATGCCATGATCTTAGTTTTCTGAATGTTGGGCTTTAAGCTAACTTTTTCGCTCTCTCCTTTCACCTTCATCAAGAGGCTCTTTAGTTCTTCACTTTCTGCCATAATGGTGGTGTCATCTGCATAGCTGAGGTTATTGATATTTCTCCCGGCAATCTTGATTGCAGCTTGTGTTTCTTCCAGCCCAGCGTTTCTCATGATGTACTCTGCATATAAGTTAAATAAGCAGGGTGACAATATACAGCCTTGACATACTCCTTTTCCTATGTGGAACCAGTCTGTTGTTCCATGTCCAGTTCTAACTGTTGCTTCCTGACCTGCATACAGGTTTCTCAAGAGGCAGGTCAGGTGGTCTGGTAGTCCCATCTCTTGAAGAATTTTCCACAGTTTATTGGGATCCACACAGTCAAAGGCTTTGGCATAGTCCATAAAGCAGAAATAGATGTTTTTCTGGAACTCTCTTGCTTTTTCAATGATCTAGCAGATGTTGGCAATTTGATCTCTGGTTCCTCTGCCTTTTCTAAAACCAGCTTGAACATCTGGAAGTTCATGGTTCACGTATTGGTGAAGCCTGGCTTGGAGAATTTTGAGCGTTACTTTACTAGCGTGTGAGATGAGTGCAATTGTGCGGTAGTTTGAGGATTCTTTGGCATTGCCTTTCTTTGGGATTGGAATGAAAACTGACCTTTTCCAGTCCTGTGGCCACTGCTGAGTTTTCCAAATTCGGTGACGTTGAGTGCAGCACTTTCACAGCATCATCTTTGAGGATTTGAAATAGCTCAACTGGAATTCCATCACCTCCACTAGCTTTGTTTGTATTGATGCTTCCTAAGGCCCACTTGACTTCACATTCCAGGATGTCTGGCTCTAGAGCTTCTCCATCTTTGGCTGTAAAGAATATAATCAATCTGATTTTGTTGTTGGCCATCTGGTGATGTCCATGTGTAGAGTCTTCTCTTGTGTTGTTGGAAGAGGGTGTTTTTGGTCAGTACCCATCCTAAACTGGCATGAGGTGGTATCTCACTGTGGTTTTGATTTGCATTCCCCTGATGATTAGTGAGCATTTTTTCACGAGCTTATGGGCCACTTAGGAAAATGTCTGTTGAAATCTTGCCTATTTTTTAATACGGATTTTTGTTGTTGTTGAGTTGTCTTTATATAGTGTAAATATTAAGCCTCTATTTAAAAAACGATTGCAAATATTTTCTCCTATTCCTAATGTTGCCTTTTCGCTGTTAATTTCATGAGAATAAATCTTAGTACTATTTATGACCTTTCTTATGCCTTTAAAATAAGCGATGGTAATTATTTTGATTATCTGGTAGAATAAGATAATCAAACCAAGAATAAGTTCTTGGTTATTTCTTTTGCCTTCTTTTTTTAAAATTTATTTTTAATTGGAGGATAATTGCGTTACAATTTTGTGTTGGTTTCTGCCATACATCAAAATGAATCACCTTTCGACTATTCGGTTGGTGCAAAAGTAATTGCGGTTTTTTTCATTGTTGAAATTTGCTGTTGGATACTGGAATACATTCTTAAATAAATGTGGTTATGTTACACATTATTTTAATGCACATTTCTTGCTTTATGTTTTTTTTGCTAATGACATTACTTGTTTATTTTATGTTTATTTTCAATTATGGAAATGATGTTAGACAAAAAGCAAATTTGGGCAATTTTCTTACCCGAGTTCAAAATGGGTTTTAAAGCAGTGGAGATAACTCGCAACATCAACAACGCATTTGGCCCAGGAACTGCTAAGGAATATACAGTGCAGTGGTGGTTCAAGAAATTTTGCAAAGGAGATGAGAGCCTTGAAGATGAAGAGCATAGTGTCTGGCCATTGGAAGTTGACAATCACCAATTGAGAGCCATCATCGAAGCTGATACTCTTGCAACTACACAAGAAGTTGCTGAAGAATTCAACATCGACCATTCTATGGTCATTCAGCTTTCGAAGCAAACTGGAAAGGTGGAAAAGCTCAATAAGTGGGTGCCTCATGAGTTAACCACAAATAAAAAAAAATCATCATTTCCCAGATGATGACAGATTTTCTCTTATTCTGTGCAACATCAATGAACCATTTCTCAATTGGATTGTGGCATGCCACGAAAAGTGGATTTTATATGACATCCAGTGATGATCAGCTCAGTGGTTGGACCAAGAAGAAGCTCCAAAGCACCTTCCAAAGCCAAACGTGCACCAAGAAATGCTCATGGTCACTGATTGATGGTCTGCTGCCAGTCTGATCCACTACAGCTTTTTGAATCCTGGTGAAACTATTATATCTGAGAAGCAGATCGATGAGATGCACCAAAAACTGCAACACTTGCAGCCGACATTGATCAACAGAAAGGACCCAATTCTTCTCCACAACAATGCCTCACTGCACATCACACAACCAACACTTCAAAAACTGAACAAGACTGAGAACAAGATGGCGGAGGAGTAGGTGGACATGGAGTACATCTCCCTCCACAGATATATCAGGAATACACCTTCATACGCAGAAGTGCATACAGACCACTAGCTGAGAGTGGACAGGAGTACCTGACCAGTGGAAAAGAATATATAGAACCACGCAAAACTCAGTAGGACGAAGGAACTAGGAGGAAAAACAGGAGTGTTAATAGGATTGAACCTGCCCTCAGCGGGTGGGGGAACTAAAGCAGGGGTCCGATCCCCACACTGGGGCAATTGTCTGAGTCAGAGGAGAAACATTTAAGGATGAGAGTGAAACAGTTGATCTGTGGCCACCTAAATGGAATGAGAATCAGACAGTCCTTGCCACAGCCATCTATACCCCGGACAGGAATGCTAGTCCCCTGGAAGGTGCAGTGGCTGGGAGCTGGAGTTTACAGATTGTGGAGCAATCCCAGGGCGAGGGCTGCTGTTGACTGGAGAGACGGATTGAGGGGATGTGAGGGAGGAGACCATGGTGGGAAATGCCAGTGGAGGAAAGTCAGGCAGCCATGGAAGCAAGGTGATACTGCTGAGTCATGCATTGTGGGTGGAGTCACCACCACAGCCTCTCTCTCCCCACATTCCAGCATCGGTAGCTGAACAATAGAGAGGCTGGCTCATCAAACGCCTGACACACTGAACTACAGAGTATGACCCCAGCCAGGGGGACCCCTCTATGTGCCTGATGTGCCGAACAACAGAGAAGGAGCCCAGGCAAGAGAGCCCTCTTAAGTGTCTGAACGGGTGGAGCTATGGAAAAAATTGGCAAAGAGGCCTTCTGATCGCCAGCTACAAGACCCTTGAAAAAAAGACTCTGATAGGGCCATAACTCCTATGATGGAGGCAGTTCCTGTGCCTGCACACTTGGCACCACCAGGGTTTCCACAAGCCAAGCAGCTGCACCACCTTCATTCTCAACTCTCACTGGGGCAGAGCTACCAAAGGCAAAAAAAGTCTTGCGTCTATCTGTGCAGGGTCGCTTCAGTCATGTCCAACTCTTTGCGACCCTGTAGACTGTGGCCTGCCAGGCTTCCACAAACCACTGGACCAACCTTAGGAGGGCAGACACCAAAAGGAAGAAAGAATTCAACCTTCTTCAAGGAAAGAATTCAACCTGGAAGAATTAAAGAATAAACAGACAGAGACAAGCAACACAATTACTGAAATTAAAAATACTCTAGAAGGAATCAATAGCAGAATATCTGAAGCAGAAGAACGAATCAGTAAGCTGGAAGTTAAAATGGTGGAAATAACTTCTGAGGGACAGAATAAAGTAAAAAGAAAGAAAAAAACTAAGGATAGCCTCAGAGACCTCTGGGAACAATATCAAATGCACCAACATTCGAATTATAGGGGTCCCAGAAGAAGAAGAGAAAAAGAAAGGGTATGAGAAAATTTTTGAAGAGATTATAGTAGAAAATTTCCCCAACATGGAAAAGAAAACAGTCAATCAAGTCCAAGAGGCACAAAGAGTCCCATACAGAATAAACCCGTGGAGAAACATGCCAAGACACATACTGATCAAACGAAGACTAAACAGAAAGAATATTAAAAGCAGCAAGGGAGAAGCAACAAGTAACATACAAGGGAAAGTCTATATGCTTAACAGGTGATCTTTCAGCAGAAACTCTGAAGGCAGAAGGGAATGGCAGGATATATTTAAAATACTGAAAGGGAAAAATCTACAACCAAGATTACTGTACCTGGCAAGGATCTCATTCAAAATTGATGGAGAAATAAAAGGCTCTTCAGACAAGCAAAAGTTAAGAGAATTCAAACCAAACCAGCTTTACAACAAATGTTAAAGGGATTTATATAGTCAAGAAATACAAGACAAGAAAAAAGATCTATAAAAGCAACCCCAAACAATTAAGAAAATGGCAATAGGAACATATATATCAATAATTACTTTAAATGTAAATGGATTAAATGCTCCAACCAAAAGACACAGGCTGGCTGAATGGATACAGAAACAAGACCCATTTATATATGCTGTCTACAAGAAACCCACTTCAGACCTAAAGACACATGTAGACTGAAAGCGATAGGATGGAAAAATATATTCCATGCAAATAGGAAGTAAAAGAAAGCTGGAGGAGCAATCCTCATATCAGACAAAATAGACATTAAAATAAAGAAGATTACAAGAGATAAGGATGGACACTACATAATGATCAAGGGATCAATCCAAGAGGAAGCCATAACATTTGTAAATATCTATGCACCCACCATAGGAGCACCTCAAAATATAAGACAAACACTGACAGACATAAAAGGAGAAATTGATGGTAACACAGTAAGAGTAGAAGACTTTAACACCCCACTCACACCAATGGACAGATCATCAAAACAGAAAATTAATAAGGAAACACACGTCTTAAATGATACATTAGATGAGCTGGATCTCATTGATATCTTCAGGACATTCCATCCAAATGCAGAAGAGTACACACCTTCTTCTCAAGTGCACAAGGAACATTCTCCAGGATAGACCACATCTTGGGTCATAAATCAAACCTCAGTAAATTTAAAGAACCACAATGCTTGAAATTGTATCAAGCATCTTGGTCTCAAAAGGGAAATCAAAAAAAGTCTAGAAACAAATGACCACAATGCTATGATGCAGCAAAAGCAGTAAATTTACAGCAATCAATTACAAGAAAAAAAAAACATGTAAGAAACAACAACACCTAAAACAACTACAAAAAATCCCCAAAATGGAGATTCATAAAGATCAACACGTTTCTAAAAGCTAAAAATAAACAAAATTGACAAACTTTTACTGAAAAAAAAAGAGAAAGAATCAAATAGGAAATGAATAAAAAAAAATTCTAGAAACATCTGTTTGCAGAAATGACATGATTAGAAAAGTTCAGTGTACATAGAAAACCCTAAAGATAAATAAGCTATGATCAAAAATTACTAGAGCTAATCAGTGAAATTTAGCAAAGTTTAGCAGGATATCAAAATCAGAGGAAGGACACTTCCACACAGAAATCACTTGCATTTCTATAACATACTGACAATGAAAAAATCAGAACAGAGAAATTAAGGAATCAATCCCATTCATCATTGCAACAAAAAATTGAAAGATACATATCTAGGAATAAACTTACCCAGCACCCATTTATGATTAAAACTAAGGAGACAAAAGAACTGTAAGCCACACAAAATTTATAAGACACTAATGAAAGGAATAAAAGAAAATCCCATGGACAGAAAAATTACTAGAGGAGCCTGGTAGGCTACAGTCCATGGGGAAATTAGCTAAGAGAATCGGACATGACTGAGTGAACTTCACTTTCACTTTTCCCGTTCATGTCACTGGAGAAGGAAATGGCAACCACTTTCACTTTTCCCGTTCATGCACTGGATTGGGAACCCACTCCAGTATTCTTGCCTGGAGAATCCCAGGGATGGTGGAGCCTGGTGGGCTGCCGTCTGTGGGGTCGCACAGAGTCGGGCACGACTGAAGCGACTTAGCAGCAGCAGCAGCAATGAAAGAAATCAAAAATGACATAAACAGATGGAGAGATATTCCACGTTCCTGGGTAGGAAGAATCAATATTGTGAAAATGACTAACTACCAAATGCAATCTACAGATTCAATGCTATCCCTATCAAATTGCCAATTGCATTTTTCACTGAACTAGAACAAAATATTTAACAATTCATATGGAAACACAAAAGACCCTAAATAGCCAAAGCAGTCTTGGGAAAGAAGAATGGAGCTGGAGGAATCAAACTTCCTGACTTCAGATTATACTACAAAGCTACCATCATCAACACAGTATGGTACTGTCACAAAAACAGAAATATAGACCAATAGAACAAGATATAAAGCCCAGGAATAAACCTATGCATGTATGGGTATCTTATTTTTGATGAAGGAGGCAAGAATGTACAATGCGGCAAAGACAGCCTCTTCATAAATGGTGCCGGGAAACCTGGACAGCTACATGTAAAAGAATGAAATTCCTAACACCATACACAAAGATAAACTCAAAATGGATTAAAGACCTACATGTAAGACCAGAAACTATAAGACTCTTAGAGGAAAATAGGCAGAACACTCGATGACATAAATCAAAGCAAGATCCTCTATGACCCACCTCCTAGAGTAATGGAAATAAAAACAGAAGTAAACAAGTGGGACCTGATTAAATTTAAAAGCTTTTACACAGCAAAGCTATTTACACAGAAACTATAAGCAAGGTGAAAAGACAACCCTCAGAATTGGAGAAAATAATAGCAAATGAAACAACTGATAAAGGATTAATTTCCAAAATATACAAGTAACTCATACAACTCAATGCCAGAAAAACAAACAATCCAATCAAAAAGTGGGAAAAAGACCTAAACAGACATTTCTCCAAAGACATACAGATGGCTAACAAACACATGAAAAGATGCTCAACATCACTCATTATTAGAGAATGCAAATCAAAATCACAATGAGATATCATCTCACACCGGTAGAATGGCCATCATCAAAATGTCTACAGACATAAATGCTGGAGAGAGTGTGGAGAAAAGGGAACACTCTTGCACTGTTGGTGGGAATGTAAACTGATGCAGCCACTATGGAAGATGGTATGGAGATTCCTTAAAAAACAAGGAATAAAACCACCATATGACCCAGAAATCCCACTCCTAGGCACATACCCTGAGGAAACCAAGATTGAAAAAGACACATGTACCCCATTGTTCATTGCAGCACTATTTACAATAGCTAGAACATGGAAGCAACCTAGATGTCCATCAACAGATGAATGGATAAAGAAGTTGTGGTACATACACACAATGGAATATTACTCAGCCATAAAAAGGAACACATTTGAGTCATTCTGATGAGTTGGATGAACCTAGAACCTATTATACAAAGTGAAGTAAGTCAGAAAGAGAAAAATAAATATCGTTTTCTAACTCATATCCGGAATCTAGAAAAATGGTACTGAAGAATTTATTTACAGGGCAACAGTGGAGAAACAGACATAGAGAATAGACTTATGGACATGGGGAGAGGGGAGGAGAGGGTGATATGTATGAAAAGAGTAACATGGAAACTTACTTTACCACAAGTGAAATATATAGCCAACGGGAATTTGCTGTATGGCTCAGGAAACTCAAACAGGGGCTCTGTACCACCCTAGAGGGGTGGGATGGGCAGGGAGATGGGAGGGACGTTCAAAAGGGAGGGAATATATGTATACCTATGGCTGATTCATGTTGCAGTTTGACAGAAAACAACAAAATTCTGTAAAGCGATTATCCTTCAATAAAAAATAAAAAATAAATAATAAAAAATAAAAAAAAATATTGAACGAATTGGGCTATGAAGTTTTGCCTCATCTACCATATTTACCTGGCCTCTCGCCAACTAACTACCACTACTTCAAGCATCTCAACAATTTTTTGCAGGGAAAACACTTCCACAACCATCAGGAGGCAGAAAATACTTTCCAAGAGTTTGTCGAATCCCGTAGCATGGACTTTTATGCTACAGGAACAAACAAACATTTCTTGTTGGCAAAAATGTGCTGCTTGTAATGGTTCCTATTTTGATGAATAAAGATATGCTTGAGTCTAGTTAAAATGATTTAAAATTCACGATCTGAAATAGCAATTACGTTTGCACCAACCTAATAGTTGTGGGGTAGGGGAATTGCCTTAACATAGTCTTATCCAAATGCTCTCCTAGAGCTGGAATCCTTTACAATTTTTCAACACATTCATTCCCCAGCAATGGAAGCTTTCTACTTAGTGGGTTCATATATTCCAGTGCTGTTGTAAAGATTTTTGGAAGCTCATTTCTTTAACAGCTCCTCTTGGCTTATTTAACTGATTAAAAAATGTTTTATCACGAAAGTTTTCAAATGTATACAACAAATATGTCTCTTTACTAGAGGAAAATACACTGATAGCCCATATTGACTACCCAAACCCAACAGTTAAGATTTTGCCACACTTGCTTCACTGTATCTCCCTTTTTCCTGAAGTCATTTAATCCATATTATAAACACATTACTGTTATCATACCTCACAATATTAATACAAATAGAAATTCTATCATCAAATATACAATTTAGAATTAAATTTCCCTAAATGTCTCTGAAATATCTTTATTGTTTATTTGCTCAAGTCAGGATCAAGACAGGTCCACACTTGACAAGAAGTGGCTAATTTTTAATTATAAAAGCAATACATGCTCATTGTTAAAAAAAATTCAAATGATTCAGAAATAACATGAAAAGTAGAATTCCCTCTCTTCCCATCACCCAATTTCCACTTTCCACTATTACATTTCTTGTATAACCTAGAAAATTTTAACACATATATAAACATGTCTTCACAAATAGGATAATACCATATATATGTTCCATAATTTTTTCATAATAAAAATCAGTACATCAAGATCTATCTTTAACAGCTACAAGGCAAACTCCTATACGTATGTGGCAAAATTTAAACTCATACTGATAGTCACATGTAGGTTGTTTTCACTGGGCTATTTTGCTGCAGTAAATGTCATTTTGCATACACCTCTGCCCACTTGTTCAAATATTGCTGAGGGATAAATTTCTAGAAATGGAATTGCTGGGTGAAAGTGTGGGCATGACTTTTATTTGGATTGAAATAACAGTGAAAATTTCTGTTTTGCCCACACCCCCACTAAATCTGATAGATAAAAAAGTAGGTCCTGACGTCAACCTTTCAGAGTTCCTCTGCTGAGCAGTTTTCTTTAAATTTTATTTTATGTTGGATTTCTCAGCAGTTTTTAATGACTGTTCATTCAAATCAAAAAGTCCCATTAGAAATAGTTAATACTAGCAAAGCATCAGTCTAAAAAATTTTTGAGTTAAGTACATACCAGCAGAGAACTAAAAATATCCGGAAAATTTTTAATAATATATCCAGAAAATTAAAGCTTCATAAAAGCTCCCTCACATTTCAAATAAGGGAGGCTAACTTCTGCAGTAACTCTCACTTGTGTGGGTCTGGCCTAACAAATCCCTCAAAGGAACTTTGGAGAAAAGTTGTTTCTTTACGTAGAGAATAACAGCATACAAAGGAAAATTAAAATTTGATAGCTATCAGATTTTCCCTGAATCTGTCCTGTCATATAGAAGCCACAAACCATATGTGGCTAAGTGCGCTTAAAATGTCATTAATGTAACTGTAAAACTGAATTCCTAATTCCTAATTTTTATTAAATGTAAAAATACTAGAAAATATTTAAGATGCTTTGAATAACTTGAGTATGTGAGTATATTTTTCCACAGTAAACTTTATGAAATCTAAATACAAATTATGTCTGATAAAAACCTAGAATCTGAACTGACATGTATTTTAAGTGTAAAATACACACCAGATTTTGTAGACTTAGTATGAAAAAAAGAATATAAAATAGCTTATCAATAATTTTTATAATGATTACTTATTGAAATGTTTGATATATTATGCTAAATAAATTATTGAAATTAATTTTACCAGATTTTTTTTTAAGAGAAGCTATCAGACATTTTAAAATTATGTATTTGACTCATATATTTCTGTTAGGCAGTGGTGTTCTAGATTAGAATAACTAACTGGGGAGACTCCATTTTTCTGGGGAGAAGATTTATAGCATTCCCCATCAATGTGAAGTCCCGTGGAGGGGAAGCATAACCTCACAATAGATAGAACTATAGATATCCTCTAGCTCCTTCTGAGGCTGCTTTCAAAACACCTTAAAGCATTTTACTAAGTCACTGTTTACTGGTCCATGAAAGAGAGATTTCCAGCAGCTATCTCTTCTGATATTCATCCACTAGCCAGTCAGCTTGGAGCAGGCCAAAATGCACCGGTACTAAAAATCTTAGCTTCTCAACAGGCATTAGTGTTCCAGAGGAACATTATAACCAAAGAAATGCAGCAGGAGGATTAATCTCTCCATCTTCTGCCCCTTTCCCCACATCCATGTCCTCTACTTAAAAAAAAAAGTATTATGGGACAAAAAATGTGAAACTGTTGCCTGGCTAATTAAAAAATAAAAGTAAAAACTGCTGACCCAAGAAGGTCATGGGGAATACCATGAAAACCAAGTTAGCAGTGAGGAAATCAAAAGGAATATTTACTTTTGAATAATAAAGCTTTCCTTGTTACTCATTTCATGAAGTTAGTTAAGTGATGGCTCTTTCCCCATAAAGCAGGAGGAGAGCAGTTTTCATTTGATTTCTCCTGATGCATGGTTTCTGTGTTTCTCTCAGAAAGCTGAACACCACTGCATTCTTCTCTCTTTTTGCACATATTACATATCAGTTCCCAGACTTACTAGACCATAGATTCATAACTGAGAAAGACAGGTCAGGATGGAGACTGCCAGTGTCAGGACAGGGCAGAATTAGGAGAGTGTAGAGGTATGTATGTTTTGATTCTCAAAAGGGAGTACAAGCTAAAACAAGTTTGAGGATCTCTGCCCTAAATCTACATCGCTTCACACTAGAGCAACAAATGTAGTACAAAATGTCAGCTCACTTTTGAGTAAATCAAAATGCTAGGAATTCTTTGCACTGGAGGAGGTAACACTGACTAACATGCTCTATGTGATAATCCACTGGGTTCTTTAATCAAAGTAAGCTGACTTTAAAGTTGACATATGCAAAGTAGGAGCTCTTCTACCTACTACTTAAAGCATGCCTATATTATCACCAAAAAGTAGGTACACTTGGAAAGTAACCACAGCATTTCAACTCAGTGATCTTACAAGGCAGAAAAAATTCTTAGGTCACTTTCTTTACAGCCACTTTTCATCCACAAGGAAGGCAACAGTCATAACCTTTTTGAAACAAAATAAGTAGAAAGGCAGATTATTAAGAATCTTCAGTCATGATTTCACTACCAGTCGCAGTAATTTCTAGGCCCATGGGAGCTGCAGAGTTGAGGATTAGGGACAAGTTGGAAATTTCCTTAACCTGTTGGCAGCAGTCACCACGTAGAAGTGTTTCTTAAGCGGGGGAGAGAAAAAAAAAGGAGGGAAGCATATTTTTAGACCAATTACTTAGAGAAGAAACAATAAAAGGACTCGCTTAAGTTTAGTTACTTGAGGTTGTTTAAAATTGATAACTAAAGGGGAAAAGAAGATTCTAGCAAAACTACAGTAAAACAGTCACATGACTTTCAGAGGCATGTTTGGAGCAAATTTGAGGTGAGAAAATATGTTCTCCTGCCCTTTTCATGTGAAAAATGGAGCACTCTAGAATGGTGTTTTTAAAATTGTAATTCACAACCCACCAGTGAGTCATGAAATCAAATTCATGGGGCGTGATTAGAAAATTTTTAATGAAACTAAATATCATAGAGTAGAAAATATCAGAGCTCATCACACTCTGTGGCACAAAAGTCACAGTATTTTTGTTTTACATGTGTGTGAGTATACATATACTTGCATACTGGCTTTATTGAGGATCTAAGCCAATATCAAAATATTGGAAAGTCACTTCTCTGGGGGACAGTTGTTTTTAAGATACGTTTTACATTCATGGTTCCAAAGAGTTCTGTTGTAAACAAAATTATAAAGCTTTTAAAGCCTAATAGGGCTTCCCTGGTGGCTCAAATGGTAAAGAATCTGCCTGCAATGCAGGAGACTCAGATTCAATCCCTGGGTTGGGAAGATCCCCTGGAGAAGGGAATGGCTACCCACTCCAGTATTCTTGCCTGGAGAATTCCATGGACAGAGCACCCTGGTGGGCTACAGTCCATGGGGTCACAAAATGTCAGACACGACTGAGTGGCTAACACTTTCACTTCTGGGCTTTCCTAGGCCCTCTTTCGAAAATGTGGAGGAATCACCCTCAAACTACAGGCGGTTAGTTCTGATCACTTCACTATGTTCATTGAGAACATATGTTCAAACTTCATGCTGTCACTTCAAGTGTTCACATAAGTATGAATTAAATGCTACTTTTATGCCAGTCATTTTTGGTCTGTGGCATTTTTTTTTAATCAAGGTAATAGGTTTTGACATGAGACTTTTTTCTCCCTAAATAATCTATTTAGAATCAAAATGTAAGTAAAAAACTTAGTACACTTCTTTCACAGGACATTTAAAGAAGACAAATGCTGCTTTTACTAAAAGAAAAACAGATACCTTCCATTTCCTCTGAGCCAGGTATTTCTGCAGCAATAGTTGGGATTTGAGGTGAACTTTCGATTTTGAAGCTTTAGCAGGCAAATTATTCAGCCACTCATGTTTCAGGCACTGTGTGGCACTCATTCTGCAGCTGTGAAATCAAACAGCAGGTGAGACTTTTAGCTGAGGTTGCCTTTTCTGGCTGTCCAAAATCTGTTCAATTGGTAGGAAGCTGAGTCAGTGGAAGAAATTAATCATTTGGGCAGATTTATGCCACATACTAAAAAAAGACATCCTCGTACCTAAAATTCCCATCCTTAAAAGTGCAAGAATGTCGTCAGCAAAATGTTCCCTGCCCTCTATGGAAGATGTATTTCCCAGTGATTAATCACCACCTCCCAGAGTAGAGCTGGGGAATTGAGGCAGGACAAGGGGGGCCAGGTGAGCCTGGAATTGCTCTCAAGAAGTAAAAGAACTTCACAGAGAATAATGTCAACTTGTTCTTCTGAATTAGAAATATTTTTCATCACACATAACTTTTCACAGTCAGGAAGAAACAAAACAGTCATGGCCAGGGTATGAGAGCTATCTCAGAGCCCAGATCTTGGACCTTACCACTTGTAGTTATTCCCGTATGTCTGAGTATTGGAAAACTCAGTGGTCCAACCCATGACCTTGATATACCTACTGAAAAGTAAGTAGGTCTTCATCTCCAAGAAATAAGGTTTTATGTCTTTTATTTTGGGGAATAACAACTGCTTATCTCAACTTTTTTTCAACATTAGCCTATCAAAAGTGATAACTTGGAAATAGGCCTAATTTGTAAATATGGTCCTTTCTAAAACTCTGTCTAGATTTTATGATCATTGTCACTTGTTTCTTAATTGATTTCCTTTGTCCCTTTTCCTGCTACCTTTTTTTCCCAAAGAAGTAGCAGACTAAGAAATAGCTGGACAGAACTGGTCTATAGGAAAAAAGGACCATTCACTTCAGCAGCCCTGCCCAGTACAGCCTGATTTCCACAGCATCCAGATGGATGGTCACCATAAGAATGGATCACGGGTGATAAGCAATAAAAGGTACCTCTTCTCTTTGACCAGCAACCGAGAGACAAAGTCCTTGGCCTCCTCTGATAGCCCTTCAAAGGTATCAGCATCAAAATCCCAGTTACAGTTCACAATGAAATTCATGGTCTCTGCATCTGTTTCTCCTAGAAATGGGGACAAACCACTGAGTCTACAGAGGAGAGAAAGGACCATCAGTATGTGGAATCCACACCTGCCAACGCACATTGACAAGACAGAAGACTCTTACAAGGTCAAGCAGAACTAACCAGAACCAAGAAGGCTCAAAAGAAAAGCACCCCCCATTGCCTCTCCATAGGAGAAATCCACAGCACTCAATAGAGGAAGTGGAAGGACTGGGAAATTGATGGCAGGAAGGGTGTTGGAAAAAGTCCCTTATCATGCTCACTACATTCCCTTTTGTTGTCTTTTAGTCGCTCAGTTGTGTCCAACTCTTTGCGACTCCATGGACTGTAGCCTACCAGGCTCCTCTATCCATGGGATTTCCCAGGCAAGAATAGTAGGATGGGTTGCCATTTCCTTCTCCAACATTCCTTCTTACCCTGAGTAAATTCGGGCCCAACCCAATATGCCCATTTGTCATGTACATTTGACTGAATTTTAAAATAGCTTGGCATGTCTCTGAGACTACCCAGACCTCACAGGCCAAAGGAAAACTAGCTTTACTAGGCTCATCCAGAGGAGGGCAAAGAGACAGGACAACCTCATTGGCTGGCCTTGGGCCTCAATATTCCCCCACCTGGTACAGCATACACACAAAGTACAGGAAAGAGTTAAACCGTAATAATAAGACTGGGAGCAAAGCTTGATTTTGTTGTGCCCCTGAGGAAACAGCGGAAAGAATTGGAGAGAGAGGAGAATGTTTAGTCTGTGGTTGGCTCTCCTCTTAGCTCATCCTACCTCTACTCCCTCAGCCCAGAGAAAACAGAGAGCAGAGAGACAAGGTTAGAAGACGCATGAGCTGAGCCCTACTCTGTCCGCCCCTCTCCTTACCACTTCAGTGCACTCCAGCCCCACTTGTACTGCAGGACCTCTATTTCTTCACCAGAGGGCTCTCTCTCTAGTGGAAGCTGATTTATCAACTCAGAGGTTTCAGGGAATTAATAATTCTGGGACCAGCCCACTAGCAACAACTGACTAGAGTCAGTGTATAAATACTCCAACTCCCTCGCCCCTCAGCTGAACTAGCTCTGAGCGGGTCCCACGGTGGGTCCCATGTTCCCCACAGGATTAAACTCCAGTCACCCACAGTGGTCACTGACTCCACAACACACAGTTTGCTACTTGCCTTCCTTCCCCATTTCACTTCCCCACTCCTTGGTGTTTCTCTTGGGGACACTTCCCCAGTAAACTCCTCGCACTCAAATTTTTGCTGCTTCTAAGCATACCCAAACTAAGACAAATGACCTCCATCCCCAGTGGGAAACCAGGCCCCTGGGCACTCACAGCATGTAGGTGATGACTCCCACACTCCACATGTCCGTCGGGAACGAGACAAACTCATAATTGACGACTTCTGGGGCCAGGAACTCAGGAGTGCCAAAGTTCACCTTCAGCTTCTCCCGAGGCTTGTATCTGGGGAGGAGGGGTGCAGAGCACATGGGAGTGAGCCCCAAGAGAAGCTGGGGATGCCAGGCTAATTCTTGTTGGAAGCTAAGCACTCCTCAACCCTTGATGTCAGCCATGTTTTCTAGACCTCACATCCCACCATGTGTGGTTCACTGGGAAGTCATCACAACCTCAGGCCCTAAATGCAGACTTTCCTAAGTCACTGGGGAAAATAAGAAAACCACAGTCTTCCTCCTCCAGATATTTACAATCTGAAATGGAGGGAAGATCAGTACATCTTATTTGGCCTACAGTCACATGAATGAGGGCTTCCCTTGTGGCTCAGCTGGTAAAGAATCCACCTGCAATGCGGGAGACCTGGGTTTGATTCTTGGGTTGGGAAGATCCCCTGGAGAAGGGAAAGGCTACCCACTCCAGGATTCTAGCCTGGAGAATTCCATGGACTACAGTCCATGGGGCCGTAGAGTCAGACATGACTGAGTGACTTTTACTCACTCATTCACTCACATGAATGAGCAAAAACTGGGTGGAAGCTGTGTGAGGAGGACTGCTCTGTTGTGCAACACGGTTAAAGGGAAGATGGTATGAGTTATAGAAGAGACAAAATGTTCAGCAACACTGATCATCAAATCAAAACCACAATGAAATAGTACCCACACCATCAGAAAAAAATAGAAAATAGCAAGTGTTGGCTTGCATGTGATGAAATTAGAACTCTTATTAGTGGAAATGTAAAATGATGCAGTTACCATGGAAAACAGTGTGGCAGTTCTTTAAAAAAAACTTTTTAAAGAACTACCATATGATCCAGGAATCCTGCTTCTGGGTATATATCCAAAAAACTTAAAAGCAGAGTAGTGAAGTCATATTTATACACCCACATTCGTGGAAGCAGTATTCAAAACTAGCCAAAAGGTGAAAGCAACCCAAGTGTCCATCAACAGATTAATGGATAAACAAAATTTGGTATATAAACACAATAGAATATCATTCACTCTTAAAAATAAAGAAAATTCTAACACATGCTGTAATTTGGATGAACCTCAAAGACATTACAGTGAGTGAAATAAGCCAGTCACAAAAAAACAATTACTGTATGATTCCACTTTTATGAGGTTCCCAGAGTAGTCAATTCAGAGCAGAAAGTAGGATGATGGTTTCCAGGTGCTGGAGACAGGAGGAAAATGAGGGGTATTTGTTTAATGGGTATAGAGTCTCAGTTTTGCAAGGTAAAAAGAGCTCTGGAAATCAGTTGCACAACAATATGAACATAGTTAAAGATGCTTGCTCCTTGGAAGAAAAGCTATGACAAACCTAGACAGCATATTAAGAAGCAGAAGACATCACTTTGTTGACAAAGTTCTGTATAGTCAAACCTATGGTTTTTCCAGTAGTCATATATGGATGTGAGAGCTGGACCATAAAGAAGGCTGAGCGCTGAAGAATTGATGTTTTTGAAGTGTATTGGAGAAGACTCCTGAAATTCCCATGGACAACAAGGAGATCAAACCAGTCAATTCTAAAGGAAATCAACCCTGTTATTCATTGCAAGGACTGATGCCGAAACTGAAACTCCAATACTTTGGCCACCTGATGCAAAGAGCTAACTCACTGGAAAAGATCCTGATGCTGGTAAAGATTGAGGGCAGGAGGAGAAGGGGGCAAGAGAGAATGAGATGGTTGGGCTGCATCATCGACATAATTGACATGAATTTGAGCAAACTCTGGGAGAGAGTGAGGGAAGCCTGGGGTGCTGCAGTCCATGGGGTCACAAAGAGTCAGATACATCTGAGTGACTGAACAACAACTGTAACTATTCTTTTTTTTTTTAAAAGTCTTTATTGAATTTGTTGCAATGTTGCTTCTGTTCCATGTCTTGGTTTTCTGCCCAAGAGGTATGTGGGATCTTAGCTCCCTGACCAGGGATCGAACACTCACCCCCTGCATTGGGAGATGAAGTCTTAACCACTGGACCACCAGGGAAGTCTCTGTAACTATTCTTAATAATTGCTAATATGGTAAATTTTATGTTACATGTATTTTATAAAATTATAAAAAAGATTAGAGAAAGTATTCTGACACGAAGTTTAAGGGAGACTAGGAAGATGATTGATTGCTGCATGGAGAAGTTTGATTTTTGCTGAATGGCAAAAGTTGATTTTTAGAATCATTCTTGAAAGAGAAGAAAATCCCTAGCTAAAATTTAATGGGCAGCAACAAAGGTGTCCTTCAGTTGGTGAGTGGATAATATAAAGTATGGTACATCCAGATAATGGAGTAGTATTCAACACTAAAAAAAAAAGGAAAAGGAACAAAGAACCATCAAGCCATGAAAAGACATGTAAGTGTGCTAGGTCACTTTAGTCGTGTCTGACTCTTTGTGACCCTATGGAATGTAGCCCAACAGGCCCCTCTGTCCATCGGATTCTCCAGGCAAGAATCCTGGAGTGGATTGCCATGCCCTTCCACAGGGGATCTTCCCAACCCAGGGATTGAACCCATGTCTCCTGCATTGGCAGGCAAGTTCTTTACCACTAGTGCCACCTGGGAAGCCCTGAAAAGACATGGAAGAACCTTTAAAAGCATATTGCCAAATGAAAGAAGCCAGTCTGAAAAGGTTACATACTGTATGATTCCAAATATATGACATTCTGGTAAAGGCAAAACTATGGAGACAATAAAAAGATCAGTGATTGCCAGGGTTAGGAAGGAGGAAGGATAAATAGGTGAAGCACAGAGGGTTTTAAGGGCAGTGAAGGTACTCTGGTGATGAATACATGCCATCATACATTATTTGTCCAAACCCACTTGTTGTTGTTGTTCAGTTGCTAAGTTGTGTCAGTCTCTTTGTGACCCCCATGGACTGCAGCACCCCAGGCTTCTCTATCCTTCATTATCTCCCAGAGTTTGTTCAAACTCATGTCAATTATGTTGATGATGCAACCCAACTATTTCACCCTCTGTTGCCCCCTTCTCCTCCTGCCCTCAATCTTTCCCAGCATCAAGGTCTTTTCTAATGAGTCAGCTTTTGGCCATCAGGTGGCCAAAGTATTGTAGCTTCAGCTTCAGCATCAGTCCTTGCAATGAATATTCAGGGTTGATTTCATTTAGGATTGACTGGTTTGATCTTGCTGTTCAAGGGACTCTCAAGAGTCTTCTCCAGCACCACAACTTGAAAGCATCAATTCTTCGGTGCTCAGACTTTTTATGGTCCAACTTTCACATCCATACATGACTACTGGAAAAACCATAGCTTTGACTATATGGACCTTTATTGGCAGAGTGATGTCTCTGTTTTTTAATACACTGAATAGGTTTGTCATAGCTTTCCTTCCAAGGAGCAAGTGTCTTAATTTAATGGCTGTGGTCACCACCTGCAGTCATTTTGGAGCCACCCAAAATAAAATCTGTCACTGTTTCCGCCTTTTCTCTTTCTATTTGCCATGAAGTGATGAGACCAGATGACATGATCTCAGTTTTTTGGTGAGTTTTGAGCCAGATTTTTTCACTCTCCTCTTTCACCCTCATCAAGAAGCTCTTTAGTTCCTTTTCACTTTCGGCCATTAGAGTGGTATCATCTGCCTATCTGAGGTTGCTGATATTTCTCCTGGAAATCTTGATTCCAGCTTGTAATTCATCTATCCTGTCATTTCACATGATGTACTCTTTATGGTGGTAGTGGTGGTTTAGTTGCTAAGTCGTGTCCGACTCTCGTGACCCCATGGACTGTAGCCCGCCAGGTCCCCCGTCCATGGAATTCTCCAGGCAAGAGTACTGGAGTGGGTTGCCATTTCCTTCTCCAATACTCTTCATGGGTACATCACTAATCCAAACCCTTAGAATGTACAATATCAAGAGTGCACCTTAATTTAAACTATGGACTTTGGGTAACAATGATGTGTCAAAGTAGGCTTATCATTGTTGATGATGCAGGAGGCTTTGCATACATGGAAAGGGGATAAATGGAAAATCCCTGTTACTTCCCCCCCAATTTTGATATGCACCTAAAACTCCTCTAAAAATTAAATATTTATTTTAAAAAAATCAATGAATACTTTCTATTTGCAGATACTATGCTAAAAGTTTTATTTATATAAACTTTCATCCCCATAACAGCACCATGAAGTAAGTCTACTGTCCCCATTTTACAGATGGGGCAATTGAGCGAGAAGAATAAAATAAATATCCTGCTGATGTGGCCCAATTCCCTTAAATCAGGAATGTGAGTTTTCAAAATACAGTCTCCTCTCTTTTGAATTTGCCAAGAGCCAGGCAAATGCAAACCTTGAGCCAACATAACCCACACCCATCCCGTGAAAGTGCAACAAAGATCACCTTGGTGGCTGAGTTGTGGCAGGAAGCCAGGGAGGGAAGAAAGTGAAAGCCTTCCTCTGGCAGCCTGTTCCTCCCCTGTACTGGCACCTGCCTGGAGCCTCAGAGCCAAGCAGCCAAACTGAGAGGAACAGCCTTCCTCTTGAGGACAAGAAGATCCAGGCTCTCAGCCCCTGGAAACCACTTTCCTAGGATACATTCTTATTTCTACTGCTTCATCTGCCCCACATCCACATCTTGTATCATGTGACTTTGTAGTTCCTTCCATTAGAGATGGCATATTTTACCCCTCCCACTGACGCTGAGCTTGGCCATGTGAGTTGCTTTGGCCAGTGGTATGTGGGTGGAAGTGATAGTAGGCCAATTCCAAGCTAGGCTGTAGGAATGTGCCCTCAGCCATCACCATGGGAAGACAATGAGAGACACCTGGAAAAGACCTGTCCTCACTGACCTGCATCCAAGCCCAGTTCAACTCAGCCTAGATCAGAAACTCCCTACCAGTGGTGTGTGGGTAAAAGTTTAACAACCAGCCACCTGATTTTTTTAAAAATCCTGACTTTTAGCATCTGCCAATGGTGTAAATATTGATTCCACCATGCCTGATTTTAAAGTACTATCAGGATGTCACTGAATAAAGAGTTGAGAAGAGATAGGCAATAGCACACTATTTTAGTCTTTCCACAATAAGAATAACAATAGGCATAAATAACCTCATGAGCATAAATAATAGTGAAATGTAGTAAAATAATTAGGAATTATTAAGTTTTTAACATGTAATATCTTGGACTTCCCTGGTGGTACAGTGGATGAGAATCTGCCTACCCATGCAGGGGACACAGGTTTGATCCCTGGTCTGGGAAGATCCCACATGCCACAGAGCAACAAAACCCATATATCACAACTGCTCAGCCCATGCTCTGGATCCCACAAGCTGCAACTACTGAGCCCAGGTGCTGCAGTTACTGAAGCTTCTGCACCCTAGAGCCTGTGCTCTGCAACAAAAGAAACCAATACAATGAGAAGCCTGAGCACCGCAACTAGACAGTAGCCTCCACTCTCTGTAATTAGAGGAAGGCCGCATTCATCAATGAAGACCTAGAACAACCAAAAATGAAAATAAATAATGTAAAATTGTAATATCTTTGTTTCAATATAATTTCTTTAATTGTACATTTATACAATTTAATTTTTAATAATGGTCATGTTTAACAACTGGCTTACAAAGATTCCTTATCATGAGCTAGTGTAAGTTGGGTCCATCATACTAATTCCCCAGCTGACTCAAAAATGTGTGGAGGAAAATAAACAATTGTTTTAAGTCACTGTGACTTGTTATACAGCAAGGAGTGGATATGGGGGTGACTTGTTATACAACAGTGCTAAGTTGCTTCAGGTGTGTCCGACTCTGTGTGACCCCATACACGGCAGCTCACCAGGCTCCGCCGTCTCTAGGATTCTCCAGGCAAGAATACTGGAGTGGGTTGCCATTTCCTTCTCCAGTGCATGAACGGGAAAAGTGAAAGTGAAGTCGCTCAGTCGTGTCCGACTCTTAGCGACTCCATGGACTGTAGCCTACCAGGCTCATCCATCCATGGGATTTTCCAGGCAAGAGTACTGGAGTGGGGTGCTATTGCCTTCTCTGGTTATACAACAGTACTGTGGCAATGGTTAACCGATCCATCCACCCCAAAGCTGTGCCAAAATATCGAAGATTCCCTTTCCGAATTCCCAGAGTAAGGCCCTCTGTGATTCATAATGTCACATATGCAGTCACTGCCCATAAGGTTTGGGACAAGCATCTCCTTGTCCTGCCAAAGGATCTGATTAAATGTGCTTAGATTCCAATCTGAGCCCTGGACTGGGAGTCAGGAGGCACATCCCTGTACCCAAAATTCTGGAGACCAAGCTTAAACAAGATATTTCCCATTTGTCTCCATCCTCGACCCTTTGATATGTCCCTACTTAGACCTACTGATGACTCTAACCACCCAGCCTGGTGTAAAACTGGTCCCTCTTGCTGGATGTCAGAGCCTCTGAAGATTTGTATGGCCCCTCTCTACTGAGGGCCATACCTCCACTCACAATCTCAGTGCCTTCTCACAGCCCCACCCAGAAATACAACTGTACATTCTATAGTTCTTGTTAAGGGGAAACTTTGTCATTTCCTCCCTCTTTAAGAACATTTTAACTATTCTCGAGCATAAGGCATACTCTCTCAACACACATAGTCCCCCCACAGGTCCCTTCTCTTAAAATCACGCTGCCCGGTAAGCAGGCCAATTTGCCAAACAATCCTTTGGCTGAGTGACCAGTTTGCCAGATTGCTGAGGATGTTTTTGATGTTCTCCTTTCATCTCACAGCCAGAACCTATGAACCTGTCAGCCCAGCTCCACCGAGTGCCATTTCCTGAGCACCATGTTTTCTGACACCTACACTTCTCCAGTGCCCCCTGAGTGCGCTTCAGCATCCACTTCCCACCTGCAGCTCCTGCCTTCCCAGGTCAGCCTGCTCACACACAGAGCACATCCTGTTCTCAGCCCCTGAGTCACACTAGCCCTCTTGCCTCCCCTCCACGCAGAGTCGTGCTGGAGCCGGTTGTCACAGGTGCTTGAAAGCCAGCTGTGCACATCTCCTCTCAGCTCTGTACTGAGTGATGTCTTATTGGTAGCTTGAAATCAGCCAAAGTTAGCAAAGGTTACAAATCAATCCCATCCCCTCTCCTGCTCCAGCTGCAGCAGGTTGTTAAACATTTACCAGCACTATTGCCTGCAGGTAACAAAATTTTGTCCATTCCTCTCTTCTGGCTGCTCAGAAAAGCATTCTCAGACTCCAGAGGCCTCAGGTGGTTACTTCCTGCTCTGAATTCACAGTGTGTCACTGTAAATCCTCATTTGGCAATTGGTCATCTGACATTTGGGTGGGTCCTGCATACACACTAGTGTGTGTAGTCTCAGTGAAGAACATATTGCCCCGCAGTGAGGGAACAGTGGCTCTTGTGGAAAAGTGAAAGTGAAATTGTTAGTCACTCAGTCATGTCTGACTCTTTGCAACCCATGGACTGTAGCCTGCTAGGGTCCTCTGTCACTGGGATTCTCCAGGCAAGAGTGGGTTGCCATGCCCTTCTCCAGGGAATCTTCCTGACCCAGAGATCGAACCTGGGTCTCCCACATTGCAAGCAGACTATGCCGTCTGAGCCACCAGGGAACACTGGTTCTGGTGGGGGTGGGGCAAAAGAAGTCTTAGCTATTACAATGGTCTGTGGCTCTCCAAAGGGCCACAGTACATAAACAGATACACAGTACACCTGTGGCATCATGAAGATGGAACCTGGGGATTAGGAAAGAATGGTTAAAAAGGCTCTTTGTGGACCAGGCAGAGACATGAAAACTAGGTTGAGAAACATCCCCTGGTGCATAGGATATGCAAGTGTACAGGATGCATCCCAATTTTATACAACATTACTTGAAAAAATATTAAGCAATTTTTTTTTTTTACATTATGGTTGAGTGTGATTTTTAAGCTTTGGGGTTGGGGGGCTTGGTATTGTTAATGAAATACAACACACTGTGTAATGGGGATCCCGAAGGTATAGTGGGATGATAAGAACATCCCTCTGCTGTTACTCTAACAACCCCACTCTTGGCCTCCCATCCATCATGTGGAGCACTGAAAATGCACCTTTCACACCTACAGAGAGATACCACTTCAACCAGTGGAGCAGTGACCTAGGAAGACCACCACTGTGGTTTTGAATGCCACCTCTGGGAGGCAGGTGCTGGACACCAGAGTCTGAACTCAGGCAAGCAGCTCTGCCTCCGTGGAGATGAGAGTCTCGTTTCTCCCCTTGTGGAAAGAGTGGAAGACGCTGCAAGGCTCATAAAGTGACAAAACAACTTCTTTGTGGAAAATGACCATTAGAGAAAATTTCAAGATTTGATTATTCAGCTGTGGTGTGAAGACCTATCTAGAAGGTATGTCATTCTCAGAGACATGTCATTTCCTGGTGGAAACAGAATTCTGGAGGAAGCCTGGAGGATGAGCATACATTTATTTCCATCTTTATAGGCTGTGGAAAGTGTTAACTGTTAGTCGCTCAGTCATGTCTGACTCTTTGCAACCCCAATGGAGCCCGCCAGGCTCCTCTGTCCATGGGATTCTCCAGGCAAGAATACTGGAGTGGATTGCCATTCTTTTCTACAAGGGATCTTCCTGACCCAGGGATTGAATCCAGGTTTCCTGCTTTTCAGGCAGATATTTTTTTTTGGGGGGGGTGAACTTTTCTTTTTTATTTATTTTTTAATTGAAGGATAATTGCTTTATAGAATTTTATTGGGCAGGCAGATTTTTTACCATCTGAGCCACCAGGGAAGCACTAGAGACTGTGGATGGCCTCCCCAATGCCAAGGGTCTGCTACAGCCACACCACTGGGTATGCATGCCATGGACAAGAGCCCTGCAGAGGCATGGTGTTTATCACACATGAGACAGGACCGGATCCAACAGTAAAGCTGTCTATACTTCACTAGGTTTGCATTTTAAGGGACTTTAAGATTTTTTAAAAATTATATATGATGTTCGCTGTATGCACTAAAACTTGAGAACCTAACCACCCTCATAGGATGGTTCTGAACTGTTGATGTATTATCTCATTTAAACTTCATAACTGCCCATATCAACAGTCACTGCATTATATCACCATTTTACCAACATCAAGCCCAGTTCTGAGCACCCAGAACCACTTATCCATGGCACCATCCTGCACAGTCACACACTTTCCTGTCTAACCTAGCCATTTTCTGGAAGGCAGAGTTGCTAATGAATGTATCACACATCCTGGCCCCAGGAGACCCAGGGAATGAATAGAAATGAGCTGCCCAGCACCCCTACTCAGTGACCTCTGTTAACTACCACTCCCCGCTGCTCACACAAGTGATTTGAAGTACAGTTTAATCCTTTTCTTAAATTTTATTTTTAATTGGAGGATAATTACTTTACAATGTTGTGTTGGTTTCTGCCATAGAACAACGTAAATCAGCCATAAGTGTATATATGTCCCCACCCTCTTAAATCTCCCTCCCACCATGCCATCCCACCCCTCTGGGTTGTCACAGAGCACTGGGTTGACCTCCCTGTGTATATAGCAACTTCCTACTAGCTATCTGTTTTACATATGGTAATATATATGTTTCTGTGCTATTCTCAATTCATCCCACCTTCTCCTTTCCCTGTTGTGTCCACAAGTCTGTTCTCTATGTCTGTGTCTCTATTACTTCCCTGCAAATCATCACTACCATTTTTCTGTATTCCATATATATGCGTTAATATACGATATACATTTTTCTCTTTCTGACTTATTTCACTTTGTATAACAGGCTCTCACACTGGTCAGAATGGCCATCATCAAAAAACAATACATGCTGGAGAGGATGTGAAGAAAAGGGAATCCTCTTGCACTGCTGATGGGAATGTAAACTGATACAGCCACAATGGAGAACACTATGGAAATTCCTTAAAAAAACTGGGAATAAAACCACCATATGACTCAGCAATCCCACTACTGGGCATATACCCTGAGAAAACCACAATTCAAAAAGATTCATGTACCCCAATGTTCACTGCAGCACTATTTACAATAGCCAGGACATGGAAGCAACCTAGATGTCCATCGACAGATGAATGGATAAGCAAGTTGTGGTACATATATACAATGGAATATTTTGTTGTTGTTCAGTTGCTAAGTAATGGAACATTACTTAGTCATAAAAAGTAACAAATTTGAGTCAGTTCTAGTGCGGTGGATGAACCTAGAACTCTACAGCCTTTTAAGGAGAAACGGAGCCTGGAGCATAAAGCTGCCCCCTGTGGTAGTAAGGAGGGTAGTAACAAGGTCTGTTTACACAGTTTTTGTGAAGGCCACCAACCTTGTAAGAGAGCTTTCTCATATTAGTCCCCCAAATTCAAAAACTGGCTGAGTCGTGGGTAACCGTATCCAAGAGAGCTATCAAGAGCCCCCAAGGAGTTCTGGTGGAGTACCAAAATACAACTCCCTTACCTTCTGGCCAGCCCAAAGTCAATGATCTTAATTTGGTGTCCTGTCTGATTGACACACAGTATGTTCTCAGGCTGGGAAAGAAAAAGAAGTTTGCTTAGCTTAATCAACAACTAGGAAGGTTTGACCTCCCCCACTTATTTGTCAATAGGCCTCAGTTTACAAGCCTCCAAGGGAAAGCCCTACAGGGCAGCCCTTCAGGGATGGATAGATAGTGAAAATAAATGATGTGGGCTAGTGTGAGACAATAAGGGGTGGTGTGAACTATGAGAAACTGGAGAACTCCTGCCACGTGTAAACAGGCAGCCACTGCTCAGCTCCAGCCACTGGCCACCACACAGAAATGTAGGTCCAGTCACTGGAGTTCCTCAGTCCTCAAGGGATTCCAGAAATCCAAGTTTAAGTAAAAACTCCATGCTTTTAAATGTTTTAAATGTTGACAACTAAATTCAATTTAAACACATATTCATCACGTGTGGAAGTCAAACACGACATATCTGGGATGTAGATTTGGCCCATGAGCTGCTTGTTTGGGACATTGGCTTGGGGTGGTGGTTCGAAACCTTGGCTGCATGCTAGCATCATCAGGGGAGCCCTCGAAAGTCTTAACACCCAGGCCCCAATCCTGACCAAGTAAATCAGAATCTCAAGTGTGGGACCAAATCTGCAGTAGTCTGGTCAAGGAGATCAGAGCTGCCAAATGTCATCCTGCCATTTTGTGGTGACAGCTGTGATCCATGGAATGGAGGTAATGGACTTGACATGCTTCTCTTAAGTCTTTCCTATCAGCTTGGAGGCCCTGAGGAAGACTGGAATAATTCTTGTTGCTTGTGGCAGGCAAATTTGAAGGCGAGGAGGAGTTGAGGGCAGATGGAAGGCTTATAGTACAAAGGACCTAGAGACCTAAGGTCAGGGCCTGCAGTCTAGGGGTCCATTACCAGGGTCTGTAGCCCTAGAAGAGAACTTCCCCATTCCAGAAATCTCAGTGTCTCCATCTGTAAAGTGAGAATAATAACCTCTCCCTGCCTTCCTCCTGGGAAGGTGTAAAGATCAAATGATATAATAATGCATTAAAGACTTTACAGCTTGTGAAGGAAATGTCAGGTACTATTACTCCCAATAGAAGATTTTAATGCTACTTATGTTACAATGGGGTTGTGAAACTCCTCAGATAGGTTCAGAAAAATGATGATTAAAAATCTTCATGCCTTCTTTATAAGACTTAGAATAACACTGTCCAATTGAAATATAATACGAGCTACATACATAATTCAAAAAATTCTAATAGCCACATTAAAAAAGTAAGAAGAAATAGGTGAATTTAATTTTCATAAAAGCATTATTAAAATATAAATAATAAAGATGTGATCATAAAAATTACCATTTTAAAGTATACAATTCAGTGGTTTTTCAGTAGATAGTTTACCACTCTAGTTTTAGAACATTTTCATCACGTCAAGAAAAAAAACATATTCATCAGCAGTCACTCTCCATCCTGCTTACTTACAACTCCTGACAACCAATAATGTATTTTCTATCTCTGTAGATTTGCCTGTTCTGGAAATTTCATATAAATGGAATCATAAATACATATGTGACCTTTTGCGTCTGACTTCTTTCACTCAGCATAATATCTTCAGGGTTCATCCATATATCAATACTTGATTCCTTTTCAGGCTGAATAATAATCATTATAAGGAAAATAGACCTACCACATTTTGCTTACCTGTTCATCAGATAGTAAACATTGCTGTTGTTTCTACTTTTTGACTATTATGCATAATGCTGCTAAGGACATTTGTGTAAAGTTTTTGTGTTGACTTGTGTTTTCAGTTCTCAAGAATATACCTAGAAGTGAAATTACTGGTCATGTGATAACTCCATGTTTAACATTATAGAAACTACCAATTTGTTTTCTAAAATGGATGCATAACTTTAACAATCCCACCAGCAATGTCCGAGAGTTCCAGTTTCTCTAAATCCTAGTCAACACTTGTCTTCCATTTTTATTTTTTATTTTAGTTAATCCAGTGGGTCTGAAATATATCTCATTGTAGTTTTGATTAACATTTCTCTCTTGACTAATGATGTTAAAAATCTTTTCATATGGTTATTGGCCATTTTAAAATCCTCATTAGATGAATGTCTATTCAAATTTATCTTTCTCATTGAGTTGTGAGAGTTCTTTCTACACTCTGGGTACAAGTCCTTTATCGATAAACGATTTGAAAATACTTTCTCCCATTCTGTCGGCTGTCACTTCATTTTCATGATGATATCCTTCGAAACATAAAGATTTTTTAATTTTGATGAAATCTAAATTTATCAACTTTTCTATCTTGTGCTTTTTGAGTCAGATATAATTTACTCCTACACTATCTTCTAACAATTTTATAGTTTTAGCTCTGACATTTAGGTCTATGACCATCTGAGTTAACTTTTATTTATAGACTGAGGTGGGGCTTCAACTTTTATGTGGATATCAAGCATGGTGTCTCAGCATCATTTGTTACAAAGACTACTCTTTCCCCATTGAACTGTCATGGCACTGTTCTCAAAAATCCATTGACCACAAATAAAAGGGTTTAAGTCTAGACTCTAAACTGTATCCCACTGATATGTCTGCCCATCCTTACATCATAACACAGTTTTTATTTATGTAGCTTACTGGTAGATTTTGAACTCGGGAAATGTGAGTCCTCCAACTTTGTTCGTCATCATCTTCTTTTTTTTTTGTTCCTCTTTTTCAAGATTGTTTTTGCTCTCCTGGGTCCCAAGAATTTCCATCTGAATTTTAGGATTAGAGTATTAATTTCTGCAAAGAAGTCAGCTGTGAGTCTGACAAGATTTCATTGAACATATAGATCATTTTGGAGAGTATTGCCATCTTAATAACATTAAAATTTCTGACCTATTAACATGGGATGTCTTTCCATTTACTTATGCCATTTTTAATTTCTTTCAACAATGTTTCATAGTTTTCAGAATATGAAGTTTATACATCTTTGGTTAAATTGATTTCTAAGTATTTTATTCTTTCTGATGCTACTATAAATGAAATGGTTTTCTTAATTTTATTCATAGGAAGTTGATTGCTAATGTATGGAAATACAATTGATTTTTATATCTTAGATCCTGCAACATTGCTGAACTCATTTATTAGTTCTAATAGTTTCTCTCTACCCTCCTAAGGATTTGCTATATACAAAATCAGGTCATGTGTGAATAGAATTTTACTTCTTCCTCTCCAATCTGGATATCTTTTATTTATTTTTTTGCCTAATTGCCCTGGTTAGAACCACAAGCACAATGTTTAATAGAAATGGCAAGAATATACATCCTTGTCTAGTTCCTGATCTTAAAAGGAAAGCATTCAACCTTTTACCATTAAGTTTATTATTACCTGGGGATTTTTCATAGGTGGCCTTTATCAAGCTAAGGAAGTTCTATACCTAATTTGCTTAGTGTTTTCATCATGAAAATGTGTTCAATTTTTTCAAGTGCTTTTTCTGCAGCTACTAAAATGATAAGCTGATATTATCCTTTACTCTTCTAATATGACATATTACATTGATTGATTTTCTTATGTTAAACCAACTTTGCTTTCTGGGAACAAATTCTAGTTTGCGATGTGTATAATCCTTTTTATACATTGCTATACTCAGTTTAGTAATATTTTATTGAGAATACTTACATCTATATTCATAAGGGATATTGTACTGTAGTTTCATCACAGGAAGTGAGGTCTGCCTGGTTTTGGGATGAGGATAAGTTTGGTCTTATAAAATGAGTGAGAAAATGTTTCTCTTCTAATTTTAGAACACTTTGTGAAGGATTGGTGTTAACTCTTTAGACATTTGATAGCCATATGGGCCTAGGATTTTTTATGGATCGTTTTTATACTAGTTTGACTGTTTTACTTGTTATAAGTCTATTCAGATTTTCTGTTCCTTTTTGAGCCAGTTTTCAGATGTTTGTGCCTTTTAGGGAATCTCCATTTTATCTAGATTATCTAATCTACTGGCATACAAGTTTTCATAATATTCTAATTTTTTTTTTTTAATTTTGGTAAGGCTGGTAGTGATGTCCCCTCTTTCATTCGATTCATTTTAGTAATTGAGTCTTCTCTCTTTCTGTCCAGTTAAGATAGCTAAAGATTTGTCAACTTACTCATCTTTTCAAAGAACCAACTTCTTTTCACTGATTTTCTCTACTGTTTCTCTGTTTTCTGTTTCAATTACTTCTGCTCTAATCTTCCTTATTTCCCTCTTTCTACTTGCTTTGAGTTTAACTTGCTCTTCTTTTCCTAGTTTCTTAAAGTAGAATATTAGATTATTGATTTGAGATCTTCTTTTTAACATATAAAAGTTTGCAGCTACAAATTTCATTTCTAGTTTAGATGCACCCCGTAAGTTTTAGCATGTTGTGTTCTCATTTTCATCTGTCTCAAAATATTTTCTAAAACTTAATTTTAATAATAATTTTATTTAGCAAAATATATCAAAATATTATCATTTTAATAGGTTACCAAAATAAAAATATTTATGAGATATTTTCAATTATTTTTATTACATTGCCTTTGAAGTCCAGTGTGTATTTTACATTTATAGCACATCTCAATTAAGACACTAAAGTTTCATCAGAAGTACTTTAGATGTATTTAGATCTCATGAATTGGAGGATTCTTTACCACTGAGCCACCTGGGAAACCCTTTATTTGTATTTAGATTCCATGAAATTGATAGTTTTTGAAAAGCAAATTAACATGTTGAAGTTGTTCTAAATATACTTCATTTTTTTAATAATTTAATCATATCAGTTTTTTATTTAATTAAAAAATAATAAAATTTAAACTTCAGTTCCTCAGTCACACTAGTTATGTTTCAAGTAAAATATTAAAATATTTCATATTTTAATTCAACCAACATTCCTAGGAGGTAGATATTATTAATTCCCACTTTTCAACTGATGAGCTTATGCAAGACCAATCAATAAGATCAAGGAACTTATGTAAGATCTCCTGGTCAGAAAGAGGCTGAACTAACACAAGCTCTGCTCCTGGATGGGAAACAGACCTTGGCAATGATTGTCTCCTGCTGTAGTGTCACAGGTATTATCCCAAAGGCTGTTCATTGATCCTGAATCACAGAACAGAATCCTAGCTTCTCTTAACTGCTCCTGCCACAGAAAGCTGGTCCAGAGGCTCTGGAATGTACTCCAGTGAGCAGGGAAGTTTGAGGCCGATTCCTCACCATCTCTACCATTTTTCATAGTACCACAATGTTACAGTCTGATGTCAATCAGGAAAGATGATCAGAAGGAGCAGTGTGCATACATGTAGGTCCAGCCAATCCACTTCCCGTCTTCTGTAGAGAGCCACTGAGATTCCTGACAGAGGTTGTAGAAAAAAATTCTCCTGTGGCCCCAGTGGAGTGAAAAACCACAAAAATGGCCACCATGCAAATCAAAACCACAATGAGATATCACCTTATTCCTGTTAAAACGAATGCCATCCAAAACACAAGAGATAACAAGTGTCAGTGAGGATGGAGAGAAAAGGCAACTGTTGCTGGGAATGTAAGTTGGTGCAGCCACTGTGCAAAACAGCATGGCGTTTGCTCAAAAAATTAAAAATAGGACTCCATGCAATCTAGCAATTCCACTTCTGGGTATATATCCAAAGGAAACCAAATCACTATCTTTAAGAGATATTTGCACCCCCATATTCATTGCAGCATTATTTACAATAGTCAAGTGTCCATCAACAGATGAATAATTTTTTAATGTGTTATATATACACAACAGAATATTATTCAGTCACAAAAAAGAAAGAAATTCTGCCATTTGCGACAACATGGAATTTGACAACATTATGCAGAGTGAAATAAATCAGACATAGAAAAACACTTACTGTATGATCTCAGTTATAAGTAGAATCTATTAAAAAAAAATCACCCAGAACTCATATGAACAAATGAGTGGTTTGTTTAGGGAACAAATTAGTGGTTGCCAAAGGGGGGTAGGGGGAGGGTCTGGGGAAGCTGGTGAAGGTGGTCAAAAGGTACAAACTTCCAGTTATGAAAGTCCTGAGGATATAATGTACAGCATGCTGACTATAGTTAACAATGCAGTACTGTATATATGAAAGTTGTTAAGTGAGGAGATCTTGAAAGTTCTTACTACAAGAAAAGAAATTGTAACTCTGTGAGGTTATATAATTAACTAAACTTACTGTGGAATCATTTTGCATTGTATACATATATCAACAATTATGTTTATACTTTAAACAAAAACAATGTTACCTGTCAATTATATCTCGATAAAACTGAAAACAAACTTTACAGATAAGGTGACTCAGATGGTAAAGAATCTGCATGCAGGAGACCCAGGTTTGATCCCTGAGTTGGGGAGATGCCCTGGAGAAGGGAATGGCTACCCACTCCAGTATTCTTGCCTGGAGAAGTCCACGGACAGAGTAGCCAGGTGGGCTACAGTCCATGGGATTGCAAAGAGTCAGACACGACTGAGCAACTAACACTTTCATTTTTCACTTTTCAGACTCACCAAAAAAGAGAGAGAGAGACAGAGAGAGAGAAGAATTTATTGCCAACAAACTGGACAACCTAAAAGAAATGAATTAATTCCTAGAATCATAACAACTAGGTAAGACCAAATCATGAAGAAATAGGAAATCTGAACAGACTAATTACTAGTAATCAAAAATATCCCAGAAAAAAAAAGTCAAGAACCAAATGGCTTCACTGGTGAATTTTACCAATCATTAAACAAAAATTGGTATCAATCCTTCTCAAACTCTACCGAAAAATAGAAGAGGAGGGAATACTTCCAAACTCATTTTATGAGGCCAGTGTTACCCTGACACCAAAACCAGACAAGGATATTACAAGAAAAGAAAATTACAGGCCAATATACCTGATAAGAATAGATGTATAAATCTTCAACAAAATATTAGCAAATCAAGTTCAACAATACATAAAAAGATTATACACCATGATCAAATGATATTTATTCTAGGGATGCAAAGATGGTTTAATGTATACAAACCAATCAGTGTCATACAACACATTAACAAAATGAAAAATAAAAATCATACTATCATCTCAATAGATACAGTAAAAACACTTAATAAAATTCAATATCCATTTAATGATAAAAACTGTCAACAAACTAGGTATAGAGGGAATATACCTTAACATAATACAGATCATATATGACAAGTCTATAGATAATATGCTCAATGGTAAAAAGCTGGAAGTTTTCCCTCTAAGATCAGGAATAATGATCACTCTAACTACTTTTATTCAACAGAGTATTGGAAGTAATAGACAGAGTAATTAGGTGATAAAAAGAAATAAAAAGCATCCAACTCAGAAAGAAGTTAAACTGTCACTATTTGCAGATGACACGATATTATATATAGAAAATGCTAAAGTCTTCACCAAAATACTGTTGGAAATTAAAAACAAATTCAGTATATTTTCAGAATACAAAAGCAATATACAAAAAATCAGTTGCATATCTATACACTAAAAAGAAACTATTAGAAAGAGAAATTAAGAAAACAGTCCTACTCACAGTTGATCAAAAAAATACTTAGGAATAAATTTAACAAGTTAGTGAAAGATCTATATACTAAAAACTGTAAGACATTGATGAAAGAAATTAAAGACAAATAAATGGAAAGATATCCTGCGCTCTTGGTTGGAAGGATTAATATTAAAATGTCCTTACTATTAAATGTCCTTACTACCCAAAGCAATCTACAAATTTAAGGCAATCCCTATCAAAATTCCAATGGCAATTTTCACAGAAATACAGTGAACAATCTAAAATCTGTATGGAACTACAAAAGACCCCAAATAACCAAAGCAATCTTGGGGAAGAAAAACAAAATTGGAGGCACCACACCTCCTGATCTCAAACTGTTACAAAGCTATATTAATCAAAATAGTGTGATATCAGCATAAAAACAAACAGATCAATGGAACAGAACAGACAACTGAGAAATAAACTATGTATCAAAAAGAAAGAAAAGAATGGCCATCACATGCTTACTTTTCATCAAGTAGACAAAAGAAGCTGCAATGCATTCATTCAATGGACTATATGATGGCCTTTAAAAAGAATCAGACAAGATGTCCACACTATACTTAAAAAGGCAAGTTTAAAAATGAAATGTACAGCAAGCTCCCCTTTGTGAGTGTTTTTCATGCCAATGTGCTAATACAGAAGACCTCTCAGCACAGAGACTGGGAGAGAAGAACTTTCACTGTGCAGTTTATATATTTTTATATTGTTTATGTTTGTTACTACATGCATGTGTTTCTATTTTAATTTTTTTAAAACTAATTTTTGAGTTTTTTTATAGAAAAAAAAAGGTGTTTCATTTGATCTTTAAATAACACTTAATGAGGCAGCTATTTTCCACATTTCACAGATGGAGAAACTGAGGCTCTGAGACTTGGCCTGCCCTAAACTCCAGAACTAGGCCATGGCAGAGCCAGGAAAGGAAGCCAGGACTGTGTGATGACAGAGCTCTCAAAGATGAGAGAGCCGTAGAAGCTCAGGAACATGGGCACCCACCCGCCACACGCCCAGGGCGAAGCCTGACCTTGAGGTCCAAGTGCAGAACGTAATGCTGATGGAGGTAATGGACACCCTCACAGATTTGCTTGGTGAACAAGACCACATCCAGTTCAGTCAGGTGGTACTTATCTTCTGTGATCCGGTCAAAGAGCTCACCCCCATCCACACTGCCAGGGCAAAGGGAGAGGCAGACACTGACTGAGTAAGGCTCTCAGAGAACTGGTCCACTCATCACCAGGTGAGACGAGGGCACCACTGCCATCTGGGGTTTTATGAGGGGCAGGCGGGGGTGGGGGGAACATTTGCTCTGGTCTATTCCCGGTTCAGAGTGCGGATGATAAAAAGGAAGTGATGGGCCAAACGGGAGTCTGGGGCTTGTCTGCAGTACTGATCACCCAGGCTCATTCTGGATACTCACTCTCAATACTCCAGACCAAAGTTATAAACTCATTGGCCTACAGGGGCCAATTAGTACCTACATGGCAAGAATCTAAGTGGACAAATCAGACCAGATGTGAGACAAAAGTTTTCTTGGAATACACAGCCTTTAGTCTAACTTTTGTTTTTCCATTTTTTATAGTAATGACATGACAAATGTTTCACTCCTCAGTTGCACCAGAAGGAAAACAGCAACACAAGCACACTAATAAATGTCCCCTGAGCCCTTGGCCTCAGCACCATGGGTAGTTGAAAGTGGTGGGGACTGTAGCAAATGGGAAATTGGTTGCCTTGTCTACAAAGGTCAGTTACTACAAGCTCCATCATACCACTTTCAACTGAGAATGCAGATCCAGCATTACTAGATCTTTTATATTTGCAAGAAAAATCGGGTCTCTAGGTTTTAATGTGAAATTTCCCGGTTTCCAACTCTTAACGCTAAGCCAAAATTAACTAAAAATTGTGTAGGCCAAAACAATATCTGCAGGTCAAACTAGGCTTACTGGTCACTGGTTTCTGACAAATGGCCTTGTCCTCTGTGTTTTATGTTGGAGGTCAGGTAGAGGAAGTGATGACATTCCCTGGGTGTCACAGAGAGGGGAAAGGGAGAGTTTTGCTGCAACCTTGGCTCCTAGCCCCACCCTGAGCCCTGGCCCTGCCTCCCACTCACTACTCCATGACGAGGGTAAAGCTGTTCTTGCTCTCAAAGGCATCGTAGAGCTGGATCAGATTCACATGGCTGAGCTGGTTCATGATGTTAATCTCATTCTTGACATCCTCCTTGTGAAGCCAGCAGGGAGAGGAGTTTCCAAGAAATGGGTTAGGAAGAGCAGTCAGTTGCATCTCCCAAGACACACACACACACACATACACACACACACACACACACACCTTGCATCCTCATTTCCTGCAGCATTACCAGGTTTCCTCAACTCACCACCCACACCAGCTTCTTAACAATAGAAGGGACCCACCCATTTCCCAGATAGGAACCCTGAGACCCCAAAAAGAACACTGGAGATCTGGCAGGACCCTGTTCCCCAGGGTGCAAGGTGACAGCTGCCTAGAATGTGGGAGCCAAGGAAAAAAGGCAGGAAAAGTGGCCAGGTTTTCTGCTCAGTGTGGAGGGGCCTGAGGCAGTACAGGACCCAGAGGGGCCCAGAAGGAAGTCAAGGAGTCCTGAGCTTGGCCCAGGGCACCCATTGGCCTGGGGCAGACACCTCACCCGGTCTTTGGCGCTCTTCACTTTGATGATCTTGGCCGCCAGCGAGAGGCCTGTGGCCTTCTCCGTGCATCTGTGAACCTGGCCAAACCGGCCCCTGCAGAGAGAGACACGATAACACAGCAGGCTCCGAGCCCCAGAGGCATATCCTGCAAGTGAGTGAGGGCCAGCCCTATCTGGGACCCTGGACTTTCCAGTCCTACCTCAATTCCACATACGCTGCAGGGATTACCCTGCCCCCCAGAGGTATCATAGTCACCGCCCCACACTGCTACCTGAACCTGGAGAAGAGCTTCTTCACTCCATAGGTATGTCCAGCCTGCACCCCAGGGGTGTCCCCCACGGCCACACCACCCAGGCTGTCCTGTGCCCTAGAGGTCATTCCTCTTAACCCGCCCCCATGGTGGCTCTCATTTCTCCTCCAGTCCATGGCCCCAGGCCCACACTGTGGGCCCACCTGGACCCTACACTTCGTCTCACTCACACCACATGAGCCCTCCTGCTCTCCGCAGCTGTCCCCTCACCCACTCTTGATGAGCTCTCGGCTCACGCTCACGCCGCCGTGCAGGACATCCCGCTCTCGGCTGTGGCTCCATCAGTCAGTTCCTGAGAACCAGCAGCAGTGCCCGGTTGTCTAGTCGCTCTCCCCACCCCCATCAAGGCAGAAGGCCCGCTTACCCTCCCAGGACTTCATGCTGGCACACAGTGTAGCCCGCTGAGGTCGAGGTCTCCCTGACACTCACCACCCGGTGCTCGAAAGGGGCTGGCGGGGCCGGACTGTCGTCTGTTCAGGAGACAGCAGCCTGTGAGTCTCCTTCATGCAGCCCCTATCTCTCAGCTCCCCCCACCCTCCACCGCTACCCTGACCCCCAGACCTAGACCCTCTTGGTTCAAAAAGGCTTCTGCAGGTTTGTTGGGGGTTTATCAAGGGAGCATTCAGAGTGTTCCCAGGACAGCTCCATGGAAGCTGCAACCCTGGACCCAGAGCAGGGGAAAAGACTGCTATTTTCTCCTAGTTTGTTTCACAAGCAACTTTCTGCTCCCCAAAGAAGAAGGCTGAGTGTGCTTTGAGAGCATTTTTGTGTGTGTGTGTGTGTGTGTGTCTGCCAAGGTGAGCCTGAGCCCTAGACTACAAGGGGGTAACTTTTGTAGGGTTTTGTTGTTTTCTGGGACCCTAGAAAGCCTGGCTGTGTGGCAGAGACTCCACTCCTAGAATTCCAGTCTGGTCTCCTTCACTGCAAAGTAACTGCCTTCTGTTCTCAAGGTTTATACACAAGGTTCAAGAGCCCAGTGGTCAGATCCTGGCTCTGTCAGCACAGACCCTTTGGCCTTACAAGTGTTTCTTGGCCTCTCTTGTGTCTCATGGGTCCTTACTCCACAGACCTGTGAGGGTAAACATTGCCACAAACGCTTGAGGCTTGGCTCACAGAGTCCTCAGCTAACATTGGCTTGATCACCATCTCAAGTCTCAGAAAAGACTAAAGCACAGGTTGCTCTCAGCTGTGTTTCAGGAATTAAGGGAGGCCATGTCCACATACAAGGGGAGAGGAAGCAATCAGAGACGTCAGAGCAACTTCAGAGCCTGGAAGAGCCAAGGGGCACCAGGATGACCTGCCCAACACTCAACCCTTCCCCAGGGTCTCCAGAAATTCTGGGACAGGGAATTGGCAAAGGGTGGCCTTCTGGCAGCCACATGGGATGAGGGGTCCCATCAGGGCGTGGCCCTAAGGGCTGAAAGACTCAAGGCCCTTTGGGTCACAGGAACACAAGGATACCTATCACTACCACTGGGACAGAAAGCAGATCAGCAGCCCCTTTCTGATCCTGGATGAGAGTCAGCCCACTGGGTGCAAATGGCTAATAGTAGGTTATATACACCAGGTAATGGATTTGCTTTTTAGCAGGAGCCTTCCCTATCTCAATCCAGAATGATACCAATTCTATTGGGCAGGCAGGTGGCTTTGAGAAATCCACCCAGTTGAGTCCCGCAAGTTCCCTCCTCTCCCATGGCTACAGAAAATCTGAGCTCAGCCTGCTGCATCTCTATGCCTTGGTCTCCAGCTCTGGGATGTGCTGGCAGGGTGTTCTGAGTCCTGGTCTCCCAGACATTATCCCCACATTATCTCTACCCCAGAGTAGGTTTTTCAGACTCACTCACCTTGGAGCACACAGCAATGGCCTCACTTACCTAGAACCAGGCTGCCCGCCTCAGCTCCTGGGGGTGTCCTCCTTCCTGCATCAGCACTGCCCGCACCCCCAGCTGTGTAGTCTTTCCCAGGGTCAGGGTTCCCTGCTCCTGGGCTCGTGTCCTGCTGTGGGCCTGGGGCCCCGGAATCAGCTCCCTTGTCCCTCCTGGCCCCTCTTGGTGCCATGGTGAGCTCGGATCCAGGTCCTTGCTTCTCTTTGGCCTTTGTGCCCACATCGCAGCTCTGCTTCCGCACACTGGCTCCTCTGGGGATAGGTTTTCCTGACTCAGTGCCAGAGGCCTGGGGGCAGCACCTGGGCCCAGGTGGGTCCTGCTCACCTGGAGGCACAGCTGCTGGAGTCTCTTCAGGGGGTGAGGTTCTGAGGCTGCCCCCTCGTGTCACAAGCAGCTCCCCAGGGGTATCTGTCTCCTGCACATGGATGGAGATTCTGGGAACAGAGAGAAATGTGGCAAGAACTCAAATCAGAGCATACCTGGGTTCAACTGCCTGCTGCTGCCATTCACTAACCGTGGTCTCTTAGCCTCAGTTTTCTCATCTGTTAAAAGTGTCCTTTGGGTTGTTATAATAGTAAGAGTTAGCTTGTGGTTGAAACCAGCAACCAACCCCTACCTCTCTCTGCCCAGACACAACACTGGGGAGAGGCTAGTTTCAGTGACATGCGGTACCACCAGGATTCCACTGGGTCAGCATCTGGGGGAGACTTGAAGAACCTGTGGTGGATGTGGGGTGAGAGGAGTGGGAGGATGTGCATGAGACATCTCTGTGGCGCCTTGGAAACATGATTCTGCCCCAGAAGGGTTGTGGCCTGGAGGCAGGAGACCTGGGCTCTTCCCTCCCTTCTCTGGGCCTCAGTTTCCCTTCTGTTAAGTGAAGAGAAGGGTGAACCAAGTCAAACATCACACTAGAAGCCTCAGGTTAGACATATTTTAGTAAAATCAGGGAATTGTTCATAAGACTCTGGACTTTCTGTTTCTCCTGAAGAAACAGTCCTGGCTGTGCTGGGCCTGCATGCTTACACACCTGAGGAAATTCTCTACCTCCCAACAAGTCCTCAATACCACTGGGCCCATCTCATCCATACTTGTTCCCAAGACCAAGCAGTACTGTGGTTTGGGACCCCAGCTGGAGGTCAGGAAAGTCCTCTAAGCCCCAACATTCAGAGGAAAGGACCCTGACCCTGGGAGCTTCACACCCTACTGCTCTGTCACCAGGTTACTAGACAGGGCTGGGTTTGGGCAAGTCTAGCCTCAGCAACCATTTCTGTCAAACAAGGATGATAACACCTCATGGATGTGCTGAGAGTCAACTAAGAAAAGAAAACACAGAGGTTCTAATAGTGAAGCCTAAAATGGTGCAGCCACTGTGGAAATCAGTATGGCAGTTCCTCAGAAATGTAAAAATATATTACCATATGATCCAGAAATCCCACTTCTGGAAATAAACCCAAAATAATTAAAAGCAGAACATCAAAGAGATATTTGTACAGCCTTGTTCATGGCAGTATTATTCTCAACAGTCAAATGTGGAAGCAACCAAAGTGTCCATTGACAGATGAAAGAATAAATAAAATGTTGCATATACACATAATGGAATAGTATTCATCCTTATGCTAAGTGAAATAAGCCAGTGACAGAAAGGCTGATTCTATATATTTGAATGAATGAGTTATATGAAGGACCCATGCTGCTGTGCTCAGTCACAGTCGTGTCTGACTCTTTGCGATCCCATGGACTGTAGCCTGCCAGGCTTCTCTGTCCATGGGATTTTCCAGTCAAGAATACTGGAGTGGGTTACCATTCCATTCTCCAGGGGATCTTCCCAACCCAGAGATTGAACCCACATCTCCTGCATTGGCAGGCAGATTCTATACCACTGAGCTACCTAGGAAGCCCATATGAAGGACCTAGAATAGTCATATTCATAGAGACAGAAAGTAGAATGGTAGTTATGGTAACAGTTTCAGATTTACAAAATGAAAAAGCTCTGGAGATCTGTGTCATAACAATATGAATATACTTAACACCACTGAAATATACAATTAAAAATGGTTACAACAATGAATGTTATGTTACATGTTTTTTAACCAAAAAATTTTTTTTAAATTAGGGCTTCCCCTAGCAGCTGGATGCCTGGGTCCCTCCTTTGCCTGCTCCTGAATGCACCTGGTTCTGCAGACTGTTCACAGCTAAAGCTTGGATAGGATGTAGCAAAATTCCCTTGACACCCCTCAGGAGCAATTACAGGTTGGTGATGACAGGGCAGGATGGGAAAGGTGGCATCCAAGCCCAGCTCAGGCATTGCCTTGATCAAGGAACATGGGAAACTGCAGGAAGCCAGTGTGTGGAAGAATATACAGGTAGTCAGGTGGCCGCTGCCAATTAGAGCCAACACTTGCATTCAAACCCATTTTCCTCAAGATATATCCATGTGCTAGATCAGGGAGGGTAGGTAGTGATCTCCCCAGTTCCTAAGCCCAGTTTGGTGTGTCTGAAATTCAGCTCAAGGTTGAAACTTACATAGAGACCTTTCTCTCTTACCCAGAATCTTTTTAGGGCCCCTAACAAGTTCATGGAAAGTTCATCCACACCCTAGATTCTACATTTAGAGCCCTGGCAAGGATCCAGGGATGCCTGCCAGGAAGCCCTCCCTCCAGATGGTTAGGTTCCTGGGGACTCACATTTCCTTGCAGAACAAAGGCAGACAAAGTATCTAGGCTTCCCTGCCAGCCACCACAGCATACACAGACACCAGCTCCCCTCCCTATAGCAGGCCTCGAGGGGCTTGGTTACAGGTCAGGACAACCGAGAACAGGTGTAGAAGGGTACCAGGCCCTTTAGAAAGAAGCCCAGAAGCAGAGTGCCCTTTCATGCACTGCCCTTGGAGAACACTGCTGGATAACACAGAGATTTGACAATCATCAAGTTCTAACTCATTATTCTCCTGCATCATGTTGGCTGATGGCAGGTCCTGAGGCTGAGTCCTGAGGGTTAGGATACAACCTCATCTCCAGGACTCCAAGCATAATCCTCCTGAAACTCCCTTGGCTTGATTCAGCCTATACCAACCTCCCCCCTCTGAAGACCCGTTATTCTTTCCCTACCATAGTATTTAGGACTTAACTAAATGCTGACAAGAAACAGCATGGTGCAGTGATTAGGGGCACAGATATTGGAGTCCAGAAACCTATATCCATCCTCTTAAATTTTTTGAGACTTGTGTTATGGCCTAGCATGTGATCTAGCCTGGAGAACATTCCATGTGCACTTGAAAAGAATGTGTATTCTTGTGTCAGGCATCTCTTCCAGCCACAGTGGTATGAAATTGGAAACCAATTGCAGAAAGAAAAATGGGAATAGAACAAACAAGTGGAGACTAAACAGCATGCTACTAGAAGACCAATGGGTCAATGATGAAATCAAAGAGGAAATTAGAAAATACCTTGAGACAATGTAAATGGAAACACAATGCTCCAAAACCTATGCAGGCATGCATGCATGCTAAGTTGCTTCAGTCATGTCTGACTCTGTGAGACCCTATGGACTGTAGCCTGCCAGACTCCTCTGTCCATTGGATTCTCCAGGCAAGAATACTGGAGTGGGTTGACATGTCCTCCTCCAGGAGATCTTCCTGACCCAGGGATCGAACTGTGTCTCTTACATCTTCTGCAATGGCAAGCAAGTTCTTTACCACTAGCACCACCTGGGAAGCCCCCCAAACCTATGGAGTTCAGTCAAAGCAGTTCTAAGAAGGAACATGATAGTGATACAGGCCTTCTTCAATAAACAAGAAAAATCTCAAGCAACCTAATCTACCACCTAAAGGAATTAGAAAAGAAGAATAAGTAAAGCCCAAAGTCAGCAGTAGAAAAGACAAAATAAAAATTAGAGAGGAAATAAGTAAAATAGAGATCAAAACACAATAGGAAAGATCAATGAAACAAAACCTGGCTTTTTGAAAAGACAAACAAAATTGATAAACATTTAACCACTCTCATCAAGAAGAAAGGAGAGAGGTCCAGATAAACAAAATAAGAAATGAAAGAGGACTAGTTTCTACCGCATTGCACAGAGAACTATATTCACTATCCTATGATAAACTACAATGGAAAAGAACATTTTAAAAAAGAATATGTATATACATATAATATACTTGAATCATTTTGCTCTACAGCATAAAATAACACATTGTAAATCAACTATACTTTAATTAAAAACAAACAAAAGATGAAAGAGGAGAAATAAAAAATACCATAGAACTACAAAAAATCAGAAGAGAATATATGAACAAATTTGACAACTCAGAACAAATCAACAAATTTCTGGAAACATACAGACTGCCAAAACTGAATCAAGAGCTAACAGCCAATCTGAACAAACTGATCCCTAGCAGTGAAATTAAATTTGTAATTTTTAAAAAACCCAGCAAACAAAAGTCCAGGGTTGGACAGCTTCACAGGGTAATTCTCTTTTGTATTCTATGAAAAAGAGCTAGTGCTTATCCTTCTCAAAGTAGTCCAATAACTTGAAGAGGATGGAGCACTCCCAAATGTATTCTATGAGGCCACCATTACAGTGACATCAAAACCAGAAAAAGATACTTCATACAAGCAAGTTATAGGATAGTATCTTTGATGAATATAGATGCAAAAATCCTCAACAAAATACTAGCAAGCTAAATTCAACGATATGTAAAAAGGATCATACACCATGATCAAGTGGGATTTATTCAAAGGACCCAAGGACGGTTCAATATTTGCAAATCAATCAATGTGATACATCATTATAACAAAGGGAAGGATAAAAATCACATGATCATTTCAATAGATGCCTAAAAAGCATTTGACAAAATTCAACACCCATTCAGATATTCATGATAAAAACTATCATCAGAGTGGGTATAGAGAGAACACATCTCAACATAATAAAGACCACTATGACAGTCTCATAGCTAACATCACACTCAATGGTGAAAAGCTAAAAGCCTTTCCTCTAAATTCAGGAACAAGACAAGGATCTCACTCTTTCCACTTGTATTTAACATAGTATTGGAACTCCTAAACACAGCTATCAGACAAGAAAAGGAAATAGAAGGCATCCAAAATGGAAGAAAAGAATGTCACTATTCAACAAGAAAACTGTCACTATTTGCAAATGACATGATACTTTAAATACAAAACTCTAAAGTCTGCACCCAAAACCTATAAAAATTGATAAATGAATTCAACACAGTTGCAAGATACAAGATTAGGATACAGAAATCTGTTGATTTTCTATATGCTAATGGTGAACTATCAGAAAGAGAAAGTAAAAAATCAATCCCTTTTAAAATCACATTTTAAAAATACCTAGGAAGAAACTTAACCAAGGAGATAAAAGACATTTATTCTGAAAACTATAAAACATTGATGAAGGAAATTGAAGATGATATAAAGGAATGGAAGGATATCCCATTTTGGATTGGAAGAATTAATATTGTTGCAACAGGCATACCACCTAAAGCAATCTACAGAATTAATGCAGTCTCTATCAAAATACCCATGACATTTTTTACAGAATGAGAACAAGTAATCCTAAAATTCATATGGAGCCACAGAAGACCTTAAGTTATCAAAACTATCTTGAATAAAAAGAGCAAAGCTGGAGGAATAACCCTCCCACTCTTCAGGATCTATTACAAAGCTACAATAATCAGAACAGCCTAGTACTGGCACAAAAACAGAACCATAGGTCAATGGCACAGAATAGAGTCCAGAAATAAACCCATGCACCCATGGTCAATTAATCTATGACAAAGGAGGGAGGAATATACAATGGGGAAAAGACAGCCTCTTGAATAAACACTGTTGGGAAAACTGGACTTCTACATGCAAAAGAATCAAACTGTACTACTTTTTCACATTGTAGACAAAAATGAGTTCAAAGTGTATTAAAGATCTAAATATAAGAACCCACACATAAAACTCCTGGAAAAGAATGGTTAGTCAGAACAGTCTGATGTAAATTATAGTAACTTTAAAAAAATCTGCATCTTAAGTCAAAAGAAATAAAAGCAAAACAAACGAACAAACAAATGGGGCCTAAGGAAACTTAAAAGCTTTCGTACAGCAAAGGAAACCATTGGAAAAATGAAGACAGCTTACCGAATGGGAGAAAATATTTGCAGATGATATGACTAACAAGGGGTTAATATCCAAAATACACAGCCTACTTGTTTATATAGACTCAATATAAAAAAACAAACAACCCAATGAAAAAAATGGGCAGAGGACCTCAATAGACAATTCTCCAAACAAGACATACAGATTACCAAAAAAAACATGAAAAGATGCTTAACGATGCAAATTATTAGAGAAATACGAATCAAACCAACAAGATATCACATCACACAGTCAGATCACCTATCACCAAAAAAACTACAAATAACAGATGTTGGCAAGGATGTGGAGGAAAAGGAACACGTACACTGTTGGTGAGAATGTAAATTGGGGAGGTAATTATGAAAAACATTATTGAGGTTCTTCAAAAAACTAAAAATAGAACTACCACATAACACAGACGTTCCAATCTTGGATATCCATCCAGAAAAAAACAAAATCATCAATTTGAAAAGATACATATGCCCCTCAATGTTCACAGCAGCACTATTTACAATAACCAAGATATAGAAGCACCCAAGTGTCCATCAACAGATGAATGGATAAAGAAGATGTGGTAGATATGTACAAGGAATACTACTCTGCCATAAAAAAGAATGAAATTCTGCCTTTTGTAGCAATGTATATCAACTGGAGAATATTATGCTTAATAAAGTAAATTAGACAAAGAATTATTGTATGATACAACTTTTATGTGAAATCTAAAAAAAATAATGCAAATTAAGATACATAGCAAAACAGAAACAGACTCAGAGAACAAACTACTGGTTGGTTACCAGTGAGGAGGGTGAAGGCGGAGGTGCTCATTAGTAGTAGGGGATTAAGAGGTACCAACTGCTATGTATAAACTAGAAAAACAACAAGGAGATATTGTATAACATAGGGAATTATGGCCATTATCTTATGGTAACTTTTAATGGGGTGTAAACTATAAAACATCTGATCACTATGCTATACGCATGAGTGTATGCTCAGTTGCTCAGTTGTGTCTGACTCTTTGCAACCCTATGAACTATAGCCCGCTAAGCTCCTCTGTCCATGGGGTTCTCCAGGTAAGATTAATGGAGTAAGTTGCCATGCCCTCCTCTAGGGAATCTTCCTGACACAGGGATCAAATCTGCATCTCCTGCGGCTCCTGCGTTACAGGAGGGTTCTTTACCGCTGAGCCACTGGGGAAACCCCACATGCTGTATACCTGAAACTAATATAGTATAGTAAATCAACTATACTTCAATAATAAACAAACACCTGGATTCAGATTCCAACTCTGAACCCCTAGCTGTGTGACCCTGGGCAACCTGACCCTGATTCCTCATCAATAAATTGAGGATACCTCCTGGGGATGTTTTGAGGATAAAATGAGATGATGTCTGTGAAATGCTCAGCCAGTGACTGTCACCTGGGATGTGTTCTGTGAACCCAATCTTTTAGGTGTCATTATAGCTATTACTGTTGCTGTCAGAACTGGTGATTCTCATTCTTGTTCCATGTGGGGCTCATCTGGGGAGCTTTAAAAACAAACAATGTTTGAACCTCGTTCCAGACTGAATAAATCAGAACCTCTGATCATTTGTATCTTAAAAATTCCTTCTGGTAACTCTTATGGGTGCCAGGTAAGAACCAGTGCTCTAAGCTCCTGAAAGCAGGGCCTTGGCCTTCTCTCATCTTCCCCTTATGAGACTAGCCAGCACTGTGCACACAGTGGACATTCTGCAGGAGCAGCCTTCCCCTTGGCCAAGCTCTAGCCTAGAGGCTGCAGTTAATTCCCCCCTCCTTTCCCAGCTTGGGGGCACATGCCTTACCTTGGAGGTGTTTCTCCACCACTGTGAGCTGCCTTGGCCTGAACTGGCGGTGCTGGAGTCAGCCTCATGCCCTCCACTGAGGGCCGAGGGTCAGGCCTACTGGGTGATGTCCCTCGTCCTGCACTCGATGCAGCCTCCTGGCCAGTGGGAGCCTCACTGACCCTTTCAGACACCACAGACAATTCCAGGCCAATCCCAGAGTTCTTGCTGGATGCTCTAGAACCTTGGACTTCCACCTCTGGGTGCACCTGAGTTGGGCCAGAAACTCCGTCTCTCTGCTCTGGTGAGGCCTCTGCCTGGGTAAGGAGGTCAGATCCTGTCCCCTCTGGCAGATCCACCTTCTGGCTCACTATAGGAAAATAAGCAGGATAAATCTCTCATTTGGAGGAAACTTTCCAAAGAATATGTAGCAGGCCATTCAGTGCACCATGTTTATAACTCTAAGCCGACTGGAAATAACCCGAGTGACCATCAGGATGGAGCTGTTTGACTAAACCACGGCCACTCAGGCATAAAAAAGGAGAAATGACTCTCTCCATATGTGGCTATGGCGTGACCTCAGGATATACAGACGATGGAGAAAACAAGGTGGAGAAGTGTGTGGTGTGTTTGTTTGTCTAAAGGGAGGCTGTGTGTGTGTGTGAGTACACACATGCATGTGTATAATCGCTTATAATGTGGTCTGAAGAGACTTGATCTCAAAGGAAAGATAAGAGAAAAATTTTTTTAAATGGTTACAAATATGGGGGAGAAAATGGGATGCAGGGAACATGCATAGATGCTAGACTTAGTACAGTTTGTTTTATCAATTCAGCTTTGGAAGCATGTAAATATTATGCAAAAAGTATAAAAGAAAATTAAACTTTAAAAAAATCCATAAAAATTTTAAGCAAAGTGAAATAAACATAGCAATATAGAGTGGGATAAACATGAAAAACAAACAATAAAAACTTCAAAAAAGAGGAAGAAGACATTTCAGCAGTTTTTCAGTAATCACATTCGTTTTGATGGCGGTATTATTACCCTGAAACTGTTGGGTGTGATTGTGGGATAAAGCAAATGGGGCCCTACTCACCTTCCCAAGGGCCTCTGAGCTCAGCTTGCACACCTCTGGTGCTCAGCGTCTGCTTTGGTTTTGCTTCTTTCTCTTCCACTCGCTCTTTGTTCTAAAAGAATGACCGTAAAAACTATCACTGTCATCACTGAGGCCACAAACATTTTTTTGAGTACCTACCTTGTGCTTAAAATAGAAACACTTAGGTTATTTCATATAGTCTCACAGTAATACTAGAGGGTACGTATTACTATTGTTATTTTAGAGATAAGGACACTGAGGTTTTCCCAAGGTCACCAAGTCCTTTCAAATGGGTTACTGTATTGCAGGTAAGGGGCAGACCTAGTCCCCTATCTAAATAGACCAGACCTCAAAATGCTAGATCAGGCTTGGAAAATAAATTTGAGTCAATTTAGATTAGTCGGTCATGACTATTCCAGTGTTGGCTTGGGTTGGATACTGAATCCATTCTTGTAGGGGGAGTGTCACTGTCAATGAATATCTGCCTGGGAGCTAGGTAGGTGGATCCCATGGTTCTCTCTTTATAGGACAGGACCCTTGAGCCAAACTTGATGGATTTAAACCCGGTTTAACCATTTGACAAGATCCTTAACTTCTCTGCCTCTCACTTTTCTCATCTGTGAAATGGGGAGAATAATATCTAATCATAGAGCAGTGGGAGGATTGAGGGAGTTCATTTGTAAAATTTCTTGAGGAGTTCTTCCAACACAAGGTGATTAGCTCTGGTGATTTTATCCTGTCTGAGACAGATAGAGTGGATCATGTAGAATGCTCAGAGCCCATCCACAGAGGCTCTCAGCAGTTCTTCCTTAACTGAATGGTCCACACCAGACCAGTGCATGAGCTGTGCTCCTGAAATCATCCAGAGCACTCAAATATTTCTGAGTGCAAATATTTCTAGGTGCCTTGACCCTTGTTGGGTCCCCCTGGTGCTTCTGAGTCTTTGACTTTATAGAACAGGATGCTTGAGCCAGACTGGTTGGGTTTAAACCCCATCTAGAGTATGGCCCCTAAGATTCCTCCTGGCACTTGTCACAGACCCAGGTCTGGTCTCCGCCAAGAGACTGAAGGCCCTTTCTCCTACCTTGGCCAGAGAGGCCTCAACTGGGAGCCCAGAGTCCAAAAGGAGCTAGAGTTTTATTTGGCTTGCACAGCATTTTACATCAAAATTCTAAGCTCCCTTTTGAGTTTAGAAAATTGTTCTACCTTTTGATTGTGGTGGTGGTTATTAGTGTATATACATTTGTTAAACTGTATACTTAAGACGTGCATATTTAGTTGTACATATACAGTTTATTGTATGAAAATTATACCTTAATAAAACTGATTAGAAAAAATTCTAGGTTTCCAGCTTCTCTTGAAAAAAAAAAATCTGATGATCTGTCAACTCCAAGCCCAAATGGCAAAAATCAGCTGGAGCAATTCCCTCTAACTGGGGCACCACAATCCTCACCTTTCTTGCATGTCTCCCTGACACTAGGGATGAAGCTTAGGTTTGTTACTGAATCAGGTTCAGCTGCTTGTTGCTCAAAAATCAATACTTGAGAGGCAAGTGTTGGTAGAAAGTTGCTTTTAATCAGAATGCCAGCAATCTGGGGAGACAGTGGAAAAACCACCTCCAAAGAATCTCCTCAGCCATGAAAGTTTTTAAAAGAGAAGAAGAAAGTAACCTCAGGTAATCATTGAAATAAGGAGTCAGAGTCGTCCTCATCCCCCACTGTATGCAGGCTTGTTGTACAGGCTTGTGGAGGCTATCTTGTTCACAGTTTGTTCACACAGTTAGTTACTTTGTGAGATTAGTAAAGAAGAAACTAGGGAAGAGATCCGGTCATCTGTTAATTACTTATTCTTCATTTCTAGTTCTTTGATCTACAGAAAGAACCAACATGTTAGGCAAGGGATTGTGTGATTAAAAGATTTGAAAGGTGTGCTTGGGCCAGAGATGAGTAGAACATGTGTCTGGTTTAAGTTTGGTGACAAGACAAAAGGGCGCTCCTACAGAGAGCTCTTTCTTGCCAAATAAATGTTGCTTACAAATCCCCACTTGTCAAAACATCATTCCATTTCTATGGGATTATGGGCAAAAATCCATCTTCTGTAACTCTTTCATGCTGACACAGGGTGCCATATTCCATTCCTATGGGATTAGGGGTCTGTCTGACTTCTGTAAATTCTTCACGCTGACATAGGACATTGTATTTTGAGAGTGAAGATGTTGACATGGATCTGCACCATCTCTTTGCTGACAATTTTAGGTGCCTGCTTACATATATGGGCAGAGCAAGCTACAACTATTCTAATACCCAAAAAGTTTTAGATTATTATGAACAATAGTGTTAATCCCATTCTCTTGAGGCCAGTTTTTGAAATTGCCTTAACCATAAATTCAGTACTACTCAAGATGGAGCAGTTTATGGCATGGCTGCTATCTGGTCAATATGCATCTGGCCTTTTCCCTGCAGTGGCAGTTATAGTATCTGTGAAACAACTCAGAAACATGCATCAGACACTGGGTCTGTGACTCTATTGTCCTAATCATTAGCTGCTTGAGCCTGCTCTTTTGTGACTCAGTGAGGCCTGGGAGACTTCAGCTTTTTCACAAACAAAAGGCAGGGGATGTGGAGGGGCCTTTGTACTTGGGGTGGGAGTGGAGGGCAGTACACAGGGTTCTGCTTGCTTCCAGGTTGGTTCCACTGATTTTCCTATCCTGTGACCACTTCTCTCGGTCTTGTTTCCTGTTCATGTCTGTGTGATCCCAGGACAGCAAGCTTTGCCCTCTTAATGGTAACAACGTTAACACATGGGAACACTTAATAAGGTTGGCTGTTGTCATCATGATTATCACCAGCATCATCGTGACCTGGATCCCCTGCTCTACGGAGATCTCTCCCTGGGTCTCTTTCTACAGACTCTGTCCTGCCACCCCTCATAGTTGGGGAACTGGAAGCATTATCACGGCTGCCTCCTGCTTCACCTACCAGTGGAGAAAGATTCAAACAGACTGATTCAAACAGATTGTCCTTTGGCAGACCTTGTGGGGTTCAGACTATCTTCTCCCCCGCCTGTGTTTGGTGGAGGGAGGTGCATGCGCGCGCACAGACACACACAGACACAGACACAGACACACACACACACACACACACACAGAGGCAGAGCTGGATTTTGACTTCAAGGCTCAATCTTTTGGTCCTGGCCTTGTTTTGATGTATTCAGAAGAAGGAGGATAAACCAAAAAACACCTAGGCACCTGGAGGACTGATGCATTCTGAGCAGTTTGACTGTGATTCTGTGCACCCTGGCTGAGCCTGACTCCATCCATGAGAGAGCATGTGGCTTCCAGTAATAACCTGATTCATTGCTACAACCAAATGAAGTGTCACTGGGCAATCCAGACCTGAGGAGAAGCTTCATGTAGTCCTGGCAGCCAGCGCTAGGACTGAATTCAATTCCACAAGTTGCAATGCCCATAATCTCCCAGGATATACCAACAGGATCTCCAGAAATTCTCCACAATTCACTGTTTTCAGCATCTTCAGTGTGTTTAAAAGCTGGGGCTCAGTCTCAGCTATTTAAAGGTCCCTTTTCTGACACCCTCTTGTGAGAATGCCCTGCCAGCACACAGAAGGAAGCAGAGGTCTCTCACAGGCAAGGTAAGGAGCTGGCAGCCTAACTGGGAGACTAGATCTAGCCCTGTAGATAGCTACTGACATGTGTACTAAATACAAAGACCAGAAGAGAGATCAATCATGTTCCAGATCAATTGCAGGCAAGAACTGTAGCAAGAAAATAGAAAGTTCCGTCACTTTGTCTTATCCAGAAATACCTAAATATCTGCAACACGTGTGACAGCGAACTTCACTTATATAAGAAGAATTTTTAAAAATCAAGAAAAAGGCAAAAAAAGGGATGGAAAAGAGGGAAAATTTACGAATTAAAAAAAAGAAGAGTTTGCCTTAAAAAGATACAACCAATTGGCCTTATTTGGATTTTAACTCAAATAAACAAAGTTTAAAAGTAAACAAATAAAACATTAGCTGATCAGGGACATTTGAACACTGGTTGGTAATATCAAGTTACTGTTTACCTTTTACATATGAAGGGTATCATGATAATGTTTTTTAAAAGACCCCTTACGTTTTAGATATATTAGCTGAGTTGCTTATGGAAGGAATGATCCAATGTCTGAGATTTTCCTTAAAATAATCTGGAAAGAGGCAAGTGGGTGGGAAACAGCCTCTAGTTGTGGCCTGACAGGATTCATTATACTAATCTATTTTTATTCATTTGACATTTTTTAAAGAAACACATGCAGAATAAGATGTTTTCATTCACCAGACAGACAATGAATGAAAAACTGGATAATATGCTTTGTTAGCAAAAATAGGAATGCAACAAGCATTCCCATATGTTACTTAATTAGCATAACTTCTCTGAAGGTTGGTTTGGCATTATTTATTGTATAAATTTACCCTTTGGCTTAGCATTGTCACTTCTAGGAGTGTGTCCTATAGATAAACTCACAATTCCATGGGTAGTCACTGCATCATTATTTATAATAGCTAAAAATGAGAAATAATGTACACAATGATATGGGACTGATTAACAAATTAAGACACATTCTCAAAAATAGAACTCTCCGCAACTTAAAAAACAAGAACAAGAACGCTTTCTAGTTATAAATATGAGACAATGCCCAAAATAATGCCCCAAAAAGTTTAAAAATAATCAAGCCCAGTACAATGCGAATAATATTTTAGTTAAAACAAAACAAAGAGGGTGGTGTGTATGCCAATGTGCTTATAGATTGACAGTCTCTGTCAGGAAGGTTTCACAGGAAATAGGCTCCTATGATTGTTGGGAGAGGAGGGTTGTCCTGGGGACTGGGGGATGAGTAGGAGGGAGAATGATTTTTGCCATGTGCATAAATTAGATTTATTTTCTTTTTTAAAGCTGAGGTTGGTTATCAGAGTCAAGAGCAGAAGGTCATATCTTCCCTACAGGCTCGACTCTCAGGGGAGGTGCAGAAAGCAGAGAGCTGGGGCGGGAGGGGCCCTTGGTGGAGAAGCTGCAGGGCAGGAGGGAAAGGGGTCTGCAAAGCAACTTCTTTTTTTTTTTTTTTTTTTTTTGCAAAGCAACTTCTGGCCTGGCTGGAGGTGGCCTGGCTGGAGGTGGCCTGGCTGGGGGCGGGGAGGAAGGCAAAGTCCTGCAGCCTTGCTCCGGAAAGCCTCAGTCACGGACACAGAGTCAAGCTCAGATTCCATGAGGGGGAAAGCTGCAAAGATCTGAAAGGGTAGCTCCAGGGCAACATCTGCGAGTTGCTAGGTGGCTGACCCTTAGCTGTTCCCAAACAGAGTGTTGCCTCTACACACCTCACACACATGCACACACAAACACCCCGCACCCCAGCCAAGCATCCTTTAGCCAGTGGATCCGATTATGCAACCCTTGGGAACAGCCGCTCCCAGAAATGCCACACTCCACCCCCAGGCTCTGGCTCCCGCCTGTGTCCCCCGTGGGTCACTGTCAACACTCCTCTCCCCACAGGCAGCTGCATACTCCGCCCACCTGGGGACAGAGCACAAGGTTGGGGACAGGAAGGGGGGCTCTGTCAGGGTAAACTGACTGATCCCCACCTCTCTCCCACCCCAGGTGTAAGGAGAGAAGTCCCTGGGATGTCAGAGAAGTGTAACTGCCCTCCTCTCCTTAGTGGCTCATTTATCGCCCACTTCTAGGTGCCCTGCACTGCCCAGGGCCCCACAGTCTTCACCAGGGCACAAGGGAGAAACCCAACTGTCCTGCCTGTCTGGAAATCCACGTATGGCCTTTAAGCTTCCACTTCTCCTTTTTCCCATCAACAAGTCATGCAGGAGACACCAGAGGAGACAGCAGCCCTCCCGCTCTCCGAAGACTAGCTTCCTGTCTGGGCAACCCACCAGGGCCCTGAGCCTCCCTTCCAGCCAGAAGGGCACCGGGGCAGAGAAGCAGGAACCAACCTCCTCAGGGACGTCAGCCAGGCTTCCCTTCCTCCAGGGGACACTCCCTTGCATGATGAAATCCACCACCTTCGAGTTCTGGAGCACGGCCCCCACCAAAGCTATGGCCTTGTCCACGGCCATCACCATCCGGAAGAGGGCTTCAAGCCTGGCGCCCTGCTGGGCGGCATCCTGCCTTCCAGCCCGCACCAGCTCCAGGACCTCTGGCCAACCAGCCTGAGCGTCAGACGGTGGAGAGCGGTCGGCCCCAGCCGGGCCCAGACCACGGGAGGCCTCTAGCCGGTGCAGGCCTTGCTCCAGGTGGCCCATGCCTCGGTACACACACTGCAGTTTCTCCGTGACATCTTCTTGGAAATGTAACAGTTTGTCAACCTTCTCATTCAGCATGTTGAGCTTTTTGTCCATGGTGGTTAAGCAGGCTTTGCCCAGCCCTGGCAGCCCCTGGGGCCCCAAACTCTCCTTAGAGGCTCCTGACATCCTGATGAAGACTCTCCAAGGGTGAAGATTCGGAAGAGCTACAGATGTCTGGCTTTCACTTGGGCAGTGGTGTCTGGAAGTTCATTGTTCTTTAGCTAGGGACTGCCTGGGTTGTTCAGGGAGCCCAGAGGACCAGGCTCTCTACGAACCGTTGCCTTTGCTTATCTCCCACTCTGCCGTGGCCATGAGTGACAGGCTGGGCTTGGCCCAGGCCCTTCTCCTCGGGGCCCCTTTGACATCATGGCAGCATTTAACATTCCTCTCTGAGAGGCTGCTGATGGGCAAATATTTTAAGAATCTGCCCAGGACAGGCAGGCGTTCATGTAGCTGAAACTAAAGGTTAGAAGAAAAGGAATCTTTTAGGTAATGTCCTGAAAGCTGGACTCTACAAGGGGGCCTCAGGAACACCAGGGCAGAGTAAGGGCTTTAGAGACCCAAAGTGCTGAGGAGCACGTGGCTCCCACCCAAACCACATACACACCCAATTTACGATAAGAAGCAAGATCAAAACAGGAAGAAATGCGAGGCCATTCAAAAGATGTCTGATCTTTGCCATGATGAAAAAATTTGATTCTTTTGCAAATTAAAAACAAAATTTTGTTGCCCCTACTTTGCTGATACTGCAAAGGTGTTTAAGCTGCTATAGAGGTGAGTGTGCATGTCCCTCCCCACATGGGGTCCCCAGTCACTAATCACTTGTACTAAAAATAGAAGTGAGGGACTAGCGAGGGCCTAGGTTACTCCCCAAGCGTCATCCTGCAGAACATGTTCCTTGCAGAGCCCTCTGGGGACCATTTGCCAGCCAACCCTCTCTCCTCCAAGGATTATTACACAGGCATCAGGCACTCAGTTTGTAAACTGACAAGCTGAAACAGACACAGCAGGGCCTTAGAGAGCAAGGGGACCCGTATTTCCTGTGGTTTCCAAATGTTTTAGCAGCAGAAACCCTTGGTTCAAATAAAACTTTCACAGAAACATCAATAATACAGTAGACAAAAGGACACGCTCCAGCTAACACTAAGGTGGGGTGCAAGGGGGCACCATAGCGCCTGAGGCTGCCATGGAACAGTCCACTGGCATCACTTACCTCCAGGTCCTTATAGAGGCCAGAGAGGGACTCTGTCCAAGGTGGCCCCGGGCATACAGCCTCCTGAGGACAGCATATCTCTGGTGAAGGCTGGCACCAGGGAGGTGAGTGTTAGCATCCCCTTAAATGCCCTCCTTCTGAATGAAAGCAATTATGAGAATAAATTCTACCTGGAACTCTGACATCTAAAAGCACCTTGGGATCATTTTGCTGTCTGAAGCTGCAGGTGAGTGGTAAACACAGTGTGCAGCCTGACCACAAACCCCTCGCTACCCTCCTCTGTCAGGATAACTCCCCTTAGCAGCCCATATAGAAATCCAGACCCATTTCTGGGAGCACAGACCAGGTGTCATTGGTGGAATGGCCTAGAGCATGTTCCAAAGAGCACTGGTCTGTTACATTTACTGTGATTTAAAACACACAGATAAACTCTCCTTGGAAAAAGAAATTTGGGGCCCATTGCTGGGGATTCACTGTGTACCTCAGCAGCACTCATCTGCCACAGAAAGAAATCAGCATCCAACCAGGGACTCACTCCTTCCCCGCACTTCCTGCTGAACACTTCCCTGTGGAACTGAGGTTCCCTGGATCCAACCTTGGGAAATGTCCGCCTAGAGAAAGCTCTGGAAGTCTAACACTCAGCACAATGTCCTTCAGTAGGTCCTGATAATCTTTGTGAAAGGAAGTTCCCACAGTCTAAAGAGACAGATGCCATCTCTGGGAGACCGTTCCCACCAACGCTTGGCATAGGCTGCTTCACTATGGCCGCTGCTCTAGAGATCTCAGAGCAGCCTGCTTCCAGGCAAGTCCTGGGTTAATAAAGTCTGGAAAGATATTTTGAAAGTCTAGGTGAACACAATGGTCATAAGTAAGTGTCCCAGACACCTATTTATATCAAAAGCTAATTATTCGAATTGCAGAAGGATTTGCCCCCGGTCTCCCCTAAGTGACAAGTAATTTCAAGTTAGCGGGTTTACTGTGAACGTGTCTGCTGTGTCATCCACTGTTCCAGAACCACTTTGAAGGCCCCTGAGCCCAGAACAGCACCCCTTTGGCTTGCCATGATCCCCAGCACATCGACGTGCCTGGCATATAGGTATTCAAGGCAACTATATAGAAGGAATGAACTAAGGAGGCTCCAGTAGGAGCAGGGGGCTGGGCTGATCCCTGGGAGAACGTGGAAGGAGGAGGCTGCAGCTGGGGTTTCCCAGAACAATCAAATGAGCAGAGGGCAGGAAGCCCTGACAATTCCCAGAAGTAAACTCTAGGACCCTCTGGGAGAAAGCTCAGAATATGCCGACAGGACAAGTCCTTTGGCCTCCTTGATGAACGGGACCAACTGTGAAGCCCTTTCATTTTTCAGCCTCCAGAATAAATGAGTTTATGAGCACATCGGTTTTCTGAGGGCTGGTGCATGGCCTCTCTCCAGCTCCCTGAGTTAGAGGGCATAGCAAGAGCCACAGGCAATTCTTTTGGGGCAATGGTGTCTGCCCAGAGGACAGGGGAGGCATTCCACCCACCAAGTCAAGAGAACCAGGCCAGAGAAGAGGCAACCAAGCTGGATGGTCACAGAGTAGCAAGTGCAGTGACATCTCATCTTTCCTGGGTGATGACTGGCAGCTGATCCACTCCCAGAAAAGCACACGTAGACCTCTGTTTGCCGGGGGCTGTGGTCAGTGTGCACTGAACCCCAAGATTCTTCCAATGTCTTTATGGTGATATCCAGCTTTTCCTGAAGAACCTTAAAGAGGCTTGTGGACCCTGAGATCCCAGTTGGAGGAAGAGTGGAGCAGAAACTCAAGGCTGAGGAGTCCATTCAAAGCCGTGACTCTTCTCCTGCCCCACCTTCCCTGCAGATCACAGATCTGTTTCTGGAGAGATGCAGCAGTCCACAGTACAACAGTACTATGCTCTGGGGATCATCTGATCCTCAATAAAACCAAGCAATCAACAAGCCTCAACCCACCACCCAAGTTTCTGTGCCTTATTCTGAAATATGCACAGAAAAAAGGGATCACCAGGTATTCAAAGAAAGCTCCCAAGATAAAAAGGGGAGCCCAAAACAAATAAACAGAAATATAATTGTGGCAGAAACAGGGGAAAAAAGAAACAGAAGAAAGTTTCAAAAAAGGCTCTCATTAGTAACCACAGAAAAGTGTGAAAGACTCTTCCATCCATTAAAAAAGAAGAGGGTATCATGGAAAAAGAACAAGCAGAATAAAACAGAGGTCTTGGGAATTACAAAAACGAATGTTAAAAATCCAATACAGAGATAAGAACATATTATCTTATCTGGGATAAGATAATATTCCAGAAAACAGAACTCAAAGCTGAAGATGTGTACATTAGGAGAAAAAAGAAAGAGAGACAGTGGATTACACTGGTCCTACATCTAATTAACTGGAGTCCAGGTGGAGAAAGGAAAGAAAGAGGAAAGGAATTTTTCAAAGAAATATTACAGACATTATGAAATTAAGAGTTAAAGACATGTAAAATGTTAAGAGTATGGGGCCTAGGGTCAGATGACCAGGATTTAACTCCTGCCTCTGCCCGTTATTAGGCAGAATCTTGGGCCAGTTTATTCAACCTCTCTTGGTCTGTACTTCCTGGAGTGTAACATAATAACAATGCACATGCTTCGTGGAGCTGTCAGGAGGATCACTTGAGAACACTTGCGAGGCGCCTGGAACAAAGCTTGGCACACAGTGAGTGCTCAGATGTTAGCCATCAGTATGATGCCGGCCACGGGGCAAAAGGGGAACAAAAGTAATCAGAGTCTACAAGAAAATCAGAGTCTAGGAAAGAATGAAATCAAAATACACGATTACCGGGAGACTGACGTGGAGCTCTGTGATGACCTAGAGGGGTGGGATGGGAGCAGGGGAGGGAGGCTACAGAGGGAGGGGTTATATATACAATTATGACTGATTTGCATTGTTGTACAGCAGAAATCAACACAGCATTGTAAAGCAATATCTTCCAACTAAAAAAATAAAAAAAAAATTTTAAATACATGATTGAATTTTCAATGAATAATATTTATATAGGAACTTGGATAGCTCAGTTGGTAGAGCATCAGACTTTTGGGCTTCCCTGGTAGCTCAGCTGGTAAAGAATCCTCCTGCAATGCAGAAGACCCCTCTTGGATTCCTGGGTTGGAAAGATCCCCTGGAGAAGAGAATGGCAATTCTCTCCAGTATTCTTGGGTTTCCCTGGTGGCTCAGATGGTAAAGAATCTGCCTGCAATGTGGGAGACTTGGGTTCAACTCCTGGGTTGGGAAGATCCCCTGGAGCAGAGCATGACAACCCACTCCAGTATTCTTGCCTGGAGAATCCCCATGGACAGAGGAGCCTGGCGGGCTATAGTCCATGGGGTCACAAAGAGTCGGACACGACTGAGCGGCTAAGCACAGCACACACATTATAATGTTACATTATATTATATATTATACTATGGCATAATAAAGTAAATATTGTATTAAGTTAAAGCAGTGATATACAATATTAAGAGAGTTGCAAAGCGAAAATGGAGAGAGCTAAATCTTCATTTCTCTTAAAAGGAAATCCATAAATTATGAACAAAATTGATGAGGAGAGAATTGGAGGCAAACACCAGAAAGAACTGCTCAAAGACTTCATTGTGTTTGCTGCTGGGAAGCAGGATGGGAAGTAGGTTTTGCAGAGCTCACAGGTACAACATCTGGAGGAGGCCAACATGTGGTAGAATTTGCACGTTTGTGGACTTATAACAAGTGTGGCAGCACAAGGCAGTGAAGGGTCTTGTTCTAACAAAATCAAATAAGACAATTATCTGAGATATGGAGGCCGCATATCTTGAGGAAAGGTGTACTTACCTAAGTACACCTAAGTGCCCATATGGGCCAGCTGGAACTGACTTAACCTCTGTGAACACAGTGTCCCTCATTTGTAAAAGGGGCTCATAACAGCGCAATAGCCTCAGGGCTATTTGAGTATTCAGATAAGCAAAACACTCAGCACAGCACTTGGCACAGGGTAAGTACCTGAAAACAGTAGAGATTGGAACTCACCACCCCTCACCACGCCCATCCCACCCCGGACAGACAGCCTACGAGCACAGCAGCGAACTCAGTCACCTCATTGTGGGGTGGGGGCATGGGACAAGGGTGTGTCTTCCCAAACCTAACTCAGCTCCCCCAGTCACCTGAGCTCCCCCAGGCCACCACCCCGCATGCACCACTCGTGATGCGTGATCAGAAAGTGCAAACACGTCCTCCAAGAAGCTGCACTTACTCCCGAAAGGAAACCAGAGATGAAACAGAACCTCAGAAAGTTCAGTGTGGTTCAGAGTTCAATGTGGACAACTTCGAGGTTAGCTGCCCCTCGGCCTTGTCTGCCCGCTACGGCAGGAAAGGCCTGCGCTGACCACCCCCACGTTGTACTCATCAACCAAAAGTTTCTGCTAACGCAGTTTGTTGGTCTGAGAGGACTCAGATCTGGGCGGCAATTGTCACTGAGGCTCCCTTTGTCCTGTGAACCTAATAACTGTTACTTGGGTTCCTACTTCAAAGCAGACCGGCCTGCTTACCGCAAATATCTGGGTGTAATTCGACGCCCGCTGCTGGCCTCTGGCGCTGGGACTGCGAAGTGCTGGAGTGAGGCACAGAGTCCTGTTCTGCTGCTGCGGCTGTGCCAGCCCAGTGTTTACTCTGCTTGGAGATGCCCGACTGCCCGGAGCCCAGGGAACGAGGTGGGCTGGCTAGGATGGCTTCTCTAGAACTCGGGCTGCAGCGATAAGCCTGGCATTTCCGCTTATCTCTGAGCCTGCCCCAGGCCCCAGAGGCATCCAGAGGCTTCACTTGGTTATCTGCTTTGCTAGGCGGTATCTGCCTTACCGGGGGCCTACTTCCTGCATCACTTAGCTGAGTGTCCAGTGTGAAACAAAGACTGTGTGGTCCAACAACAGAAAAAAGAAGGGATTGAGTCCTCGGACAGAGCTGACCTGAGTTCAAAACCCAGAACCCAGGTGCAGGGGCCAGAAGAAGAGTTAAGACTCCTTGCCTTCAGGCAGCCCTCCAGGACAGAGCAAAGCCCTGGACAGCAATAGAACAGGTTGCTTTTCTTCACGGGAGCTGCTTGCATCCAGGCTGGGAGGGATCAGTTATTGCCTCTTCAAGTAAAACTACTAAGAAGCAATGAAGATATCTGGAGCCCCAAAGACTGGGACATGCTGCAGTGAAGAGAAGGCCATGAGCTGTGGCTTCTGCTGAATGAGATGCCTGCTCCAACTCAGCTGTTACCCTCAGGGAGGCTCCTTGAACAGATCTTTCCAGAGTGCTCTGGGGAAGGCCAAACCCTCCACATGCCCTGGCATGCATCCACAGACAGACATACAGATATACACATATATCACTCCAGGGCCCAACTCACCTGGCCTGACTGACAGGAATCAGAGTAGGGGATGCAGGCTTTTGATATTTAGCTTGCTTTCTTGAACCTGACCATGGGCAGATTCTGTACTAAGTACTTGAACTGCAAATGTCTTATTTAGACTTTGCTACCACCCTGTAGCGTGGGTTTCCCAGGTGGTTCAGTGGTAAAGAATCCGCCTGCCAATGCAAGAGACTTGGGAGACTTGGGTCCAGTCCCTGGATCTGGAAGAGCTCCTGCAGGAGGAAATGGCAACCCACTCCAGTATTCTTGTCTGGAAAATCCCATGGACAGAGGAATCTGGTAGACTACAGTCCGCAGGGTCGCAAAGAGTCAGACACAACTGAGGGACTGAGAAGGCATGCACGACCCTAGAGGGTAGATTATTATTTATCAGCCCATTTTACAGAGGGGGATCAATCTAAAGAACTTAAGGGTCTCACCCAAGGCCACACAGTCAGAAAACAGTGGAGCCAGAATTCCAACCCAGGTTGATAAGTCACACCACTCTGCCGCTTTCAGAGACAGGAGGAACTTCAGAGACTGTAAGGGTCAACCCCAACATTTTGTAGATGGAGAGTCTGAGATCCGGGGAGAAGGGACTTTTTAAAGGCCACCGAGTAAGTCAAAGGCAAAGACTGGGCCAAACTGTTGCCCTCAGAGTGACCATGGAAATCTCCACCCTGCTTTCTGGATTTGAGAAGGGTGTGTGTGTCATAACTGGCCTCTGCCCACAGGCTCATCCTTGACAGTTGTCTGAGGAGATGGGGCAGGGGGTGGGGGGAGGGGGCTCAGGGTAGGGGCCCCTAGAATGGTTACTTATTCTTTTGTAGAAAATCGTCTACTGCTTATCTCATCTGGCTACCCAGAAAGATACCAAAAGTCCCGTCAGGATGAATCCAGGAATTTAACTTAGGAATAAAACCAGAGGCAAGTTGGGCTCTCTGAAGAAGCAGAGAGGGAAATGACAGCTTCATGACAGGCCTGGGCCTCAGGGACTCTCCTTGCTAGCTCTCATGTGGGTGGTGGGTTTGCTCCCAGGATCTCACTGTCTTCTGTAGTCAGCATTTCTACCCCTGGTGGAAGCTTTTCATTTTGTCAATTCCTTTCTCACATGCCTAGTCAAAATTGTTCCCAGCTAAGCATGGTCGGATGGAATCAGCCTGAAAATATCACAGAAGAACAAAAAGGACCCTCAGAAATCAAATCCACACCAGCAGCTATTCATTCATTCAACATGTCCAGAGCAACACTTATTAGGAAATAATAAAAGCACTATTATTTATCAAGCATTTCTATGTGTCAAGCACTGTGCTATATTGTCATATAAATTACTTTTGCCCCCATAACAGTTCTAAGATAAAGAAACTATATTCCCATTTCACAGGTGAGTAAACTGAGGCTTGGGATGACAAAGTCACTTTCCAAAGTCTGTGTTCAGTTCAGTTCAGTTCAGTTCAGTTGCTCAGTCATGTCCGACTCTTTGTGACCCTATGGACTGTAGCATGCCAGGCTTCCATGTCCATCACCAACTCCTGGAGCTTACTCAAACTCATGTCCATCGAGTCGGTGATGCCATCCAACCATCTCATCCTCTGTCATCCCCTTCTCCTCCTGCCTTCAATCTTTCCCAGCATCAGGGTCTTTTCAAGTGAGTCAGTTCTTTGCATCAGGTGGCCAAAGTATTGGAGTTTCAGCTTCAGCATCAGTCCTTCCAGTGAATATTCAGGACTGATTTCCTTTAGGATGGACTGGTTGGATCTCCTTGCTGTCCAAGGGACTCTCAAGAGTTTTCTTCAACACCACAGTTCAAAAGCATCAATTCTTCTGTGCTCAGCTTTCTTTATAGTCCAACTTTCACATCCATACACGACTACTGGAAAAACCATATCTTTGACTAGACAGACTTTTGTTGTAAGTCTGTGTAAGACCCTGTATATCAATGCAGGCAGCCAAACTCCCGAGTCTGCTTACAGCTGAAGGAGTCTAATTGAAACATCTTATCTAGAACCCAATTTTCTCTAGCGGGGTGCATTTTCCAACTGCCAATTTAGAAACACAATTGTATTTGTAAGCTGGAACTAGGCCAATAAGTTTCATGCCAACATATTGTACTGCCTGTCGGCTCATATTGGTAAGGTGTCCCCACCTGCAAAGTGCTTTGACATGTGCTCACACTTACACTCATCTAAGTTGCATGGATTATGATTCTTATTTTCCTCAAGAAGAGACTGAGGGTCCCGGGGAGAGTCAGTGCAGAGCTGGCCATGGCCCCGGGACCTGTGTTCATTATAGTAGGTAGGGTTTCTGACCACATATACACACACACACACACATACACACACACACTCACTTTGAGACCCCTAACACACCTGACTTGACAGGAATCAGAGAAAGAGTTGCAGGCTTTTAATATTAGCTCTGAGCCTGACCATGGCAGACATTTTGCTAAGCACTTTAACAGCAATATCTTATTTAAACCCTTTATTGCGCTGATACCTGTGAGCTCAGATCTCTGCTTGTGCCACGGGAAATTCAGAAAGTCTGGGTGTGACCAAGGTTAACACAATGGAACAATAGAGAAGATGTGATAGCCACTAACTGCTGGGTGTGAAGGATGTGGTTGGGATAGGGCAAAATCATGTGATGTACCAGTGTTCCCAGGCCTCCCGTATCTGATAAAAAAGAAGCCCATCTTCATCTGCTCAAATTCTCAGTCCTCAATCTATCCCTACCCTCTGAGGAGAGCTTGGTCTCAGGATTCTTCCTGTCAAATCTAAAGAATGGGTGGAATCTGAGGTCTGGAGGAGAGAATTTGGTGAGCTGGGTAGCAAAGCACCAAGAAGGGGAAGGAAAGAGGGGGCTAGACAGACCGGGAGCAGGGTTTGGGGTTTGGGAGCAGCAGACCTGAGGCAGCCCCCTGAGGCAAGAGAATGGGTGAGAGAAGAAGGGAGGGTTTGGAAAACTGTGTGCTGCTGCCTGTGGATGGTCACTGGGAATCGTAAGCAGGAATGGCAGAGTGGCCTGCCTTCCATGGCCCCAAGTCTCTGCAGAAACTTGGTTAACTTGATGTCAAGCAATTCAGAGTGTAAGTGGGAGGTAAAGAAATTGGAAACAAATTTTAGCAAAGTGAAAGGACTTCTTGGTGGAAACAGGACTTGAGCTGAGCCTTGAAGGATGGGTGAGATTCAGGCAGGCCAGAGAAAGGTGAGGGCACAGAGGGGACAAAGCTCCAGATGGAGTCTGGCAGATGGGAGTGACAGTGCAGATACTGGTCTTGGGCCAGGAGGTGTCAATGGAGGCCCAAATGATTCAGCAGGCAGGACTCTTAAGAAAGTGGACCTGGAAAGTCAAGCAGAGACATTTAGACCCATAGGAGTAAGATAAGGGACAATAATCCTGTGGAGTGTTTTTAGGCGGGAAATAACATGGTAAAATCTAGTGTCTAAGACTGGACAGAATGATTACCTAGAGGTAGGAGGGACTGACTCAGAGGGGACACAGAGCCACTTCTGGGATGTTGGAGATGTTTTAAATCCTGGGTGGTGGTTACACTGGTTCATATATATATGCATACAGGTCTACAGTATTCAATTCAAAAGGCTATAAGATTTGTGCATTGTGCTGCATGCCTTATCAAGTTCTGTTAGTATGGAAAAAAAGGGAGAAAGGGGGAACCAGTGGATCTGATGGAATGTAAATGGATCGGGAGGGCACAGGATCATCATCCACACAGAAACTAAATCAGCAAGTGTTTACCAGTTCCGGGATGTATGCTGTTGCCAAAACACATTAGTGCTAAGGAAGTGGAGTGACATCTGAGAGAACAAGTCTTTGAAACTCCTTTCCTAAATGCTGACTGATGCTCTGAGGCCCTCATTCCACCTCCACCCCACCCACCGCCATGCCTGCAACCAAAGCAGGACCCCTCCTCACTCTGGGCCAGACACTCTGAGGATCTATGGTGTTCCTCCCAGATCCAGTAAGTGAAGGTTTCACCCCAAAAGCAGGTTGCAAAACGCCAAGTACAGACATTAGAATCCCATTTTTGTTTAAAATATACATATATGCCAATATGGTTAATTCTGCATCAGAGAATTGCAGATGGTCTTTCTTTTCTATATTTCACTTATATAATTATTCTAACTTTTAAGTGTATTGTTATTTTTTTTTCTGTAATAGTCATGATTCATCTGGACCCACAGGAATTATTCTAGACAATAATATGCACAAGAGAGAGGTTAACTGACCAAGAACAGACTCCCCCAGGAACCCAGCTGACAGAAAACAACACTTAATAACCTTATAGGGAGGTCAGAGGTTGATTGCTTAACCTTAAGTGAACACAACAAATGTATATGTAACAGACTCAGGACTCCTCAGAAACAGTAAACCCCCAGGGATAGAGAAAGGCTTCCTCTTTGCACTTTGTTTTTTAAATAGATTTTTGCCCCCTTCCAACTTGGAAACAAACATTCCAGACTATACATGCAACTCATTAAACTATACAGTAGAATTAATTTGGGAATTTTTTTAGAGCAAAGTTGGCAAACATTTGCAAACAATCAATTACAGCATTCTCAAATGATTTGAGCCTTAAGTATGACTAATCACAGCAATGTGTGAAAATAAAATAGTTTTGAAGTCTGAATTACACATGTAATTCCCCAATAGCTGCCCCAAACCAAAGACAAATCCATGCACTTAAGATTGTTAGTTTTTACTATTGTTTGCTTTTGGTCAGACTCTAAATGTGTTTTCTGGAGGGTCTACATGCCCCTAAAGGCACCTGCTGAAAACACACACACACAATAAGTTTACCATCTGCACTTACATACCACCTTCCATCCATGGATCCCAAGTGGTCTATCAGAAATGTTGTTTTCATAAGTCCCCTGTGAGATGCGTATTGTTGCCTCCATCTTACATGCAGATAAACTTAAACATGGGGGCAGTTAAGTGGCTTGTCAACAGTCATAACCCAAGACAAAATCCATGCAAGCCACTCTCTGGTCTCCCTTCCTCTGCTGACCGTGCCTTTGAGCTTTCTTGTTGGCCCCGGTTTAAATCATGCACGCAGACCATTGTTTCCCTGGTGATGGAGGTGGCATTCTATTTCCTGCCCTGAATCTGGCCTGGGGCCCTGGTGGCACCGCATTTAGCCACAAGTGCATCAGCCATGCGTGAGTGGAGACAGCTTGGCTCCTTGGAAACCTAAGTGGCTTGTGTCAGCTGGCACCAGCCTGCAGAGAGCCACTCCAGGCCACCCTGCTAACTCCTCCATCACTAGCCCAGAGCAACCCATAATGAAGGCAATGACGTCTCTCCGGGAGCTGGAGGAACAAATGGGAACAGCTCAAAGGCAGACTCTCTGGCCCGGCTCCTGTCCAGCCCTCAGAGAGAAATAATCCTTACATGCCTGGGAACCAGGTCCCTAGACCAGTCCAGCCCTCCCTCTGTTCATTTCTATGGATAAAGTGTCATTGTCACAGATTACATTCCTGATAGGCAACTGAATTTACACTTCCAGTCTCCAGTTGCAGTGTTTATTTTTATGGTCCATTAATTAATGTGTCCTGGAATGACCATTCAGAATCACCTCTAGAAAAATAAGAAAGTCACTGGGGGCATCCACCAGGTAATAAGAGTTATCACCTGAAAAGAGTTTCTCTGATGATTGCAGTCACTCTTAGAAATTAGGGGTGGAGATTTTTTTTTGTGAACTCCGTCATTTGGCAAAAAAAAATGCTATCTATTGTCTTTTTAAATCAATTTTAACTTCTTCATTAACCTTACTGGATGGTCGGGTGCATTTATGAACCAGAGGTTGGGTTAACCGCCCCTCCTTCTTGTTTACTCCCAAAGCACCGCAAATGTCTTCCTATCAGATCCTAAAAGTGGTAATAGTTCTGTCAAGTACTCATGTGTGCAAGGTAAATGCTAGCACTGTACGTTTTTTAAATTCTAAGTATTACCATTAATATTCTCATTTACATAAGGAAACTGGCCTAGAGAGGTCACAAAGTCACCTGTGACTGCCATAAGAAGTTACCACAAACTTAATGGCTTAAAACAACAGAAACTTATATCTCTCGCAGTTCTGGAGGCCAGAAGTCTGAAACTAATATCACTGGGCCAAACCAAGGTGTCAGCAGGGCTATGCTTTCTCCAGAGGCTCCGGGAGAAAATCATTCCTTCCCTTCCTAGCTTCTGGTAGCAGCTGGCATTTCTTGGTTTCTGGTCGATCACTGCACTCTGCTTCCACGATCACACTGCCTTCTCAATCCTTCTGTGCATGTGTCAGATCCCCTGCCTCCCTTGCATGATGATATATGTGACTGTATTTAGGTCTCTCCTGGATAATCCAAGATAATATTTCCATCTTGAGGTTCTTAATCACATTAGCAAAGTCCTTTTTCCCCATAAAAAGTAACATTCACAGGTTCCAGAGATGAGGATGTGAATACCTTTCGGGGGGCCATCATCTACCCTCCCAGCGAGGTTTCTCTTCTCACGCAGTCATGAGGGTTCACTGGCTGAGTGGTGAATGTGCAGCACAGAGGCCAGAGCTCAAGCTTCGGTGTTAGGCAGACCCAGGTTTGAAGCTTAGCTCTACCACTTACTGTCTGACTTTAAACAAGTACCTTAACCTCTCTGAATCTAATGTGTGGGACTATTTTGAGGATTAAATGAGATAATGAAAATGAAATGCATATAACAGTGCCTAACATAGCTTAGTGCTGCTTTGTTAAAAGCAGAGTGGAAGCTGGAGTTGTGATCCAACCTTCCAAAGAGGAGGCCAGTGAGCACAGATTTCTACAGATGAAGAAATGTGAAAGCGGGGCGTGCAGGGAGTGGGGTGTATAGGGGTATCATTATGGAGGGAGTGGGGTGTATAGGGGTATCATTATGGAGGGAGTGGGGTGTATAGGGGTATCATTATGGAGGGAGTGGGGTGTATAGGGGTATCATTATGCCACAGAGTCAAGGAAAGTGTGTATTTTTGTCGTAGATGTTCTTATACACTGTTATAAAGAGGATTCATCTGAAAATTAACACTGATAATTTTTTTTTAGGTTAAACTGATTCCAGTTTTAAGACCTATAACAAAAAGAATAAGGAGTAAATCAAGAACTTAAAACATGGTGAATAAACCAGAAAATCAGGCCGAGAATAGTAGAAAAAGAACAGCAGGAAAAAAATAAGGATGTTTTAAGCCTGGACATTTGTTATTAGCACGTTTGAGAGATGACATTCAAGCTGATTTGCCTTCTTAACTGTGAGCAAAATAACTGTGATTTGATTTTGTTCCATTCACTACCTGAGGTAGGATAATTTGAATTTTAATAAAGAAGTTTTAGTACTGTACCTCTAAATATTATCACATATTATGATCTGTTCAACTTGCTATACTTCATCCAGTCACGTTTTTTTCAGTTTAATTCACTGGGATTCTTTACAGTTATGACAAGGATTTCTCAGTTTGAGTGGCAAGTGTGCTAAGGGTCAAAGAAACAGGAAAATAATAGATTTTGTCTTGTTGGAAAAACAAAACAAAACTGCAGTCTCCTTAAATGGCAACCAGTGGAGGAAATAATGATAGCTGTACATCTACTACCATGAAAAGCTAGCCAAGACATATGGCCGAGTTAAAATTCACAAAATAACATATGAAACTTGATCCTGCATAAATAAAAAGGACAAACAGCCTGATAACCAGACACATACAGATATACAAATACATTAGCGATAGTCAAGGATACAGAGCCAGTAATTAACAGCAGCTACTTTCTGGGGAAAGAGCAGAACTGTGTTGGAGAAAAAAATAAGGGAAAAGCCAAATTCTCTTTATAGACCACATGTTTCTGTATTTGCATTTCTACAAGAAGCATGTTTTTATATGTTACTTGTATACTTTTTTAACTTAAGAGGGCTTACAGATAAAGGATGCCTTAGATGGCCAGCCGAGGACAAGCTATGAGGGTTGCAGAGAATGGCTGCCAATCAGCCCAGGGAACCCGGCAAGCTCTGAAGGTGGGTCAATGGTACCCACCTGCTTTTCTCCACCACCCACTTCCACCCTCCAGCCCCTCCCTCACATGTAGTAAGCACAGGCAACTGGCCTTTTCCCTCAGGTAAAAGTAAACAAGCCCCAGACAGCTCTCCTCTAAAGAAATTAGACAGTTTTCCACACTGGAGATCTAAGTATTTCAGTCATCAACTTTGTGTCTCACAGTAAAGTTCTCATTCTGGCCATCAGGTGAGCTCAGCCTAAAAATGAACTTCCATTCAACTCTCCCACTTCATGTCCAGAGCACCCAGTCAGAATTATCAGTGGAGAGATGTCACCCCACTTACATGGACCTTTTTTCTTAAATATGAGCGGGTAACCAAAGATCACCAAGATAATGGCAGATCTAGCAGCTAGAGAGGGAAAGATCAAGATATATCAATGTGAAAAACAAGTTCTAGTGGAAACAAAAATAATCAGGGAATAGAATAAAAGTTGACTCAAGAGAGTTAAGAAAGATTTTATAAAAACATAAGATTTAAAAAAGAATAATTAGAGAAGCAATTAGATTGTGATAACAGAAATAAAATGTTCCACAAATTGTAATATAAAAGGGAGGAAATCTCCTACAGCATAGGATGAAAAGAGAGAAATGTGAAAGAACAGATGAAACCCAAAAGCCCAATGTTCAGTAAATGGTGTCCCAGGAAAAGAGAAGAGAGAAAAGGCTGGGAGTAGGGGTCGGGGAGACTAGTGAACTCCAGCGATTTCCCTATCTTGGCATTACTTATTCCCAGGGGAGCTCTAATGGCACTTGCTTTAAGACTGGAGGATAGTATACTCAGGAAGGGGAGTCGAGGGTGGTCAGAAAATGACAAATGACTATCACTTTCTTAATGTGGCCTGAGAGCACCAAGGAAGCCAGGGCCATAGCCTCTGTTCATGTGGGCACTTGCATTCTAGTGAGGGCTCATCTGAATCACTGGGAGTAATGCCAAAAGCAGGGCAGGTTAAGCAGACCTTCCAGCTCATCACTAATGACCTTCCTGCAGGGTAACATCAGTGCACCTTCTTTGCATTTGGTTGTTCAAATACTTACAATTGCACCCAATTCCCCAGGATTCAGTTTATGTTTCTCCATCTTGTTTACAAGGACATCATAATGTTTTCCTATCCTGGTCTACAGAGTGTAGAAGGCACCTCTTGGATGAGTACCTGACCAGTAAACATTTTGCCTTTTCCAGGAATGCCCCTAACAGAGCCTGTATCAGTAGACTCCCAGCAGCCACATTTGTACGATGGGATTCTGGTCCCTACCCAACTGGTCATGACTGATTGATCCAAGAGTAGATTTATGATCAATTTGAAAAAACTAGTTTTTACATTCTAGAAAGTTGAAAATTTGTCTAGGAAGAGAGATTCTAGAAACTTCTTTCTTTAGGCTTTGATCTAAAGAAAAGGGCCACAAATTCAAAAAGACAGCGTAGAAAAAAGCCAAAAACAAACAAAAGGAAAACAAAAAAGGTCACAAATGAGGAACTATAAGGCAAAAGTCTCAAAAGTATGGATGTCAAGAACCAAAAACTACAATACAGACACAGATATATTAACTGGAGACTTTCAAACCTCAAATGAGGAAACTGAATCTATTAAAGACAGGTTTAGGGAAAGGCTTTGAGTTGAACGATGGGGGCATGGTAAGAATTAGGAAAGGGGACATTTGAAGTAGCATTTTGTTCAGAAAGAAGTAGTAAGGCCAATGAGGAGGGAATAATAGACAATACAAAAGCTAATAAAAACATAAACAAAGTATTTTAATCCAAAATTTGAAAATGAAAAGAAAAACTGCAACACACTTAGAGAAGATACTAGCATCAATCAAGAAGTTTAAGATGAGCACTTGGCTTTCCACATTTTTATGAAAAATTACCAACACAGTTTAAAGAAAAAGTCTATCTACTTAAATCTCCTATTTTCTAGATGACATCTCTTTTGCCTTCAGCCAGTCATAATAATATTAAACTATTTGAAATGTATTTCTTTGTTTTTCCTCCATCGAGCTGTTGTATTTCTGTTATAGAGTCACACTGACCTGACTTTATGTCCAGTCTCTGCCATTTACCAAGTATGTGACCTGAGCAATTTTCTTGAATCTTTGAGCTTCACTTTCCTGATTTGTAGTCTTTAAACACAATCATACATGGAAAACATTTGGCATGGTGCCTGGGATGTAGTGAGTACTCCATATATGGTAGTTCTTTTCTATTGTTTCTGCTATTGTTCCTTTGAATTGAACCCACATGTTAGCACTACCATAAAAGACATAAAGAAATGTTCTCAGATGTGTTCAATTGATTCTTTTGTTACAAACATGTTTGACACTTTTAAATGTGCTTTATAGTTCTACAGCCTCAAAACCACACATAAAAGTTTTAACCTTGAGCTTCCTGATAAATGTCAGATACTAGTTGCATTTATCAATATCTCTAGCACCGAATTTATTTAGCTCTTGGGTTGTATTATAGCTTTTAAGTTAAAAGAGCACGTGGCAAACTTGTGTCAGAGCTGCCATTGCTGGAGCAGAATCAGATTCTCTCAATAGTGACATGTGAAATTGAATTTGAATGAATTTCAAATTAGAAAATGAATTTCAATTAGAAGATGAAATTCATTTTCAATCAGAAATGAATTTCTCATTTGCAAGTCAAAGAGTGAAGATGTTTTTGTTCACTGAAATAAAAATTTCAAATCCAAAGGAAAGTGAAGTTTAACGCTGAAGCCTTGGGAGTCACACACAAATCACTTCCGATCAGTCTGGTCAGTAATTCTTTTCTGGAAGTATGCCATACAGAAACAAGAGGAGAACACTGAAAACAGCCCAGGTACATGGGAAGCACCTTGGAATCACTGTCTGCTTCATCTATTACAAAGGAAGATCTGCCATGTATATGACACCATTGTCATAGAAACATGACGCAATTAAGATCTAGTGCAGCCAAATAAATAAATAATAAATTTAAAAAATAAACAAACACAGATGCACAAAGGATTTCAATAATATACAACAGACGGTAAGCACATGAAAAAATGTTCAGTATCGTGCTGCCAAAAAAAAAATAGTTTAAGGAAAGAGGCGGTTCTTCGATTTGTGTCTTTAATAAATTGAACATTAGCTTTAAAAATCTAAATGAATCTCTGATTCTTATTTTGTACAAAAGATCCTCAAAGTCACCAAGAAGGCCTTCCATGTATCAAGATCACCATGCAGATAACACAAAAACTCTGCTTCACTTTTAATTGTAGTTACACTGAATTTATAGATTTATTTGGGGAGAATTGTCATCTTAACTATATTGAATTTTCTCACCTGGTACATAGTAAATATTTACATTTATTTAAGTCTAATTTTTTTACTTTAAATAAAGTTTATGTAATTTTCTCCAAATGGATCTTTCGTATCTTCTATCAGATTTATCCCTGGGTATATGCTATATATATTTAAAGATGTTCCTTATGAGTCTTAAATTGTCACCTTGTAAAGAGTATCACATTTTCTTACATTTCTTGCCAATAAACAGTTTTGGTCTGGAAAAAAAAAAAGTTCAGTATCACTAGTCATTAGGGAAATGAAAATCAAAACCACAATGAGATACAACTTCACCCCCCAACAGAATGGGTTCCATTTTTAAAAATGGAAAGAAGAAAGAGAGGAGGAAAAGAAGAAAAATAAGTATTGGTGAGGATGTGGAGAAACTGGCACGTTTGTGCATTGCTGGTAGGAATGTAAAATGGTGCAGCCACCGTGTGAAACAGTTTGGTGATTTCTCAAAATTAAACATAAAATCACCATGTGATTCAGCAATTCCACTCCTAGGAACACACCCAAAAGAACTGAAAGTAGATACTTTTATACTCATGTTCACAGAATACAGAAATATATGAACATATATACTCAGTTCATAGCCAAAAGGTAGAAATAAATGAAGTGTCCATCAACAAATGAATAAACAAAATGTGTTATATACATACAAGGGAATATCATTCAGCCTTTTAAGGTGGAATAACATTCTGATACACACTACAGTACGGATGAATTAAGTATTATTCTAAGTGAAGCAAGCTAGATACTAAAGGCCAAATGTGGGGCTTCCCATGCAGCACAGTGGTAAAGAACCTGCCTGCCAATGCAGGAGATGCAAGAGATGTGGGTTAGATCCCTGGGTCGGGAAGATCCCCTGAAGAAGGATATAGCAACCACTCCAGTATCCTTGCCTGGAAACTTCTGTGGACAGAGGAGCTTGACAGGCTATAGTTCATGAGGTTGTAGAATTGGACTGGAGAAGGAAATGGCAATCCATTCCAGTATTCTTGCCTGGAGAATCCCGTGGACAGAGGAGCCTGGTGGTTTGCTATCCATGGGGTCGCACAGAGTCGGACACGACTGAAGCGACTTAGCATGCATGCATGCATTGGAGAAGGAAATGGAAACCCACTCCAGTGTTTTTGCCTGGAGAATCTCAGGGATGGAGGAGCCTGGTGGGCTGCCGTCTGTGGGGTCGCACAGTCGGACATGACTGAAGCGACTTAGCAGCAGCAGCAGCAGCATAATTGGACATGACTGAGCAACTAAGCACACAAAGGACGAATATATTAATACGATTCTACTTACATGAGGTACCTAGACAAGGCAAACTCATTAAGACAGAAACCAGAATAAAGATTACCAGGAGGTGGGTGGAGGAGGGAATGGGGAGTTATTCTGATGGGTACAGAATTTCTTTGGGGTGATGAAAAAGTTCAGAAATAGTGGTGATTTTTATACATCATTGTGAATGTATTTTATGTTACTGAATTATACACTTAAAAGGGTAAATTTTGTAAATTCCAGTTCAAGATGGCAGAATAGAGGACTGTGTGCTCATCTCCTCCTGTGAGAGCACCAAAATCACAACTAGCTGTTGAACCACCATCCACAGGAGGATGCTGGAACCATCCAAAAAAGGTACCCTGCATCCAAAGACAAAGAAGAAGCCACAGTGAGACAGCAGAAGGGGCACAATCATGATAAAATCAAATCCCATACCCGCCAGTTGGGTGACCCACAAACTGGAGAAAAATAATACCAACGAAGTTCTCCCACTGTTTTGAAGGTTTGAAACCCCACATCAGGCTCCCCAGCCTGGGGACCCGACAAAGGGACTGGGGAATCCAACAAAGGGACTGGGAATCCCCAAGGAATCTGACCATGAAGGCCAACAGGATTTGATTACAAGATTTCCACAGGACTGGGGGAAACAGACTCCAGTCTTGGATGGCACAAACAAAACCTTGCATGCACCAAGACTCAGAGGAAAGGAGCAGTGACTCCACAGGAAACTGAACCAAAACTACCTGCTAGTGTTAGAGGGTCTCTTGTGGAGGCATGGCTCAGCAGGGGCTCACCACAGGGATGAGGGGACTGGCAACAGCTGTCTGGGAAGGTCCCCTTTGGCATAAACCCTCTGGAAGTTCCCCATTAATCCAACCTTAGAGCTAAAAGACCCCAGGGTTGGCTTGTCTCAGGTCAAAAAACTACCAGGAAGGGAGGGTAACCCCTCCCTTTAATTGGATTAAAGCTTTACTGAGCAAGTGAAGCAGAGCCCACCAGAGCAACATCCAGTTTTTCCCACCACCAGTCCTTCCCATTAGGAAGCTTACATAAGCCTCTTAGCCTCCTCCACCAGAGGGCAGACAGAAGAAGCAAGAAGAGCCACAATCACACACAAACAAAACAAAACCACATTACAGAAAGTTTATCAGCATGAAAAAGCAGAAAGTTAAGTTCCAGAAGAAGGGACAGATAAAATCCCAGAAAAACAACTAAATGAAGTGGAAATAGGCAACTTCTAGAAAAGGAATTCAGAATAATGACAGTGAATATGATTCAGGACCTTGGAAAAAGAATGGAGGCAAAGATTGAGAAGATGCAAGAAATGTTTACCAAAGACCTACAAGAACTAAAGAACAAACAAACAGAGATGAATAACACACCAGAAGGAATCCACAGCAGAATAACTGAGGCAGAAGCACAGAAAAATGACCTGGAGAACAGAATAGTGGAAATCATTGCTGCAGAACAGAATATAGAAAAAAAAAAAATGAAAAGAAATGAAGACAGTCTAAGAGACCTGATGTTAAGAGCCTACTCATTGGAAAATACCTTGATGCTGGAAAGATTGAAGGCAGGAGGAGGAGGGGATGACAGAGGATAAGGTGGTTGGATGGCATCACTGACTTAATGCACATAAGTTTGAGCAAACTCTGGGAGATGGCCAAGGACAGGGAAGCCTGGCATGCTGCAATCCATGGGGTTGCAAAGAGTCAGACACAATTGAGCAACAGTCGTGCTGTTATGACTGAACAACAATAAAGAGACCTCTGAGAGTGAAAGTGTCTGTTGAGTGGTCATGTAGGACTTTTTGCAAAACCATGGACTGTAGCCTGCCAGGTCCCTCTGTTCGTGGAATTCCCCAGGCAAGAATACTGGAGAGGGCTGCCATTTCCTTCTCCAGGGGGGTCTTCCTGACCCAAGGATCGAACCCAGGTCTCCTGCATTGCAGGCAAATTCTTTGCCTTCTGAGTCACCAGGGAAGTGTTAAACACATGAATATTTACATTATAGGGGTCCCAGAAGGAGAAGACAGAGAAAGGACTTGAAAAATATTTGAAGAGATATTAGCTGAAAACTTCCCTAACATGGGAAAGTAAATAGTCAACCAAGTCCAGGAAGCACAGAGAGTCCCAGGCAGGAGGAACCCAAGGAGGGACACACTGAGACGCACAGTGATCAAACTGACAAAAATTAAAGACAGAGGTAAAATATTAAAAGCAACCAGGAAAAATGATAATTAACATACAAGGCAACCCCTGTCAGGCTATCAGCTGATTTCTCAACAGAAACTTTACAACACAGAAGGGAATGGGATGACATATTTAAAGTGATGAAAGGGAAGAACCTACAACCAAGAATATTCTGCCCAGCAAGGCTTTCCTTCAGATTTGATGGAGAAATCAAAAGCTTTCCAGACAAGATAATACACCACCAGAAAACCAGCTTCACAAGAAACGTTAAATGAAATTCTCTAGGCAGAAAATAAGAGAAGGAAAAGACCTACCTACAGAAAATAAACCCAAAACAATTAAGAAAATGGTAATAGGATCATACATATCAATAATGACCTGCAATGTAAAGGGATTAAATGTACCAACAGAAGACACAGACTGTCTGAGCAGATGAAAACATGTGCATGCATACAGTTCCACTTGCCACAACACTCTGCTTGACCCCCCAAATTATATGTAATTATTTTATATTGCTAAGTTAATCATGTTCCCATTATCGCTTGAAATTACAATTATCTTTTTTGTCTGGCTATTGATTGTGAAAACTGATAAACATCTTCCCCTATAATGATTATGTGGGGCTTCCCTTGTGGCTCAGCTGGTAAAGAATATGCCTGTAATGTGGGAGACCTGTGTTCGATCCCTGGGTTGGAAAGATCCCCTGGAGAAGGGAAAGGCTACCCATTTTTTTGTCTGGCTATTGATTGCAAAAACTGATAAACATCTTTTACTGCTGTGATTATGTAACTAATACTCACTTAATCACTTGGATCACAGCCTTGTCTAACTCAATGAAACTAAGCCATGCCGTGTGGGGCCACCTAAGACAGACGGGTCATGGTGGAGAGGTCTGACAAAACATGGTCCACTGGAGAAGGGAATGGCAAACCACTTCAGCATTCTTGCCTTGAGAACCCCATGAACAGTATGAAAAGGCAAAAAGATAGGACACTGAAAATGAACTCCCCAGGTTGGTAGGTCCCAATATGCTACTGGAGATCAGTGGAGAAAGAGCTCCATCAATAATGAAGAGGCTGAGCCAAAGCAAAAACAACTCCTAGTTGTGGATGTGACTGGTGATGGAAGGAAAGCCCGATGCTTTTGGACAATATTGCATAAGAACCTAGAAGGATAGGTCCGTGAATCAAGGTAAATTGGAAGTGGTCAAACAGTAGATGGCAAGAGTGAACATTGACATTTTAGGAGTCAGTAAACTAAATGGACCAGCGTGGGCTAATTTAATTCAGATGACCATTATATCTACTACTGTAGGCAAGAAGCCCTTAGAAGAAATGGAGTAGCTCTCATAGTCAACAAAAGAGTCTGAAATGCAGTACTTGGGTGAAATCTCAAAAGTGACAGATGATCTCTGTTCATTTCCAAACCATTCAATATCACAGTAATCCAAGTCTATGCCCCAACCACTAATGCCAAAGAAGTTGAAATTGAATAGTTCTATGAAGACCTACAAGACCTCCTGTGAAACTAACACAAAAAAAGATGTTCTTTCCATCATAGGGGACTGGAATGCAAAAGTAGGAAGTCAAGAGATACCTGGAGTAACAGGCAAGTTTGGTCTTGGAGTACAAAATGAAGCAGGGCAAAGGCTAATAGAGTTTTGCCAAGAGAACACACTGGTCATAGAAAACACCATCTTCCAACAACACAAGAGACAACTCTATACATGGACATCACCAGATGGTGACTACTGAAATCAGATTGATTGTATTCTTTGGAACCAAAGATGGAGAAGCTCTATACAGTCAGCAAGAACAAGACCAGGAGCTGACTGTGGCTCAGATCATGAACTCCTTATTGCAAAATTCAAATTTAAATTGAAGAAGGTAGGGAAAACCACTAGGCCATTAAGGTATGACCTACATCAAATCCCTTACAGTTATACAGTAAAGTGACAAATAGATTCAAGGGATTAGATCTGATAGACAGAGTGCCTGAAGAACTAGGGATGGATGTTTGTAATACTGTACAGGAGGCAGTGATCAAGACCATCCCCAAGAAAAAATGAAAAAGGCAAAATGGTTGTCAGAAGAGGCTTTACAAATAGTTGAGAAAAAAGAGAAGCAAAAGGCAAAGGAGAAAAGGAAAGCTATGCCCATCTGAATGCAGAGTTCCAAAGAATAGCATGGAGAGATAAAGTGATCAATGCAAAGAAATAGAGAAAAAAAAAAAAAAAAGAATGGGAAAGACTAGAGATCTCTTCAAGAAAATTAAAGATGCCAAGGGGACATTTTAAGCAAAGACAGGCACAATAAAGGACAGAAATGGTATGGATTTAATAGAAGCAGAAGATATTAAGAGGAGGTGGCAAGAACACACATAAGAACTATACAAAAAAGATCTGAATGACCCAGATAACCATGATGGTGTGATCATTCACCTAGAGCCAGACATCCTGGAGTGCAAAGTCAAGTGGGTCTTAGGAAGCATCACAACAAACTAGTGGAGGTGATGGAATTCCAGTCGAGCTATTTCAAATCCTAAAGGATGATGCTGTGAAAGTGCTGCACTCAAAAGGTCAGTTTTCATTCCAATCCCAAAGAAAGGCAATGCCAAAGAATGCTCAAACTACCCCACAATTGCACTCATCTCACATGCTATCAAAGTAATGCTCAAAATTCTCCAAGCTAGGCTTCAACAGTACATGAACCGAGAACTTCCAGATGTTAAAGCTGGTCTTAGAAAAGGCAGAGGAACCAGAGATCAAATTGCCAACATCCGTTGGATCACAGAAAAAGATAAAGAGAGTTCCAGAAAAACATCTACTTCTGCTGCATTGACTATGCTAAAGCCTTTGACTGTGTGGATCACAACAAACTGAAAATTCTAAAAGAGATTGGAATACCAGATAGCTTACCTGCCACCTGAGAAATCTGTATGCAGGTCAAGAAGCAACAGTTAGAACTGGACATGGAACAACGGATTGATTCCAAACTGGGAAAGGAATACATCAAGGCTGCATATTGTCACCTTGCTTATTTAACTTACATGCAGAGTACATCATGTGAAATCCCAGGCTGGATTCAACATTGCCAGGAGAAATATCAATAACCTCAGATATGCAGATGACACCACCCTTATGGAAGAAAGCAAAGAGGAACTAAAGAGCCTCTTCATGAGAGTGAAAGAGGAGAGTAAAAAGCCGGCTTAAAACTCAACATTCAAAAAATGAAGATCATGGCATCCGGTCCCATCACTTCACGGTAAATAGATGGGGAAACAATGGAAACAGTGAGAGACTTTATTTTCCTGGACTCCAAAATCACTGCAGATGGTGACTGCAGCCATGAGATTAAAAGACACTTGCTCCTTGGAAGAAAAGCTATGACAAACCTAGACAGCATATGAAAAAGCAGAGACATTACTTTACCGACAAAGGTCTGTCTAGTCAAAGCTATGGTTTTTCCAGTAGTCATGTATGGATGTGAGTGTTGGACCTTAAAGACAGCTGAGCTCCGAAGAACTGATGTTTTCAAACTGTGGTGATGGAGAAGACTCTTGAGAGTTTTTTGGACTGCAAGGAGATCAAACCATTCAATCCTAAAGGAAATCAACCCTGAATATTCATTGGAAGGACTGATGCTGAAGCTGAAGCTCCAATACTTTGGCCACCTGATGCGAAGAATTGACCCATTGGAAAAGATCCTAATGCTGGGAAAGACTGAAGGCAGAAGGAGAAGGGAACGACAGAGTATGAGATGGTTGGGTGGCATCACTGACTCGATCGACATGAGTTTGATCAAGCTGTGTGAGTTAGTGATGGACAGGGAAGTCTAGTGTGCTGCAGTCCATGGGGTCACAAAGAGTCAGACACGACTGAGTGACTGAACTGACTGACTGACCATTGTATCATGATTGGTCAACAGAAAAATTATAGAATTCTATATCACCAAAACTAGTATTTAATAGAAAAACCTGTAATCACTTTTTAAAATCCAGATACATAACAGAATTATCTTGGAGTTTTTTGAAAAATACAAATACCTGGGTATTGCTTTTTTTTTTTTGGCCAGAACTCCAGGTATGTTTCTAATGAGCAGCCATGTTTAAACACTGGACTATATGAAGATCTTTTATTTTTATCTAATTTGTTTCACTTTTTCTATTTCATATTCAGTGCTTCCATTTCATTTAGCTTATATTTTCCAATTTCTCCATCTCTTTTTTTTGATGCTCTTTTTCAAACCTTTATCAAGCATAGTATAAAAACTTTTATATAAATATACATAAATAAATGGCATAATATATATATTTTAGAAAATGTATGAATTTTTGCCTAACTAAAAAATTTATGACATTTAGATTCCACTTGTTTGACTCAGTATGAACGAATGCCAGGTTTCTAGTTAAAAAAATAGATATGCAACAAGCAACAAAGTTTTACTATATAGCACAGGGAACTATATTCAATATCCTGTAATAACCTGTAATGGAAAATAATTTCAAAAATAACATACGTATCTATGTATAACTAAATCACACACACAGAAAAGAATTCTACTTTTTGAAATTTAGTAATGTTTATCTTTTTGTCAGATTTTCTAAATGTCCTATGGACATCTAATAACAACACATGAGATAAAAAATTTTAAATATATTTGTGTGGGATATATTAATATAAATTAATTAAATATAAATCTATTATATTTAAATTATTAATGACATCATTCAAAATGTTCCTATTCTTATTTTTTCTGCACTTGATAAAAATTCTCAGATAAATGTTAATATGGCTCATTATGATTATATATTTTTTCTTATATTTCTTCTGATTTTTGCTTTATGTATCTTTGTTTCTTTGTTTTTAAGGTGTCTAATGATTTATGATCTTCTTTGTGAATTGTACCTTTTATCATTAAAAATATTCATTCTTGTTTCATTTAAAATAAACAATTTTTTTGGTAAACTTTGTTATGTAGACTTTAACCACAACTTAAAAAAAAAAAAAAAACTCATCTTAACCCACATAAAAAAGTAATATAAGGCTTCTAAAGCCCTTGGCCCATTTATAATGACATGAAAATGTTTTATAACTACATCTGGCAAGTAGCGCAGCCCAGGAATGTGATACTATAACAGCATAATAAACACCAAAAGTCTCTGCAGCAGATTTCTCTTACTGGTTTAAAACAAGAAGATTTTTTTAATTAAAATAAGAAATATTAGAGCTTTTTGATGGTTATATTTTTAATAGACTCTGAACAAAGATTAGTTCAGAGACCAAAGAGATGGCATGTGCTTGTTCACATATCAGGAAAACACGTACAATCAGACTGTAAAGTGTTTTCTACTGATAGCAACTGGTTAAAACAAGTAAGTAGCCTTTTTGTCTATATTTAAGCCTGAGAATAATTATGAGTTAAATAATAGAGGCAGAATACTTCTACTTTCAGCCAAGATGGGGTAAAGACTGGATTTACTGTCTGAAACAACTAAAAATCTGGACAAAAAAAATATGAAAGAACAGTTCTCAAGATGTTAGCCATCAGGTAGTAAAGGACAGTGACGCGTGAGAGATGGGAACAAAACAGGTGAACCCAATGACTGCTCCAGGTTCCAGACGGCTACAGAAAAAGTGGAATGTATTAAGCAGAGACATGGAAGATTTTTTAAAAATCTCAAAATGAAATTCTAGAGATTAAAACTTCAACATCTGAGATGATACACTGGATGGGATTAAAGGCAGGTTAAATATTGCGTTAAAAAAGATTAGTGAACTTGAAGACAAAGCAATGGAAACTATGCAAAAAGAAATACTGAAAAAACCCCAAACAAACCCAAAAATCACTTTTAAAAAAGAAAAGAAAGAGGAAAACAATAGTGAGATATGAGACTTCAAGTGGCTTAATATATGTATAAGCAGAGTCTCCAAAGGAGAGGAAAAGACGTAATGGTCAAAAAATTTTCCAAATTTGATGCAAACTATAAATCCACATATACAAGAAGTTCAGTGACCCCAAAGGATAAAAAAAATCGCTCCTTGTCATTCAGGTCTCAGTTGAAATGTCAGAGAAGACTTCCCTTACCATCAAACCTTAAAGTAGCATTATGTAATTATCTTGTCTTTGTTTACTTTTTTTTTTTTACATATCCCTACTCTTTCCCTCAATGTAAGGACAGGCCCTTGTCTACATTCTTCACTAGAACACATAGGCACTGTGTTCCCAGGACCTAACAGAGCACCCAACACTGAGAACGTACTCAATACATATTTCATGGGTGACTGAATAATTTTATCTATTCCTAACCTTTAGGCTTCCCAGGTGGTTCAGTGGTAAAGAATCTGCCTCCCAATGCAGGAGACAAAGATTCAATCCCTGGGTCAGGAAGATTCCCTGGAGGAGAAAATGGCAACCCACTCCAGTATTCTTGCTTAGAGAATTCCATGGACAGAGGAGCTTGGCAGGCTACAGTCAACAGGGACACAAAGAGTTGCACACATCTGAGTGACTGAGCATGCAGCCTTTAGTAATGAATTTCTATTTCAAAATCCCTCTCAAATGATCAAAACGATTCTTTCTGCATTCCGAACATTTCCTTTTGCTCCAAGATTAATGTTGCCATTGAACAATATGGCATTTACTAGCACTAACTGTCATAGTCTAAAAGTAAAGTTACCTAACCATTTCTTGAGGAATGACCTATAAGAAAACAACGCTTCCAGGCCAGACTGACCCCAGGCAACACTCTGGCAACACTACTGCCAAGCTTGACATCCAACTTTCCACAGAACATATTCTCAGCTCTCCAGTAGAACACCATTTTCATCAAAACAGCGGTTTACTGGACAGCAATTGCAGGCAAACATTTTACACTTTATATACGTTTTCTGTTTAATCTATGATGAGGTTACAGATAAGGCAACTAAGGCCTAGGAAGGTAATGTAATATACCTAGTCACATGGCTAGTAAGTGGCACAATATAAATCTAAGTCTGACTCCAAAATGTTGTTCTTTATACAACCCTGAGATCAAATAAAAGTGTTATGAAATTGTGGCTAAGTATCAAGCAGCAAGGACTTCCCTGGTGGCTCAGATAGTAAAGCGTCTGCTTACAATGCAGGAGACCTGGGTTCGATCCCTGGGTTGGGAAGATCCTCTGGAGAAGGAAATGGCAACCCACTCCAGTACTCTTGCCTGGAAAATCCCATGGATGGAGGACTATGGTAGGCTACAGTCCATGGAGTCACGAAGAGTTGGACACAACTGAGCAACTTCACTTTTTCGCTTTTATCAAGCAGCAAACATCTCTTGAGGAAGGATATAACTTAGAGTTTGCTTTCCATTTAATAAAATGAAAAAGATCAAATCCTTAATATGTATGTTCACAGAACCTCTACGATTGAGATGAGAATCAACAACACTTGCCTCAGCCAAGGTATTTTCTCTTAAAACTAGGAAGATTTAAATATCTGAAGTCTTCAATAGAATACCAAGAAAATAAAGTTTCTACATTCTAGAGGACTGGCTGAAGGGAAACAGAATGCCTTTCACTAACTTTCAAATGTACTTTTTCACTTTTCACATTTTAGTATCTCTGAAATTCATGTGCATCTCACAATCAGTAGCGTTTGACCATCACCCAAGGCAGCAGTTAGTGATGTGGTGATCAATCCACATGAGTGAATTCAGCCATAGCCATTCATATTGTCATTGATTCTATGTCTAAATAAGTCAAAAATAACTTTTTAAAAAAGTTGTTCAAGACATATTTTTCCTTTTTTATGGAGATATAATTGACATATAATATTATACAGTTAAAGTTGTACAATGTGCTGGTTTGACTCATTTATATATTGCCATATAATAACTACAGTAGTGCTAGCTAACAATGGCACATATTTATAATTTCTTTTTTGTAGTGAGAATAGGTAAGATTTAGTCTCTTAGCAATTTTAAAATTTGTAATACAGTATTGTTGACTATAATCGCTATGTTGTGCCTCAGATTTCCACAACTTATTTATCTACTATTTGTATTTGGTACCCTTAAACAGTATGTTGTCAACGTCCCCACCCCCAGTCCTTGGTGATCAACTAATCTCTATCAAAATAACTTTTTTTAAAAAACTTCATACTGTTTTAACTTTACTTTTTTTATAATTATAAGAACAACATATACTTTGCGAGGAAAAAAACTACTTCAGAATATACAACAAATTGCAAAGAAGAAAACTGAGATAGCACAGTTGATAGTTAACATTTTCCACAATTTTTGCACAGGTGTATATATATGTGTAAAATATATACATATATACACGTGTGTAGGCATATAAAACTGGAAAATACATACATATATCCTATAATATTACATCTATATCATTTAACTAATCTATAATTTTCACAACATGATCCTATCAGACGCAGGTTTGCATTATGCATTTCTAACTTGGCATCAAGTTGTGAACATTCTCTGCATCAGTAAGCAGGTTTCCCCAGCATGGTATCTAACAAAGACAGATTCACTCAACACGTACTGCATCCCATTTAAGCAGTTCCCAGTTGTTGGGCATGTATGGGTTGTTCCATTGTTCCTGGCAATGTTGAGATAGGGCATATTTGATGATTGCATGGTGTCAAATTAAGGAAGTGGAGGAGGAACTGGAATCCTCTTTACCAATCTGGTCTCGTCCTCAAGGTTTGAGGTGGATGGTCATGTAGGCTGATTTGTCCTGGTGGATTTACCCTGGTGGGCTTCCCTGGTAGCTCAGCTGGTAAAGAATTCACCTGCAATGTGCGAGACCTGGGTTTGATCCCTGGGTTGGGAAGATCCCCTGGAGAAGGGAACGGCTACCCACTCCAGTATTCTGGCCTGGAGAATTCCACGGACTGCATAGTTTACAGGGCCGCAAAGAGTTGGACATGACTGAGTGACTTTCACAGTGATGTCTGATCAGGGCATGGATGAGGAATGCACAGAAGAGGATGCTACCTACTACCTGTCACCATGATGAGAAATACCAGCAAGGATCCTGAGATGGCGAAACCTTTGCCGGGGCACCTGGAGCTGGACTTCCTGATATGTGTATCTGCCCATCTGGTCCCAGGTCAGATTCAGGAGGGTATTTTTTTCTCTGAGGAGTTCAGAAAGGAGCCATTGTGGATCCACTTGGATTCTGATCTGGAATAGGAGCTATACTCCATCTCCACTGGAACCAATCTCAGCAGTCAGGACGCCATTTAGGTTACCAGGCTTACTCCTGATCAGCACACTGGAGGGCCCATAGATAACCATCAGAAAGATCATTTCACTTCTCTCAATAATGTAGGGGAGGATTTCCATCCTACACTGAAGTGGTGTGTTGTAGATACTGACCCTTTGGATGATGAGCGTCTTGCTGTCTAGGTCATAGTTGGATACCTGTGTGTAACTCACATACCATTTGTTGTTAGTGGCACTGGTGTGGCAGATGGCAGCCACAGAATCCACGTTCTCTGCCATGGAGTGGGTATTGACTGAGATGCCTGGGATTTCCAACTCTCGAATCTCAGGCCAGCCAGTTGCTCTCTGGGTCCTGTTGATGGCTTCTACCCACACAGTGTAGCTCCTCATGTCACTTAAGACTCCCTGATCAGCAGGTCACCTGTCATGGCACCCTTCCCCAGCCCTTGAACATGGGCCCATGCCACAGGACCAGTTGCCCTCAGAGGCTGCACCTGGGCCTAGAAAGGTCCATGAGTTGAATGGGTCCTTCTGGTGGAGGGGTCTCTCCAGGGACCAGGCAGCCTCTTGTGTCCTCTCACAGACCTGCATCAAAATAACTTTTAATCAAGTATAAGAAAAAATTCTAAAGGTTAATTGGTTTACTTCTTTAGCATTACATAAAATAAGGGTGTGCCTCACAGTTGATATCTTAGACTTAAGATGTTCAATATTTCATTTGGGAAGACACTTTTATTGGCCTTTTGGTTATAAACAGTTTGGCACTCCATCCCTTCAGGCCCCCACCCCCAAAATGGAAGGCATGGCACAACAAAATCATAGGAACTTTCCATCCTTCAGTGTAACACTCAGGCAGCCAAAGGATTAGGGCTCCTGAGAAAGAAAAATGACGACACAGAGAAAGAGCTTAGTCGTCAAAGGGCTTAGTGTCAATGAAGAAATAAGCAAGTGCAAGTTTTAAAGCTGAAACAGGCAACAGTAGTAGCAATAGCATAATCACACTACCTCTAAGCACCTAAAACCAGTCAGGCACCAAGTGCTTTACATAAACTCATTTAATCTTCTAACAATTGTATGAATTAGGTACAATTTTTATGTCCACCTCAGAGGTTCGGGGGGCAATGGCACCCCACTCCAGTACTCTTGCCTGGGAAACCCCATGGATGGAGGAGCCTGGTAGGCTGCAGCCCATGGGGTCGCGAAGAGTCAGACACGACTGAGCGACTTCACTTTCACTTTTCACTTTCATGCACTGGAGGAGGAAATGGCAACCCACTTCCAGTATTCTTGCCTGGAGAATCCCAGGGACAGAGGAGCCTGGTGGGCTGCCGTCTATGGGGTCACACAGAGTCGGACACAACTGATGCGACTTAGCAGCAGCAACAGAGGTTTGAAAAGGCTAAGTAATTTGTTCAAGTTCACATGGCCAATCAGAACGAACTTGGGCTAGTTAGTTGCCTGGTCAGTTCCTTGCAGTAGTGATGTCTAGAAAATTTACAGACCAAGATATATGTGGGGGACATATTACAGCCAACTGAAGGGTCTATCAGGTGAACACTCACTGTCAACTACAAATGTGGAGAGTTGAGTTAGGGACAAACCAAGAGATTATGTCCCTAGTAGAAGATTTAGAGAAGACTTTGAAAAGTGCAGGGGCTTCCCTGGTGGCTCAGCAGTAAAGAATCCACCTGCAATGCAGGAGATGCAGATTTGATCTCTCGGTCAGGAAGATCCCCTGGAGAAGGAAATGGTGACCCACTCCAGTATTTTTGCCTGGGAAATCACATGGACAGAGGAGCGTGGGCTGCAGCCCATGGGATTGCAACAGTCAGACACAACTTAACAACTAAACCACCGCCAACACCAGAAACATGTGGATTACATAAAGAGTACAGTCAATTGATAGAGATAATGCCCCCAAAAATTGGATTATCACTAGGATGGAAGGCTGAATGAAAGTGAAGATATAAGCAAGGACATTACCATCCCTCTAAAGATATGATAGATTTTTCCCATTGAGATTCAAGTCTGTCCCAATCATCATACTGTTGTCTTAGAGAGATGAGAAAGGAAGAAAAAAAGTCAATCCTCAACTACCTCCTATATCCCTGGGGCTTTAATATCAGTGCCTGAAATATGTAGTCAATAACTGAGTCCCTGATTTTATGAGGTTCCACCATTCTAAACATTACTGAGTTGTCAAAGAACTCAGCAAGGTACAGTGCCAAAGACCTAATAGAAGATAATCCTAGTTACAACCCAAGCTTTCCTTGACCACCCCAATAAGGACAGGGGTTTGGATATTTATACATTAGATGTTCTTTTCTCTGCTTAAAAAGGAATATATCAATACCAGATATAATGAAAGCAGACTGGTAAAAAGATCAATTCCATGACTCTAAAAGCCTGTTTTTGCTCCTCTACTCTAACTTCTTTCATGTAATAATTACTAGTGTTAGTTCTGAACACCTTCCAGGTACTATGCTACATACTTTGCTTCCCCAAATAAATTCCACTTATGGACAGCAGTTTTACCCCATGCCTGAGAGTTCCAACCTGCGCTTCATGATTGCCTGTCCTGTGGATTTCAGACTTGTCTAGCCAGCCCCCTCAATCATGTAAGCCAATTATTTCCAATAAATCTCTTAATATACATACAGTTCTATTTCTGCTTCTCTAGACTGATATAGATTTTGATACCAGAAGTTATTCTAGAGAAACAGAATCTTAAGGATGAGTTTTTGAAATTGATTCTGGATTTTCTGGAATTGGTTCTCTAATCTTATTAATGGCACTAATGATTCTATCTTCAGTAGTAAAAAGGACACTAATAGTTCATGACATGATGTGGCAAGAGATATGCAAAATATCATCATTCAAATACCTATAGGAAATGAGATTCTATGTGACTGTGTATTTGCTACATAAGAATATTTTACTCAAACTATGGAATGTGATGCATTAATCACAATTCACATTTATATAAAACCCCACATGAAAGACCTCTTACCCTCCTGGCCCCATGTGATTAGAAAGACTGGCAAAAACACCCACAAGCTGCATGGCCCAGTGGTGCTCAAGCCAATAGAAGGGCAGGCAGAGCAGGTCAGTTTGGGTTAAGACAATAAAGAGCTTTACCAGCTTTACCAGAGCTGTTTCTGCCACTGTGCCTGGGTAGGGAAACATTCGTAGCCCTGCTCACAGCTGAATACAGTCTCAAACATGCCTGATTTGGGAATCTGAACAGATGGGAAGCTTCATAGCCTATCCAATAGCCCTGCTTACAGTAGCACTTGAACAGAGGCACAGCCTATAGATTTCTCCATCTGCAGAGCAAAACTAGTGGCCTCATCTGACCAGAGAATTCAGTGTGGCCTCTCACCTGATTCAGGTTCCCAAACAACAAGCCACACAGGCCTGGGTCCCATCCTACTGCCCGGCCAGGGCACAGAAGCTAATTCACAGCCCTCTCTACCACTGAATGTAGTACCCAGTCCTGATCATCTAGTAAGCCTGATCAGAGAATCCAGGCAACTATAGAGCCCCTCTCCCATGGGCTAGTTTTAGGGTAGGGAACCAAGCCTGCACTTTTACCCAATTGTTCTCATCCAGTGGCACATCCCCTCATTCCCAACCTCAGAACCCAAGCAGTTATCTCTCAGAAAAACAGACCACAGTAATAGGCTCCACTTGCCCAAGGACACTATCAGCAGACATGCCCAGAAACCTAAACTGAGTTGACCGGGGAAAATCTGTCTCTTCCAAAGCAAACTGATAAGACTGTAAGAGAAATCCAAGTACTCAACTGTGCAGACACAAACATAAGAAATCAAGGATCATGAAAAACTAAATATGACACCACCAAAAGAAACAACACCAAAAATAACTGATGCAAAGAGAGATCTACAAACTGCCAAAGAATTCAGAATAATCCTCTTAAAATTCAGTAAACTACAAAAAAACACAGGCAAACACCTAAAAGAAATTAGGAAAACAATGCACAAACAAATAAAAAAGTATGACAAAGCAACAAACTACCAAAACGAATAATCACACAGAAATCCCAGAGTAGAAGACTACAATGACAGAAACGAAGAGTTCATTAGAGAGTTTCAAAAGCAGACTCAACCATGCAGGAAAGAGAATCAGTGACCTGGAAGATAGGACCCTGGAAATTATCCAGTCAAAGAAAGAAAAAGAATGAAATGGAGTGAAGAAAGTCTACAGACTTATGGTACACAATGAAAAAAAAAAAAAAGAAAACAAAAAAATTCACATTATGGGAATTCCAGAAGAAGAGAAAGAGAAAAATGATAGAAAGTATACTTAAAGAAAAACGACTGAAAATTTCTCAAACCTAGGGAGATACATGGATGTCCAGATCCTTGAGGCTAAAAGACAGGTTGAACTTGAATAGGGCCACACCAAGACATATTATAATTAAAGTTGTCAAAAGTGAAAGATAAAGAAATAATTTTTAAAACAACAAATGAAAAGAGAGAAATTATATACAGGGGAACCCACATAAGACTAAAGGCAGATTTCTCAACAGAAACATTTCAGGCCAGAGAGAATAGGACAACACACTCAAAATATTGAAAGAAAAAACTGTCAACCAAAAGAACACTATACCCAGTGAAGCTGTCCTTCAGAAGTAAAGGAGGGATAAAGAATTCCTTGGACAAACAAAAGTGAGAGAGTTACCACTAGACTTACCTTACAAGATATGCTAAAGGGAATTCTAAGAGTGGAAGTAAGGTACACTAAATAACATCATTCAAAGGTAGTGTAAAACAAATGGCAAATGTACAAATTTAGGTTCTGTAATTTGGTTATGATGGTTCATAGTTCATTTAAAACTTAACTTTAGAAGTTAAAAAACCGAATATATTAAAAAGAACCATAACTACAATAATTAGTTATTGTTATTAGTTACACAATAGAATAATGTGTAAATTAACAGCAATAAACAAGAATGTGAAGGGGAAGAGAAGAAAAAGTGCAAACTTTGGAAATTATATTGAAGTTACCAGTTTAAAATACGATGTTATAATTTTAAGATATTTTATGTAAACCTCATGGTAACCACAAGGAGAAAAACCTATAGCAATTACACAAAGGAACATGATAAAGAAGTCAAAATATACTAATACAAAAGACATCAAAATGTGAAAAAAGAGGGTAGGATAAAAAACAAGGAACAACTAATCTTAACAATTAATTAATCTTAATTAATTAAGCAACCAGAAAACAATTTTTTAAATGTCAATTAAGAAAAGTCAATGAAGTCCTTACTTTTCAATAATTACTTTAAAAATAAATGGATTAAATTCTCCAATCAGAAGATAATATACCTAAATATCTTTTTTTTTCTTTAAAAAAAAAAAAAAGTAGGGCTAGTTACACTTATATCAGAAAAAAATAGACTGTAGTTTTAAAAGGAGACAAAGAAGGCCATTACATAAAATGGGGTCATTCTATCAAGAATTTATAACAATTTAAAGTACTTATGCAACCAAAATTGGAGCATCTAAATATATAAAGCAAAAAAACAGAGCTATGCGGCAACCAGAGAAAGCCCACATTCAGCAATGAAGACCCACCACAGCCAAAAGAAAAAAAATAAACGTTAAAAAAAAAACTAACAGAGCTAAAAAAAGAAATAAAAGTATTATAATAATAGTTGGGAGACTTTAATACCCTACCCTCAACAATTCTGAAAATCAGTAAGGAAACAGCAGACTTGAACAATACTATGAACAAATGGACCTAATAGACACATATAGGACATTCTATCCAACAAGAGAAAACACATTCTTCTAAAGTGCACATGGAAATTTCCTAGGAAAGACCATATGTTAGGCTGCAGAATAAGCCTTAGTAAACTCAAGAAGACTGAACTCATACCAAGTATCTTCTTTGACCACAATGGTATTAAACTAGACATCAATAACAAGAAGAAAATGGGAAAATTAATAAACACACAGAAATTACACAACACTCTCCTGAACAATCAAGGGATAAAAGAAGAAACTAAAGGTGAAATTAAAAAGTTTCTTGAGACAAATGAATGTGAAAACTAAACATACCAGCACTTATGGGATGCAGCAAAAGCAGTGCTATGAGAGAAATTCATAACAATCAATGTCTATATTAAGACAAAAGAAAGGTCCCAAATAAATCACTTGCCACTTGTGACAACACGGATGGACCTATGGAGTATTATGTTAAGTGAAGTAAGAGAGAAATATTGCATGATTTCATTTATATGTGAAGTCTAAACAACAAAATGAATAAATATAACAAAACAGAAACAGTGTTATAGCTAGAGAGAACAAATAAGACGGTTGCTGGGGGCTGGGGTAGAGTGAGGGGAGAAAAGAAAGAGGTGAAGGAGATAAGGGGTACAAACTTCCAGCTGCAAAATAAATGAGTCACAAGTATTAAATGTGTAGTGTGGGGAAAAGTCAGTAACTATGTAATATCTTTATATGGTGACAAATCACAACCACACTTTACTGTGGTGACCATTTTGATATATATAGAAATATCAAATCACTATGTTGTGTAACAGGAACTAACAGTGTCATAGGTCAATTATACTTCAAAAACAAACATATTCATGGAAAAAGAGATCAGATCTGTGATTATAGGGGTGGGGGGGCAGCGATTGGACGAAGATGGTCAAAAGGTAAAAACTTTCAGTTATAAGATAAATAAGTACTAGGGATGTAAAGCATGATACAATAAATACAATTAACATTGCTGTATATTATGTGAAAGTTGTTAAGAGAGTAAATCCTAAGAGTTCTCATCATAAAGAAAAATATTTTTTCTATTTCTTTAATTTTGTACCTATATGAGATGATGGATGTTTATTAAACTTACTGTGCTAATCATTTCATGATGAATGTAAGACAAATCATTATGCTATACACCTTAAAGTTATAGTGTTGTGTGTCAATTATATCTCCATAAAATTGGATGAAAAACTAAACTGAGACAAGATAAAAAAAATAAAGCCAATAGATGTCATATTAAAGCTACAAACAAGCAAAAATAAAGAGGAGGAACACTCTCAAACTCATTTTACAAGGCCAGCATTATCCTGATACCAAAAGCCAGAAAGGGACATTGCTAGAAAACTACAAACCAATATCCTGAATATAGTATAGATGTAAAAATTCTCAATGAAGTACTAACAAACTGAATTCAGCAGCAACTTAAAAGGGTCATTCACCACCATAGTCAAGTGGGATTCATCCCTATGATGCATGGATGGTTCAACATGTATAAATCAATCAATGTTACATTAATTACATAAATTATATAATTACATAAATTACATTAATAGAATGAAAAAAAGAATTATTATCTAAACAGATAAAGCATCTGACAAAATCCCACATCCATTCATGATTAAAAAAAAAACTCTTAACAATTTAGTCAGAAGAAACATATTTCAACATAATAAAGACCATATATCATAATCCCACAGCTAACATTATACTTAGTGGTGAGAAGTTAGTAGCTTTTCCTCTAAAAGCAGGAAGAAGAGAACATGCCCAATCTCACTGTTCCATTCAGTATAGTACTGGAAGTCCTAGTTAGAAAAATTAGGTGGGAGAAAAAGAAATAAAAGGTATCAGATTTGGACTGGTGGTTTAGGTGGTTTACGCCAAGTCGTGTCCAAGTCTTGCAACCCCATGGACTGTAGCCCACCAGGCTCTTCTGTCCATGGAATTCTACAGGCAAGAATACAGGAGAGGGTTTCCATTTCCATCAGAATTGGAAAGGAAAAAGTAAAACTGTCTTTGCTTGCAGATGTCATGATCATACACATAGAAAATCTTAAAAGTGAAGTTGCTCAGTCATGTCTGACTCTTTGCGACCCCATGGACTGTAGCCTACCAGGCTCCTCAGTCCATGGAACTTTCCAGGCAAGAGTACTGGAGTGGGTGCCATTTCCTTCTCCAGGGGATCTTCCCAACCCAGGGATTGAACCTGGGTCTCCCGCATTGCAGGCAGACGCTTTACCATCTGAGCCACCGGGGAAGCAAAAAATCTTAAAGATGCAACTAAAAAGCCATTAGATCTAATCAATGAATTCAGTAAAGATGCAGGACATAAAATTAGCATACAAAAGCAACAGCATTTCTATACAGTAACAACAAATTTTCTGAAAAAGAAAAAAGATGTCAATCTCATTTACAGTAGCATCAAAAATAATTAAATATATAGGAATAAATTTAACCAAGGAGGTGAAAGAGCTCTACTCTGAAAACTACAATACTTTGATGAAAGAAATGGAAGAAAATACAGATAAATGAAAAGGTAGCCAATGTTCATGGATTTGAAGAATTAATTCTGTTAAAATGCCATCTATAGATTCAATGCAATTCCTATCAAGATTCCAATGGCATTTTTTAGAAGTTTGCATAAGTAAAAGCAAACAAAAGACTCCTAAAACTTATATGGGAATGCAGAAGTCCCTGAATGTCCAAATAAATGCTGAGAAAGAAGAACAAAGCTGAAAGCATCATATTTCATAATTTTAAGGTGTACTTTAAGGCTATAGTCGTCAAAACAGTAATGGTACTGACATAAAAACAGTATGAAAAATGCCAGTGAGCCTTAACCCTTGCTATCTGCTCTAGTCCCCTTCACTAAGAATATATCTGCAAGTGACCTCTGCCACTACATAGGGACATGCAGCTGGCTCCTGCAGCCAAGCTTGTGCATTTTTCTGGCTCCAACCACCACTTCCTGCCGTGCTACCAGTCTCGGAGGTGCCACTTAGCCCAAAAGATCTTGAAGCCAAGCGGAATTTCTGCAAAGCTTGTCAAAGGCCACACAGTTGTCAATACTGTGGACCCCAATGTCCTTGTGACAGAGACATCATATATCATTGGACCCAGTGTCAAAGGCACCTTTACACATGGTGCTCTGCATCACTAGACCAGGGCAACATAACCAGTATGGGTCCCTATCAGCAGGTAGAAGGCTTCCTGCAAAAGAATCAGTCCATAAAGCCTTGAGGAAGTGACTGCTTTTTCAAATGTGCAGATACTGATACAATATTACAGGGATCACAGAGAGTCAAGAAAAATATGTTTCCACCAAAGAAATACAATAAACTTCCAGTATCTGGCTCCAAATAAATGAATATCCAGAAACTGCCTGACAAAAAATTCAAAATAATTATTCTGTGAATACTCAGAGAGGTACAAGAGAACACAGATGAAAAGTTTAATGCTATCAGGAAAATAATACAAAAACAAAATAAGAAACTCAAGAAAGCATTAAAAAAAGAACCAAACAGAAAATCTGAAGCTGGAGAATACAAAGACTAAAATACAGTGTTGACTAGAAAGCTTCAACAGCAGACTTGAACAAGCAGAAGAGCAAATCCATGGTCTAAAGGACAAATTGAAATTTTACAACAGACGAGAAAAAAGAATGAAAAAGAATGTACAAAGCCTATAGATGTTATGGAACACTATCAAAAGAAATAATGTATGATAGGGGAGAAAGGAGTAGAAACCTTATTTCAATAAATAATGGCTGAGAAATCCTCAAATATGAGGATAGATTTGGCCATCAAAGTTCATGAAGCAAATTGGTCAACTCAAAATCTCAATGCAAAATGTTTTTCTCTAAGACACATAGTAATAAAAGTGTCTAAAACTAAAGGTAAAGAGAGAATTTTAAAAGAAGCAAGAGAGGAGTTCCTGGCAGTCCAGTGGTTAAGCCTCCATGCATCCACTGCATGGGGTACAGGCTCAGTCCTGCTGGGGAACTAAGATACTGCGTACCACACAGTGTGGCAAAAAAAAGAAGAAGAAAAAAATCTCTCTCATACAAGGGAATTCCCATAAAGCTATCAGTGGATGCCTCAGCACAGACCTTACAGCCCAAGAAAGAATGAGATAATATATCGAAAGTGCTGAAAGAAATAAACTACCAACCAAGAATACTTAGCCCAGCAAAACTGTCCTTCAGAATTGAAGGCAAAATTACAGCTTCCCCTAATAAACAAAAGTAGAGGAAATTCATCACCATTAAATTTGCTTTGGGCTTCCCTGGTGGTCCAGATGATAAAGAATCTGCCTGCAGTGTAGGAGACCCAGGTTTGATCCCTGGGTTGGGAAGATCCCCTGGAGAAGGAAATGGCAACCCCCCTCCAGTATTCTTGCCTGGAGAATTCCATGGACAGAGGAGCCTAGCAGGCTACACTCCATGGGGTCACAAAGAGTTGGATATGACTGAACAACTAACACTACACTACTATTACTAAAACTGCCTTACAAGAAATGCTAAAAGAGTCCCTCAAGCTGAAACAAAAGGATGTTTATTAGTAACATGAAAATATACAACACACTGGTAAAGGTAAGGAAATAATCAGATTCAGAATACCCTAATACTATAATTTGTTGATGTGCTAACTACTTAACTCTAGAATAAAGGTTAAAGAACAAAAGCATTAAAAATAACTATGTAACAATTTGCTAATAGATACACAATCAAAAAATGTAAATGGTGACATCAAAAACACAAAAGGAGTGAAAGAATATTTTATATGAGATATAATTACATACGATATAAGTTAAACTGTTATAAGCATAACATAAACTGTTAAGTCTATTACATGTTTTATGGAAACCTCACGGTAACCACAAAGCAAGTCTACAAAATACACACAGACATAGAAAAGGAAGTGAAAGCATATTACTACTATAGAAAAACATCAACTTAAAAGAAGTCAGCTAGAGAGGAGGAAAAAAAAATTGCTAGAAAACAATAAGATAGTATTAGCAAGTACCAATTACTCTAAACATCAGTGGATTGAATTCTCCAATCAAAAGGTATACAGAGGCTGGATAGATTAAGAGGCAAAAGCCAACAATATGCTGCTTATAAAAGATTCAACTCAACTCTATGAATATACATAGATTCAAAGTAAAGGGATGGCAAAAGGTATTCTATACAAATGGAAAGCCAAAAGAAAAAAGGAGTAGCTATGCTAACATCAGACAAAATAAGTTTTAGCTCAAAAATGGTAACAAGAGACAAAGATGGTCATTATGTGATGATAGAGGGTCAATTCATCAAGATGATATAATAATTATAAATATATATGCACTCAACATCAGAAATCTTAAATATAAGATCTAAAGGGAGAAACAGACAACAATATTAGGGGGACTTCAATACCTCACTTTAAATAATGGATACATCATCTAGACAGAAATATCAACAAGTAAATGGACTTGATCATACGTTAGAGCAAATAGATCTAACAAATGTAAAGCATTCCACCCAGTACAGCAGAATACACATTATTCTCAAGCACAAATTCAACATTCTCCAGAGTAGGTCCAATAATAGAACATAAAACAAAACTTGATAAATTTAAGATGACTAAAATCATACTAAGTATCTTTTTTGACAATTGTGTAAAGCTGGAAGTCAATAACAGAGAAAAGCTGAAAATCCACAAATATGTGGAGATTAAACAACATGCTCCCAAACAATCAATGGATCAAAGAAGAAATCAAAAGGAAAATCAAGTAATATGAAAAAAAGTGAAAACTAAAGCACAACAGGGGCTTTCCAGGTGGCTCACTAGTAAAGAATCTGAGGGCCAGTGCAGGAGTTGCAGGAGACACAAGTTCAATCCTTGGGTCAGGAATATCCCCTGGAGGAGGAAATGGCAACCTACCCCAGTATTCTTGTCTGGAGAATCCCATGCACAGAGGAGACTGGTGGACTACAGTCCACATGGTTACAAAGAGTCAGACTATAACTGAGCACACACAAAAGCACAACATATCAAACCTATGAAATGTTACAAAAGCAGTTCTAACAGGGAAGATTATAGAGATAAAAGCCTATATTAAGACACAAGGAAGATCTCAAATAAACAACCTCACTTTACACTTCAAGGAACTAGAAAAAGAACAAACTAAACACAGTTAGATTTCATTTTCTTGGGCTCCAAAATCACTAGCGATGGTGACTGCAGCCACGAATTAAAAGACACTTGCTCCTTGTAAGAATAGCTATGACAAACCTAGATAGTGTATTAAAAAGCAGAGACATCACTTGGATAACAAAGGTCTGTATAGTCAATACTATGGTTTTTCCAGTAGTCATGTATGGATGTGAAAGTTGGACCATAAAGAAGGCTGACTGCTTAAGGATTGATGCTTTCTAACTGTGGTGCTGGAAAAGACTCCTGAGAGCCCCTTGGACTGCAAGGAGATCAAACCAGTCAGTCCTAAGGGAAATCAACCCTGAATATTAATTGGAAGGACTAGTGCTGAAGCTGAAACTCCAATACTTTGGCCACCTGATACGAAGAGTCAACTCACTAGAAAAGACCCTGATGCTGGGAAAGATTGAAGGCAGGAGGAGAACAGGGAGACAGATGAGATGGTTGGATGGCATCACTGACTCAATGGACATGAGTTTGAGCAAACTCCGGGAGATAGGGAAGGACAGAGAAGCTTGGTGTGCTGCAATCATGGGGTCACAAAGAGTCGGACCCAACGTAGCAACTGAAGAACAACGACAGGCATATAGATACTACATATATCTCCAAATGTAAAAACAAGGCATATAACAGTATTAAGAGGAAAAAAAAAAACAGCTACACACACAAAGTTTTAATTGTAATGAGATTCATTTATTTAAAAAAATGTTCTAAAGGCTAAAAATATTGAAAATGTTAGTGAGATTTCCAGAAAATAAGGCATCAAACCAAAACCAGAAGGTAGACTGGAAATAGCAATTTTTCTTCCCTTTTTACACTTTTTCTTTTTTTTTCAGCCATGCTGCATGGTATGTGGGATCTTACTTCCTCAATCAGGTATCAAACTGGAAGCCCCTGAAGTGGAAGCTGCAGCCTTAACCACTGAACTGCCATGGAAGTACCAAAATATTAATAATAATTTTAAAGGAATTTCAAAAAATAATAGACAAATGTTATAGGGAAGAACGCATTAAATTTGCAATGTGAGTGACTATCTCTATCTTGAGCATATTTTGTATGCAGAATCAAACAAATTTGATTAATGCTTTATTATGAAGTACGTAAAGAACTCAATTTCTTCAAATTTAAAGGATAAAGATGCAACTTGAGAGGAAAGTAAAAGTTAAATATATTGCTAAGACCTTTCTACATTCAGAATTAGAAAAGCAAGTGTAACTACCAAACTTTTGAAAGTTACTTTTCTATTATAATTCTTATCTCAGGAAAATCACTTCTAATAGTACTTTTAGCAAGAAACATAGATGTCAAGAAACACGGAAGAACTACACAAAAAAGATCTGAATGACCCAGATAACCAGAATGGTGTGATCACTCACCTAGAGCCAGACATGGTGGAGTCTGAAGGCAAGGGGGCCTTTCAAAGCATCACTACAAACAAAGCTAGTGGAGGTGATGGAATCCCAGCTGAGTTATTTCAGATCCTAAAAGGTGATGCTGTTAAACTGCTGCACTCAATATGCCAGCAAATTTGGAAAACTCAGCAGTGGTCACAGGACTGGAAAAGGTCAGTTTTCATTCCAATCTCAAAGAAAGGCAATGCCAAAGGATATTCAAACTACTGCACAATTAAACTCATCTCACACGCTAGCAAGGTAATGTTCAAAATTCTCCAAGTGAGGCTTCAACAGTACATGAACTAAGGACTTCCAGATGTCCAAGCTGGATTTAGAAAAGGCAGAGGAACCAGAGATCAAATTGCCAACATCCACTGGATCATAGAAAAATCAAGAGAGTTCCAAAAAAACATGTAAAACTTGTATATTCTGCTTTATTGAATATACCAAAACCTTTGACTGTGTGGATCACAACAAACTGTGGAAAACTTTAAAGATACGGGAATACTAGGCCACCTTACCTGCCTCATGAGAAATCCATATTGCAGGTCAAGAAGCAACAGTTAGAACCAGACACGGAACAATGGACTGGTTCCAAATTGGGAAAGGAGTGCTTCAAGGCTGTATATTGTCACTTTGCTTATTAAACTTTTATTCAGAGTACATCATGCAAAATCCCAGGCTGGATGAAGCACAAGCTGCAATCAAGATTTCCAGGGGAAATACCAATAACCTCAGATATGCTGATGACACCACCCTTATGGCAAAAAACGAAGAGGAACTAAAGAGCCTCTTGATGAAAGTGAAAGAGGAGAGTGAAAAACCTGACTTAAAACTCAACATTCAAAAACTAAGAACTTGGCATCTGGTCCCATCACTTCATGGCAAATCGATGGGGAAACAATGGAAACAGTGAGAGACTTTATTTTGGGGGGCTCCAAAATCACGGCAGATGGTGACTGCAGCCATGAAATTCAAAGACGCTTGCTCCTTGGAAGAAAAGCTATGACGAACCTAGACAGCATATGAAAAAGCAGAGACATTACTTTACCACCAAAGGTCCGAATAGTCAAAGCTATGGTTCTTCCAGTAGTCATGTATGGATGTGAGTGATGGACCATAGAAAGCTGAGCACCAAAGAACTGATGCTTTCAAACTGTGGTGTTGGAGAAGACTCATGAGAGTCCCTTGGACAGTAAGGAGATCAAACCAGTCAATCCTAAAGGAAATTAGTCCTGAATAGTCATTGGAAGGACTGGTGCTGAAGCTCCAATACTTTGGCCACCTGATGCGAAGAACTGACCCACTGGAGAAGACCCTGATGCCAGGAAACACTGAAGGCAGGAGAAGTGGATGACAGAGGATGATTGGATGACATCACCGACTTGATAGATGTTGAGTTTTAGCAAGCTCTGGGAGTTAGTGATGGACAGGGAAGCTTGGCATGCTGCAGTCCATGGGTTCACAAAGAGGCGGACATGATTGAGTGGTTGAACTGACCATTGCATCATTGTATCATGACTGTCAACAGAAAACTTATAGAATTCTATACCACCAAAACTAGCATTTAATAGAAAAACCTGTAATCAGTTTTTAAAATCCAGATGCGTATCATTATCATCTTTTGAAAAATTCCACGACTGAGCGACTGAACTGAACTGAATGGTTGTCATGGGATACCTACCATTATTTTTTAAGTATTTCTGAAATTTAAAGACATGTGAATTTACTTTGGCTAAATTTCTAAGTCATGTGTAATTAAAATTTTTATTTCATCATGATATAAATTGCCTCAAGCTGTGTGATCATTTCTACTGATTGCCACAGAAGTCATCTGTAGTTATTTCCCTTTTAGATAGTTTAAACTTGCCCATAAACATATAAGAAATGTTCATACTTATATAAAAACTACCACCAAGCATACAAAATCTCAAGCATTCACGTGCCCCCTGAAACATTTTGGAACAGTATGGGATTGGCTAGGAAGGTAAATCAAGTTTGTATAGGTTTGCCTAATAACCCTCAAATAACTTTTATTTGATCTTGCTCACATTTAAGAAGGAACATACCTTCAACGGATCTAATCATGGAATCATTTTAGGGCATTTTGAATAATCATATCATTTATAAACATTAGAGCAGAACAAATTTTGCATTATATAATTAAAATTACTATAATTATGCTTTTAGGACATCTGCTGACAAGAAAGGCTTTTTCAACACTAGTGACAAAATACTGTTTTGAGACCACTACAATGTGCCCAGACAAATTCATCTTTATAATGAGTTCTTATTTACATATTTATTAACAAATATGACTTTTAGAGAAATTGGTTAAATAGGTTACATCACAAACAAGGGAAGCCTAAGATTTGCCCTTTGAAAGAACTTTTTAAATACAATGATTTAATATTTGAACATTTGAAACAATTACTTTTCTATGTGGCAAATTCCAGCCTAGTTACCCACCTCCTCCATTCCTGTTTCCAATGACTAATTTTTTGTTTTTAAAGATTTATGTTGGCTATGCAGCACAGCATGTGGGATCTTAGTTCCCTGACCAGGGATTGAACCTACACCCCCTGGAGTGGAAACAGTGAGTCTTAACCCCTGGACCATCAGGGAAGTCCTTCCAATGACTACTTTAACATGACTTTCCTCTAAGGGTCTTCAGCTTTAAATAGGTTGGCTCTGACATCAATTATTCTTATAGAGAGACGTACTCCATAAGCTTCTTGCTTTTTCTGGGGACCTAAATAAGCACATCAAAAAAGCAAGCGAGTTCCAGAAAAACATCTATTTCTGCCTTATTGACTATGCCAAAGCCTTTGACTGTGTGGATCACAATAAACTGTGGAAAATTCTGAAAGAGATGGGAATACCAGACCACCTGACTTGCCTCTTGAAAAACCTGTATACAGGTCAGGAAGCAACAGCTAGAATTGGACATGGAACAACAGACTGGTTCCAAATAGGAAAAGGAGTACGTCAAGGCTGTATATTGTCACCCTGCTTATTTAACTTATATGCAGAGTACATCATGAGAAACACTGGGCTGGATGAAGCACAGCTGGAATCAAGATTGCCGGGAGAAATATCAAAAACCTCAGATATGCAGATGACACCACCCTTATGGCAGAAAGTGAAGAAGACCTAAAGAGCCTCTTGATGAAAGTGAAAGAGGAGAGTGAAAAAGTTGGCTTAAATCTCAACATTCAGAAAACTAAGATCATGGCATCTGGTCCCATCACTTCATGGCAAATAGATGGGGAAACAGCAGAAACAGTGACAGACTTTATTTTGGGGGGCTCCAAAATCATGGCAGACGGTGACTGCAGCCATGAAATTAAAAGATGCTTACTCCTTGGAAGGAAAGTTATGACCAACCTAGACAGCATATTAAAAAGCAAAGACATTACTTTGCCGATAAAGGTCCGTCTAGTCAAGGCTATGGTTTTTCCAGTAGTCATGTATGGATGTGAGAGTTGGACTATAAAGAAAGCTGAGCACCGAAGAATTGATGCTTTTGAAGTGTGGTGTTGGAGAACTCTTGAGAGTCCCTTGGACTGAAAGGAGATCCAACCAGTCCATCCTAAAGGAGATCAGTCCTGGGTGTTCACTGGAAAGTCTGCTGTTGAAGCTGAAACTCCAATACTTTGGCCACCTGATGCGAAGAGCTGACTCATCTGAAAAGACCCTGATGCTGGGTAAGATTGAGAGCAAGAAGAGAAGGGGACGACAGAGGATGAGATGGTTGGATGGCATCACCGACTCAATGGACATGAGTTTGGGTGGGCTCCGGGAGTTGGTGTTGGACAGGCAGGCCTGGCGTGCTGCAGCTCATGGGGTCACATTGCAAAGAGTCAGACATACTGAGCGACTGAACTGAACTGAAAATAAGCATAGGCATACTTCAGTTTACTGAGCTTTGCAGATACTGCCTTTTTTGAAAACAAATCGAAGGCTTGTGGCAACCTTACATCAATCAAGTCTATAGATGCCATTTTCCCATCATTGGCTCACTTTGCGTCTGTGTCAATTTTGGTAATTCTCACATTTTGAATTTTCTCATTTTTGTATTTGTTATGGTGACCTGCAATCAGTGATCTTTGATGTTACTACTGTAATTGTTTTGGGGTGCCATGAACTTTGACAACATAAGATGACGACCTTAATAAATATGTATTCTGATCACTCCACCAGCCGATCATCCCATCTTTCTGCCTTTCCCCTGGCCTCCAAGACACAATATTGAGATTAGGTCAATTAATATCTCTAAAAGGACGCTAACGGTTCAAGTGAAATGAAGTTACAGGTCTCTCATTTTATATCAAAAACTAGACATAATTAAGCCTGGTGAGGAAAACATGTCAAAAGTCAAGATAGGCTGAAACCTAGGCCTCTTGCACCAGTTAGCAAAGTTGTGAGTGCAAAGGAAAATTTTTTGAAGCAAATTAAAAGTGTTATTCCAGTGAACACATAAATGAAAAGGGAAACAGCCTTATGGCCGATATGAAGATCTTCCATATGGACAGAAGATCAAACCAGCCACATTTAGCCAAAACATAATCCAGTGCAAGGGCCTAACTCTTTTCAATTCTGTGAAGGCCAAGAAGTGAGGGAGCTGCAGAAGAAAGCTTGAAGGTAGTAGAGGTTGGTTCATGAGGCTTATGGAAAGAAGCTGTCTCTATAACATAAAAATGCAAGGTGAAGCAGCATATGCTGATATAGAAGCTGTTAACAAGTTATCCAGAAGACCTTGGTTAAGATAATTAATGAAGGTGGCTACACCAAAACAGTAAATTTTCAGTGTAGATGAACGGCCTATATTGGAAGATGCCACCTAGGAGTTTCATGGTAGAAAGAAGTCAATGCCTGCTATCAAAGCTTCAAAGGACAGCCTGACTCGCTTGTTAGCTGCTGCTGCTGCTAAGTCGCTTCAGTCGTGTCCGACTCTGTGCGACCCCAGAGATGGAAGCCCACCAGGCTCCCCTGTCCCTGAGATTCTCCAGGCAAGAACACTGGAGTGGGTTGCCATTTCCTTCTCCAATGCATGAAAGTGAAAAGTGAAAGTGAAGTCGCTCAGTCGTGTCCGACTTGTAGCAACCCCATGGACTGCAGCCTACTAGGCTCCTCCGTCCATGGGATTTTCCAGGCAAGAGTACTCTTGTTAGGGGTTACTGCAATAGGTGACTTAAAGTTGAAACCAAAGCTCATTATCATTCTGAAAACCTTTAGGAACCTTTAAAATTACACTAAATTTACTCTGTCTATGTTCTACAAATGGAAAAACAAAGCCTGGATGACAGCACATCTGTTTACAACATGATTTACTGTTTAAAGCTCACCATTAAGACTGACTCCTCAGAATAGGATTTCTTTCAAAATATTAATGCTCTCTGACAATGCACCTTTGTCACCAAAGAGCTCTGATGGTGATGTACAAGCAAGATTAATATTGTTTTCATGTCTGCTAACATAACATCCATTCTTTAGGTCACGGATCAAAGAGTAATTTTGCCTTTCAAGACTTACTATTTAAGAAATATATTTCATAAGGCTATAGCTGCCATAGGCAGTGAGTGCTCTGATAGGTCTGGATAAATTGAAAACCTTCTAGAAAGGATTCATCATCCTAGAAGCCATTAAGAACATTGTGAATCATGGTTAGAAGTCAAAATATCAACATACATCGGAATTTGGAAGACGTTGATTCCAACCTTCATGGATGGTTCAAGACTTCAGTGAAGAAAGTAACCAAAGGTGTGATGGAAACAGCAAGAGAACTAAAATCCTAAGTGGAGCCTAGAGATGTGACTGAATTGCTCCAACCTCATGATCTAACTTTAACAGATGAAGAGCTGCTTTGTATGAATGAGTAAAGAAAGTGGTTTCTTGACATGAACTCTACCCCTAGTGAAGATGCTGTGAAGACTGTTGAAATGGCAGCACAGGATTCAGAATATTACATAAACTTAGTTAACAAAGCAGGGTAATAAAGGTGAGGGGACTGACTCCAATTTTGAAAGAAGTTCTATTTCTTTCAAACAGCATCACATGCTACAGAGAAATCGTTCATGAAAGGAAGAGGCAGTCAATGAGGAAGACCTCATTATTGTCTTATTTTAAGAAATTGCCACAACCACCTCAGCCTTCACCCGGATCAGTCAACAGTCATCAACATCAAGGTAAGATCCTCCACCAGCAAAGACTATGACTCTCTGAAGGTTCAGATGATGGTTAGCACTTTTTAGCAATTAAGTATTTTTTTAAATTAAGGTGTACATATATATATATTTAAAGACATAATACTATTATACACAATAAATTACAGTATCATACAATATAAACATAACATTTACATGCACTGGGAAACCAAAAAATTCATGTGACTTGCTTTATCACAATATTTGCTTTATTGGAGGGGTCTGCATTTGCACCCACAATATCTTGGAGGTATGCCTATATAAGTTCATAAGCATTTTAAGATATTAATCATTTAACTTTTTTCCTCAAAATGAAAAGTTTCTTATCATTTCATTTCATAGATAAAAGTCACATTAACATTCCTGGGAATAAACTTTATTACCAGGGTTTTAAAATGCATAAAAGATAAATGTAGTAGTACTTGCAGGTAAATATGGAGATTGAGGGAAAAGGAATTCTTAGGAAAAATCCTATATCCTACCTAGAATACCTCTTAAGCTCCCTCTGCTGGCTACCATTTGAATAAAGGGGAAAAAAATTGTAAACCTCTTTTCCTTTGAGCAGTAATGGGAGAAACAACCTGAAGCTGACAATGCTGTCGTTGAAATTGAAAGGAAAATTCTCCTTTAAGCAAGGGCAAGTCTAACTGCTGCTACCTTCCCTAATAAGGCTTTAGAATTTCCAAACAGATTTGGGGGACAGGGGGGAGGTGGGAGAGGCCACAACCAACTTAAAATAAGGAAAGTCATTACCAAGTTTGAATGTGTTAAGCACAAAATTGATATACAAAAATGCAAAAGCATTAAGTATAAAACAAATCAACTATAAACAATTATCATTAACACTAGGAAATTAATAATTTAAATATAGTTCACAAATTCCACTATAACAAAAAGCTTATAGCACACTATTTAATCTATTAGTTTCAATATTATGGTTTATTTTCCGTTTCCTCCAGAGTGAGGTTAAGTAACAACTTAAATAATTTTCAGGATGTATAAATGAACATCCATTCAGAAAGAACATTACTGCTTAAAAGTGGCTATCTAAGAAATATTTTGCATGTAATAAATATATTCTATGTTTAGGTTAACAGGCACCATCTTGAGAGCAAAAAAGTTTTTTTTAACCAATAAATAAATTACATTCAAGAAAACAAAGTGTTTATATCTGAAGTATGATATATCCTTAAATGTTTTTCTTCATATAGCACCCAAACTTCCAAACTGTCTAAAAAGTAGCTTCTAAAACATAACCCATACCTTAAGTCATAAAAATAAAAGGCCAAAAAAAAAATCAATTTAAGACAAAACTTACAATTTATATTAATTCCCCATTCAATAAAATATCAATTGCCAATTTATTAAATGAACTGTAAATATGCAATGTTAGTGCTCAAATCTGAAATATATATTTTTAAAAGTCACTCTTTCTCAAAGTATTTAAAATATTGCATCTCTGGTGGCAAACCTGAAAACTATCATTTTATTTCTCTGGTTTTCATACTTCCACTCTCAACCCTATCCTTTAATTCTTTAACAGCCAACCAGTTTGTTTACTTTTTTCTTTTTTCCTTTTCTTTCTGGAGTAAATACACTATATCCCAAACACAAACACTGACAATACTCCTTGGTAAACAAGGAAATCCCCAAACAGTCCAAGCCTATAGCTTCACTCCCAAAGTGTGGCACAGGCTAAATGATACGGAAAAAAACAATCAATGGCCCTTATTGATGCAATCAGAACGCTCCTGAGAGTCCACAACTGTTTTGAGAATTTGCTGATGTAATCCTGAAGAAAGTTTCAACACATTTTGCAGACAAATATCAGAGAATAAGTTTTTGATTAATAATTTTTCTATTTATTTCTGCCAAGGCGACTGAAAACACGAAAGCCTTTTCATCAGAGAGGTTAGCATAGATGTCAATTTCCTTTTCCTGTTTCTCTGTTAAAAGAAAAAGGGAAAGCTTTTAACATAAAGGCAGTAGTTTCAGTAATTTTTTAAAGTTTTCACTATTTCTTTAAATGACAATAAATACTATACATATGATACATACTAAATGGTATAAAGTATCATGTTACTAAACTGAAATATTAAAATTATACAAAGAAGTTACTAAAATGCATGAACTTAATTCTAAGACTAAACAGAGACTGGATATATAGTTCTATACACACAGTCTAATATTTCTGTAAGAATCTCAAATATTTCTTTCTTCTCAGTAGCATGAGCTCACTGTCTCAATCAAAATGAATTTCCTCACCCTAAATATGGTCCCTTCTGAACATCAATGGTGCCTTTATGAACGTAATAAATTCTTCACCTTAGCCCTGTTACAGAAAATAAGAATAACCAACATTTATTTCTACTTTGCCCCATCTGATTACAAATGTAATCCAAGTTCAAGGCAGAATTTATTTTTAAATTCAGAAAACTAAAATAGAAAAGAAAAACTATGTATTATCTCAAGCCAGCTAAAATCATGATTAATGTCTTTGTGGATTACATATTACTTTTTCAGGTTCTACTGTGATTCTACTTTTGTCTGGATTTTTTATAATGCTTTGATTTTTAATCAGTTAAACATGTATCTAGTTTGCTTTTGTTGTTCAGTCGCTCAGCTGTGTCTGACTCTTTGTGACCCCATGGACTGAAGCATGCCAGGCTTCCCTGTCCTTCACCATCTCCCAGAGCTTGGTTGAACTTATGTCCATTGAGTCGGTGATGCCATCCAACCATCTCATCCTCTGTTGTCCCCTTCTCCTTCTGTCGTCAATCTTTCCGAGCATCAGTCTTTTCTAATTAGTCAGCTCTTCACGTGAGGAAAATATTAAGAATTTTAGCTTCAGCATCAGTCCTTCCAATGAATATTCAGGGTTGATTTCCTTTAGGATTGGCTGGTTTGATCTCCTTGCTGACCAAGGGATTCGCAAGAGTCTTCTCCAACACCACAGTTCAAAAACATCAATTTTTTGGTGTTCAGTCTTCTTTATGGTCCAACTCTCATATCTGAAAATGACTATTGGAAAAACCATAGCTTTGACTATACAGACCTTTGTTGGCAAAGTAATGTCTCTGCTTTTTAATACGCTGCCTAGGTTTGTGATAGCTTTTCTTCTAAGGAGCAAGCGTCTTTGAATTTCATGGCTGCAATCAATGTCTGCAGTGATTTTGGAGCCCAAGAAAATAAACTCTGTCACTGTTTCCATTGTTTCCCCATCTATTTGCCAAGATCTTAGTTTTTGAATGTTGAGTTTTAAGCCAGATTTTCATTCTCCTCTTTCACCTTTATCAAGAGGCTCTTTAGTTCCTCTTTGCTTTCTGCCGTAAGGGTGCTGTCATTTGCATATCTTAGGTTATTGATATTTCTCCCGGCACTCCTGATTCCAGCTTGTGAATCATCCAGCCTGGCATTTCACATGATGTACTCTGCTTATGTTAAATACGAAGGATGACAATATACAGCCTTGATGCACTCCTTTCCTAATTTTGATCCAGTCTGTTGTTCCATGTCCAGTTCTAAATGTTGCTTCCTGACCTGCATTCAGGTTTCCCAGGAGGCAGATAAAGTGGTCTGGTATTCCCATCTCTTTAAGAATTTTCCACAGTCTGCTGTGATCTACACAGTCAAAGACTTTAGCATAGTCAATGAAGCAGAAGTAGATGTTTTTCTGGAATTCCCTTGCTTTTTCTACAATCCAGCATATGTTGGCAATTTGATCTCTGGTCCCTCTGCCTTTTCTAAACCCAGCTTGAACATCTGGAAGTTCACGGTTCACATACTATTGAAGCATAGCTTGGAGGATTTTGAGCATTACCTTGGAAGCATGTGAGATGAGTGCAATTGTGTGGTAGTTTGAACATTCTTTGGCATTGCCTTTCTTTGGGACTGGAATGAAAACTGACCTTTACCAGTCCTGTGGTCACTGCTGAGTTTTCCAAATTTGCTGGCATATTGAGTGCAACACTTAACAGCATTTATCTGATGCAACATCTGGGACTTTGGTTTCAGGCATTATAAACTGACTTTCCACCATGAAAAATTAGGATTTATTGTTTTCTGTCTCTTGCCTTCATACTCTTATCACATCTTCCCATTATAGTTATATTATCATTTTGATGAGATCAATATTGTGCTTACATTATTCATTACATAAATCATTTCACTTTTCCTGTACATTGTTTTCCCTGAAAAGATTCTCTTTCTTCATTTGCTTAGTTTTCATTACTAACTGAACCCAAATTCTCTCCTAGTTGGATAAATCTTTCAGAATGTTTACATATATCAATTTTTTCTTCTTGAAGAAATTCTTCAAGAAAGTCTTCTGCTATACTCCAATCTGACATGGTTGCTTTCTAGGCCTACTGCACAATTATCATGTTGAGATCACTCGTCAACATCATGTTGGAGATTGTTCTCATCTCTCTCTTGAGTTGGACCCTGTGTTCTAAGTTCAGGATACATTCTAGGTTTACTTCTTCATGTTGATGCCATGTATCTTGCAGTAGCTTCCTGAGAAAGGGAGTATGGGTAGCAAATGTTTTGAGATCCTAAATATTAGAAAGTGTCTTGAGTCTTTCTTCACACTAGTTACTAGTGTGGTTAAGTAAAGACCTGAAGATTTCCTCTTAGTATTTAAAGGCAAAATACTATATTCCAAATACTGGTGCCACTGCTAAGAAAATTCTATACCATTTTTTATAGTTATTTTTTAAGTTGTTGCTAATTTTCATAAAATGAAATATACGATCTTAAGTGTACAACTGGATGACCCACACCACAATCAAGATATGAAAATTTCTCATTCTCCTCTCCAGTCAATCCCTCCCCACCCTACCAGAAATATTATTCCACCACCATAGATTCATTTTGCTTGTTCTTGAACATCATATAAGTGGCATTGTATAGTATGTACTGTTTTGTGTCTAGCTTCTTTCATTCAACATGCTTTGGAAATTCGTTGATGTTGCTCGTACACAAGTAGTTTGTTCCTTGCTGGATAGTATTTCACCATACCATTTTGATTACTTCCTCTGAACACTTGGAAGGATTTTCCTTTTAACCAAAGAGAGATAATTTATGATGATATAATTTTGCATACTATCTTGTTTTAACCATCCACTTAATTTGGTGGGGTATTTCAATACAGAAATTCAGTGTCCTTCAGGTTTGGGAAAATTACTCGAATTATTTCATTGATGGCTTCCTTCTCCTTCATCTTCTATGTTCTTTTTCTGCAACATCAACTATTCACATATGTTGGCCTCAAACTGGTCCTCTAAATTTTTTATGTTTCCTATTCTATTTTTAATCTCTTTTCCTATTGTTATACATTCTGGTACATTTCTTCAATTTTGTCTATCAGATTTCTGTTAAAGTTTGACATTTTTGCAAATCATATAGACGTATCTATACACATACACACATATATGATTCTCATTTTAAAGTTACATACTATATATATATATATATATATATATATATACACACACACACACATACTATATATATATATAAGATTCTCATTTTAAAGTTCATTTTCCAGGTACTTTGTTTGACATCTTCAATTTCCTTTTAAAGGAAAATCCTTTTTGTTTCATTACTACCACAACTTCTCTTACAAAGAATATTAATGGCAGTTTTCATTTTGTTTTCACCCTGCAAAAACTCATCCAAGTTACTTTTTTTTTTCCTTTATGAAAGCCTGACTGGAGAACTCAATATTTACCATCTCTAATTTTCACTTAACTTTCCTCATTTTAATTTGATAGCCCTGCCCTCAATGATGCCTGGTATTTCGGAGACCAGAAACTCTTTTGCCTTATGCCTTATCTTTTATCAAAGGATAAACAGCCCTAGCAAGGTATTAAAAAAGACTTTCAAATAAAGTTTTTTAGCCTCACCTTCACCTCTACACTTCCAAACATAACTCATGTAAAAAATTGCTGACCTTAAGGAAGATGTAAAACAAAAAAAAATTTCTTTCTTAGCTTTTCTCAAAGGAGCTTACAATCTAGGTTTCTTGGGTCTACTAAAGAAGTTATTACTTTCCAGAATTTTGCTGCTTCTCCTATTCCCTCTCTTTGTGGAACTTTGCCCTTGAAAAACAAAACGTCCCTTTCCTACTTCACGAGGGTTTGGGGAGAGCACAGAGCTAGATGTGTTTATTCAATCTACCATCTTTAACTTGAAGTCTACCTTAATTCTCTATGTTCATTAATAAGATATTCAAAATTGGCTAATAAATTTTAATCAGTGAAAATGTCACTCTTACATTATTAATATCCAGAATAATCATATCCCAACATATAAAATAAAGACTTATTTTAAACCAACCAAAAATTAAGTTTAATGATTGGCTTTTATGATAATGTTGTTACCTAGATGTTTAAAAAGATTTCCTTTCATTCTTCTATTTTTTTCAAAATAGAGAAAATAAAGTCAATTAAAAATGTGCTTTTAGACACATTGTAAGGTTTTCCTTATTAAAATAAAGGTAAAGCTTGCTTCAAATTCTTTAAGCTTCCAATGAGCAAGGAAAAATACTGAATTTAAGTGGCTACTAAACAATAAGCATATCAAAGAAGTCTATTCTAAAATATATAGACATTTTAAACATTCATATTTCCCACCAGTATTATATTTAGAAAACATGGTGTGCCTTCAGGGACTGTAAGTACAGCCCAAGAGCAAAATCTAGTCTGCAACCTGTTTTTATAGTCTTACTGGAACACAGCCATGCCCATTCATTTACATATTTTCTATGGCTGCTTTCCAGACACAATGACAGAGCAGAGTGGCTATGACAGAGACTTTATAGCCCAGAAAGCCTAAAATATTATCTGGCTCTTTACAGAAAAAGCTTGATGACTGCCCCTGTTCCTGACCTACATTGAAAGATTCCATTTTATTATACAAAAATTGTTTTGGGGTCTTCCTTGTTTGTAAGTAAAAGCATATCTTACTCTAGAAACAGCTTTCTTAAAACTTTTCTATAACAAATTTAAAATATCTGAAAAAAATGTATAGCCAAATAAATGCTTCTGTTTTCAAGTTAACACAAAATAAAAGATTCAAACCTGCACAGTGAGTACCAGAACAACTAAGAGTCTTCATTTCCCCAAAGAAGGCTGTCGTTATCTTTTTTCTCATCTCCTCTGACCCACCACCAGAAGCATTCCTTTTCCATTCTTTGGATTATGTTCCCTTTACTTCAACTGTAAAGAATGTTCTCTTTTCTGGGCCAAGCAGTATTTTCCTTTTCTCTTTTTTCTCTGTTAGACTTTCTTTTACCTACTTTCCCTTTTGAAACAGTCTTTGGCATATATTTTCTGGTCACCCATTATTAAAGAAGCACATTCAAACTGAGAAGAAAACTCAAACTCTCTGGAAGATCAGCATAGTAGAAGAAAAGAGAATAAGTAGTAAAAATAGCCAAGGAATTAAGGAGTATCTAAGCACAGTCTTCACAGAATATAGTCAAAGACATTATTAACCTTAATTCTTTAACCATATGATATTAAGAAATCTTTAACTTTGATGAAAGCTATAAAGATGAAGTTATTTACACTAACAGTAGTAATTTTATTCAAATAGAAACACATAAACAGAGAGAAATGGTGAACAGGTAAGAAATTCTCAATGTCTAAAATATATTTATGGGTGAATACCTGAATACTTAAGACTGAATGCCTGAAAAAGCAAAGAGCAGCTCACAAATCACGTAAGAAACTATAAATGCATTTCACTGAAGATGAAATTATTCTAACAGAGGTTTTTTTGATGTCTAATAACATTGTTATTTATTTTTAATTAAAGTACAGTTGATTTACTTGATAGAGATTTTTAAAGAATTATAGAAAGCAACTATCTTCATTTAATTACTGGCTTGAAATTATGGGCATATGGGGGTTCATTATACTATTCTTTTACTTCTGTGTAATTTTTAAAATTTTCCACAATAAAAGGTTTTTTTAAAGGTAAACAAAAATCAAAGAAAAAGAAGCTGAAGTTTAAGTTGATGGTTAAAAAACATCATGGTTGATGCTTACTGGTAGGCATACTACTTATCCAAAGAAAACAGAAAATCTATAAGGAGAATATGAATATGTTTTAGACAAAGAAGAATTCACCTTACTATCCAAGAAGAATTCACCTTAGCTTTTGGATACTGAAGAACATTGAAAATTCATACTGAAGAACACTTTCAATAGTAAATTTTTAAAACTCACAGTATAATAGTTTGAAATAAATCTTAACAGAACTTAGATTTATCTTTTAAAAAAGTATAACCATTTTAACAGACTTATTCAGGATGTCATACACAAATTATTGTCTCTGAACTTTACTATCATCAGTTTATAGGAAAGTGAATTTACCTAACTTAAGCCGTTATTTTTCCAATAAGAATTAAATTTACGGAATTTTTTTTTTTTTAAAAAAAACAATTATCTACCTGAGAGAAAATGCTTTTACAAACTAAAATATAAGTTGGAATTTTAAATCCAGGAGTTCAATGCCTATCAAATACTTTCTTCACTACTGCCTAATTACGATCTTAGAAAACTTTAATACTTGGGGGAAAAAAAAAACTGCTTGGATTTACTCATACCTCTTTCTTCCTCATGTTTTTTGGCAGATGCACTTTTAGGTCTTCCTCTTCCTCGTCTGATATGATCTGAATGGCTGTTACTTCGAGACCTCTTTCTGTTTTCTAAATCTTTATTTACTGTAGAATTTATCTTCTCTCGCCTAACTCTCTCTGTTCGCCTCCTCTTGGCCTCATGCTTGTTTTCTGTATAAATGAAGAAAAGTGATATATTTTAGGGCTTAAGCAAAACTGTTTGCCCATGTTCACACTGCTTTCTTCTTTTTCTTTCTAAATAGCGCTAGAGTTTGCTGCCTGGCATATTTTATAAAATTACATCCATAACATCTATGCCCTTCAAACCCATGCAGAAAAAAAAAGAAACAACAGAATTCAGATCCATATTAACATATAAGGTAGGAGGAATATTAGAAAACAAGTATCTCTATTTGATAGTCAGCCCCTGTAAATTCACACAATTCCAAGGCAACCTTTCTGCCTTTTTCCTTTTCTCTAAGCTAAAAATGGTGAAGTATTAAAAAGGAAAATAAATCAGTATTCCATTCCTTTTTCCCCCCTACCCAAATCACAGATTGAAATATATAAAATACACAGAAGTAAAACTGACCTTAGCTATACTACATTAATGTTATGGAAAAAACCAAACAAGGTATCTAGGGAAACCATAAAAACACTAGGGAAGTAGCAGTTTTCACTTTACAGATAAGGTCATTTCTGACATTCTAAGAGCATATTTATCCCAATTAGAATCCAACAGGGGAACTTTACTCAACATGGTGATTTAATTAATGCAAGGAGCCACTCCTTCTCACTCCAAAGAGATTAAAAGGTTGGGTAAGACAAACAATAAATTTAATACATACCTGACTTTAAAAGAAAGAAAATTCCTCAAATGCCTAAAATAATGGTGGTAAAGGGGCAAAACAAATAAGAAAACTCATATCCCAAACACTAAAGGGAAAAAATAAAAGGCTTATATAAATTAAGTATGCTCAATAGGCTACTATAAAGTAAAATAAATTTAAGTAAAATATTAATAGTTATTTCCAAATACCATATCCTTAGAGAATTAGTTAATTCCAGGTCTCAAATGAGACATACACTAGATAATGCAAGAACATTTTATTATTCCAGATTGTAAGGAAGTTATTAGTTTAACAAATAATTTGCAAGGAATAAAAAAGAAAATAATAGAGTCAAAAGATATATCACCCATGTACAATGTGAGGATCTTGTTTGGAATCTGTTTTTAAAAACCATTTATGAGAAACCTGAAAATTTCAACACCAGTTGGATATTTGGTGTTACAGAATTAGTGTTATTTTTTAATTGCCTGTTAAGTTTTTAAAAATTATTTATTTGGCTGTGCCAGGTCTTAGTTGCAGCATGTGGGATCTAGATCTCTGACCAGGGATTGAACCCAGGCCCCCTCCATTGGGAGCATGGAGTCCTAGCCACTGGACCATCAGGGAAGACCCTGGGCTTAAGCTTTTAAAGGTTAACCTTTCAGAAACATATAATGAAATATTTATAGTCAAAATTATACGAGATTTGCTTTAAAATGATATACAAGAGAAGAAATAGATGTGGATGTGACCGTGCATGCTTAGAATTTCTCAAAAAAATAAAAAATTGATTTGATATAGTTCCATTTATTCTGGCATCTAGTATTACTGCTAAAGGCAGAAAGCTTATTATTTTAGTGATTTTTCAAAAAAACAATTTTAAATGAGGCTTGAAACTTCTAATCTAATTCTGAAAATATAAAGAAATATGATGTTACTTTAAAAAATAGGAAATTAACATGTGTTTCCAGTATTACTATCTAAAGTATAGATTTTGTTCAAATGTCACAAAATTTTATGCATGTCCACTATTGGTTTTCATACCTAATTCAAGATTTCACATTGTATTTATTGGATTGACCAGTTTCAGCTACATGCAATGAATTCTGATAACTTCTCTTCATTTTTATTCTTTACAAATATTTTCTAATTTTTCTTGTTATGGCTTCTTAGATACACCCATCATTTAAAAGTGGGCATTTAATTTCCACAAATATGGGTTTTTTTTTAAGTATTTTTGATATTAATTTCTCATTTAAATGCTTTCTTCTCCACAATCACCCTGTGTTTTTTCAGTCTTTTAACTTTCTTGAGGCTTTCAATGGGTAAGACAAAGATCTCTCTTGGTTAATGTCACACTGCACTTGAAAATATGTGGGCTATTTTCAAGTATCTTTTTCTTTTTTTTTCAAGTATCTTTTAATGTTCATGTCTAACACAATTCCACAGTTATAAGAGAATAATAGACTCTGTTTGATTTCAATACTTTTAGACGATGAAATTTTTGCACCTTGTTTTATGTCCCTGGATATGTTCCAGGTCTCTGGTATATAGTCTATAGGAACTTCAATAGAATTTGTACCCTGCTGTTGTGCGAAAATTGTATAAATCTTAATTATGTTGAATTGGCTCATAAGGCTAGTCTACTATATCCTTCTACTTTTCTGTCTATTCATTCTATTAATTTTTGAGACTTTGATGCAGAAACTCCACCTAAAAAATCTTTAATTTATCTACTTAAAAAAAAATTGTAATACATAATGGAACTATATGTAACTTTGATCTGTATTTTCCAAGTCGCCAATAAATGTGTTATCATACTTTCATAATTTAAAACATAAAAAAAAGTTTAAATAAAATATAAGAAAAAAATTAAAAGTTGAAAGAAATAGTAACCGGTAAAGCTTTTTACAGTATGTCTTTTAGAGTTTAACACTGAATTTAAGTTTGTTCCTTCAGCTACCCACTCATCTCTGCAAACTTATTCATAGCCAAGTTCTCAAAAAGGAAGTATCTATACTTTCTGCCTCTAGTTTCTCACCTCCCATTCATCTATCACTTCATTCCAGTATAGTTCCCAACCCAATGAAAAGGATCATCAAGAACAAAAACCTCTGTTGGCAAATCTAACTGACACCTCTCTTTAATCATCTTAATGACCATTTCTCAAAAATTCAAGAGGACTACTCTTTTCCTTGAAATTAATTTCCTTGAATTTTCAGGTTCTCCAGGCTCCCCATCATACCAGCCATTCCTTTTTTATCTCCTTCAGGGTCTTCTCCTCCCTGCAGATTCTTTTCCATCTCCAATATTAAAGTCCTAGGACTCTGTCCTGAACTCAGATAATCCATGGACCCAAAACATTAAGTGCTGCTGTTATAATGGTTCTAAAATTCATACTTTCAGCTGTGACTTCTTCCCAAAGCTCTAGACTGCCTACCTGACAGCTTCACTTGTATGACTCACAAGCATTTCAAAAGTGCCCCCCCCTCAAAAAACTCTTGATTTTTCCTCCTCCAACCTTCATTATAATAGTTAATAGCACCAACAGTTACAAAAGCCAAATAACCTAGTCATTTGTGACTCAGATTGTTTCTTCCATCATCACAAAAGTCCACAGGTACTCTGTACAAAATATATCCACAATTTACTCATTTCTCCCACTTCTGTGGGCATCATCCAAATCAAATACATTCCCTAAACAGCTGCCAAAATTACCTTTAAGAAAAAAACAGACTGTGTAAGTTCCTTTTCTAAAATCTTTAACTAGGCTTTTCACTTTATTTAAAATAAAGTGAAATTTTGTTTTGACAAAGTCTGACAAAAGACTACAAGTCCCACTATACGACCTGACATTCACCTCTCACCCATCTCATTTCATACCACTAGCCATTTTGTTCACTACTCTCCAGACATGTCTTCCTTTAAAACAAGTTCCTTCCTCCTCTTGAGGCTCTGCATTTGCTAATCCTCTTGCCTAGAGCTCTCTTCCCAATACTCTTCATGAGACAGGCTATATTTCCTTCAGATGTCAATTTACAGGTCACTCCAAGTCTCCAAGTCCAAGTTACTTTCTTCTTCTACTATTACTATAGTCTGTTTTTTATGTACATATATGCTCAATATGTCTCCCCCAATATGTCTCCCCCATCAAAGTATAAGCTCTACGAAAGTTGGGACACTTTTGTCTGTCTCATTCACAGAAACTAGAACATTACCTACACATGGTAAGTGGTGCTAAATAAACAAAATAGATTGAGTACATGCATTTATCTCACTATGTTCTCAAAAATTCTATTGAAATGCAAATAAACATGAGTAAAAGGAAAAAGGAAAATAAACCAGCAGGGCTTGAAACAGGAAATAGTGCTATTAGCAATCTGAAATTACAGAATTCCAGCAAGCTGGCAAACTGACAGATTCTGATTAAGTAACTAGAAAAGAAGAAGCTAAAATTCAAAATAAGACTATGAGATGGCTCCTATAGAAGGGGTAGCTGTTCTTCCCAAAGACACTTCCAGGATAGGACAAAAAGTATAGTAAGGAAGAGTAGGCCACAGAGTGACCATCAGAATAACTCTTAGAACTACTGTAGAACAGTTGGGCCTATGTATACAAAGCAACTGACATAAAGAAATAAAGCTTTTCAGAACCAAGCAATGTTCAAGGGGACTTTGAACTTCCATATCATAGAAATATGAAAGGGGTTCCCAGGTGGTGCTAGTGGTAAAGAAGACACCTGCAATGCAGGAGACACTGGAGCCGTCGGTTCAATCCCTGGGTCGGGAAGATGTCCTGGAGGAGGCAACGGCAACCCACTCCAGTATTCTTGCCTGGAGAATCCCATGGACAGAGGAGCCTGGGGGGCCACAGTCCATAGTGTCACAAAGAGCTGGACACAACTGAGCAGGCACACACATTAGAAATAAGAAATAAACAAAAAAAGTAGTGCCTCATAAAAAAGAAACACTATAAAGGATTTCACATTCTGCCTCAGAACGAAGCCTTTCTTATTTTGGCAATCATGGATTTCAACAGCATCTCCCAGCTTACCTAATTTACATCTGAAAGCCTGCTTCTTCTAATTATACAGAACCTCAAACATTACCTTCTTCCAAATACACACTAAAAGTAAACTTCTTCCAATTAAACACTAACAAGATGATGTCAAAATGGACCTTCAAAACAGTGTAAGAAGATTTTCCTGGTGGTCCAGCGGTTAGGAATCCACCTGCCAATGCAGGGGACACAGGTTCAACCCCTGGTCTAGGAAGAGCCACATGCCATGTGCAGCAATAAAGACCCAGTGCAGTCAAAAATGAATGAATCAATAAATACATTTTTTTAAAGTGCAGGATATTCATGCAAGTTATCTACAGTGATAAACCAAGGCCTTCATTTACAAGTATCAACAGATAATTAAGGATTACCAGCTATTTGAGGAAAATAAAAAGAGTGAGAAAGAAGGAACAAGATAAAACATGAGGAACAGGGAGTTTCCTGGTAGCCTAGTGGTTAGGATTCTGGGCTTTCACTGCTGAGGCCCAGGTTAAATCCTTGGTCAAGGCTAAAAAAAAGACAACAACAACAACAACAACAACAAAAAAAACCCATAAGGAACAAAGGTATTTCAGGAAACAAAAACATCTTAAAATATTTCAGATGATACCTTCAGAGAGTATTATATCATTAACATTCCTTTGCAGAAACAGAAAACTCCATTCTAATCATATGGAATCTCAAAACCCCATATAGAAAGACAGTCTTGGAACAGAACAAAGAACCACATTTCTTGATTTCAAAACTTTTCCTAACAAAGCTGCAGTCAAAAAAATATGGTACTGCCTTACCAGAGACAAACAGACCAACAGAATAAAATAGCCAGAAATAAATTCGTGGTCAAATAGTTTTCAGGAACGGTAGCCATGAAAAAACAGAACTTGCAACAAATGGTAATTGGGAAAACTGGATATCCAGAGGCAAAAAAATGAAAGTGGACACTTACACTACCTACAAGAATTAACTCAAAATGGATTGAAGACCTAATATAACGGCTAAAACCATAGAAGGCTTAAGGGAAAAAAAAACAGGAGAAAAGCTTCATGACAGTGGATTTGCCAGTGATTTCTTGGATAGGACACCAAAAATATAGGCAACAAAATAGAAACTAGACAACTTGGATTTCATTTAAAATTAAAAAACTTCTGTATGTCAAAAGGACACTATCAACAAAACAGAAAGGCAACTCATGAAATCGAAGAAAAAAAAATTTGCAAACATGTATCAGATAAGGAATTAACATCCAGAATAAAAAGAACTTCCACAATTCAACAACGAAAAAAGGGTCGAAGAACTTCAACAAACATTTCTCCAAAGATAGACAAATGGCCAATAAACACATGAAAAAATGTTCAACATCACCAATCGTGAGGGAAATGAAAATTAAAATCACAACACGACATCAAACCCACTGGATGGCTAATAGGAAAAGCACATAAAATAACAAGTGTTGCTGAGGATGTGGAGAAACTGGAAACTTTCTGCATCGCTGGTGGTAAAGAAACCAGAGAAAACACCATGACGCCTCCTCAGAAAATTAAACAGAATTACTATATGACCCAGCATTTCCCCATACAGGCATATATCCAAAAGAAATGAAAGAAGCGCACTGAGCAGTACTCGCACACATGTTCACAGCAGTACTTCTCATAACACCCAAAGGCGAAAGCAACTCAAGTGCCCATCAATGCACTAGGAAATAAACAAAATGTGATGTGTACAAAGAATCAAATATTACTCAAGAAGGAAATTCTGACACACGTTACAACATGGATAAACTTTGAAGACATTATGCTACGTGACACAAAAGGACAAATATTGTACGATTCCACTTAAGATAACTACAGTAGTCAAATTCAAATTCACAGGCAGAGGAAGAACAGAGGCGGTCTGGGGCGTGATATGCGGATGGGAGGAAAATGGGGAGTTACTGTTTCATGTGTGTGGAGTTTCAGTTTGGGAAGATGAAAACAGTTCTGGAAAAGGATAATGGTGATGATTAAGCACATGATAATGAATGTATTTAATGACAGTAAACTATACAATTTAAAATGATTAAAATACTAAATTTTACATAAAAGATATGAAAAAATAAGATTCAATGAAAAAGAAGAAATTAAAAAGCAAAATGAACTGTTAATAACAAACTGCAAAAGACAAGTTAAATAGGGACTTCCCTGATGGTTCAGTGGTTAAGAATCCACCTTCCAATGCAGGGGATGCAGGTTCGATCCCTTGTCAAGGAACTATAATTCCACATGCCAAAGGTCAACTAAGCCTGTGCATCACAAATAGAGAGCAGCTCATGTGCCACAGCTAAGACCCAATGCAGCCAAAAAGATACATTTTTTTTTTTTTAATTTTTAAAGAGACAAATAATGGACATGTCTGAACACAGAATTCAGGCATGTCCATTATGAGAAAAGGAAAACACTGAAATTTCCTGGAACAAAATGAAGACAGAATATATGACAATAAGGGAAGAGAAACACAGGAAAGACCTAAGAAATCTAACACTCATCTATAATATAATTTGTAATTATCTACCCAATATTCATCCTCCCCCTCTTCCTTAAGAATAGAATCCTGCTCTGGTCAAGAGGGAAATGTGCCCAGTTAAACACATTCCAAGATTCTCCTGCAGGTGAAGAAGCCATGAAATTTAGTTCTGACCAATGACATATAAGTGGAACTGGATAAGGTTTCCAGAAAGTTTTTTTTTTTAAGGAGTATGATCCCTAGGTTGAGAAGATCCCCTGGAGGAGGGCATGGCAACCCATTCCAGTATTCTTGCCTGGAGAATCCCCATGAACAGAGAAGCCTGGTGGGCTACAGTCCATGAGGTCCATGGACGGCATCACTGATGCAATGAACATGAACTTGGGCAAACTCCAGGAGATCCTGAGACACAGGGAGGCCTGTGTGCTGCAGTCCATGTGTGGCAAAGAGTCAGACATGACTAGGCTACTGAACAACAACAACAACAACAAAGTAAAGGTACTCTCTCCAGTGGAAGAGAGGAAATGTACCACCAAGTATCTTTCATGAAAATTTTTTCCAGGTCTAAAACAATTTTTAGATAATTAGTTCCAGAAACAAAACATGGGTTAAAAAAAAAAAGTATATAAGAAAAATTGAGATTATCCTTGTAGCGCAACGGAAAGAAATTTTAGTATGACAGCTGTGCTGTGGACCTAAAATCAGAAATAAAATTGTAAGGAACGATTTTTCTGAAATAACAATACCAAATCTTCACTGTCAAGTAATTCAGAGTTAAGGATAACTTACTACTGAATTAATGTTGAGTGACTTTGGATTTCTAAAAGGTACTGGTGATAATCATTTCTCCATTTTTCTTCCTTAACGAAAAGTGAGTATGCAATTTGTAGATTTTGCTTACTTATCAGCCTTTGCCTGTGAACCTAGAGAATAATTTAAAAATTAAGTTTAATATTTCTATCCTTTTGTTCCTTCCTCCAGTAAAAAATGGGGAGGTTGTTGCTTTACCTAAAGCTTGTACTCAATGAGAAATTAACAGTTAAATATTAATGAGCTATCCCAATATTTTATTGTTTTAAGTCTTTTTCTTACCTTTAGAGGAAGTCTTCTATAAACTAGTATCTCATTTAGATTTTGAGTTTATTTTTTCTTTACACTTTTTATAACAAAAAATGTATAAAGGAAAAAGGTATATCCATTGCTATTAAGTGCAAAATAGCACTCCTGATGCACTAAACCATCCAGAACACCCACGTGGAAAACCAAATTTAAAGATTTGGAACAAACTGAGTTTATTCTCTCCAAAAACTGCTTGTCAGTATTATCTTTACAGGTATATATTATCCATTTTCATTTCTCCTATAAATTCTCTGGTAATTAACACTGAAATGTTCTAGATCCTATTGACATCATTAAAACTTGATAAACTGGGGAGATTTTTTAAAAAAATTATACTCATCTCAATTCCCTATACATAATGGACTAGCCAAGGCAAATCTTACTTTTAAGAAATTTAATTGTAAAAATTAGTATTTATGTACCTATAACATATCAAGCTTTCTTTACATTCAGTTCAGTTCAGTTGCTCAGTTGTGTCCGACTCTTTGCGACCCCGTGAACTGCAGCACATCAGGCCTCCCTGTCCATCACCAACTCCCAGAGTTTACTCAAACTCATATGCATTGAGTCGGTGATGCCATCCAATCATCTCATCCTCTGTCGTCCCCTTCTCCTCCTGCCTTCAGTCCTTCCCAGCATCAGGGTCTTTTCAAATGAGTCAGTTCTGTGCATCAGGTGGCCAAAGTATTGGAGTTTCAGCTTCAACATAGTCCTTCCAAAGAACACACAGGACTGATCTTTAGGATGGACTGGTTGGATCTCCTTGCAGTCCAAGGGACTCTGAGTCTTCTCCAACACCACACTTCAAAAGCATCAATTCTTCGATAGCCAGCTTTCTTTATAGTCCAACTCTCACATCCATACATGACTACTAGAAAAACCATAGCCTTGACTAGATGGACCTTTATCAATTTATCAGCAAAGTGATGTCTCTGCTTTTTAATATGCTGTCTAGGTTGGTCATAACTTTCCTTCCAAGGAGTAAGTGTCTTTTAATTTCATGGCTGCAATCACCATCTGCGGTGATTTTGGAGCCCAAGAAAATAAAATCTGTCACTGTTTCCACTGTTTCCCCATCTATCTGCCATGAAGTGATGGGACCGGATGCCAAGATCTTAGTTTTCTGAATGGTGAGTTTTTAGCCAGCTTTTTCACTCTCCTCTTTCACCTTCATCAAGAGGCTCTTTAGTTCCTCTTCACTTTCTGCCATAAGGGTGGTGTCATCTGCATATCTGAGATTATTGATGTTTCTCTTGGCAATCTTGATTCCAGCTTGAGTTTCATCCAGGCTGGCATTTGCATGATGTACTCTGCATATAAGTTAAATAAGCAGGGTGACAATACACAGCCTTGACATACTCCTTTCCCAATTTGGAACCAGTCCGTTGTTCCATGTCCAGTTCTATCTGATGCTTCTTGACCTGCATACAGGTTTCTCAGGAGGCAGGTTAAGGTGGTCTTGGTATTCCTATCTCTTTTAAGAATTTTCCACAGTTTGTTGTAATCCACACAATCAAAGGCTTTAGCATTGTCAATGAAGTAGTAGGTCTTCTTGGAATTCTCTTGCTTTTTCTATGATCAACGGATGTTGGCAATTTGATCTCTGGATCCTCTGCCTTTTCTAAATCCAGCTTGTACATCTGGAAGTTCTCGGTTCATGAACTGTTGAAGCCTAGTTTGAAAGATTTTGAGCATTACCTTGCGAAATGAGTATAACTGTATGGTAGTTTGAACATTCTTTGGCATTGCCCTTCTTTGGAACTAGAATGAAAAGTGACCTTTTCTAGTCCTGTAGCCACTGCTATGTTTTCGAAATTTGGTGGCATATTGAGTGCAGCACTTTCACAGCATCATCTTTTAGGGTCTGAAATAGTTCAGCTGGAATTCCAGCACTTCCACTAGCTTTGTTTGCAGTAACGCTTCCTAAGGCCCACCTGACTTCACTCACACTCCAGGATGTCTGGCTCTTGGTAAGTGATCACACCATCGTGGTTGTCCGGGTCATGAAGATCTTTTCTGTCTAGTTCTTCTGTGTACTCTTGCCACCTCTTCTTAATATCTTCTGCTTCTGTTAGGTTCATACCATTTCTGTCCTTTATTGTGTCCTATCTTTGCATGAAATGTTCCCTTGGTATCTCTTAATTTTTTTGAAGAGATCTCTAGTCATTCCCATTCTATTGTTTTCCTCTATTTCTTTGCATTGTTCACTTAAGAAAGCGTTCTTATCTCTCCTTGCTATTCTTTGCAACTCTGCATTTAGATGCATATATCTTTCCTTTTCTCCTTTGCGTTTCACTTCTCTTTTCTCAGCTATTTGTAAAGTGTCCTCAGACGACCATTTTGCCATTTGTAAGGCGTCCTCAGACGACCATTTTGCCTTTTCCATTTCTTTTTCTTGAGGATGGTTTTGATCACCACCTCCTGTACAATGTTACAAAGCTCTGTTCAGTTCTCCTGACACTCTATCAGATCTAATCCTTTGCATCTATTTGTCACTTCCACTGTATAATCATAAGGGATTTAAGTCATACCTGAATGGTCTAGTGGTTTTCCCTACTTTTCTTCAATTTAAGTCTGAATTTGGCAATAAGGAGTTCATGATCTGAGCCACGGTCAGCTCCCAGTCCTGTTTTTGCTGACTACAGAGCTTCTCCACCTGCAGCTGCAAAGAATATAATCAATGTGATTTCAGTATTGACCATCTGGTGACATCCATGTGTACAGTCGTCTCTTGTTATTGTTGGAAGAGGGTGTTTGCTATGAGCAGTGTGCTCTCTGTTAGCCTTTGCCCTGCTTCGTTTTGTACTCCATGGCCCAACTTGCCTGTTAGAGGGCAAAGTCTATCTCTGGTATTTCTCTCTCCTTTCTATTCTTTCTGTTTATTTTGCTGGTTCTTCTTCCTCCTCCCTAGGATTCCTAAGCTTCAATATTTCATCTGCACTTCAAGGCCACAAGGCTACTCTAATTTATTAAACAACAGAATCTTAGGAAACGTCAAATGTAAAATAAAATAAAATAAAATAAAATTGCTTCTCACTTATCACCCTGACTTATGTAAAAACCACTGTTGGCTGTTCTCCTACAGCTGACATTTTTTCTCAGTTGACAGGACCTCCCTACCTACTTCTACACATAAAAACTGGAGTCTGCCAGAGTTCTCTTCCTTCCCTATAGACTGTAGAACTAGCTCATCCATTCCCATGATGTCAACAACCATGATAATTTGAAACCTTTATCTCTAGCTAAGGCTACTCCCTGAGCTTCAGATTATATCTCCAACTGGAAAAAAAAAAATCTACATAGATGGTATTTCACAGCTATATTCAAATCTAGTTTCTTCATCTTTCCCTCAAAACTTGTCTTCCCTTTTATCTTCCCTTTCTAACCACTAATACCAGTAACAAAAAATCTGGGAGTCATTCTAAAGCCTTCCCTCTCCTTCAATTGATTCTAACTTCTTAACACTTGTAGCATCTAACCCTTTTCACTGTCCTCATTAGGTTTCTACCTTACCTCATTTCTCACCTGAATAACTGGTATACAAAAGGATCTCAAAAATATTTGTTGAATAAAAATAAAATAAACATACTTTTCCCACTAACAGCATGGACCATGTCTTACTCATTTTGGAGACTCAGAAATGAGTTGACATGCCTCCCCAGCAAATCTACTGAGTGAATCATTCCCGAGTTTGCATTCCTTGAATCAAACTCTTAGGAAGTAAGAACCAGGAATCGATTTTTAACAAGCTCTCTAGATGACTCCTATATAACCCAATCCAGCAACAGTCTTTAAGAACTAATGAATTAGTAGTAAATCCATTATCATGTTGAAAAGGAACAAACTCAGAGGCAGAAATGGAATTAAAGCAACTTTCTGAAGACAGTATGTTGATTCCTTAAAAAACTAGGAATAAAACCACCATACGACCCAGCAATTACCACTTCTAGGCATATACCCTGAGGAAACCAACACTAAAAAAAATACATGTATTTCAGTGTTCATTGTAGCACTATTTACAATAGCTAGGACACGGAAGCAACAGATGTCCAACAACAGATGAATGAATAAAAAAGCTGTGGTATATATATACAATGGAATACTTCTCAGCCATAAAAAGGAATGCATTTGAGTCAGTTCTAATGAGGTGGATGAACCTATTATACAGAGTGAAGTAAGTCAGAAGCAGAAAAACAAATATCATATATTAACGCATATATATGGAATCTAGAAAGATGGTACTGATGAAACTATTTGCAGGGCAATAATGGAGACACAGACATAGAGAACAGACTTATGGACAAGGGTTGGGGGGGAGGAAGGAGAGGGTGAGATGAATAGAGTGAGTAGCATGGAAGCATATACACTAACATATGTAAAATAGATAGCCAATGGAAATTTGCTGTATGACTCAGGGAACTCAAACTGGGGCTCTGTAATAACCTAGAGGGGTGGGAAAGGGTGGGAAGGAGGTTCAAGAGGGAGGGAACATATATACACCTATGGTTAATTCATCTTGCTGTATGACAGAAATCAAACCAATACTGTAAAGCAATCACTAATCAATTAAAAATACATATAATTATTAAAAAAATGAAGGAAGGAAATAATCTAAAAAAAAACAAACCAACTTTCTGCCCATCTCTCCATAGACCTAGGATAAACAGACCTCCTACAGACATAAATATAAATAATCCTTGAATCATCTCCTACTATAACTATTCTTTGTCTAACCTGGCAAAGTATGTTAACTCAGTTAACATACTTCAAGAGCTCACTTCCATCTTGTAACCCCACAAACTATTCTCTAGATAGTAGTCAGAATGATCTTTCTAAAAGGCAAATCAAAGCATGCCACTGTCCCCTAACCTCATCCCACCTCCCAGGGATAATTTCTTCTTACATGGTAAGAACAAAAACCAAAATCTTACTCGTTTAAAAGCATTAAATAATCTGGCCCTTGCTTATCCCTCTGGCCTCATCTCAAACACTCTCCTGGTTTTACTGTCTACATTGCAACCATGCAGGCCCTTCTGTTCCTAAAATATATCAAACTTTGAACAACCTTAAAATTTTTGCATTTGCAATTTCTGTCAAGAATGGTCTTCTTCATGGCTATTACCCCCCTGCCATGTTCCTATTCAGTCTCAGCTTAAAATGTTACCTCTCAGAGAAGGCCTATTATTGTCACCCTGCTTATTTAACTTATATGCAGAGTACATCATGCGAAATGCCGGGCTGGACGAAGCACAAGCTGGAACCAAGATTGCCGAGAGAAATAGCAATAACCTCAGATACGCAGATGACACCACACTTATGGCAGAAAGCAAAGAAGAACTAAAGAGCTTCTTGATGAAAGTGAAAGAGGAGAGTGCAAAGGTTGGCTTAAAACTCAACATTCAGAAAATTAAGATCATGGCATCTGGTCCCATCACTTCATGGCAAACAGATGGGGAAACAATGGGAACAGTGAGAAACTTTATTTTTTGGGCTCCAAAATCACTGTAGATGGTGACTGCAACTATGAAATTAAAAGATGCTTGCTCCTTGGAAGAAAAGCTATGACCAACCTAGACAGCATATTAAAAAGCAGAGACATTACTTTACCAACAAAGGTCCGTCTAGTCAAAGCTGAGAGCTGGACTATAAAGAAAGCTGAGAACTGAAGAACTGATGCTTTTGAACTGTGGTGTTGCAGAAGACTCTTGAGAGTCCCTTGGACAGCAAGGAGATCCAACCTGTCAATCCTAAAGGAAATCAGTCCTGAATATTCATTGGAAGGACTGATGCTGAAGCTGAAACTCCAATACTTTGGCCACCTGATGCAAAGAACTGATTCATTGGAAAAGACCCTGATGCTGAGAAAGATTGAAGGTGGGAGGAGAAGGGGATAACAGAGGATGAGATGGTTGGATGGCATCACAGACGCAATGAACATGAGTTTGAGCAAGCTCCGGGAGTTGGTGATGGACAGGGAAGCCTGGTGTGCTACAATCCATGGGGTCACAGAGTCAGACACGACTAAGCGACTAAACTGAACTGAACAGAGAAGCCCCCAATCACTAAGTCAAAAGCAGTCTTACAGTCACACACCACAGCACTCTATTTTAATTTCTTACAAGGCATTTATTACAAGTTGATATTCTCCCTATTTGTTCTCTATTTCCTGCCCACAGCAATGTAGTAAGATCTATGATAGCAGTGAACCTGCCTTGAGAGTAGATTCATTCATTACTTTAGACCCAAGGCTAAGAACAGTGCCTAGCATACAGTAGGTGCTCACGTATACATCTGTAATCAATCTACTCTTATCTGGGGTTCAAAAACATACAAAGTTCTTTTATCAAAGATGACAAAATTTCCTTTTTAATAAATATATCCACTGAATACACCCAATCTGTCTATATTAATGGGAAGATAAAATTCAAACAAAAAAATTTTTTTAGATATTCTATATCAGGGAATAACAAAGAATAATCAAAGAGTTTAAAAATTATATTCACATCAAAATCAGGTTGTATATTTTCAGCCACCAGTTAAAAAAAAAAATTACTTTAAAGTTGGTACAAATTTTACCAGAATTATGAGGGGAAAAACCAAATGTCTATCAAGCAGTAAACAGGTAAACAAATTGTGGCATATCCACACAAAGAATACTATTAAAACTAAGCAATAAAAAGGAATGAATTCTTATTGATATATATAACAATATGGCTGAATCTTAAATTATGCTCAGTGAAAGAAGCCAGGCAAATGAGTACATACTATATGATTCCATTTATATAATACAAAGTTCTAAAACAGGAACAGCAGATCAGTGGTTATCTGAGGGAAGGGGAAATAAGATGGACAGATCACAGAGGGAACTAGAAAACATATGGGAATGATGGACATATTCATTATCTTGATTGTGGTGACTGATTAGTGTAAACAAAACTTATCAAAGATACACTTCAAATATGTGCAATTTATTGGATGCCAATTATACCTTTATTAAACATTTAAAAAAATTTTTTCTTAAATCAGATTAGGTCACTCCCTAAGCCCTTCAATGGCTTTTCATCCTCCAAAAACAAAAAACAGAAAATCTGTCACAAGCTTTACCAGCATTGGGGAATTAACATTTAAATAGAATGAATGGCATATTAATGTCATAAAGCTGATTTGCAATAGCTAATAAAAACCAAACACATACTTCAATAGATTTTATTTCAATTCAACAAAAATTGAATAGTAAATTCACAAAAACTAATTTTAAATTTCTACATCAAAAAGCTAAAAATATGGTAAACTCTCACAATTACCTGAGGAAGATGGTGATTTTTCTGGGTGTTTTGCATTTAAAAGTTTTCTGCTAATAAATATGTAACCACAGGGACATGATTTACATGCAACAGGAACCTACAGACAAAAGAAAAAAAACACAATTTATTATTACTACTTTTCTGTTGTTAAACTTCTCAGTGTTTATTTAGTTTCCTGAGCTGAATGATAAATTGAAGTAGGAATCATGGGTTTATTTAAACCCCACCTTCTTACAATAAATGATGAGATGGGTATTGGGTCCTCTACATCTTCACATTCTACTAATGCATTACAACATGAAGAATGTAGCAAATACACGATAAAAGTGTACTGATGTAAGCGAACAACAGAAAACCACAATAGGATCAGAGCCAAGGAAAATATATTGGAAAAAAGTAGCATTTCCTAAAATATTAGTTTGATAGCAGTTGATAATAGAATAAATTGGGGGGGCATGGTTGGGAAGTCATTAAAGTAATCCCAGCATAACATTTTGAGGGCCCCACTGGAATACTGAGATTGGAAATAGAGAAAAGGTAGATGTATAAGACATTTCAGAGGGTAAAGAACTGAAAACAACCCAGGTTCCGACATAAGAGGGTAAGATGCCAATCACTACTAACAGGAAAACAAAATAGTTTACAACAGCCAGTTTGAGGGGCAAAAGTACAGTATAAACAACAGAGAATGTAGGACAAAGCAGTTGAGATCTAGAATTTTATAATCTCAGGTCCAGGAAGGAAGTTTGATAAAACACTTAAATTCTCCAGGCTTCTGTTTCTAAATCTATAAAATATTTTTACAAGAGGCTCCTTTCTCCATTTCATATAAATATTTTTTTAAAGTCAAATGTTACTGAAAATTACTGAAAAAAGTTTTAGATTTTCCTCTACAATTGTTTCACTAATATTAACCTTAATGTTCCTTAGACTGGGGACACATTCACTAAGAACCAGAAATTAATCTCAACAAAAAGTACTCACAAAATAGTAATTACAATTCTGGTTTGTAAGATAAATTCCATTTGCCATAAAAATTTAATTATGGTTATAAAGCTTTCATCCATTTATGTACAGAATGCCTCATATTCTAGAATATAAATATTTGATCTAAATAAGCTAAATCATAATTTTGGGAGAATTCCTTTTCTTTGCAGTAAAAATACTAAAGAAAGAACTCTGTTGTATATTCATGAAAAATAACAATGAATCCTATAAAAATAATCAAACTCCAGTATGTCTAACAGGTTCCTTTATCAAGAATATGAGATTCTTTCAAAAAATGGCAGAAAATGTAATGTTACATTTTAATAGTGAAAAATATGCCTAAAATAGATAAGTTTTGTCATCTTAAAATTTCACATCTTCATAGAAACCAAGCTCAAAGGCACTGACTCATTTCCTTTACACTTAAACACATCATTAAGGGCATACGCAGTAATATAAATTGTTTTAAATTAATGCTACCCAAAAAACAACAGAACACGATGTTCTTATTCAACAGATTCTTTGCTACTCAACAGCCATTTTCTTTCAGCTACTGAAACTCAACAAACTGAAATTTAATTTTGTGTCTTATACATAAAAAATATATCAACTCAATCCAGAATTAACAGAGTGCTACAGTTAGATGAGAAATGTAACATTTGGCTTTTGGATGACTAACGCAATCGATAGGCTGATTTACATCCCTTAATGAAAGCATCTTACGTGCAAGGAACATTTAGGTGCCTGAGCTAAATCACCCTAAGGGCCTTTTGAAAATGGAAAGTTCTTTTCCCTCACACCAACCCTGGAAAAAAGCCAATAACCACCACCACAATACAGATCCTGTAAAAAGAATTGTTAAGCAGAATGGCCAACTTCAGTAATATTAGTCTTTTTAAATTATTGTACAATTTAGATTTTTAAAAAAAATCTAAACTTCCTTTAAATTTCAGTTGTAATGCCAAAAACAACCTTAATGAAAGTTCTAATGCTATACTTTCAGGATTTTAAAATGGAAGAAAAAAATTCAAAGTTTTGTTTATTGATGGCTTGTGAATCAATTTATTCCTCGAAAAACAGGTATTTGGATTGTTTGCACATGTTTTACAAGTAAGACAAGCTTTAAAAAAAAAAACTGCAAAAAACAAAATCCTGGTCCTATATTGTTTCACTGATTTAAAAAACTCAAAAGATAACCACTCCATGGAGAATACATCTATATTCTTTGTTTCTAAGGGGAAAGTTACCTATAGCAGACATATTTGCTAAAGGTCACATAAAATTTTCTAAAATTTTTTTCCAAAAAAGGGGGAAAGCTGATCTAATAAAGAAGAAAACTAAAACGCAAAAACAGAAACATACCAAAGACACTAGAAAAATAATAAGGATCTTGACTACTCCTATACTCAAAATGGCTCAGTAATTTGAATTAGTGGATGTGAAACCCGTTGAAAATGAAAAGTATTGTGGTTTAGATGTTTCAGAACTATATTTTCAATAGAGGCATGTAAAAAGGGATGTCATAAAGCAACTGAAAATCTAGGTCTTTCTTGTTTACTGATCTCTGCACCCATTTTTAAACTTACACATACAGAACACATGTAAATCTACTCAGCTGAGGCAACTTCCTCAAACTTTAAAGATTTTACATTTATGCTTATAAACTGTATTTAAATTGTAATTTAATGTTCACCAGGCAACTCAGAATAACAGCAGTATTTTTTCTTTTTAGTTTTTTTTAAATGGCTTTTGGGGTTATAATTTTTCTCATTTATAAGAAATCTATACTTTCAAATAATTAGCAAGCTAAAATTAATCTATTATTCTCTTCGAATGAGTTACTTTTAGTAAAAGACAAACTGCTTTTAAGAATTACCAAAAGTTTGCATTAGTTATCATTTACGTTATCTTAAGTATTCAGAATAAAGGACAACACAAACTAACATTTTACATTATGCTGTAGCTTGCTATGCAATGAATTGTGTCCCCACCCTGCCAAAAACATCCCAGCAATAAATTCATCTGTTAAAGCCCCAACTCCTCAATGTAATGATTTTTGGAGATGAGTTAATTAGGTTTAGATGAGTTCATGAGGGTGGGGCCTTCATGATGGCATTAGTGTCCTTAGAAGAGCTATCTGAAAGCTCTCTTTTCAGCCAGGATCTTGGGGGCTTCCAGCCTCCAGAAGTGTGACAAAATAAATTACTGCTGTTTGAGCCACCCAATCCACAGTATTTTGTTATGGGAGCTGGAAGACGGGTTTTGTGTGTTAACAACAAAATGAAATACGGTATTTCCAAATAAAATGCTGATCATGTTTTGATGAAGAGATACAGAGACTCCTACAAGTTTACAATCCTTTCCTCTTTCTTCAACCAGGATATTCAAAACAGGTTAAGGTTACTTTCTGCCAAGTACTGCAAGGTCATGATTCACACTAATTGATGCCCTACAGACATTGGAACGCATAATGCATACCATGTAAACCTTATATTTCTGCACAATTAAATGGAACAAATGGAAATGATTTAAATATTGAAATAATCTTCGACAAGGAGACTTAAATAAAGAAGTCCAATTTTTTCAGAATTTAACAAATTTAGTTCAGTGGTAAGAATGGAAATTTAACTCTGGTTTGGAAAACATGGCTAAATTGTTTTTAAAATGTATACTCAATAAATTCATAAAATCAATAAACCATAATTCTTGCAGTCTTCTTCTAATCAGTATATCTACCATTGCCCATAAAAGATACTGAATAAAACATGTAACATTTTCTGTTAAAAGATTTGCTCAATCTTTAAGCTTGCTCCTTACAGAATGCTCTAAAATCAGCTTATTAAAAGAATCTTCAGCCATCTCAAATTACTCCTCATTTTAAAAAGAAAGAAAAAGAAAGGGGGAGGAGAGAGGTAGTCATTTTGAAAAAATTCTCCCAGTGGAAAAGGAAAAAACACACCCAGATCAGCATGTTGGCGTGAAACAAGGGCCCTTACTAATGCTTTTAACTGAGAGTTTTAACTCATTAGATTATAAGGTTTTAGAGGAACGGGTGAAAAATGAGGCATTCTTAAACTAAAAGAGTAAATGAGATTTAAAACATTACAGCTATGACACCATTAATTCTGTGTGGAAAGCAGTCATTTAAAATTCATAAAACCACATACATATTTTTTAGAAGACCTGGAAGCAGAAATGCTAAATTTTTAACAGTGGATACAGCGGCGGGTAGGGGAAAGTGAGGAGCGCCCAGAAAGGAAGGGCTTCAAAGGGGACGTAATTCAATTATATTCCATTTAAAACAATGTACAGAAAGGATTCACGATTATTTACGGCAAAAATAATATATTTTAAAAGAAAAAAAGCCCATATTTCGCCAAAACTTGTAACTATTACACTGTGGGCCTTACTGTCACATTTAAGCATCCGCCCAGGTGGCGGGGGGGACAATTTGGGGGGTCCACTGTACACATCTGAAATGGGAACAAAGCAACCCTGAGTGGCAGGAGGAGGGTTTGGGAGCCAGGAGCCCTGACTTGGGAGTCTGCACATCAGGCACTCTCGTCGGGGCAGAAGGGGGGTGAGGGACCGTTCTCGTCCACTTGGGCCGCTGCCCCACACTCCTGCCGCTGTCACCGGAGCCGGCCAGGCGACTCGAGGAGGCTCCGGACAGGTCGCCCCGTCGGCTCAGGATAAACTCACGCCCCCTCTCACGCAGCCCAGCCACAGGGCAAGACACTCGCCCGTCTGACCGCCGCCAGGTAGGCACAGGCCGGGCCGCGGCTCCGGGCGCTTCTCCGGCAATCCCTCGGCTCGGCCCGGCCGGTTCGGGGCTCCCGCGGTGGCCACAGAGCCCGAGGGCTGGCCCATTCGCTCGGCCGCCGGGACCCCGGCGAGGCGGCCTCTCCACAGCCAACAGCCACAGGCAACGGCCGCCTGCCCGCGCGCACCCGCTCCGCTGACCCGCGTGTTCGGTGCCCGGCCCCCGGCGCCCACCTGTTGGTCGCACTCGGGGCATGATTTGGTGGCCATCTTCACTTTCTTAGCTCGAGTTGCAGACATGCTTCTCTCAGGCGGCGGCGGCGGCAGCAGCAGTGGCGGCGGTGGCGGCGACGGTTCGGGCTCCGCCCCTCGTACCTCAGCAGACCAGCCTCTGCCCGCGCGGTCCCCGCTGGCCAGACCGAGGCTCTGACGGGTGCGCGCGCGCGCGCGTCCGCGAACTCGGGCAGAGCCTGCGGGCCGAGGAGGCGGGGCGCGGCGTGCGCCGGCTCCAAGGGACTGCGGAATACGCTTCCACCCACACGGCTCCGGTCCTCCAGGGGGTCCCGATTCTCACGAGAAGACACAGCCTGGATTTTCCGACGGGACAATGGACACGCCCTCTCTCGGCCGGATGAACGGCGTGGGGGCGTGGCTTAGCCGGGGTTCGGCAGTAACGGGCGTCGAGCTCCACCAACGAAAGCACAGAAAGGGCGGGTCGTGGTGCTGAGCACGCCCCCTTCCCCGGAGGAAGAAGGTGAGAGTGAAAAAGCAGGTGGGAGGTAAGACTTTTTGCACAGATACCGACGTTTGATAGACTTCAGTAAATGTTAGCAAGTCTAGTCATTGAGACATTATGATAGACAGCTGATGAGTCTGCTAGATGCCAGCCTTGGGCTCTGCACCGGGAGGTATGAAATTCGTTAAGTCAAATATGTATGGAGGGCCAAATCTGCCAGACAAATTTGAATACTGGGAGGTGCCTGTCCTCAAACACGTAGTCTAGAGGTGTAGAGGGCCTAATATTTGAATACAGGGGAAATGAGTTGTTGTTGGGAGGAGTAATTCGGTTGACTACAACAATCAAAATTTAAAATTCACATCGCTTTTGATCTTGCAATCCCATCCCTAAGAATTTGAAAAGATATTCTCCCTAAGAATTTGAAATATATTCTCCAGCTGTGCTCAAATGCATTTGTGCAAAGGTGTTGCACTTCGCAGCACAGCTTGGTCAGAAACAGCCCAGGTGTCCACCAACAAATTGCCTGAGCAAATTTAGGTATGCATACATCGGAATTATCATTGCAGTTTTTCAAAAGAATGATAGTTCTATATGAGGTGATATAATGATCTCCAAAACTACACCTTGTTTAAGATTGTGTAAAATAATATGAAAATATATTTATGGTTACATATACATTAAGAGACTAGAAAAGGAAGAGGAAGGAGACATATTCCATATAGTATTGTATTAATGTGAATTGTCTACTAGGTTAACCTAATATGACATAGAACAACCCCTCACCCCGCCCCCCACTCCTCCACCCCCACAAAAAGAGAAGAGGATTTGTACACAGCTACTGAGGAGGTCAGCTGACATACTGTCAAGGGAGTTGGTGTTCCTAGAAGGCTTTCTAGTAGAGTTATCTCCAGTACTGAATCCCTAAGGAAGTCAGGTGGAGTTGCCCAATCAGAGGTGAGAAACCACCAGGCAGTTGAGACAGAGTAAGCAAAGGCAGAGAAGTCAATAGCTTGGTGTTGTGAGTACACCAAGTGCAAGACAAAGAGTTAAGACTGGCGATGTGGGTCATATCCAGCTGTGCAGACAGGGTCTTTGCTACCATGGGAAGGAGTTTGGGCTTCTTCCTGAGTGTAGTGGGGCAGTAGAGGTTTTAGTTTGGGGAGTTAACAGGATTATATTTGAAGTTGATAATGATTGGACCAGTAAAACACCTCAGGTATTAAGACCTGAGGCATGGGGAGAGGATGGACAATAGAGGAGAGGGATTTTAAAAATATGAAGGCCATAGTGTTAGTAAAACTTAAGGAGCTATTTTGTTGGTGGAGAGCAGTGGCCGTGGACATTTCCAGGATGACTCTCAAACATCTAATGCAAAGAAATGGAGAAATAGAAGTAACAGAGGAAGATAGTACCTCAGTTTTCCTTGGAGAATGGTGTAGGGCATGAATTGGGAACCCAGGTCCTGTAATCCTGGCCTTGAGGAGTTTTCTGAAAATTTCATTTGACTAGGTCCTTTTTAGGAAACTCTCCCCAAAAGGGCACTTGGTTGGTGTGGGTAAGGAAGAGGTCTTTGTCTCTGTGGGGTTTTTGAAGTGCTTAACATGGCAGACACTGACAGTTGACTGATGCAAACTCTATCCAGGCACTCCCCCCTCCCCCGCCCCGTTTTCTTTGGCCATCTTCTAAGTAGGAATGGGTCATGTGGTGTTATCGCTGGCCAAAAAGATATAAACCAAAGTCCACTGAGTGGGATTTTTGGAAAGGCTCTGAGTTCCTGATAAGAATGAAGCAGTTCTTGTCCAGAAAAACCTCTTTGTTCTTTGCCTTTCACACTTTTCTTCCTCTCTGGAGCATGAACTTGAGGCCCTATAGGTAAAGCAGCCATCTTATGACAATGAGACAATGAGGTATTGGTTATATATTGTTACATAACAAATTACCCCCAAAATTAGTGGCTTAAAACATACTGTTTCTGTGAGTCAGGAATGCAGATGTGGTTCTGCAATCTCATCTGAATGCTCAACGATGGGGAGATCCACTTTTCAGTCAGTTCAGTCGCTCAGTCGTGTCCGACTCTTTGCGACCCCATGAGCTGCAGCATGCCAGGCCTCCCTGTCCATCACTAACTCCTGGAGTTTACCCAAACCCATGTCCATCGAGTCAATGATGCCATCCAACCATCTCATCCTCTGTCACTCCCTTCTCTTCCTGCCCTCAATCTTTCCCAGCATCAGGGCCTTTTCCAATGAGTCAGCTCTTCACATCAGGTGGCCAAAGTATTGGAGTTTCAGCTTCAACATCAGTCCTTCCAATGAACACCCAGGACTGATCTCCTTTAAGATGGACTGGTTGGATCTCCTTGCAGTCCAAGGGACTCTCAAGAGTCTTCTCCAACACCACAGTTCAAAAGCATCCGTTCTTCAGCGCTCAGCTTTCTTCATAGTCCAACTCTCACATCCATACATGATCCACTTCTAAGCTTACTCATTTGATTTGTTGGCAAGCCCCAATCCCTCATCACATGGAGATGTGACCTATGGTAGGGTAGAGTAATCAAGGAGGACTTCCTGGAGTAATCAAGGCAGAAATGTGCATGATAGGTAGAGTTAACGAGGTAAAGAGGAATAGCAAATATTCAGCCAGAATGAGCAGCATGGGCAAATTAACTGAGGTAAAAGGAAGTGAAAGGAAGCTATTGTTGCTGAAGCACCAAGAGAAAGAGGAAGAGAGAATCTGACATATTAAGGATGGGTGCTGGAGAGTCCACTTTCCACTGGCTTTCAATGCTACTTCTAACTTTGTTCAAGGTCTTTTATGTGTTCTGTTAAAGTGGCTGTAGGTGCTCTAGTCTCATAGTAAGCAATTAGACCAGGCAGGAACTATAATATTTTAATACAGGGATTATGTACTTGAGAAACCAAAATGGCCATTTAAATGTGTTGTTTTTTTTTTTTGGCTGAGCTTACTCAGCTTGTGGGATCTAGTTTCCTAACTAGGGATCAACGCCAGGGCCTCAGCAGTGAAAGTGCAGAGTCTTAGCCACTGGACCACCAGGGAATTCCCTCAAAGCCATTCTTTATACCCTTTTGTATACCCAAGCTGCAGGGGGTGGGGCGGGGTGGGGGTGGGGGGTAGAAAGAAGAAGTGAGGTGTAACAGCCTCCATTTCCATTCCTTTGTTTTGATACTCAAAGTTTCTACCAAGGAGCCCTTTAAAGCTTCTCTTTCTTTTCTGGGAAAGGAGAATGAGAGCACTAGGCTGCTTGGGAGGTCTTGATTTCCTTAAAATTTCTCATTTTTCTTGAAAATCTAATATAGCTCCTAAATTAAAGAGTTAAAAGTTTAAAGCTGTAGTTCCTACTTTTCCAAAGCACTAGAGAGATGATCATCACAGTGATGAAAACGTAGTCATTTTGTGTTGATTCTATTCACAACACTAAACTCTGGATTTCCAAAAAGGAACAGTCCATGATTTAAAAAAAAAAAAAGAAATATCAAATAATAGACAAAGAAGATGCTATCTTTCTCCTGAAAGAGAGCGTTTCTTTTCTTCCCACGAAGCCAATAACACACTGCATCAAGGAGCACTCACTGCAGGAAAGCCACAGGCTCAAAGCAACTCAAGAGGCCAGCCCTCTTTTACAGCTGGGTACCTCTGGACAGTTAAAGACATGTACCAGGCTTCGGTGAGCACCAAACTCAGCCCACTGGCCTGCCCTGGACACAGAGGGGCCTCCAGAGGTGTCCCATGCCTTGCTTCGCCTCCTTTTTCTTTTTCTCTCCTAGTATTAAATACTACTTATTGGGCATCTGCTCTGTGCCTATCCTTATATTATGTTCCTCTTCCTCCCCAAATACTGCAAAGAATACAGTTAAATAAAGTAAGGCTCAGGGAGCATTATCAATCAGGAGTTTTTTTGCCAAAAAAAACCCCAAATCAAAATGGCTTAAACAAAAAGGGTTACCGGCTCACATAACCAAAAAACATGAATAGTAGTACCAGTTTCAGCACAACTGGATCCATGTCCCCACACAAACAACAGGGTCCATTTTTGTCTCTCAGGTCTATATCCCTTCTTGGAGGTGATAGGAAAGATGGCTCAGATAGCTCACCATCCTATATTTGCTCCTTTTCCTGTCTCATTACACTTCACTGCTTCTGTTTGGTTTTCCTACCTATACCAGAATCACTCATCTGGGCTGGACAAGGACATCCACTGATTGTTTTAGACCAAAATTCAGCATCCAGCTCTGGAAATCTGACAGGGGGTCTGAGAACTGAGGGAAGGATGGGTGGGTCACAGAACAACTACCATCCAGAGTAAGTTACTTTACAACACCACTTTCTTTCACAATGGCCAAGCCACTGCCTCTCACCCTGTTACCATTTAGCCTCACCCTGACCCTGATCCTGCCTGATGAACTATGGATGGACGTTCATACAGGAGACAGGGATCAAGAAAATCCCCATGGAAAAGAAATGCAAAAAAGCAAAATGGCTGTCTGAGGAGGCCTTACAGAGAGCTGGGAAGAGAAGAGAAGCGAATAGCAAAGGAGAAAAGATATTCCCATCTGAATGCAGAGTTCCAAAGAATAGCAAGGAGAGATAAGAAAGCCTTCCTCAGCCATCAATGCAAAGAAATAGAGGAAAACAATAGATTGGGAAAGACTAGAGATCTCTTCAAGAAAATTGGAGATACCAAAGGAACATTTCATGCAAAGATAGGCTCGATAAAGGACAGAAATGGTATGGACCTAACAGAAGCAGAAGATATTAAGAAGAGGTGGCAAGAATACACAGAAGAACTGTACAAAAAAGATCGTCACGACCCAGATAATCACCATGGTGTGATCACTCACCTATAGCCAGACATCCTGGAATGTGAAGTCAAGTGGGCCTTAGAAAGCATCACTACGAACAAAGATAGTAGAGGTGATGGAATTCCAGTTGAGCTATTTCAAATCCTGAAAGATGATGCTGTGAAAGTGCTGCACTCGATATGCCAGCAAATTTGGAAAACTCAGCAGTGGCCACAGGACTGGAAAAGGTCAGTTTTCGTTCCAATCCCAAGGAAAGGCAATGCCAAAGAATGCTCAAACTACCGCACAATTGCACTCATCTCACACGCTAGCAAAGTAATGCTCAAAATTCTCCAAGCCAGGCTTCAGCAATACGTGAACCATGAACTTCCAGATGTTCAAGCTGGTTTTAGAAAAGGCAGAGGAACCAGAGGTCAAATTGCCAATATCCGCTGGATCATCGAAAAAGCAAGAGAGTTCCAGAAAAACATCTATTTCTGCTTTATTGACTATGCCAAAGCCTTTGACTGTGTGGATCACAATAAACTGTGGAAAATTCTGAAAGAGATGGGAATACCAGACCACCTGACCTGTCTCTTGAGAAACCTGTATGCAGGTCAGGAAGCAACAGTTAGAACCAGACATGGAACAACAGACTGGTTCCAAATAGGAAAAGGAGTACGTCAAGGCTGTATATTGTCACCCTGCTTATTTAACTTATATGCAGAGTACATCATGAGAAACGCTGGGCTGGAGGAAGCACAAGCTGGAATCAAGATTGCCGGGAGAAATATCAATAACCTCAGCTATGCAGATGACACCACCCTTATGGCAGAAAGTGAAGAAGAACTAAAGAGCCTCTTGATGAAAGTGAAAGAGGAGAGTGAAAAAGTTGGCTTAAAGCTCAACATTCAGAAAACTAAGATCATGGCATCTGGTCCCATCACTTCATGGGAAATAGATGGGGAAACAGTGGCAACAGTGTCCGACTTTATTTTTGGGGGCTCCAAAATCACTGCTGATGGTGATTGCAGCCATGAAATTAAAAGACGCTTACTCCTTGGAAGAAAGGTTATGGCCAACCTATATAGCATATTTAAAAGCAGAGACATTACTTTGCCAACAAAAGTCCATCTAGTCAAGGCTAGGGTTTTTCCAGTGGTCATGTATGGATGTGAGAGTTGGACGGTGAAGAAAGCTGAGCACCGCAGAATTGATGCTTTTGAACTGTGGTGTTGGAGAAGACTCTTGCGAGTCCCTTGGACTGCAAGGAGAACCAATCAATCCATCCTAAAGGAGATCAATCCTGGGTGTTCATTGGAAGGACTGATGTTGAAGCTGAAACTCCAATACTTTGGCCACCTCATGCGAAGAGTTGACTCATTGGAAAAGACCCTAATGCTGGGTAGGATTGGGGGCAGGAGGAGAAGGGGACGACAGAGGATGAGATGATTGGATGGCATCACTGACTCGATGGACATGGGTTTGGGTAGACTCTGGGATTTGGTGATGGACAGAGAGGCCTGGCGTGCTGCAATTCATGGGGTCGCAAAGAGTCGGACCTGACTGAGTGACTGAACTGAACTGAACTGACCCTGATCCTGGGAAAGACTGAAGACAGGAGAAGGGGATGACAGAGGATGAGATGGTTGGACATCACTTGTGACTCGATGGACATGAGTTTGAGCAAGCTCCGGGAGCTGGTGATGGACAGGGAAGCCTGGCATGCTGCAATCCATGGGGTTGTAAAGAGTCGGACACGACTGAGCGACTGAAGTGAAGTGAACTCTGCTCCCTTTGAAATAAAGTCCTTCCCACACTTCTGGTCTTAGTCCTCTTACCCCATCAGTCTGAACTAAATCAGAAGCTTCACTGTCCTGGGAGTAAGCAAGAGTCCACAGAAACTGTAGATTCCCTGATAAACCCATAGATGTAGTAATACAATTAGCATGTGACTCCCAACCAGGACATCCAGCAAAGGGAGTAAATTAAAACTGAAAGCATGCTATGCCCTGCTTACCAAGCCTTGTGTCGTGGTGCAGGATTGCACCTACCCCAAGGAAAGAACACTTTTTTTTTTCCTTTCTGCAGTAATACATCCCATTGTCCTTAATCCTTGGGATCATAGTCAATTTTACTTTAGGGAATTTCCATTCTATCTCTGCCTCCATTTCTCTCCTTCCCTAGCTTTCAGTGTCTCTCTCCCCCTCCAGGTCAAGATTCATTCCAGGATGTCCTTTCACCTCTTACCTTTCCAGATTCCTTAACTCTCCTCTCCTTCATGGATTAGACATAGCAGGTTGTCAGCAGGGAAATAGGCAGGAAGAGGACCATCTCCAGTATCTTTATCACAGCTTAATCACCGGATGCCACAAAGAGTAACTGCAATCTAGTCACAAAATCATAAAGAAGCCATTAGCTATGGTCTCTGACAGGCCACCTACATTTAAAATATATATATAAAATCAGAATGGAAAATATATGAATGAAAGGACTGGCTCTGTGTGACAGAATGAGTATTATCATCCAAAAGCATCACTGAGCCATGTGTGCATGGCATTTAGTATTAGAAACATGCTTTCATTTCTTTAGTCAAAAAATATTTTCTGAGAGCCTCTGATGAGGCAGCTCATCTCTCTGGAACCCACTTTACTCGGACTGACTCCTAAGCATCTTTCACATACACATACACTCTGGGCTCCACATTCCTCCAGTGAAGAAGCCCAGCACTCAGGGGCAGCTTGTAGTTTTCCAGCACCTTAGGTTCCTTTCCATATTCATGTTCTGCCGGGGTCTGGGAAGGTATCAAGTTGAACCACATGAAATTGCCTTTTTATGGGCTAAATGAAAATGTTAAATATTTTGGAGAAAAAATGCTATACTCAACCAAAATATGCACTGTTAGCATTAACTGCTTTCCCCAACTGTTAAGTTTCCCCAAATATTAAATGGTATATACCATATTTATAAAAGTCAGCATCATTAATATTTATTCAAATCCTCCATTTACTGCTTCTCAGTTGGAGAAAGTTTTGTTTCTTAGAGTTCCAGATGACAGGAAAGGTGGTAATCAGTTGAAAAAAAGTCAGGTAAATATGATGAATGTGGTAAAATTTCTTAGCTCAATTATCTTCGCTATGGTGGTTTGTGATTTCTGTGGCCAGATGTCATGGAAAAATATAGGTTCATGTCTGCTAACCAATACAGAGTACTTTTAGATAAACTTTTGATACATAATTTCAACTTTTTGGCAATAAGATGCTACCATTAGTTATACCTGGGTTAAAAAGCAGTAAGGAAACAGTCTTTGTAGACCACCATACCATTGCCAGAACCTTTTGATTACAGTGATGGTGTGAACACATGTTCGGGAACTTCATCAACATCCATCCATCATCCAGATCACTTTCGATGTCATTTTTTGTCATAGCTTATGATCCTCTCCAAAATACATCTCTGTTCTTTCAAATCTTAAGAGATGAGAATATCTCTAACCATCTGAGTTTATGATCATCCATTAACTGGTGTGGTACCTACCCACTTGTCCATTTTTTTAAACCTTTCCTATTGTAGCCAGGTGTCGAGAAACTATTGTAGCAGAAACTCCTAAGTCTGCTGCAAGACTTCGAATTGCTATTTTGGGGTTAGCTTCTACCATAGCTCTCAACTGATTTTCATTTAAAACAGATTTGGGTTTCCCCAAAGGCTCATTTTGCAGACTCAGATCCCCAGAACAAAATTTTTCAAACTAACATCCATTACCAACAGAGCCTCTCACTAACAGAGCCTTCCCCAAAGACAGAATTGATATTTCTACTTGCCATGGCTGCACCATGTCCTAGTTTAAACTTATATTTTAAAAAGTATTTGTAACTTTCAAAGACGTGGTATTGTTCACATCTGTAGATAAACAATAAAAACTCAATCATCAAAGAAAACTGAACATATATAAAATTGTATACTTAGATTCTATTACAAAACTTTTATTTTCCTCAAATTTTCACTCACTGATATTACTGCCTATCAGTTCATCTTGTCTGCAACAAAAATTACTGTTTAGCTAATGCTGGTTTTCTATTTCCTACAGTTATTAAACTGAAGTTCTACTATGAAGGAAGAACTGTCCCTTTCCCCTCATTTTAAAATTTATATCAGTAGGGCTCATGGATATTTACTTTATTAATTTAATGATAACATTTTGCTCAAACTGTTCCAGCTTTGGCCATTAGGAACTCCTTTAGTTTGGCTCCTGTGTTCTTTCAGCAATATTCTCTCATTTCTTTCTTTTTGTTGAAGTTTTGAGTCTATGAAAGTGAAAGTCACTCAGTCGTGTCCGACTCTTTGTGACCCCATGGACTATACAGTCCATGGAATGCTCCAGGCCAGAATACTGGAGTGGGTAGCCTTTCCCTTCTCCAGGGGATCTTCTGAACCCAGGGATTGAACCCAGGTCTCCCACATTACAGGCAGATTCTTTACCAATTGAGCCACAAAAAAAACATTTTTTAAAATTATCTGGCACAACTAAAGATTTTCCAGCCACCTTTATCCCATCTTAGTCCTGTAATTGACCTCTTCTCTAAAGATCCCTGGTTCCTTTCACTGAAGAATCATACTTAAAAATTGGATGCTAAGTTTCTTCATTACTGCTGAGGTGTCATCACTTCTAGTTCCTCACACTGAACAGCTAGGAAAAATATGTATGCATACTAACTGACACATAAAGTGATAGCTCAGATTCCAGTCCAACCCAAAAGAGTTCATTTTAGCCTCTTCCTCTCCTTGTGAATGGAGAACGCAATGGCACCCCACTCCAGTACTCTTGCCTGGAAAATCCCATGGATGGAGGAGCCTGGTGGGCTGCAGTCCATGGGGTTGTGAAGAGTCGGACACGACTGAGTGACTTCACTCTCACTTTTCACTCTCATGCATTGGAGAAGGAAATGGCATCCCACTCCAGTGTTCTTGCCTGGAGAATCCAGGGACAGGGGAGCCTGGTGGGCTGTCGTCTATGGGGTTGCACAGAGTCGGACACGACTGAAGCAACTTAGCAGCAGCAGCAGCTCCTTATGAAAAACCCAGTTCTTATCTAAAACATATTTACCTATTTGTTCAGTTTGAGTACACACATAAAGCACAGAATTGTTAATCTACACCCCTGTGAGAAGTACATTTACTGACTAGATTACAGCATTAATCCACAGTTCTTTTATGTCTTTAACATTACTGTATCTACTCAAGATAGTATTTTCCATAATTACTTGGGTTAGTTCTTTTTTTCCCCATCCTATTCAGTGTCACTCCTTCCTCATTCCTACTACCGAGTTCCCATCTCTCCATTTCCTTACACCCCTATAGATTACCAGTCACTTCATTTTCTGGTTTAACCCCACTGGCATTGATTTTGGACAAATGAACAACTACATATATATATTGTCTTATGTCTCCTTTCTTAGATAAAGGTAGTATACTATAAATACTATTATGCTTGATTTTTTTTACTTAACTGTATATTCTGGAAAAAAACTGCAAAGAACTGACTCATTGGAAAAGACCCTGATACTGGGAAAGATTGAAGGCAGGAAGAGAAGGGGTTGACAGAGGATGAGATGGTTGGATGGCATCACCGACTCAATGGACATGAGTTTGAGCAATCTCTGGGAGTTGGTGAAGGACAGGGAAGCCTGGCATACCGCAGTAAATGGGGCTACAAAGAGTCAGATACGACTGAGTGACTGAACTGAACTGGTATTCTGGAAAACACTCCAGATAAATTAATAAAGATTATCCTCATTTTTAAAATATAGCTCTATTACTCCACTGTACAGATATACCAGTTTAATTACTTTCCTATGTACAAGCATTCAGATTGTGTCCAATATTTTTCAGTTACATACAATGCTGCAGCAAATATCTGCATGTGTTTTCATATTGCTGGAGATATATCTTCATGGTAGATTTTCAGAAATGGTCTTGCTGGGTCAAAAGGTAAATAAATACTAAAAAAAAAAATACTGTGTTAACGTTTTTTAGGTATTGCCAAATCTCCCTTCAGAAGAGTTAGAGCAATTTGTATTCTCACAAGCAATGTATGACAGTGCCTGTTTCCCCACAATTTTACCAACAAAGTGTCTAATTACCATTTTTATTTCCGGTTTTATATCCGGTTGTTAGAATTTTGTCTCTCAACTTTTAAGACCTCTTTATAGATTAAAAAATTAATAAGGACTGACTATAAAGTACAGGAAACTCTACCCAATACTATGCAATGACCTATATAGAAAAAGAACCTAAATATATATATAGATACACTATGTTATATAGCAGAAACAATATTGTAAATCAATTATACTCCAATAAAAATTAATTTAATAAAGAATTATACAAGTATTCTCATCTAAAAAATTACCATTTTTATGGCATAGATTGTGAATATTTTTCCCCACAAACTTTGTTTATGGGACTTTTTTCATGCAAGAATTGCATTTAGTGAAATTTACAAATCTTTTCTTTTAATGCTTCTGGATTTTAAGTCACAGTTAGCCTTATTTTCTATACCAAGATTATAGAGGAGCTAGTTTATGTTAGCAGTGGATTGAAGTGAACTTTTAAATAATATTACAAGGACAACAAAAGTAAAAATAGGTAAACTGAACTACATCAAAATTTAAAACTTTAGTGCTAAGGACACAATCAACAGAGTGAAAAGGCAACCTATAGAATGGAAGAAATAATTATGAATCATATATCTAATAAATGGTTAAATGTTCAAAATATATAAAGAACTCTTACAATTCAACAACAACAAAATTAACTGATTTAAAAAAATGCGCAAAGGACCTGAATAAATATTTCTCCAACAAACATATACACATGGCCAACAAGCATACGAAAAAATGCTCAACATCACTAATCATTAGGGAAATGCAAATCAAAACCACAATAAGATATCACCTCACACCCATCAGGAAAGCTTCTAACAACAACAACAACAACAAAATAATGGAAAATAACAAGAGTTGGCAAAGATACAGAGAAATTGGAACCCTTGGGTGCTGCTGGTAGGAAAATGGTACAGCCACTATGGAAAACAGTATATTTGTTCCTTAAAAAATTAAAAATAGAATTACCATATGATCCAGTAATTCCACTTCCGGAAACTGAAAAGAATTGAAAGCAGTGTCGCAGATATTTGTACACCCAAATTCATGGTGGCATTATTCACAATAGCCAAAAAGTAAAAGCAACCCAAATGTCATTCAAACAATGAATGGATAAACAAAATATGGTAAATATACAGTGGAACATTATCCAGCCTAAAAAAGGAAATAAACTCAGTCACATGCTACAAAATGGATGAACCCTGAATACATTATGCTAAGTGAAATAAACCAGTCACAAAAAGACAAATACTGTATGATTTCCCTTATATGAGGTACATAGAGTAATCATATTCACAGAGATAGAAAGTAAAATAGAGGTAGGTTACCAGAGGCTGAGGGGAGGGGAAAATGGGAAGTTGTTGTTTAATGGGTATAGAGTTTCAGGTTTGGTAGATAAACTAGTTCCAGAGATTAGTGGCACAAAGATGTATATATACTTACTACTTCTAAACTATATATTTTAAAATGGTTAAGATGGTAAACTTCATATTTTGTATTGCAGTGAAAGTGGCTCAGTTGTGTCTGACTCTTTGGGACCCCATGGACTGTAGCCCATTAGGCTCCTCTGTCCATGGAATTCTCCAGCAAAGAATACTGGAGTGGGTAACCATTCCCTTCTCCAGGGGATCTTCTCAACCCAGGGATCAAACTCTGGTCTCCTGCATTGCAGGCAGATTCTTTACCATCTGAACCACCTTACCACAATTAATACAAATTAACAAAAAGTAGATAAATTGGGCTTCATAAAATTTAAGAATTTTGTGTATCAAAAGACACTATAAAAAAAGGAAAAGGACTTCCTCAGTGGTCCGGTGGTGAAGAATGCACCTTGCAATGCAGGGGACAGGGGTTTAATCTCTGGGCTGGGAACTAAGACCCTACATGCCTTGGAACAACTAAGCCTGCTCGAGCCACAACTAAGAGTCCATGAGCTGTAACAAAAGATCTGCATGATACAACGAAGATCCCACCTGTCACAACTAAGACCCGACACAGCCAAATAAATAAAAAAGAAAATGAAAAGAAAACCTACAAAATGGGGGGAAATGTTTGCAAATCATGTATCTGACAAGAGATTAACACTCAGAATATAGGGAATTCCCCAAAACTCAACATTCAAAAAAACGAAGATCATGGCATCTGGTCCCATCACTTCGTGGCAAATAGATGGGGAAAAAATGGAAACGATGACAGAGTTTATTTTCTTGGACTCCAGAATCACTGTGGATGGTGACTGCAGCCATGAAATTAAAAGATGCTCCTTAGAAGAAAAGCTATAACAAGCCTAGACAGCATATTAAAAAGCAGAGACATTACGCTGCCAATAAAGGTCTGTATAGTCAAAGGTATGGTTTTTCCAGTAGTCATGTATGGATGTGAGAGTTGGACTATAAAGAAAGCTGAGCACCAAAGAATTGACGCTTTTGAACTGTAGTGTTGGAGAAGACTCTTGAGAGTCTCTTGGACTGCAAGGAGATCAAATCGGTCAATATTCATTGGAAGGACTGATGCTGAAGCTGAAGCTCCAATACTTTGGCCACCTGATGCAAAAAGCTGACTCATTAGAAAAGACCGGGAGCTGGGAAAGATTGAAGGCAGGAGGAGAAGGGGACGTCAGAGGATGAGATGGTTGGATGGCATCACTGACTCAATGGACATGAGTTTGAGTAAGCTCCAGGAGATGATTAAGAACAGGGAAGCCTGGCATGCTGCAGTCCATGGGGTCACAAAGAGTCGGACACAACTGAGTGACTGAACAAACAAAGGTATTAAATGTACAGTATGGGGAATACAGTCAGTAATAATGTATATGACTGTATGGTGCCAGATGGTAACTAGACTTATTGTGATGATCATTTTGTAATGTACAGAAGTACTGAATCACTATGTTGTATACCAGGAACTAACATTGTGTTGTAGGCCAATTACATGTCAAAAACAAACTCAAAGACTAAGAGATCATATTTGTGTTTACCAGAGTCTCATAGAGGGGTAGGGGAATTGGATGAAGTACACAAAAAGTGCACATTTCCAATTATAAGATAAATAAGTACTAAGGATGTAATGTGCATACATGTGCTTCGTTAGTTGCTTCAGTCGTGTTGAGTCATTGACCCTATGGACTGTAGCCCATCAGGCTCCTCTATCTATGGGATTTTCCAAGCAAAAATACTGGAGTGGGTTGCCACGCCATGTCATCTTCCAGGAGATCTTCCCAACCCAGGGATCAAATCCACATCTCTTTTGTCTCTTGCATTGGCAAGCTGGTTCTTTACCATTAGTGCCACCTGTGATGTAATGTACAACATGGTAAATATAATTAACACTGCCGTATGTTACATATGAAAGTTGTTAAGAGAGTAAATCCTAAAAATTCTCATCAGAAGAAAAAAATTTTCTTTCTTTTATTTAGTATGTATATGAAATGATGGATATTCACCAAACTTATTGTGGTCATCATTTCATGATGTATGTGAGTCAAATACTTATGCTGCACGTCAATTACATCTCAATAAAAATGGAAGAAACAAACAAGAATAAATCCTAGTAGACTCTGCATTAAACTGAGAGGCCCTTTGCTTAGGGCAAGATTTAACAGTTACCTTAAAGACTATTTAATCCTGAAGACAGCCAGCCAGATCACATGGAATTACTGGGAAGCCTTAAGAAAAAACAAATGGAACAAAAATTATAATAAAATATAATTCAGTGGTTTTTTACTGTACTCACAGTGCTGTGAATCTAATTTTAGAACATTTTTTTGCTCCACCTCCCATAAAAAAACTCTGTACCCATTAAAGTTATTCCACATTCTCCCTCTATTCATTTCCCAGTCCTGAACTGTATATCTATTTTCTGTCTATAAATTTGCCTATGTAGATATTTCCTATAATTGGAATCCTACAGTATGTGATTGTTCATGACTACTTCTTTCACATGGTATATTTTCAAGTCATTCACATTGTAGCATATATCATTACTTCCTCTCTGTTTATTGTCAAATAATATTTCATTATATGGATATACAACATTTTTGTTGTTCTTCAGTTGCATGGTAGTGTCCAACTCATTGCAGCCCCATGGACTGCAGCACACCAGGCCTGCTTGACCTTTACCATCTCCTGGAGTTTGCTCGTCCTCTGAAGCCATAGAAACATCTCGTCCTCTGTTGTCTCCTTCTCCTCCTACCTTCAATCTTTCCTAGCATCAGGGTCTTTTCCAGTGAGTCAGCTCTTCTCATAGATGACCAAATATTGGAGCTTCAGCATCAGTCCTTCCAATGAATATTCAGGGTTGCTTTCCTTTAGGATTGACTGGTTTGATCTCCTTGCTGTCCAAGGGACTCTTAAGGGTCCTCTCCAGCACCACTGTTTGAAAGCATCAGTTCTTCGGTGCTCAACCTTCTTTATAGTCCAACTCTCACATCTGTACATGACTACTGAAAAAACCATAACTTTGACTATAAGGACCTTTGTCAGCAAAGTAATGTCTTTGCTTTTTAATACACTGTTCATTTAGTCATAGCTTTTCTTCCAAGGAGCAAGTGTCTTTTAATTTCATGGCTGCAGTCACCATTCCACAGTGATTTTGGAGCCCAAGAAAATAAAAGTCTCTCACTGTTTTCATTGTTTCCCCATCTATTTTCCATAAAGTCACAGGACCAGATTCTATGATCTTAGTTTTCTGAATGTTGAGTTTTAAGCCAGCTTTTAACTCTCTTCTTTCACCTTCATCCAGAGGCTCTTTAGTTCCTCTTTGCTTTCTGCCATAAGGGTGGTTTCATCTGCATATCTGAGGTTATTGGTATTTCTCCCGGCTTTCTTGATTCCAGCTTGAGCTTCATTCTCAGCTTGAGCTTCATCCAGCCCGCCATCATCACATGATGTACTCTGCATAAAAGTTTGTGGGAAAATAAGGCATATAAGCAGGGTGACAATACGCGTGTACCCAATGTTCATCGCAGCACTGATGTACTCCTTTCCCAATTTTGAACACTTTGTTATTCTGTGTCCAGTTCTAACTGTTGCTTCTTAACCTGCATACAGATTTCTCAGGAGGCAGGTAAGGTGCTCTGGTATTCCCATCTCTTTAAGAATTTTCCACAGTTTGTTGTGATCCACACAGTCAAAGACTTTAGTATAGTCAATAAAGCAGAGTAGATTTTTTTATGAAATTCTCTTGCTTTTTCTATGATCCAGTGTATGTTGGCAATTTGGTCTCTGGTTCCTCTGCCTTTCCTAAATCCAGCCTGTATATATGGAAGTTCTCAGTTCACAAACTGTTGAAGTCTAGCATGAACTATTTTGAGCATTACCTTGCTAGCATGTGAAATGAGTGGAATTGTGCAGTAGTTTGAACATTCTCTGGCATTGCCCTTCTTTGGGATTGGAATGAAAGCTGTTTTCCAGTCCTGTGGCCACTGCTGAGATTTCCAAATTTGCTGACATATTGAGTGCAGCACTTTCACAGCATCATCTTTTAGGGTTTGAAATAGCTCAGCTGGAATTCCATCATCTTTATGCTTTGTTTGTAGTGATGCTTCCTAAGACCCACCTGACTTCACACTCCAGGATGTCTGGCTCTGGGTGAGTGATCACACCATTGTAACCAGTTATCCGGGTCATTAAGACCTTTTTTGTATAGCTCTTCTGTGTATTCTTGCCACCTCTTCTTAATATCTTCTGCTTCTGTTAGGCCCATACCATTTCTGTCCATTATTGTGCCCATATTTGCAAGAAATGATCCCATCATATCTCTAATTTTCCCGAAGAGGTCTCTAGTCATTCCCATTCTATTGTTTTCCTCTATTTCTTTGCATTGTTCACTTAGGAAGGCTTTCTTATCTCTCCTTGCTATTCTTTGGAACTCTGCATTCATATGGGTATATATTTCCCTTTCTCATTTGCCTTTCACTTCTCTTCTTTTCTCAGTTATTTGAAAGGCCAGACAACTATTTGAAGATCAGACAACATTTTACCTTTTTCATTTCTTTTTCTTGGAGGTGGTTTTGATCACCAGCTTCTGTACAATGTTAGGAACCTCCGTTCATATTTCTTCTGGCACTCTCTCTATCAGATCTAATCCCTTGAATCTGTCATTTTCACTTTATAATTGTAAGGGATTTGATTTAGGTCATACCTGAATGGCCTAGTGGTTTTCCCTACTTTCTTCAATTTAAGTCTGAATTTGGCAATAAGGAGTTCATGAATGAGCCACAGTCAGCTTCAGGTCTTGTTTTTGCTGACTACATAGAGCTTATCTGGCTCTATCATCTTTGGCTGCAATGATTATAATCAATCTGATTTTGGTTATGTCCATGTGTTGAGTCATCTCTTATTGTTGGAAGAGAGTGTTTGCTATAATTCGTGTGTACTCTTGGTAAAACTGTTAGCCTTTGCCCTGCTTCATTTTGTACTCCAAGGCCAAACTTGCCTTTTACTCCAGGAATCTCTTAACTTCCTACTTTTGCATTCCAGTCCCCAATGATAAAAAGGACCTCTTTTTTTGGTGTTAGTTCTGGAAGCTGTATGTCTTCATAGAACTGTTCAATTTTGGCTTCTTCGGCATTAGTGGTTGGGGCATAGACTTGGATTACTGTGATATTGAGTGGCTTGCCTTGGAAAAGAACCAAGATCATTCTGTCATTTTTGAGATTGTACACAAGTACTGCATTATGTACTCTTTTGTTGACTATGAGGGCTACTCCATTTCTTCTACGGGATTCTTGCCCACAGAAGTAGTCATCTGAATGGTCATCTGAATTAAATTCACCCATTTCCGCCCATTTTATTTCACTGATTCCTAAAATGTTGATGTTCACTCTTGCCATCTCCTGTTTGACCAACTTCCAATGTACCTTGATTCATGAACCTAACATTCAAGGTTCTTATGCAATATTGTTCTTTACAATATTGGACTTTACTTTCACCACCAGACACATCCACAACTGGGTGTTGCTTCCACTTTGGCTCAGCCTCTTCATTCCTTCTAGAGCTATTTCTCTGCTCTTGTCCAGTAGCATATTGGGTACCTATCAACCTGGGGAGTTCATCTTTCAGTGTAGTGTCATATCTTTTTGCCTTTTCATGCCGTTCTTGTGGTTCTCAAGGCAAGAATACTGAAGTGGTTTGCCATTCCCTTCTCCAGTGGGCCACGTTTTGTCAGAACTCTTCACAATGTCCTGTCCATCTTGGGTGGCCCTATATGGCATGGCTCTTAGCTTCATTGAGTTAGACAAGGTTGTGACCCATGTGAACAGTTTGGTTAGTTTTCTGTGATTGTGGTTTTCATTCTGTCTGCCCTCTGATGGATGAGGGTAAGAGGCTGTAGATAAGCTGCCTGAGAGACTGGCTTTTGGGAAAACTGGGTCTTGCTCTAGTGGGCAAGACCATGTTCAGTAAATCTTTAATCCAATTTTCTGCTGATGGGTGGGGCTGTTTCCTCCCTGTAGTTTGGCCTGAGGCCAAACTATGGTAGGGCTAATGGAGACCTCCTCCAACAAGACTTATGCCAGCATGCCGTGCTTCCCAGGACTGCTGCAGTCAGTGTCCCTCACCCCGCAGGAGGCCACTGTAGACACATGCATCTGCCAGAGACTCCCGAACACACCCAGGCAAGTCTGGCTCAGTCTTTTGTGGGGTCACTTCTCCTTTCTCCTGGGTCCTGTTATGTACAAGGTTTTGTTTGTGTCCTCCAAGAGTCTCTGTTTCCCCAGTCTTGTGAAGGTTGTGTAATCAAATCCATTGGCCTTCAAAGTCAAATTCCCTGAGGGTTCTGAGTCCCTTGGCTGGATCCCCAGGTTGGGAAATCTGTTGTGGGGCCTAGAACTTTCATAACAGTGCAAGAACTTCTTTGGTGTAATTGTTCTCCAGTTTGTGGGTCGCCTGCTTGGTGGCACTATAATTGAGCTAATAGCGACCTCGTCAAGGAGGACTTATGCCACAAGCCATGCCTCCCAGCACTGCTGCTGCCAGAGTGAGTATCTTTTCATGTACTTATTGTCCCTCTGAATATCTTCTCACATTGCAGGTGGATTCTTTACCAGCTAAGCCATGAGGGAAGCCTGACCTGCCTACTGAGAAATCTGTATGCAGGTCAAGAAGCAACAGTTAGAACTGGACAAGGAACAACAAACTGGTTCCAAATTGGGAAAGGAGTACATCAAGGCTATATATTGTCACTCACCTCCCTCAGACTCACCTCTAGGCTGTATTCTGAGGACCTGGAAAAAATTTGATCCTGAAAATCTTAAAAAGAAAAGGTTCACATTCTTTCTCCACAAAACTTGGAGCCAGTATGAATTGGGGGACCAATAAAAATGGCTTCTTAATGATAAACTAAATTACAACACAATCCTCCAACTTGATCTCTTTTATCATTCCTTATGCTCAAACCTTAATGGCACTCAGTCAGAATCTGGACCTAAGGGACTCATACTGCTTATGTCTTTCTGTTGCTGCCCTATCCCCTCATCCCCCTCTGTCTCCTTCCATCAGATCTCCTAGCCCAGGACTCTCTCCTACAATCAAAAGTCTGGAAAAAAAAAAAAAAACAACTCTCCTAACATTCAAGAATCCCCTTCTCTGATCTCTTGGGGCGGTGGGGGAGCGGGGTGGGGGGCAGGGGGCGGGAACCAAGCTTCCACTATTCCTGCTAGTTCCCTTACTCCTTCAGATTATTCTGATCAAACTAAGAGTTCACTTCCCCAGGGGAACAACATCTGCTGGGACAACATCTTATCAGTCAGTCTGCCCCTGTCATCTAAGCCAATTTGAACACTATTTGGTCTATATTTTAGCTATGAAACTATAACTGCAAAAAGGAAAGATGACATTTTTTGACACTAGATGTTATGATATTCTGTAGACTCCAGAGAAAACTGGTTAAAATGAAATCTTTTTGAAATTACAAAACTGTTTCTTTTTGCATGTGCAATTAGAAAAACCTGGCTTGTTAAAATACTTTTTTTTGGAGTTCTGATCCTGCCTCAGAAAATAGCAACATGCCTAGGAAAAAGCATGAAGTTAACTCTTATCATGTCCTTGAGATACACAGCCCACTCTGCCTGAAACTTCAGCTTTGGGCATATCAGTAGAACTTCAAGCCAAGAAAAAAAAAGGTCAAAGAGACATTTTAAACATCAAGCAGAAAATTGTGAGATCTGTTTGGATATATATGTATGTCTCAGTGTGTGTCTTTGTCTTTGGATAATATTGCTGAGGTTCATTTGTAAATGAGCTCTAATTTAATTGGTCTAAAGTAAGCACTTACAAACAAACAATTCTAAATATATGAGAAATTAAATGAATTTCAGGTTCATGTGAACTGGGAAATATTCAATATTAAATTTAATACCTGGTATAAATGTTTGTTTATTGATCTAATCAATATAGACTGTCTTAAGGTTCAACATTAAGTGTAATAGTTTCATTATGCCTAGGTTTAAATAAACTAAACTCTGAATATATCTATTGCAGATTTGTCAACAAGAAAAATAACTTGCTATAAAGAAACTTTTAAGAAAAGAAAATGAGATAACAGCTTTGGGTAATTTATGCTTGCCAATCTACAGAATGGCAATATAAAGTACAGTTCATGGTTGCTTAAGGAAAATAGGATGCATGTTTTCAGTAAGAAAGTAATAAGGAATGGAATTACATTTTGTCAGGGGAAAAGGAAGTAAGTCTAAACTTACAGGTGGCTGTTCTTTGAATGGGCAAATAAAGTGATGAACACAGAAAGTGGAGAAGGAAATGGCAACCCACTCCAGTGTTCTTGCCTGGAGAATCCCAGGGACGGCGGAGTCTGGTGGGCTGCCGTCTATGGGGTCGCACAGAGTCGGACACGACTGAAGCAACTTAGCAGCAGAAAGTGAAAAAAGAAAAGGTTTGTGGAAGATGGACCCAGAGAGGAGAGTTTTCTGCACAGTACAAGTTTCTAAGACATTAAACTGCCTTTGAAATCTTTTATTGTTACTTCGGGTAAGTGAATAACTGTTGTTTCACAGTGAATATAAGCTGGTACCAAACTGGAATTTGGTTTTCTCTCCCTGTTAAAAGAACAAAGTTTTCTTGGAAGGCAGCTTTTGATAACAGACTGTAGACATTTCTTTACCTTGAAGTGATTTATATTTGTTTTGAAAACTTACTGTTTAAAACTTATTGATAAAATAAATAAGTATTATTTCACAATGAACTGTGAGGACTATGGCACACATAGGCAAAGCTCATTCTGCTTATACAAAAATTAACCCTTCATCTACTCATAAATCAGGGAATTTAAAATGGATAAACAATGCTGTAAATCAAACAGGGCTATAGGAAATCCAAGATGGCTGTTTGGATTTTGCTTCCCTGACAAACTTCATTGTTATTTGATGGGATAAAGCCTTTCCTGGCTGCAGGGTTGATGCTCTCACAATGGAGAAAAAAATGGTTAAAAGTGTGACTTCCACTTGGGTATATACATTCTACAATCTCCAGTGATCAAGGCACCCACTTCATCAGACAAATCATATAAGCCTTAACAAAAACTTCACAAACTTCTTAAAACTATCAGTCACTATCATCCTCAATCATCAGGCAAGGACAATAGAAGAAAAATTAATTACATGGGATTAAATAAACTGATAAATAAATAAATAAATAAATAAATAAACTTCCAGATGTTCAAGCTGGTTTTAGAAAAGGCAGAGGAACCAGAGAAACAGCCTTATCAGGTAAATAAAAAGACTGTCTCCTGATATAAATAGGAATCTCAAAGTATACTGGGGACCTCTAGAAGAAAAAAATCCACTTAGATAAAATCTGATGACAGGTTTATAACATCTATAGTCAATGAATCAAACTTATTTAAAAAACAAATTAGTCTTGGCTATGTTTAATAAAAATGGGAATAATTTAAAAAAAAAGTTTCACTAAATATTAAATTCTGTGTGCTGTACTAAGTCATTTCAGCTGTGTCTGACCCTTTGCAACCCTGTGGACTGTAGCCTGCCAGAATCCTCTGTCCACGGGATTCTCCAGGCAGGAGTACTGGAGTGGGTTGCCATGCCCTCCTCCCGGGGATCTTCCCGACCCCAGGGATCGAACCCGCATCTCTTACATCTCCTGCATTGTCAGTCAGGTTCCTTACAACTAGTGCCACCTGGAAAGCCCAAATATTAAATTCTAGTTTTGTTAATAAGGTCTGTGTTTACCAAGACTCACTTCCCAGCTAGTCCTTTGCTATTATACTATTATAAGATTTAACTGAGTTAATAAAGGGCACTCTAAGTTTGTTTCTGAAACCTAACTTCATATTCAATCTTTAGGTAAAGATCAGATGCGCCATGATCAACAACCAGATTAACACTGGCTATAGTCATTTAACAGATTAATTCAGATAACCTAGGTATATACTGGGCTACACCTAATAAAAGTTCTTAAATTCTTACTTGTGAACTTACTATTACTGCTAGCTATATGGCTTTCTATAATGCCTATTTTACAAAATTGTTGTCTCTCATATTACCAAATGTGTAACTGAGTCTCTAATAAAATGATGATATATATAGTTCTATATGAGATCAAAGATCATAATTATGTAACTCTAAATATGGGAAGAAGAAACAGGATGGAATACTTTCCTGGACTATGCTGCTGCTAAGTCACTTCAGTCGTGTCCGACTCCGTGCAACCCCACAGACGGCAGCCCATCAGGCTCCCCCGTCCCTGGGATTCTCCAGGCAAGAACACTGGAGTGGGTTGCCATTTCCTTCTCCAACGCATGAAAGTGAAAAGTGAAAGTGAAGTCGCTCAGTCGTGTCCGACCCTTAGCGACCCCATGGACTGCAGCCTACCAGGCTCCTCTGTCCATAGGATTTTCCAGGCAAGAGTATTGGAGTGGGTTTCCATTTCCTTCTCTTCTAAGAGACTACTAGTAAGGAAGCTATGGTCCAGAACTTTCACTACTTTCATGACGAAGTCCAGTAACAGCATATTAAGTGATCTATCAGAAAAATCTTCACTAGATCTGGGAATGAGCATTCCTAGCATCATGGGACAAAATGATCATAAAATGCCCCCAAACCAATGGTCAAATTTACTGCCATGAAGGAGCCCTGCCAACTGGGAACTGGCACTTGCTGTCTGCCTCTACACAGATTAAATCAGGAGCCACTGCAGCTACTGACCTTCAACATCCTCTGAAAGGAGTTAAGGGTAGAAATCAGAAATGAGGCAGAAATCAGAGCACTCTGTGCTTTGGGAAAAACTGACAGAACAAGTCTTCAGATTGTTAGATATTTTCAAACAAAGATTTTCATAAGCCCCAATTCTTTCATCTTTTACCTAGAGAAACACTAACATCACAAAGCAATATCTGTCTGGTCCTGGTTCTCCAGGCTAGCCCCTCTTCCAGGCCCCTTGGTAGCTTTTCTGCTTCTATTAATCTTTGGGCCATGTATATCTAACCTTCTTGTAAAGTTTGTTTTTCTAGAATACAATAACTAAGTCTCCAGATGACGCTACAACAAGGATAGCAGCCAGTTAGCACACAGACTACACTGGAACAAGCCGTGTTATCATTCCATGGACTCTCATCTCCTCCACAAATGCACCCTGACAGAGAGCAGGGTTTGGAACCCAGCACCCCATGATGCTCCTGTCCAGCAGGAAGAAGCTAGAGCAGTTCCCTTTCCCCAATGACCTGGGTCCCCATGATCTGAAATGAGGACAGGCAGGTAGTTAGACATGAGCAGGTGTTAAGGGGCCAAAGATTCAGCCCATTAATAAGAGGAGGGAATGTTGAGTCTTGCCCCAAGGCCACAGGTGCAAGACCTTGTACCAAGGCCACAGAAGTGGAGCCCAGAATCAAGGTCACTCTGAAGCTAAGCCCCTTTGTAACCATTGCCAAAAGCCTCTATGATCATCACCAGCAGGCTTCCTGATTCCAAACTAGGCAAAGATGCCCTGCAGTAGTCACCCTATAGCACCCTAACCAATCCTCTAGGGCCAACCTTCCAGCAGGAATTTTCTTTGTCTTGAGGTTATAAAAATTGGTCACTAACCCACAAAAACTGTCAACTCTCCCTGGTCTGTCAGGAGGTTAGCCCACTGTGCTCACAGTGCCTTCATTATCTCTGCTCCTTGCTCTTAATAAACTCACTCCCTTTCTTTTTCAACCTGCACTCAGACTGCCTCTACAGCTTGATTAGCTCTTGCATTTAGCCTTATGATCGAATTTGAATCGGTTTTTGTGTATGCTGTGACATAGAGGTCCAACTGCATTCTTTCAGATGTAGATATCCAGCAGGGTGTACTAATACTATTTGCTGAAAAAATTTTCTTTCCCATTTAGTTTCTTTGGGACCCTTACTGAAAGTCAATTGACAATTTTCCTGGTTATTTTTTGCATATTTGTTTTTCCATATGAACTTTAAAAAAATCAGTCTAACTCAGTAAAATAACTTCTTAGAATTTTTATTAAGGTTGCATTGATTTTATAAATTAGAAAGGATTGACATCTTCATGTTTTGCTATTTGTTTAAATTTGCTTTAATGTCTTTCAGTTCTGTTCAGTTCAGTTCAGTCGCTCAGTCGTGTCTGACTCTTTGCGACCCCATGAACCGCAGCATGCTAGGCCTTCCTGTCTTTCAGGGGTGTTTTAAATTTCCTTGTATAGGTTTTGCACCTTATTAAATTTATTCATAAGTATTTAATCTTCTAGTTAGCTGTTGTAAATGCACTTTTCTCTAACATTATGTTCTGTTTACTACAGGCAAACCTCAGAAATATTGCAGGTTTGGTTCCAGACCATGGCAATAATGAATACTGAAATAAAGCAAGTGACACAAATTTTCTGGTTTCCGAGTGCATGTTTATAAAATTATGTTTATATTATACTATAGTTTATTAAGTGTATAATAGCCTTATGTATAAAAATGTATATACCTTAATTTAAAACTACTTTATTGCTAAAAAAAACTAACCATCATCTGAGACTTCAGTCATTCTCTTTTTGCTGTGGAGTCTTGCCTTGATGTTGATGGCTGCTAACTGATCAAGGCAGTGATTGCTGAAAGGCTGGGGTGGCTGTGGCAATTTCTTAAAATAAGACAAAAAAGAAGTTTGCCACCTCAATTAACTCATTCTTTTGTTGCAGGAAGGGGGACCCCTTCCAGGGCCCAAGAGTGGGCTCTTGTCTAACACTTGGAAATGAACTGTCTGAGGAGACACACACGTTGAGAAAGCAAGAGACTTTATTGGGAAGGAGTGCCAGGGCAGAGAACAGCAGGGTAAGGGAACCCAGGAGAACTGCTCTGCCATGTGGCTCGTAGTCTCAGGTTTTATGGTGATAGGGTTAGTTTCCAGGTTGTTTCTGGCCAATCGTTCTGACACTCAGGGTCCTTCCTGGTGGCATGAATGTATCGTTCAACCAAAGTGGATTCCAGCAAGAAGAGTTCTGGGAGGCCAGTAGAACATATGGACTGGCGTCTCCTCCCTCCTTTTGACCTTTCCCAAATTCTTCTTGTTGATGGTAGCTTGTTAGTTCTATATTCCTTACCAAAACCTCCTACTGTAATAGAAGTCGTGCAAGTGGCTACTATCTTGCCTAGCCAGGGTGGGTGATTTCAGTCAGTGGCTCCCCTAACACTTTCATAAATGATTTCTCTGTAGCATGCAATGCTGTATGACAGGATTTTATTCATAGAACTTCTTTCAAAATTGGATTCAATCCTTTCAAACCCTGCCTCTGCCTTAATAACTTAGTTTATATAATATTCTAAGTTATTTGTTGTCATTTCAATGATCTTCACAGCATTTTTACCAGGAATAGAGTCCATCTCAAGAAATCACTTTCTCTGAAACTCCTTGAGTGTTATAAAGTTTTTATCATGAGATTGCAGCAATTCAGTCACATCGTCAAACTCCACTTCTAGTTTTGCGAAAATTACCAAAATGTGATACAGAGACATAAAGTAAGCAAATGCTATTGGAAAAAAGACACAGAAAGACTTTGATGCAGTGTTGCCACAAACCTTCAATTTGTAAAAAAAAAAAAAAAAAAAAGACACGGAAAGACTTGTTTGATGCAGTGTTGCCACAAACCTTCAATTTGTAAAAAATGCGGTTATCTGTGAAACTCTATAAAGTGAAGTAAAATGTAGTATGCCTGCCTTGTGAAAGCTGATTTTTGTCTGTTAATTTTAAATCCTGCTCCTTCACTGAATTCTTTCAGTTTGAGTTAGTTTTATTACTGATTCTCTGGGGGTCCAGGTATACTATGATCTACAAATTGTTACTGTTTTACTTCTCTGTTACTCATTCTTATCCCTCTTACTGATTTCTCTCATTTAACTGTCTTGGTTAACTTATCTCTAATATAATACTGAATAGTGGTGGAGATAGTGGGGATGCTTGCCTTGCTCCCAATATTAATGGATATGCCTATAGTGTTTCCCCATTTAAGTAAGACACTAACACTAAAATATATACTTTATTAAGGGCTTCCCTTGTAGCTCAGCTGGTAAAGAATCCACCTGCAACGCAGGAGACCCCAGTTTGATTCCTGGGTCAGGAAGATCCCCTGGAGAAAGGATAGGCTGCCCACTCCAGTATTCTTGGGCTTCCATGGTGGCCCTGCAATGTGGGAGACCTGGGTTCAATGCCTGGGTTGGGAAGATCCCCTGGAGAAGGGAACAGTTACCCAGTTACCCAGAATACTCCAGTATTCTATCCTGGAAAATTCCAGGACAGTCCATGGGGTTGCAAAGAGTCAGACATGACTAAGCAACTTTCACACACACAACATATACTTTATTAAGTTAAATTATTCTTAAATTCCTATTTTCTTGAGTGTTTCTATCATGAATGGGTACTGAATATTGCCAAAGACTTTATCACTGTTGATATGATATTAATAGATTTCCTTATATTACACTGATGGAGCCAAGTTTGCTACTCTGACTTGTGGATTATTTTGAGCTGAAAACAATCGAAGCACAAATGACTCAGGAAGAACCTTTGAACTTCCCTCTTAAGTGCCTAAAGGAATTTAAGATAGGAGCCCTGTCCCAGGAAGAAGCTATCACCATAGATAATTATAGAAAAGTATAAGGTGTGGTAGAGGGAGGAACCTAGCAAAGCCCATTTGATCAAAGTCCTCTTTGTGTCCCATTAGCTTTGGATGGCCCAGCAAACATTTGTCAACCAAACATTAACTCTTTTTATCTTCCTGTGAATTACTTTATTTTCCCTTGAAGCTTCAGACTCCTACTGCCTTCTCCTTAATCCAGAACATATATTTACAGACCTCGCCTTGCTTGCTTTCTGTGAACTTCTCTTTCCTTATATGGATTACCATGCACATGTAATAAACTTGATTTTCTCCTGTTAATCTGCCTTATGTCATTTTAATTGCCAAGCAAAAAGAAAAAGAGGAAAAGGAAAGGAAATTTCCTTTCCCCCATAGTACCAACTTTGTACTCCTGGAATAAATCCAGCCTTAGAAAGTTACCTTTGTTTTTCCCCCTGCCTAATATTTGACTTCCCTGGTTTTCATGTTTAGCCCCTTCATCTATTCAGATGTTAGCTAAAATATTACTTCCTCAAGATATGCATTCCCTGACCACTCAAGCAAAAGTCATCTTCCAGTCATCCTCCAAAACAGTACCCTATTTTAATTTCCTACCTAGACTCTTTACTAGCTGCTATTTTTCCTATATATTCCACATGTACATTCATATATATATATATATATATATATATATATATATATACACACACACACACATATATATATATATATTTTTTTTTTTTTTCCCGTTGTGATAGCACTGACTCTGTCTTGAGAATAGATTTTTTTGCCAAGAGACATAGTATCTGGCACACGTTAGCCTCAGTAAGTGTTTGTAATAAATCTACTCCCATTTGGGGTTCACTGTCAGAAATCTGATGTTATCACAGAAAGAAAAGAAAAACAAAACCCACCTTCTCTGAATGCACTTCTTGAATAAATCTAGATTTGTCAACTTTAAAGAGAAAGCTATAAACTCAAAATCAGCTATTTTTTAGATAGTTGAAATCAGCAAACTAAAAAAAATAGTACTTTAAAAAATTATATTAATAATAAAACCAAAGTTCTCTTTTTTCCAGTTAACACTCTCAAATTAAAATTCTTATTAAAATTTGTCACAAAGTTGATCAGTATTGTGAAGGAGTTAACATCTAAATTGGATAAAGAACAAATCATAAATTGATTTACTGTTTCAGTAAAAACTAAAAATGTACTTCAATAGACTTTAATATTATAACTTCATCAGAAAAAACAATTTTTTTAACTCACAAACACTAATTTTAAATTTATATAATGGACACATGGAACAACAGATTGGTTCCAAATAGGAAAAGGAGTACATCAAGGCTGTATATTGTCACCCTGCTTATTTAACTTATATGCAGAGTACATCATGAGAAACACTGGGCTGGAGGATGCACAAGCTGGAATCAAGATTGCTGGGAGAAATATCAATAACCTCAGATATGCAGATGACACCACCCTTATAGCAGAAAGTGAAGAAGAACTAAAGGGCCTCTTGATGAAAGTGAAACAGAAGAGTGATAAAATTGGCTTAAAGCTCAACATTCAGAAAACTAAGATCATGGCATCCGGTCCCATCACTTCATGGCAAATAGATGGGGAAACAGTGGAAACAGTGGCTGACTTTATTTTTCTGGGCTCCAAAATCACTGCAGATGGTGACTGCAGCCATGAAATTAAAAGACCCTTACTCCTTGGAAGGAAAGTTATGACCAACTTAGACAGCATATCGAAAAGCAGAGACATTACTTTGCCAACAAAAGTCCGTCTAGTCAAGGCTATGGTTTTTCCAGTGGTCATGTATGGATGTGAGAGTTGGACTATAAAGAAAGCTGAGTGCCAAAGAATTGATGCTTTTGAAGTGTGGTGTTGGAGAAGACTCTTGAGAGTCCCTTGGACTGCAAGGAGATCCAACCAGTCCATCCTAAAGGAGATCAGTCCTGGGTGTTCATTGGAAGGACTGATGTTGAAGCTGAAACTCCAATACTTTGGCCACCTGATGCAAAGAGCTGACTCATTTGAAAAGACCCTGATGCTGGGAAAGATTGAGGGCAGGAGGCGAAGGGGACAACAGAGGATGAGATTGTTGGATGGCATCACCGACTCGATGGACATGGGTGTGGGTGGACTCCGGGAGTTGGTGATGGACAGGGAGGCCTGATGTGCTGCGATTCATGGGGTCGCAAAGAGTCGGACATGACTGAGCGACTGAACTGAACTGAACTGAATAATGAGTGATGTTGAGCATCTTTTCATGTGTTTGTTAGCCATCTGTATGTCTTCTTTGGAGAAGTGTCTGTTTAGATCTTTTTCCCACTCTTTGATTGGGTTGTTTGTTTTTCTGGCATTGAGTTGTATGAGCTGCTTGTACATTTTGGAAATTAATCCTTTATCAGTTGTTTCATTTGCTATTATTTTCTCCCATTCTGAGGGTTTTCGTTTTATCTTGCTTAGAGTTTCCTTTGCTGTGCAAAAGCTTTTAAGTTTAATCAGGTCCCACTTGTTTACTTTTGTTTTTATTTCCATTACTCTAGGAGGTGGGTCATAGAGAATCTTGCTCTGATTTATGTCATCAAGTGTTCTGCCTATGTTTTCCTCTAAGAGTCTTTTAGTTTCTGGTCTTACATTCAGGTTTTTAATCCATTTTGAATTTATCTTTATGTATGGTGTCAGAGAAGGCAATGACAACCCACTCCAGTACTCTTGCCTGGACAATCCCATGGATGGAGGAGCCTAGTGGGCTGCAGCCCATGGGGTCGCTAAGAGTTGGACATGACTGAGTGACTTCACTTTCACGTTTCACTTTCATGCATTGGAGAAGGAAATGGCAACCCACTCCAGTATTCTTGCCTGGAGAATCCCAGGGACAGTGGAGCCTGGTGGGCTGCCGTCTATGGGGTCGCACAGAGTCGGACACGACTGAAGCGACTTAGCAGCAGCAGCAGCAGCATAGTATTAGAAGGTGTTCTAATTTCATTCTTTTACACATAGCTTTCCAGTTTTCCCAGCACCATTTATTGAAGAAGCTATCTTTCCCCATTGTGTATTCTTGCCTCCTTTGTCAAAAATAAGGTACCCATATTTTATTTCTGGGCTTTCTATCTTGTTCTATTGGTCTATATTTCTGTTTTTGTGCCAGTACCATACTGTCTTGATGACTGTAGCTTTGTAGTATAATCTGAAGTCAGGAAGTTTGATTCTTCCAGCTCCATTCTTCTTTCTCAAGACTGCTTTGGCTATTCGCGGTCTTTTGTGTTTCTATATGAATTGTGAAATTTTTTGTTCTAGTTCTGTGAAAAATGCCATTGGTAATTTGACAGGGATCACACAATCTGTAGATTGCATTTGGTGGTATATAATAGTTATCACAATATTGATTCTTCCTACCCATGAACATGGAATATCTCTCCACCTGTTTATGGCATCTTTGATTTTCTTCATTAGTGTCTTATAATTTTCTGTGTACAGTTCTTTTGTCTCCTTAGGTAAGTTTATTCCCAGATATTTAATTCTTTTTGTTGCAATAGTGAATGGGATTGATTCATTTATTTCTCTTTCTGATTTTCCATTGTTAGTATATAGAAATGCAAGTGATTTCTGTGTGTTGATTTTGTATCCTGCAACTTTGCTAAATTCACTGATCAGGTCTAGTAATTTTCTGATACTATCTTTAGGGTTTTCTATGTACAGTATCATGTCATCTGAAAACAGTGAGAGTTTTACTTCTTTTTTTCCGATCTGGATTCCTTTTATTTCCTTTTCTTCTCTGATTGCTGTAGCTAGAACTTCCAGAACTATGTTGAATAACAGTGGTGAAAGTGGACACCCTTGTCTTGTTCCTGATCTTAGGGAGAATGGATTCAATTTTTCACCATTGAGAATAATGTTTGCTGTAGGCTTATCATATATGGTCTTTACTATGTTGATGTAGGTTCCTTCTATGCCCATTTTTTGAAGAGTTTTAATCATAAATGGGTGCTGAATTTTGTCAAAGGATTTTTCTGCATCTATTGAGATGATGATATGGTTTTTATCTTTCAATTTGTTAATATGGTGTATCACATTGACTGATTTGTGTATATTGAAGAATCCTTGCCTCCCTGGAATAAAATCAATTTGATCACAGTGTATGAGCTTTTTGAGGTGTTGCTAAATTCTATTTGCTAAAATTTTGTTGAGGATTTTTGCATCTATGTTCATTACTGATATTGGCCTGTAGTTTTCCATTTTTGTGTTGTCTTTGTCTGGTTTTGGTATCAGGGTGATGGTTGGCTTATAGAATGAGTTTGGAAGTGTCCTTTTTCTGCAACTTTTTGAAAGAGTTTTAGAAGGATAGGCATTAGCTCTTCTCTAAATGTTTGATAAAATTCTTCTGTGAAGCCATCTGGTCCTGGGCTTTTGCTTTTTGGGAGATTTTTGATCACAGCTTCAATTTCAGTGTTTGTAATTGGGTTGTTCATAATTTCTATTTCTTCCTGGTTCAGTCTTGGAAGATTGAACTTTTCTAAGAATCTGTCCATTTCTTCCAGGTTATTCATTTTATTGTCATATAGTTGTTCATAATAATCTCTTATAATCCTTTGTATTTCTGCATTGTCTTTTGTAACCTCTCCTTTTTCATTTCTATTTGTTGATTTGATTCTTCTCTCTTTTTTTCTTGATCAGTCTGGCTAAAGGTTTGTCAATTTTGTTTATCTTCTCAAAGAACCAGCTTTTGGTTTTATTAATCTTTACTATTGTGTCTTTCATTTCTTTTTCATTTATTTCTGCTTGTATCTTTATGATTTCTTTCCTTCTACTATTTTGGGGGGGGGTTGTTCTTCTTTTTCCAGTTGTTTTAGGTGTAAGTTAGGTTGTCTATTTGATGTTTTTCTTGTTTCTTGATGTAGGATTGTATTGCTATAAACTTCCCTCTTAGGACTGCTTTTGCTGCATCCCATAGGTTTTGAGTTGTCGTGTTTTCATTGTCATTTCTTTCAGAAATTTTTTGATTTCTCTTTTGATTTCTTCAGTAACCTGTTAGTTATTTAGAAACGTGTTGTTTAATCTCCATGTGTTTGTGTTTCTTGCAGTTTTTTCTTGTAATTGATATCTAGTCTCATAACATTGCGGTCAGAGAAGATGCCTGATATGATTTCAATTTTCTTAAGTTTACTGAGGTTCAATTTGTGACCCAAGATGTGGTCTATCCTGGAGAATGTTCCTTGTGCACTTGAGAGGAAGGTGTATTCTTCTGCATTTGGATGGAATGTCCTGAAGATATCAATGAGATCCATCTCATCTAATGTTATCACTTAAGACTTGTGTTTCCTTATTAATTTTCTGTTTTGATGATCTGTCCATTGGTGTGAATGTGGTGTTAAAGTCTCCTACTATTATTGTGTTACTGTCAATTTCTCCTTTTATGTCTGTTAGTGTTTGTCTTATGTACTGAGGTGCTCCTACATTGGGTGCACAGATATTTACAATTGTTATGTCTTCCTCTTAGATTGATCCCTTGATCATTATGTAGTGCCCTTATCTCTTGTAATCTTCTTTATTTTAAGGTCTATTTTGTCTTATATGAGGATTGCTCCTCCAGCTTTTGCTTCCCATTTGCATGGAATATATTTTTCCATCCTCTCACTTTCAGTCTATATGTATCTTTAGGTCTGAAGTGGGTTTCTTGTAGACAGCATATATATGGGTCTTGTTTTTGTATCCATTCAGCCAATCTATGTCTTCTGGTTGGAGCATTTAATCCATTTACATTTAAAGTAATTATTGATATATATGTTCCTATTTCCATTTTCTTAATTGTTTGGGGTTGATTTTGTAGATGTTTTTTCTTGTCTTGTATTTCTTGACTATATAAGTCCCATTAACATTTGTTGTAAAGCTGGTTTGGTGGTACTGAATTCTCTTAACTTCTGCTTGTCTGAAAAACTTACTTATCCATCAATTTTGAATGAGATCCTTGCTGGGTACAGTAATCTTGGTTGTAGATTTTTCCCTTTCAGTACTTTAAATATATTCTGCCATTCCCTTCTGGCCTGCAGAGTTTCTGCTGAAAAATCAACTGTTAAGCATATGGGGTTTCCCTTGTATGTTACTTGTTGCTTCTCCCTTGCTGCTTTTAATGTTCTTTGTGTTTAGTCTTTGTTAGTTTGATTAGTATGTATCTTGGCATGTTTATCCTTGGGTTTATCCTGTATGGGACTCTGTGCCTCTTGGACTTGATTGACTTTTCCTTTCCTTGATTGACTTGTTTCCTTTTCCATGTTGTGGAAATTTTCAACTATCATCTCTTCAAAAATTTTCTCATACCCTTTCTTTTTCTCTTCTTCTTCTGAGACCCCTATAACTCAAATGTTGGTGCATTTGATATGGTTCTAGGGTGTCTCTGAGACTGTCCTCAATTCTTTTCATTCTTTTTACTTTATTCTGCTCTTCAGAAGTTATTTCCACCATTTTATCTTCCAGCTCACTGATTCGTTTTTCTGCTTCAGATATTTTGCTATTGATTCCTTATAGAGTATTTTTAATTTCAGTAATTGTGTTGTCTCTGTATGTTTACTCTTTAATTTTTCTAGGTCTTTGTTAATTGATTCTTGCATTTTCTCCATTTTGTTTTCAAGGTTTTTGATCATCTTTACTATCATTATGCTGAATTCTTTTTCAGGTAGTTTACCTATTTCCTCTTCATCTATTTGGACTTCTGTGTTTCTAGTTTGTGCCTTCATTTATGCAGTATTTCTCTGCCTTTTCATTTTTTTTTTTAACTTACTGTGTTTGAGGTCTCCTTCTCCCAGACTTTAAGGAAAGTTGAATTCTTTTCTTGAAGAAGGTTGAATTCTTACTTCCTTTCGGTTTCTGCCCTAAGGTCCGTCCAGTGTTTTGTGTGAGCTTCATATAGGGTGAGATTTGTGCTGAGTGTTTGTTTGTTTCTCCTCTGATGGGCAAGGCTGAGTGAGGTGGTGATCCTGTCTGGTGATGACTGGGCTTGTATTTTTGTTTTGTTTGTTGATTAGATGAGGTGTCCTGCACAGGGTTCTACTGGTGGTTGGGTGATGCCCGGTCTTGTATTCAAGTGGTTTCTTTTATATGAGTTCTCACTATTTGATACTCCCTAGGGTTAGTTCGCTGGTAGTCTAGGGTCTTGGAGTCAGTGCTCCCACTCCAAAGGCTCAGGGCTTGATCTCTGGTCGGGAACAAAGATTCCACAAGTGGTTTGTTATAGCATTAAGTGAGATTAAAACAAATATCCAAAAATGAGAAACCAAAGATGAACCCCAGACAAATGGCAGTTACAAAATCAGGCAAATAACAATCAAAATAATGGAATATACCCATATACATATACACCCATGCTGCTACTGAGCGACTTCAGTTTTTTGGTTTTTTTTCAAAGAGGCAGAGGGAACCAGAGATCAAACTGCCAACATTCATTGGGTCATGGACAAAGCAAGGGACTTCCAAAAAAACATCTATTTTTCCCTTGTGGCTCAGCTGGTAAAGAATCCTCCTGCAATGCAGCGGACTTGGGTTCGATCCCTGGGTCGGGAAGATCCCATGGAGAAGGGAAAGGCCACCCACTCCAGTATTCTGGCCTGTAGAATTCCGTGGACTGTATAGTCCATGGGGTCGCAAAAAGTCAGACAAGACTGAGAGACTTTCACTTCACTTCTTCATGTTTCATTGACTACACTAAAGCCTCTGTGTGGATCACAGCAAACTGTGGAAAATTCTTAAAGAGATGGGAATACCAGACCACCTTATCTTTCTCCTAAGAAACCTGTATGTGGGTCAAGAAGCAATCAGACATGGAACAACTGACTAGATCAAAATTGGGAAAGGAGTATATCAAGGCTGTATATTGTCATCCTGCTTATTTAACTTATATGCAGAGCACATCATAAGAAATGTTGTGCTGGATAAAGCTCAAGCTGGAATCAAGATTGTTGCAAGAAATATCAATAACCTCAGATATGCTGATGATACCACCCTTATAGAAAGCAAAGAAGAACTAAAGAGCCTCCCAATGAAAGTAAAAGAGGAGAGTGAAAAAGCAGGCTTGAAACTCAATAGCCAAAAAACTAAGATCTTGGTCTCCAGTCCCATCACTTCATGGCAAATAGATGGAGAATAAGTGGAAGCAGTGACAGATTTTATTTTTGGGCTCCCAAATCACTGCAGATGGTGACTGCAGCCATGAAATTAAGATGCTTGTTCCTTGAGAGGGAAGCTATAACAAACCTAGACAGTGTATTAAAAAGCAGAGACATCATTTCACCAACAAAGGTGCATATAGTCTATGGTTTTTCCAGTAGTCATGTACAGATGTGAAAGTTGGACCATAAAGAAGGCTGAGGGCCAAAGAACTGATGCTTCTGAATTGTGGTGCTGGAGAAGACTCTTAAGAGTCCCTTGGACTGCAAGGAGATCAAACCAGTCAATCCTAAAGAAAGTTAACCATGAATATTCATTGCAAGGACTGGTGCTGAATCTGAAGTTCCAATACTTTGGCCATCTGATGTGAAGAGTCAACTAACTGGAAAAGACTCTGATGCTAGGAAAGACTGAAGGCAAAAGGAGAAGAGGGCAGCAGAGGATGAGATGGTTAGATAACATCACCAACTTAATGGACATGAATTTGAGCAAACTCCTGGAGATAGCAGAGGAGAGAAGAGCCTGGCATGCTGTGGTCCACGGGGTCAAAAAGAGTTGAACAGGACTTAGCAACTAAACAACAACAAAGAGGGTCAATAGCAATTTCCTGACACTATCAAGGATAAAGCTGTCCCAGCTTAACCAAATAATTTTTTAAGACTTTAACCAAGATGGCAGGGCTTGTACTATGGCATTATGTGTGGGGCAGTGGCCCGTGCCCTTTCTGTGAAATTTTTTTGTATTTATGTATATCCTGAATGAGTGTGTCAAATCAATTCCCTTGGAGAAGGATGACATCATTATGATATCATACCAGTGCTTCTGAAGAAAGCTGGATACATTAAGATCTTGCCTGTAAAAACTGTATGATGGTAGGGCTGTTGAGGTATCCCATAAATAGCTAGGGAAAGGTGCATTACATGCCTTTGAAAGTGAAGGTAAACTATGGGTGAGAGACTCTGAATGATAGGCAGTGGCCAGAATATATTAGTCAAATCTATGTAAAGTGTTCATGAGATATTGTTTGGAAAGAATAAGCAATTTCAACTGTATTAGGTATAGAGGCCTTAACAGATAAGACCACAGCATTGTTGTGGTAATTCACTGTGAGGCACCATTCATTCTTTCTAAGTTTAAAAAACAGGTAAAATTGGGCTTAAATGGAGAAACAGTGAAGATAACCACTCCCTCCCTAAACAAGTCTTATATAATAGGTTTCAATTAATCAAGTCCCTGTTTTAATTTATATTGAGACAAATGAATTATTTTAACGGGGGGGGGGGATGGGGAAGTTATGGGGTCCTATTTGGTTAAGCCCATCATGAGTACCACAGACTTAATTTTAATGTATTACTTGATAGGTTGATAAGTCAGAGCATCCATGGGCACTATGGATATTTTACAGCAATAGACACTATGACTACAGGGAATTTAGGCAAAGCAATAGTTCTGACAGCTTTCTCTGTGTGGTAATTCTCCCCAAAATACAGAGGTAACCTGTTTAAATTTAGTAGGATCCCAGGTATAACCTGAGTTCCAGTATTAACTAAGGCCATGAAGATCTGCTAACTGGTATATTTTGAAAGATATTAAAGTCAACTCAGAACCTATGTTGTAGACGCACAAAGGACAATCAGAGCCCTTTTATCTTTTCACTGCACAAAACCTAATAGGATTTTTTGGATTTCCAGTAGAGTTAAACTGTGGACCTGTTTTAGCTTTACATTTCCTTAATCTCTCTGAATTCTTAGCTCCATCTCCTCAACTCAGAGTGTCTACCATGCCACTCCTGAGTTTCCTTTTCTTGTGCCACAGTCAAGAATTCTCTTAAGGCAGTCAACTTGGGCTTCCCTGGTGGCTCAGACAGTAAAGAATCTGCCTGTAATGCAGACCCAGGTTCAATCCTTGGGTTGGGAAGATCCTCTGGAGAAGGGCATGACTACCCACTCCAGTATTCTTGCATGGAGAATTCCATGAACAGAGGAGCCTGGCAGCCACAGTCTATGGAATCACAAAGAGTCTGACACAACTAAATGACTAACTCTTTAACCTTTCACTTAGGGCAATTAACAGAGCTCACCTAATTTGTTTCTCAATTATCAAGGTCACTATTCTCATTGCCTAATGTCCAGTGTCTTGAAAACCACTGTCTCAAATGTTTCATCTGTTTTTTATGGTTGTTTCAGGTGGGAGAATAAATCTGGTCTTTCATCATATTGTTTCTTATTTTGCTTTTATGTAAGGAAAGTTCAGGTTCACATGCAGTTATAAGAAATACTACAGAGAGAGCCCTTATATACTTTGTCTAGTTTCCCTCAACAGTAAGATTCTGAAAAACTAGAGTATAATATCAGGATATTGATATGATACAATCCACCATGATCTTATTCAAGCCTTTCATCATATTTTAGCAAAATATGCCAAAAAGAACAAATTGAAGAGATACATTGCTCCCAAAGTGTCGTTAACGATGATCCTTGAATCAAGAATTATTCACCAAAAACCGTAAATTATTTTCCACAAAATAGTACCAGCAAGAATAAGCAGACAGAAAACTGTAATTTCATATGTGGTGGTTTAGTCACTAAGTTGTGTCAGCCTCACAGACTGTAGCCCACCAGGCTCCTCTGTCCACAGGATTCTCCAGGCAAGAATACTGGAGTGGGTTGCCATTTCCTTCTACAGGGAATCTTCCCCATCCAAGGATTGAACCTGGGTCTCTTGCACTGCAGGCAGATTCTTTACCAACTAAGAGCCACCAGCAAAGCCCTACAATTCCACGTGTAAAGAAGTCTATTCTCCTACTGTTTTTCTTGCATAAAGCTTAGCTGCAGTGTTTTATATTCATGTATCTTCCTGATGTCTCATACTCTAGAACACAAACATTTTATCTAAATTAACTGACAAAAACTAAGCTAAAATTCCAGTAGAATTCTTTTTCTTAATTAAAAATACTGGAAAAGCAGATCTCTAGCTTGTATTTCTGGAGAAGGAAATGGCAACCCACTCCAGTGTTCTTGCCTGGAGAATCCCAGGGACGGAAGAGCCGGGTAGGCTGCCATCTATGGGGTCGCACAGAGTCGGACACGACTGAAGTGATTTAGCAGCAACTTAGCAGCTTGTATTTCAGAAAAAAAAAAACTTTGATAACCTACTTCTAAAACACAACCATTACTCCAGATATGTCTGAGTCCATATTTTATTAAGTACATCATGTGGTGCTTTCAAGTCACAAATAAAAATGTTAATTTTTTTTTTTTTGGAATTTATTTATTTATTTATTTATTTATTTATTTATTTTTATTTTATTTGGGGGCTAATTACTTTACAATATTGTAGTAGTTTTTGCCATACATTGACATGAATCAGCCATGGGTTCACATGTGCTCCCCCTCCCGAACCCTCCTCCCACCTCCCTCTCCCCCTTCCCATCCCTCTGTGTCATCCCAAACGCTCCATCCCTGAGCATCTGTCCCATGCATAGAACATGGAATGGTGTTCCGCTTCACATATGACAATATACATGTTTCAATGTTATTGTCCCAGAACGTCCCACCCTCACCTTCTCCCTCAGAGTCCACAGGACTGTTCTATGCATCTGTGTCTCTTATTCTGTCTCACATATAGGGTTATTGTTACCATCTTTCAAATTCCATATACATGCATTAGTATACTGTATTGGTGCTTTTCTTTCTGGCTCACTTCACTCTGTATAATGGGCTCCAGTTTCATCCATCTCAATAGAACCGATTCAAATGTATTTTTTTTAATGGCTGAGTAATATTCCATTGTGTATATGTACCACAGCTTCCCTATCCATTCATCTGCCGATGGACATCTAGGTTGCTTCCATGTCCTGGCTATTGTAAACAGTGCTGCGATGAACATTGGGGTACACGCATCTCTTTCAAATGTTAATTTTTGAAAAAAGAAAAATATACTAGAGATAGGTATGTTTGTTGTTTTTTCAGTTTACATTTTTGTTCAAATAAAATTCATTTATTTAAAATTAAACATATGACCAAGAAAATGATAAATGCCTACACTCAGAACCAGCAAAGACTATCTTGGGTAAATGAGAAAAAATACACAAACATACTCAACTAATAGGTTGGTTTTCATTACTTAATGAAAATGTTTAATGTAACATTCCTGCAACTAAGCAAATTATCATCTTCTAAGACAATAAACAAACAACCAAACAAAAAAAAAAAAACAGGCTTCCCTGGTGGCTCAGTGGTAAAGAACCCTCCTGCCAACGCAGGAGACATGGGTTTGATCCCTGGATCAGGAATATCCCCTGGAGAAGGAAATGGCAACCCACTCCAATATTCTTGCCTGGGAAATCCCATGGACAGAAGAGCCTGGCAGGGCTGTAGTCCATGGGGTCCCAAAAAAGCATCACATGACTTAGCAACTAAAAAACAACAAAGACAACAAAACAAGCAACTACTACCTCTACCAAATCCATTTATAAAAATAACTTCCTGTAGGAATAACTGTAAAATGGGTTGGACAAATTAGATACTATTGGGCTTCCCTGGTGGCTCAGTGGTAAAGAACTCGCCTGCCAATGCACAAGACAGTTTTGATACCTGGTCCAGGAAGATCCCATACACCATGGAGCAATGAAACCCATGCCCCACAACTATTAACCCTGTGCTCTAGAGCCTGGGAACTGCAATACACCTGAAGCCCTCGTGCCATGCTCCACGACAAGAGAGGTCACCACAACGAGAAGTCCATGCACTGCAATGAAAAGTAGTCACCGCTTGTGGCAATTAGCGAAAAGTCTGAGCAGCAACGAAGAGTCAGCACAGCCAAAAAATAAATAAACACATAAATAAAAGTGTGTGCTGTGCTCAGTCCAATTCTGTGTGCAGCTCTTTGTGATCCCGTGGACTGTAGCCCGCCAGGCTCCTCTGTCCGTGGGATTTCCTAGACAAGAAAACTGGAGTGGTTAAAGTTAAAAAATATTTTTTAAAAATTGGATACTATTAACCCAAGAGTCAATTACACTATAATCTGTATTCTGTATTGAAGATATTAATGAATTACTCTAACTCTAATGCTGCACTTCCAGGACTTTTTAATTCAAGGTCTCATTTACTAATAATATCATTTGTTGGGAATAATACATCAATCTATTCCTTGAAAATAGATTGTTTTTACATTCTTCTCAGTAAAACTATAAACAAGCTAAGGAAAAAGTCCTTGTCTTATTTTGTTGCCTAGATTTAAGGGAGTTATAAAATCAACCACATTATAAATAACTCACTCCAATCCTTAAGTACAAAGAGAACCAAAAATCACTGTCAGCAGACATAATAATGTGATAGCTCTATTTCAAATAAAACATTCTCCATCCAAATTTTTAAAAAAATCTCGCTTTATAAGAAAACAAACATACAAACTTGCACCAAAAAACCCTAACTAAGGTAAAAAAAAACCAACATATACACAAAAAATACTAAAAAGAACAAATATTGTATGATTTCACTTATATGAGGTAACTAGAATAGACAAATTCATAGAAAGTAGAAGAGAGGTTACCAGGGATTGAGGGGGATGGGGAGTTACTGTTTAAGAGTGCAGAGTTTCAGGTTGGAAACAGATAGAGACAGATGGTGGTGATGCTTGTATAACACTGTGAATGTACTTAATGCCATGACCTATACACTGTGAAACAAATGGTTTCAAAGCAGAAATGCTTGCTAAAGCACTGTGACTGCCTGAAAACAAATGCCTGACCACAACTATACACTTTAAATGTTTCTTTTCAAAGGAAATTTTTTGCCATTTTTAAGAAATTCTACAAGCATGACCCTCAAGGACTGATTTTGAGATCACAGCAGATGATGAAAACTGGCCCTTAACTCATAATCTGCCTATAAGTTATCTTAAAATGCCCAGCACATTTCAAACTTCTATGTATGCTTAATGTAATATAACTGTATACGTATTCAAGAAGAAGAGGAAATAGGCTTGGTAAGAAATTAGCCATCTGCTGCCCACAACCCCCATGCTCATTCTTGTAGTCATTGTGATGTGACAATATCCATATGTGTGTGTTAGTAGGAAAACAATGGCAGACAGACGAGCAGGTAGGACCATGAACTGCTTCCACAAATAGAAGTTTTGTATCTTTTTAGGTTAAATGGCAAAACCACATGGTATACCTTCAAATTGCTTCCTTGTTTTTTTTGTTTGTTTGTTTCCTAAAAACACCACTGGACATATCCATTCCATTGTCTAAATATAAGTCGTATGGCCATCCTATACATAAATGTGGTCATGGGCAAAATATGTGCTCTCATCTTCACAATATGGATATAAGACTCATTGGGGCCTTATTTTGTAATTAGTAAGTGGAGTGAATCTCCCACCTCATTTATGAAACAACGATGTTCAAATGAAATAAATACAAATTAATCTCTCTATATAGTTCTCCTGCTTGTTTAGAAGTTGAGCCCCACTGAAAGCCACTCTCTCCCACATATTTCTTAGGTTCTCCAGGGGTAGTAGCATCTGGTGTGAGCAAAGCAACAAACACACTCCTTACTTCACTGCTCTAATGTCTTAGCAAGGCACCTGGCCACTGACTATAGCCAAGAGACCTCTGGAGCAATATTGTTCCACCATGTTCATCAGTTCTCCACTGGTGGCAACTCTAAACCCTGGATGCCAAAGCTGCACTATGGACCATGGCACTGTTTGGACCAACACTCATGACTATTTCATGAACACATATCCTTACTTTCTGGCTTTACCACTTGTGGTACATTATAATATTATTCAGGAAACATTTATTCACTTCCCCCTCCCTCATGACAGGAGAATATGTCCCCATCCACTGACATGGTTTTAAGCATGTGGTTTGTTTTGACCTCATGATGGGTGAATGGACTGTAATACACTTTGCTCTTGACCTATACACTTTAAAATGGTTAAAATGGTGAATTTTATATTATGTAGATTTTATTAAAATTTTTTGAATACTAAAAAGCATAAATGATGATGCAATATTTCAGTTTTCTTTGTAAAATCCTCTGTGTAGGCCTGTATTAAAAATGTAGTTCAGAATCATCTAAACCAAAAGTCCTGAATCAGGAATTGTGTTCCCCTGGAGACATTCAGCAAAGTCTGGAGGGTTTTGGTTGTCACAATCGGATAGAAAGTCCTACTGACATCTACTGGGAAGAGTCCAAGGATGCTGATAAACATCCCACTATGCAGAGGACAACTCATCACAGCAGAGTTATTGGTTCCAAACACAGCAGTGCCAAGTTGAGAACTCTGGATCAACATCATTTTTGCTTTTCATTTACAAGGTATTTCATGTCTATTATTGATATAACTCAAGAGTCTATGAGTGTATAGTATTCAAAATTATTGTTAGCCTTTTAGTATTCAAAAGAAATTTAACAAAATTTTTTGTTTAGTCTTTCTCTGATCGTATTTCTACCACTGTCCATAAACAATACAGATTTGGCTGCTTCACAAGACTGCTCCCCAAACACCTTTAAAAAATAAAAGGCTTTCTAGTCTTTACAAATTACTCAAATTTAAAATAAGTATATGTGTGTATAGTTTTTCTATTTTTTTTTAAAGAACATATATGGGACTTTCCTAGTGGTGCAGTGGATAAGAATCCACCTGCCAATGCAGGGAACCCAGGTTCAATCCCCGGTCTAGAAAGATTCCATTTGCCATGGAGCAACTTAGCCCGTGTGCCACAACTACCAAACCTGGGCTCTGCTACAAAAGAAGCCACTTCAATGAGAAGCCTGCACACTGCAGTGAAGAGTAGCCCCGACTCACTGCAACTAGTGAAAGCCCACACACAGCAACAAAGACCCAGTGCAGCCAAAAATAATAAATAATCAACTAAATTTTAAAAAATACATTAAGTCCAAAAAAAGTTGGTATTTACTCAAATGTGGGTATTCCAATATTTACGTACATAACAAATGGCTAGCCACAGGTGTTAGTTTCTGCAAAAGTCCTCTGGTCAATAATGTGTTAGTCATGAGACTCGAGAAGCACTCTCACTAAGATCAAGAATAAGACACTCACCACTCCTTTTCAACATCATACTGGAAGTCCCAGCTAATGAAATAAGACAAGAAAAGGAAATAAACGGTATACTGGCTATGAATGAATAAGTAAAATTGTCTTTTTTTGCAGATGATGTGATTGTCTGTATAGAAATCCAAATGAATCAACCAAAAATCTCTTGAAAGAAGCTACTGTAACAAGATTGCAGGACACAAGGTTAATGTTAAAAAGTGAACTGTCATCTAATATCCTAGGAATAAACAAATGGAATTTGAAATTAAAAGCACAATACCATTTATATATATTAGCACACCAAAAGAAATATGGAATTCATAAGTATAAACCTAATAAAATATTTACAGTGAGTCCCGTACTTATGAATCTTCAAGTTGCAAACTTTCAAAGATGCAAACAAGTGTTTGCATGTCCAATCACATAAGGTAGTTCATGTATCTGGTGTGCACTGTCACATTTGTGCATCCTCTACAAGCAGCTGGCCTTTTGTGTACTTTATAGTACTGTATAGAGTACAGTAGTACAATATCTTTATTTGAAGCCCAGGATGCCTGAAAGCAAGTGTAAAAGCAATCGTGATGTAGCTAGTACTGCTAAGCAATGCCAAGTGATAAAGATGGAAACAAAAATAACTGAGATAGTGGAATGAAGTGAAAAGATAGTAATTGTCATTCATATTTAAAATAAAAATTGTTCAACCACCAGCACAATTCTAAAGAACAAGGACAAAATCATGGAACATGTGAAGTCTACTGTGCTGATGATGTCGACAACAGTATCGAAGAACCAAGGAAAACTGATGGAGAAGATAAAAAAACTTCTCAGTGTGTGGATGCATGATCAGTGTCAGTATCAGCTCAGCTTAATGCTGATTCAAGAGAAAGCTAAAAGCCTTTATGAAGACTTGAAGAAGAAACATAGTGAAGAATCAGGCTTTTAATGTCAGCCAAAGTTGGTTTCCCCTTCATGGATCACAGGCTTGTCATGGCAAAAGGCTTGTGTAACTCAATGAAGCTATGAGCCATGCTGTACAGGGCCACCCAAGACAGATGAGTTATAGTGGAGAGTTCTGACAAAACCTGGTCCACTGGAGGAGGAAATGGCAAACCACTCCAGTATTCCTGCCATGAGACCCCATGAACAGTATAAAAAGGCAAAAATATATGACACCAAAAATGAGGCCCCCAGGTTGGAAGTTGTCTAATATGCTCCTGGGGAAGAGTGGACGGCAGTTACTAATAGCTCCAGAAAGAATGAAGTGGCTGGGACAAAGCTTAAACACCGCTCAGCTGTGGATGTGTCTGGTGATGAAAGTAAAGTCTGATGTTGTAAAGAACAATATTGCATAGGAACCTGAAGTGTTAGGTCCATGAATCAAGGAAAATTGGACGTGGTCAAGCAGGAGATGGCAAGATTGAACATTAACATCTTAGGACCTATCAGTGAACTAAAATGGACAGGAATGGGTGAATTTAGTTCAGATGATCATTATATCTACTACTGTGGGCAAGAATCCCATACAAGAAATGCAGTAGCCCTCTTAAGTAACAAAAAAGAGTCCAAAATGTAGTACTTGGGTGCAGTCTCAAAAACGACAGAATGATCTGTTTGTTTCCAAGGCAAACCATTCAACATCACAGTAATTCAAGTCTATGCCCCAACCATTGATGCTGAAGAAGCTGAAGTTGACCAGTTCTATGAAGACCTACAAGACCTTCTAGAACTAACACCAAAAAAAGATCTACTTTACACTATAGGAGATTGGAGTGCAAAACTAGGAAATCAAGAGACACCTGAAGTAACAGGCAAGTTTGGCCTTGGAGTACAAAATGAAGCAGGGAAAAGGCTAACAGAGTTTTGCCAAGAGAACACACTAGTCATAGCAAACACCCTCTTCCAACAACACAAGAGACAACTTTACACTTGGAGCAAGTGTTTTTTACTTTCGTGGCTGCAGTCACCATCCACAGTGATTTTGGAGCCCAAGAACATGGTGTCTGTCACTCTTTCCACTTTTTCCCCATCTATTTGCCATGAAGTGATGGGACTGGATACCATGATCTTAATTTTGTGAATGCTGAGTTTTAAGCCAGCTTTCTCACTCTCTTGTTTCACCCTCAAGAGTCTCTTTAGTTCTTCACTTTCTGCCATTAGAGTAGTATCACCTACATATCTGAGGCTGTTCATATTTCTCTCAGCAATCATGATTCCAGCTTGTGATTCATCCAGCACAGTATTTTGCATGGCATACTCTGCATGTAAGTTAAATAAGCAGAGTAACAATATACAGCCTCGTTGTATTCCTTTCCCAATTTTGAACCAGTCAGTTTTTCTATGTCCAGTTGCTTCTTGACCCACATACAGTTTCTCAGGACATAGGTTAGGTGATCTGGTACTCCCATCTCTAAGAAGTTTCCACAGTTTGTTGAGATTCACATGGTCAAAGTTTTTAGCATAGTCAATGAAGCATAAGTAGATGTTTTTTTGGAACTCCCTTGCTTTCTCCATGACCCAACAAATGTTGGCAATTTGATCTCTGGTTTCTCTGCCTCTTTGAAGCCCAGATTGTACATTCGGAAGTTCTCGGTTCATGTACTGCTGAAACCTAACTTGAAGGATTTCGAGCATAACCTTGCTAGCACGTGAAATGAACACAATTGTATGGTAGTTTGAACATTCTTTGGCATTGCCCTTCTTTGGGACTGGAATGAAAACTTATCTCTTCCAGCCCTGTGGCCACTGGTGAGTTTTCCAAATTTGCTGACATACTGAGTGAAGCGCTTTAACAGCATCATCTTTTAGGATTTTAAATAGCTCAGATGGAATTCTGTCTAGCTTTTTTCATAGTAATGCTTCCTAAGACTCTAGTACACACCTATTACAATAGCCAGAATCTGGAACAGTGACAACACCAAAGGCTGACAAGGACGTAAAGCAATGGGAACACTCATTCATTGTTGGTGTGAATGCAAAATGCTACAGCCACGTTAGAAGACAGTTTGGCAATTTCTTACACATCTAAACATACTCTTATCTTACAGTTCAGCAATTATGCTTCCTGATATTCACCTGAAACAGTTAAAAACTTATATCCACACAGAAACCTGAACACAATGTTTAAAACAGCTTAATTCATAATTGCCAAAACTTGGACACAACCAAGATGTCCCTCAGTAGGCAAATGGATAAACTGTGGAACGTCCAAAAAATGGAATATTATTCTTAAAAAAAAAAAAAGCTATCTAGCCCTGAAAAGACATGGAGGAAGCTTAAATAGATACTACTAAGTGAAAGAAGCCAATCTGAAAAGGTTACACCCTGAATGATTCCAACTATCTGACATTCTAGAAAAGGCAAAACTAAGGAGATGGTCAACACATCAGTGGTTCCCAGGGATCACAGGGGAAGAGGGATGAACAGGCAAACCACAGAGGATTTTTAGGAGAGTGAAAATACTCAGTGATATTGTAATGGTGGTACATGTCATTATATATTTATTCACACACAGAACATACAACACCAAGAGTGAATCATAATGTAAACCATGGACTTCAGGTGACAATGATGTGTCAATGTAGAGTCATCGATTTTAACAAATTTACCAGTCTAGTGGAAGATGCTGCCATGAAGAAGGCTATGCATGTGGGAGGGCAAAGGGTATATAAGAAATCTCTGTACCGTCTTCTCAACTTGGTTGAACCTAAAACTGCTATAAATAAAGTCTTACTGTGTGTTCATTTCAAAATATATACAAATATCAAATCATTATATTATACACCTGAAACTAACTCAGTGCTATTACTAATACATATAACTAATATAACATTACATCAATTATATCAATTTTTAAAATATTATTGTAGTTGATTCACAATGTTAATTTCTGCTGTACAGCAAAGTAATTCAGTTATACATATATATATTCTTTATCATATTCTTTTCTATTATGGTTTATCACAGGATATTGAATATAGCTCCCTGTGCTACACAGGAAGACCTTGTTGTTTATCCATTATATATACACCAGTTTGCATCTGCTAATTCCAAACTCCCAATCCTTCTCCTGTACAACCCCTGTTGGCAACTATAAGTCTGTTCTCTACGTCTGTGGATCCGTTTCCGTTTCATAGATATGTTCAGCTGTGTTGTATTTTAGATTCCACATACAAGTGATATCATATGGTATTTCTATTTCTCTGACTTACTTCACTTAGTATGATAATCCCTGGATCCATCCATGTGCGGCAAATGTCATTATTTCATACTTTTTTAGAATAAGTAATATTCCATGGTATAGATACACCACATCTTCTTTATCCATTCATCTGTTGATGAATACTTAAGTTGCTTCCATGTTTACAGTGCTACTATAAACATAGGAGTTCAGGTATCTTCTCAAATTATAGTTTTATCTGGTTATATGCCCAAGAGTGGGATTGCTGGATCATATGGTAATTCTGTTTTTAGTTTTTGAGGAACCTCTACACTGTTTTCCACAGTGGCTGCACCACTTCACATTTCAACCAACAGTGTTCCCTTTTCTCCATACCCTCTGTTACATTTATTACTTGTAGACTTTTTTTTAAGATTAATTTGTATTTTTATTTGCCAGTATAATTTAACTACAGTGGCCTAGGAACTTTTTTGATGTAAAAAAAAATCACAATCCAACAAACACATACACATACATAATATGCATATATTTATAAAAGTGAAACAAACGTTTTGCCAAAAACTTCTATCCTGAGTGTTAATTTTTTTTTTTTTAAAGAAGTTTTAGGTTTACAACAAAACTGACAGGAAGGTACAGAAATTCCCCATATCACCCCTCTCCTCATATGCATAACCAATATCAACAGAAGGGTATCTTTAAAAAAAAAAAAAAGGATGAACTACATTGACACAAAGCACCAAAGTCAAAGTCCACAATTCACCTTTAGGTTTCACTTTAATGAAATGAATAGTGTTCTACATTCTATGGATTTGGACAAAAGTTTGATGACATATAACCATCATTATAGTGTCTTTCAAAGTAGTTCCACTGCTCATAGAAACTTCTGTATCTGTGTATTCATCTTCCCTTCACTGCCCCCAAACTCCTGGCACTGATCTTTTTATTGTCTCCATAGTTTTGTCTTTTCCAGAATGGTGTATAGAATCTATTTTTTTTTCTTTCTTTTTCCTTAAACAGAGAGGTTCAAAGCCTTTATGTCTGTAAGATCGCTCATGGCCTACCCATGTATGGACCAAATAGGCTCTAGGTGACAAACTCACCTACTAAATACTGTAGCTTTCCTTCAAATATTGAGCCCTGTCCCACTGGTCCTACCCAGCAGCCACGTGGAGGTACAGGGGGACATGTGTTGGATATTTGTTCATAGGAAGGCCACAAATTTTGTGCCTCTTGTTACAATGAACCCAGACTCCTGTTAGGTGTGTTATAAACAAAGGAGCCATTTCTTCAGGCCCCATACTCTGAGCACACCCCAGACTTTTAAATGATGGCCATTCCGACCAAAAGGAGGTGGTACCTCATTATACTTTTGATTTGCATCTCTCTAATAGTTAGTGATTATGAGCATCTTTTCATGTGCCTATTGGCTATCTGTATGTCTTTCTTGGAAAAATACCTAGGTCTTCTCCCCATTTTTCATTGGGTTGCTTCTTTTTTTGTTCTTGAGTTGGATAAGCTGTTTATATATTCTGGAAATTAAGCCTTTGTTGGTCATATCATTTGCAATTATTTTCTCCATAATTATATATTAAATTTATAATTATGTTTGTAATATATAGGACTTCCTGGTGGCTCAGTGGTAAAGAATCCGTCTGCCAATGCAGGAAACAAGAGTTCGATCCTTGGGTCAAGAGATCCCCTGGAGAAGGAAATGGCTACCCACTCCAGTATTTTTGCCTTGGAAATCCCATGAACAGAGGAGCCTGGTGGGCTACAGTCCATAGGATCACAAAAGAGTTGGACACGACGTAGCAACTAAACAACATGTAATCATAATTATGTATATTATACACTATTACACCTTAATTTCTAAAACTGAATTATAGTTGATGTACAATGTTATATGCTACATGTATATAATAAAATAGTGATACAAAATTTTTAAAGGTTATACTCCATTTACAGTAGTTATAAAATACTGGCTATATCCCCTGTTATACAATATATCCTTTTAGCTTATTTATACATGACAGCTTTTAGTTCTTAATCTCCTACCCCTATATTTCCCATCCCCTCCTTAATTACACCTCAATTTTTAAAGTCTTTAAAAAGTCTTTAAAAATTAATTCTAGACAAAGGAGACAAGAATATACGATGGAGAAAAGACAGTCTCTTCAGCAAGTAGGGTTGGGAAAGCCGGACAGTCACACGTAAATCAATGAAGTTAGAACACTCCCTCACAAACACAAACTCAAAATGGCTTAAAGACTTAAATAATAGACATGACACCATAAAACTCCCAGAAGAGAACATACGCAAAATATTCTCTGACATTTCTTAGATCAGTCTTCCAAGACAATAGAAATAAAAGCAAAAGTAAACAAATGGGACCTAATCAAATATACAAGCTTTTGCACAGAAAACTGTAAACAAAATGACAAGACAACCTATAGAATGGGAGAAAATATTTGCAAACAATGTGACTGATGAGGGCTTAATTTCCAGAATACATAAACAGCTCCTACAGCTCAATATCAAAAAAACAAACAACTCAATTAATAAATGGGCAGAAGACCTAAATAGATATTTCTCCAAAGAAGATATACAGATGGCCAGTAGGCACCTGAAAAGATGTTCAGCATTGCTAAGTGTTAGAGAAATGCAAATCAAAACTACAGTGAGTTAACACCTCACACCAGTTAGAATGGCCATCATCAAAAAATCTACAATAAATGCTCAAGAGGATGTGGAGAAAAGTGAACCCTCTTACAGTTTTAGTGAGAATGTAAACATAATGAAAAACAGTGTGGAGGTTCCTCAGAATCTAGAGTTACCATGTGATCCAGCAATCCCATTCCTGGACATACATACCCAAATAACACTAATTCGAAAAGATATATGTACCCCTATGTTTATTGCTCCGCTATTTACAATAGTGAAGACATGGAAGCAACCTAAGTGTCCATTAATAGATGAATGGATAAAGATGTGGTATTACTCCTTCTAAAAAAAGAATGGAATAATGCCATTAATCAGCAACATGGATGAACCTAAAAATTATCATACGAGGTAGAGTAAATCAGACAGAGAAAGACAAATACTATATGATACCACTTATACATGGAATCTTAAAAAAAATGATACAAAATGAACTTATTTACAAAACAGAGACAAACTCACAGACATAGAAAATAAACTGATGGTTACCAAAAAGGGAAGGGGGAAAAATTAGAAGTTTGGGATTAACAGATACACATAACTACATATAAAATAAAAAACAAGGACCTATTGTATAGCACAGGGACTATATTCAATATTTTGCAATAACCTATAATGGGAAAATCTGAAAAAGGATATATAAATATACACACACATACACCTGAATCACTTTGCTGTATACCTGAAACTAACACAAGATTGTAAGTCAACTATACTTCAATTTTTTTAAACAGGCTTTACTGTGTATCAGTAAGAAAAGAAAAACTAAAGAGTGTAATGCTGGCATAAGAACAGACATATAGATCAATGGAATAGAATTGAGAGTCCATAAATAAACCCATTAATCTATCGTCAACTGACTTTCAACAATGGTGCCAAGACCACACAATGAAGAAAAACTAGTCTCTTCAACTAAAGGTGCTAGAACAGTGAAATATGCACATATAACAGAATGAAGCTGAACTCTTACCTCACACCATATACAAAAATTAACTCAAAATGAATCAAGCACATACATATAACAACTACAACTATAAAACTCTTAGATGAGAGAAAGGGTAAATCTTTATAACATTGGGTCACACAATAGTTTCTTAGTTCCGGCACCAAAAAGCACAAGCAATGAAAGAAAAAACAGACATATTGGACTACATCAAAATGAAAAACTTTTGTGCATCAAAGGGTACCATCAAGAGAGTAAAAAGACAATCCACATAATGGGTTTTTGCAAATATTTGCAAATCACATGTCTGATAAGGCACTCATCTCACACACTAGCAAAGTAATGCTCAAAATGCTCCAAGGGAGGCTTCAACAGTACATGAACCAAGAACTTCCAGATGTTCAAGCTGGATTTAGAAAAGGCAGAGGAACCAGAGATCAAATTGCCAACACCCGTTGGATCATAGAAAAAGCAAGAGAATTCAGAAAAACATCTACTTCTATGCTAAAGATTTTGACTGTGTGGATCACAGCAAGCTGTGGAAAATACTTAAAGAGATGGGAATACCAGATCACCTTACCTGCTTCCTGAGAAATCTGTATGCAGGTCAAGAAGCAACAGTTAGAACCAGACCTGGAACAGACTGGTTCCAAATTATGAAAGGAGTACGGTAAGGCTCTAAATTGTCACCCTGCTTATTTAACTTATATGCAGAGTACATCATACAAAATGCTGGGCTTGATGAAGCACAAGCTGGAATCAAGATTGCCGCGAGAAATATCAATAGCCTCAGATATGCAGATGACACCACCCTTATGGTAGAAAGGGAAGAGGAACTAAAGAGCCTCTTGATGAAAATGAAAGAGGAGAGTAAAAAAGCTGGCTTAAAACTCAACAATCAAAAAATGAAGATCATGGCATCGAGTCCTATCACTTCATGGCAAATAGATGTGGAACAATGGAAACAGTGACAGACTTTATTTTCTTGGGCTGCAAAATCACAGCACATGGTGACTGCAGCCATGAAATTAAAAGACACTTGTTCCTTGGAAGAAAAACTATGACCAACCTAGATAGCATATTAAAAAGCAGAGATATTACTTTGCCAACAAAGATCCATCTAGTCAAAGCTATGGTTTTTCTAGTAGTCATGTATGGATGTGACAGCTGGACCATAAAGAAAGCTGAGCGCCAAAGAACTGATGCTTTCGAACTGTGGTGTTGGAGAAGACTCTTGAGAGTCTCTTGGACTGCAAGGAGATTCAACGAGTCCATCTTAGAGGAGATCAGTCCTGGGTGTTCATTGGAAGGACTGATGTTGAAGCTGAAACTCCAATACTTTGGCCACCCGATGTGAAGAACTGACTCTTTGGAAAAGACCCTGATGCTGGGAAAGATTGAAGGCAGGAGGAGAAGGGGACAACAGAGGATGAGATGGTTGGATGGCATCACTGACTCGACAGACATGAGTCTGAGCAAGCTCCAGGAGTTGGTGATGAACAGGGAAGCCTGGTGTGCTACAGTCCATGGGGTTGCAAAGAGTCAGACATGACTGACCAACTCAACTGAACTGAACTGAAGGGTCTAGTATCCAGGATATACAAAAATCACTTAGAACTCAAATAAAACAACCCAATTAAGTTAATTAAAAATGGGCAATCAGGGCTTCCCTGGTGGCTCACTTGTGAAGAATCTGCCTGCCAATGCAGGAGACAAGAGTTGGATCCCTGATCCAGAAAGATCCCACATGCCGCAAAGCAACTAAGCCTGTGTGCCACAACTATCGAGCTTGTGCTCCAGAGCCTGGGAATCACGATTACTGAACCCACGTACTACAATTACTGAAGCCCGTATACCCTAGAGCCTGTGCTCCACAAGAAGAAGCCAGTTCAAGAGAAGCCTGAGCACCACGACTAAAGAGTAGTCCCAAAAAAAAAAAAAAGAGTAGTCCCTCTTTGCTGCGAGAAAAGACTGTGCAGCCAAAAATACATAAAATTAATCTTTTTAAAAAATGGGCAATAAACCTGAAGAGATATTTCTCCAAGGAACAAATATAAATGATCAAAAAGTACATGAAAAGATGTTCAATGTCTTTAATTATTAGGGAAATGCAAATCAAAACCACAATGACATCCCAGTTCACATGTACTAGGATGACTATTCTAATCCCACCTCCCCAAGGAGAAAGAACTGTTTGTCTCTTTTATTCACTGTTTTATTTCCTGAACTTGAACAGTCTCTGACACAAAGCAAGTACGTAATAAATATTTGTTAAGTTAATAACAAGCTCTAGGAAATTACATTTCAGAGGAACCTCCAGAACTAGGAAGATATCATAGTATCCATTTTCCTCCATTGTTAGATTTGGTCATGGTTGTAAAGAGCCAACACCGCAGCTTAAAGCTTTTCGAACATGACAATTTTCTTTTTTTTTTTTTTTTGTGTCAAACTACACTAATTCTTTTAAAAAATGAAAAATAACAAGTATGGGCGAGGATGTGGGAAAATTAGAACTTTCATATGATGTTGGTGGGAATATAAAATGCAACAACTCCTGTGAATGACAGTTTGACAGTTCCTCAATAAGTTAAACGCAGAATTACAGTATGATCATGCTGCTTCATTCATGGGAATATAATAAATGAAAACAGATGTTAAAACAAAATTTGTGGGTGTTCCCTGGTAGTCTACTGTAGGATTCAGCACTTTCACCACCATGGTCCAGGTTCAATCCCTGGTTGGGGAACTGAGATCCTACAAGCCATGCAGTGCAGCCAAAAACCAAAAATTGAGTAGTACTGTCCTAAAAAGAATATATTAAACACACACACAATTGGACATGAATATTAACAGCAGCACTATTCACAATAACCAAAAGGTGGAAACCACCAAAATGTCCATCAACTGCCGAATGGATTAACAAACTGTGATATATCCACACAATGGAATGTCATTTGGCCATAAAAAAGAACAAAGTACTGATATATAGTAAAATATGGATAAACTAAATGAAAGAAGTCAGATATCAAAGGACACGTTGCATGACTCCATTTATATGAAATATCAATAATAGGCAAATCCACAGAAACAGAAAGCAAATTCATAGTTACTAGGAACTAGAGGGAGTATGAATCAGGAAACTACTGCTTACTTGAAAACAGAGTCTCATTTTGAAGTGATGAAAATGTTCTAGAACTAGACGGTGGTGATGGTTATAACATATTGTGAATGTATTATGCCACTGAAGTATATATATACTTTAAAATGGTTTATATGGTGAATTTTATATTTTTCAATAAAAAAATCAATTTTATTTCTATATATAACTAATGAACATTAATAAAATGAAAATTTTAAAACAATTCCATTTATAGTAGCATCCAAAAAATTAAATTCACAATCATAAACTTAACAAATATGTACAAAACCTATACATTGAAAACAATAAAGCACTGCTGAGAGAAAGTAGAAGCAGTAAATTTCTCTTGCTCAGAGGGAAAGTAAAAACAGAAGTAATTTTAAAAGAAACATATATTAAGGTCTGCATTTTGGCATAAAAGATGTCTTACAAATGGTTTTAATTGAAAGAACTTGAATTACTTTTTCTAGTTAAGAATAATCAAATTTAATACATATAGGGGTCAGTAAAAAATTTTCTTTCTATTGGGTTATGTATATGATACATTAGTAAAGGATAAACAAAACTCCATCATGAGAACAAAATACCTTTGGTTACCTTTCTATCACTCTGACCCTGTCATCTCAATAAAGATGGAATGGCAGCAGTGTTACTAAGCAATACTGCTTAAAGTAAAACTTACCCTTTCTTGGCATCTGGACTGGAAGGCTCCTAGTGAGAAGCCATAGCTTTGGGATTCCCTAAATGCAGTATGGTTTTTCCAGTGGTCATGTATGGATGTGAGAGTTGGACGGTGAAGAAAGCTGAGCGCCGAAGAATTGATGCTTTTGAAGTGTGGTGTTGGAGAAGACTCTTGAGAGTCCCTTGGACTGCAAGGAGATCCGATCAATCCATCCTAAAAGAGATCAATCCTGGGTGTTCATTGGAAGGTCTGATGTTGAAGCTGAAACTCCAATACTTTGGCCACCTCATGCGAAGAGTTGACTCATTGGAAAAGACCCGAATGCTGGGTAGGATTGGGGGCAGGAGGAGAAGGGGACGATGGAGGATGAGATGGTTGGATGGAATCACCGACTCGATGGACATGGGTTTGGGTAGACTCCGGGAGTTGGTGATGGACAGAGAGGCCTGGCGTGCTGCAATTCATGGGGTCGCAAAGAGTCGGACACGACTGAGCGACTGAACTGAACTGAACTGAAAAATGCAGTATAATCATTCCATTCTCTGCAAAACCTTGGAAGTTAAGGCCTTGCTCATGGGCTAAGAAACATGAAATTACCAAGCCATGATAACTTGCAGGCAATGGCACCCCACTCCAGTACTCTTGCCTAGAAAATCCCATGGGCGGAGGAGCCTGGTAGGCTACAGTCCTTGGGGTCGCTAAGAGTCGGACACGACTGAGCAACTTCACTTTCACTTTTCCCGTTCATGCACTGGAGAAGGAAATGGCAACCCACTCCAGTGTTCTTGCCTGGAGAATCCCAGGGACGGCAGAGCCTGGTGGGCTGCCGTCTATGGGGTCACACAGAGTCAGACACGACGGAAGCAACTTAGCAGCAGCAGCAGCAGCAGCAGATAACTTGCAACCACTGGCATGAGCTTTTTCTTCTTCTTCTTTACACCTGGTATATCTCATTTAGGGAAGCAGAGAAAGCCTCAGGAATGCTGTGAGGATCCTTACTGACCACAATTCTGATGCTGTTCTCATCACATGCAGTGTTTACTGTCAAAAGTGAGAGCTAAATGTCAATCTGAACCCCAGAGCAACAGCAGTCATAAAGCCACTGCATGACCTAATGAATTTAGTTTAGAAAGCAGATATTGAAAGTTCAAGAAACCACATAAGTAAGGCAAATTCACCTCTTAAAAAGTTAGAAGAATATGCAACATTATGAGGAGAGAACTCAGAAAAATAGGACTTTAATGGGGACTTAGTATTTTAAAGTGTTCTACTAAAAACTAGACCAAATTAATGACTATTGATATTATGCGAATTATTTAAAGGCATATAGATCACCAATTACTTAAGGCTAAGAGGAAAGCATCATTACACTGCAGGCCTTATTGTCACATTTAAGCATCTGCCCAGGTGGCGGGGGGTACAATTTGGGGGGTCCACTGTACACATCTGAAATGGGAACAAAGCAACCCTGAGTGGCAGAAGGGATTTGGGAGCCAGGAGCCCTGACTTGGGAGTCTGCTGCACATCAGGCACTCTCGTCGGGGCAGAAGGGGGTTGAGGGACCGTTCTCGTCCACTTGGGCCGCTGCCCCACACTCCTGCCGCTGTCACCGGAGCCGGCCAGGCGACTCGAGGAGGCTCCGGACAGGTCGCCCCGTCGGCTCAGGATAAACTCACGCCCCCTCTCACGCAGCCCAGCCACAGGGCAAGACACTCGCCCGTCTGACCGCCGCCAGGCAGGCACCGGCCGGGCCGCGGCTCCGGGCGCTTCTCCGGCAATCCCTCGGCTCGGCCCGGCCGGTTCGGGGCTCCCGCGGTGGCCACAGAGCCCGAGGGCTGGCCCATTCGCTCGGCCGCCGGGACCCCGGCGAGGCGGCCTCCCCACAGCCAACAGCCACAGGCAACGGCCACCTGCCCGCGCGCACCCGCTCCTCTGGCCCGCGTGCCCGGCCCCCGGCGCCCACCTGTTGGTCGCACTCGGGGATTTGGTGGCCATCTTCACTTTCTTGGGTCAAGCTGCAGACAAGCTTTCCTCTGAAGGCAGCGGCGGCTGCGGCGGTTCGGGCTCCGCCCGTCGTACCTCAGCCGCCCAGCCTCAGCCCGCCAGGTCCAGGCTAGCCAGACCCAGGCTCTGACGGGTGAGAGCGGGAGCGTCCGCAAGCTCGCTCAGAGCCTGCGGGCCGAGGGTGCGAGGCGCGACTTGCGCCGGCTCTGAGGGTCACATGGATCAGCTTCTCACAAGATTACTTGGCCTGGATCTTCTGGCGGAACAATGGGTACGCCCCCTCTAGGCCGGCCTGGGGGCGTGGCTTGGCCGCGACTCCGCAGTGAAGGGCGTCGGGCTCAACCAACGAATGGGTCATGGTATTGAGCACAGATAAGATCATGGTGCTGAGCACGCCCTCTCTCTCAGAGGAAGAAGAGAGAGTGAAAAGCAGGTGGAGAGTGAGGTGCTTGGCACAGATCCTGATGTTTGATAAACTTCAGTTTCGCAAGTCTAATCATTGAGGAATTGGAGTAGAGATGTCATTAACGCCCTGGACCCAGCGTTGGGGATTAAAAATTCATTCGTTTAACAAATAATTGCCTAAGGCCCACTATAGGGCAAATTTGAATAATATGCAATTTGTCTGCCCTCAAAAACCGTCTAGCTGTTTAGATCTGTTACTACTTAAGAGTCCACAATGAAAGACCAGTTTGTTTTAAATTCATCATGTATTTTTAAGAAAAAATTACTCGTAAGATAAAGTGAAAAAAATACATACAAAATACAAGTTCATTTTTTAAATGTGGAATTCGACAGCCATAAAATTACACTTAAAAAAATTACATTTCAACAATCGAAGCAAACATAACAAAATAATTTAAGAAAGTGAACTTCATTCTGACAAAATTTGCCAATGAGCATTTATTACAATGGCTATTGCACTGATATCTGTTCTACAATTTTAAGGAAAGCAAAGGCATTAGTGAAATTTCTATTCTACGTGTTAATGCCTGTAAGCACACTTTGAATGAAGACAATGTATATAAATATTTAAGGTTTTCAATGTGACAAATAAGGTTGTTTCTTGTTTAGTCATTTACCTAAATGAGTTTGGATTGATAAAAGCACCACTTCTGGAGAAAAATTTACGTCGAAACCGTCTCTGGGTTCTCGTGGCAGGAAAACTATCTTAAACCATTAAACTATGTTAATGGTCATGGAAAAATAGATTTTAAAGCAATTTTAGTAAATTCATGATTCATTCTTGCCCTTTATCCAAAAGGAACTGATGATGTAGTTTCATTCATCTTCGGAGGAGGAGGGGCCCCCTCAGAAAGGAGCACGAGGCTTTAGAGGGGATGAAGGGAGAGAGATTTGGACCCCAAATTTTCTCCCTGTTCTTTGGCTTCTGTGTGGTCCCAGACAACATGCCTCATCCAGCTTCAAGGCTGCTGACAGGCAGCTGGAAATGACACAGGAGCCTCAAAAGAAGCCTGACCCCAGCCAGCCTCTGCTGTTCAGGAAGGCGTTCACCGATCACATGCTGATGGTGGTTCGGAACAGGGAGAAGGGCTGGGGTCAGCCCCAAATCCAGCCCTTGCAAAACCTCACTCCAAAACTCTCGGCCCGCTCCTCTCTCCACTACTCCCTGGAGCTCTTCGAAGATCTGAAGGCGTTCAAAGGCGGGGGAGCAGCTCGTACGCCTCTTCCGACGTTGGCTCAACATGGAACTCATGCTGTGTTCAGCCCTGCGCCTCTGCCTGCTGTTTTGACAAAGCTGAGTTGTTGGAGTGCGTCCGCCGTCTGGTGGAAGAAGACAAGGACTGGGTTCCTGAGGGCGTGGGCTCCAGCCTCTCTGTGCGGCTGGTGGCAATCCGGAAGGAGCCCTAGCTAGGTGTCTGCAATCTTCCCAGGATATGCCTTGAACCCTGTCTCCCTCCTGGCAGATCCATCCTTCATCTGAGCCCGGTTAGGTGGGGTCGGCGACTGCAAGCTGAGAGAAAATTAAGCGCCCACCGTGTTCGTGCAGCAGGAGGCACAAAAGAAGGGCTGCGAACAGGTCCTCTGGCTATACGGGCCTGACCTCCAATTAACCGAGGAGGGCACCATGAACATCTTCGTCTTCTGGACCCACGACGATGGGGCACTGGAACTGGTGACCTCTCCACTGGACCGTGTCATCCTGCCTTGACTAGTCCGACAGAGTCTGCTGGACCTGGCTTAGACCTAGGGTGAGTTCCGGGTGGTGGAGTGTAAGATCACCATGAATGAATGTCTTCCTGCGGGCGCTGGAGGACTGTCAGGTTCGAGGAGTCTATGGTTCAGGAACTGCTTGTCAGGTCTGCCATGTGCATCGAATCCTGTACCAAGGCAAGAGTTTCCACATTCCCACTAAGGAAAATGGGGCTGAGCTTATCCTCCGCTTCCACAAGGAGCTGAAGGCGATCCAGTACGGATCAAAAGCCCACAAATGGATGCTCCCAGTGCAATACTGCAGGCTATGCCGGACCACTCACTCCAGGGACCACCGACCTGTAGCATCCACCCGGGTTGGACCTTCACCTCCATACCAATGACTCACCTGAAGTGATATGAAATAAGAGATGGAGGAACATGCGTCTCTGGTGCCCCCACATTACACTCCCAAAGTCCTAAGGGCCTGACCCAGGCATCTTAGCCTCTAGCCCTGCCACTCAGGCCTTGGAGACCTGTACTGCCGTCTGTTCCGTGTTGTGTGGTCAAGGATTGTGGGGTCAAGATGTTTAGGAAACACTTTGACCTCAAATCTGCATCTCTGTTTTCAGGCCGGATCTCCCCAGGGCTGCCACTGATTTTTTTTCCCCTTACATGCAATTTTGAAGAAAAAAAAAAAGCCAAGGAACAGGAAAAGAAATTCATATTCAATCCTAATAAGTAGCTAGATCTGACAATTTATCCAAGAGAGTAATGGTTAGAATTTAAAATGTCTTTCAATGAAATTGATTCCAGATCCATGATTTTCCTGTATGAATATCTTCTTTTGAGGGAAAGTGCAATTCAAACTGTTCTATAACATTTGTATAATAATTAATTATATTTTTTCACATATGTACAATGTCAAATTCATAGTCTCTTTCACTGATAATTATTGTTAGAATATGAAATAACAATACATGAAACTGTTCTTCCAACTTTCTAACTTAAATTTTTGTTCTTCAGTCTTAACTGCTGTACTCGCTTTCCTTCCTTCCACTGATACATTAAAATCCAAAAAGCTTCCCTGGTGGGTCAGACAGCAAAGACTCTGAGACCTGGGTTTGATCCCTGGGTCAGGTAGATCCTCTGGAGAAGGGAATGACTACCCTCACTCCAGTGGAATGATCCACTGGAGAAGGGAATGATCCACTGGAGAAGGGAATGACTATCCACTCTTGCCTGGAGAATTCCACGGACCAAGGAGCCTGGTGGGCTACAGTCCATGGGGTCACAAAGAGTTGAACACAACTAAGCTACTAACACTTGCACTTCACTACTTTCCTCCTTCACAAAATACTAGCAAACCAAATTTAGCAACATGTTGAAAGGTTTATATGTCATGACCCAAATGAGATTTATTCTCGGAAATCAGGGATGTTCAACATACAAAAATCATTCAATGGAATAACCCACAGGGGTAACAGCAACAAAATGGTGGAATAGGAGTTTTCTACCATCCTCCCTTCAAAGAACACTAGTTTTGACAACACGCACAAGTGAGGGTATCTTTGTGGAAGTCCAGGAGTCCAGTGAAGAAGTTCTAGCACATTCTTGGAGCGAAAAAACAAATACAAGACTGGACACATTAAAGGGGACCAAAAAAGCAGTTTTACATTATTTGCATCTTTCCTGCCTCAGTGTAGCACATCTCAGAGGCAAAAGAGATCTCCTAGGGCTGGAGTTTCTTTTACAGCAGCAAGTGAGAGCATGTGAGTGAATGCCCAGTTTTTCCCCCAGCTGTGCAGGATACTCCCAAAGAGGCCCACTTCTTTCTTACCCTATCCAGAATTTGAGGTAAGTTACACAGCTGAGAGTGAGGAGATGCTGGGAACACTAGGCAGTGCTTGGAATGCATCAAAGAGATGTGAATTCTTCTGTTTTGTAGACTCTGTTAGAGAATCACCCACAAACCTCTGAAGAGGCCTTACCAGCAGATCCCCCAAATGGCCCAAAGGCATTCCCAACACTCTCCACACCTCACCCACACAGTCTTCTGCCTTGAAACCAGCATCCTGTGTGTGCCCCTGAGGTGGCAAGTACAAGCACGGGCAGAAAGCTTGTGAGCACATGCAGAAAGCTGGCCCAACTCTGTAAGACTGTGAGAAAGCAAACAAACTTCAACATTCCCTGATAGCTCAGTTGGTAAAGAATCCACCTGCAATGCAGGAGACCCCGGATTGATTCCTGGGTTGAGAAGATCCCCTGGAGAAGGGAAAGGCTACTCACTCCAGTATTCTGGCCTAGAGAATTCAATGGACTGGGCGTCCATGGGGTCGCAAACAGTCATGAGCAACTGAGCGACTTTCTTAGGAAAAGTAAAATCGATTCTGTCAGTTCAAGGTCTAGACTGAAACATGAAGAAATTAAAAATCTGAACAAACCAGTAACAAGCACAAAGATTGAATTAGTAATTTAAAAATCTTCCCAAATAGAAAAGCTTAGGATGAGATGGTTTCATTAGTGAATTCTACCAAACATTTAAAGAATTAATTCCAGTCATTCTCAAAACCTTGCAAAAAATTGAAGGCAAAGGAATACTTCTAAACTTATTTTAGAAGACCAACATTACCCTGACATCAAAACAAGAAAGGAAAACTAGAAAATAACAGTACAATGTCCCTGAAAAACATAGATGTAAAAATCCTCAGCAAAATATCAGGAATATGAATTTAACAGCATAGTAAAAGCATTATTTAGTGATGATCAAGTGGAATTTAACCCTGAGATCCAACGTATACAAATCAGTAATGCTGATACACCACTTTAACAGATTCAAGGATGAAAATTATATGATCATCTCAGATGCAGAAGAGGCATTTGCCAAAATTCGTCATCCTTTCATGATAAACTCTCAACAAATTAGGTATAATAATAATAAAAGCCACATATGATAAGCCCGTAGCTAATAACTTTGTTGCTGTTATTTTTCAACCACTCAGTTGTGTCCGACTCTTTGTGACCCCATAGACTGAAGCACGCCAGGCTTCCCTGTCTTCACTTGCTCCCAGAGTTTACTCAAGCTCATGTCCATTGAGTCAGTGATGCCATCCGACAATCACATCCTCTGTTGTCCCCTTCTCCTCCTGCCCTCAATCTTTCCCAGCATCAGGGTCTTTTCCAATGAGTCAGCTTTTCGCATCAGATGGCCAAAGTATTGGAGCTTCAGCTACAGCATCAGTCTTTCCAATGAATATTCAGGGTTGATTTCCTTTAAGGATTGACTGGTTTGATCTCCTTGTTGTCCAAGGGACTCTCAAGAGTCTTCTCCAGCAGCATAGTTTGAAAGCATCTATATTTTTGTGCTCAGCTGTCTTTATGGTCCAGCTCTCACATTCATAAATGACTACTGGAAAAACTATAGCTTGACTATATGGACTTTTGTCATTCCTCTTTCCCCTGGGTCCTGATGCACACAAGGTTTTGTTTGTGTCTTTCAAAAGTCTCTGTTTTCCCCAATCCTGTGGAAGTTCCGTAACCAAATCCCACTGACCTTCAAAACGGGATTCCCAGTCCCTTTGCCCTAGTTTGGGAAGTCTAATGTGGCGCCTAGAACCTCCACAACCATGCAATAACTTCTTTGGTGTAATTGTTCTCCAGTTTGTGGGTCACCCACCCAGTGGCTCTATGGTAGATCTAATGGTGACCTCTTCCAAGAGGACTTATGCCACCACTCCGTGCATCCCAAGACTACTACTGCCAGTGCCCATCCCTGCAGCAGGCCACTGCTGACCCATGCCTCTGTGGGAAACCCTCAAACATTCACAGGCAGGTCTGGTTCAGTCTCTTGTGGGGGTCACTGATCCTTTTCCCTGGGTACTGGTGAGCACAAGTTTTTATCTGACCCCTCCGAGAGTCTCTGGCAGGTATGGGGTTTGATTTCAATGTAATTGCAGCCCTCCTACCATCTTGTTGTGGCTTCTCCTTTGTCCTTAGACATGGGGTATCTTTTTTTTTGGTGGGTTCCAGCATAATCCTGTCCATGGTTGTTCACCAGCTAGTTGCAATTTTGTTGTTCTCACAGGAGAAAATGAGAGCACATTCTTCTAATCTGCCATCTGCATCAAAACTAGCTAATATCATACTCAACAGTGAAAAGCTGAAAGCTTTTCCCCTAAGATCAGGCCAAGACAAGAGTGCCCACTGTCACCACTTCTATTCAACATGGTACTGGAAGTCCTAACCAGAGCAATTAAATGAGAAAAAGATATATAGCCTACGTAAATAGAAATTATTTTTGGAAAATTCTTAAAGAGATGGGAATACCAGACCACCTAACCTGCCTCCTGACAAACCTGTATGCAGGTCAAGAAACAGCAGCTGGAACTAGACACAGAGCAACAGACTGGTTCAAAATTGAGAAAGGGCTACCTCAAGGCTCTATATTGCCACCCTGTTTATTTAACGTATATGAAGAGTTATATAAGTTAACATATATAATATAAACTTAAATAAGTTATGTAACATCATGTGAAATACCAGGCTGAATGAAGCACAAACTGGAATCATGATTGCCAGGAGAAATGTCAACAACCTCAGATATGCAGATGACACCACCCTAATGGCAGAAAGCAAAGAGGAACTAGAGTGCCTCTTGATGAAGGTGAAAGAGGAGAGTGAAAAGCCTGGCTGGAAATGCAACATTCAGAAAATGAAGATCATGGCATCGGGTCCCATCACTTCATGGCAAATAGATGGGGAAACAATGGAAACAGTGACAGACTTTATTTTCTTGGGCTCTAAAACCACTTCGAACAGTGACTCCAGCCATGAAATTAAAAGATGCTTGCTTCTTGAAAGAAAAGCTATGACAAACCTAGACAGCTCATTAAAAAGCAGAGGCATCACTTTGCCAACAAAGATCCATATAGTCAAAGCTATGGTTTTTCCAGTAGTCATGTAAGGATGTGAGAGTTGGACCACAAAGAAAGCTGAGTGCCAAAGAATTGATGCTTTTGAACTATGGTGTTGGAGAAGACTCTTCAGAGTCCCTTGGACTGCAAGGAGATTAGTCAATCCTAAAGGAAATCAGCCCTGAATATTCATTGGGAAGACTGATGCTAAAGCTGAAACTCCAGTACTTTGGCCATCTGATGCAAAGAACTGACTCATTGCAAAAGACCTGATGCTGGGAAAGACTGAAGGCAGGAGGAGAAGGGGATGACAGAGGATAAGATGGTTGGATGGCATCACCGATTCAATGGACATGAGTTGGAGCAAACTCCAGGAGACAGGGAAGGACAGGGAAGCCTGACGTGCTACAGTCCATGGGGTCACAGAGTAGGACACGACTGAGCGACTAAACAACAAAAACAAATAGTAAAGAAAGAAGAAAATTTGTCTCTGCTTGCAGATGACATGATCTTATATAGCTAAAACTATAACAACAAAAGCCATTAGAACTAGTAAATTAATTCAATACAGTTGCAGGACAAAAAATTTTCATATGTAAAAAATCAATTGCAGGGGACTTCCCTGGTCATCCAGGGGCTCTGTGCTCCCAACGCAGGGGCCCCAGGTTCCATCTCTTGCCAGGAAACTAGATCTCACATGCTACCATAAATATCGAAGATCCCACGTGCCACAACTAAGACCCTACATAGCCAAATAAATTAATTAATTAAATAAATATTTTTAAAAATCAGTTTTATTTTTAAACACAAGCAATGAACTGCAAGAAAGATAAATTAAGAAAGCAGCCCCACTGATAATAGCACCAAAAGTAATAAAATATTTAGGAATAATTTTATCCAAAGATGTGAAATATCTCTCTACATTTAAAATTATAAGTGAAAGTGTTAGCTGCTTAGTTGTGTCTGACTCTTTGTGACACCATAGACTGTAGCCCACCAGACTCCTCTGTCATGGAATTCTCCAGGTAAGAATACTAGGATGGGTAGCCATTCCCTTCTCCAGGGGATCTTCCTGACCCAAGGATCAAACCCAGGTCTCCTGTATTGCAAGCAGATATTTTACCACTTGATATAAAAATTATAAGACTTTCCTGGTAGTACAGCAGATAAGAATCTGCCTGCCAAAAATTCACATGCAATCACAAAAGATGCTGAATGGCCAGACGAACCCTGAAAAAGAACAAAGCTGGTGACTCTGGGGAAAGGGGAGAGGCAGATGTAGATGAGAGACAGAGGGCATTGGTGGATGACTCCACGGACCCCTTTCCCAGGAAGGGAATGCAGGGCCAGGAGATGGTGGTGGTATGTGCATGCCACCATACTGATCCATGCCTGGGTCCTCCACCATCACTGCCACAAGTATGGGGCAGGGGCCTGGTCAGTCACTGGCCCTTGCTCTCTTCTTTTCCACAGTGCAGGTCAACCAGCAGTCCTGGCAGGCTTGGGCTGAATGTCCCAGCAGACTGACTAAACAATTACAAAACAAGACACGTATATATGCCACCTATAAGAGACCCACATCAGATCTAGAGACACATACAGTCTGAAAGCAAGGTAATGGAAAAGAAGTATTCCATGCATATGGAGATCAAAAGAAAGCTAGAGTAGCAGTACTCATTTAAAACAAAATAGACTTTTTAAAATAAAGACTATTACAAGAGACAAAGAAGGACATTACACAATAATCAAGGGATCAATCCAAGAAGAATATATAACAATTGTAAATACATATGTATTCAACATAGGAGAACCTCAATATATAAGTCAAATACTAAGAGCTTAAAGGGAGAAATGGACAGTAACACAATAATAGTGGAGAACTTTAGCACCCTACTTCGTGAATGAACAGATCATCTGGACATAAAACCAATAAGTAAACAAAGGCATGAAATGACAAATTAGATCAGGTGGACTTAATGGATATTTATAGAGCATTCTGTCCAAAAGCAGCAGAATACATATGCCTCTCAAGTACACATGGAACATTCTCCAGAATTGACCATATCCTGGGCTAAAAAGTGAGCCTTGGTGAACTTAAGAAAATTGAAATCAAATCAAGTATCTTTTCCAACCACAACTTTTATTAGATTAGAAATCAACTATAAGGACTTCCCTGATGATGCATTGGATAAGAGTCCGCCTGCCAACGCAGGGGACATGGGTTCGATCCCTGGTCTGGGAAGATTTCACATGCTGTAGAGCAACTAAACCTGTGCATCACAACTATTGAGCCTGAACTCCAGTCTCTGAGTCGCAACTGCAGAGTCTTCCCAAGGCCCACTAGACTTCGCATTCCAAAATGTCTGGCTCTAGGCTGGTAATCACACTCGTGATTATCTGGGTCATGGAGTAATACTTAAAATTCTCCAAGCCAGGCTTCACCAATATGTGAACTGTGAACTTCCAGATGTTGAAGCTGGTTTTAGAAAAGGCAGAGGAACCAGAGATCAAATGGCCAACATCCGATGGATCACCGAAAATGCAAAAGAGTTCCAGAAAAACATCTATTTCTGCTTTATTGACTATGCCAAAGCCTTTGACTGTGTGGATCCCAGTAAACTGTGGAAAATTCTGAAAGAGATGGGAATACCAGACCACCTGACCTGCCTCATGAGAAACCTGTAGGCAGGTCAGGAAGCAACAGTTAGAATTGGACATGGAACAACAGGCTGGTTCCAAATAGGAAAAGGAGTACGTCAAGGCTGTATATTGTCACCCTGCTTATTTAACTTATATGCAGAGTACATCATGAGAAACGCTGGGCTGGAGGAAGCACAAGCTGGAACCAAGATTGCCGGGAGAAATACCAATAGCCTCAGATATGTCGATGACTCCACCCTTATGGCGGAAAGTGAAGAAGAACTAAAGAGCCTCTTGATGAAAGTGAAAGAGGAGAGTGAAAAAGTTGGCTGAAAGCTCAACATTCAGAAAACTAAGATCATGGCATCCGGTCCCATCACTTCATGGCAAATAGATGGGGAAACAGTGGAAACAGTGGCTGACTTTATTTTTCTGGGCTCCCAAATCACTGCAGATGGTGATTGCAGCCATGAAATTAAAAGACACTTGCTCCTTGGAAGGAAAGTTATGACCAACCTAGATAGCATATTGAAAAGCAGAGACATTACTTTGCCAACAAAGGTCCATCTAGTCAAGGCTATGGTTTTTCCAATAGTCATGTATGGATGTGAGAGTTGGACTATAAAGAAAGCTGAGCGCCGAAGAATGGATGCTTTTGAAGTGTGGTGTTGGAGAAGACTCTTGAGAGTCCCTTGGACTGCAAGGAGATCCAACCAGTCCATCCTAAAGGAAATCAGTCCTGAATATTCATTGGAAAGACTGATGCTGAAGCTGAAACTCCAATACTTTGGCCACCTGATATGAAGAGCTGACTCATTGGAAAATATCCTAATGCTGGGAAATATTGAGGGCAGGAGGAGAAGGGGACGACAGAGGATGAGATGGTTGAATGGCATCACCGACTCAATGAACATGGGTTTGGGTGGACTCAGGGAATTGTTGATGGACAGGGAGGCCTGGTGTGCTGCGGTTCATGGGATCGCAAAGAGTCGGACACGACTGAGCGACTGAACTGAACTGAAGATTCATAAAAAATTAAACAGAAGGTACTCATATTTCTCATATATACACAGTCCCCACAAATCCACAGCCTCCCCAACTATCAATAGAGGGAAACAGAATAGTTAGTCATAATCAATGAACCTATATCGACATACCATTATTTTCCAAAGACCATAGTTTACATTAGGGTTCGTTCTTCGTGTATATTCTGTGAAAGTGAAAGTCTTAGTCACTCACTCGTGTCTGACTCTTTGAGACCCCATGGACTGTACCTCACCAGGCTCCTCTGTCTGATTCTACTGGAGTGGGGTGCCATTTCTTCACCAGGGGATCTTCCCAACCTGGGGATTGAACCCAGGTCTCCCGCATTGCAGGCTGATTGCTTACCATCTGAGCCACCAGGGAAGTATATTCTATGAGTTTTTACAAATGTATAATGATATGTATCCACCATTATGAGGCTTCCATCAGGGTTCAGTGGTAAAGAACCCACCAGCAATGTAGGAGATGTGGGTTCAATCCATGGTCGGGAAGATCCCCTGGAGGAGGGCATGGCAACCAGCTCGTTTTCTTGCCTAGAGAATCCCACAGACAGAGGAGTCTGGCAGTATGCAGTCCATAGGGTCACAAAGAGTTGGACACAACTGAAGTGACTGAGCATGCACACATTCACATCCACCATTATAGTCTCATACAAAATAGTTTCACTGCCCTAAGAATCTTCTGTTCATTCCTCCCTCTCCCTTAACACCTCATAACCACTATCTCCATTGTTTAGTCTTTTTCAGAATTTCTTATAATTTGAATCATACAGTATGTAGCCATTTTAGATTGGCTTCTTTCACTTAGTAATATACATTTAAGCTTTCTCCATGTCTTTTTAGGGCTTGATAGCTTATTTCTTTTTAGCACTGAGTGATATTCTTTTGTGTGGATATGCCACAGTTTATTTATCCATTTCACCTATTAAAGGACTTCTTGGTAACTTCCAAATTTGGGCAGTTGTGAATTCAGTTCAGTTCAGTTCAGTTCATTCACTCAGTCGTGTCCAACTCTTTGCGACCCCATGGACTGCAGCATGTGGGGCCTCCCTGTCCATTGCCAACTCCCAGAGTTTACTCAAACTCATGTCTATTGAGTCAGTGATGCCATTCAACCATCTCATCCTCTGTCATCCCCTTCTCCTCCCACCTTCAATCTTTCCCAGGAAGAGCGTCTTTTCAAATGAGTCAGTTCTTCACATCAGGTGGCCAAAGTATTGGAGTTTCAGCTTTAGCATCAATCCTTCCAGTGAATATCAGGACTGATTTCCTTTAGGATGGACTGGTTGGATCTCTTTGCAGTCCAAAGGACTCTCAAGAGTATTCTCCAACACCACAGTTCAAAAGCATCAGTTCTTCAGTGCTCAGCTTTCTTTATAGTCCAATTCTCACATCCATACATGACTACTGGAAAAGCCATAGCCTCGACTAGATGGACCTTTGTTGGCAAAGTAATGTCTCTGCTTTTTAATATGCTGTCTAGGTTGGTCATAACTTTTCTTCCAAGGAGCAAGTGTCTTTTAATTTCATGGCTGCAATCACCATCTGCAGTGATTTTGGAGCCCCCCCAAAATAAAGTCTGCCACTGTTTCCATTGCTCACCCATCTATTTGCCATGAAGTGATGGGACCGGATGCCATGATCTTAGTTTTCTGAATGTTGAGCTTTCAGCCAACTTTTTCACTCTCTTCTTTCACTTTCATCAAGAGGCTCTTTAGTTCTTCTTCACTTTCTGCCATAAGGGTGGTATCATCTGCATATCTGAGGTTATCGATATTTCTTCCAGGAATCTTGATTCCAGCTTGTGCTTCATTCAGCCTGGCATTTCATGTGATATACTCTGCATATAAGTTAAGTAAGCAGAGTGACAATATACAGCCTATCGTACTCCTTTCCCAATTTTGAACCAGTCTGTTCTTCCATGCCCAGTTCTAGCTGTTGCTTCTTGACTAGCATACATGTTTCTCAGGAGGCAGGTAAAGTAGTCTGGTATTCCCCTCTCTTTAAGAATTTTCCAATTGTGGAGTACTAAAGTCCCCTATTATTATTTAAGGGAATTCCCCTCAATTATTATTATATCACTGTATATTTCTACTTTTAGTTCTGTTAGTATTTGCTTTACATATTTATGTTCTCTAATATTGGGTACATAAAAAATTAAAATTTTGATATCTTATTGGTAGATTGATTCCTTTGTCATTATGGAAAAATTCAGTCTTAAATTGAAAAAAATAGGGAAAACTACTAGGCCATTTAGGTATGACCTAAATCAAGTACCTTAAGATTATACAGTGGAGGTGATGAATAGATTCAAGGGATTAGATCTAGTAGACAGAGTGCCTAAAGAACTGTGGACAGATGTTAATAATAGTAGGTAGTGACCAAAACCATTCCCAAGAAAAAGAAATACAAGAAGGAAAAGTGGTTGTCTGAGGAAGCTTTACAAATAGCTGAGGAAGGAAGAGAAGCTAAAAGCAAGGGAGAAAGGCAAAGATATACTCAATTGAATGCAGAGTTGCAGAGAATAGCAAGGAGAGACAGGAAGGCCTGCTTCAATGAACAATGCAAAGAAGTAGAGGAAAACAATAGAGTAGGAAAGACTAGAGATCTCTTCAAGAAAATTGGAGAAATCAAGGGAACATTTCATGCAAGGATGGGTGCAGTAAAAGACCTAACAGAGGCAGGAGAGATTCAGAAAAGATGGCAAAAATACACAGAAGAACTATACAAAAAAGGTCTTAATGACCAGAATAATCATGAAGGTATGTGCTCACTCACCTAGAGCCAGACATCCTGAAGTGTGAACTCAAGTGGGTCTTAGGAAGCATTGCTACAAGCAAAACCAGTGGAGGTGATGGAATTCCGTCTGAGCTATTTAAAATCCTAAAAGATGATGCTGTTAAAGTTCTTCACTCAACATGTCAGCAAATTTGGAAAACTCAGCAGTGGCCACAGTACTAGAAAAGGTCAGTTTTCATTCTAATTCCAAAGAAGGGCAGTGTCAAAGAATGTTCAAACTACTGTACAATTTCACTCATTTCACATGCTAGTGAGGTTATGCTCAAAATCCTTCAAGTTAGGCTTCAGCAGTATGAACTTCAAGATGTACAAGCTGGGTTTAGAAACGACAGAGTAACCAGGGATCAAATTGCCAACATTCTTTGGATTGTAGAGAGAGCAAAGGAATTTCAGAAAAACCCCTACTTATGCTTCATTGACTATGTGAAAGTATTTGTGTGGATCACAACAAATTGTCAAAAATTCTTAAAGAGATGGGAATACCAGACTACATTATCTGCCTCCTGAGAAATCTGTATACAGGTCAAGAAGCAGCAGTTAGAACTTCACATGGAATAACTGACTGGTTCAAAATTGGGAAAGGAGTATGACAGGCTGTATATTGTCACCCTGCTTATTTAACTTATACACAGAGTACATCGTGTGAAATGCTGGGCTGGATGAATCACAAGCTGGAATCAAGATTCCTGGGAGAAATATCAACAACCTCAGATATGCAGATGACACCACCCTTATGGCAGAAAGTGAAGAAGAACTAAAGAGCCTCTTGATGAAAGTGAAAGAGGAGAGTGAAAAAGTTGGCTTAAAACTCAACATTCAAAAAACTAAGATCATAGCATCTAGTTCCTTCACTTCATGGCAAGTAGAAGGGTGAAAAGTAGAAGCAGTGACAGATTTTATTTTCTTGTGTTCCAAAATCATTGTGGATGGTGACTGCAGCCATGAAATTAGAAGATACTTTCTCCTTGGAAGGAAAGGTATGACAAACATAGAGAGTGTACTAAAAAGTAAAGACATCACTTTGCTGACAAAGGTCTGTATACTCAAAGCTATAGTTTTTCCAGTAGTCATGTACAGATATCAGAGTGGGACCATGAAGAATTCTAAGCACCAAGGAATTGATGCTTTCAAAGTGTAGTGATGGAGAAGACTGCTGAGATTCCCTAGGACAGCAAGGAGAAGAAACCAATCAATCCTAAAGGAAATCAACCCTGAATATTCATTGCAAGGACTGATGGTGAAACTGAAATTCCAATACTTTGGCCACCTGATGCGATGAGCCGACTCAGTGGAAAATGCCTGGATGTCGGGAAAGACTGAAGGCAAAAGAAGAGAGCAGCAGAGGATGAGATGGTTGATAGAATCATCAACTCAGTGGACATGAATTTGAGCAAACCCCAGGAGCTAGTGAAACACAGGGAAGCCTGGCATGCTGCAGTCCTTGGGATCGCAAGGAATTGGACATGACATAGCAACCAAAAATGACCTTTTGTATCTTTAGATCATTTTTAGCATAAAGTCTCTTTTGTCTCATAACAACAGCTACCAAATAGAAGGCTAATGGGAACCTGCAGTATAGCACAGGGAACTCAGCTTGGTGTTCTGTGGTGCCCTATATGCATGAACTAACACAACATTGTAAAGCAACTATACTCCAATTAAAAGATAAAAATAAAAAAGAGGCTGCTCCTTTGAGGTATGCCCGTCCTCACACCTTGAGGGTATACTATCCTTTGTTTGCCAAATAAAACTCTGAGCTGTAACAAAGCTGTAATATAGTCCACTGTAAAAAATGAATAAATAAACAACAAAAAAAAGAATAGTACCTCTGCTTTCTTTTGGTTACTGTTTGCTTGAAACATCTTTTTGTATCTCTTCACTCTCAGTCTATCTACACATATCTTTAAAATTAAACTAGATGTCTTGTAGACAATATTTCATTGGATCATATTTTGATTGGATAATTTAATACATTTATGTTTCAAGCAATGATTGGTAGGTGAGGACTTCAGTTCAGTTCAGTCGCTCAGTCATGTCTGACTATTTGCGACCCCATGGACTGCAGCACGCCAGGCTTCCCTGTCCATCTCCAACTCCCGGAGCTTGCTCAAACTCATGTCCATCAAATCGGTGATGCCATCCAACCATCTTATCCTCTGTCGTCCCCTTCTCCTCCTGCTTTCAATCTTGCCCAGCATCAGGATCTTTTCCAGTGAGACCATTTTCGCATCAGGTGACCCAAGTATTGGAGTTTCAGCGTCAGTCTTTCCAATGAATATTCAGGACGGATTTCCTTTAGGATTGACTGGTTGGATCTCCTTGCAGTCCAAGAGACTCTCAAGAGTCTTCTTCAACACCACAGTTCAAAAGCATCATTTCTTCGGCACTCAGCTTTCCTTATAGTCCAACTAGCACATCCATACATGACTACTGGAAAAGCCATATCTTTGACTAGACAGACCTTTGTCGGCAAAGTAATGTCTCTATTTTTTAATATACTGTCTAGATTTGTCAAAGATTTTCTTCCAAGAAGCAAGCATCTTTTAATTTCATGGCTGCAGTCACCATCTGCAGTGATTTTGGAGCCCCCTCAAAATAAAGTCTGCCACTGTTTCCATTGTTTCCCCATCTATTTGCCAGGAAGTGATGGGACCAGATGCCACGATCTTAGTTTTCTGAATGTTAAGTTTCAAGCCTACTTTTTCACTCTCCTCTTTCACTCTCATCAAGAGGCTCTTTAGTTCTTCACTTTCTGCCATAAAGGTGGTGTCGTCTGCATATCTGAGGTTATTGATATTTCTCCTGGCAATCTTGATTCCAGCTTGTGCTTCATCCAGCCTGGCATTTCACATGATGTAGTCTGCATATAAGTTTAATAAGCAGGATGACAATATACAGCCTTGACGTACTCCTTTCATAATTTGGAACCAGTCTTTTGTTCCATGTCCAGTTCTAACTGTTGCTTCTTGACCTGCATACAGATTTCTCAGGAGGCAGATAAGGTGGTCTGGTATTCCCATAATATTGCCATTTTGTTAACTGCTTTCTATTTTGTGGCTCCATTACTCCTTGATTCTTATCTTGCTGTCTTTTATGATTTGATATCTTTATGTAGCAGTATGCCTTGACTCTGTTACCATAATCTTCTTGTAATTATGATAGAGTTTCCTTTGTGGTTACCATGAGGTTTACATAAAATATCTTACATTTATAACATTTTATTTTAAACTGAAGACAGCCTAACTTTGATAGCATTTCCAAGCTTGACATTTTTACTTTACACATGGGCTCCCCTGGTAGCTCAGCTGGTAAAGAATCTGCCTGCAATGTAGAAGACTCTGGTTCAATTCCTGGGTCAGGAAGACCCCCTAGAGAAGGGCTAGGCTACCCACTCCAGTATTCTTGGGCTTCCCTGGTTGTTCAGCTGGTAAAGAATCCGGGACACCTGGGTTTGATCCGTGGGTTGGAAACATCCCCTGGAGAAGGGACCAGTTACCCACTCCAGTATTCTGGCCTGGAGAATTCCAGGGACTGTATAATCCATGGGGTTGCAAAGAGTCGGACACGACTGAGCAACTTTCACTTTCATTTTAAATTTTAGGTTATTGATTTTACAGTTTACATTTTTATAGTATGTATTCAGAAGCAAATTATTTTAGTTATGATTATTTTTAATATGTTTGTTTTTAACTTTTTTTTTTTCAGGCATGCTGTGCAAAATGTGGGATCTTAGTTCCTTGACCAGGACTCGAAACTTTGCCCCCTGCATTGGGAGTGTGGAGGCTTAATCACTGGACTACCAGGGAAGTTGCTGTTTTTTAACTTTTAAACTAGAGCTGGAAGTGAATTACACACCACCACTACAATATTAGAGAATCTGACTTAGACTTCGTATTTACTGTTTGCAATGAGTTTTACACAACTACCTTCATATATTTTTATGATGTTAGTTAGTGACCTTTTATTTTCACTTGAAAAACTTCTTTAGCATTTCTTGTAAGGAAGGAGTAGTGGTGAGAAACTTCCTCAGCTCTTGCTTATTTTAGAAAGTCTTTTATCACTCCTTCATTTCTCACAGGCAGCTTTTCCAGGTATAGTATTCTTGGCTGATGTTGGTTTGTTTTTTTTTCTTTCAAAATTTTGAATATACCATCCCATTCTTTCTTGGCCTAAAATGCTTTTGTAGAGAAATCTTCCAACGGTTCTGTGGGATTCCCTTCTATGTTTGTGACTTGTCGCTTTTCCCTTGTTGCTTTCAAAATTCTCTCTCTTTTATTTTTTTTAGGTAAGAAGTAGATTTATTTAGAGAGAACACACTCCACAGACAAGAGTCCAGGCCATTGCTGAGGGCGGGTACAGCCCAAAATTCTGTCTTTGACTTCAAATAATTCAAATCTAGTGAGTCTCTGTGTGGTCCTTTTCCATTCAGTTTTGGGGTATTCTTTGGGCCTCTTTTGGATGTCTATTTCTCTTCCCACCTTAAAGAAGTTCTCAGCCATTACTGCTTTAAATATATTTTCAGTCTCTTTCACCCCTCCTAAGATTCCCATAATGTGAATGTGGTTTCTCTTGATAGTGTCCCATAAGTCCCATATGCTTTCTTCATTTTTTGTCATGTTTACCTGATTCTTCAAGGTCCTTGATTCCTTTTCATTGGTATAAGCCCATTTGTGTTAACTGTCTCCTCTTTCAGACTTCATAGATTCATTTTGGCAGAGCCAGCTCTTCACCAGTCAGCTTAGCTTGGGGTTCCGGATGTTCAGTTCAGTTCAGTCGCTCAGTCATGTCCAACTCTTTGCAACCCCATGAATTGCAGCACACCTGTCCATCACCAACTCTCAGAGTCTACCCAAACCCGTGTCCATCGAGTCGGTGATGCCATCCAGCCATCTCAACCTCTGTCGTCCCCTTCTCCTCCTACCCCCAATCTTTCCCATCATTAGGGACTTTTCCAATGAGTCAACTCTTCGCATGAGGTGGCCAAAGTATTGGAGTTTCAGCTTCAACATCAGTCCTTCCAATGAACACCCAGGACTAATCTCCGTTAGGATGGACTGGTTGGATCTTCTTGCAGTCCAAGGGGCTCTCAAGAGTCTTCTCCAACACCACACTTCAAAAGCATCAATTCTTCGGTGCTCAGCTTTCTTCACCATCCAACTCTCACATCCATACATGACCACTGGAAAAACCATAGCCTTGACTAGACGGACCTTTGTTGGCAAAGTAATGTCTCTGCTTTTCAATATGCTTTCTAGGCTGGTCATAACCTTCCTTCCAAGGAGCAAGCGTCTTTTAATTTCATGGCTGCAAGCACCATCAGCAATGATTTTGGAGCCCCAAAAAATAAAGTCTGACACTGTTTCCACTGTTTCTCCATCTACTTCCCATGAAGTGATGGGACCAGATGCCATGATCTTAGTTTTCTGAATATTGAGTTTTCAGCCAACTTTTTCACTCTCCTCTTTCACTTTCATCAAGAGGCTCTTTAGTTCTTCTTCACTTTCTGCCATAAGGGTGGTGTCATCGACATATCTGAGGTTATTGATATTTCTCCTGGCAATCTTGATTCCAGCTTGTGTTTCTTCCAGCCCAGCGTTTCTCATGATGTACTCTGCATATAAGTTAAATAAGCAGGGTGACAATATACAGCCTTGACATACTCCTTTCCCAATTTGGAACCAGTCTGTTGTTCCATGTCCAGTTCTAACTGTTGCTTCCTGACCGTGCATACAGGTTTCTCAAGAGGCAGGTCAGATGGTCTGGTATTCCTATCTCTTTAATAATTTTCCACAGTTTATTGGGATCCATACAGTCAAAGGTTTTGGCATAGTCAATAAAGCAGAAATAGATGTTTTTCTGGAACCCTCTTGCTTTTTCGATGATCCAGCGAATGTTGGCAATTTGATCTCTGGTTCCTCTGCCTTTCCTAAAACCAGCTTGAACATCTGGAAGTTCATGGTTCACATATTGGTGAAGCCTGGCTTGGAGAATTTTGAGCATTACTTTACTAGCGTGTGAGATGAGTGCAATTGTGCAGTAGTTTGAACATTCTTTGGCATTGCTTTTCTTTTGGATTGGGATGAAAACTGACCTTTTCCAGTCCTGTGGCCACTGCTGAGTTTTCCAGATTTGCGGGCGTATTGAATGCAGCACTTTCACAGCATCATCTTTGAAGATTTGAAATAGCTCAACTGGAATTCCATCACCTCCATTAGCTTTGTTCGTAGTGATACTTTCTAAGGCCCACTTGACTTCACATTCCAGGATGTCTGGCTCTAGGTGGGTTCCAGATGGGTCACTTGGTATTGTCATTGAGCAGGTTGGGCATGCAAAGCTTTTATGGGCTCAGAAAGTAGTGGGGAAATTACTTCCATAGTATTCTGTTGGTAACACAGGGCTGGGCCATATTCACTATGAAAGGAAACTACACAAGGACATATCTTTAGTTGTCATTATTTGCAGTATTTAAATTCTCTAAGTTTTGTAAATTAACTATAATTAAATAAAAATAAATTTAAATAAATAGATGAATTCAACAAAGTCACCATGAACACTGAATTAGTGAATACTGAACCATTGCTTCTAGAGGAAATATAAGGTTGGGTTCCTGCAAGCCTCTGGTCACAACATTTTTGTCAATTGATCAATCCATAACCTATTTTTATGCTTGTTTCCTTTTAAAGACACCTTATTTACTATATATTGTTGATCCTTCTGCATTAATCTAACAGCCAATGGCACTCTAACTCATACCAGAGCAAAGCTTTTCTAATACATTTATTTCCTCCATAAGACAATCACAGACTTCTTGAGCTTCAACACTCAACACCAGACAGCACTTCAACACTCTTCTTGAGGACTACCAAACTAATAAAGGCCATCACTAATCTACCTTTAGTCTCTATGAACTTAGACCTTTTCTGATTACTTTGTATAAATGAAATCATATAGCCTGTAGTGTTTTCCAACACCACTTCTGGCACCAAGTGTGAGGGGAGTTTTTTTCCCCCCACATTAACCAATTCCCTAGCTCACTAGACACTAACTGGGTGTCCTACAATTATACATTTATTCTTTTTGGCCACTCTGCACAGCTTGCGGGGTCTTAGTTCCCCAACCAGGGATTGAACCCAGGCCCTTGGCAGTTAAAGTGTAGATTCCTAAACACTGGACTACCAGGGAAGTGGATAGGACAATACATTTCTGACACTAACATTTGTGATGCTAACTGGAGTTAGCACAGAACCCACATTTTAAGAACTTAGACTACCCCAGCTTTAGATACCAGTTGCAAGTTCCTGTACTTCTGACCAATCCACTATAAATCCAGAGTCCCCATGATCCCCTCCAGAGTTTCAGTTATTTTCTAGAAAAGCTCACAGGACTCAGAAAAACATACCACTTACTATTACCAGTTTGTTAGAAGAGGATACAGCTCAGTAACAGTTAAATGGAAGAGATGCATAGGACAAGGTATGGGGCTATGGGCACAGGGCTTCCATTCCCTGTCTGGGCACACCACCCTCCTGGCACCTCAATGGGAAAGCTTTCCAAATTTTATCATTTAGGATTTTTTTATAGTGGTTCCATTACATAAGCAGACTGATTAATTCATCGGCAATTGGTGATTGAACTCAGTGTTCAACCCTCTCCCTTCCCAAGAGGTCCAGAGATGCACTGAAAGTTCCAACCCTCTGATTCATATGCTTGGTTGTATTAGCAACCAGCCTCCATTCTGAAGCTATCTAGAGCCTCACCAAGAGATATCTTACTAGCATAAAGCTTGGTATGGTCAAAAGGGGCTTATAAATAACAAAAGCTGCTCCTGTTGCCCTTATCACTCAGGAAATTCCAAGGGGTTTTGAAACTCTGTGACAGAAACTGGGGAGAAGACCAAATATAATTCTTATGGTATCACATAGAGTGTGTTGTCTTTTATGATTAGCTTCTTTTATGTAACATAACGTTTTCAAAGTTTTTCTCTGTTGTAGCAAGTAACAGTGTTTTGTTTCTTTTTATAGCTGTATTACATTCCATTGTATGGGTATTCCACATTTTGTTTATCCATTCACAGTTGATGGACATCTTTTGTGATGGAAGGGTTGTTTCCACTTTTTAGTTATTATGAAGTGTTGCTATAAACATTCAAAAGCTCTTATGTAGACATGTTTTCTTTTCTCATAAGTATATACCTAGGTTTGGAATTACAAGATAATATGGTAACTTCATCTGGAGCAGGGCATGGCAACCCACTCCACTATTTTTGCCTGGCGAATCCCCATGGACAGAGGAGCCTGGCAGGCACAGTCCATGGGGTCGCAAAGAGTCAGACAAGACTGAGGGACTAAGCACACATGGTAACTTCCATTTAACTTTTTTAAGGAACTGCCAGATTGTTTTTCAAAGCGGTTCAGCTATTTTTCTGTTGCCTGTTTAATTCAGTAATCTTTCTTTTGAAAGGTTATTTTGACGAGAAAGGAAGATTTTGTAACTATGTATGGTATTGGATGTTAAGTAGACTTATTGTGGTGATCATTTAATGATTTGATATTCAGTGTATTTACAAAATATCAAATCATTGTGTTGTATACCTGAAACAGTTTGTTAATTGTACTTCGATTTAGAAAAGATCATTTTTATTTTCAGTATTTGTTTATTTGTGTTTGTATATGCTATTTAAGTTTTGACAGTTTCATTGTTTCCTTGGTCAGTATACCTCCACAAATAATACAACACAGTATTAGCTCTTAACTCCTAAGTTTGGCATATATATTGACAAAAATAACCCAGAAATAATAAAGTTTGTTTTGACACATTAGGAGTGAAAATAAATAAATTTTCCTTCTCTAATTTAGCTAATGGTATCAATATTAAACTAAATATGTAGTTTTAAGACTTAATTAAAAACTTAAATGACTATAAATTTGGGAGTAGCTTAACCACATGGTTCTGGCACAGAATCTCTCACAAGGAGGTGGCAATCAAGCTGTCAACAGGGCTACAGCCATCTGACTTGACCAGAGCTAGAGGATATGCTTCCAAGGTGACTCACATGTGGCTGTTGGCAGGAGGCCCCAGTTCCTCACCTCGTGGTCTTATCCACAGGAATATTTGAGTATCCTCATGACATGTCAGCAGATTCCCTCCAGATCAAGTGATCTAAAAGAGACAGCTAGGGTAAAGTTGCCATTTCCCTCATGACCAAGTCTCAGAAGTCACAAACCATCCTGTCTTCTATATTCTATTTATCAGAAGTGATTTGGGACTTCCTTGGTAGTCCAGTGGTTAAGACTCTGTGCTTTCACTGCTGGGAGCAGAGTTTCAATCCCTGGTTGGGAAACTAAGATCCCTCATGCCGCAAGGCATGGCCAAAAAATGAGTTGTAATTCTTACCTTCATTAAACTACTGTGGTGAATAAAAATTCCATTCCCATTAGTTTAGGATACCAAAAAAAAAAAAAAAAAGCTCAAAATGAGCAAAAACAGTGTAACAATGTAAATAATTATTTTAAAAAGAAGTGAGTTAACAAGTCCAGTCCATACTCAAGAAGGGAATTAAGCTCTACCTATTAAGAGAGATGTATCGAAGAAATGGTGGACATCTTTTAAAACGACCACACTAGCTAATGGCAAGAAGCCTCAGTTCTTGAAAAGCCATGTGGACTTCTCCAATGGGTGCTTGAGTGTCCTTATGACATGGCAGCTGGTCTTTCAGTGTGAAAATAGGTGGGAGAACAATAAGGAATCCACAGTGTCTTTTACGGTCTGACTTCAGAAGCTACATTCTGTCACTCCTGCAGTTTCCTATCGGTTATACAGGTCAGCTTTATCCAAGGCGGCAAGACGCTAGATGAGGGCACCTATCCCAGGAACATGACTGAGAGCCATCCTGGGTGCTGGCAACCACAGGTATCCAGGAAGTAATAACTAATTCTGCCAGGGCATTCTGGGGTGGGCTTCATAAAGAAATGATATAGAGGCGGGCTTTTTGGGTCTCACAGATACTGAGAAAAATGAGAAGGATCAGTAAAGGCCATCTGGTTTATCCCTGACTTAAAGACAGAAAGTAAGAAAGAACCAGGACAGATGGCAGACAAGTCCACTTTCCACTGGCTTTTGATGCTGTTTCTAACTTTGTTCAAGATCTTTCACGTGTGCTGCTAAAATACCTGGAGTTGCTCTAGTCTCACATATGCAATTAGACCAGTCAGAAGCTTCTTTAATAATAGGTATTAAGTACTTGATGAACCAAAATGGCTATTCAAAGCTGCTTTTTGTTCACTCCTGTAATTAGGACATGCGCTTCCTCACGGAGATTGGGAGAATTTAGATGTAACAGCGCCTTCTCTCCCCAACTCCTGTCATTGTTTTAACATTCAGAACACAAAATCTCTACTGGGGAGTCAAAGTTTTTGTAATTTTGGCGGGAGAGGAGAATAAGAACAGTGGGAAGCTCAGCAGATCTTTAAAATATAAAAGTTTATTATTCCTCTTGGAAAACCAAAAATAACTCCCAAGTTATAAATTATAGATCTTTGTTCTTCCTTGTTTTTCCCCCTAAAGCTTTGGCGTAATCACAACACTGCAAAGGTAGTCATTTCATATTTATTCTTTTTATTTTGTTATAAACTTCACATATTTCCACAAAGGAAAAGTCTATAAACAATAATAGTAACAAAAACAAATACAGAGAACTGTCCGTATAAAGAAAAAGAGAGTGAGAAGACGCTCTCATCTTGTCCTGAAAGAGAGCTTTTCTTTTCTTCCTATGAGGCCAGTAACACACTGGATCAGGGAGCATTCGCTGCAGGAAAGTCACAGGCTCAAAACAATTTAAGACACCAGCCCTATTTTATAGCTGAGTACCTCTGGAAAGTGCAAGACAGGTACCAGCCTTTGCTGAGCACCGAACTCACCCCACTGGCCGGCCCTGGACACAGAGGGCCCTCCAGAGGTGTCCCTTGCCTTGCTTTGCCTTCTTTTCCTTTTTCTCTGACAGAATTAAATACTATTTGGGAACATCCACCCTGCGCCTGTGCTTTACATTAGTTGCCCTTCTTTCTTCTCAAACCCCGAGTCACATTTTACAGTTAAGGAAAGTAAAGCTCAGAGAGCATATTAATCAGGAAGATTTCTTTTGCTGAAAAAGAAAACCCGAACTCAAATTGGCTTAAGCAGAAAGACTGTTCACTGGTTCACATAACCAAAAAATCCAAGCATGTGACTGGGCTTCAGATGTAGCTGCATCTATGTACTCAAGTGAGCCACCAAGACAACATTTCTCCCTGGGCCTATTGTTTCTTTTCTTTTCTTTCAGTATTTATTTATTTCATCTATGAGGCTGCACTGGGTCTTAGTTGCAGGGCATGGAAACTTTTTTGTGATGTTTGGGCTTTAGTTGCAGCATGTAGACTCAGTCTTAATTCCCTAACCAGGGGTCGAACTCACATCCTTTGCATTGGAAGGCAGATTCTTAACCGAGTGGACCACCAGGGAGGTCCCTCAGCCTTTTGTTTCTCTACTCCGTGCAGGCAAGCTCTTCTTTCCTGGTGTTGGGGAGGTGGCTGAGACGACAGAAACACTGCATTTGATTAAATGTGGCAGCTGAGGGAGTGCTCCATTTGGACCTCCCTTGTAAAAGAACTTGCCATTCAGCCACAAGGAGCACCTTTAGCCAAGAGCCTCCAGTGGTACCACCTTCAGGATCCGTGCCCTTCCTGGTCTGCTACCAATCAATTCCTGGACATGCAAGGGGTATGAGGGCCTGGTCACTTCTGCCCACTGCATAACTCCTCTAATGGACATCTTTGTTTTAGAGTTTCCGTGGGATTGGTTGAGAATGTCAGCTCAGATTGTGTTGCGCCCCCCCCCCCTTTATCAGACATTACCCTTTCCCCTAAATAAACCTCTTGTACTCCAAATCCATCTCAGTGTCTTCCTCCTTCAGGAGTTAACTGAATCATCATGTCTCATTGGCTTAATCCCTGGTAGAAACAGATGCTCTTGCTTCATACAGATCCCTTTGGATGCCTTTGTAGTGATTTTCAGCGTGCTCTTCTAACACCCAGAACCTTCAGCTGTGCCCAGGCAGTGTTCTCAGAGTCCCAGAGTTAGCGTTTCACCCTAACTGAATATTTAGAAGGTCCAAATCCTGTGTAATGCCCTGCTTCGTTTTGTCCCCATCCACCTAACCAGTGACTGGCAAGTTAAGAGTTTCAATGCCAAGCCTTTTTGCCTCCAGGTAGACCTTCTGAGAAATAACCTACCTCTCAAAGTTCCTCTGAGGGGTCAGGCTAACACTGCTTGCCACAGAACTCGGCCTGAGATAACATCTTGCTGATCTTCTCTCCTTCTCTGCCCTGCTTCTGTGCCCCCACCCCTTCCAATCTATCCAAGGATTCCTTATTACACTGCTTTCATGTGAATCCTCCTCTAAGGGTGCGCTTCCCAACCAGAAACCACAGCTGAGGCCACAGCAACAGTCAAGTGGCTCTCTCCTGTGGAACAGTCCTTCTGGGTCCTCTTCTGCTTTTTGCTCCGTCTGGCCTATGAGTGCTAGTTGTTTCTGACTGTCACTAACTCTAGAGTGCTTTCCTGGTCTTGATTGTTTCCCTGAGTCCTTTCCCATCCTTTTTGAGTAGCCCTTTCATTAAACTCTCCCCAGCCTCCCCTTTGAAGCATGCTACCTGTTTCCTACAAGACTCCTGAATCATAAATGTGACCATTCCAGGATTTCTTTATAAAAAAGATTATCTATCATCTATGAAATTCATAGTAACCTAGAGGTTTGAAATGAGACACAAATTTTGTATTGTGGGATGATTGCCCTTTTATTCCATCCAATCAGTTTGATTCTGGACTGTATGTATAATAAGATAAATTAGAGATAATATCAAAAGCCTGAATTTAGGGTTCTTCCAGATGATAGAGGTAATGACCTCCTACCTCCACTTGGCTCTCAAAATGCCCTTCAGCTGGAAACGGCAAGTAAACAACTTGCAGAAGGTGACATCTGGCAGTAGATGGCAGTCATACCCACTGGTGCTGCTGCTCACAGAAGCCAGTGACAGTCCAAGGCTTCCTGGCCCTGCAGGTTCGAATCACACGGTCCAGCAAAAGCCAGTTCGCCTGCCAGCTCTCCACTCTTAAACCAGGGTTATTCTACATTCCTCCAACATAGAAGCAGCTTGTGGTTTTTCAGAACCTTGGGTCAGGGCCTGGGAAGGTTCCTATTTGTATCTCCTTCTATCGCCCTCCCTCAATACATCTATTGCTAGACACTTGTCTTGCTGTATCTCACTGTTCGCTGAACCCACGGTAGTCAAGGCGAGAGTGGAGAAGCTGGAAGAAAACTCAAGGAGCCATAGGAACTGCAAACATGTTTATTATCTCCTGACTAGCACAGCAGCTGTAGCAGCAGACACACCGTATTCTCTCACAGTTGACCCAGCAGACGCAGACATAATGCAGCCACAAGGGGGTTTCAGGTGGAGCTCAAATAAGCAAATAGAACAAAAGTGGCCCATGGCCATTGTGATGCACATATGCAGTGCTATAAGTGATCTCAGCTATTATATTACCATGTATTTACAAAACCTGGAGCGAGAGGCTGTGGGGTGAGAAAGCCTGACCACCGCTATCTTGACTAATTTGCTGTTTGCTTACAACACGCAAGGGCTTCCCTGGTGGCTCCCCTGGTAAAGAATCCGCCTGCAGTGCGGAAGACCTGGGTTTGATCTTTGGGTTGGCAAGATCCCCTGGAGCAGGGAATGGCTACCCACTCCAGTATTCTGGCCTGGAGAATTCCACGGACTGTATAGTCCATGTCGATGTTCACTCTTGCCATGTCCTGTTTGACCACTCCCAATTTGCCTTGATTCATGGACCTAACATTCCAGGTTCCTATGCAATATTGCTCTTTACAGCACCCGACTTTACTTCCATCTCCAGTCACATCCACAACTGGGTATTGTTTTTGTTTTGGCTCCATCCCTTCATTCTTTCTGGAGTTATTTCTCCACTGATCTCCAGTAGCATATTGGGCACCTACCGATCTGGGGAGTTCATCTTTCAGTGTCCTATCTTTTTGCCTTTTCATACTGTTCATGGGGTTCTCAAGGCAAGTATACTGAAATCGTTTGCCATTCCCTTCTCCAGTGGGCCACATTCTGTTAGACCTCTCCACCATGACCCATCAGTCTTGGGTGGCCCCACAACGCATGACATAGTTTCATTGAGTTAGATAAGGCTGTGGTCTGTGTGATCAGATTGGCCAGTTGTCTGTGATTGTGGTTTCAGTCTGTCTGCTCTCTGATGCCCTCTCTCAGTGCCTACTGTCTTACTTGGATTTCTCTTACATTGGACGTGGGGTATCTCTTCACGGCTGCTCCAGCAAAGTGCAGCCGCTAATCCTTACCTTGGACATGGGGTATCTGGCAAGGAGATGGCAAGAGTGAACGTCGACATTCTAGGAATCAGCGAACTAAGATGGACTGGAATGGGTGAATTTAACTCAGATGACCATTATATTTACTACTGTGGGCAGGAATCCCTTAGAAGAAATGGAGTAGTCATCATAGTCAACAAAAGAGTCCGAAATGCAGTACTTGGATGCAATCTCAAAAATGACAGAATGATCTCTGTTCATTTCCAAGGCAAACCATTCAATATCACGGTAATCCAAGCCTATCCCCTGACCAGTAATGCTGAAGAAGCTAAAGTTGAACAGTTCTCTGAAGACCTACAAGACCTTTTAGAACTAACACCCCCAAAAGATGTCCTTTTCATTATAGGGGAATGGAATGGAAAAGTAGGAAGTCAAGAAACACCTGAAGTAACAGGCAAATTTGGCCTTGGAGTACAGAACGAAGCAGGGCAAAGGCTAATAGAGTTTTTCCAAGAGAACACACTGGTCATAGCAAACACTCTCTTCCACAACACAAGAGAAGACTCTACACATGGACATCACCAGATGGTCGACACCGAAATCAGATTGATTATATTCTTTGCAGCCAAAGATGGAGAAGCTCTATACAGTTAGCAAACACAAGACCAGGAGTTGACTGTGGCTCAAATCATGAACTCCTTATTGCCAAATTCAGACTTAAATTGAAGAAAGTGGGGAAAACCACTAGACCATTCAGGTATGACCTAAATCAAATCCCTTATGATTATACAGTAGAAGTGGAAAATAGATTTAAGGGACCAGATCTGATAAAGTCCCTGATGAACTATGGACGGAGGTTCATGACATTGTACAGGAGACAGGGATCAAGACCATCCCCAAGAAAAAGAAATGCAAAATAGCAAAATGGCTGTCTGAGGAGGCCTTACAAATAGCTGTGAAAAGAAGCGAAGTGAAAAGCAAAGGAGGAAAGGAAAGATATACGCATTTGAATACAGGGTTCCAAAGAATAGCAAGGAGAGATAAGAAAGCCTTCCTCAGCGATCAATGCAAAGAAATAGAGGAAAACAATAGAATGGGAAAGACTAGCGATCTCTTCAAGAAAATTAGAGATACCAAGGGAACATTTCATGCAAAGTGAAGTGAAAGTGAAGTCACTCAGTCATGTCCGACTCTTCGCGACCCCATGGACTGCAGCCTACCAGGCTCCTCCGTCCATGGGATTTTCCAGGCAAGAGTAATGGCGTGGGTTGCCATTGCCTTCTCATCTTCATGCAAAGATGGGCTCAATAAAGGACAGAAATGGTATGGACCTACTAGAAGCAGAAGATATTAAGAAGAAGTGGCAAGAACACACAGAAGAACTGTACAAAAAAGATCTTCATGACACAGATAATCACAACGGTGTGATCACTCACCTAGAGGCAGATCCTGGAATGTGAAGTCAGGTGGGCCTTAGGAAGCATCACTACAAACAAAGCTAGTGGAAGTGATGGAATTCCAGTTGAGCTATTTAAAATCCTCAAAGATGAAGCTGTGAAAGTGCTGCACTCAACATGCCAGCAAATTTGGAAAACTCAGCAGTGGCCACAGGACTGGAAAAGGTCAGTTTTCATTCCAATCCCTAAGAAAGGCAATGCCAAAGAATGCTCAAACTACTGCACAATTGTACTCATCTCACATGCTAGTAAAGTAATGCTCAAAATTCTCCAAGCCAGGCTTCAGCAGTACGTGAACCGTGAACTTCCAGATGTTGAAGCTGGTTTTAGAAAAGGCAGAGGGACCAGAGATCAAATTGCCAACATCCGCTGGATCATCGAAAAAGCAAGAGGGTTCCAGAAAAACATCTATTTCTGCTTTATTGACTATGCCAAAGCCTTTGAGTGTGTGGATCACAATAACCTGTGGAAAATTCTGAAAGAGATGGGAATACCAGACCACCTGACCTACCTCTTGAGAAACCTGTATGCAAGTCCAGAAGCAACAGTTAGAACTGGACATGTAACAACAGCTGCTGCTGCTGCTAAGTCTCTTCAGTCATGTCCGACTCTGTGCAACCCCATAGACGGCAGCCCACCAGGTTCCCCCATCCCTGGGATTCTCCAGGCAAGAACACTGGAGTGGGTTGCCATTTCCTTCTCCAATGCATGAAAGTGAAAAGTGAAAGTGAAGTTGCTCAGTCATGTCCGACTCTTAGCGACCCCATGGACTGCAGCCTGTCAGCCTCCTCTGTCCATGGGATTTACCAGGCAAGAGTACTGGAGTGGGTTGCCATTGCCTTCTCTGATGGAACAACAGACTGGTTCCAAATAGGAAAAACAGTACATCAAGGCTGTATATTGTCACCCTGCTTATTTAACTTATATGCAGAGTACATCATAAGAAATGCTGGGCTGGATGAAGCACAAGCTGGAATCAAGATTGCCAGGAGAAATATCAATAACCTCAGATATGCCGATGACACCACCCTTATGACAGAAAGTGAAGAAGAACTAAAGAGTCACTTGATGAAAGTGAAAGAGGAGAGTGAAAAAGTTGGCTGAAAACTCAACGTTCAGAAAACTAAGATCATGGCATCTGGTCCCATCACTTCATGGGAAGTAGATGGAGAAACAGTGGAAACAGTGTCAGACTTTATTTTGGGGGGCTCCAAAATCATTGCTGATGGTGCTTGCAGCCATGAAATTAAAAGACGCTTACTCCTTGGAAGGAAAGTTATGACCAACCTAGACAGCATATTGAAAAGAAGAGAGATTACTTTGCCAACAAAGGTCTGTCTAGTCGAGGCTATGGTTTTCCCAGTAGTCATGCATGGATGTGAGAGTTGGACTATAAAGAAAGCTGAGCACTGAAGAATTGATGCTTTTAAACTGTGGTGTTGGAGAAGACTCTTGCGAGTCTCTTGGCCTGCAAGGAGATCTAACCAGTCCACCCTAAAGGAGATCAGTCCTGAGTGTTCATTGGAGGGACTGATGTTGAAGCTGAAACTCCAATGCCTTGGCCACCTGATGCGAAGAGCTGACTCGTTTGAAAAGACCCTGATGCTGGGAAAGATTGAGGGCAGGAGGAGAAGGGGACGACAGAGGATGAGATGGTTGGATGAAATCGCCGATTCAATGGACATAAGTTTGGGTAAACTCCAGGAGTTGGTGATGGACAGGGAGACCTGGAGTGCTGCAGTTCATGGGGTCGCAAAGAGTCAGACACTACTAATCAACATTCACATCTACAACACTCAAACACTGATGCAGACCCAAGGGTCTGGGTCCATGGGAAAGAGACTGTAGAACATAGAAGCTGAGGAGGAATCCTTCCTGGTGCAGGAAATACTGATGTATTTGGGTTATGCTCTTCCTGGCTCAATGACCTCCTCAATTGCTTTAGCAGGCCTCCCCTACTACCTTTGGATATAGCAAACAAGTGACATTAGTTAAAGTCATTGTATTAAAAGAGACACTTTAGGGAATTCCCTGACAGTCCAGTGGTTAGGACTCTGCACTTTCACTGCTGAGTGCCTGGGGTTTAATCGCTGGTCATGGAACTAAGATCTCCAAAAGCAACGTGGTATAGCCAAAAAAAAAAAAAAAAAAGAGAAAGAGACACTTTAAGATGCAAGTAACTGAAGCCCTTTGAAAATGAGCTTAAGCCAAATAAAAAGAATTATTTAGTTAATAGACTTAAGAGCCATACATATGTGAATTTAGTCACAGCTGTATCTACATGAGTTTCAGGCATGTCTGGATTCAGGTGCTAAAGAAAAGAATTACCAGTAATCTGTTTGTCTAGATCCATCTTTTCTCTTCTCTCTTGAGCACAAACTCCCAAGTGCTCAGAGAAAGGGATGTATTTCTCCATAGTTCTGCCAAGATCCCTAGACTAGTCACATGGGAGAGGGCCTGAGAGATGACATAGCCAATTTGTTTAGGTCAAGCACCCATTGCTAGAAAGAGGCATAGGTCAGGATGAAAATGAAAGAGGCTTGGATTTTCAAGAAAAAAATTGAAGTACTCTCACCTGAACAAGGTACACGGGACAAGCCAAGTCAGCAGAAGCCCATGATGACCAGGCAGCTACGAAGTTCCCTTTCCCCTTCTCCCCCTCACTTATCTATTGACTCATCCAGTACACCCACTAACTTTCCCTCTCCATTCCTGCCAAGGTGAAAGTCCTGAGTATTCAAGGACTCCTACCACACAGTTTTCTAACATCCTGTTCTTTTCCTTCAAAGCACTGATCAGTTCAAGATTATGTAGTGACATGTATGATTATTAATCTAGAATGTATCTTTGCTCTAGATTTTGGAAACTGTAGATCCTTGCACAGTGACTGACACATAGTAGGTACTCAGTAAACATGTGCTCATTCATTGATTTTATATTTTCTATTGGGGAACAGCAAGTCCAACCAGACATGGCCCCCACCTGGCTTCTATCCTAATGATGGAGACAGACAAATAAAGCAGTGTTCACAGTCCAAATGCAATGATTCCTGCAAGAGTGGTGGACTCAAGGGAGCCTGGGAGAGAAATGTCTAAATCAGAGTAGTCAGGAAATTTCCCTAAAGAGTCATCTTGTTGAGTTAACTTTAGAAAAATAAGAAGACATATGCAGCAAGATGAAGATGCCCTCAGAAGCACATTGGAAGATGAGAAAATGTGACATAATGTGATGTAGTCTCAGTCTCAGAGCACTGACCCTTCAGGACAGGGGGTAACCGTATCGGAATTATCTCTTTTAGCTAAACCAACCCCTTTTAAAAAAGAAAGAAAATAAAAGGGGATGGCATCAAAAGCAGAATTTTTTGGGTAAAAAACTAGCTTAAAAGAATATGGAGAAGCCCTCTGATTATAACAGCACCTGGCAGGGCAACTGCCAATAGCAGGCCCTTGATAAATATGTGACTACCTGTATGAAAGTCATTGGAATTGGTATATTTCACTTGAAACAGAAAGCAAAACCCACCTGGGATATGGCCCGTTAAGAATCCAAGCAAACTGCTGAATGAAATAAATGAAATAAAAGGCAAAAAAAAAAAAAAAATACTGTAAAACAAGATTTATATGACCCTACCTGTGTGGAATAAAAATGTGCCCAGTTTCACATGCTGTTCGTTTGCTGCCAGGGTCGGAGACTGTTGCTGAGAAAAGGGTGGGAGAAGGCTGTTGGGGGAAGTCACATGCCAGGCCAAGAAACAGGAACAGAGAATTCAGCGTTTAGGGGTTTGAAAAGAAGGCTTGGAACACAAGCCTCTTTTGTTCCTCAGGCTTCTCTTAATCACCACGTTTGAGATCTGGGATTTATGATGGAAGCGCTATTCAAAATTATACTTTCCACTTCATTATAAAGAAAGTTCAGTCACAGTCCCCAGTCTCCCTTTAAGTTGTGTTACCCTAAAACCAGTGGGTGTCCAGCCAAAAGACACAATAAAGCCAAAGACTGGGAGAAGGAAGGATTTATTATTGCTTTCAGCAAGGAGAACTCCAGGGCTCTTTCCCAAAGCATGTCTCCCTTAACAGCAAAACTGGGGAAGTTTTAAGCTAGGGGTACATGCATATTCATGAAGGGGCTTGGGAAATAAGCAGAGTCCAAGTTTCAGTTGAATGAAGTCACAAGGGTTAGAAAAGGTCAACATCATCATCCCTCAGGTTCCAGTTTATCTGGTGGTTGAGCACTTCAGGCTAATCTTTACTATCAACTGATATCTTTGCTATTGCCAAAATTCTCTTGCCAGATGACAGTTGTTTGTTTCTGCATTCTTTTGTTCCCTTAAGATCATTAATTAGAGATCTGTTCAAGGACAAGCACTGTGGCCAGGATTAAATCACAAAATGTGTGTGTGTGTGTGTTCAATCGTGTCCTGCTGCTACTACTACTGCTGCTAAGTCGCTTCAGTTGTGCCCGACTCTGTGTGACCCCACAGACGGCAGCCCACCAGGCTCCGCCGTCCCTGGGATTCTCCAGGCAAGAACACTGGAGTGGATTGCCATTTCCTTCTCCAATTAAGTGAAAGTGAAGTCGCTCAGTCGTGTTCGACTCTTTGCAATCCCATGGACTACAGCCTACCAGGCTCCTCCGTCCATGGGAGTTTCCAGGCAAGAGTGAAGAAGGAATTCATAGGGCCTGGACTCCATCTTAGCCCTGTTCGTGCTGATCATGTTCGGCCACCTCTCTAATGGACTCTGAACTCTGTGCTTAGTGCCTGTGGAAACGACAATAAAAGGATAAGACCCCCGCCGGACAGGGGAACCTTGAAGATCGTATCCAGGTTACTCATCGCCTAAGAGAAAACATACACTAATTACCCCGGTCTCTGGACAGGCCGTAAATTTTTCTGTACCTATCGGAGTGTAACCTCAGGCTTATTGATTATTGGCCAATTGTTTGAACTGTTTGAACACATAACACCTAAATGATGAGATTATTGTGATTATATTTACCCTTCCTTTGTTTATGTAAGTCTCAAGGAATTTGGGGTGGTAACTTCGGACATGTACACATGGGGTATAAAAGATTTTCACAAATGCTGGTCGGGGTCCTTGGCTAAGAGGAGACTCTGCCGGTGTAATAAACGCACTCCACTACCTGCATTGTCCTTCTGAGTGAGTTTGTTTCCCAAAATGCGTGGCTATAACATTTGGTGCGTTGGCCGGGAAACTCCTCACTTTGAAGAGACAAGTCCCACTTGTGACTACTCCGAGGCTTTGCGGCTTAAATCTTCTAGAGGGGGGAAGTCACCTCGCCCTTCTAGAAGGATTCTGCTTCTCAACGCCCGGACCTTTCACGTTAGCAGATAGTGGACGGCAGCAGGGGAACTGAGCGCTCAAGTGAGGAGGAACTCACCCGGCAGGGTGGAAGAGGGGGCCTGATCACCCCCCTGGGAGGGACTAGAAGGGGCAAGGACCCACAAGAGCCGGGAATAGGCGGCGATTGCTTGGTACACAGGTTGACGAGCATGTTAGGGCTTAAAAAGGGAATTTGTTATGGTCATTTAGGAGGTGTGTCCATGCCGTCTCAGGGGAAATTATTACCAAGCGATCGCCTGGGGATTTTTAGGATAAAAAACTGGTCCTTGTATGCTCCTATTTTGCCCTCCCCCAGGAGGTGTCCTGTCTGCTGTGAAATTCTTGACCCCCTCGGAATTGTCAAGCTAAAAGGAGGGGGATACATAAATAAATATAAATTGGCTTTTCCAGAGACGGCCTGGGACATGGGATATTTAACCCATCTGTGTTTTCATCTGCACCTGATCAAGCCCACCAAGGCTACTCTCCATACAAAATTGTGTATGGGAGACTCCCTCCCATAATAAAACAAGTGTCAACAAATTTGCCTTAGGTAAGGGGAGATGAGATTTCACAGGAGATGGAACTAGGTAAGGTAATAAATCAAGTAACTAAATTTGTACAAAAAAGGGTGCCGTTCCCCCTTGGGGAACAAATTCATAAGTTTATGCTTGGTGACCAAATATGGGTCAAAGATTAAAAACATGATTTACTAGCCCCTTAGTAGAAGGGCCCTTATATTATTCTAACTACCCCTACTGCAGTTAAAGTTACAGGTATTGCCCCTTGGATCCATCACACCAGAGCAAAAAAGGCATACCACGCTGACCCGGAAGACGCCGAGTGGACCACCCAAAAGGACCCCACCGACCCACGGGAAACCAAGATCATTCTGAAGAAAAAAAAAAAAACGAGATCCCAGACGAGCCCTCTCTAGGATGGAGCTGGGTAAACGACTCCTGCTACTCGGCCTCACCAACGCGGCTCTGAACCTGACCACTGTTTCTGCACAAGACAATGTCTTCATCTCATGGGCACATTCCTACGCGGACTTCCACGACTTCTCTGACTGTTGGGTATGTGGGGCTATGCCCCTGTCAGTTATGGACGGACTCCCCTGGTGGGTGTCGCCACTTCGTTATGGAGACTTTATACCACTGTGCTCCTTCTTGGAACAACAAAAGGGAACTTTCCTTTCTCTCACCAATCACAACCTTTCTTTGCTCTCCTGGTGTAAAAAAAGGCCATCAATGGGCCAGGGACATGGGGTTACATTTAATATGAACACTAGTCTTACGGAGGTAACAAGAGCTTATACCTCATATATGAAAAATAAAAAAAGAAAAGGGCTCCCTTACAAAAGGGGGACAGGCCTCCCGGTACCTTGAGCAATATTACCAGGTCTGGGATGAATATTTCTGGATGACTCCTGAGAAAAGACAGTTGATTGCTCCCGCTACTATTTGCTGGGACCAAAAAAAACACAAAGTTGGATTTGGAGACCGCCACCTAGACCCCAACAAATTAAAATATATGGGTTATTTGTCTCCTGAACAATGTAAACAAATCATAGAAGCTACTTATCACCCCAATCAGTCGGTTCAGTGGCCCGGTTCCGACGGAAAATATAATCCTGGAATCCGTTGGGTAGCCCCCAACGGGACCCAGTGGCTCTGTGGGCTTAACTTATGGCCATGGTTACCAGTTGGCTGGGTAGGGCGTTGCACACTGGGATTTGCTTTCGCCCATGGCAGTATTAAGCCTAGCCTACACCAACCTCCAGTAAACCTGCCCTATCTGCACGCAAGATGGACAAGATCTGTGTTCCAATGGTATGACTATCTTGCTGCCTTGTTTGTACCTTCTGTAGAGACAACAAATATCATGATTAAGGTGGAGGCCTTAACTAATTTCACTAAACAGGCCCTCTTAGACAATACAAAAGCCATTCAAGCTGTGAACGAAAAACAAATTCAGATGAAAAAGGCAGTAATTCAAAATAAGATGGCATTAGACATACTCACAACAGCCCAGGGAGGGACTTGTGCCATAATTAAAGTCAAATGTTGTGTATACATCCCTGACTTGTCTAAAAATGTATCTACTGCCTTGAAAGATATGCAAAATCAAGTGAAAGCCATGTCTGATAAAAATATTCCCTTTTGGACTTCGGTCCTGTCCTGGGTAAAGGGAGATTGGCGGAAAACTATTGTTACTGTCGTCATAATAGTTCTAATCATACTGCTTTGTGGGCCCTTCTTCTTACAATGTCTTGGGAACTTTGTAACCCAGAGGTTGATAGCATTCTCTCATGTGGGTGGCCAGAGGGCTAAAGTACAATATATCTCAATAAATGATGCTCATTACAAAAACTAGGAGCATCAAGAGGGGGGAATGAAGAAGGAATTCATAGGGCCTGGACTCCATCTTAGGCCTGTTCGTGCTGATCATGTTCGGCCACCTCTCTAATGGACTCTGAACTCTGTGCTTAGTGCCTGTGGAAACGACAATAAAAAGATAAGACCCCCGCCGGACAGGGGAACCTTGAAGATCGTATCCAGGTTACTCATCGCCTAAGAGAAAACATACACTAATTACCCCTGTCTCTGGACAGGCCGTAAATTTTTCTGTACCTATCGGAGTGTAACCTCAGGCTTATTGATTATTGGCCAATTGTTTGAACTGTTTGAACACATAACACCTAAATGATGAGATTATTGTGATTATATTTACCCTTCCTTTGTTTATGTAAGTCTCAAGGAATTTGGGGTGGTGACTTCGGACAGGTACACATGGGGTATAAAAGATTTTCACAAATGCTGGTCGGGGTCCTTGGCTAAGAGGAGACTCTGCCTTGGGCCCGCCGGTGTAATAAACTGCACTCCACTACCTGCATTGTCCTTCTGAGTGAGTTTGTTTCCCAAAACGCGTGGCTATAACAAGAGTACTGGAGTGGGGTGCCAATGCCTTCTCCCTATCAATCGTATCCTATTCTTTGCAAACCTGTGGACTGTAGCCACCAGGCTCCTCTGCCCATGGGGTTTTCCAGGCAAGAATACTAGAGTGGGTAGAGTGGATTGCCATTTCCTGCTCCAGGGCATCTTTCTGATCCAGGTATCAAACCCATATCTCTTGCATCTCCTGCATTGGCAGTCAGATTCTTTACCACTGAGCCACATGGGAAGCCCATAACAAAACGACTTAGGCCAAAAATGGTTTCCCTTATGTCAAAAATGCCATGCCTGGTTCTCTTTCTCCAGGGAACCCCACCCCACCCCCCATCAGCTTATAGTTGCAACCCGAGTCATTTGTGAAATGGCTGTTTTAAGAGGAGAGGAGAATTATAAATAAAATCAGTGTGTTTTGTCACAAATTGAAGCAGTTGCTGCTCCCCAGGCTGGCAGCAAAGTCATGAATCAGAGTCTAAAGTTTAGAACAAAGTTTGTGAATCGTCTCACTGTGAATCTCACAATGAATTGCTCCCCCTGGCATTCAGCAGTTAGGCCCTTACCTCCAGATCTCTTTGAACCACCCTCAAGTATGCAAATACACTGAACCTGGAAGCTCTTCATTCCAAACTAAGCTTTTGAAATGGACCTCTTCCAGTTACTATATCACAGCCTCAGGCCAAAGAACCCTACCCTCTTTGTTCAGTACTTGCTATACAGAGAATTGTTCTTAGTCTCCCCTCCAGATCATTAAATCTCTCTCAGTAATAGCAAAGGCTTCTCTGGATCTTGTCCCAAGCCAGTCACTCTTGTAAGTGTTGCTGTTGCTTTGTTGTAAGTTAGTTGCTCAGTGGTGTCTGACTCTTTGCAGGGATCAAACCCGGGTGTCCTGCATTGCAGACAGATTCTTTACCATCTGAGCTACCAGGGAAGCCTCTAAGTGCTGTATGCACAGTTAATTAATTTGATGTCACAACAATCTTGTGGCGGATGTGCTATCATCCCCTACTTTTCAGATAAGAAAGCTGAGGCCAGAGGTTTGTTAACTTGCCCAAGGTCACACAGCCCTTAAATGGCAAAGCCAATATTAGAACCAAAGTCATTTGGCTCCATAGCCCACATTCTCAACCACTATGATGCCTCATAAGAAGGGGTGCAAGATAAGCAGAGCTGAGCTAGCCTTTGTCATAACCCACTCTGTTAACCATGCCTGATTCCCTCTGCCTTCCCTTTTCATTCAAGGGACTCTGAAGAAGATGCTAACCTTGACCAGGCACGAGCCAATCGTCCACGTTCCTGCCTCAGTGACTGGCTCAGGGCTGGTCCTGTGACCCAATCAGTCAGTGAGTCTTGACCAGACTTTCCTGAGGCTTGGAAGGGAGGCCTTTAAGGGGGAGTCAACAAACAGAGAAAACAGAACAGAGGGACCCAAAGCACAGGACTCCAGGGGCACTGCCAAAAGTACACAGGGTTGGACTCATGCCACACAATATAATGAGGCCCTCCGGAGTTGGCAAAGCATATTGCCAAGACCTGATTTGAGCCTTGAATCCAATGACTCCTGAAGTGCCAAGTACCTCTACAGTTTTTAGTTCCATGAGTCAATATATCCCTTTTTAAAAGCCAATGTAACAGACTTTCCTGGTGGAAAGTGAAAGTGAAGGTCACTCAGTCTTGTCCCACTCTTTGGGACCCCATGGACTATACAGTCCATGGAATTCTCCAGGCCAGAATACTGGAGTGGGTAGCCTTTCCCTTCTCTAGAGGATCTTCCCGACCCAAGAATTAAACTAGGGTCTCCTGCGTTGCAGGCAGACTCTTTACCAACTGAATTATCAGGGAAGCCCTTCCTGGTGGTCCAGTGGTTAAGAATCTGCTTTCCAATGCAAGGGACATGGGTTTGATCCCTGGTCTGGGAACATACCACAAGCTACTGGGCTACTAAGCCCATATGCCACTACTACTGAGACCACACTCGAGAGCCTGAGAGCCACAACTCCTGAAGTCTGTGCACCCTCCCTAGAGCTGACGCTTTGCATCAAGAGAAACCACCACAGTGAGAAGCCCCTGCACTGCAGAGAAGAGCAGCCCCGCCCCACTCGCCACAACTAGAGAAAGCCTGCTCACAGCAACAAAGACCCAGGGAAACAAAAAAATGATAAATAAATAACGGAAAAAAATTTTTAATTAAAAAAATAAAAGCCAATGTGGGACTTTCCTGGTGATCCAGTAGTTAAGAATCTGCCTGCCAATGCTCAGGACATGGGTTCAATTCCTGGCCTGGGAAGATTCCATATGCCATGGGGCAACTAAGTCCATCAGCCACAGCTACTGAGCCTATGCACCACCACAAGAGAAGCCACCACAATGAAAAACCCGAGCACTGCAACTAGAGTAGCCCCCACGCACACCTAAAGAAAGCCTGCACACAGCAACAAAGATCTGGCATAGCCATAAATAAATAAACATTTTTTAAATAAATAAAAAGTCAACATGAGTATGATTTTCTGCAACTTGAATCAGAATGCACCCTAATTAAAACAATCTCAATAAACCTTGTGATGGCTAGGTCAAAATGTCCATTAGTTACCAATGCTCTGAAGAAACAGTAGTCTTGCTGATCAGAGATGAATCATGCCTTAAGGTGCCCACCCCACTAGACAACAGAGAAAAGGCATTTATCCTAACATTCCCAACCATTCTCAAGTTTTACATTTTTGTACAAATGGAGGACAGAAGCAGCTCAAATAATTCTCCAAAATAGTTGTTAATGGACTCATTTTTCTAACTACATTTAACTCTGGTTAATGTTAAAATGACTTTAAACGCTCTTCAGCAAAGCAGAGAGTCATGGATCAGAAGTCTGTTGAAGAAGGGGCAAAGTCAACCAGGCATCAAGAAGAAAAAGCCAGGAGACTTGTGTTGGTGAGGAGTGTCCAAACAGGACTTTAGCCTTATGTATGTGTGGATCTCTTATAAAGGAATGCATTTGTAAATTATTTGTTCATAAATAAAAATTAACTTTAAAATAGATAGGGTTAGGGACTTCCTGACAGTCCAGTAGTTAAGACTCCACACTTCCACTGCAGGGGGCACAGGTTTGTTCTCTGGTTGAGGAAAGAAGATCCTGCGTGCTGTGCTGTGTGGCAAAAAAAATTTTGTTCATTAAAAATTAAAAAAAAATAATAAATAGGTTTAAAGGACAAGTCATGTAATTGCATGATCTTAGATGAGTGTTTAGGGTTTTTTTTATAATGGAACTCGTCAAATGAAACATTACATGAAACACTGTAGTGAGCATCTGTTGGGTTTCTCCTTCTTTGGTATAGAATTTTAAAAACGTGATAGCTTGTCTTCTGGGAAGTACCTTCTCCTCCTCACACCTAAATGTGAGTCAGGTACTTGGTACTTGGTCCTTGTCTGGCCATGGAAGCAAATATAATCTTCGCTTCCTGAGCTCTCCTGGCTTTTTTCCTCCCTAACACTACTGGAAAGACAAAGCAGGAGTGTTGCAGAAAGGGGGACCCCTTCCAGGGCCCCAAAATAGGCTCTTGTCTAACACTGGAAATGAAGTGTTTGAGGAGACACATCTGCTGACAAAGCAACAGACTTTATTCGGAAGTCATGCCCATGCTGAGAGCAGTAGGATAAGGGAACCCAGAACTGTTTTGCCACATGGTTCATAGTCTCGGGTTTTATGGTGATGGGATTAGTTTCCAGGTTGTCTCTGGCCAGTCATTCTGACTCAGGGTCCTTCCTGGTGGTGCACGCATTGCTCAGCCAAGATGGACGCCAGCAAGGATTCTGGGAGGTGGTGGAACATGTGGTCTCTCCTTTTGACCTGTCCTGAATTCTTCCAGTAGGTGGTGGCTTATTAGTTCCATGTTCCTTACCAAGACTTCCTGTTGTAAAATAACTCATGCAAATGGTTACTATGGTGCCTGGCCAGGGTGGGCAGTTTCAGTCAGTGTGCTTCCCCTAACAGTAGCATAGTTTTTTAAATCTCCCTGAATCTTCTCCCCCAAAAAAAGAAAAGAAAAGAAAAAAGCAGACAGAGCAACTAGATGGTAAACCCCAAAACTATGGACAACATCTGCAACCAGGCCAGGTGGTAAGGTTGAAGTCCAAAAGACAGGAGAGGGAGAACAACCACTACCACTGAAACCCTGCAACTCAGATTGGGACTTGAACCTATGGCTTTTTAACTGAGATCACACACCTGGTTCTCAGCACTTAAAGACGCTCAGGAGCTTGATGTCTCATTCCAGAAAGTGAAAGACAAACTGATAGGTAAGAAGTGGACTTATTTAGAGAGAAACACATTCCACAGAGTGTGGGCCATCTCCCAAGAGAGAGTGCCAAAATATGGCACGATTAGTTTTGCATGGGCTGGGTAATTTCATAGGCTAACTGTTGGTATTATACCAACAGTTTTGGGGAAGGGGGCAGAGAGATTTCCAGGAATTGGGCCACCACACACTTTTTGGTCATTTATGGTTAGCCTTGGAACTGTCATAGCACTGGTGGGTGTGTTGTTTAGCATAGGCTAATGTATTACAGTGAGCTTACAATGAGGATCAACAAGGTCCCATGGAAGTCCAATCTTCCACCATCTTGGACCTAGTTGGTTCTAATCAGTTTTTGTCATGTCCTATGTCTATGTCATTCTTTTAAAAGTTATGATCTATCCCTTTCCCTCCTGTTTCACCAGCACTATAAGATCTGTGGGATATTTACATTTATGCAGAATAAAGCACAGGGAAGAAACAGGGCATCTGATGGGCCAGCAAAAGGGTATTCATGGGAAGGCAGAATGGGCTGATTTGAGCAAAGAAGTTGAAGCAACAGGCTTTTTGCCTGCTTCGATATTGAATGAGTACAAAGGGTCTCTGATTCAAATGATACAAGATATCAAAATTAACATAAGAACTAGAAAATTATAGCATTTAAGCAATAAATCTCAGGAAAAATTAAGAATAAAAGTTATCTCAGGAATTAAACTAAATAAAAAAGAAAACAAGAGTTAATACATATCATAGATTATTGCCTTATGAGAAGTAGAAAGTGAAAAAAGTTTTTAAATTAAAAGAATAAAGAAATAAAAAGGATTCAAGAGAAAGTGACAAATATTGAAGCCTTGTAAATCAGATCCAACATATTATAACAGGGCTTCCCTGGTGGTTCAGTTGGTAAAGAATCCTCCTGCAATGTGGGAGACCTGGGTTCAAACCCTGATTTGGGAAGATCCCCTGGAGGAGAGCATGGCAACCACTCCAGTATTCTTGCCTGGAGGATCCCCATGGACAGAGGAGCCTGGAGGGCTACAGTCCATGGGGTAGCAAAGAGTCAGACACAACTGTGCGACTAAGCACAACTCTGAAAGAGAATGAAACAAGGGAACAATATGACAAGTACTAAAAACCATAATTCAAGAAAATTGTCTTGAAATAAGATTTGAAACTACATATTGAAGAGGCACACCTTTACCTGAAAATATTGATCCAGAATGACCAACACCAAGAAATATTCTAGACCTTAAAGGAAAAGAATTAAATTGGCTCTCTTTTTTTTTGCATCAAGGCAAGAGGGCCAAGTGAACTTTGATGGAAAGAAAAGTAGATTTTCATTAAACTTTCAACAACAGTGCTTTATGCCAAAAGAAAATGAAAAGTCATATATATAAGATAATCAAGGAAAGAAAAGATGAGCCAAAGGCTTTGTATCCAACTGAACTGAATATCCAACTGGGTAAAAGGACAAAGAAACGAACAACAAGTTATCAACATGCAAAAACTCAGGGAATCTTACTTAGGTTTCTGGTCTCTTTGAAGAAGCGGTGTTTGTGATTGAGATGAGTCATACAGATGGCTTCTAAGGAGGCCAGCAAAGTTTTATCTCTTTTCCTGAGTGGTGGCTTTAAGAGTATTCACCTTACAACAATCACTAATCTATATGTATGTTTGGTATAGCTTTCCGTAAATGTGTTTTAGTTGCTTAGTTATGTCCGACTCTTTGCAACATCACAGACTATAGCTCGCCAGGCTCCTGGGTCCATGGAATTCTCCAGGCAAGAATACTGGAGTGGGTTGACATTCCCTTCTCCAGGGGATCTTCCCAACCTAGGGGTCCAACCTGTGTCTCCTGCATTGCAGGTAGAGTCTTTACTGTCTGAGCCACCAGGGAAGCCCATAATTTTCACTTTTCAAATGTGTTTTATTTTATAATAAGTTTAAAAACAAAGAAAATAAAATAGATAATTACTGTTTGAGAGATTTGAATATGGGCTAAGAAACTACTGGTAAATTTTAGGTATGCTATAATAGTACTGTAGTTATGTAGTAAAAGGTTCTTATTTTTTGGAGATGCATGGTGAAAAATTTACTGTAATTTACTTTAAAATGTTCTAGTAAAACAAAACTGATTCTATGCAATTTGTTACTTTAATTTTTAATTGAGGTATAAAATATATTACTTAAAGACCTTAAGTGTTACAGTTACATAAGTTTTGACAAATGTCATTACTCTATCAAAATACAGAATATTTTCCCTAGAAAATTTTCTCCTGGCTCTTCCCAATGAATCCCCTCTCCTGCCCCCATTGAGGGAACCATTGTTCTGATGATCTCTTTCACCATAGATTAGCTTTACTTGATCTAGAACATCACATAATGGAATTATGCAATACATACATTAGACACACTTTTTTTTTACATTTTTAATATCCTTGAAATTGGAATGTTTCTTAGAAATTAGTAGTGTTTTAGCAATTAAATGGCAGTGTTTCCTTCTTTTATTTTTTTTTATAAAATAATGAAGTGTCTTATAATCAATGTCACCTTCAATTTGATGAGGTGTATTATATACAGATGAAGCAAATATAGCAAAAATATTAACAGTTGTTGAAGCTGGTTGGTGGTATATATGGGTGTCCTTTTCTGTGAGTCTGAAAATTTTTATATAAAAGAGTTTACTGAATATATAAGCAAATAATACCACAATTGTGATATCTTGCTTTGACCTGTTTTCCCCCTTAATTAAAGTGACCCTTAGCTAATGGAATTGGCTGGAGTCTTCCTTGTCCTCTCCAAGGCCCTGATTATAGTAGGGACCTGGACACTCAAGATAAAGTAACAGGTGATTATCAGATCTTTGTAAGATTTGCCTTTTTCTCACATGTATTATTTTTCTTCCCTCCATTTTCCCAAACTTCTCAAAAGCCCAGAGTCTCTGTCCTCTGTGTCCTAAGGCAGTGAGAAAGTGGAGCTCTGTACTTGTTACCAGAGTGTCTAATCAAGCATTTAACCCAGCAAGTGGAATGCCTGAGCCTGTGGCAAGAGAGGAAAGTTGGGGGCCCAGAACCAGGGCCTTGAAGCTAGAAGGCCAAGGGGCTGGTCTTCTAAGTAAAAAAACACTTCCAGTTGCTCCTTTTGAGTGGTACTTCTGGCTTGAGAGCTGACATTTTTCTTTGCACTTACTGGGACAATTCCTGTGACCATCAGACCCTGTCCTCATCATCTGGGACTTGCATCACTGCTGTATCATCCATCAGAAATGACCCTGAAGGTCTGAACTCCTTTCTTGTCCTGGAATCTGGCTTTCCCAGTTCTGTCACCTTCAGGAAGAAGCCACAGGCTCTTTGTCCATGGAGGAAGAGAAGGTGACTCCACACTGCATATAGCACTTTAACCACTGGCAGAATTACAGCTATGGTCACATATTATTAAAATGTCTTTAGAGTTGAAACCATTTGGTGTCATTTCAGGGCTCCAAATAGCTCCAGTACCATAGTTCTTTATGTCTCAGCACGGAAAAGAATTCAGCAAGGGGAAACCTACAGAAATAGGTTTTCAATGGGAAGTTCTGATTCTGCCATTAGATAAACTATGTGGCCCAGAAGAAATCTGCAGCTCTTCCATTCCCAGTTGCCTCATCTGTACGACAGGTTAATAGCACCCATCTCTCAGGGTGGTTGAAAATTGAGTAAGAAAACAAAAGGGAAAGCACTTAGCAGACTGTGAAATTACTTTCAGTGTGAGCAGTTAACTTTTTCCTGAGAAGGGAGAGAAAAACACTTGTTGACCGAAAAATAAAAGTACAATCTAGAAGTTAAGAATTATGTTTTATTTGGCAAACAAGACTGAGGACTTAAGCCTGAAAACAGCCTCTCAGATAGCTCTGAGGGACTGCCCTGAAGAAGTAAGGGAGGAACCAGGATATATAGGAGTTTCTGCAATAAAGAGCAGGTAGCTGGAACTGTCCATGGGATTCTCCAGGCAAGAATACTGGAGTGGGTAGCCATTTCCTTCTCCAGGGGATCTTCCGAACCCAGGGCTTGAACCCAGGTCCCCTGCACTGCAGGCGGATTTTTTACCTTCCGCGCCACCAGGGAAGCCCATTAAAAGATTACTGTTAATCAAAGAAAACCAGACATCTCAAGTTAATGAATTTAGTGATTTTCTATGTTTAGGAAGATGCAAGAGTCTGGGCTCATTGAAATCATTCCTTTCATGTGCGTCTTAACTATTTAGTGCCAGTTAACTGTTTTTTCCATTCTGAATTCCCTCAGGGCACACAGTGGGAGGTGGCTTCGATGGTTACTAGTTTGATGGATGAAGCATGTTTTGCTTACTGATCTGGCAGATGACATTTTTCATTCACACACTTCATCTCAGGTCTCAGTTGGCTCAAGGTATGGGGGGCGGTGATAAGCCCCATTGGCCCGGCCCCTATCTTCATGGGGGTGAGGACTGGATAACTGCAAGGCGCTTTTGGTTCTGACATTCTGGCCTTCTCCTTTATGGAGGAAATATAGAAACCAGCTTTGTGATGTTTTTACCAGGGCCCTGGTTTGTCCCACTTCACCTGTTACCTACCTGGTGGAGATGACAGGGAATTTGCCATGGTCATATAATAATAAAAGATCTTTAGACCACATTTCACAGCTCCAAAGAGCTCCAGTACCATAGTCCTTTATGTCTCAGCACAGAAAGGAATTCAGCAAGAGGCAAAGTGATAAATAAGAAATAATTTATTAGAATAGGATGCTTGTGAGGCTAACAAGCAGGAGGGCAAGAGGATGCTGTGCCCAGGAACTTACTGTGCTGTAGCTTTATAATCAAAGGAAAAGTCGGGGGCAGAAAAATCTTTGTCTCTTTTGAGTAGACATCATGCTTCCACCATCAGCTCCTCCTCCTGGTTGGGCAGAGGAGTTTTCTTATCCCTACATGGTCAAGTTAGGTCCACAAATTATTGTTTTTTATGTGTGCAAAGAGCATACCCTAGGGATCATTAACTTATTGAGCTCACTGGGCAGGATGTGGGTCTCATGCCACCATTGTTTTGTTGTTTGGGAGCATGTTTCACGCTTCTGTTGCAAGGTTTTGTACCTAAGCAAGCCTGCTTGGTTTCTTGGTTAAGCAAACCTGTTGTCTTTAGTAATCATTAACTTACAGGGGTGTCCCATATTTTTTTACTTACAATCCTCTAGTGGGATTAACTGTTTAATCACCTGTTTTATCCATTCACTCTGTTTCTGTCAGACTGACATCAGCAAGATGGTGGATTGGTAGGCTCTAGGCCCTCATTTCCCCCCATGTAAACATTAAATCAACAATCAGAGATTGGGTAAACTAGCTTAATAAGAGCTCTGCAAATTGGTCCAAAAAGCCACATTCAAAGTAGAAGAAGTTTTATGGCGTTTTCACTTGTCCCTGCCCCACCCTTTCCTCATCATAGCAGATAGTGGTTTAGGTGAGTAGCTACCCAGTCCCCAGTTTTCTTCTGTGATCTAGAGAAGGAAGAGTGGACCTAATTTTCAACACTTTAACCAGTGTGGGAGCTGTCTGCTTGGTCTCTGTGTTGCCTAACTTGGAGCTCAGATGGACAAATACAGCACAGCACAGATCTCAGGTTGGGAAAAGCTTTGGGAAGTAGTGGACTTGGCTCATGAAAGCCACAGGGGGACTACAGACCCACATACTCCTGGAGCAGAAGATTACTGATTGAGAAATTCAACAGACCACGTAGATCCCCTTAGGGCTTCCCTCATGGCTCAGAGGCTAAAGAATCTGCCTGCAGTGCAGGAAACCAGGGTTTAGTTCCTAGGTCAGAAAGATCCCCTGGCAAAGGGAATGGCAACCCACTCCAGTATTCTTGCCTGGAGAATTCCATGGACAGAGGATCATAGCGGGCTACACTCCATGGGGTCACAAAGGGTTAGAGATGAATAAGTCTAGAGATTGAGATCAATCACCAGTGGTCAGTGATGTAATCAATCACGCCTACATTACATTGGTTGATGTAATCAACACTCAAAATTGCAAAACTTTTGAACAAGGAGCCTTGGGGAGCTTATGAGTTTGTGAACATGAAAGCAAGTCCCCCCCACTACTGAGTTGATGATTAATCTGTCTATCCAAAACTTTATTCTTTTCTTATCTCCTCTGACCTCAATTCTGTGCTAAGGGAACACTAATCAACCAGTCAGATGACTAAAATTGCTGTTGTCAATAATATCATTAAGCTGTGTTCTGCTCAGTTGTGTCCGACTCTTTGCAACCCCATGGACTGTAGCCCACCAGGCTCCTCTGTCCATGGGATTTCCAGGCAAGAATACTGCAGTGGGTTGCCATTTCCTCCTCCAAGGGATCTTCTCAACTCAGGGATCAAAACAGTATCCGGCATCTCCTGCATTTCAAGCAGATTCCTCACTGCTGAGCCATCGTGGTGGCCCCCAACATCATTAAGATAACATTGTCAATGTTGTAACATTGCTATTATAGGTATCATCATTAACGTACAAATTCAGATTGTTTTTCCAGGGCAAGATGAGCCCTCCTAGCTGTTGGATCTCCTGGCCAGAAAATTGTAAACCAGAAACATCCTCACCCCCAAAACTATGATTATGAAATGTCACAGAAATGTCACAAGATGATGAGTAATCCCAGCCTCTTCATTCTTCCTCTTAAAAAAAAAAAAAAAAAACCCGGAGACTTACCTGGCAGTCCAGAGGTTAAGACTGTGCTTCCAATGCAGGGACCACTGATTTGACCCCTGGTCAGAGAACTAAGATCCCACATACTGCATAGCATGGACAAAAATCAAAAAATAACAATAAAAAATCAGAAAAGAGTATTTGCCTATAAGTTTTTAAAAATTTTTTTTAAAAACCCAAACTTCAAAGATCAAGTTGGAATGGTTCTGTGGCTTTTCTCCCCATTCCTTGGCTTTGATGCCCTGCAATAGATGCTATACTTTCCTTCACCACAACCTGGTATCAGTAGATTGGCTTTGCTGTGTGTCAGCAGGTGGGCTCTGGTTAGTTAGCAAACACATCCGTGTGCTAGCAGGATGGTGTACCCTCCTCTGCCTCTTGTGTTGCTGCTCCCCTCCCAACATCCACCGTATGCATCGCTTCCATTTGGCTGCTCCTGAGTATATCCTTTATAATAAAATTATAATGAGTATAGAACCTTCCTGTGTTCTGTGAGTCATCCTAGAGAATTACTGAAGAAGAGTTGTGGCTGGTATCAAAAGTGGGGGCAGTCTTGTGGGACTGAGCCTTTAACCTTTGAGATCGGAAGTTCAGGTCTTAGTGCTGCCGCTTATTAGCTATGTGATCTTGAAAAGTAGCCCAATCTCTCTGAATATCAATTTTCCTCTCTGTGTAATAGGGATCATAGTAGTAAATATGTCATAAGGTTGTTCTGAGGGTTGTTTGATATGATGCAGTAAAGCGCTTAGCACAATATCTGACACATTAAAAATTTTTAATAACTGTTAGCTATAATTGAAACCATTTGATGTCATTTTGGGGGCTCTGAAGAGCTCTGGTGTCATAGTCCTTTCTGTCTCAGCACAGAAAGAATTCAGCAAGAGGCAGAGTGATAGATAAGAGATAACTTATTATTGTGAGGCTTACAAGTGATCAGGTGAGAGGATGCCATGCCTGAGAACCTGTAGGCTATAGTTTTATAATCAAAATAAAAGTGGGGGCAGAAGAATCTCTGTCTTTCTTGAGCAGACATCATGCTTCCACCATCAGCTCCTCCTCCAGGTTGGGCAGAGGATTTTTCTTGTCCCGGCGTGGTCAAGCTAGGTCTACAAATTATTATTTTTATGTGTGCAAAGAGCATGTCCTAGGGATCATTAACTTACTGAGCTCACTGGGCAGGATGTGGGTCTCATGCCACCATTATTGTATTGTTTTGGAGCATATCTCACACTTCTGTTGTAAGGTTTTGTTTCTAAACAACCTGTTTTGTGGTTAAGCAAACCTACTTTTTAAAGTAATCATTGACTTACAGGGGTATCCTGTATTTTTTATACTTACAGTCCCCTAGTGGGATTTAATCATCCACTTTGTCCCTTTACTCTGTCCCTATCATAATGATATTACTGCTAATGAAGAAAGCTTTTTCCCAGGCCACTCTGGTGCTAAATCCAAATCACAAATAATTCATGCTTGTTTCTCCAGGCATAAAATAGGAAATAGATTCCCTTTCTTGTTTTTTTTTTTATTGTTTTGTTGGCGTATAATTGCTTTCCAATGTTGTGTTAGTTTCTGCTGTACAACAAAGGGCATCAGCTATATGTGTACATATAGCCCCTCCCTCTTGAGCCTCCCTCCCACTTCCTCCATCCCACCTCTCTAGGTCCAGATTCCCTAGTTCAGGGTTTTAGAACACTAGTCACCCATCCTCCTTGTACTGGTGCCTTTACAATAAACACTGCATTTTCCTTCACCAAACATACACGTGCAGAATTAGAATCCCAAATCCCCAAAACTAGAGGAGTATATGAGAACAGCAAATGACAAGGGCTTAGGATATTGCATAAATATTTTTTCTCCTAACTTCCGAGGTCCCAAAACTATTTTGCAAGCTTCTCCAGGTGAAAGATTCTGTGGCTTCATGAAGAAAATATCTGGGAAACTGAATGAGTAAACCAGTTGAAAGTATTGATTTGAGCCATTGCTTAATATTGCGCCTGTTCAGGGGCACTGAATAGCTGAAGTCATTGAGTTTCCTGCTAAGAATTCTCTTTATATTAGTTCCTAGGGCTATTTCTGAAATTTTTGCCAAATGCCCTCCATGGAAAAAGTAAAATCCAGGGAGCAGGAAATCAAGGGATGTGGAACAATAAATACCTCTGAGTAACGGAGGTTATGTTTGCCCCTGAATCTTATACAATTGTTCTCTTTCACTCCTCTACCCTTCCCTATCCCTGTTCTCTGGTACCTGGTTTTGTTGAGTCAGCTGCCAAGACCACAACGTGTCTCTGTTTTGAAATGTTATCAGGGCAATGAAAGTGAAAGAAAATACTGAAGAATGCCTCCACACACCCCAGAAACAGCTCCGTAGCCACGTCTGAAACCATCAGCATTTATATTGCTTTCTTCTTTAAATGTTCTTGCATGGCACAGGAAATCCTTGTTCATTAGTTTTTGTGGTAAAATACACATAACATAAAATTTACCGTTCCGAACATTTGAAGTGTCCAGTTTAAGTACATTTCCATTGTTGTGCAACCATCACCACCATTGGTCTCCAGAACCTTCTCATCCTCCCAAGCGGAGACTGTGCCTCTCTTAAAAAAGTAACTCCCCATTTCACCCGTCCATCCAGCCCTTGGTAATCTATTCTAATTTTTGTCTCTATAAATTTGCTTTTTATAGTTACCTCTTTTAAACACAAAGTGATACAGTAATTGTCCTTTTGTGTCTATACAATGTGCCTCTGTTCTTTTCACTTAGAAGAATGTCTTTAAGCTTCATCTATGTAGTAGTGTATGTCAAAATTTCCTTCCTTTTAAGGGCTGAGTAATATTCCATTTTATTTTGTTTATCCACATTTTGTATATCCATTCATCTGACATTAGGGTTGTTTCCACCTTTTGACTATTGTGAATAATGCTGTTTTGAACACTGGTGCACAAATATCTGTTCAAGCCCCTGCCTGCCTTTAATTCTTTTGTGTATACACCCAGAAGAGGAATTGCTGGATTATATGGTAATTCTATGTTTATATATTTAAAATTTATTTTTATTTTTAACATACCTTTTAAAATTTATCATTTATTAAAATATTGATAATACATTAAGCAAAAAGAAAGCTTAATCACCAATAATCCCACCACTTAAAGATAAGCATCTTTGACAATAGAGTATGTATCCTTTCAGACTTTCTAATCTACCCAAATATCCACAAGGAAAATAAATTTTTAAAATGTCATTTTAATCCTCTCAGTAATTCTCTGAGGCAGATAATGTTGTCACCTCACTGACAGGTTAGGAAACCAAGGTGAACAGAGGCTGCAGCTGTGGTTGGGGGAGTCAGTTGCAATGGAGGGGGAAGCTTGACTGTCTTCAAGCTCTCAGAAGAGCCAGTAACTTAGAAATCACGTAGAAATGCAAGTAGTTCTGCAGATGAAGAGTTTTAGGCTCAAGAAGAGATAGTATTGGTTCAAGGTCATACATCTGATTAGTGACAAATTTGGAACCAGAATCCAGACCTTCCTGATCTGGACTTTTCCCACTGTAATAGTGCCCTGCCTTGCCCTGCACCTGTGGTTCTCAAATTTTAGTGCACATCAGAATCCTTATTAAAGGAAAATCTCTGGGTAAAACTATCCCTGGAGTTTCAGAACCAGCAAGTTTGTACGAAGGCTCTGGAATTTACATTTTAAGAAAAACTCTGGGAACCACTTTAGAATCACTGGCCTAGACTACAGTTGTTCAGTTGCTAAGTCATGTCTGGCTGTTTGCAACCCCTTCATAGACTACAACATGCCAGGCTCCTCTGTCTTTCACTATCTCCCCGAGTTTGTTCAGATTGATGTCCGCTGAGTTGGTGATGCTATCTAACCATCTCATCCTCTGCCGCCCCCTTCTCTTTTTGTCTTCAGTCTTGCCCAGAATCAGGGTCTTTTCCAATGAGTCAGCTCGTCACATCAGGTGGCCAAAGTATTGGAGCTTCAGCTTCAGCATCAGTCCTGCCAATGAATAGTCAGGGTTTATTTCTGTTAGGATTGACTGGTTTGATCTCCTTGCAGTCCAAGGGACTCACAAGAGTCTTCTGCAACACCACAATTCAAAAGCATCAATTCTTTGATGCTCAGCCTTCTTTATGGTTCAACTCTCACAACTATATGACTACTGTGAGTACCAAAGCTTTGACTATATGGAACTTTGTTGGCAAAGTGACGTCTCTGCATTTTAATACACTGTCTAGGTTTATCATAGCTTTTCTTCCAAGGGGCAAGTCAAGGTATTTGATTACTGAGAGTGCTAACTTCTATCAGCTTCCCAAGAGTCCTTGGGAGCAAAGGACTAAGAGCTACCCTTGAGTTACCTAGGCACTCAGCCCAAGCATGATCTGACATTCTGAGAGGTCATCTACCTCTCCCTACAACCCTACAGTGCCCATCTGCTCTTCTGGGAAGAACCTCTCATCTTCTGTTCTGTTCTGTGGTTACTTATGAAGGTCTCTCATCATCCTCACTGAATGGAATGGCCCTCATTTATTCCAAGAGCTGGCTGTACCACACTCTTAGGAGCTGCCTTTTCCACACTTACCATGAGCTGCCCAACTCCTACTGAACTGCAAGCACTTTGACAGCGTGAACCTTGTAGAATCAACTTCCACATTCATTTAACAAAAATTTATTGAAAACCTCTATGTGCCAGGTGTTATACCAGGTTCTCAGGATGCCTGTCCATTTCCCATCACCCACACTCTAGTCCAGGCCAACCCTGGACCTTATTTGTGCCATAGGTCATCCTCCTGCACCCTACATTGCCCTCCTCCAATTCATCTTCCATTCAGAATTCTAGATATAAATATGATCATGTAATTCTCTTATTATTTTAAGCCTTCCAGGGGCTTCTAACTGTTCTTAAAATGAAACCAAAATCATTACATTTAGAACCTGGCCTACCTGTCGTGAGATTCATGGGGTCCCAAAGAGTCGGACACGACTGAGCAACTGAACCGACTACCTGTCCTACCACAGCTCATCTCTGACCCTTGTCTTTCAGTCCTGCCCCTCGCTCAGGTCTGAACTGCAATCACCCTAGACTTCTTGGAGCTCTTCAGACCTCTCAGCCTTCAGCAATCCCTGGCTTGTGATGCTGTCTACCTCCCACCAATGTTAAGATGGAGTGTGAGGTACAAGATGAACATTAAGAATCCACTGCTGTAAGACAAAGTAGGAGGAAGCATGATCAGGCAGAGAAAGAAAAACCATAAGGCACACCTGCCAAAGCTTCAGCCAACATCATGGGGAAGCCCTGGAGCAAATACTGCTCCAGCACATCCCATGGGCTTCTGCAGTTAGGGTGTGGCAGTGACCTCAGGCAAGGCAGTTCTGTGCAAATGCTATTCAAGGCTGTCTGCTGACTGTACCCCTTAGCTGAAGGCAAGTTCTCTCTTGACAGGTAAGGGCACATCTCTGTGTCTACCTCACCTGCCAGGACTGCTATCCTTCATCATCTGCCAGGCAGTTCCAGCTTGCAGGCCACTTCCTTTGGGAAACCTTTGCTCAGAACTTTGGGCTACAAGTGCTCATAAATCTCAGCAATTATCACAGGTTGTAATCATGGTTATGTGTACAATTATCTAATCAACCTCTGCCTTCCCTAAGAAACTATATGTTCCGTATAGGCAAGGATGGTCTGTGAGACTACAGACCCAAAGTTCAGCCAGTACCTGGCACCTTGTAGATGCCCAGTAGAAACCTGTTGAGGAAAGGATTAAAGACTGGTACCATGTCTTGCGCAATATGATTCTCTTAATTGTGGGTCATCAAAAGCTTGCTGTGTATTTGGAGCTCTCAGCTCACAGGGAGGGCATTTACGACCATTTCAATCAGGTTTTATTTTTAATATTTAGGAGCCTCTCTCCTGCTCCACCCTGACCTGGTCTAGAAGGCAAAATAAAGGCAGAATTCACACTATTACCACCACCATCATCACAACTATCACCCAAAATCTTTCTAAGGGCTCAGTGCATTGCAATGGGTAGCTCAAATTTCCAAACCCAGAGAGCTACGTAAGCCCTGTTCCTGCGTGTATAGGCTGCAGCACTGTGTTAGGAATCCCACTTCCTGCTGCACTCTTAACTGTGCCACCTGAAGTCACTTAATCTCTTGGAACCTCATCTGTAAAATGGGGATAATGCTTGTCCTTTCTCTTTCATTGAGGTCAGGTTAAAAGGCAGTGATAGACGAGAAAGTGCTTTGCAAATTGTAGTGTTGTTCACAGGAATGCAAGGGAACTTTCTTCTCATGCAATCTTGACAAGTTGGCAAAAGACATTTTTGGAACACTATCTTGTTTTCTACAATGATGACATGGAAGCCCATGTAGATGGGCTGTACTCTGGAAGTTTGTTTTTCTTAGTTGCACAAATGGATTTGTGCTCACCTAGACTCACCCTGCCTCCCAGCCCACTGTCCTTCTGATCAGGGGTGAAGACAGCAGGAAGGGACTGTGTTTATAGCCTATGCAGGCTGTTAAGTGTGTTTTGGAGATGGAGAGGAATGCATGGGTGTGGCATCTCCCCAACTGAGCAGAGCAGGTAAGAATATGACATTGAAGGCAGTGGCATCCTTAGAGAAGCTAAATTCCCTGGGGGAGAATCTTCTACCTGGAAACTGAACACCTATCCATTGAGACAGAGTCTGGGAAGGAGCTAGTGTAGACACAGGTGCTGAGGGTGGAACCAGTGATGAAAAGCCCTCCATGGACCAACTAAGTTTGCTAACAAAGGAATACTCAGCGCCACCTTTGGTTTCTATTGCTCTCCCCATCCTTCTTTCCCCTCCACTGGTAATCAATTTATTTAATCGAAGTGTATGACATTCACTTGAAAAAGAGAAATAAGTGTGACCCACAGCACTAGGTTCCAAACTCTTAACTTCTACAGTTAACTCACTGAACTTTCCCCACAGTCCCACAAGGTAGGTGTGTTATCTCATTTCACAGATGGGGAAACTAGGCTTACAAAGGCTAAGTAACATGCTCAGTCAGCCAAGTGATAAGTGGCTATATGTACCTATATTCAAACCCATAGTTTCTAGTACCTTCTCCCCGGTTGCTGCTGCTGCTAAGTCGCTTCAGTCGCGTCCGACTCTGTGAGACCCCATAGACGGCAGCCCACCAGGCTCTGCCATCCTTGGGATTCTCCAGGCAAGAACACTGGAGTGGGTTGCCATTTCCTTCTCCAATGCATGAAAGTGAAAATTGAAAGTGAAGTCGCTCAGTCGTGTGTCTGACTCATAGCGACCCCATGGACTGCAGCCTACCAGGCTCCTCCGTCCATGGGATTTTCCAGGCAAGAGTACTGGAGTGGGCTGCCATTGCCTTCTCCGTTCTCCCCGGTACTGCTGTGTTTAAGTGCCCCTGCCCCCCACCCTTCACAAAGCTAATGTGAGTGGGTGTTTGTTGCGGTGAGGGAACTCTGGACTGTTTATCTGCCTGAAAACACCTACACACAACTTCCAAGCCCCTGAGGGACCTCAGAAGTCAGTTAATCCAACTTATTTTGTAGATAGAGAATCTGAGGCCCTGAGAGGGGAAGTGACTTCTCCCACATCCTTTCTGTCGACTTTGGTGTCTCAGCACAGGTGTCTTCCATTCCTGTTCTTGCCCTGCACTTACTCTGGGTAAGCCAGGATGCCTTGCCTGCAGTGTCAATTACAAATTGGCACTTATGAAGAGCATTGCCAATGACTGAACAACAAGGCATTTGCCATCTGCCTCTACGGAGGTTGAACCCCATGCTGCAATAGCTGTTGACCTTCAACATCCCCTGAGGGAGTTCAGGGTGGAGTGAGGCACTCTGTGCTCCAGGGAATCTGGTGGGACAGGTCTTTAGATAGTTGGATGTTTTTAGGAACAGATTTTATGATCTCAATCCTTGCATCTCCTCACATCTAGAGAAGCACTAAATCCCCTCATGGTGACATCAGTTCAGTTCAGTTCAGTCGCTCAGTCGTGTCCGACTCTTTGCGACCCCATGAATTGCAGCACGCCAGGCCTCCCTGTCCATCACCAACTCCCGGAGTCTACCCAAACCCATGTCCATCGAGTCAGTGATGCCATCCAACCATCTCATCCTCTGTCGTCCCCTTCTCCTCCTGCCCCCAATCCTACCCAGCATTAGGGTCTTTTCCAATGAGTCAACTCTTCGCATGAGGTGGCCAAAGTATTGGAGTTTCAGCTTCAACATCAATCCTTCCAATGAACACTCAGGACTGATCTCCTTTAGGATGGACTGGTTGTATCTCCTTGCAGTCCAAGGGACTCTCAAGAGTCTTCTCCAACACCACACTTCAAAAGCATCAATTCTGCGGCGCTCAGCTTTCTTCACCGTCCAACTCTCACATCCATACATGACCACTGGTAGCCTTGACTAGATGGATTTTTGTTGGCAAAATAATGTCTCTGCTTTTACATATGCTATGGTGACATCAGACCCTCATGACTAACAAAAAACCTTTTGTAAATTGAGTGCTTCATGGTATTGAACTCCCCCTTCACCAAAACCTTATACATTGACTTTCCCCCACTGCCACTTTGGAGCAGTCTCTCAGAGCTACCTGAGATGCTGCCTCCCGGGCTGCAATCCTCATTTTTGCCCCAAATAAAACTTAACTCACAACTCTCAAGTTGTACATTTTTGTTTAGTTGACACTTATGGAGACCATGAAGGGACCCAGAGTGGACGTCCTTCCTTTGACTAGAGTCCAGAAGGAACCAGAGCTTGGGTACCAGCAGTGGCCCCATGTGCCCATCCGCCTCCTCGGGGAGTGCAGACAAATTTGGGTAAGTCTCTTCTGGTTCTTGAATCTCCTGTATTGGTTGAGATTCTGAGTTTTATTTAGTGGTGGAGCAGGTTACCTGCCCCTTCCTAGTAGGAAAGATACTGGGGGGCCCTGGGTGAAACATCCAGGGCATACCCACTCCTGGTCTAGACACTGAGTGGGGTTCAGTTGAAAGCTACTGAGAAATTGCCACCTAGTCAAAAGATCCTGGGTGGGGGGCTGGCTGAAAGATGCCAGGAGAAGTGCCTACCCAGTGGAAAGGTACTGGGTAGGGAGGGCTCGATTGGAAAAAAATCGAGGAATACCTGGGGCTCAGCTGAAAGATGCTGAGGTCGCTCCACTGTAGGGGACTGAATGGTCTTGGCTGAGTGGTTAAGTAAGAGGCTGATCTGACACTTTTCCTCAATTTGACTGCCATTATAGAATTTGTCAGGATAAAAGTGAGGCAAATACATGAGAGCTTCGCTCTGAAGAAAGGGGACAAGACTCCTCCTGGCCAGTTTCAGTTTTCTCAGGTGACTGAGAAATTTACAGGGGTGGTGGAGGCCTGGTCCTCATACAGTGCAGTGGTCCCATAGGGAAACCCACTCATTAATTAAAATACTTGCTCATCCGGGGGTCGCACATAAGAACTGGCCATTCAGTGACCTGAGCAGCCACGGTGGTCTTAGATTGCTGGAGACAGAATCTGAGACGGGTAAGACGAGCTGAAATGGCTGGGGTGACTCCTGGAGGAGTTAAACTCACAAGCAGCTCTTCCCAAAAAAATGTAAATGGGATATGAGCCTTTAGATAAACTCTATTAAGAATAATTATGCTTTAGGAATGTCTGTCTAAAATAGGCTATCAAGACTGGGGTGACTGAACTTCTAAGGGCTGTGGTAATCTAAGTGTTGGAAGTCTATTGAATAGCTAAGCCATTTCCAAATAAAATAAGATTTTGAAACATTTACTACTAAACGCTAATTACCTCTTACAGAGAAACTAAATAAATTTTGGATTAAAAAGAAATGATGTTTGATGCCATCCTAAAATGTTCTCTCTAAGAAAACAAAGGTTTTAGAAATTATCACTGGTATTTATGCTCACCAGTCTATAAAATGCTAATATAAAAGTCAGTTCTTGGTTGCTTAAGAGAAATAGGAAATGTGTTTTCAGTAAAGAAGGTAAGAGGAATGGAATTGCATTTTTTTTTTAAAGGTATTTTTAGATGTGGACCATTTTTAAAGTCCTTATTGAATCTGTTACAAGATTGCTTCTGTTTTATGTTTTAGTTTTTTGGCCTGGAGGCATGTGGGGTTTAACTCCCTGCCAGGGATCGAACCCTCACCCCCTGTATTGGAAGGCGAAATCTTAACCACTGGACCACCAGGGAAGTCCCTGGAATTGCATTTTGTGAAGGGAAAAGGAAGTAAGCCAGACTTACAGGTGGCTTTTTAGGATGGCAGAACACAGTAATGGGTACAGAAAGTGATAAGGTTTGTGAAAAGTGAACCATGAGGAAAGAGTTTTGTATATGGTTAGGACTAAGTTTTTGGGTGTTAGTTCTAACACGACAGAATTATCTCTGTTCATTTCCAAGGCAAACCATTTAATATCACGGTAATCCAAGCCTATGCCCCAACCAGTAATGCTGAAGAAGCTAAAGTTGAACGGTTCTATGAAGACCTACAAGACGTTTTAGAACTAACACCCAAAAAAGATGTCCTTTTCATCATAGGGGACTGGAATGCAAAAGCAGGAAGTCAAGAAGCACCTGGAGTAACCGGCAAATTTGGCCTTGGAGTACAGAATGAAGCAGGGCAAAGGCTAACAGAGTTTTGCCAAGAGAACGCACTGGTCATAGCAAACACCCTCTTCCAACAACACAAGAGAAGACTCTGCACATGGACATCACCAGATGGTCAACACCAAAATCAGACTGATTATATTCTTTGCAGCCAAAGATGGAGAAGCTCTATATAGTCAGCAAAAACAAGACTGGGAGCTGACTGTGGCTCAGATCATGAACCCCTTATTGCCAAATTCAGACTTAAATTGAAGAAAGTGGGGAAAACCACTAGACCATTCAGGTATGACCTAAATCAAATCCCTTATGATTATACAGTGGAATTGAGAAATATATGTAAGGGACTAGATCTGATAGACAGAGTGCCTGATGAACTATGGATGGAGGTTCATGCCATTGTACAGGAGACAGGGATCAAGACCATCCCCATGGAAAAGAAATGCAAAATAGCAAAATGGCTGTCTGAGGATGCCTTACAGATAGCTGTGAAAAGAAGAGAAGCCAAAAGCAAAGGAGAAAAGGAAAGATATATCCATTTGAATGCAGAGATCCAAAGAACAGCAAGGAGAGATAAGAAAGCCTTCCTCAGCAATCAATGCAAAGAAATAGAGGAAAACAACAAAATGGGAAAGACTAGAGATCTCTTCAAGAAAATTAGAGATGCCAAGGGAACATTTCATGCACAGATGGGCTCAATAAAGGACAGAAATGGTATGGACCTAACAGAAGCAGAAGATATTGAGAAGAGGTGGCAAGAATACATAGAAGAACTGTACAAAAAAGATCTTCATGACCCAGATAATCACGATGGTGTGATCACTCACCTAGAGCCAGACATCCTGGAATGTGAAGTCAAGTGGGTCTTGGGAAGCATCGCTACGAACAAAGCTAGTGGAGGTGATGGAATTTCAGTTGAGCTGTTTCAAATTCTGAAAGATGATGCTGTGAAAGTGCTGCACTCAGTATGCCAGCAAACTTGGAAAACTCGGCAGTGGCCACAGGACTAGAAAAGGTCAGTTTTCATCCCAATACCAAAGAAAGGCAATGCCAAAAAATGCTCAAACTACCACACAATTGCATTCATCTCACACTCTAGTAAACTAATGCTCAATATTCTCCAAGCCCGGCTTCAACCTTACGTGAATCATGAACTTCCAGACGTTCAAGCTGGTTTTGGAAAAGGCAGAGGAACCAGAGATCAAATTTCCAACATCTGCTCAATCATCGAAAAAGCAAAAGAGTTCCAGAAAAACATCTATTTCTGCTTTATTGACTATGCCAAAGCCTTTGACTGTGTGGATCACAATAAAATGTGGAAAATTCTGAAAGAGATGGGAATACCAGACCACCTGACCTGCCTCTTGAGAACCTGTATGCAGGTCAGGAAGCAACAGTTAGAACCAGACATGGAACAACAGATTGGTTCCAAATAGGAAAAGGAGTACGTCAAGGCTGTATATTGTCACCCTGCTTATTTAACTTCTATGCAGAATACATCATGAGAAACGCTGGGCTGGAAGAAACACAAGCTGGAATCAAGATTGCTGGGAGAAATGTCAATAACTTCAGATATGCAGATGACACCACCCTTATGGCAGAAAGTGACGAGGAACTAAAAAGCCTCTTGATGAAAGTGAGAGAGGAGAGTGAAAAAGTTGGCTGTAAGCTCAACATTCAGAAAACTGAGATCATGGCATCTGGTCCCATCACTTCATGGCAAATAGATGGGGAAACAGTGGAAACAGTGGCTGACTTTATTTTTGGGAGTTCCAAAATCACTGCAGATGGTGACTGCAGCCATGAAATTTAAAAACACTTACTCCTTGGAAGGAAAGTTATGACCAACCTAGATAGCATATTAAAAAGAAGAGACATTACTTTGCCAACAAAGTCCATCTAGTCAAGGCTATGGTTTTTCCAGTGGTCATGTATGGATGTGAGAGTTGGACTGTGACGAAAGCTGAGCGCCAAAGAATTGATGCTTTTGAAGTGTGGTGTTGGAGAAGACTCTTGAGAGTCCCTTGGGCTGCAAGGAGATCCAACCAGTCCATCCTAAAGGAGATCAGTCCTGGGTGTTCATTGGAAGGACTGATGTTGAAGATGAAACTTCAATACTTTGGCTACCTCATGAAAAGAGTTGACTCATTGGAAAAGACCCTGGTGCTGGGAAGGATTGGGGGCAGGAGGAGAAAGGGATGACAGAGGATGAGATGGCTGGATGGCATCACTGACTCAATGGACATTGGTTTGGGTAAACTCCGGGAGTTGGTGATGGACAGGGAGACCTGGCATGCTGCGATTCATGGGGTCGCAAAGAGTTGGACACGACTGAGCGACTGAACTGAACTGAACTGAGGACTATGTTTAAAATAAAATTAATTAAGTTTACCTTTTAAGTAAAGTAAGCCGGTGCAAAAACTTGAATTTAGCTCTTCTCTCTGTTAAGAGGACACCATTTCTTCAGATATTGAACTACCTTTGATAATAGATTTAAGTTTCTTTTATCTCTTAAATGATCTGCTCTGAAATCCCTTGGTGTTACTTTGGCTAAGTGAATAGCTATTGTTTCACAATGACCTATGATCCTATCTGCCTGAGTGTTCTAAACCTTTTTGATATTTGTTGACAGAGCTTCCTAAATCATTCTATCTTATTCATATAAGATTTCTAGCAAACTTTGGGATGCTTCAGAGGGCCCCTGAAACATCCCAAAGGAAGTATTACAGTAATTAGGTTCATTTTGTATAGAGAATTACATGGGGGGTATTGTCAAGTGAGTAATAAGTCTCGGGTTATATTGTATGATAAATGTTACTAATATAGATACCCTAGAAACTGTATGGAGTTCCTAAAATTTTGATATGTTTGGGTAAAATGTTATCACGCATAATTCTAGTTACTATCTCGGTGTTGTCATAGCACTAACCAAGTTTCGCCTCTTCAAGAAGATTTATAAAAAGGACTTTTGGATAAATACCAGTTTCTGAACTGAGTAAGGATTCTAATAAAAAACCTGTTGACTTCACAAAGGTTAACAAAAGGACTGAATGAACTGGTGAATATGCTTATAACTTTTATGGTTTCTATATGAAAAATTACTGATTTGAATCTGTGTTTTCCAGGTGTAAGAAAAAAAAAAAACCTTCCCCTCAAACTAATTATGACAGTAATTTGGTAAAATTATATTTTATAAACAAATTGAAAGATTTATCTTTTCTATCTGAACCCTCCAGAGATTGGAAGCTCTTAGGTTCCAGTAACTTTATCAGATAAGTTAGGAAGGTTATCTCAATAACAATAACAGCTACAGAAATTTCAAGGATTTTGGAAACCTGGAGAAGGGAGGAATTTACTTAGATCTGTTAGGCAAAATCTGTGTTAAGCCTTTGGCATGACTTTCCTAGCCCTGAGAGGTTTTATTTTAAAAGTTCAGTCTGAGACTATAAAAGTCTCAGCAAAGCAAAAAGGTCTATGATCAACTATGGTTATGTAAATCATCAGGCCAGTTTCTTGGGACCAGACCTATATTACAAACAGGTCTTAATTAGGTTATATTTGGTAAAAGTGACGGTGATTTTAGAGAGAAAGAGATGTTTCAATGAATGTTAAATCCCAGTTTGTTAATGGAGGTCTGTATATACTAAGACTTATTTCCTGGATAGTTCTTTGCTGTTAGGGTATATTAATGTAAAATTTAATTGAATTATTAAAGGACACTCTAGGGTTGTTTCTGAAGCTTATCGCAGTAATCTGTATTTGAATGAAGATCAGATGCTTCACACATGACCTTCAATCAAGACTGGAAGAAGACATAACTTAAGGAACTGTTTCCAACCTGGATGGAAGGACCTTTCTATCAGGTACTCTTAACTAGCTCATGCCCAGGGAAATTGAAGGGAAATTGACTTTTCAGTTAACTCCCACTTCCAAAAGCCCCTAAGCTGGACTGATCCATAGAGAGGCCTGCTGACCTCAAACTCACCTTAAAACAATGCTCAAACAGAGGAAACTACACTACAACAGGATGAGAAGATGACATCAGAAGTAGACGTCTTGCCCAAGATGCTGATCTGACTTTTATGATCATTTATAATGTTTTCTTGATTCCTTGGACCTATGCCTATCAATCACATGTTTTCTGTCATGGACATGATTCTATGCTAGTTTAAAACTCAATCCAGTTGTTGGGTTGTGCCCAGTTACCTGTGCCTATTACTTTTGGGTTACCTTGGTGGATTTCTGTTCTTTAGGACTCTGATTGGATACCTCCTAGGAAATTTGTTTTAGATGAGTGTTCAGTCCTGTTCTATCTATTCATAATATACTAGATGGGATCCTCTCACCTGGCCAATTAAAAATACCTGCTCTGAGGCTGGCCATAGATTTAAGTTTTCTCTTAGGGTCATTTAAACTCAATCGGAGTGATGAGCTAAGTCTCAATAAAAAATTAACTTTTCATCTCTTAAAAGGAAAAATCCTACAATTATGGGGAGGATCTACATGGCTAACACCAGGCTATGGTCATTTAAGTTTAAAGGCTCCTCTATGTTGGGAACGGTTAAATCATACTAAAAATGAACAACCTGGTAATTATGAGACAAGGCTGGGTGCTTTATGAACTATGCCTGTTATTACCCTTCAGTTTAGTCGCTCAGTCATGTCCTGCTCTTTGCGACCCCATGAATCACAGCACACCAGGCCTCCCTGTCCATCACCGACTCCCGGAGTTTACCCAAACTCATGTCCATCGAGTCAGTGATGCCATCCAGCCATCTCATCCTCTGTCGTCCCCTTCTCCTCCTGCCCCCAGTCCTTCTCAGCATCAGGGTCTTTTTCAATGAGTCAACTCTTCTCATGAGGTGGCCAAAGATTGGAGTTTCAGCTTCAACATCAGTCCTTCCAATGAACACCCAGGACTGATCTCCTTTAGGATGAACTGGTTGGATCTCCTTGTAGCCCAAGGGACTCTCAAGAGTCTTCTCCAACACCACACTTCAAAAGCATCAATTCTTCGATGCTCAGCTTTCTTCACCATCCAACTCTCACATCCATACATGATCACTGGAAGAACCATAGCTGAGAGAGTGATTGGTATGGAACTCAGTGGATTTGTGTCACTAATTTATGGCCTTGACATCTACAGGGATGATACAAAGGTGTAGCCTGGGATTCCCATGAATTTAAGGTCATACATATTAACAAATTAGAGGTAACCCCAACCAATCTACCATTGGTATGATCCCAATGGGTCAAAGATCTGTATTCTACTGGTATGACCATTTAGCAGCTTGTGTGTGTGTGTGTGCGCCTTCAATGGGGTTGGAGGATGTAATTGACCATATCTAAGCCTTGGCAACTTTCATAAGCTTTAAATGATAGTATGTGGGCTATTAGCCTATTGAATTCTGAGATCTCTATGATGAGAAAGGCAGTGCTACACAACTGCAAGACCTTTGACACCTTACAGCATCTCAGGGAGATATCTGTGCTATAATTCAAACTGAATGCTGTATTTTTGTACCTGATAAATCCTTTAATGTAACACATTTGAACCACATGAAAAATCAGATTTCTGCCCTAAGTGACCCATTCCCTAGTCTTGACGATCTTTAAAAAAAAAAAATGGTGTGGGAGGCTCATGGCTAAAATATTTACTTTTAATTCCACTAATGTTATTAACTATACCATTTGTATTTTGCTTGTTTCACAAGATTATTATTTCTTGTATTACCAAGTATATGACTGAGTCTCTAACGGAAATGATGACTAGACTTGAAGCAGTTGATCAAATGTGTAGTTCGATATATGATCAATGATTGTAATAGTGTAACACTAGGTATGAAAAGACGCAACAAGAGGGAATACTTTCCTGGACCATAACTAGAAGACAGGTGTCCAGAGATCTTTGACTATTAAGACCTAGTCCAGTAATACCACATTGAGTGTCTTATCAACAAAAATCTTCTTCAGAACTGGGAATGAGCCTTCCCAGCAATAAGGGACAAAATGGTTATGAAAGGCCCCCCAAAGTATGGTAGGATTTATGACCACAAGGGGGCTATGTCAACTACAAATTGGCACTTACCAAGAGCATTGCCAAAGACTGAACAAGGCATTTGCCATCTGCCTCTACAGAGATTGAACCCCATGCTGCCATAGCTGTTTATCTTCAACAACCCCTGAGGGAGTTCAGGGTGGAGTGAGGCACTCTGTGCTCCAGGGAATCTGGTGGGACAGGTCTTTAGATAGTTGGATGTTTTTAGGAACAGATTTTATGATCTCAACTCATGCATCTCCTCACATCTAGAGAAGCATTAAATCACTTCATGGTGACGTCAAACCCTCATGACTAACAAAAAAACCTTTTGTAAATTGAGTGCTTCATGGTATTGAACTCCCCCTTCACCAAAACCTTATATATTGACTTTCCTCCACTGCCAATTTGGAGCAGTCTCTCAGAGCTATCTGAGATACTGCCTCCCAGGCTGCAGTCCTCATTTTGCCCCAAATAAAACTAAACTCACAACTCTCAAGTTGTACATCTTTTTTTTGGTCAACAGCAGGTACATTTGCCAAAAAAAAAAAAAAAAAAAAAAAAAAAGCTACCAAGAGCTGAGCATCCATTCTTCAACAAACGTTTACTGAGTGCTTACTATGTGCTGTGAACTCAAACGTTGTGTGAATACGTTGTGAATACAATAAACAAGAAAAACGCTGTCCCTGCCTTCTGGAGCTTACATGGTTAATGGGGGAGCCAGTAAAAAGTATCTACATTTCTGATGCTAGAAAGGAAATTAAAAGAGGTAGTGTAGGTGGGGTAGCGTTTCAAATGGAGCTGTCAGGAAGCCTGACCACCTGGTATATACCAGCTGTTGGTCCTCTAATTTTCACGACAATCCTTAAAGGCTGAGAGCTGATCTCCCTTTTGACAAAGAAACTGACGTTGAGAGGGGTAAAAGTGGCAGTCAGGTCGCAAACTCCTAACCCCCACCCCACCCCTGCTTCCTACCAGCCCCTGTTGAGCGGCCACTGCCACCGTTGAACCCTGGATGATGAAACTTGGGGCGAGGACTGCACCATCTCTCCGCCTATGTCCTTGCAGATGTTGGGGAAATGGTTGTGTGGGGGAATGCGCGACGTGCTTCCAGGAAGAAGCACCAAATAGCTCTAAATTCGCAGAAAGCTGCGAAGAGAGCCCCTGCCAGACCCCCTCCGGGATCCGCGACCCTTCAGCCAGACAAAGAGCCCGCCCAGGCTACGGCAGAGCCAGACCCTCGCTCCCGCCTCCAGCCCGGCCCCCAGATCAGGCCAGCGCGGGGCACTATGGGATTTGTAGTTCAACAACCTCGCCACACCTGTTCTGAAAAGCGACCAGGGAACTACAAGGCCCAGGAGCCAGCGGGCAGGCCCGGGCGGACTCTCCGGCTGTGGGTGTGTGAGCGCTGGGAGCCCGGTGCTGCGTGCGGGAGCTGGGATGCGGCTGCAGGCGCCTGAGCCGAGGACCTGCTTTAGGCGAGCTTTCTAGCCAGACTCGACGAGGGGGTGACCAGGCGGCGACAGGCACGTTGAATGCATACATTGGGCTCAGCCTTTGCAAAACCCGGTTGTGCAGCGCTTTGCCTCTGCAGCGGCGAGGTGCAGGGTCCGAGTCGCCGGGGGATGGGCACCCGTCCCCGAAGCCAGGCTGGCACCTCTCGCTGAAGGAGCCCTTGGCTGGGCTTGGGGGCGGGTGCCCGCGTGCCTGCCTTGGGCTGTGCGCGACGTGTTTGTTCTCTTTCCCTATTTGTCCCAAGGTTTCTCTCGGCGGCCGCGCGATGCAGCGGGCGGCGGCGCTGGTCCGGCGGGGCTGCTGCCCCCGGACCATCGGCCCCTGGGGCCGTAGTCAGAGCAGCGCGGCCGCCGAGGCCTCGGCGGTGCTCAAAGTGCGGCCCGAGCGGAGCCGGCGCGAGCGCATCCTTACGCTCGAGTCCATGAACCCGCAGGTGAAGGCAGTGGAGTACGCGGTGCGGGGACCCATCGTGCTCAAGGCCGGCGAGATCGAGCTCGAGCTGCAGCGGGTGAGCGCGGGCGCCCGGGCCCGCGTGGGACGGGAGGGCCCTGGGAGGCCCAGGGGTCACTGGTGGGGGCGAAGGGGTAGGAGTAGCAGCTGTCGCCTCCTGGGGTCCAACCGCTGTACTTCCTCCAGCCGCGTGGCCAAGCTCCTTCATTCGGCCAATCTTGACTGAAACGAGAGAATGCCCTCCCCCCCAACCTTTCTCTCACTAGTGCCCGGCACCTGGCACAAAGTAAGGCCCTCAGATACGGTTCACTTGTTGAACTGAATTCATCAATTATAATCGAGCAGCCCTTAGTGCCAGGCACTGCCTGCTATGTGGCCGTCCTACTTGCGTGGAACCAAGATCCACTGAGGGGCGAGGGTGAGGACAGCAACAGGCAGGAAAGAAAGGAGAATTTCAGAGATCACGTTAGGTACCAGAGGTGCGATGGAGGCTCTGAAGAGACTTGGCTGTTTTCCCGAAGCTTTTTCTCTCTCTGAGACCTTCTGGGTCATTCTTCCAGTAATGATTCCCTGACAAAAGTGGTTGAGGAGGGTCCTGCACAATTCCTTCCCTTAGGTCCCCTTTGGAACCTTGACTGACAGCCCTATTTTGTTCTCTGAGGATACAGTCGCCCACAGTGGGTAGCAGAGGCTTGGGCCTTTGGAGCCTTGGCAGGGTGGCCCTGGGACTTTCTTCCTCCTGGTCGCCAGCAGACCAGGATCTTGAATCCACAGCTGTGTGTAAAGTGACCACACACCTGGTAGTGATTTCTGTCCCCCTACAACGAGGATGGCTAGGGTGGATGAAAGAAACACCTCTGTAGTTTACCGGAGTTCTAACCCTGGTGGAATTCAGGAGGCAGAGTCCAAAGGGTAATGTAAAAAATGTATACATTCCTAAGATTTATACAAGCAGATGAAATAGCCACCCAGCTGCTTGCTCAAGGGAGTTCTAACCCAGAAAGGGGGAGGGTTCTTTGATCTCACTCTCATAGGCACCAGAACTGAATGTGCTGGGGGTGAGTTGGTCACTTAATAGTCCTTGAATGCTTGGGAAGAAGCCATGATGGGACCATGACTGTAACATGGGCACTTTGGGGCATTTGATGAGCTCACGCTTGCTGAGACTTCATTGGGACACCCAGTTTTGCTGACTCAAAACAGTGAGTTGAACAAGTCAGAGGCCAATGTCTCCCTCTGACTCCTTGCAAGGCTAAGTTTAAAGCTTGTTCCTCAGAAGGCTGGCTCGGTTGCTGTGCCTCCCTGCCCCAAAAGTGGACCACAGGCAGAAAAGAGATTTTTGCTGTTCTGCTCCTTGTTGATATGTGGCAGACTAGAGTTGGCCCTCCTTGAGACAACAGTCTTCCTGTTAAAGCTGAGATTAAATTGTTTCCGGTTTAGCACTTTACAACTGATTTCTCTGGTTCCAGAGCTGGTAGGGGTGCCAGGGATTATCTCTACCTTTTGTTAAATAGCATGGACTCCAGGAAGTATGAGGATGGTTAGAACAGAAGGGAGACACTGTCTTTGCCTTCACGGAACTGATTGCCATGTTGTTCTCTGGGCCTGAACTTCTCTTCCTCCAATTCTTTAAGGATTGGTATTATTATTATTATTATTATTATTATTATTATTAGCAGGTAGAGAAAATGTGAGAGCATTCTAGGTGGAAGGAGGGCTGTGAGCGAAAACAAAGTTGGGAAGTTCTGGGCAAATAGGGGAGGGGATTGGTGCTGTTTGGAGAGCACTGTCTGGCAGAGGGATATGGTAAATGAATGAGATGGAAATGAGGGACTGGAGTCTGGTGTGCTGGGCTTAGGACTTAATAGTGCAAAGTTTGGTGTGCAGTGAGGAACTAAGAAGGTGTTCCAACAGGGTATGGCTCCATCATTGAGCTAGAGAAATTTCTTGGTCATTTGGGTTGGAAACACGAAATGATTTCTAGGACAAATGGCTCCACTGCCATGTCCTACCTCTGAATAACTTGAGACATTCCTTCTGCCCATCTACATTCTCCAGTACTTCCATTCAAATTCATCCCTTCTTGTTCTCTCCTCACTGTGTCAAGTCTCAGTTGCCTGACTCTCGGTGCTGGAGATAATAGTCCCAGCCAAGCCAGCATCGCCTTGCTTAAATCTTTCATTCTTGAAAGACAGCCTCTCCATTATGCTAGCTTAAGCAGGTCCTCTTCTGAGAGAGTCGTGTTTTCTCAGAGTTTCTCAATCTTTTTTTTTGGCTTAGCTTTGCACAGCTTCAGGTTTTTACTTCTGTTTTGAACGCTAATGATCGAAACTGGACTGATGTTATTTTAAAGGGTTTGATATGGTTAGAGATGGGATGTGTAGGGAGTTGAGTGAGTTGGGGGTAAATCTCTTATCCTCCCTGGGCTTTGGTTTCCCTAGTCTGTAAAAGAAGAGTGGTGGTGTGGTGGGCCCCGGGTTTCCCCAAGCCCTGCCTTTTGTGCCTCTCTGTCCATTTGAAGGCCTTACACTGCCTTATGGAATCACTTTACCAGGTGCTCTGTTCACAGTACCGGCTGTTTGGCTGGACACGCGGCTCTGGTTTTTGACTGTGGGTTGGCATGCCAGACAAGTCCCGTCCATCTTGCTTTGTGGTAGGAGTCGGGGAGAATGGTCAGGAGAGCCTGAAGGAGGAGGGGCACTTGGCTAAGAGCGTGTGAAAGGGGCCATTCTCCTCCAGCCTGGTCTGTGTGCTTTCAGGGAGGCCCTGTTTCTCCCTGACAGCAGCTCCAGGGGGGAGTACCTATCAGCTTTTCAGATCCTGGTGTTCCCTGGGAGCAGCACTTAAAAATAAACTGCCGTTAGTAGGAGTTTTGAAAAGATCTGTCAGTTCCTCCTCAACCTACTTCTTTTTCCCTCATTTTATTGGAGGAGGAAAGGAGGTTGACATAAGTGGAGACAGGAATGGGTTTTGTTTGTAAAAGTACACAGAGTCAGGGCAAAACATTCATGAAGGGAAACACTGACTATGTTAAAATCACTGAGTGCTGCACCTAGAAACAGATGCAAATGGAGAATGCTGGAACACCTGCTGATAGTTAGCCAAGAACGAAGAATGGAAACTCTGGATGTGTGAGGCACAACCAGAGGAATCTCACAGGCCATTTTCTTTAGAGCTTAGAGGCTATTTTAAAAGAAATTTGTAACATAGGCTTCCGTTTGGATGAACCCTCCACCCATCCACTCTGCCCAAGTCACCAGGGACCTGCATCCTGGGCTTTGCCTTTATATGCTGTGGACCTCGCATCATTCAGAGCACCTTGGCCTCAATTATTCCTCGGTAAAATAGGGCCAGTTTATTTCCACTGAAGATGAGTTGGAGATGTTTAGTGATGATGGTTTGGATAGCTAGAACCATATCAGAATTCTGGCTGTCTGGGGAGAAATAATTGCACAATAGACTCTCCTATTTTAGGTCAAAAGGTCATGTGAGTTTATATTAATATAAGCCGTTTTTCTAAAAAAATAACTTTATGAGAAAGCAAAGGCTAGTTTTGCTCTTTTTTTTTTTTTTGGCCTGTGCTGCATGGTTTGCAGGATCTTAGTTCTCAATCAAGGACTGAACTCATGCCCTCAGCAGTGAATACGTGGAGTCCCAACCACTGCACCACCAGGGAATTTCCCAATCAGAACTCTTAAGGGTCTTGTTTTCAAGCTAACGAGAGTTGTTTGGGGGAGAGGTGCTGTGGGTCCCTCTTTCCTTGCCTTCCTTCTGAGTCTCTGGGTCTAGGAATGCGCTCTATGGGGTTGGCTCTCTCCTGCCTGGAGCTTAGGCTTGCTGCCTTGAATTATCCTATTTGGAGAGCTCATTCACCTTGCATCCCTGCTCTGCCCTACAAATCTCTGCTTCTACGGTTGACCCTCCCACAGACTCCCACAGTTCAGGAGCCTTTTGTCCAGCCTTCCCTGCTTTCGTGGTTAGAAAATTCAGCCCTTGGAGTTCCCACCTCCTCTTAATCTCAGGCCTGTGTAGGTTTGGCTCAGTTTCTTCCAGGTTTGCTTATCACAATGGTTGGGGCCAGACCCTGTGCTGAGTCTGTTTCTTCTGCTGTGCAGCACAGCTGTTTTCAAGGACCCTGGAGACTAGTTGGGTTTGTCTCTGAGACTTCCTTCTGGGTCTCTCTGGGGGAGTTCATGCCTGCCCCAGTGCTGCTCACTGGTCCTGAGGTCTTTTCACATGGCCTTGGTGGCCTGGGGCCAGCTGTGCCCTCTCTCTCTCCTCTGAGCCTGCTTCTTCATCAGCCAGCGCTCTGAAGGTGGTGGCCTCTCCGGTGTTGCCCACTTCTGTCACAGAGCATGATTCATAAGTGCTCGTGAATGAAAGAGAGGTTCCCTGGGGAGTAACCGTCCCTCCAAGCCTTCCCACTGGCATGTCACATGAAATGACAGTAGCCTCCCCTACCTTGAGGAAAATGCCTGTGCTTGTTGGAATTGTCCATTGTTCTAATGCTGTACCTGTGGACTGGGAAGGACAGTGATAACAATGATAAAGGAGTTATCGTTGTCCTTCCTTTATCCTTCTCCCCAACAACACCCTCTGAAATAGGCCATCTCCAGAGCCTGGGGGCCTGCTCCCTGAGCCTTCCTTGACCTGAGTGGTGGGAGGGGAGACCCCTGCGACGGATCTCATCTCAGTGCCCCACAGTGAGGCAGCTCTGGGCAGGATGTGGGCAGGTGAGTTAGACACGTGGGCTCTAGGGTGCTAGGAATTGGAACTAAGAAGCTATATGCTGACCTGGCAGGCCCCTGGGGGGCGGAGCTGAGGTGAGGTCTCCATTGGGTGTGCTTGCCAGACTTGGATGAGTCACTGTGGGCAGAAGTCTGCCCCTGGCTCCTTGGTATTTCCCAACCCACGTAGAACTCAAGTGCATAGATACAGGAGTCCCCTTTGTATGGTGGCCCTTGGCTGGACAGCCTGGTCCCCTGTCCATTCAGAGGAGGCAGTTTCCCACCCACGAGCTCATCCATAATAGCAAAGTATCTGGAGCCTGTGGGTACCCAGACCCAAGAAAGGAGATGCTCCATGCTCCCAGGCTGCTTGTTGGCCTGCCCCGAGTTAATTGAGCAGTGCAGGGTTGGGGTGGTACACAGGAAAGGAACATCCAGGGATCTGTTCCAGGCATTATTTTCTCCCTCCATGGGGCTGGCCCAGGGCCCACTCTGTGTGATGTAAGTCCTGCCCTCGACTGTGACAGATTTACTCCCCACCGAAGAGTGGACTGTGCCCAAACCGTGGAAATCACCTGAGTTCAGCTGGCCAGGCCTAGGGGGCCATGGTGATTGAGTCAGACTAACAGAGGGTCCCATGCCAGGAGCCTAGGTCAGTGTGAGTGGGGGAGTCCTACCCTTTGTGCACAGTGGCCTGGGTTGCTCAGCCTGTGGGATAAACCCTGAGGCCACACGCGCTGCAGCCTGTCTCCAGGGTGTCTGCCTTCACCCCTGGCCCAGTTCTGGGCAGTAGGCAGTGTTACCCCGTTCCTTGCCCCCCACCCCCCCACCCTACGCAGATGTCTTTCCATATTAGCCAGCCCTGAAGAACTTTGTAAAAAGGGCAGAAGGGAATTCTACCCCCTCTGCTCCAAACAGAGCTTTTCAACTCATCAAGCCTGGTTTATGAAAGTCCAGGGCTGCCTCCAGGTTTCCCTGGTGGCTAGGACAATAAAGAATCTGCCTGCAATGCAGGAGATGTGGGTTCAATTCCTGGATTGGGAAGATCCCTTGGAGGAAGGCATGGCAACCCACTCCACAGTGTTCTTGCCTCGAGAATCCCCATGGACAGAGGAGCCTGGCAAGCTACAGTCCATAGGGTTACAAAGGATTGGACACGACTGAGCGACTAAGCACAGGGCTGTTACTGGGTCGCCCTCCTCAGCCCGGTGTGCCTCCTGGCTCCTAAAGCAGCCAGAGAATTTCCATATGGGAGGGCTTAGGGGTGGCAAATGAGAGTCAAGAAAACTTGTTTGCCAGCTGCTTTCATTCCTTAAACCCACTGGTCTTTACTTAAGGTGTATATTACTGAGTTAAAAAAGGGAAGGTTTTCTAAAGTTGCTTTTATTCACACACTGTGTGAAACGGAGAAGACAAGTATCATAATTATAGAATTGTACCTTTAAAATTTGTCTTTAAGATGCCTTTGGGAGCAGGGCAGCTGGAGATGGGAAGGTGGCCATTCCGCGCAGGCCACCCCTTGCCCCACCTCCTTCTTCCCCCATGGTGACCCTTGCAATCTTGCTCCTGGTCCAGCTTTGTAACATGATATTTGTACTCTGCCAAGTGCTTTCATACTGTTTGTCTCAGATAATCCTTTCAGCTGCTCTGGGAGGTTCTTGAACCTGCTGTGGATTCTGATTCTTATAGTGGCTAATTCTGGATTTATCAGGGAACTGGGTGGAGTTCCCACATTTCCAGATTCCCACAGTTCTCCACCCGAACAACATTTTCTCCTCTGCAGCAGCCAGCGTGTCCTGTAGTCACTCCTCAGTGATGTTGTTGCTACGGTTTCCGAGTTCCTTCTTTCTCTGCCATCTCTGCTCCATGCTAAACACATTGCTCAGGCAGTGGCCTCACTTTTGCTCTTCAACCAGACATTTTTATTCCTGATGCTATTTTTTTTTTCAATATGAAGCTCAGTGCACATTCTTCATTTTGCAAAGACAGGGTTGCAAGAGAATGATCCCCAAGAGGTCCATGTGGATCGGTGTCTTCTGGCAGGAAGGCTGGCTGCAGTGTCCCATCAGTCACTTAGGGTTGGAGGTGGAGCTGGCAGTTGTGGGACCCTCTCCCTGATGCTTTCTGCTGCTGACCCCCTCCCTCCTTCCCACCACATTTGCCCCAGGGTCAGCGTGGACCTACAGCTGCCTCAGGGTTCTCTGGCAGCCCAGGGAAGCTCTTTTAGCCTTCTCAGAAAGTGGGTAACCTTTTGAAGCCTTAATTCCCCAATCTATAAAATGGGATTAACACAAGCCCTTCCTCATGGGGGTGGTTGTGAAGGTCGAGTGGGACCAAGCATATCAAGCGCTTGGCACTGTGCCCAACACCTGGCAAGGCTCAGAATAGAACTGCTTACTAATATCCTGTTGACCATTGCTCGGCTTCTGAAATCTAGGGTGTGAGAGTCCCTAAGTAACCACCTATTTGCATTCTTTCTACTCAGGGTATCAAAAAACCGTTCACTGAGGTCATCCGTGCCAACATTGGGGATGCCCAAGCCATGGGCCAGCAGCCAATCACCTTCCTCCGACAGGTGAGCTGGCCCTCAGGAATCGAGGCCACTGGGAGAGCAAGGAGCCAAGCCCATTAAATTACCTCTGCCTCCTTGCCTGTTCAGCCCCTCAAGACCCAGCAGGCACTGAAATCCCACAGGGAGATGCCATTGAAGTAGCAACCCTCCAGCACCTGACGTCCCCTCTGGTTCTCTCCAGCAGGCTCCTCCCCTTCCTTCCAAGGCTGTCTAAAATCCCTAAGCCCATTTTGAGGTCTCTGTAGTATACAAGACTCCCAGGTGAATGGTCCTGGATGCTGAGTTCGGACCTGGGTTGGTGAGGGCATCAGAGAGTAGATGGAAGACATGAAGGCTGGGAGGTGGTGCGTGGGGGTCTAGATATGGTTTCCCAACTGAGAGTCCCCAGGGTTGAGTGTTGGCTCTGTTGCTGATCAGCTGGGTGGCTTTGGGCAAGTGGAAGTCACCAGAGCACTGCCACAGAGGACTTCTGGGGCCCTCCGTGAGATGATGAACATGAAGGCCTTCAAGAGGCACATTTCCATGTTTCAGTTTGAGTGCCAACTGCAAGGTTGCTGCATGGGCCCAACTTGTGAGAGTGGTGGGCTTGGGGGGAAAAGAAAAGGTGGGAGAGTGCCATAGCGCCTGCTAGATAGAGGCTGGAGACCAGCTGTGGGGAAGGTGTTTTCCTAGAGAAGAAATGGGGCCCATTCTGGAGCAAATTTTGGTCTTTGTGTGGTTAAGTTTCGTAGGCTGAGGCAGGCAGGAAAGCTGAGTGCTGAACACCCCTGGTCTTCCTTTCCTGCCGGTATTTCCTGCTGCAGGGGCTGGCACACAGGAGCGGCAAACTTTGCCCTGCTCTCTGGATGGCGGATGTTGGGGGCCCCAGGGCCTCAGCCTGCAGCCCCTCAGGGAATTCACACAGGGTGTAGGGGAGAAGAACCGAGGCTGGTGATGACCTCAGGAACGTCCACTGAATGGACTCCCATGGCATTGCTGCTGACTTAGGAGTGTGCCAGCTGCATGTGAGTGTCAGAGGCCTCAAGCTGGGCCCATGATGAGGAAGTGGATCAGACCGGACAGAGTGGCTGTGCCCAAGAGGTGGAGATGGGAGGAGATTAGAGCATCCTGCTTGTCCTAGAAACACGTAGCTTAGGAGAGGAGGGGCCCAAAGTGGCCTCGCTTTGCAGAGGTTCTCCACACGTGCCTGGGGCTCTGGGTGTGAACAGGCTTCTGTTGCCTCAGCCTTTTCTGACTGGCTGGCACACTCCCAGGTCCAGCCGTGCTGCTGGCCACAGCAGACCCAGCCTCTGCCACCTGGTGCTGGCTTTCTCCGGCCTTCATAAGCGCCCCAGAGCGGGAGGGCAAGCCAGGTCACCACCCATTGCACAAATTTATTTGAGGCAAAGCCGGGCTCCAAGAAGCCTGAGCCCGCCCGAGGCCCCCAACTGGTGTCAGAGCCGTGAGCCCCAGCCCATCTCGTTGCTCCTGGCACTGCTCCTAAGCTTCCAGCTTAGACTTGCCTGCTGAGCGGGGGGGGGGGGTTACTGACACTTTTGCAAACATTTCCTTGCGTAATCCTCTTAATTTGTGAGGTTAGGGTGATTTTCTGTTACGGAGGTGAAAAAGCTGACTCAGCTTTCACTTCTGACCAGGAAAGGGGGTGATGGTGAGGAGGGGTGGGGGTGGGGCATGGGGGGCACTCAGGCTGTAAGGAGGGGGGTCTCTGCAGTCCTGTCAGCTGGGGGTGCACCTACCTTCTCTGTCCCAGCTCCCTGCTCTGGAGCCCCTGGTTCTGTGGCCTTGGCTATGTGAGCCACTGGCCTTTATGGAGGAGGTGGGCTGAGGAGCAGCCTCGTTTTGTTCCCTGGCTCCTCTGGCGGCCCACCCTTGGCCCGAGCCCAGGTCATCAGAGACCCTGCCTCTCACCATCTCCCTTCCGCTGCAGAGCGGCCACTGTCATCCTCCCCACCTGTCCCCAGACCCTCCCCACAGGTGGGGGCCCTCGTGGAGAGTCCTGCAGTGACACTGTCCCTCAGAGGCATCCCTTTGTGCCCCTCTGGGTGGGAGGTGCGGGGAGCCCAGCCCATGCCTCTGTTCGTCTAGGTGATGGCACTGTGCACCTACCCGAACCTGTTGGACAGCCCCAGCTTCCCAGAAGATGCTAAGAAACGAGCCCGGCGGATCCTACAGGCTTGTGGCGGGAACAGCCTGGGTGAGGCCCCGACTTGCCAGGTCCCGGCGGGCGTGAAAAGAACGTGTGTTCTCAGCATGGTCCTGCCCCCGGCCCCTAATGGAGGGTTATGCGTTGAGTGAGTGTGAATGTGTGTGGGGCGGCCGACAGGCTGAGTCAAGGAAAAATACTCTCCTTGTCCGTGCTCTGTGAGCCTCCTGTTTGCTGAACTGATGGAGTCAGCACTGTCTCTTGGTGGACTGGGGGCACTTTCAGGCGCGAGAGTTTACACGGGGAGCCGGCTGTAACGCTGAGTCCACCGCAGACTCAGAGCAGAAGGTTGAGCTTGAGCCGGGAGGGCAGAAGGAGGTACATTGCCTGGCTGGTCCAGCTTCTCACTCCGCTGTGGCCGGCTGCGGGATGCCCGTGGCCCCCTTTGGTGGCTTCCTCGCTGTGAAGGTGCCCCCCTTACCCACCACGTGGGTATTGTGTTCTCTCACCGGCCTGTGCTCCTTTGCGCCCGGAGCCCACTCCTGGCCCCAGGGGGGCTCTGAGCGGGGAGGCCCTGTAGATGTGAAGGCGACCTTCTCTCCCTTCCCTGCTGAGGTGGATTTCCAGCCTCTGGGCCGCTGGCTCTTTGTTCTCATCCTGTGTTCTCTTTCCTGTTTATTTTTGCCTCATTCCTTTGCCCAGTGGAATACATAGGGAATCCGGCTCCCCTTGTCCTGAGGAGTAGTTGTCCATAGGGCTTTTTAGGAAGTTTGCCTGAATGTTCCCAAACATGGGACAGCGATTCTTGTGGCTCGTTCAGCAGGGTATCAGCTGCCCCTGGCCTCTCTGTCACCTCCCTGCCTTTCCCTTCCCCCTTTCTGCTCTGTCCCTTTATGGACATCACTAGGCTTAACCTTCCTGGCTGTGATCACCCCACCGGCCCTCTATCCAAGCCTGTGTCCTTCATGCTGTCCCTCTCAGGAAGGGGCCAGCTGCCCTTTGCTTCCCTGCCAGTCTGCCTGGGTGGGGTGTGGGCCAGCACCTTGTGAGGCAAGGCCTAAACCACAAGCTGGCAGAGGGCAGCGCAACAGTTCAGAGCCCGGCCTCCAGGCTCTTTCCCTCTGCACCCTCTGCCTGGCCCAGAGGACAAAGGCGCTTCTCAAAGATCCATGGCCGTAGGCCTGAGGCTCCAGGAAGCGCAACCCAGAGGTGGGGGGCGGGGGTTGCTGTCTGTGTGAATGTCTGGGGAACTGGGAAGGGATCTTGTTCCAGGGACAAGCCTCATCAACAAGTTTTTTCTGTGTCAGCCAGGAAGGGCTGGGGGAATGATGTTGAGAGGCCATGTCCATGTGAGTCAGGACTGTCTGAGTTCTGTCTGAGGAGCTCAGCAGGATGGGTGAGGGAAGTACTCTCTGAGCCTCTTTCCTCATCCTTGAACTGGGAAATACTTTGTACTCATGTCCTGGGCTTGCAGGCAAGTTGCTGTTTGTGCTCCTCAGGTGTGGAGAAGCCCCACCCTGGAGGTCACTACCTGTTCCTGCCCATTGTGGGAGGAAGGGCAGTGTTCTGTCAGAGAGTAGAACAATGGGGGTGGTGCTCTGCCAACTAAGGCTTGGGCAGCCTGAGCACCTGCCCACAAAAATGAAGGAAATGGAAGATATGCTCAGGGCCACCCTGACCCAAGGAAGGATTATAAGGTGTGTACACAAGGGCTCACCTGGATGTGTTTTTATCATGCCCTTTAAAATTATTTTTTATTGGGGCTTCATTTATTTTTTGAGTAATCCAGTTCTCAGGTTGTGCGTCCTGAATCTTACGTGGGGTTGAGGTGCAACCTAGACATACCTGGGGGTGGCAGGAGATGGGAGAGAACGCCCTCCTCCAGCCCCTCTTGGAGCCTGCGCTGTGGACCAGGCACTGCTCTAGGCTCTGAGGGACACTGGGGAACAAGGCAGGTGGAGTTTCTGTGCTCATGAAGCTCACTGTCATGTTTGGGAGAAACAGACATTAAAAAGAACTAAGACAAAAACATAATTCCCAGGTTTCATGAGTTCCTGGTGAACAAGCAGAGAGTTGTGGGGTTTTAACAAGGGATTCTAATGGAGAAGGAGGGTTTAAGGAGAACGTGTTCCAAGTTCATGTAGAAGATGAGTAAGAGAGTCTGCTAATGAATACCAGACAGAGAAAATGGTGTGTGCAAAGGCCCTGAGGTTTAAGAACTGAGTGTGACTGAGTGAAAGGGTTTGGATGCAATGTTGCTGGGTGATTTGGCAGGTGTCACCAGTCTGTGGGCTGTAGGAGGCAGGTTGCTATTGTTTGCAGGGCAGAGTGTCCTACACAGGAGTGTGGTGGGGTGGGCCTGGCTGGGGGTAGGTGCTGCAGCGATGCACAGAAGAAATAGGTGATGGTTCCTGCCCACAAGTCAACATGGGGAGGCAAGGATTCATCTGTACACAGTAACTGGAGAAATCAAAAAGGCTGGGGTGAGGCCACTTCTCAGACTTCTTGAGAGAGACTAGATCCGAGGTCTGAAGAATCAGGGTGCTTCAGAACAAAACAGAAGATGGAAAGTCTGTGGCCGGCAGGAACAGAGAGCTTGCTAGTGGGGAAAGGCCTGGGAATTCAGGGAAGCAGATGAGCTAGAGGCAGGAAGAAGAGGAGGCTTAGCTGGTATGGAAATGGCCAGGCCCCATGGAGTGGAGCAGAGGGCGGTGAAAGAAGGCAGAGGGAAATAGCACAGGAAGCTTTCTGGGCATGGGAGCCCAAGAAATATCAAGTAAGACTTCCAGTGGAAGGAGGATTCTTTAACAGCGGCATCTGCAAATGCCCTCGAGTATCCCCAAAGAACGTGACAGGACTCTGTACCCTCCACCCAGATTTGATGCCTGTTAATGTTTGCCACCTGAACTTTTAGAGAAGCGGTGCAGCCTCCCCCGCCCCAGTTTACAACTAGTCCAAGGGGAGAGGCCAGCCCAGGGCTACACAGACCCTTAAACCCAGCGCCTCCTGGTGGTGCTGTTGCAGTCCCTAGAAGGAAATTGGCTAGTTTTCTTTAAATGTGGTGTAAAACTCAAATGGGATAAAAGAATATAGTGTGAAAGATCTGCCTCCCACTTCTGACCCCAAGCCTCCTGGTTCATGTCCCCAGGAATTCACCTTGCCAGTTTGAGTCTCCTTCTGGAGAGATTTTGTGCATGTGCAGATACCTATTTTCAGTTTCTTTTCAAAAACATAGCCTGACATACTGAGAACATTTTTATGCCTACAGTAAATGCACAGATATTAATACAGCATCTGTGTGTACACACCTGTGTAACCCATGCCCAGATCATGACAATGAACACTCTCAGCACCACAAAAGGCTCCTGTGTGCCCCTATGCCGAAAATACTCCCAAGCCCAAAGTGGTCACCACTGTTTTTGAACTTCACTTTTAACTGGTGGTTTGGATTGGGCTCCTAACTGGCGGCCTGAGCATGCTGTTGCCGTAGAGTGAGGGTAGGTGCGTCATGCCCAGCAGCCCCAAAGAACCTGTGGTTAGTGGCCTGCCAGGGCTCTGGATTCCTGGGATGGCAGGTGGTGCCATTTTGGGGTGACCTTTCTCTCAAGTTCTTTGGAACCATGTGTAGGCAACAGTGATAAAAGCATAGCAGTCTGAGCTGTAATGGTCTATACTGTCACGGAAGGTGTGTAAATCCCAGTAGGGTGGGTAAAGCAGGTATGAACACCATTTAACTGGTTAGAAGTCAGGCCCTGGAATAATACTTGATGTATAAGTAGGTTCTCAGTAAGTACTGAATGGATGAGTGGGTGGGTGGGTAGAGGAGCAGAAGGGCAGATGAGTGGATGGGTGGGTGAGTGGGTGGGCAGGGGAGTGGATATATGGATGAATGGATGGATTTGGATGGATAGCAGGTGAGTGAATGGTTGGGTGAGTGGGCAGACACTTGGGTAGATGGATGGATGACAGGATGGGTGGATGAAACCCAGATAGGTGGTTAAGAAGTTTGCCACAATTCCAGAACCTAGAGCAGTGAGAATAGGGTGCCACTGAGACTCCTTGACCTCTCCCACCCCCAGTTAATTATATGGATATCTCAGACTGTGTGGAGCCAGATCTTCCCTCTAGTCATTGTCTTGCTTGCTGTCTTACAGGGTCTTACAGTGCTAGCCAGGGTGTCAACTGTATCCGGGAAGATGTAGCTGCCTATATCACCAGGAGAGATGGTGGTGTACCTGCAGACCCGGATAACATTTACCTGACCACTGGAGCTAGTGACGGCATCTCTGTACGTGTCAGAGTGGCTCATTGTTGTTCACTGTTCACCCACATGAAGAACAGCCTTGCATGTTAGGGCCGAGTGCATGAGCCTGTGGGCTGTTAAAGGGGGACAGGCCTGGGCAGAGAGGTTGGCCACCCTCTGAGCCTTGCTGTCTGCCCCAGCCTGGTAGCCTCTGTCCTTACCGCGTTCAGTCTTTGTGAACCTGGACACTCCTGCAGCCTTGGTTTCCCTCCTCCAGCTGGGAGGAGTCACGGGGCACTCGAGGGTGTCCATCTTCCTGGCATCATCAGCCTTTCTCTTACTCAGCACATATGGTGTCTCTCTTCTGCCAGGCACTGTGCCAGGTGCTGGGGAGACTATGGGGAACCAAACACATTTGGTCTCTGCTTAGACATCAGTACTGGATCCGACTATCACTAATAGCACATAAATACATGTCGGATCGTAAGCTTTCAGTTTCTCTTCTGGATGAGGACAAAGTATTAACAGAAGGGAGCGGCAGGAACTCTGACCTGGGGCTGGTGAGGGCTGGTTTCTCCAAGGAAGCCTGAGCAGATAGAGATCTGGAGGCTACGTAGGTGTAAATTCAGGGAGGCAGGGGAGGGACAGATTCGGGGCAGAAGGTCAACATATACCGAGGCCTTGAGCTGGAAGGAGGCTGCATGTTTGGAAATGGAGCATTGCTGGGGAAGGACACATGGTGAGGGGCAGTTACCAGCAATGTGCTGGGAGGCAGGTGGGGCCTGAGTCCTGAAGTATTGTTGTCCTAAGAGCCATGGGAGCCACTGAAGGATCTGAAGCAGATGGAGGGTCATAATTAGATTTATGTTCTTAAACTTTAACTGTGGCAGGAGGGAGCATAGTAGATGTGAGAGTGTTTAGGAGACAAGAGGTGGCTTGGGCTGGGCATCAGCCATGGATGAGGTGAAGAGGGGCTGGTATTAAGGGGTCCATAGGAGAAGGGGCTGAACCTGGGGTCTGAGGAACCTGCAGCACCCTCCCCCAACGCCCAGTCAGTGCCAGGGGCCATCCGCGCACTTGTCCTCCCTACTCAGGGAGCTTGTCCTTTCGGACCTTTCTTTTAATTAGTTATGTTTGTCTGTGTCTCTTGACCTCCAAGGCTCTTGTTTTGGATGTTTATTAAATGATTTCATCCTTTTCTGAAGCCTCTCAAGTGCATTAAACTCTTCCTTGAGCCGGGGAGGAAACTGAGGCCCAGAGACCGTAGGTGGTCTGCCTGCTCTTAAGAGCCTCTCGAGGCGTTTGAGATTCTAGTGTTGGACTCAGGCCCCCAGCCATGGCATCTTCCACTGTATGCTGCCGTCACGGCACCTCTCTATTCCCAGAGAAGCCCAGGTACGGGTAGAGGTTCCAGAGGCAGGTATGGGGAAGAGTCTTCAAGATTTAGTGAAAAGAATCAAGCCATTACCCTGGCATTGTTGTAGCAAGGAACTGAGTCTGAGAAAGGACCTAAGTCTTCATGTAAGACTTAGAAGAGTAAAACTCACCCAGAAGAGTTTGGGCTTATTAGTTCAGTGAATTATTGCCACCTCCACTAATGCCCCACAGGACTCCCCAGGCCTGATTTCTCAGGAATCCTATGAACTTAGGGCCCATTCAATTTCGGAAACAGCCAGGTTGAAGCGCCACCTGGTGGCAGAAGCTGGGTATTTTATCCCATTTTCACACTCCTTTGTTTGCTGGTCTTTCCAAGTCTTGGGCTCTGATAAGTTAGTGACCAGACAGATTCCAGGCTCCACCCCAGACATATAAAATGAGTTTCAGGGGTGAGGTCAGAATAATTCTGAGACAGGTCTAGTTGGTGGGCTACTTCTTTAAAAGCTCTCTTTAAAAAATACTAACAAGTATCAAGTCTTTAGGTACCATGCATTGTGCTAAAAACTTTAAAACATTTTGCTTATTTTTCATAGCAGACCTCATTTTACAGAGGAGGAGAGGTAGACTCAGGGGAGTTCAGAAACCTACATGGGGCTGCGCTGGAGGCAGGCATTGGGTGACTGGTGAAAGGTGGGGTTTGGGGCCTTCCGGTTTCTGCCGCTGTTCCGGGGGTGGAAAGTGGCAGTGGCCCTGTAAGACGTGACTTCTCTGTTGCAGACAATCCTGAAGATCCTGGTCTCCGGGGGTGGCAAGTCACGGACAGGCGTGATGATCCCCATCCCGCAGTACCCACTCTACTCAGCGGTCATCTCCGAGCTCGATGCCATCCAGGTGAACTATTACCTGGATGAGGACAACTGCTGGGCCCTGAATGTGAACGAGCTCCGGCGGGCCGTGCAGCAGGCCAAAGAGCACTGCAACCCCAAGGTGCTGTGCATCATCAACCCTGGGAACCCCACAGGTCTGTGCTTTACTTCCTCGCCAGTTTCTTGGGGTGCAGGGTGGCTGGTATATTGGATGTCTGTACACTAAAGAGCTAAGAAATATTGAAGTCCTCTTTGCTCCCAGGTTCCCAATCCAACTCCAGATTTGCTAACATAAAACCATAAAATTGGCCGCCAGCCACCTTAGGAGGTGAGCAGATACAGGCCTTTTCCTGGGCAGGGTTGTATTGTAATTAAGACCAGCTCTTTTTCCTGTTCTTCCTCGTACAAAGAATCTGCTCTTTGAGGTCACACACAAACCATCACCATTAATTATAGGCCTAATTTTACCCTTACTCCTACTTGTTTTTCTGAACTAGTTTTCAGATTGCTGGTGTGTGCGTTTTTGTTTTTCTTTGATACAGCATTGCTGTGTACTTTGAGGCCTGAAAAGGAAATGTCATATTAAAAACAAAGCAAACAAACCAAAAAAACCTGTTTCCAGAAGTTGGAAAGCACTCCTAATTTTGCATATTTTTCTTCACAAAAAAAATGCACAGTTCTGCCTGTTTTGATCTTTCCAGGCTGCTGGCTTCATGTGCCCCAGATGCTGTTTGGATGCCGAGAACAAGGGCTCCTCTCTCTTCCTTTGTTGAGATAAACTGGGTCAGGGCCAAAGCGTGGTGGAGTTGATTGTGGAATCTGCTCCTTGGGAACATCAGATGATGCTTCAATCAGCTGAAAGCTCCACTTGAATTCCTGGGTGCAGAAAATGGGTGCAACTGCTCGCCTGGTTTATTTACACCGACTGCTTGGGGGAAGGGATGAGGGACCTAACCAGGGTACTGTAGGAAAATGACAGAGCTGGGTTCTCAATCCTGGCTGTACATTGGAATCAAAAAGGGAGCTTTTAAAAATGCCAAAGGCCAGGCCACACCCCAGAATCTCTGGGGATGGGGCTCAGGCATCAATATTCTGTGTAACTGAGGATGAGAAACACTACCCTAGGATGATGCTTCTAAAACTTGAGCTTGTGAAAAACAAAACTGCTGGGCCCTACATCTGGATATTCTGATATAATTAGGCTGCAGTGGGACTTGACAATTTGCACTTCTAACAAGCTCTGGGTGATGCTGATGCTACTGGCCCCAAACTTGTAGTAGTAGGTCCTATATCTTAGGAAATACTCTGTATATCTAGGTTGTATCATAGGCTTGGTAACTTCTTGACCAGGAGCTTACATAAATCTTCTCCTGGCTCTCTGGGGAGAAGTAACTGCACCAGAGACTTTCCTGTTTGGGGTCCAAGTGGGGGTCATGTGGGTATGATATTAATATCAGCAGTTTTTCAGTAGTCATGTTCGAATGTGAGAGTTGGACCATAAAGAAGGTTGAGCACTGAAGAGTTGGTGTTTTTGAACTGTGGTGCTGGAGAAGACACTTGAGAGTCCCTTGGACTGTAAGGAGATCAAATAAGTCAGTGCTAAAGGAAATCAACCCTGAATATTCACTGGTAGCTGATGCTGAACCTCCAATACTCTGGCCACCTGATGTGAAGAGCCAACTCATTGGAAAAGACCCTGATGCTGGGAAAGATCCAGGGCAGGAGGAGAAGGGGGCAACAGAGAATGAGAGAATGAGATGGTTGGATGGCATCACTGAATCAATGGACATGAGTTTGAGCAAACTCTGGGAGATAGTGAAGAACAAGGAAGCCTGGTGTATTGCAGTCCATGGGGTTGCAAGGAGTCAGACAAGACTAGCGACTGAACTACAACAACAAAGCAGTTTTTCTAAAAAATAAGTTACTAGCAGGCTCAGGCTAGTTTTGCTCTCTGAGGGTTTTTTTTAGTTTCTGATATGCAGCTGTAGGCTCTTAGTTCTCTGACCATGGATTGAACTCAGACCCCAGCAGTGAAAGCATCAAGTCTTAACCATTGCACCACCAGGCAGTTCCCCTCTGGGGTCTTAATGTGTGCAAAGCAGCTATTGGAAGATGGAGGATGGAAAATAGAGACCTACCTGTGATGATCATGTATCTCGTCTGGACTACACACTGTGACCACTTTGTCTGAAAGGTGTCGAAATGGAGTAGAATATTAGTGGCTAACAGGGCTCTTTGGGATTCGAGACAGAAACTCACCTTGAGGCTTGAAGGGAGTGGACCTGTGAAGTCCAGCTTAAAGCAGCACACTTGAATCAATGCTGTTGTCATGGGAACCGCAGGCCGTGACCCAGCTCTGCTCTGGGCTGGAATCCTCAGGAAGCACCTGTCCTGGGAGTGGCCTTCCGCAGGTCCAGTCAGTGCCCAGCAGCGGAGTGTCCTCCACAGGGAGGTTCGCCCCTGGTTTCAGCCAAAGCCCCAGGCCAGACTCTGTTGGCCCACATTGGGACACCTGCCCGTGCCTGACCTAGTTAAATCACTGAGGCGGATTGGCTGGGTCTGTGTTGCTGTTGGAGTTTAAAGAGAGGGAGTTCCCTTAGGACAACTGCGTGCTGTTGCTCAGACGAGGGCAAGACGCTGGGCTGGTGCAAGCAACAGGTACCCCCATCAGTGTGTGGGACATTCCCTTGGCCCGGCCTCTGGCAAGAGGCACTTGGAAGACCCCTCCCCAGCCTTTGGGGCCCATAGCAGAGCTGCCTTTTTTCTGTGGTGCGCGCATGTCTCCCCCTGCTGGGCACAGTCATGCCCTGCCCTCTGGAGATTATGCGGCTCCTGCTCCACAGGCCTGTTCTGAGTGACTGCTCTGTCCCAGGCACTGGAGAGGAATAAGCGCTGTCCTTGTCCCACAGTTTGCATCGATCACATGGGGGATCATTTGTGCACAGCAGGTCTCCTTTCCTCTCCTGAGCTGCTGGCTTCCTGAGGCCCGGCCCTTGTACTCCCCCTGGCATTATGGAGAAGACTCTTGAGAGTCCCTTGGACTGCAAGGAGATCCAACCAGTCCATCCTAAAGGAAATCAGTCCCAAATATTCATTGGAAGGACTGATGCTGAAGCTGAAACTCCAATACTTGGGCCACCTGATGTGAAGAGCTGACTCTTTGGAAAAGACCAAAAAGTCAGACACAACTGAGTGACTGAACTAAACTGGCATTGTGTACCCTTGGTCTGATACTCTGGATGCTCAGACCTTTGCTTGCATTCTAACAGGGTACACTTTGTGGCATCGCAGCCCTGGGAGGGAAGACCAGGAGCATGTGGTAGGCAGGACAGGCTGCCAGGATGGACAGCCCCTGTCTGTCTATGGGAACAGCGGCTGGTTACTTGTAGCATCCAGGGGTGCTGCCCTTCCTAATTCCCAGAGCATGAGCTTGCTTCATAGGAAGGCTGCTTGGCCCTTATTTGGCAGGAGACCTGTTGGTCCCTTAGTAAAGGAACTGGTTCGTTGCTTAGATAGTTTAAGTCTGAAAATCCTGGCTGAATCCTACCATACTCTTATCAGATACATCAATATATTTTTTCTAAGACTTAGTCTTGTTATGCTTACATGGACAAGAATATGGTTATTTTTATTTTTAACAAAAAGGTAATATACTCTCCATACTGCTTTGCATCAAGATGTAGATACATATGTCAGTAATACATGTGCACATACATACACATGTAGATATATACATATGTAACACCCATAGGTGCACATTTATGCCTTTCATGAGCATCAGCAGGCCTGACTAGTACTTTTCCAGAAGCTGTGTGAGCAAGTCCAACATCCCATGGCCACATCATTGTGGGCCTCGGGAAATCTGGGAAAACGCTCCTTTCTACCTTGTGGCATTTGTTCCTTTCCCCACTGAAACCCACAGTATTTCCTATGAACTTATGAGTGAATATTTTGCTGCTGGCACTCATTTCTCTAAGGCAAATGAAGTGATGAGTCCAGCCCTGAAGGGAGACCCTGGCAGGGACACTGGGTGCCTGGCAGCATCCTCAGCAGGCGTGGCTCCCACACGGCCACCAACGGGAGAAGCCAGAGCTGGTAGGCAGGCTCATTCATTCATTTAGAACTTCTTCCGCTGTGCTTACCAGGGAGGGCCCTGCTGGGTGCTGGCTTTGAGGGTCGTTGCTGGGCCAGAGACATTGTCCCTGAGCTTGTGTGGGGAGAAGGTGTGGCCAGTGCACTTTTCATGGTGTGGCTGCTGTGGGGTAAGGAGGGGAGCAGGGCTGAATGATTTAACTCCTTCATTTTTATTTTCCTGCTGTTGATGATACGTCCATGTCTTCTTGACCTCCGGCGCAGAATAATACACATATACCCTCCTCCCTCGACACACACAGACCTCTGATAAGAATAACAAGAAAATCGGCTTTGAAACACCACACCCTACACATACCTGGCTTAAGTGAGTCAGAGGAACAGGGCTGATTCTGGGGGCTCCCTGGAGGCTGACAGCAGCTAGGGAGGGTGGTTCTGTAAGATCATGAGGGAACACAGACATCTGAGTGATTCTGGTTGGAATTCTCACCTAGGGACAATTGAAACACCATTATGACCTACCTTCTGCTTTTGTTTGGGACTTTTTAGGTCAGGTGCAGAGCAGAAAGTGCATAGAAGATGTGATTCACTTTGCCTGGGAGGAGAAGCTCTTTCTCCTGGCTGATGAGGTAAGAGCAGCCTGGGCTCTCAGAGGTGAGGGTGTGCTTTCTCTTCTGGGGGAGGGAGCCAGGTCTGTTGTTCTATAGACAAGAGAACTTTCTAGGTATTGGAGAGATTCTAACAAGGTTGAGGATGTTCAGTGTTAAACAACATGTGAGACTGTGACCGAAATCATCCCATGTTGGTTTGGAATCTTGGTTATAAGTTTCAAAAATCTAACCCAAACTACTTTAAACTTAACATGGTGGTGGGGTCTCAGGAGTGGGGCTGGATCCAGGGACTTGAATCATATCTTCCAGCTCCTCTTGTTCCATCCTGCTGCCTTGGCCTCAAACACGGGCCTGCTATCTTCCCAGCCTAGAAAGAGAGCTTTTCTTCCTGGTCATTCCAACAGAGCTCAGAATTGAGCTTCACTGGTGCAGTTTAGGTCAAACACCCATCACTGAACCGATTATTCTGGCCCAGTGGTTGCAATATGCAGACTGACCAGGCCCTAGGCAAGGGTTGGGGGGTCTCCCCTGTGCCCCCAGACCTGCAGCTAGAGAGCTGGGGAGGATGTTCCTTGAAGCAAATCAAGGGCCCCTTTCTCAAGAAGGGAGAGTGGGTGCTGGGTCGGCTGAATGCCGTGTCCTGTGAGGAGGGGAATCTTAATCAATCCCAGAATTGCTGCTTCCTGAACCCTAGATCTGGAGACAAACCTGCCCATTCTTTTCCTGCTTTGCAAGAAGAAATTACAGACCTGTCAAACCCTATTTTCACTTCTTCATTTCTGCATAATTTCTGGTTAGTCATAGCTTCTAGCACATGAATTTCATTTCTTTGCTCCTTAGCACCACCCCCACCGCCACTCCCCCCACACAGAGGTTATCCAGCAAATCACTGCTGTGATTAATAGCAGATAGACTTAAATCTTCATTTCTAAAGGAAAGAAGGGGCAGTAGAGTGACCTGGTGCATGAACGTCTTCCCTCAGGGTCTGGGAAGCAAGGGGATGGTGAGGGTGAGGGGGAGAGGGAGAGGCCTTGGAGGAGTTGGGGAGGGGAGGAGGCTCTGCCTGGCTTGTTGAAGGTGGAGCTGGCCTGACCCTCCTGCTGACCCACGGCACCTCAGAGAGCCTCGGTTTCCCTCATCTCCAAACTGGGCATGGGAAGTTCATCTCCAAGGGCAGATGGAGCGCTTGCCTGCTAGACTGTATAGACAGGGAGGGACAAGACGTGTAGGTGCTGCTCAGTCCAGGGAGGAGAGAATGACGGTGATGGTGGATGGAAAGCTGGGTGAGTGGCGCGAAGCGCTGAGGAGCACGGTTAGCTCTTCGGATGGGGAGGTCAGAGGAGAGGTCAGAGGACAGGGCCGTGAACTGCTTTCACCACTCAGCTTCTTAACGGGGTGAGCCTCACACTCTGGGAGGAAAGCCTGCTCGGGCTGGCAGGGTAACGTGATGTCACTGGCATGTGAGGTGGAAAGGAGATCTGGAGACTGGGTGGGCTAATGTGGGAGAATCCAGTGGGCATCCAGCCTGTGGCCTCCCGCCGCCCCCCACTCCCCCCCCGCCTTGCTTGTTCTGGAAGGTTCCCTTGGGCACATCTGGCTTAGAGGTGACATCTAAGCCCAGCTTCACAGCAGGCAGCCCTGGCTGCAGGTTGTCCCAGAGCCCCTGTGCCCTCGCTCGGCCACAGCCTGGGTGGCTCAGCTTCTGGGGGATTTGGCTGACTGTCCCTGTGCTGTCCCCTCCTGCAGGTGTACCAGGACAACGTGTATTCCCCGGACTGCAAATTCCACTCCTTTAAGAAGGTGCTTTATGAGATGGGGCCTGAGTACTCCAGCAACGTGGAGCTTGCTTCCTTCCATTCCACTTCCAAGGGCTACATGGGCGAGTATGTGGGCCCCCGCCTCCCTCCCGCCGCTCCTGGGCCTGCCTGGTCCCACTGCTTCTCCACCCTGCCCCGCCTCAACCAGCTAGACAGAGACTCGTCTACAGCCTCTGCTGATCTAAGAAGCAGGAGGAGACAGGCCATGTCTCCCCAAGGGGAGTACACTGGTGTGAGGGCATCCCCTGTGCAAGGGCTCGTGTAAAATAAGGCTGAGATGAAAATGAAAACAGGACCTACAGCAGCTTCCAACCCTAGTGTTTTCTGCCAGCCCTGTTGCTATTGCTCTGACACTTGACTGAAATCTGAGGGCCAGGGATGGCAAGTTGAGTGGACAAATGCTGTCAGGCCAGTGGCCAAGCTCTGTATGCACCCTGCCTGAGCACCGTGTGACCTGTGGGGCCAGAGCGTCAACTTCAACCCTGTATTCATTCATTCAGCCAATATTTATTGAACACCTGCTATGAGTTCAGAAGCTCAGCAGTGAGGTTACAGCAGTGAACAAACCACAGCCATTCTGCCTTCACAGAGTTATGCTCTAGTGAGGTCAGAGGCAATAGACAATGAACATGATGTGTCAAGTGAACAGAAATAATCAGAGAAGAGGTAGGAATGCAGATAGGTGGCGTCTGGTTACTAAAGAGTTGGTCCCAGGGAGGGGAGGTGGGGAGCTATGCATACGTCTTAAGAAAACAGCTTCTGCAAAGGCCCTGAGGTGGAAGGAGCAGCTGTTTGAGGAACAGCAAGTAGACTAGAAAAGGGTGAGAGGGAAAGTGGCAGAAGTTGAGACCAAAAAGTCACAGGAGGCCAGATCACCTGAGCTACTTAGGTTATCTTTTACTCAGAATGAGATGGGAGCCCTTAGAGGGTTTGCACAGAGGTGTGACTTCTCCTGGTTGCCACGTGATGGGGGCAGGAAAAGAAGCAAGCACTCAAGTCAGGAGACTGTTACAGTCTAGGGGAGATACCGGGGGCCAGGGTAAATGTGGGAGAAGGTGTTGGATCCTCGATATGTTTGAAGGTGAAGTTGACGGGTAGGTGTTGCTTGGTGAAAAGGAGGGTGTGAGAAAGAAGTCAAGGATAATTCCCAAGTTTTTTGTTCAAACAACAGGAAACATAGAGTTGCCCTCAATAGATGAGGATGTCTGTGGGTGAAGCAGGTTTTGGGGGGAATTTGGAAGTTGGTTCTAGAGGTGTAAAATTTGCAGATGCCTGTTGGATGTCCAGATGGAGATGGATATGTAAATCTGTAGCTCAGGGCTGATATCCAGCTGGAGATTCAAGTTTGTGAGGTGTCAGTGTTTGAGTTGTTCGTTAGATCTCTGAGCCTAGACATCTCATTGGGAGGAGTATAGATAGAGAAGAGGTCCAGGGACTGGGCCCGGCCATCACTGCTCAAAAGTTAGGGGAGGAGAGGAAGAACCTGCAAACTAGACTGAGATAGATAGGCCCATGCATTTACAGCAAAGGACATTTCATTCCCCAGTATTGTGGGAGTTGTACTATTGTGCCAGGTGTCAGGGTAGGGGAGAGGGTCTGGAGGCCAGTGTAACTATGAAGCTTCAAGAAATATATTGACCAGGTCAAGGGACCTTCCCAGGTAGCACTAGTGGTAAAGAACCCACCTGCCAGTGCAGGAGACATAAGAGACACGGGTTCGATCCCTGGGTCAGGAAGATCCCCAGGAGAAGGAAATGGCAACCCACTCCAGTATTCTTGCCTGGAGAATCCCACGAACAGAGGAGTCTGCTGGGCTACAGTCCATAGGGTTGCAAAGAGTCGAACATGACTGAAGTGACTTAGCACACACACACGCAAGGGAGCTGTCCCCTTGGGATGGTTGCCCAGCTGTTCTTGGCTGTATTTGTTGTGGGCAGGAGTTGATTTATGCTGTTCTTTCTGGTTTACCCTGGTAGCTGTGGTGCCTGCTTGCTAAACTTTCATGTGTTGTATACTGCTTTTCTTCAACAAATATGTTCTCTATTAACTCATTTTTCAAACTCAAGTGTGTTTATTACATACCTACCCATCTCTCCATTGGAGAAGGCAATGGCACCCTACTCCAGTACTCTTGCCTGGAAAATCCCATGGACGGAGGAGCCTGGTAGGCTACAGTCCATGGGGTCGCTAAGAGTCGGACACGACAGAGTGACTAGAGAAGGAAGCATAGCTACAGAAAGGGTGGCTAATGGAGCTGATTTGGTTCTGAAAGTTGGGGTCAGAAAGATTTGAGAAAAAAGTAACAGAAACTATTGTATACTAACAGTCAGAAAGAGAAAAACAGATATTGTATACTAACACATGTATGTGGAATCTAGAAAGATGGTACTGATGAACCTTTTTGCAGAGCAGCAGTGGAGACACAGACCTTGAGAACAGACTTATGGACACAGCTCAGGGTCAGGGGGTAGGAAGGAGAGGTGGGATGTATGGAGAGAGTAACAGGGAAACATACATTACCATGTGGAAAGTAGACAGCCAGTGGGAATTTGCTATATGACTCAAGGAACTCAAGCCGGGGTTCCGTGACAACCTAGAGGGGTGGGATGGGGGTGGAGGAGGGAGAGATTTTCAAGTGGGAGGGGACACGGGTAGACCTATGGCTGATTCATGTTGATGTTTGGTAGAAACCAACACAATACTGTAAAGCAATTATCCTTCAGTTAAAAATAAATGAAATTTTAAAAAATCCATATCAGTAAAAAGTCGAGTAAAGTTGAATCAGGGGACTTAAAAATGTCAGTGGGTCTCTTTCTCTACTCCTGGCTTTGTCCCGTTTTATTTCTCAGCTCTGCTTTCCTACCCCCCCTCCCCTTTTTTTCTCTTCTTTCTTTTTCCTTTTTTTTGACCACACCATGCAGTTTATGGGATATTGTTCCCTGACCAGGAATTGAACCCAGGCCCTTGGCAGTGAAAGCGCAGAGTCCTAACCACTGAACTGCCAGGGAATTCCCTGCTCTGCTTTCCTTTGGATTGGCTTTGTTTTCAGGCATCAGAAAGTTGCACTAAAATCCTCAGGTTGCTGCTCACATGCCCACTTCTTAAACCTGTGCAAGGGGGGCCTGACCTGAATCACATGCCCCTTTGGAGCAGAGCTAGTATAATACTAGTTAGGGGTCAGGCTGCTCTAACTGAAAGGCCCCAGAGTACAGTGGCTCACTATACAAGACATGTAGACCCAAAGTATAGTATGTAAGTAAGTGTTAGTCGCTCAGTCGTGCCCGACTCTCTGCGACCCCATGGACTACAGCCCACCAGGCTCCTCTGTCCATGAGATTTTCCAGGCAAGGATACTGGAGTAGGTTGCCATTTCCTTCTCCAGGGGATCTTCCCAACCCAGGGATCAAACCCGGGTCTCCTGCACTGCAGGGAGATTCTTTACCGACTGAGCTACAAGGGAAAGTATAGTGGCTCACTACAAAAAACTAGGACTAAAACCACCATATGACCCAGCAATCCCATTCCTAGGCATATACCCTGAGGAAACCGAAATTGAAAGACACATATACCCAGTGTTCATTGCAGCACTGTGTACAACAGCTAGAACATGGAAGCAGCCTAGATGTTCATTGACAGATGAATAGATAAGAAGCTGTGGTACATACATACAATATTAGTCAGCCATAAAAAGGAATGCATTTGAGTCAGTTCTAATGAGGTGAGAAAACCTAGAGCCTATTATACAGAGCAAAGTGAGTCAGAAGGAGAAATGTGAATATCGCCTACTGATGCATATATATGGAATCCAGAAAGCTGGTACTGATGAATTTATTTTCAGGGTGGCTATGGAGAAGCAGACATGGAGAACAGACCTATGGACATGGGGGCAGGGGAGGAGGGAGAGGGTGAGAGTATGGAGAGAGTAACAGGGAAACTTACATTACCATATGTAAAATAGATAGATGTATGATGAGGGAGCTCAAACAGGGGCTCTGTGACAATCTAGAAAGGTGGAATGTGGAGGGAGATGGGAAGGAGGTTCATGTGGGAGAGGACATGGGTGTACCTATGGCTAATTCTTGTTGATGTTTGACAGAAAACAAAATTCTGTAAAGCAGTTATCATTCAATTAAAAAATTAAAGTGGCAAAAAAAAAAAACCCTCCAGTGGCTCAAACAAGGCGGAAGTGTGTCTCTGTGATAACAATTCAGAGGCAGGGGGAGTCCGGGACTGACTCTGCCCTACGAGGTCATTCAAAGAGAGGCTGCTGGGCTGGCTCTGTCTTCTCAACATGTGGCATCATCTCTAGCACTGAGGTTGCTTGCTCTGGTGTCTGCCTTTCTTAGGAAGTGGAGAGAGGAAGGAGAGAGCATGCTTTTAAGGAAGTGATGTGGAATTTGCACATATCACTTCTATTCACTTTCCACTGGCAAGAATTTGGCCACACCTGGCAGCTCAGTTTTGGGCACGGGGCTGGTTACAGGAGATTCTGGCCGTCTGGGTGCACTTGGTAGAGGCCTCTCTGTGACTGGTGGGTCCTCTCCCTCTTCAACATTCTAGGTGTGGCTACAGAGGAGGCTACATGGAGGTGATCAACCTGCACCCTGAAATCAAGGGCCAGCTGGTGAAGCTGCTCTCGGTGCGTCTGTGCCCGCCAGTGTCTGGGCAGGCTGCCATGGACATCGTTGTGAACCCCCCGGTGCCAGGAGAGGAATCCTTTGAGCAGTTCAGCAGGGTGAGTCGGCTGCGTCCCATGGCCTGTCTGCATCACTGCTGCGGCCAGCGTTCACCACGTACGGTTTCCATGGCCAGCCTCTCTCCAGATGATCTCCAGGGCATGCTTGTGGTTTCACGTGGTGCCTGACCCTCCCCAGTAAGGTTAAGTCTCAGGATGTAGCTGGACTGTATTTGAAGTGGGAGGACTGTGCACAATGTGGGTATGGGCACCTCTTCCTCTTTCTCACCTGTGAGCACCACGGATGGGCAGGTGCTCAGAGGGAATGGCCTTGTGTCCTAAGAACATGGCAGGCAGAGAGGGGTGTGATGATTCTGTTACTAAACTAAAAGGGGGAAATGGATGAGCATGCCATTGATTCTAGACTGCAGATCTGCCTGTGGCTTAACCAGATGTCCTTGCAGCTTGAAGTGATGCAGACAGACCCTTTCAACTGCAAGTGACAAAAACCCAACTATAATGAGTTTAAACAAAAATGGAACTTATTGAAGAAGTCAGCTCCCAGCTGACTTTTTAAATTATGGTAAATTACACAGAACATAAAATTTGCCACTTTGATCTTTTTTGATGGAACAGTTTAGTGAATAAAGTAATTCACGTTGTGCAACCATTACCAGCATCCATCTCCAAAACCTTTTCCCAAACTGAAACTGTACCCATTAAACAATAACTCCTCATTTCCCCTTTCCCCAGCCCCTGGTAACCTCTAATCTACTTTCTGTCTTTGTGAATATGACCGCTCTAGGTACCTCATATATAGCATTTATCTTGTGGCTGGTTTATTTTAATTGGCACTATGTCTTCAAGGTTTGGCCCTGTCATGGCGTGTGTCGGAATGTGCTTCCTTTTGAAGCCAGGGTAACGTTCCAGTGTGGGTACGTGCTGTGTTCTGCTGATTCATTCATCCACAGGGCACACCACTTCACCTCCCAGGCCAGCAGTACTTGCACAAGTGTTGGGCTGCCTGCTCCAGCTACACGTGCCAAGCTCTCAGCCTATCACTGATGTGCTTTGCCTGGATTGTGTGCCCCAACACATCACATGGATTGGGGGAAGGGTAGCTCCCCAGAATTAAATGGTGGGGCTGTCTCCTAGAAGCATGTTGTAGGATGTTCCGCCCAGGGCCAAGTTCGTTCAGGCTGATGGGGAGGGACTGGTTTTTCTTGTTTTCAGGAATGACATCTTGGTACGAGAGTAGAACCCATGACACAAGCTACCTAGGACCTACTTGTAACTCATGTGCCCCTGCCCAGGGCCCATGGCAACCTCGTGGGCTGAGTGTCTGTGGAGGACACTCTGCAGAGGGACACGTGTCTTGCCTGCCACCCTGGTTTGCTGCTCAAGCATGCACCAGCTCGCCTTTCACCAGTCTGCCCGGACACCCTAGTTTGAAGGGGTGGTTTTCAGTGTCTGGAGCCATGGTGTCCAGAGATGCTGACTCCTGTGCTTTCTCTGTCTCCTCAGGAAAAAGAGTCCGTCTTGGGTAATTTGGCCAAAAAAGCTAAACTGACAGAAGACATGTTTAACCAAGTCCCAGGAATTCAGTGCAACCCCTTGATGGGGGCCATGTATGCCTTTCCTCGAATCTTCATCCCTGCGAAAGCCATGGAGGCGGCTCAGGTCAGAGGTGCCGGGTTGGGCTGGCTCTCATCAGGTTCACTTGGAACTCTTTCTTGCCTTGAGGAGCACAAGTGCTGGCCCTTGAGGCTCTGAACTTGATGTGTCCATTGGTCAAATGGTACTTAATGTGTAAATATGACAGGCTCCTGGAGACCCAGCCCTGCAGCAGCTGTGGTGATGGGGTGGGCGTGAGGTCAGACCCAAGCTTGTTCCTTAAGGCTCCCCTGGGCACAGACCTCAGGGCCCTGGCTTGGTGTATAGGAGGCCAAGGCCAGTGCTTGGGGAGCTACTCCATGGGGGTGGGGCACCTAGGACTCGGGCTGGCACTCCCTAGGGGACAGCAGAAGCCCCACAGCTGCCCCAAAGCAGCCTTTGGGTTCTTTGCTCCAGACCCCAGCTGCCTGCACACCCAGTGTCCTGCCTTGTTTCTTGCAGGAAGAGAGGGTGGAGGGGGCCTGCCACGGGAAAGAACCCGCCATGGCAAGCATATTGGGCTTTGAGATTGTAATGGTGTGTCTGTGCAGTGTGAAATCGGGAATGACTCAATTCTGCCCCGTTCCCGCAGGCCCATAAGATGGCCCCTGACATGTTCTACTGCATGAAGCTCCTGGAGGAGACCGGCATCTGTGTCGTGCCTGGCAGCGGCTTCGGGCAGAGGGAAGGCACCTACCACTTCAGGTACCACTTCCTCTGCACCAGGGCCTGGGTCCTGGTTTATCTTGGGAAACGGGCTTCTTAACAGCAAGGCAACTTCAGAGACTGAGATGTGTGAAGCCCCTGTGCCCCCATCCCACTTCCATTCTGTCCTGCCATAGAGATAGCTGAGACCCTGCACAGGGACTAAGGAAGTCTGTGGGTGGACTCAAGGTCATCTCCTTGACCACCGTCTCCCCCTCCACTGCCTCCATCTGTCACATGCTATCTGCAGTGTTCCCAGTGCTGTATTTTCTTTTCTTCCCTTGTCAACTCCATGATGTATCAGTCTGCATCCAGGAGCTCAGTAGCTTGTCCCCTGAGCCATAAACCTGCTGGATGTTGCCTCTGAGATATGGTGGAATTGCTGTGCCGCCTTTGACAGGCATGGGACTCTACCAGGCTAGCTGAAGAGCTCAGCCAGGGCTTCCCACCTAGGCCAGTTCTGTTCTGAAAAGCACCTTCTCCATCGGTGGGCCTCTCCAATGTTTCCTGCGGCAGATGTCAAAAAAAAAGAAATGTCTTGGGCTTAGCACCTGGGGCCAAGCTTTGAGTCAGTGAAGGTCATGGGCAGTGCCCCTCAGTGGACAAATGTGTGTGGATAGCCTTTCCACCCTAGTTGGGTTCATCTTGGCAATTTGTGGCTCACTCCAGAAGTGGTTACTTCTTGAGAGCTGCCCTTAGGGATGGAAAGCAGGTTGACAGGGTTGGTGGGAGGAGTTAATTACCATGGCAACATGGGAATTCCTATGGAGGGAAGTTGTGACTGGAGGTTCTCACTATGAGACTGATAGTGGAGATGGAAAAGGCTTGTCTAGCGGGAGTAGGGTCAGCTCCAGAGAAAAGTTCTGTGCACCCGTCAGAGTGTTGGGTGGGCCTTCTGTGATTATGCATGGATGGGTTAAGTAAGCTGAGATGCCGCCACCAGCTTACTGCATTTGTTCACGTGTATGAGTTGGCTAAAAAACTATGTGAATGATGAGGAAACATGGTTCAACAAGTGCCAGGTGCTGTCCAGGGCCTGTCCCTCCCCAGGAAGCTTGCCTGCACTGTGTGGTTTCCACAGCTGCAGGTGGAGGAGTAACCTGCCAGATTCACCCCTCTCCCCTTCTCCAGAGCAATTTGTGTCCGACTATGCTGTTCTCCTTCCTGACAGAATGACCATTCTTCCTCCGGTGGAGAAACTAAAGACGGTTCTACAGAAGGTGAAGGACTTTCACATAAAGTTCCTGGAGACGTACGCGTGAGGACTCCTCGGGCCCCAGAGGGAGACCGGGCCCTCAGCCTGCCTCCTGATATGCCCGCCCAGCCCAGCCCAGACTCGCCTCCCCCAGCGACTCCGCCTCAGGCCTCACGAAGGTCACTGGTCGCTTTCATCGTCATTTTGCCCCAGGAGACTTCTTTCTTTGTGCCTTGATGTTGGGAGCACCTCTCTTCTGAGCAAATGTGAATTGGGGATGTCTCAGAAGCCCTGCTTTTTTTTGATGCAGCCAAAGTAGAGGGGACTTGCTCAGCGTATGTGGTAGTGTTCTCCGAATCTGTTGTTGTTGCTTGTGGAAAATTCATTTGGGGTTTAAAACAGCCAGGGTGTGTTGGGTGAGCTGCTTCAGGTTTGCAGAAACAAGGCATCAGGAAATGTATAACTTAACCACGAGGAGGACTGGAAATCCCAAACTCACCGCCATGATCTGTGAAATAAAACCCTTAGCGGTGTGAAAATCTATTCCTTCAAACAGGAGAGCCTGGAGTCTGCTGGAGGCCCAGAGAGGGCCCATCCTTCTGACCTGGAGGCAGGCATCCTGCTCTCAGACAAGAATGGTGAGGGTAGCAGCACATGGATGCCAGGCTAGGTGGTGGTGGGTGTGGGGATTATGGCCACGGCCAGAAGATCCTGCAGGGGAGGGGTGGGTGTGAGCCAGGCTCCAAGTTGAACCAGGCCTCCATCTGGGAGCACACAGCAGGTAGTGAGGACTCTGCTCACAGGAGGGCTGCAGTGAAGGGTTCCCGTGAGATTCTTAGGCTGGGACACCCATCTAGAGGTCTCCCTGAGCTCAAAGGGGACAGGGTTCATTCAGCCCAGCAATATCTCAGTCGTGGGAGATTCTGCCTGATGGTGTGTGGATCTATCCCACCCAAGGGCTTCAGGGAGCTTTTAGGCAGTAGTAGAACAAGGAAAATCTGAAAATGTCCTAGTGAAGGAGGGTATCCTTAGGGACATGAAGACAGTTAAACTACATGCCCCTCCTGTAGTGTCTGTTGTTTGGACCAAGCGGAATTTGGTCCATATCCTAGCTCTTAATTGGTCCAAGTGCCTGGTAGCATGGCTGCTCTGTACATGTGATCCGATTCAAAGTTTATAAAAGTGTTCTATAAGTAAAGTGTTTTGCCTCCACATCTGCTGCTCCCCTCTGAGGCTCTGCAGACTGTCCCGTAGCATCAGTCATCTTTTGGGGGTAGGGGTAGGGGATCATCCACCAAGCGTGCAGCTTCCCTGCCATGAGCAAACCTGGGTGGGAGGCCTGAGCCACACTCCCCAGAAGTGGGCACTGCAGGCCACAGCAGGATTATGCCCTCTTCTCTGGGCCGTCCCTGCTGGGTTTCCCTGAGAAGCCAAGGCCAGCTCAGGAGCCAGGGGATCCAGCAAGTCCCAAAGTGGAATTGAAGGGACCGAAGAGAGAAATCTAAAGAGGCGAAAGGAGTGAACTTTGAAAGCCTGTCCTGTAATCCCCACGCCAGGTCCACGCACAGGATGCAATAGGGAACTTCAGACTACCCCTGTCCACTAGCATCACAGTCCCTATGAAGAAAGTAGCCACAATCTCAAATAACAAAGGGAATGTTTTAGAACTTTTTCTTCCTTAAAACATCAAGAAAATTGCACTTGTGCTTGTTGATGGTATGTAAGCCAGGATGTGTCCCAGAGTTGTGAGGTTTCTGGTGGAAAGGTTAAATAGTAGAAGCTAGTATATTTTCTATATTTTTATAACAATTGCTTTTTTCATGGGGGGAGTTGGGGTTAGTATTTGTAGTTTTAACAATCCAGTAGTTTTTTTAAACGAACCTCTTCGGATTATAAGTAACCCCTAAAAACTTTGCAACGTTTACATGATTTTTAAAAACAGATGCCATATATGTTTGGTTTGCTTTTAAAAATAAGTAAATACTTAATAAGGTCAGCTGGTTTAGGAGGTTAACTTGATTCAGGTAGGAACTCTGATCATGATAGATTTGATTTTTCTGCAGATTGTGGTGTCTTGTTTGGGCACCACCAGAGTAAGTTGTCATTGGAGGTTGCACTTTAAATCTATACCTGTAAAGTTTTCTGCTGTTCATCTAGGTCTGCACGGGAGTTGGGGGGATGCTGGGCTATGCTGTGGTGGTCCATCCCCTTGCACCTTGTGGCCAGACCGGTTGTCCCCGTGTTTGTGAATTTGCGGGAAGAGCTGACAGGCCTACATGTCCGTTTTCCAGTCTGAATTCTCATAGGCATCTCCTGACAAAGGTACTTCATGATAGCTCTGGTGGAAATTTCTAAACAATAAAATATATGTCTAAAATGGTGACTGTGTTTAACTTTCTTTGTATTTTAAATATCAAATGGATGTCACTAATTGTACACTTTCACTCTTATGTTCCTAAGTCTCAGCTTTTCAGTTTCCATTTCTTCTTAGGTGTCAACCCTAAGGACCCTGGGCTGCTTTCTATTACTTGAGGTAAGTCTGGAAATATATATATGTTTTAAAAAGTAAGATTCTTTTGGGTGGAAGGCTTGGAAACTTACTGAAAGCTTAAGCAGAAGAGAATTTATTGTGTCATGTAAAAGGAATTTATTGAAATCCTGGAGGGATGCTGACTTAAGTTTTGATGTACACTGTTAAGTGCAAAGCCCGCCTGCCTGTCCAGCTATATTGAAAAATCTAATAGAAGGGCTCTGCCTTGGTCCACATGACCTTCCCTGAACAGTAGCTGTGGCCTTTGAGAATAGAGTGTTTTGGCTGGCCCTGTGTAATGAGTAGAGGTAGAGAAGGGCCTAGAATTGCCAGCCCCATCAGGGCCTTTGGAGGAGAAGCTGCTCCCCATAGGAATGAGGGATGGAGGTGATGCTGCACCCACAAACTTCATTTGCCACAGGTGGCTCTTTAGAGTGAAGCTGGGGGAGGTGTGTTCAAGGCAGGTTGAAAGTCATTACTGGTTGATAACACAGGGGACTGAGATGCTCTGCATATACACACTGCGCACATACCCCGGGGAGTGTACATCTTATCTGGTGAGCAAACTTTGTGTAGTATATTATGCAAAGAGTTTATTAAATAGACAAAGATTGGGAAATACAGTTATTCTAGATCAGTAGTTCCCTTGTCACTAGGGACTGGTTTTGTGAAAGACACTTTTTCCACGGATATGTGGTGGGGGAGGGAAAGTTCAAGCGGTAATGCAAGAGATGGTGGGATTGGATGGTTCAGGTGATAATGCAAGCTGTGGGGAGTGGCAGATGAAACTTCCATCCCTCGCCCACCCCTCACCTGCTGTGTGACTGAGTTCCTAACAGGTCGGGGTGCTGGGGACCCCTGCTCTAAATTATTTTTGGTATAGTGTTTGCTCTAACAACATCTAGAAAGCTTTTGAATGTTTGATAAGGACCTAGCATAAGCCCACGGACTGCTAGGGAATGGGGAACCAGAAGCTAATAAGAGGTGGTCACTGTTCTCAAAAAACCTATGGATGGAATGGCCACCGGATGGTTCATTGCTCAAATCCCATCCACCTGGTGGTGCTGGGCTTAATAGAAGCATATGGGTGATGCATAGGAGGGAGAGGCTGGTGCTGTTCTCTTCCGAGTTGGGGTGCCTCTACCCACTTCTACTCTTTCCACAGTGCCTTCTGAGGTCTTGCTTTTAGCCTTCATCCTGCCACCAAACCAGGAGACTCCTCAAGAAAAAGGAAGTTGAAACTTACTGATAGGTACCCATCCAGTTCTCTTCCTTAAGAGGAACAGGTCAGCTAGAGTTTCCTATTGAGATTTCTTTCTCCTACTGAAAAAAAAAAGAGAGGTGCCCACCACATAACCTATGGTCAATTAATCTATGACAAAAGGGCAAGAATGTACAGTGGGGAAAACACAGTCACTTCAATAAGTGATGCAGGGGGAAATGTAAAACAGCAAGGTTAGAACATTTCTTCCTTCACACCATATACAAAAATAAACTCAAAATGGATTAAAAACCTAAATGTAAAACCCTAAACAATAAAACTTTTACAGGAGAACACAGGTAGTACATTCTTTGACATAAATTATAGCAATATTTTTTTTTGGATCTGTCTCCCAAAGGAAAAGAAATAGGCCTTAATTAAACTTCAAAGATTTTGCACAGCAAAGGAACCCTTTGACAAAATGAAAAGACAACCTACTGAATGGGAGAAAATATTTGCAAATCACTTGACCAACATGGGGCTAGTATCCAAAATCTATAAACAGCTCATACAATTCAATGTAAAAAAAAATCAAAAATAGGCAAAAGACCTGAGTAGACATTATTCCAAAGAATATAGACAGATGGCCAACAGGTACATGAAAAGATGCTCTCTATGTTGCTAAAAGCAAGAAAAAAAAAACACCTCACACTGGTCAGAATGGCTATTATCAAAAAGTCTACAAGTAACAAATGCTAGAGAGGGCATGGAGAAAAGAGAACACTGTCACCCTGTTGGTGGGAATGGAAATGGGTGCAGCTGCTATGGAAAACAGTATGGAGTTTCCTCAAAAAGCTACAAATAGAAATGCCCTGGTGGTCTAGTGGTTAGGACTCAGTGCCTTCAATCCCTGGTTGGAGAACTAAGATCCTGCAAGATGTGTGGCGTGGCCACACAAAAAAACTAAACTAAAAATAGAACTTCCATATGATCCAACAATCCCACGCCTAGGTATAATATTTGGAAAAAAGTGAAAATGCTAATTCAAAAAGATCCATGCACCCCAATGTTCATTGCAGCACTGTTTACAATAGCCAAGACATGGCACCAGCCCAAGTGCCCATGATAAAATGATTGGCTTAAGAAGATATGGTATATATACATATAAATGTGTGAATGTGTGTAGCAAAATAGAAACACAGAAATAGAAAACAAACTACTGGTTACCAGGGGAGAGAGGGTGGGGGAAAGGACTTGATAGGAGTATGGGATTAAGAGATACAAACTACTACATATAAAATAGATAAGCAACAAGGATATACTGTACAGCAGAGAGAACTATAGCCATTATTTTATAATAATTTTTAATGGAGTATAATCTATAAAAATACTGAACCTCTATGCTATACACCTGAAACTAATATTGTAAGTCAACTACAGTTCAGTTCAGTTCAGTTCAGTCGCTCAGTCGTGTCCGACTCTTTGCGACCCCATGAACCGCAGCACGCCAGGCCTCCCTGTCCCTCACCAACTCCCGGAGTCTACCCAAACCCATGTCCATTGAGTCGGTGATGCCATCCAACCATCTCATCCTCTGTCGTCCCCTTCTCCTCCCGCCCCCAATCCTACCCAGCATTAGGGTCTTTTCCAATGAGAACCCTTCGCATGAGGTGGCCAAAGTATTGGAGTTTCAGCTTCAACATCAGACCTTCCAATGAACACCCAGGATTGATCTCTTTTAGGATGGATTGATTGGATCTCCTTGCAGTCCAAGGGACTCTCAAGAGTCTTCTCCAACACCACACTTCAAAAGCATCAATTCTTCGGCACTCAGCTTTCTTCACCGTCCAACTCTCACATCCATACATGGCCACTGGAAAAACCATAGCCTTGACTAGACGGACTTTTGTTGGCAAAGTAATGTCTCTGCTTTTAAATATGCTATCTAGGTTGGCCATAACTTTCCTTCCAAGGAGTAAGCGTCTTTTAATTTCATGGCTGCAATCACCATCAGCAGTGATTCTGGAGCCCAAAAAAATAAAGTCTGACACTGTTTCCACTGTTTCCCCATCTATTTCCCATGAAGTGATGGGACCAGATGCCATGATCTTAGTTTTCTGAACGTTGAGCTTTAAGCCAATTTTTAAAAATTGATCACTAAAAGGATTAGAAGATATAGAGTCATCCCTTGGTATCCATGGGGGGATTGGTCGCAGAATCCCCTACGATACCAAAAATCTGGGGATACTCAAGTCTCTTATATAAAATGATACAGTATTTGCATATAACTTACATGTATTCTCCCATATACTTTAAAGCATTTCTACATTACTCATAATATGTAATACAATGTAAATGCTATGTGAATAGTTGTAAATACAATGCAAATAGTTGCTGGTGTGTGGCAAATTCAACTTTTGCTTTTTGGAATTTCCTGGAAAAAAATTTATTTTTATCTGAGGTTGGTTCAGTTCATAAATAAAGAAGGGTTGACTCTCATGATTTCTTGTGTCTCCTCCCCAGTTTTGTCTGTCTTTGCTCTGAGTGCATAACCTTTTGAAGATATTCAATTGCAAAACTCTAAAAACATCCAGAATCCTGGTGATGCTTAGGTCAGAGCACAGAAGTATACATTAAATAAGTCTAAAACAAAAAATATTCTGATTATCACAGTAAAGATATTCATGTGGAAAAACTAGAAAATAAAATCAAGGAAGAAATTTTTAAAATCTCCTTTAATCCTCTACCAGAATTAATCAAGCCTGATATTCATTTTTTTTAGCTGTGCTGCATGGCTTTTGGGATCCTAGTTCTGGGACCAGGATCAAACCTGGGCCTTCAGCAATGATAGAGTGGAGTCCTAACCACTAGAATGCCAGGGAATTCCCCTAACATTCCTTACTGTCCTTTTCCTGAAAGTATTTTTATATGGCTGTGTGTTTGAATCCTAATTTTTCCCCCTTCAACATTAGAACATGCTTAAAGTGCCTGATGAGCAGTTTGGATGGCTACTTCATCAGTCCTATGGATAAATAGCCATATTAACTATTGGTTAACTGCACACTTAAAGATTTAGATTACATACAGTTTTTGGTTTTTAAAAATAATGCCACACAATAGATCTGTGCATAGAGAGGGTATTCCCCTCCCTCGTTCTTGTGTTGTGGCTTATTGTGGAAGATGCTCAGGAGTAGGTGTTTTCCATGAAGCTCCAGGGACTTTGTCCCTGAGGCAGAGCTCAGAGCTCGGCAGATCCTGGTACACACCTTGACCTTGGCTCTAGCACTTACCAGCTGCAAGATCACTGAGCCTCAATGTTGCCATCTGCAAAACAGGGCTAATAGTACCCACTTGTGGAGTAATGGGAGGACTGTGAGCACCGAATAGGAAAATGTGGCTGTTTTTGCATGTGTGTGTGTAACTTAGTGTAGCTCAAGGCAAGTAGTTTATTTATTGACTACTTTCTGTGATAGTCTGATTAATTTTTAGAGCAGTGCTGATATGATACATGTTCAATACATGTTTAAATCAAGGGAAAAATACACTCTTGGAACACTAGATACAGTATGAAAATGACATATAGAGGAAGTGAGGACTCTTTCCCAGCACTGCTGAACGTATTCTGCTAGACAAAGTGCACAGGTTAGTTATTTGGTTATATTTTTGGTCAGTGGTAATGTTTTTATTTTTTCAGTCACACATTTTCTGAAATAAAAATGCACTGGCGGCTTCCCTGGTGGCTCAGTGGTGAAGAATCTGCCTGCCAATGCAAGAGACACAGGTTTGATCCCTGGTCTGGGAAGATCCCACATGCCATGGGGCAACCAAGCCCTTGCGTCACAACTATTGAGCCTGTGCTCTAGAGCTCAGGAACCACAACTACTGAGCCACAACTACTGAAGCTCATGCTCTGCAACAAGAGAAACCATGGCAATGAGATTCCCGTGGACCACAATTAGAGAGTAGCCCCCTCTCTCCGCAACTAGAGAAAAGCCCACACAACAGCCAGGATCCGGCACAGCCAAAAATAAAAAACAAACAAAATTAAAAAAAATAATAATAAAAAAAATAAAATAAATAAAAATGCATTGGGTCCAGTTACATTGGATTCTTCATGAGGTAGGTCCAATTAAAAAAAAAAAAAACACCTCTTTTTACAATTCTAATGTAATTAGAGATTTTGGGGGGTTTTTTTGGTGTAGGTTCATCTTAACCTGCTGGCACCAGTTAGGAACTGGTATTTGGGGTAGTGTCCTCCCTCAAGAGGAACTTTGTAGGCCTTTTCCCCTTCATGGTTAAAGCAAGCTGCTGTTTGCCATTTCCACCTTAAAACTTTAAAACAAAATCCCCCCAGTTATTTGAGTCAGTATCATGATACACTTTGAGGGCCAAAGCCCCACTCCAGGATTTAGAGTGTATAAATTAGGATTCTTTTGGTTGTACAGACAGAAAGGCAAACTTTGTATATGCGGCTACGTATCCTTGGTGAACTTTATGTAAAATATCATGTCATTTTCAAAGTTCCCAGGTATATCCCCACAGTTTGTACCAAAAATGTATATGATTGCACCTTCAACTTCTAACAGGTACAAAGTTTCTCAGAGCATTCTGAGAATCTACTTTCCAGGTTATAATCCTCAGTTTGGCTTGAATAAAATTCCCCCTTTTTTCTTCTTAACTTGGTAGTTAATTGACTTTTCTATGACTGTGTTCAGGAATGTTCATGGCAGCATTGTTGACCAGAGCAAAAGAGGGGGGAAACTTACACAGTCATTAATGAAGGATTTGTGTTTCCCTCCAAAAGAATGCCATGCAACTGTTAATCCAGATTAGTACATCTGTAGCTACTGCCCTGAAAAGTCATCTAAGATCCACTTTTAAATTGAATTAGCAATTGCAATTGCCATACATAGTGCAGTAGTGGACATCTTGGTATTGTCTGATCAGACTCACCCTGTCCTGGGATTATTCTCCCCCCACATCAGAGGATTCCCTCACTCTAAAGTGAGTTCACACCTTCTAAGGTGCTTCCACAACCCCTGGACTGCAGATGGGTAAGTCCATTCCCAGGATTGTCCAGTTTGGAACACAGAGTCTAATTCTTGAAAGGCTAAATTATTTTTATAAATGAAAACTCAAGCCCTAAAGGTAAACATGAATCTTGTCTCATAGAGGAAAGTGGTCTTCAATGAGACAACAAAACTGACATTCAGAGAAAATCAGGGATGAGAATTCACAGCCCAAAGGCCTTCATAGGTTTTGCCCTTTTGCTTCAGTTGCTTTCAGGGTCCCTAGCTGCATCCCCGCTGTTTCCGTGGCTTGATTATCTAATTTATTGGATCTTAAGAGCCAATAAAGTCTCCCTTTTGGCCAAGTTAGCTGGAGTTAAGTTCCTACTGCTGCAGGCAAAGCATATGTTAGTGTACACATAAGGAAAAACTAGGGGAAAAAGAGTTTCATATGTATATATATACATATATATACACACATATATGGTATATAGATGCTCAAACACTCATCTTACTTTTTAGTAAAGGGAACTTGGAGGAGGAAATGGTGCAACCACAGCTATCCACAACTGCTGCCCGGTTTATCAGGGCAGTAAATGAGGCTGGGGCTAGTTTTGTTTAAAGGTAGGAATGTGATTTTTGAGTGAGGAGTAGGGGTCTCCTGGGTAACCTTGAGATAGTGATGTACTTGACTAGTATTTGATTATGGAAATCAATCTCTCTCATTTGCCCTGTGTTTGATTTTCAGTCTCTATGTCTCTGTCTCTCGCTTAAAGATGAAGGATTTTCCCTTATAATGTTGTTCTGCTCTAAAATACTTAAGCTGACAAATTCTTAAGAAGAATTCTTAAAAAATCATCAAGCTGCTAAAAAGTTGCAAACTCTTATTTGTCTTTAGAGCTTTGCTGGATTCATCAGCTTTCACATTTAGTCGCTTAAGGCAATCTATGTTCCTAAGAAAAAGTGTGTAAATCAAAAGGTTTTTAATTTTTTAAATGGTTGCTTTTTAATAAGAGTTGGTATATTGATTTGTAAAAAATTAGAAAACACAGGTAAGAAAAAGGAAAAGAAAATCACTCATGGAAATGAGAATATAATGCAGGTAATGCAGAAATTGAAGGGTTTATTGTTAATTTGTCAGATGTGATAATAGCATTGCAAATACATAAGAAATGTCCCCCCTCCTTTTTTTATGGCTGTGCGCAGGCTCTCTCTTCCGGGCTTCTCTAGTTGCGGAGCATGGGCTCTAGAGCATGTGGGCTCAGTTTGTGTGGTGCACGGGCTCCTTAGTTGTGACTTGTGAGCTTAGTTGCCCCGGGGCATGTGGGATCTTAGTTCCCCAACCAGGGATCAAACCCACATTCCTTGCATCGGAAAACAGATTCTTAACCTCTGGACCACCAGGAAAGTCCCAGAAATGTCACCATGCATGTTGAAGTATATACGGATAACATTCAGTGGTGTCTGACATTTGCTTTAAAATATTTTAGAAAAGAGAGGCCAGTTAAAAAAAAATAGGTGTGAAAATATTACTATTCAACAAAGTAGTATAAGGTTTAAGACTAAATGTATTTCTTTATTGGGAAAAATAAGTGCAGCAAGTGTGGCCAAATACTGATGGTAATTAATGATTTGGAGTAGTAGATGTAGAGACGTTCATTTTATTATTTGACTTTTCTGTATATTTTCATAATAATAAATTTTTTAAACACCTGCAACCTTCAAATGCAGAGAAAAATAATTATTTTCAGTTTCAAGTACATCCTATCAGAACCGTTATGCAGGCGTTTATTTTAAAAACATCATAGTGAATGCATTTTCTATTATATAATTAACATATCCATAAACATTCTTTACAACGTTGTTTTTTAGCAACTACATGCTATGCTTTGAATGGATGCATCAAAATTTAATGGAGGAATGGTCAGGTTATTTTCAAATGCTCACAATAATAATCTTTCAATGAATATTCTTCTATTGACTCGTGCACAGTCATAATTTTCCCAAGCTAGAGAAGGCAATGGCACTCCACTCCAGTGTTATTGCCAGAATCCCAGGGACAGGGGAGCATGGTGGGCTGCCGTCTATGGCGTTGCACAGAGTCGGACAAGACTGAAGCGACTTAGCAGCAGCAGCAGCAGCAGAAGCCCAGAAAGGGATTTCTGAATGCAAAAATGTTTAAGCACCAGGGGGAGTTGGTCACCTATCCAATACCCAGAGTCTGTGTGTGTATGTGTATGTGTGTGTGTGTGTGTGTGTGTGTGCGTGTGTGTGCGCGCGCGCACGCGTGCGTGCACACCCACGTGCACACATGTATGAATGTGTGTTGGAAAGCAACCCTCGTCCTTGAACTTAGCAGCTGAGCCCATCTCTTGTTTCATATTTCAGCTTTCTGTGATGAAAGTACAAAACACCTGGGCACACAGCCCCATTGTTTAATGCCTGACATGCAGGAACACTTAACTGAGCCTGTAATCTTTGAAACCCTCTTACCAAGACAGACCATGATGGATTAAATAGAAGTTATAGCCATTGATTATATTCTTTGCAGCCAAGGATGGAGAAGCTCTATACAGTCAGCAAAAACAAGACCAGGAGCAGACTGTGGCTCAGATCATTAACTGCTTATTGCCAAACTCAGACTTAAATTGAAGAAAGTAGGGAAAACTACTAGTCCATTCAGGTATGACCTAGATCAAATCCCTTATGAGTATACAGTAGAAGTGACAAATAGATTTAAGGGACTAGATCTGATAGATAGAGTGCCTGATGAACTATGGACAGAGGTTCGTGACATTGCACTGGAGACAGGGATCAAGATAATCCCCATGGAAAAGAAATGCAAAAAAAGCAAAATTGATGTCTGAGGAGGCCTTACAGAGAGCTGGAAAGAGAAGAGAAGCGAAAAGCAAAGGAGAAAAGGAAAGATATTCCCATCTGAACGCAGAGTTCCAAAGAATAGCAAGGAGAGGTAAGAAAGCCTTCCTCAGCGATCAATGCAAAGAAATAGAGGAAAACAACAGATTGGGAAAGACTAGAGATCTCTTCAAGAAAATTAGAGATACCAAGGGAACATTTCATGCAAAGATGGGCTTGATAAAGGACAGAAATGGTATGGACCTAACAGAAGCAGAAGATACTAAGAAGAGGTGGCAAGAATACACAGAAGAACTGTACAAAACAGATCTTCACGACCCAGATAATCACGATGGTGTGATCACTCACCTAGAGCCAGACATCCTGGAATGTGAAGTCAAGTGGGCCTTAGAAAGCATCACTACGAACAAAGCTAATGGAGGTGATGGAATTCCAGTTGAGCTATTTCAAATCCTGAAAGATGATGCTGTGAAAGTGCTGCACTCGATATGCCAGCAAATTTGGAAAACTCAGCAGTGGCCACAGGACTGGAAAAGGCCAGTTTTCGTTCCAATCCCAAAGAAAGGCAATGCCAAAGAATGCTCAAACTACCGCACAATTGCACTCATCTCACACGCTAGCAAAGTAATGCTCAAAATTCTCCAAGCCAGGCTTCAGCAATACGTGAACCATGAACTTCCAGATGTTGAAGCTGGTTTTAGAAAAGGCAGAGGAACCAGAGGTCAAATTGCCAATATCTGCTGGATCATCAAAAAAGCAAGAGAGTTCCAGAAAAACATCTATTTCTGCTTTATTGACTATGCCAAAGCCTTTGACTCTGTGGATCACAATAAACTGTGGAAAATTCTGAAAGAGATGGGAATACCAGACCATCTGACCTGTCTCTTGAGAAACCTGTATACAGGTCAGGAAGCAACAGTTAGAACTGGACATGGAACAACAGACTGGTTCCAAATAGGAAAAGGAGTACGTCAAGGCTGTATATTGTCATCCTGCTTATTTAACTTCTATGCAGAGTACATCATGAGAAACACTGGGCTGGAAGAAACACAAGCTGGAATCAAGATTGCTGGGAGAAATATCAATAACCTCAGATATGCAGATTACACCACCCTTATGGCAGAAAGTGAAGAAGAACTAAAGAGCCTCTTGATGAAAGTGAAAGAGGAGAGTGAAAAAGTTGGCTTAAAGCTCAACGTTCAGAAAACTAAGATCATGCCATCTGGTCCCATCACTTCATGGGAAATAGATGGGGAAACAGTGGAAACAGTGTCAGACTTTATTTTTTGGGGCTCCAAAATCACTGCTGATGGTGATTGCAGCCATGAAATTAAAAGACGCTTACTCCTTGGAAGGAAGGTTATGGCCAACCTAGATGGCATATTTAAAAGCAGAGACATTACTTTGCCAACAAAGGTCCATCTAGTCAAGGCTATGGTTTTTCCAGTGGCCATGTATGGATGTGAGAGTTGGATGGTGAAGACAGCTGAGTGCCACAGAATTGATGCTTTTGAAGTGTGGTGTTGGAGAAGACTCTTGAGAGTCCCTTGGACTGCAAGGAGATCCAAACAATCCATCCTAAAGGAGGTCAATCCTGGGTGTTCATTGGAAGGACTGATACTGAAGCTGAAACTCCAATACTTTGGCCACCTCATGCGAAGAGTTGACTCATTGGAAAAGACCCTAATGCTGGGTAGGATTGGGGGCAGGAGGAGAAGGGGACGACAGAGGATGAGATGGTTGGATGGCATCACCGACTCGATGGACATGGGTTTGAGTAAGCTCCAGGAGTTGGTGATGGACAGGGAAGCCTGACATGCTGCAGTCCATGGGATCGCAAAGAGTCGGACATGACTGAGCAACTGAACAACAACAATCACTTATACGTGAAATCTAAGAAACAAATGAACAAACATAACTAACCAGATACATAGTCATAGATACAGAGAACAAACAGGTGGTTGCCAAGGGGAAGGGGTTGGAGATGAGAGAAATACATGAAGGAGATGAAGGTAATGAACTTTCAGTTACAAAATAAATGAATACAGGTATGAAATGTACAGTGTGGGGAATACACTATGTGGGCAATAGACAGTGATGTTGGAATACCTTTGTATGGTGACACATTACAACTAGATTTAACATGGTGATCATTTCAAAATGTATGGAAACATCTCACTATGTTGTATACCAGGGACTAACATAGTGTTATAAGTCAATTATACTTCAAAAACAAACTCATAGCCAAAGAGATCAGATTTGTGGTTACCAGAGGCAGAGGTGTGGGGAGGGAGGATTGGATCAAGACAGACAAAAGGTATACACTTCGTTATAAGTAGTAGGGTTGTAATATACTAGGGATGTAATAAATGTCATTAACACAGCTATACATTACATAAAAGATTAGAGAGTAAATTCTAAGAGTTCTCATCACAAGAAAAAATTATTTTTTTCCATTTCTTTACTGCTGTTATCTACATGAGATGATGAGTGGTCACTAAACTTATTGTAATAATCATTTCATAATGTATGAAAGTCAAATCATTATGTTGTCATACCTTAAATTTATACAGTACTATATGTCAATTATATTTCAATAAAACTAGAAGGAAAAAGAAAGAAAATGAGTGGGTATAATCAGTACTTGGGGCAAAATACTCAAGACCTAACTGATGTAACTGTTGAACAGCACCTTCATGTGGACTTTCCAAATAAATTATCAATTACCAAAAAAGATCTACAGTGTCCTACATACACCCAGTCAGAGCCAGATGACTACTGTATGTGAAAAAGAAGCTACTGCATCACAATGAACACCGAAGGTCATCTCCAGTGTTACACACTTTAGTTAAAGATTTTACATAAGTAACAAAAGAAAAAATAAATTGGAGTTAACGAAAAATTTAAAACGTTGTGCTGAATTCAAAGGACACTATAAAGAAAGTGAAGACAGCCATGGAATGGGAAAAATATTTGCAAATCAAATATCTGATAATGAATAAACAAACTGTGATACATCCATACAATGAAACGTTTTTCAGCAATAGTAAGAAAAGTAAGAAATTGAGAAAGTAGCATTGACATGTATACACTATCACGTGTAAAACAGATAACTAGCAGAAGCTGCTGTGTAACAGGGAGCCCAGCCTGGCGCCCTGTGATGACCTAAAGGGTGAACTAGGGGAGAGGAGGAAGGCTCATGAGGGACAGGAGATACACACACACACACACACACACATATATAAAATTATGACTGATTCATATTGATGTAGGGAAGAGACGACCACAGTATTGCAAAGCAATCATCCTCCAATAAAAAAAAATAATAAGTGTGCTGCTGCTGCTGCTGCTGCTGCTGCTGCTGCTGCTAAGTCGCTTCAGTCGTGTCTGACTCTGTGCGACCCCATAGACGGCAGCCCACCAGGCTCTCCCGTCCCTGGGATTCTCCAGGCAAGAATACTGGAGTGGGTTGCCATTGCCTTCTCCAATGCATGAAAGTGAAAAGTGAAAGTGAAGTCACTCAGTTGTGTTCGACTCTTAGCGACCCCATGGACTGCAGCCTACCAGGCTCCTCCATCCATGGGATTTTCCAGGTAAGAGTACTGGAGTGGGGTGCCATTGCCTTCTCCGATAAGTGAGCTATCAGGCCACAAAAAGATATGAACACACCTTAAGAGCATATTGTTAAGTGAAAAGGCTGAAAAGCTTACATACTATATGACTAATTTTATAAAATTTTGGCAAAGGCAAAACAGTAGGTGTTTGTCATGGGTTCAGGAGTGGGGAGAGTTGAATAGGTGAAGTCCGGAGGATTTTTTAATTCAGTATAACATAATAGTAAATACATGACACTATGCATTTGTCAAAGCATACTGAACTTTACAGCACAGAGTGGCCTTTAATGTACGCAGGTTTCAAAATTTGTTGACTTTGTTGGGTCTTTGCTGCACTACATGGGCTCCCCATTGCAGTGCACAGGCTTTCTGTAGCTGCAGCACATGGGCTTTTGTTGTGGCACATGCGCTCTAGAGGCTCAATAGGTGTGGCATACAAGCTCTCTAGTTGTGGCATGTGGGATCTTAGTTCCCTGACCAGGGATCAAACCCATGTACCCTGCTTTCGAAGGTGGATTCTAAACCACTGTACCACCAGGGGAGAACCCAGATTTTATTTATTTTTGACTATGCAGTGCAGCTTGCAGGATCTTAGTTCCCCAACCAGGGATTGAACTCATGTCTTCAATAGTGAAAGTGAAGTCCTAAAAACCACTGGACAAACAGGGTATCCGTGTATGGAGGTCTATAAAAACCATTTAGGAGGTGGTGGTGGGGTGGCACCTAGGATAGAATGTAGAATGCTTGTAGAATGCAAGCACATAATTTAACTTATTACAAACATATGAAACAGTTCTCAAGGAAGGGGGTGGGGACAAAGGTGTTGGCCTAAATAACTTTGAAAATAGAGTCTGTAAAATTAAAGGCAAAAGAAACTCTGCTTAGCACGGGACTCTAGTTGACCTAGTTTTTTTCCCATGTGGGTATGGGTTAACAATGGATACTGCCATACATGTATACTAGAACTGAACTAAGCACAAAGTTGGCAGATGATAGGAGCAAGGTTTCTACCAAAGTAACATCACACTGATTCATTCATGCCAAAGTACTAGAAATAACTTTTACACATGTGCCTTGACAGAGTTTATAATATGCAGCTTTTGTGTTTCACAAAATAACACTGATATTGTGATAGAATAAAAAAAATGTATCTGGTTTTCATCCCTGGTTCCTGGCAGAGCTCCCTAAGCCCTTGGAGCTTTCCAACAGGAGTTAGTGGAGTATCCTTTTAAATTTATAACCAGCCCTTTTCAATCATTCCTGAGTTTATGTTAATGATGGGGTTGCTTACCAGAGGGAACCAACAATATGATAAGAAGGTTGGACCTTTCCATCTCACTCTTAGACTTCTGGGAAAGGGAGAGGGGCTGAGACTGAGTTCAGTCATCAATGGCCAATGATTATGTCCCGTTCCATTGGGCTGCTCCTGAGTTGTATCACTTGTAACAAGCCACTAATCTAGTAGGTGTTCCCGAGTTCTACGAGCCATTCTAGCAAATTATTGAACCGAGGACAGGGTTGTGGGTATCCTTGATCTATAACCACTTGTTCAGTACAAATGACAACCTGGAACTGTGATTAGTGTCTGAAGACCAGGCAGTCTTGTGGGACCTGAGCCCTTAACCTGTGGAGTTTAACTCCAGGTAGTATCAAGGTGTTTTGAGTAGAAGAAAACAAGCTTTTCTTTTAAGCATTATACTGACTCATTCCTGCAACTAGTACTATTAGAATCAACTTTTAATATGTAATACTAATATACATTGTTCATTCTATAAAATACTTGACTCCTCAAAATTTTCTAAGTCAGCAATCAAAAATAAAGAAACTCTGAGAATTGTTACAGACAAGAAGAGCCTATGCACATATGATTAAATGTAATATGGTGTCCTGGAACAGAAAAACGTTAGAAAATAAGAAAACCTATTGAATAAAGTATGGGAAAAGGATTTGAATAGACATTTCTCCCAAAACACAAATGGTCAGTAAGCACATGAAAAGATGTTTAAAATATAACATCATTAGTCTTTAGGCAAATGTAAATCATACCCACTAGGACAGCTATACTAAAATACAGCAAATGTTGGTCGTTACATGGAAAAACTGAAGTCTTCAAATATTGTTGTATTGTAAAATGGTGCATACTTTTTAAGTTTGACAGATTTTCAAAAGATTAAACCATGTGAACCACGAATTACACTCCTAGATTTATCCAAAAGAACTTACAAACATGCCCCCACAAAAATCTGTATGTTAATGTTCATAGAAGCATTATGCCAGATGGAAAAAATCCAAATGTTCACCAACTGATGGATGGGTAAACAAACATGGTATTTTATACAATGGAGTATTATTTTGCTATAAAAATGAAATATGGATACATGCTATGATAGGGATCAACTGGTAACATACTAAATGAACATGTCACAAATGGCTGCATACTATTTATTTCATTTTGTAGACAATATCTAAAATAGGCAAATACTTAGAAACTAGAGATTGCACCAAAGGGACAGGGAATGGAATGAGGAGCAAATACTAACAGATTTAAGGTTTCTTTCCTGGAGTAATGAAAATGTTCTGGAATCAGTGATGGTTGCAAATCTCTGAATACACTAAAAACCACTGAACTGCACACCTTTTATTTGGCCATGTGGCTTGTGGGATGTTTCCAGGCCACAGATTGAAGCCAGGACCCCGACACTGGAAGTATGGAGTCCTAACCACTGAACCACCAGGGAATTCCCTGCACTTTTCTTATTTATTTGGCCATGCTGGGTCTTTGTTGCGGCAGGCAGGGTCTTTAGTTGTGGCATGTGAATGCTTAGTTGAGGTATGTGGGATCTAGTTCCCTGACCAGGGAACGAACCTGAGCCCCTTCCATTGGAAGCGTGAAGTCTTAGCCACTCGACTGCCAGGAAGTCCCTGCACTTTTCTTTAAAAAGTAGATTTAATGGTATATGAATTGCATTTCATTAAAGCTGTTATAAAATATAAAAGGTTCTTTGTACTGATGATACATGCTTATTCTTTATTAGACAGATTCTTATTCTTATTAGACAGATGCTCTGCAACAGAGCCAGTAGAATCAGTGAAATAACCTTAACAAGTTTATCCCCCTTCTACATGGTTCACTTCTCTCATAGCTCAGCTGGTAAAGAATCTACCTGCAATGTGGGAGACCTGGGTTCGGCCCCTGGGTTGGGAAGATCCCCTGGAGAAGGGAACTACCCATTCCAGTATTCTGGCCTGGAGAATTTCACGGACGGTATAGTCCATGGGGTCACAAAGAGTCGGACATTACTGAGCAACTTTCACATAGTTCACTGCTACAATCCAAAAATCTGGATAGAGGAACTGAAAGAAAGACTACACTGTACAACTGTTTTACAAACCTTTATTGGAAAGGCTACAAACTTTGTATTGCCACGCATTTCTTTTGCTTAAAGTGTTGTGGGGGAAGTAACCTTGGATACAAAACTACTATGCTGTTGCATCTTGCTCAGGCTGGTTGTAAAAGTTTTTGTACAATGGAGGTAGAGAGGATAGGGCAATAATTTAAACCTCACAGGCCTTGATTAATGTCAGGACACCTTTTTTTTCCATTCAGGTTCTAGAAAACCTAGAAATAGACTACAAGTACTACAATTAGGCTCAGGGATGGCATAATACATTTAAAATTTTTAATTTTCAGTTTTCTCCCATTTGTCTTTTACAAACGTATCTACAACTGATGTATCTTTTCCCTAAAATAAGTGTGTTCTAAAAATATCTATTCTGGGAATGAAAAGAATAGAAGATGAAAGAGTAGTACAACATCCTTTTCGTAGTAGTTTTATCTGATTTTTCCCATACCAGCCTAAGAGTCTTACCTTTCTGTAAAACAATAGTAATCAATGCTTCCCCCAATCTCAAACATTCAACTTAATGGAGACAAGAAAATCTTTAACTTAACATTTAATGAAAACAGAGCATTTTAACAGGTTCTATGCAGACATGGTTCTAATACTGATTTGCTGTTACCTTATTTTTTTAAACAGAGTGGGGTGGGGAAATACAGAGGCCAGGTTAACTTGGCCTCAATACTCAGGATCATGAGTTACATAACTTAAATGTCCTTGACTCTACAAAGCATTAATTCAAGCCAATAAAGCCCGTTTCTACCAATATATCAAACTTTCTCTTGTCTTTTGAAACTATAAAATGGGCATGAGCCTGAGGCATAAGCTTCAGGCCAATGGGTTTTTAAATACTGTTTAAGAACCAGAACTAGGATACATTCTCCAGTTTAAGGATAGATTTTACAGTTCAAATTATGTCCTTAAGGAAAGATTTTACAGTTCAAAATATGTTCTTCTTTCTAAAAATGTGAGACAAAGAGTAATTTACATCAACTGCTTTTTATTATTTAGTTCCAGAAACCTTTCACAAGATGGTAAAAAAAAAAAGGGGGGGGGTGGGGAGGGGGGAGAAAAAGAAACACCCCCCCCCCCCCCGCCCAAAACTTTACAACCACAGCTCAGCTAATAATATTTTTTCCATTGTTCCCAGTCAGCTCCAAACCCATTGTGTGCAAAGCCCATTTTCCCATGCATCTAAATGATAGATACAGGCTATGAAATTCTTTATTCTATTTGTAGCAGCTTATGCAGGTGCAGCCAAACACAAAGCTTCAGGACAAATTGTACACAAACTTTACAATGTGGGATTTGAATTTAAAATATGAAACATAAAATCTACACAAAACTGATAAAAATCAAGCACATATATCAGGACTGAAACTTATAACCCATGTGCGAAAGGGAGTCTTGTTTCCTTTCAAGTGCTTTACTCTGCTATAGAACAGTCGAAATGAAGATGTAAAGCTTTGTGGTTAGTTTAAATTATACACTCTGTAGATACTATACCAATTTTAAAAGTTACACATAGACCAACAGATGTCCATCAGTTCATCTGGTTGACCAGACGCTCCAGCTGGATTGTAGAAAACAAACCAGGCCAATGTGGAAAGAAAATCCACCTGTGCAATTTGTTTGCAGAGTTTACTGATGGGCACATTGCACTCCTGGTCCATGATGGCTACTGCTTTCTTCATCAGAGCTATCATTATACGCTTCACGCCTCTGACCACCTCCTGAGCCCCGAGTGCTATCAAATTCTTGAAGCTCTACCTCCTCAGTGTCTCCAATAATATTTGGAACTTCTGGTCTAGATGGCAGAAGATCTTCTAATTCCTTCATTAAAATGCACAAAAATAAGATTAGCTGGAAGATTATCATGTACTATATCAACTTCACTTTTGATACAATCCAAGATATATGTTTGACAGTTAAAATCTTTGCACTTTAAGCCAGAGATCACACATGGATGACCCACAGACCAAATCTAGACATTTTTTGTGCAACTCATCTATTGATTAGAAGACAATGAACAGATTTAACTGCTAACATTTAAACACTGGAAAACCACATTAGACATGTCTTTCTGCATGAACGACCAGCAGATGCTAAAAGCTGGGTAAGAGATCTGCTCTCCAGAGTCCCAATCCTCCTACCATCACCTCACCCCTCTGCTTATGCCTTCACTATTCCCGACTTGGCGCCATAAACTTTTACATCAGCTATTTCCACTTTAAAAAACAATAAGCCAGACCATCAACCACTCAAATTAATAAACTATGTGATCTAATCTTAGCACCCAAAACAAATGGAAAGTGACAAAGAAACAACTATTATTAAACTTTAAGGCACCTGTTGCCTAAATTTAGAGAACACTTACAGAAAGTTTATCTGGGTTGATCCAGTTGTTTTCAGGAAACTGCACATCAAACTTAATGTAAAGATCACCTTTTTCAAAGGGATTACGATATTGTGGCATTCCTTCACCTCGAACCACACGAACACATCCTATTATTAGAGTAAATAAAGGGGAAAATATTAAGAATTTTACCCAAGAAAGTGCTCAATAATATATATTTTTTGAGAGTCACCCACTGTAGAAGATTACATAGAATCTTAGATCAGACAAAAATCAAGATTTACCTGGCTCAATTACTTTGCCAGGGGGGTATTTCACCACAATCTGACGTCCATCAAGGTGCTTAAATGTGAACTGAAATCCACAAAGAGCTTCAACAAGTCCTATTTTATATGTCATGTGCAAATCATTCCCATCTCTCTGGAACACCTACAAATGAAGCACACAAGAAACATCTTTTTAAGAAACTATGGAGGCATGTTGTGCTGTGTTACTTGAACTGATTTCAAAACCTTAATTCTACCATTTACTGCAAAGTCAAACTGCCACCATCCCTAAGTTCCCTAAATTTATCAATATATATATAAGGACACCTAGCTAGTCTCAAGTAATACGCTAGAAACTTCGATCACAAAAGAATTGGAATTGGGAATACAATGGCTCCTAAGGCACAGCTGAAGCTTTAAAAACATAACCAAGTATATTTTACAACTATGGCCCATTTCTGAACCACGTACAAGGCCCAGTGGGACTCTGTAGAACAGGTTCACCTGGAGTTTCCTCCAGACATGATTCTACGAGGGGAAGGGGAGGGCCCAAGCTCAACTAAAAAAGCTCAACCAGTAAAAGGGCTCAGACCCCACACTTCATGTAAGTACGAACAAGTCTTACCTAACCTAAGATACAAAACTTGCTTAGGTGAATGTAAACCAAATACTAAGTAAAGCTGGCTTATTAATGCACTATAAACCTATGGACTATGTAATGCAAAGGTTATTCAACAAGCATTTTAAAAAATGTTTCTGAGCATTCAACATGCAGGAAAAAATACATCCAATTTCACACATGCCCAACTTACAACTTCTGCTTCTTAGAATTTTCAACTACCTATGCTAACTTTTGAAATTTAACTTGAAATAAAATTAAATGTAGTGAACAGTCACCTAGATTTTTTTCAATAGCCTCTCTTCCAAAGAATAATGCTGGCTGGTTAATTCAGAGGAGAGGAAATATGAAAGATAGACACCTTTCCTAAACTACCCTCCTAAACTTACCTACGAGGAAAGTTAATCTCAAACCATTATCTTGACAACTGGTACTAGACCAGCAGCCTCAGCAGCACCAGGAAACTGCTTAGGAATGTACATTCTTGGGCACCATCCCATACCCACTGCATTAGAAACTATGAAAGTGAGGCCCAGCAATCTGTCATTTTAATAAGCCCTCCAAGGGATTCTAATGTATACTAAAGCTTAAGAACCACTGAATTTATATTACCCACGTGAGTTTACTAAGGTGTTTCTTACAATTGGAGGAAAAATTAATTTCAGTAAGGTTTCTTTAATGCAAGACTTAATGCTTTTGCAAATTTGTAAAATGGAAGTGTTTCTGAACATCTTATTATATTATTGTTCCAAGAACCATCCTTAATCACGTATCATTTAGTTAAAGCAATATTCGAAGGGGTAAGAAGACGTACTATGTTCTTGGATAGAGGAACTCAAACTAATTTAAAAAAATGGTATTAGGGTTGTTTCTTGTGGGGGAGGGGGCCAGCAGGAAGGGTGGTTAGATTAGACAATTAGATGTTAAAATTCAAACAGAAAATAAACAGGCAAGCATGGCCAGGAAATTTTTGAAAAACAAGACTAATGAGGAGATTACCAAGAACCAGATAATAAAACACTTAAAAGCTGAAATAATTTCTGGAAAATATAGAGGAGAGACTAGTATCACCCAATGTTACCCATCACTGTGGTTCTTTGCTGTACAAACGCATTATGACAGCAAAATCACCGAAACACACACATACCTACACTGAAAGATGATACACACGCATACATATTACTCTCAAAATTGCACTATTTTTTGATCAGAAGATTTACATTCTGTTTCAAGCTACAAAACCCACCCTCACCTCATGGCTTCACAATTCCTACAAGTGTTGACAGTTTTTAAACAAAAAGCCCCAAGCAAAATACAAGCTTGTTCGTGAACTAGTTCAAACTAGTCAATTTTTCTTAAGAGGGTTAAGAATCTTCTCAATGGTGTAAATTAAACCAGATGCCTACATCTCATTTTGGGCTCAAATTTACTTTACCGGCCAATAAAACCAAGAAGGAAAACTCTCTGACCTCTTACTAGGTGAACTTCCATCCTGGCCTCTATCATCTTCTATTTTCTACTTTAGACAATCAGTAGCATCTGCTGTTTGTTAAAAATTCCGTGCAATTCCACTGCAGCCAATAACTTTAGAGGCTGATTTACTTCCAAATGCCTCCTCACAGTTCCAAGAAAGACGAGCAGGTTATTCTTTATCTTATTTGATTCTACACTATCTTTCTGAGGGATGAGTTTTGTTTTAAGTAGGCAAAGCCAAGCCCAGGAAGACCAAAGCTAGTACATGGGAGCCAGAACTTAAGTCTCTTGTCTCTAAGAACAGTGATTTCCATTTTGTAAAACCCAATATACTTAGAATATTTCAACCCATAAGACAGAATTCTAATTTTTTAAGAAATTATTCCTTAAAAAAATTAAAAAAGCAATCTAGGGACCCTTGTCATCACTGGTAGGTTTGGCAATATTCACAGAAGGACAAGATATATTGCAATTTATAGATTTTCACTTTCACTTTCACAGATTTGCTGAAGCAATTAACTTGACTAGCATCCCTTGAGAAAGGCTAGTGTAGTAGTAGTAAGCCAGGCCAGTGAGGGAATGAATCCAATCAAATCCCCAGAATCTACATCTCAATATGGCTTTATTCTCTATTGGATTCTTAGTAATTTTTAAAATTTATTTGTAGAAATCACCATCATATGGGAGAAAATTTTATTGTGAACTAAAAAAGGTGGACTAGACTTCCAAAGGAACTCAAAATGGCAATGTGATCAAGTACAAAGCCAGAATTCTGTCAAATCCTTCTATATTCCAGAACTAGGTGGGCACCAAAGCTCCACACACGTTCTTCATGAATAAAAAGGTCTGTAATATACTCCACTGCACATGTAAAAAATACAGATGCAATGGTATAATCAAAATAACATACTCCAGGCCACAATGTTAGCTCAGTTCATTTTCCCATGTACATTAACACAGCAGTCCCCAAACTTCTGGGCACCACTTTTGTGAATTCTTCCTGGACTATGGGGTGGAGGTGGTGTAACCATGTTCAGGTAGTAATGCAAGCATGGGGAATGATAGGGAGCAAAATATAAAGCTTCACTCAAGGTCCAGGGGTTGAAGACCCTTGCATTAACAGATACAATACTGAGTAATCAGAAATTTAAAAACAGGGAGTTCCCTGGCAGTCATATGGTTAGGACTTCCACTGCTGTGGGCACAGGTTCAACTCCTGGTCAAGGAACTAAGCTCCCACAAGCCACAAGACGCCCCTGCTCTCCCCTACCCCAAAAAGGAGAATGAGAAATTTTAAATGCAATGTTTTTAAAACTGTAGAACTCTTTTTTTTTTCAAGAAAAGCTCACATGGATAACCAGTATGTAAAACAAATCAACAGAGCAGTACTGAGGACTGACACCGTTACCAGCTCACCAACCATCAAAGGAGTTCACAGGGAAAACTAAGCTGCCTACATTATCTGGTCCAATGCCTTATCTTCATAAACAAGGAAACGGGGGTACAGACACAACAGGATTACTTAAGGTTACAGCGCCAGTCAACAGCAGAGCTGGGACCAAGGTCAGCTCCTATCGTGCTTCAGACAGCACCTGTCTTGCTGGTCTACTAAATAAGTCAGTCCTTATGAACTCAGCCAAACCACTTAACAACTTCATTTATATTCAATGCTTCTTCAGGGAACTCAAACTGATCTAACCTGTATCTTGGGCTTCCCTCATAGCTCAGTAGGTAAAGAATCTGCCCGCAATGCAGGTGATCCAGGTTGGATTCCTGGGTTGGGAAGATCCCCTGGAGAAAGAAATGGCAATCCACTCCAGTATTCTTGCCTGGAGAATCCCATGGACAGAGGGGCCTAGGGGGCTACAGTCCATGGGGTCACAAGAATTGGATACAACTTAGCAACAAAACCACCACCAACCTGTATCTTGCATATAAGACCCATTTCTGATCTTCTGAAGCAAAAATAAAACAAAAAGGAAATTACCTCATGCTCTTTTTCTTGTAGCAAAAGAACAATGTCTCCTGGTTCCACTCCTGGGGCCTGGTCTGCTTCCCCAGTAAATGTAATTCTCTGTCCATGTTTCATGCCTTTGTCTACGTGGACTTCAAGAATCTTGACTTCTTTAATTACTTTCTTCCCTTCACATTTTTTACAGCGGTCCTTTTCATTAATTACCTCTCCTGGAAAAAGAGGTCATTCAAACTTCCAGCAAGGGTACTACATTGCACTCTTAAGTCAGGCAGCTCTTGATAACGCCTTTATTCACTAAATGAATTTCCTGTACTTCTTTAAACTGCTACCTGAACTTTTGATGAACATTCTTAGGCACAAAACTCACACCTCACTGCAGATTACCTAAAGGACCCAGCTACCTAGTTTCCCCTATTCCCGAGTATAAAATATCTTAAGTAACATTATCTTACCTCCTGACACTACTTCCTAAAGTTAAAACAAAGCCTAAGGATCAAGCAAACAAAATGGGTGGTCAGACACTAGAACTTCTACAAATGCTTCATTTTTTGTCTTCGTTTCATTTAACAATGGAGCAACAACCCAAGTAAAAATCTAAACATCCTTTATGACTCCAACAGTTTTTTCTTCCATGTATTCTGAAACATTTGATCAGTGGTATAATAAAATAAAACTGAAGCCATACAACAGTATATCGTGAAAAAAATGCCATCAATTCCTAATGGCTCATTATTGGCACACTTTAATGCTTATGTGACATATAAATGACTTTAGGAACACTGCTTCTGCAAAGTATATTCTGCAAAGCACCAGTTCCTTAAAATGGTAATGGCACATGGGAAAAGATTTCAGTCAACTCCAATTTCTTGAGTAGGAAATGTCAGCAACTTTAATAAGGTAAAATGCACTAAGACTCTTCAGGAGGAAAATATGATATGTGGCTTCTCAAAATTATCTTGTCACTTTCAGAAGCAATTTGGAAAACGGTGTTCTAGAACTGTCCAATATAGCAGCCACTAGCCACCTGAGGTTATTTAAGTTTAAAATAATTAAAAGCTCAGTTCCTCAGCCACACCCAGGTGGCTAGTGGCTACTATTGTAGACATTACATATATAGAACCTTTCCGTCACAGAAAAATTCTTTTGGATAGCACTGCTCTAGAACAGGGCTGGCAAAATAAGGTGCACAGGCCAAATTAGGCATGCCTTTGTTTCTGTAAATACTGTTTATCCAGAAGACAGTCAGGCCCACTTATTTATATATTATCTGTGGCTATAAAAGTGCTAAAAGGGTAGAAGAGTAGCAGTTTCAAAAACCATTAACCTACAAAAATCTGAAATATTTACTTCTGTAAAATGAGCTTCAATGGCAATGATCTAGCCTCAAAAGCTAACTAAAGTTCATAGTAAAATCCTCTACCTATCAGAATGAGAACTAAACAATTTGCTGTCTCCCTTTTACCATTTAAAATATAAAGGATAAGTAAACAACAATAAAAAAATACAAAAGGACAAAAAACTTTGCCCATCTTTTTGGAAAAAGACTAACATTCCACCCAACATAATATAAATTTACTGTTTATTGGTGTTCATTGGGCCTATGCAAAAGGAAAGAATATTTTTGCATTTTTAAAAATAACTCTCTACCTTTTACAATACGATGAATATAAACACACATTGAAAAAGAAAAACTGTAAGCTTTTCCAATTCCTGCATTCCCAATCCATCCCAACAGAAAGGCAGAGAAACACTGGCATGCATACCTTCTCCATTACAGTCAGAACACACAGACTGCATCTGCTGTACCATCCCTGGAGCCAGCTGTCTGATCATGATGCGTACACCTCGACCCCGACAAGCACTACACTTCTGAACAGCTCCAGACTTCCCACCTTGGCTAAAGCAAGCAGAAGTATAAATTAGATTTTTCCCCGCTAGGTCATGAAAAATGGGAATTGTGCTTTTTACCTTCATCTTCAACCCCCAAAGACTGGAAATTTAACCAACTTTCAGAGGTATCAGAAACTGTTCTGGGTTGCGTAGTCAGTTTGAAATGATGAATAATTTTTATTTGATATAGACTAAACATGTGACTCAAAGAACAGATGAAATTTATTTCATAACCAGGAAACACACTCACCCACTGCATGCACTACAGAGTACATTCTTGCTAAGTTGTAGTTTCGTTGTCTTGCCATTATACAGGTCTTCTAAAGATACTCTGTGGAGAAAAGAATTAGATTCAAATTTTGCCAAGTTGTCTCAAATACAAGAAAGGATTAGCTGATACAGCTAATTTCACTATAACCTTTAAACAAAGAATTCAAGAACACCTTACATTAAGTCAACTGAGTGAGATTTTATTTTGCAGCTCAAATTGTTTATGGCTATAAATATACGTGGTGCTTAAAGCCAGAATGTAAAGGATCAGGCCAATAATTGACTGTGCTGCATTTTCTGATAAAACTGGTAACTACACAAATTCCCCATCACACCTTCTTCTAGCCTTAGACAAAACCTTCACCTAATCCAACGCTTTGAATGAGGCAAAATTATTATCCTCATTTTAGAGGACAAAACTGAGGCACAGAGACGTTAAGTAAATTGCCCAAGATCACACAGGCAGTCTGGCTCCGGAGTCCATGCTCTACTGTAAGCCTCTGTCTCCTTCAAGGACAATTCAGAAAGGCTACAAAGTTATATTACAATTTCTGAGAGACACTCAGATTGGATATGTCTTAAAAAAAAAAAAAAAATTGGCTTTATTACACTGTAACAGAGAATAGGTTTCCAAATAGAAAGCCTACAAGCTTTCAATGTCTGAAAAACCCAGAGAACTATAAGCAAAATTTGAGCAACTTTTACAAAAATTTCAAAGGGGTCTATAACCCCAAAATGGTCCAGATAAAAAGCCTATTAAAAATCCCAATTGGGGAGGGAGGTGGGAGGGGGGTTCAGGATGGGGAACACATGTAAACCCATGGCTGATTCATGTCAATGTATGGCAAAAACCACTACAATACTGTAAAGTAATTAGCCCCCAACTAAAATAAATAAATTTATTAAAAAATAATAATAATAATAAAAAAATAAAAATCCCAATTGATAAACCCCAACTTGCTTTTATTCACACAACATATCTGAACTGCAGGACCATTCATTTTCAAATAAACCTCAAAAAAAAATCTATTTATATCAAAGTCTCAAAAATATTATTCATTTACAACTTGGAAACAACTTGCATTTAACTTGGTTTTACTGTTCTCATAGTGTTTTAAAATTCTTCTTTAGCAGTAAAGTGAAAGTGAAGTCGCTCACTTTACTTTAAAACAAAGGAACAGAAATATTTTTAAAAATATTAAAGGAACAAAAAAGTTAAAACTACCTTGCAAAGCACCTATATTATTTTGCAGCATTTGAAGCTAAAACTTTTATACATTCTAGACAGTGTAAGAATAAAGCACTTAAGGTCAAAACATTACCAACACTTCTAAACTATGGCATATCTAGACCTTAGACCAAAGTACTTGGGTTCCATCAGCCTTTTATTCTCCTCCTCCTAAGAACCTTTAACCAACCATTTACATGATAGGTAGGTCTTCTTTGCCTTACATATTAAATTGCAATTAGTATGCAACAGCACTACATAAGAGGTCAGCAAGAAAAATCCTCATCTCAATAAACATGGCAAAGAAAGAAAAATGTGGGTAATGGTCCAGTGAAGCTGGCACTCTCCACCAGTGGGGCTAAACCGACACATCCTCTAAAGACAATATAGTTGTATTTATTTATCAGCCTTAAAACACTGATACCTCCCCAGGAATCTCTACCAATGAGAGACAAAGCTGTATATAAAGATACAGCAGCACTATTCATTACAGAAAAAAACTGGTAACATCCTATAGAAAAGGGAATGACTAAAGAAACCAGGGAATGCAAAATTATAAAGCCATCCAAAATGAAACACTGTAATGAAAATTTTAACAAATCATGCTTTACGGTCCCCTTATCTACTCAAATGTATAAACTAGATAATACGAAACATTAAAAATAAACACTTGAACTTCAATGTCATGCATTTGCTAGTAAAACCATTATTGGTTCATGAAAAATTAACAGATAAAAGATCTCACAGAATTTGCAAAGTAGAATAGCTATTTTTGTATTGGGTTCCCAGTCTAAGATTAAGGTAAGATACCATTCATATGTTGGCAGGTTAATGTCAGGCTTGAAGCCAGCAAGCTCCATGAAAATCAATTTAGGAGAGTTCACACTGAGGATCAAGTAATAAGTGACTGTAACATGTCAACCAACCAGTCGGATGGTCACTCATTTTGTAAGTTTTTAAATTAAAACTAACTCAGAAGGTTAGTTGTCTCTTTTCAGAGAAAAGAATCTTAATTGAAAATTTAAACAAGAAGCCTCAGAAGCATATACCAAAACCATCTCCCCACTCTGTAAAAACACCAACCATCCTTTAAGATCTGTCACCAAATACCAACAACCAGGTTATTAAATTCAACTTAGTCAGCCACTGAAGACAGTATGGCAAATGGAAGATTTTTTTTTTTTCTGATTAAAGACAGAACATTTTTTGATACCTTTCCTCTCCTGTACCGAATACTTCTACTTGGAAAAAAAGTACTTAGTATTTTAAAGAAAAAAAGAGATATTCACTTGAGCGGATGCATCATGTCTTCTCCTCTTCTTCTGCCATTTCGACTTCTGCTCTGATTACCCATGAAGCTAAATAATCCTCCACCAAAAATGTGAGAGAAAATATCATCCATGCCACCGCCTCCACCGCTACCTTCCCGAAGACCTTGTTCTCCGTATCTGTCATATAGTTCACGCTTCTCAGGATTTGACAGTACTTCATATGCAAAACTTATTTCTTTGAACTATAAACAAAAAGGAAAAAGGAAAACAGCTGGATTTTCAAATAAAGGACTAGGGAAAGGCTATAGGAATCCAGAATTCATTTAATTCTAGGAAAAGTTACAGGTGGTCCTATTTACCAACTACCACTACCCATAATGTTAGTATCCCTATTATAAAGTCCAAAATATTCTTAACGTAAAAATGTGGCTCTATGGGCATAAATGGACTTTCCTTACAACATTCCCTTTTTTTCCAAGAAGGGCAATTTAAGTTTAAAACAAAAATCTCAGGTGAAAAAGAGTCTCAAATAACTTACTTTGTCACCAGCATTTGGATTCTTATCAGGATGGTATTCTTTGGCTAACTTTCTGTATGCCTTCAATAAAAGATTTAACAAAAAAAAAAAGGTTACATATAAAGACCAGTTTAAAGACTTGTGAGTACTAACTTAACATCCAAATTTCTGAGAAGCAATACTTCCACTGGCACTGTTGGACATTTTCCATCTTAATACTGTTTACTCACTAATAACAAAGTAGACAGTAGTTACATTAGAAAATAGATTATACTGAAGACAGATGCAAACAACAAAACAAAACCACAGAGAAAAACAAAACACTAAAACATCCCATATTTTCACTATTGTCAAACGTCTTTGATGGCCAGTAACCACACCAAGAAGATTCCAATAAACTCCAAAAAATTAAGCTAAGAATCCAGGCTCATGATGGCTCCTCTGATTGTAGTACCAGGAAAAAGCCAAGACAAGCTCCTATGTCATGTTTCTTTTCATACGGTGAGCTGTGGTCTCAACTGGAGTGACTTCAGTCTTCGCGAAGCAGCATACATTTGGGTGACTGAGAGATAAACCACTTAAGCGTTCATTCACAGATACATGAATTATGTAATACAGAACAGCATTTCCGGTAAGGTAACAGGAAGTCCTTTTACTCTGAACTGCACCCGTCCCACTGCCTAAGCAGCATTCTCATTTTTCTAAGCTTACAAATCCGGATACTCTAAGCCTTGTGAAGATGCTGTGGGACTTAAATGTCTCAAATGCTTTGAAATCCTGCGATGAAAGAGTCGCAGCACTGCAAAGAGCGATAATGAGGCCTTCTATTTATTTTTAGTCGGTGTACACTCAGGTGTTTGGCTGGGACCCATGGCTTCTTCCTGAAGCGGGTAGAGAACATCTGGGTTACCTGCCTACAGAACAACGCACCCAAACACAGACCCACGCCACCTCCGGGTCGACAAGCGAGGGAGGAAGCCGGGAGAAGCTCCGCAGCCGCGGCTCCCAGGAAACATCCCTAAGCTTCCCCAGGCAGCCAGCGGGGGAGGGGTCTCGACCCCTCCACCAAGCCCCAGATCAGTCCCGACGCGGTTCGGGCGCCGACGTCCGCGGCGTGGTCAACTCCTCTCCTGGGGCTGGGATGCGCTGAGCGCCTTGGTCCAACCTGTTTTTCCAGGGTGGTGACCTCGGCGCGAGGAAGGCCGGGCAGGCAGCTGCCTCCCGGGAGCGCCCGGCCTCCGGCGCTCGCCGGGGGAGGGAGGAAGGAAGCGTTTTTCGTAGTGTTTTGCGCAGAGGTGGGTTTTATTTGCTGCATCTGCGGGCGGGCGGGGACGGCGGCCCAAGGTCAGCCGAGGCCGGAGTGCGCGGCCCGACGAGGGCCGGTCTCGCCGCCGGCCCCCAACCTGGGCCGACCGCCGCCGGCTCGCGGGCTGCCCCGCAGCGCGGCCTGGCCGTCCCAGTCGCGCGGGCCCGCGCCCCTCACACCTTGCCCAGCCGGCCCGCGCCCCAATACCTTCTTCAGCTCGTTCTCGCTGGCGCCAGGCGGGACGCCCAGGATGTCGTACAGTTTCGTGTCGGCCACGTTCGCCATGGCGGCCGGCCGGGCAGCGCTCAGGAAAGAAGGCGGAGAAGCAGGAGGAGCGAAGCCGGGCCCTAAGCGGCAGCAGAGGCGGCGGCAGCGCAGGCGGAGACAGCGAGGGGGAAGCGGAGGTGGGGCTGAACTTTGACCCGACGCACGGCGCTCCGTGACGTCGCTGCGCAGAGCCCGCCGCGAGGGCAGGAGACCGCATTTGCCGATTTTGTTTAATGTATTCCCCCATACTCCCTACTTAGTGTCCTAAGGGAATTCATTCGTTTATAAATACTGTGTGTGTGTGTGTATACATATAATTTTTTAAGGCATGATCACATCCCCACATGTAATGAGACGAATTCATCTAATTCCTAATCTGCGTTTGAGCCTAGTGGCTCAGTCATCTCGGACTCTGCGACCCTAGGGACTCCTCTGTCCATGGGATTCTCCAGGCAAGAATACTGGAATGGGCAGCCATTCCCTTTTCCCTGGGATTTTCCCTACCCAGGGATGGAACCTGGGTTTCCTGCATTGCAGACAGAATTTGTAGGGACTGTTGTTTAGACCTTCACCATTGTCCCATGTCCTTTCACAATTGGTTCGTGGCATCTAGATCCACAAGTTCCACCCCTTGCATCTGGATCAAGTGCCTAAGTCTCTTACTTGTCATATAATAACTTCAAAATTAGTCATCATCAGAGTCTAGATGGTATCAAAAGCCTGGTTGGGCGCACAGTCATCTGGTGATTGTTGCCCATGATTTAGGTTCAGAAAATGTTTGCTATGCACCTAGCCACGGACTTACCTTGTGGCTCAGCTGGTAAAGAATCCGCCCGCAATGCGGGAGACAGGGGTTCGATCCCTGTGTTGGGAAAATCCCCTGTAGAAGGGAAAGGCTACCCACTCCAGTATTCTGGCCTGGAGAATTTCATGGACTGTATAGTCCATGGGGTCGCAAAGAGTCAGACACGACTGAGCGACTTTCACTGTTTACCACGTGCTAAGATGTATGGTCTCCTGTTCTGGTGAAGGGGAGTCTTACAGAAGAATAAGTCATAATGCCTGGCTTTTAAACTCACTAATGATTTAAGGAGATAGAAAAAATAGCATCTTCCGATCCTTTGGAACCTGAACTAGTATGGTGATAAAGACTCCAGCATAGGCATCTCACTTAGGATAACCACTTCTCCCTGGCATTCCTCCAGACCTAGTTTGGAGTGCCATGCCAAGAGTTGAAATTTATCCTGAAAACCCTGGGGAGTAATTGAAGTCATGATTCTCTTTTCACCTAACTCTTCCGTTTTTCTCAAATCCTGACCAAAATGCTGCTCTTTCAGTGAAGTCTTTCTTGACTCCTCAACCAGTTGAACATTGCTATCTTATTTGAATACCCACTACCCTTGGCTTGTGGGACTTGAATGGTATTTTGCTGTGAGTCTGAGCTCCATCAGTAGGTTCCTTAGGGGAAATTCACTCTTCTGTTTTTGAATGCAGATAGTCTAGTTTTGAATGCAGTAAAGGCCCCGATAATTTCAATTCCTCCACTTCCTTTTCACATTTTGAGTGGTTCATAAGAGGCAATATACAGTTGTAGTGGAGTTAAAACATGTAGGCTGGTAGCCTGGCTCTGCCATTTATTAACAACATGACCTTGAGCAAGTTACTTAACTTTTCTGAGGCTGTTGCCTCACATGTAAAATGGGGTTTAATAGTTTTTATATCATTGGCTTGTTCTGATGATTAAAAGAGTTGATATACAGTACTGAAAACAGGAGCTAAAACCAAGTAAGTATTAGCAACTTTTTTTGCTCATTTGTCTATAAACTGTCTCCACATCTCTATTCATTGTCTTTATCTAAATTCTTGGCTTTCCAAGTGGGATTTCCCAATTTCCTTCATTGCCTATGTGGAATAGTCCTCAGTCCTTCTTGGTGATCTCGGCTATCCAGTTCTCCCTACTTGCTGATTACCAGATTCTCTCCTTCCTCCATCCATTCCTGTTCCACATGAGATTATGAACTAAAAACTTTGTCTGAATTGCAACCTTTGTATAGTGCATTATTTTATTTTCATCTTATTTTCTTTCTGTCCATAAAGAGTTGAACTTCTATTTGTTCCAGTTTTACTTAATTTTTTTTTTTTGCAAGGGTTTTCCCTTGGTTAGATTTTAGCTTCTGTTTTCTAGTGAAGAATAGCTGGGTAAGTCCCACCACCACCACCACTCCCACTCAGGTCAAATTTACTTTACTACCTGACTTAATCAGTTGTCACAGTTCATATTTTTATTTTCATTTATTTACAATAATTCCTCCATTTCTGAGCATTAATTGTAGTCAGCATTGTCATTTGCTAATGTTGTAGGTCAACAAGTTATTTCAGAACAGTTCTGTGTGCTTCAGCTGACACATGCTCTCCTCCCTGTCATCACATACTGAGTCAAACCTGTGTCAGGGTGAGCACTGTAACATTTTCAGCCACTGACTTTGTATTTTTAAGGTAGCTCATTTATTTTAGCTCCATATTTAGCTAAAGCTGTGAAGGGAACAAGATCTTTATCTCATTTCATGTTTCAGGCATCATAAAATGCTGAGTCACAGTGCATCTGAGGGCTGCTCTCACTAGCCAAGTGATTTAAAGTTTGAAGTTGGAGTGATTTCAGATTTCTGCCAGGTTTATATTGTTGTTCAATTTCTTTTTCTTTTTTAAATTTGCTGTGCTTGTGTAACTTTGTGGGGTTGGGAGTGGGGTGAAGGTGGATAAGGACTAGGGAGAGACAGTATGAACCAGAAAGCCCATTCATATTGTTCACAACTAACTGAATACAGTACCATGAGATCCATGATTTTAGATAGCCTTAAATATATGGTTTAGGCAGTTCATACAGTAGTTTTGCTTTCTGCCTTTTATCTAACTAATTTGTGTGTTTGTGTGTGTATGCATGTGTGTGTGTGTGCACTGGAAAAGAATGTTTATTCTGCTATTGTGTGGAATGTTCTGTAAATCTAACTAGTTTTGAATGTATAGAGCAGATGATGCCAGTTGAAATATTTGTCAGGGTATACAGAAGACATACCCTTGTCATGAGGATATCAGTAGAATTAAAACTGATGATTGTTGGTACTCTGAGAAAAAAATTGTGGAGTTTGGATCGCTGGATAATCTTCATTCCTTGAACTTCCTAAACTAGATTGTTTGGTAATCGTACAGCGTGGTTATATAGGGTATATACGTATATGTATGTATATATATTATTCATATATACACAATGCAATGTATATATAATGTATATATTGTACATACACAATACAGTGTTTCTATGAACTGCCTTATAGTCTCATTTTTGTGCATATTCTTAGTTGCTTCCATAGGATACATTTCTAGGATACTGTTAATATTTTCATTTTGTGGATTTGCGTGTGAAGAGCACATGCTTTTGTTCTGGCATATAATCTCAAAATATTCTAAATTTGTGGGTTTGCTTAATAAAATTTCCATACCTTAAGTGTTAGAACAATTGTTAATAAACAATTGACAATATAGATTAGGAAAATCATCCAAAATCTATACTGACATTTAAGTATCAAATATATCTATATATAAATATATATGTGTGTGTATGTGTACATATACACACACACATATATATACATTTATATACATACGCATATACATATGGTATACATCATCGTATAGCTCCACAGCTAACCTGTTAAACCCTGTCATGTCAAACCTTTCATGTCAATTAGCACATTTAACTTTTCAGTTTGCTTATATCATTACAATGGTATAGTAAACAGAAAAACTGGAAAGTTTAACCATTTGTTTAGGGACAAATAATGGGGAAAATATGTCTATATATTTATTCACTCATTCAACAAATATGTATTATGGACCCATTATGTGTTGGGCATTCTTTAGGGCTAGGGATACAATCATAAACAAAACAAAATTCTTTCTTTTGCAGAACTTACATTCTAGTGGTGAAGACAGAAGGTAAACAAACAAGTAAATACATGGTATAACAGATGAAAAACAAGAAAGATAAGGAAGTATTGGGATTGGACAGTATTTTTATTTACAATATTTGGGGAAGACTTCATTGATAAGGTGACATTTGAACTTGAAAGGAAGTGATGGAGTTAGCCACAGGGATATTTGAGAAAACTTTCCAGGCAGTGGGCAAGCAAAGGCCCTAAGGCAGAACATGCCTGCTTTATTAGAGGAAGGAGGCCAGTATGGCTGGTGACAGCAAGTTAAGGAGATAGTACAAGCAGCTAAAGTCAGAGATGTTGTGAAAGACCCAGTTAGGTCCATTGTAAAGACTTTGGCTTTACTCTGAGTGCAATGGGAAGCCTTTAACGAGATTGACCAGAAGAGAAAGATAAACTAAGTGACATTTTAAATGGATCTGTGGGACCTCGCTGGCGGTCCAGTGGCTAAGACTATGAGCTCTCAATGCAGGGGGCCTGGCTTCATGGTCAAGAAACTAGATCCCACATGCTGAAAGATCAAAGATCCTGCATGCTGCAACTAAGACCCAGTGCAGCCAAATAAAAAAGTATTAAACATAAATAAATGCATCCAGTAACTGTGTTGAGAATCTATTGTAATAAAACCCAAGAGAGGAATGACTTGGGCCCAGGTTGAAGAGGTGGAAGTTGCTGAGGAATGGTTGGATTCTGGATATATTTTGAATTTGGAACTGATAAGAGTTAAATCTGGGGTGGAAATGGTAAAAATAAGAGTTCAGGTTAAATTAGAGATGCTTATTAGACATTCAAGCAGCAATGTTGAGTAAGCAGTGGGTTTATAAGAATGGAGTTGGAAGGGCTGCAGTTTAGGCTGGAGATGTAAATTGAGGACTCCCTCAACACATTGATGGTATACAACTTAAGACTTAGTAATCTCACCTTTGATAGTTTATTCCATAACTACATATTAGAACCCCTGGAGGAACTTTTTAAAAATTCCAATGTCCTCCCAGAGGTCCTGACTGAACTGATCAGGAACAGAGCAAGGCATTATATTTTTAAAAATAGTCTACGGTGATTCTATTTTTGAATACTTAGATTGTTATAGTTTTTTTTACATTGTAAATGTTTTTTTACATTACAATTTTTTTTTAACATTGTAAACAGTTCTTCTATGAACTGCTTTATAGTCTAATTTTTGTGCATATTCTTAGTTGCTTCCATAGGATACATTTCTAGAATATTGTTAATATTTTCATATTGTCAATTTACATGTGAAGAACACATGCTTTTGTTCTGGCATATAATCTTAAAATATTCTGGGCTTCCCTTGTGGCTCAGCTGGTAAAGAATCTGCCTGCAATGCGGGAGACCAGGGTTCGATCCCTGGGTTGGGAAGATCCCCTGGAGAAGGGAAAGGCTACCCACTCCAGTATTCTGGCCTGGAGAATTCCATGGGCTGTATAGTCCGTGGGGTCGCAAAGAGTCAGACACGACTGAGCGACTTTCACTTTCACTTTACTGCTGAGATGGGAAAAGGACATGGAATGATTGGCTGATACTCAGCAGGAGGGCAGAAAAATTGGCAAAGGGCTTGGCAATAGCCTTTAAAATATTCTAAAAGTGTGGGTTTTTTAAAAATAAAATTTCCATACCTTAAGTGTTAGAATAATTTGTTATCAAACAATTGATAATATAGATTAGGAAAATCACCCCAAATCTATAGTGACATTGAAGTGTCAAATCTTTTTCCTAGACATAGTGCTTAAAGGTCTCTTAACATTGTTTAATCAGAAGAGATTGTTGCTAAGAAAGAGCAACAATCTCTTCTGATTAAACAATGTAAATGTACAGAATCCAGAAAGTTCTTTCAACTCTGACTTAGTCATTAAGGTAGGCACAATCTGGAAGTCAGCTTAATTTTCTTATCAGATACCTTTTTCCTCAGTACATTTCATCAGGTTAAAACAAATCACAGTATCAAAGACACACAGTGTAAGATGTTGGTAAACAAGGATCAGGGCTTCCCTGGTAAGTATGGAATTAGGAAGCTCACCTGAAGGAATTCAGTCAGCATGGACTAGGATGGCAACAGTAAAAATGGAGAGGCGTGAATGAATTTGGTATCAGTTCAGTTCAGTCGCTCAGTCGTGTCCAGTTCTTTGCAACTCCATGGACTGCAGCATGCCAGGCCTCCCTGTCCGTCACCAACTCCCAGAGTTTACTCAAACTCATGTCCATTGAGTCAGTGATGCCATTCAACCATCTCATCCTCTGTCATCCCCTTCTCCTCCCGCCTTCAATCTTTCCCAACATTTTAGAAATAAAGCCTGAAGATAATATGGATGACTCTCATTGCTATTTCCAGGTATTTCTCCTTCCCACATTCCTGAAAACATAAAGCCTTTAGTTTTTAGTCACCTATGATAACATCATTTACTACCTAATATTGCATTGTCAGTTTATTGACCCTTATTATTCCTCTTATTTCTCTTGCAGCTCTTGGCTTATTCTCCAGCTTCACTTCTGTCTTAATTTTTAGCTTGAAATATGTGTAAATGATCCTTCTAACACCCTGGCCTCTCACTTCCTTGAACTCACATCCAATGGTCTTGTCCTTCATTGCCATGGAGCTACTTACTCTGGTGGTTTTATAACTCTGTCATTGCCAAAGTCTCATTAATCTCATTCACTGATTACCACTTATCTTTCTGCTCCTTCTAATACTCTGAACCCAATAATCTTTCAACCACACCAGGACTGGGTTTAGCAAAGTGGAGACCATTATGAGACTGGAACAAACACTTTGAAAGTGTACAGTGGAGAGATGATAATGTTTGATGGTGGATGTCAGAATGTAGTACTATCAATGGGTTATGGGGTCCTGGTCCTATAGGGGGATGAATTTGATATATTAATAGATATTTGAAAGATGAGAAAACTTGAAATGATTTGATATTTTTATTTGAGGCACTAAAGTGGTGGTAAAATCATTTACAGAGATGAAAAAGGATAAAGAGCAGATTTGATGGTTGTATAAATCAAGAAGTCTATTAAATATTTTGGCAGAGTTAAATTTGAAATTCCAGTATCTAACTAGAAATGTAGACTAAGGAATCAAATCTAATTAATCACTTAGAGCTCAAGGAAGAGGTCAAGGCTGGGATAGAAATTTTGCAACAGTTATCCTAGGTGGCTTTCAAAGCCTGGGGACTGGTTGAAGTCACCTTCTAGGCCCAGGGAAAGGAGGAAAAACAGCCACAGTTTACGAGGGCTGCACTTTCAATCTGAATAAGAAGGCAAAGTTCACAGGAGTTGAGGCTATGGGAATTTTGAAGGGCAGTGAATTCCAGAGGGCAGAGAGGAAGAATTTCGTACTTAATTATTTTAGACCCAATCGGTAGGAATTTAAATTTTTCTAGTACCAGTCAGTATCATTTTGAAACAGTTCAAATCTGGTGTGATCTGGCTATAAAAACTCTTGAATGGTTTATTGTTGTTGCTCTTCAGTCACTCAGTCATGTCCAACTCTTTGCAATCCCATGGACTGCAGCACATCAGACTTCCCTGTCCTTCACCATCTCCCAGAGTTTGTTCAAACTCATGTCCATTGAGTTGGTGATGCCATCCAACCACCTCATCTCTTGTCCCCTTCTCCTCTTGCCTTCAATCTTTCCCAGCATCAGGGTCTTTTCCAAGGAGTCAGTTCTTCGCATCAGGTGGCCAAAGTATTGGAGTTTCAGCTTCAGCATCAGCCCTTCCAATGAACATTCAGGACTGATTTTCTCTAGGATGGACTGGTTGGATCTCTTTGCAGCCCAAGGGACTCTCAAGAGTCTTCTCCAACACCACAATTCAAAAACATCAATTCTTTAGCACTCAATCTTCTTTATGGTCCAGCTCTTACATCCATACATGACTACTGGAAAAACCATAGTTTTGGTTTCCAGAATGGTTTATTACAGAACTTTAATTATATCAAAAGATGTTGGCTATTTTTCCAATTTTAGCATAATCAAGAGTCCTAACACTTTCTCTCTAAATATCTGGGTCTGAAGGTTTTATCAATTTCTTAAAGGAAAAAGAAAGAAAAAGAACTTGATTCAGCATACTTTACAGTAGGCTGAATGAGTAAGCTTAAATGATTATAATCATTTAATCATTTCATTAAATGATTTTCAAATCACCTAATTTTCAGTTTCATCTATCTCAACTTGAATGTTTCTTATACCCATGAATTTATGAATGTAGACATCTTGCTTACAATGAAGTTATTTTAAAATTTATTTTTATTAATATATTTATGTCATTCAAAATTATACAAAGAGAAATCTTGCTTCCATCCCTGTCCTCTTCACCCCTGTTTACCTCATACCAATTGCCTGTATTTCTTGTCTTTCCATCATTTCTTTATACAAGTCAAGAAATTTAAATTTATATTCTTATCTCTACTTCTTTTTAATATAAAAGTATAATACTATTAATATATGCTCTGCTCTGCACTATATTTGAACTAAAATCCTTAAAATCCTTCCACATCAGTACATACAGATTTTCCTCATTCTTTTTTTTTCACAATAGTAAAAGATGTTTATCAGTTTTTCACAATCAATTGCCAGACAAAAAATAAAAGATAATTACAATTGCAAGCCATAATGGGAACATGATTAATTTAACAATATAAAATAATTACATACTATTTGGTGGGGGGGTGTCAAGCAGAGTGATGTGGTGAGTGGAAGTGCATACATTCACTTCATCCACCCAGCCAGTCTATGTCTTTTGGTTGGTGCATTTAATATTTACATTTAAGGCAGTTATCAATATGTATGGGCTTCCCTCATAGCTCAGTCGGTAAAGAATCTGCCTGCAATGCAGGAGACCTGGGTTTGATTCCTGGGTCGAGAAGATCCCCTGGAGAAGGAAATGGCAATCCACTGCAATATTCTTGCCTGGAGAATCCCATGGACGGAGCAGCCTGGGGGGCTACAGTCCATGGGTTCGCAAGAGTTGGGCATAACTTAGCGACTAAACCACCACCACCATTAATATGAATGATCCTATTACTGTTTTCTTAATTGTTTTGGGTTTATATTCTGTAGGGGTTTTCCTTCTCTGTGTTTCCTTCCTAGTGAAGTTCCTTTAGCATTTGTTGTAAAGCTGGTTTGGTGGTGCTGAATTCTCTTAACTTTTGCTTGTCTGGGAAGCTTTTGATTTCTCCATTAAATCTGAAGGAGAGTCTTGCTGGGCAGAATATTCTTGGTTATAGGTTCTTCCCTTTCATCACTTTAAATATATCATGCCATTCCCTTCTGGCTTGTAGAGTTTCTGTTGAGAAATCAGCTGATAGCCTAATGGGAGTTGTCTTGTATGTTAATTGTCATTTTTCTCTGGTTGCTTTTAATATTTTTTCTCTCTCTTTAATTGTTGTCAGTTTGATCACTATGTGTCTCAGTGTGTCCCTCCTTCGGTTTATCCTTCCTGGGACTCTGTGCTTCCTGGACTTGGCTGACTATTTCCTTTCCCATATTCAGGAATTTTTCAGCTATTATCTCTTCAAATATTTTCCTAGAAAACAAAAATATTTCTCAGGACCTTTCTCTTTCTCTTCTCCTTCTGAGACCCCTCTAATGCAAATGTTCGTGCATTTGATGTTGTCCCAGAGGTCTCTTAGGCTGTCTTCATTTCTTTTCATTCTTTTTTCTATATTCTGTTCTCTGGCAGTGATTTCCACCATTCTAATGGGAGGGACTGGTGTTAGGAAAAACTGGGTCTTGCTCTGGTGGGCAGGGCCTTGCTCAGTAAAGCGTTAATCCAATTATCTGGTGATAGATGGGGTTGCACTCCCTCCCTGGTAGTTGTTTGGCCTGAGGTGACCCAGCGCTGGGGCCTAGGGATGTATGGTGGGGTTAATGGTGAACTCCAAGAGGATTTATGCCAAGAGGGACCTGCCAGTGCCCCCATTCCTATGGTGAGCCCCTGCCAACCCAGGCCCTCCAACCCTAGCAGGTAGTTTTGGTTCAGTCTCCTGTAGGGTCACTGCTTCTCTCCTCTGGGTCTAGGAGCATGCAAAATTTTGTTTGTGCCCTATGAGACTGAACTCTCTGTTTCCCTCAGTCCTCTGGAAGGCCTATAATCAAATCCCACTGGCCCTCCAGGCCAGATTCTCTGGGGAGTCCCAGTCACTTTGTCGGATCCCCAGGCTGGGAAGCCTGACAAGGGGTTCAGAACCTTTACAATAGTGCAAGAACTTCTTTGGTTTATTATTCTCCAGTCTGTGGTTCACCTACCTGGCGGGTATGGGATTTGATTTTATCGATATTGCGCTCCTCCTACCTTCTCACTGCAGCTTCTTCTTTGACTTTGGATGTGGGGTCTCTTTTTTTGGTGGGTTCCAGTGTCCACCTGTCAATGGTTGTTCAACAGCTAGTTGCAATTTTGGTGCTCTTGCAGGCGGAGATGAGCACACGTCTTTCTACTCCACCATCTTGAACCAGACTCTTCATTCTTTTTTGTAGCAACATACATTGTGAGAATGTACCATGATTTATTTAATTAGCTCTTTTTGATGAACAATTGATCTGTTATCTGGTAACTAAGATATGTATCTATCCCAGTGATGAGAATGCCTTAGAAGTTATTCTTTATTTGCCAATTTCAGGAAATAGGATCAAATTCTTCAGCAGTATTGTATAAGGGTGAAAAAAGTTTTGAGTTTATTTTTGATAGCTTAATTTTTAAAGGAAATTGCTTTAATCAAAAGAAAAATTCCAATTTTCTTAAGAACAGAAGGTATTGTTTTCAAATATCTTAGAATTCTAGGTCAACGTAATGGAGATATTTCTTTAGCTGTGGTTTAGCTGTGAACTTGGCTAGCAGATTTATTCTTCTAAAGAAACAAACTACTCAGGTCCAACTGGAAAAATACATAGAAGAAATCCAGAGGATTGTTGGCCTTGACGATGGAAGCCCTCTTTTTCCTCTAAAAGAAACCACAGTAGAATACTCTTTAGGGGGATCTCCATGAGCAATAAAACTCACTGAAATGATTATTGTTCAATTCTGTGTCTCCTTGCAAAGAAGATTCCATTCTGAAATTTTCTTTCAGCAAATCTATTTTTTTTTTTTTTTTACAGCCAGATTAGGGGGCTGGCAGACTAAGAAGGTTCATGAATGAATAGCTCTCATTATCTAAAAAGCCAGTCTTGACCTGAAGTGAAGTGCCCCACCTCAACTCCTGCAAGAATTTCTTGTAAGTGTTCTTTTATCTCTTTTCTTAGCAGGATTAATTAAGTTTTAAAAGTTAGTTGTTAGTCCTCTAAAAATTGCTCTGCAACTTTGAAAAGTCCACAAGTTGTGGCTGTTCTCCTTTGCTGAGGTGGTCCTCAGGAGCAACAGCTAACATTCTAACATTTATTGAGTAATCACTCCTACCAGGTACCATAGAATAGGCATGGCCACTTTCCTCAAAGAAATCATCATGAAGATAGCTTCAACACTGCTGTGTTTTCCAGCAGTTGTGAAATCCAACTGCTGGTTTATCACTAATAAAAAGATTTCAATTGCTCTTTGGAGATGGGAGATACATTCTATAACTATAATTGTATAAATATTGTAATTGTAGGTTCCAGGATGCTCCATTAGGCTAAAGGAAATACCATCTGTAGATTGTGCAAAGACCCAAGTCATGGTTCTTATGTCCTGTTGTGCAGTAAGTTTTCTGAGGGTGAAAGTAATTTAAAGATCCCTTCCTACTTTTCTGTAAGTTTCATGGGAGAAGAAATTATATCTCTCTTGCTTGTTTTATTTCCTATACTTTGAAAAGTGCTTTGTACATAGTGGTAAAATATTAAAATGCCAATTAGCCATAGTAAGGAAAACTTTACAGGGGGGAAAGGAGGGGAGAGCAATGTAGTAATTGGTATAGTACCACTGGGTGGAATTTGCAGTGAGAGAGAAAAACTGGACATAGCAGCTCTTAACATAGCATGCACAGGTGAGAATTTATAGTCAAGGAGCAAAGTGGGGATCAGTGGGTAGAAAATGACTAGGAAATGACATCAGAGGTAATGGGAGATTCTGCCAAACTGACCTAACAGGCTTCTTCCTAAAGGCAGCCTAGGGTGATCAGACATCATCTGAGAGATCGTAGTGGTTGAGGAACCTGATAAAATACAGAGGGTGATGAGGTATGCAGGATGGAAGATTCTGGCTAAACTGATTTATCGGGGTTCTTATTTAAATCGGACAATGCAGTAGATGAATACAGAAGTCTGAAAGTCAGATTGAGTTAAAAAAAATTTCAGAAGAATCTGAGTAAAGTTTGGTCAACGAGAGAATATTTTTCAAAAGAAAGCAGTCAATTATCTGTGGAATGGATAATGAATGATAATGAATTCCTTGTATAAAATATTCATGTATTCATCCATTTGTTCATTTCACAAATACCTAAGTGAAATATTTATATAGACACCGTTCTAGGCACTTGGGGAAAAAAAGTCAGTGAACAACACCCAGATGCAGTTTCTGTCCTCATGCAACTTATAGTCCAGTTATAAACAAGATAAGTAAGTAAAATATATATTAAGTTTGATAGAGACCAGTGCTTCAGAGAAGAAGAAGCAGAGAAAGAGAATAAGAAATGTTGGGAGAAGGATATAGTTTTGAAATTGTAGATATGATGTGCAGAGAAGACCTCCCTAAGATGGTGACATTTAAGTAAAGCCCAGATGTAAATGAAGAAGGAAGGACCTGCCAGATATCTGGGGAGAGAACATTCCACTTCATGCAGAAGGAACAGCACGTGTACAAATCCTGTGACAGGAGTGTGCCAAGAAGTGTGCCAAAGTTATAAAGGTAAAGCAAGACAGGACATACAGAGCCTTATGTTCATTGTGTAGACTTTGGCCTTTACATAGCATTAGAGGGGAAGACTATGAAAGATTTTGAGCAGGGAAGCAAGGTGATGGGATGGACATTTTCAAAGGGTACTCGACTGCATTGAGAATGGATTAAAGAGCAATAAAGGCAGAAGTTAAGAGGTTATTACAATAATCCAGGCAAGATAAGAAAGGTTTCCTCAGTGATCAGCGCAAAGAAATAGAGGAAAACAATAGAATGGGAAAGACTGGAGATCTCTTCAAGAAAATTAGAGATACCAAGGGAACATTTCATGCAAAGATGGGCACAATAAAGGACAGAAATGGTATGGACCTAACAGAAGCAGAAGATATTATGAAGAGGTGGCAATAATACACAGAAGAACTATACAAAAAAACATCTTCATGACCCAGATAACCGCGATGGTGTGATCACCCACCTAGAGCCAAACATCCTGGAATGAGAAGTCAAGTGGGCCTTAGGAAGCATCACTACCAACAGAGCTAGTGGAGGTGATGGAATTCCAGTTGAGCTACTTCAAATCCTAAAAGATGATGCTGTGAAAGTGCTGCACTCAATATGCCAGCAAATCTGGAAAACCCAGCAGTGGCCACAGGACTGGAAAAGTTCAGTTTTCATTCCAATCCCAAAGAAAGGCAATGCCAAAGAATGTTCTAACTACCACACAATTGCACTCATCTCACACACTAGCAACCTAATGCTCAAAATTCTCCAAGCCAGGCTTCAACAGTACGTGAACCATGAACTTCCAGGTATTCAAGCTGGATTTAGAAAAGGCAGAGGAACCAGATCAAACTGCCAGCATCTGTTGGATCATTGAAAAAGCAAGAGAGTTCCAGAAAAACATCTACTTCTGCTTTATTGATTATGCCAAAGCCTTTGACTGTGTGGATCACAACGAACTGTGGAAAATTCTGAAAGAGATGGGAATACCAGACCACCTACCTGCCTCCTGAGAAATCTGTATGTAGGTCAGGAAGCAACAGTTAGAACCAGACATGGAACAAAAGACTGGTTCCAAATTGGGAAAGGAGTATGTCAAGGTTGTATATTGTCACCCCGCCTGTCTGATTTATATGTAGAGTACATCATGCTAAATGCCAGGATGGATGATGCACAAGCTGGAATCAAGATTGCCGGGAGAAATATCAGTTACCTTAGGTACACAGATGAAACCATCCTTATGGCAGAAAGGGAAGAAGAACTAAAGAGCCTCTTGATGAAAGTGAAAGAGCAGAGTGAAAAAGCTGGCTTAAAACTCAACTTTCAAAAAGCTGAGATCATGGCATCTGGTTCAATCACTTCATGGCAAACAATGGAAGCAGTGAGAGACTTTATTTTGGGGGGCTCCACAATCACTGCAGAAGGTGACTGAAACTGTGAAATTAGAAGACACTTGCTCCTTGGAAGAAAAGCTATGACCAACCTAGACAGTGTATTAAAAAGCAGAGACATCACTGCCAACAAAGGTCTGTCTAGTCAAGGCTATGGTTTTTCCAGTAGTCATGTATGGATGTGAGAGCTGGACTATAAAGAAAGGTGAGTACCAAATAATTGATGCTTTTGAAGTGTGGTGTTGGAGAAGACTCTTGAGAGTCCCTTGGACTGCAAGGAGTTCAAACCAGTCAATCCTAAAGAAATCAGTCCTGAATGTTCATTGGAAGGACTGATGCTGAAGCTGAAGCTCCAATACTTTGGCCACCTGATGGGAAGAAATGACTCATTTGAAAAGACCCTGATGTTGGGAAAGATTGAAGGCAGGAGGAGAAGGGTATGACAGAGGATGAGATGGTTGGATGGCATCACCCACTCAGTGGACATGAGTTTGAGTTGGTGATGGACAGACAAGCCTGGCATGCTGCAGTCCATGGGGTTGCAAAGAGTCGGACACTGCTGAGCCACTGAACTGTACTGAACTGAAGAATGACTGAAAGGGAAAAAATGGTGAAAAATAGGGATACTCAGGATTGCTCTACCCATACATCCAAAAAGGAGCAGATCTGCTGAGTCTCTAACTGAGCAGAGACCCAGAAGAAAGCAAATATTGACCATCCTTTTTAGAGGGGAAGATGGGCTTCATAAACTATTTAAGAAGAGTTTTAGATTTACAGGACAGTTACAAAGACACTACAGAGGGTTCCCACAAACCCGTCACCTCATCTCTCCTATTCTTAGTATCTTACATGGCCATGGTAAATCTGTCACAGCCCTAAGATCCAACTTGGTACAACTACAAAGTGTAGTTGATTTATAATGTTGCATTAGTTTCAAGTATACAACATAATGACTCAATATTATTATAGGTTATACCCCAGTTAATGTTATTAGAATATATTGGTCATATACCCTGTGCTGTACATTACATCCTGTATCTTATTTATTTCATACCTAGTAGTTTGTTCCTTAAGATCCTTTTTCCCTATGTTGTCTCTCCTCAGAACCCTCTCACTATTCGTAACCACTAATTTATTCTAAGAGTCTGTTTCTGTTCTATTATATTAATGTGTTTAATTTTTCATATGTTAAAAATATAAGTGAAAATATACAGCATTTGTCTCTCTTTCTTGACTGAGCATAATCTCTCCCAGGTCCGTACATTGTTTGTTTTTTCTGGCCGTGTTGCGTGGCATGTGGGATGGTGGATCTTAGTTCTCCAACCAAGGTTTGAACGTGCATCCCCTGGATTGCAAGGCTGATTCTTAACCGTTAGACCACCAGGGAAGTCCCAAGATTTCATTCCTTTTTGTGGCTGAGTTATATTCTATTGTATATATTTATGTAAGAACATTGAAGTGCATATATCTTTTCAAATTAGTGGGGGTTTTTTGGATACATACCCAGGATTGGCATGGCTGGATCATCTTGTAGTTCTATTTTTAGTTTTTTGAGGAACGTGTATACTGTTTTCCATAATGTGACACCAATTTACATTCCCACCAATAGTGAATCAGGGTTCTCTTTTCTCCACATCCTCACCAATATTTGTTATTTGTAGACTTTTTGATGATAGTCATTCTGAGGGGTGAAGTAATACCTCATTCTTATTTCAGTTTGCATTTCTTTAATAATTGGTGATGATGGGCATTTCTTCATGTGTCTGTTAGCCATCTGTACATATTCTTTGGAAAAATTGTCTATTCAGATCTACTGCCCATTTTCTGATTGGGTTGTTTGGGTTTTTGTGAAAAATGCCATTGATATTTTACTAGAGGTTGCATTGAATCTGTAGATTGCCATGGGTAGTATGGTCATTTAAAAATACTAACTAATCCAATTAATGATTACAGTATACCTTTCCATCTGTTCATGTCATCTTCAATTTATTTCATCAGTGTCTTAATGTTTTCTCAGTACAGGTCTTTTACCTCCTCAGGTAGATTTTTATTCTTTTTGATACCTTGTAAATGGGATTGTTTCCTTAATTTCTCTTTCAAGTAGTTTGTCATTAATGTTTAGAAATGCAGCAGATTTCTGTATATTAATTTAGTATTCTACAACTTTTCTGGCTTTATTGATAAGCACTAGTAGTTTTTTGGTGACATATTTAGGATTTTCTATGTAGAGTATCATGCACGTGTGCATACCAAGACACTTCAGTAGGCTCTGACTCTTTTTGACCCTATTGACTGGAGCCCTCCAGGCTCCTCTGTCCATGGGATTCTCCAGGCAAGAATACTGGAGTGTCCTCCTCCAGGGGATCTTCCCAAGCCAGGGACTGAACCTGTCTCCTGAGACTCCTGCATTGCAGGTGGATTCTTTACTACTGAGCCACTGGGGAAGCCCTCATATAGTATCATATCATCTGCAAATAGTGACAGTTTTACTTCTTCCGTTACAATTTGGAGATCTTCTATTTCTTTTTCTTTTCTGATTGCTATGGCTAGAGCTTCCAATACTTTGTTCCTCCCCCCACAAAAACTCTGTTGAATAAAAGTGGCAGTAGTGGACACCCTTGTCTTATTCTTTATCTTAGAGGAAAAACTTTCAGCTTTTTACCACTGAGTTTGATGTTAACTATAGGCTTGTCTTTTACATAGCCTTTATCATGTGGAGGTATATTTTCTCTATACCTACTTGTTCAGAGATTTTATCATAAATGAATGCTGAATTTTGTCAAAAGCTTTTCCTGTATCTATTGAGATGATTGTATAATTTTAATCCTTCATTTTGATAATGTGGTGTACCACAATGATTTGCAAATGTTAAACCATCCTTGCATTTCACAAACAAATCTCATGTGATTATGGTATGTGATCCTTTTAATGTATTGTTGAATTCAGTTTGATAATATTTTGCTAAAGATTTTTGGAATTTATGTTCATGAAGGATATTGGTCTTTAATTTTTTTCTTGTGATGTACTGGTTTTGAGATCAGAGTAATGCTGGCCTTGAGAAATGAGTTTGGAAGTACTCCCTCCTCTTCTATTTTTTGGAAGAATTTGAGAAGGATTGGTATTAATTCTTCTTTCAGTGTTTGGTAGAATACATCAGTGAAGCTGTCTGGCCCTCTGTAATTGTTGAACTATCTTACCTTTAACATATTAATTCTAGTTTGGATTTCAGTATATAGTGTGATGAACTAATGTGGACTCCCCCCCTCTTGCTTTAACTTGTGTCTGACTCTTTGTGACCCCATGGACTATAGAGCCCATGGAATTTTCTGGGCCAGAATAGTGAAGTGGGTAGTCTTTCCCTTCTCCAGGGGATCTTCCCAACCCAGGTCTCCTGAATTGCAGGCGAATTCTTTTCCAGTTGAGCCACAAGGGAAGTCTGCTTTAAATAGTAGGATAAAATATTTTTTGAAAAGTTCAAATTCAAGGGCAAGCACAAAATAAACAGATTTCCCTGGGTGCCAGCAATGAAGAGGAGACCACACTAGATTGCTGCTTATGAAAGTCAGTGCCATGATGGCCCAGGGACAGTGGACCTTGATACTGACTGAAACAGTTCATTGGCCACAGTCAGACAGGACACATGGCCTTCAACCACAAGTGGTGGGAAGCCGGAATTGACACCTGTGCAAACCTGGGTTCTGAAATGGCAGCATCTCTGTGATTAGGGGACCCAAAACATTACACACATACCCTAGTTTATCTTGTCAAGACTCTGGATGGAAAAAAAGGACCTTCTTGAGAAACTGAAACCCCAAACCTTCTCCATGCAAGGATGTGGAACCCGAATTTACTCTTCCTGCTTGTTTTAGCAATATAGAGCCAGTAAATTGAGAGAAACTAACCACAGACAGGTGAAATACTTGGGTGTCCAGCAAAGAAGAACCTAGACTTGCTCTGTGTGGCTATTTTCACAGTCCACAGAACATGTGTGAGGGTACACACACACACACATTTGCAAAGAGTCAAACATGACTGAGCATGCACTCAATGGTATAATGCGCACACACACACACCACACACATAACTCCCCCGGGAAAGATGAGCTCACATGTGAAATTCACAGACCATTAGAGAGTATCAGCAGACACAGTCACAAACGAATTAGTACATCTGAAAATATGAGCTAGCTAAGCAACAAGAGAAATGCCCCTACAGAAAAAGAATAGTCAGACTTGATGAAATACAAGAATCTCAGATTGAAGAAGCACCCTGAATGTGGAGTCAAACACATGTGCCTTTGAGGTATTTGTTTTGTCAATTCAGGTTTTCATAAATTGAGTATTCTTAAAATGGAGCCCGTCACACACAAGGAGTACCATTTGGAAATGGTTTTGGAGCCTTGACTAAAGAGATCACCACTAAAGAGATCAGATGCCTGGACAAAGACTCAGCCCAGAGTCCTAAGACCTTGGTGGCCCACTGGATGTCTTTTCTCCCTAGTCTTCACAGGAGACTGGTTGTAGGCAAACTTAGGAAAGGTTAGAGTAGCTGAAAATGAGTACTGGGCAGGGGGATACAGTCAAGCTGACAAGAGAGCTACCTGCATGGTCCTGCCCTGCCTGTGGGCTGATTGTGCTAATGGGCCATCACAAGGAGAACAGGAGGGAAGTGCTCCCTGCCACCACAGCCACGGATGTGCTGCCCGAGCCAGTCCACTGGGTGAGCAAAGGAAATCATGGAGACTGAGAATTGGAAAAGTTGAGGATGTGTGCCAGCAGAAATCTCCTGCCAGTAACATTTTCCTTAAGAGGAGAGGACTTTTGCAAGGAGAGAGGATTCAACTGCACTGGCTCTGCAGCATGAAATGAAGTGACTGTGCAGCAGTTAGCTGGTTATTCGGTCTCTGAGACAATGTGATCAGCCAGTTGTTCTTCTAGTCATCCGTCAAGGTGTGGCTGCGAAGTCCCCTCTTGGTGAAACCCCTCTACCTCTCCCCATCCCTAGCTCAGTCATGCCCTTTCCTCAATGTGCCTTTGGTTTATGTCCATATAGTGTCAGTCTAGTGACCCTAGCAAAAAGGTCACAGTGGCTAAAACCTGGGGCTGTTACTTGGCATGTCGTTGGTCCCCAAGTCCAGGTGATAGGATGTCCAGACATGCAAGGCCACCCACACTCCACACATTATTCGTCTTTGCCGTACATGCAGTTGTAGTTGTTTAGTTGCTAAGTCATGTCTGACTCTTTTGTGACCCCATGGAGTGTAGCCCACCATGCTCCTTGAGATTTCCCAAGCAAGAATACTGGAGTATTCCCAGTACCATTTCCTTCTCCAGGGGGTCTTACTGACCCAGGGGTTGAACCTGCATCTCCTGCATTGGCAGGCAGATTCTTTACCACTGAGCCACCAGGGACATCCCCATACATGAAGGAACTGAGTTAACGTGCACTGACGAAGTTGGTATACACACAGTCTTGATCAGGTAAACTTAATTAGTTTAGTAAGAAGCAACACACATCACTGGGAAAAGATCAAACACATTTACTGACATAGAATAGACAAGAGTTAATTGACTAAGTTTTGCTCTTCATTAAAAAGTTTTATCACCGTTTATACTGTCAGAATCATGTCTCTGCCTTTGCTAGTGAGTTTTTTTTTAACTCCGTGGGGCATTTTAAACATATTTTCTGGCCAACTCTGAAGGAAAGAGACTCATCAGGAGAGCCAACAATTCATTTTTAAAGTTTAAGTTTAGCAACATTATTATTTTTAATACAGAAAATTTAAACATTTACTTTAGCTATTAAGTTAGTGATTGCTCCTTGAGGCTTTCTGTAGATGGTAGTGGAATAAGAGGGCTATAGTGTTTGAAAAGAGAGGAATACAGTCTGCATGAAATAAGTCATTCTTTAGATAAATTCCTTGACTTACTAAAAGTGGTTCTTATTGTAAACCTAATTTTTGAATTGGGAAAGACATTAGAAGCATAATCTAGCACGCTCCAGTGCTGAAATCAGAGGTGGGACAAGAAGTTCATTTAAAAAATCCATTTATAAGCTCAGCAAGTCCCTGTTCATAAGCAGCAACTTCTCTCCTGAATTGGTTCAGACTCGCAGCTCTGACTGCAGATGTGGTTCTGCTCTAGAAAGATCCTACGTGATTCTAGTCTATTAATGCCTTTGAGGGCATAAAACTGTATCTTTAAAGCAGCTCTTGCTCTAACTTTCCTGCCAGAAAGCAGCCTATAGAACTCCAGGAACTAATCTTGGAGGATGACGAGGCAGACATCTCTTCCTATCAAGCCACGTGTGCTGGGCTGAGGCATGTGTTATGTGTCTTTCTGTATAAGATGAGATGAAAGATGCTTAATTTCTGTTTCTCAGCAGCTACAGTATGAGAGAGGGCACAGCACCAGAGGGGTCTGCAGTGCATGTAGTCACAGAACAAATGCTGTCTTATGACAGAGATTTGGTCAATAAATAAAGGACTTTTTCTGTTTAGATGTCAAAAGACTTGATTTGAACTAAGACAGGCATGAGGTAAAATACACTGGCTAACTAATTGTTTAAGGTGAATGGTGAACTTGGGCCCAGCTCACAAACTGAGCCTCATGGGGCCATTTTGTTTGGATTTTGGGGAACACAGTGACCCCCATAAATGGTCCTCAAACTTAGACGATCTTCAGGGTCACCCAGGGAACTTTTAAAATACAAATTCCCAGGCCTGTCCCCAGATTTACTGAATTAGCAGTGGGTGGAGGGAGCCCAGGAGTATTGAGTCTGAGAGCTGCTGAGCCCTGGAGAAGGAATTCGGGCTTAGCGCCAGGAAGATCTGGTTTTGAATCTTGCCAGTGCGACCTTGAACAGGTTTCCAGGCTCTTCTGAGCCTTAGAACCCCTGAGAACAGCAACTTTGGGATGATCAGTAAGGTATCTCAAAAGGTCGGCACAGAAACTAGACATTATTAGGCATTTGGTAACTGTATCAGTCCATTCAGGTGGCTATAACAATACACTAGCTGGCTTAAACAATAAACATTGATTTCACACCTTTTTGGAGGCTGGAAAGTTCAAGATTAAAGTAGATTTGGTGTGGTGGTGAGGCTTTGCTTCCTTGGTTCATAGACAGCTGTCTTGTAACTGCACATGGCCAAAGGGACAAGGGAGCCCTCTGGGGTCTTTTTTATAAGGGTATCAATCTCATTCAGGGCTTCCCTCATAGCTCAATTGGCAAAGAATCCGCCTGCAATGCAGGAGACCCCGGTTCAATGGCCGGGTCGGGAAGATCTGCTGGAGAAGGGATAGGCTAACCACTACAGTATTCTTGGGCTTCCCTTGTGGCTCCGCTAGTAAAGAATCTTCCCACAATGCGGGAGATCTGGGTTCAGTCCCTGGGTTGGGAAGATCCTCTGGAGAGGGGAAAGGCTACCCATTCCAGTATTCTTGCCTGGAAAATGCCATGGACTGCAAAGAGTCGGACACGACTGAGTGACTTTCACTTCACTTCAATTTCATTCATGAGGTCTCCATCCTCATGACCTAATCACCTCCCAGATACCCTCACGTTGGGAGTTAGGATGTTAACATATGAATTTTGTATGGACATAAATATTCAGTCTACTGCAGGAACCATAGGCTGCTCTCTCCTTCCTAACTCCAGCACCTCATGCCCTTTTGGATTCCTGTGGATGTGATGATCCTCAATTTAACCATAATCAGAGGGCCACGTAGAAGCTCAAGAAGCTGGCTGAATCAGACAGGTAGTGTTTGACATCTGGTTATTTCTGATAACCTCAGGTTGAACTTGATTGGGAGTGTGGCTGCCCAATCAAAGGCCAACAGCAGCTAGAAGGAACCAGTTAAGCAGTCTGGCAGAACCTCAGGGCTTCTGATTCACTGAGTGACATAACTTCGCTTGGGTCCTTCAAGCATGCTATAATCATGCCTCAGGCATGTAGGCCCTCGATATCTTTAAAGTTAACTTGATTCTCACTGTAATGAGTGGAAGGCAGACAGCAACTGGCAGGCCTAGGATCTTCTTGAGGTGCAGACACTGAGGGAACTCATAATAAACATGGCCAGTCTTCCTAGATCATCAATGTTATTCAAATCCCGGAGGAAGCAGCATCATTTTTACAGTATTACTAGCTGGTGGTTTTTTGTTTTGTTTTTTTGAGTGTTTTCTTTGTGTCAGACACTTTTATCCTAATAATACTCCTATGAGAAAATCCTGTGCTGTAAATACTAGTATCATTCTTGTTTTACACATGAGGAAAAGCTGAGAAAGAGAGAGGCTAGGTAACTGTTGGGACTACAGATTATGAGAGAAGGCATGCCTGGCAGAGGGCACAACATGCGCAGAGGCCCTGAGGCCAAAAGGAACCCAGTACATGTAAGGGGAAAGGCCAGCTACTGTACAGACTGCAAAAAAGCAAGGGCCGTCAGCCCATCAGGCCTCACAGGGCACCGTGATTTTGTCTATTCTCATGATAGCATTGAGAAGTGATTGAGACTGTGTTTTTAATTTATTGTTTTTATTATAGAGTTTTAAAAATATATGCAGAAGTAGAAAGAAAAAGATCACAGATTCCTATATATTAAGGTTGGTGCAAAAGTAATTGTGGTTTTGCATTGTTGAACTTTGCCTTTTGATATTGGAAAACATTCTTAAATAAATGTGGTTATGTTATTCATCATTTTGATGTGCATTTCTTGCTTTATGTTTTTTACTAATGAAATATTACTTGCTGTTTATGTAATATGTATTTTAGACTATGGAAATGATATTAGATACAAAGGAAATCTGAACAGTTTTCTTATTCGAGTTCAAAATGGATCACAAAGCAGCAGAGACAACTCACAACATCAACAACACATTTGGCCCAGGAACTGCTAGTGAACATACGGGGCAGCGGTGATTCAAGAAGTTTTGCAAAGGAGATGAGAGTCTGGAAGATGAAGGGCATAGTGGCTGGTCATTGGAAGTTGACAATGACCAATTGAGAGCCATTATCAAAGCTGATCCTCTTACAACTACATGAGAAGTTGCCCAAGAACTCGTCGACCATTCTATGGTTGTTTGGGATTTGAAGCTAATTGGAAAGGTGAAAAAGCTCAATAAGTGGGAGCCTCAAGAGCTGACCGCAAATCAAAACAACGTCCTTTTCCAGAGTTGTCTTCTCATAGTCTATGCAACAACAATAAACCATTCCATGCGACGAAAAGTAGATTTTATATGACCAATGTTGATGACCAGATCAGTGGTTGGATCAAAAGAAGCTCCAAACCACATCTCAAAGTCAAACTTGTACCAAGAAAAAGGTCATGGTTTGGTGGTCTGCTACCTGTTTGATCCTCTACAGCTTTCTGAATCCCAGAGAAACCATTACATGTGAGAAGTGTGCTCAGCAAATTGATGCCCTGAGAACTGCAACAACTGCAGCTGGTATTGGTTAACAGAATGGGCCCAGTTCTTCTCCAAGACCACACCTGACTGCACATTGCACAACCAACGCTTGGAAAGTTGAATGAATTGGGCTATGAAGTTTTGCCTCATCTGCCATATTCACCTGACCTCTCACCAACTGACTACCACTTCTTCAAGCATCTCCCTTTTTGCAGGGAAAATGCTTCCACAACCGGCAGGAGGCAGAAAATGCTTTCTAAGAGTTCATCGAATCCCGAAACACAGATTTTTACGCTACAGAAATAAACAAACTTATTTCTCATTGGCAAAAATGTGATGGTGGTAATCGTTCCTATTTTGATTAATTAAGATGTGTTTGAGCCTATTTATAATGATTTAAAATTCAGGGTCTGAAACCATAATTACTTTTATGGTTTGGTACCATAACTACTTTTATGGTATGGTGATGATACCTAATACCATCACCCAGCTTCAACAATTAACCCTTAAAATATTTCAAGCAGGCAAGTGATATGATTAACTTTATATTCAAACCCACCAACCAACCAACCCTCTGGCTACTGTGGAGAAGGAGTTGGAGGGAACAAAGTGGGCATGGAGAGACCAGTTGGGAGGCCACTGCAGTAGTCCAGGAGAGACAGTGTCATGATGAGGTGAGGATAAACGAAGGGCAATGGACAGATTCTGGAGAAATGAATATGTCAGTGTCAGCTTCCCCCAGAAGCAGATCCTGAGACAAGGATCTCAGGTCAAGTAGTTTATTTGGGGTCAGGAAATACAAACAGGTGAATGGGGAAGAGACACCGGGAAGGAAGGCAGGAAGGCAGCCACTGTCTTCTCAAGCCAGCTACCGTTTGAGCAGGACCAGTTGTGCAATTTGCAGGGCTGGTGCAAATGAAAATGTGAGGCTTTGTGATCATAAACTACTGAGAAATTCAGAATGAAAACAGCAGAGTGTTTAGCCAAGCACAGGGCCCTTTAAACAATGGAGTCCTATGCATATCACAAGTCAATGAAGCCCAGCCTGCCTTTGGGCAACTGGAGCTTAATCCTGCAGGAACCTCGGTGAAATGAGATAAAACACAGCTCAGAAGAATCAGAGAGCCATCAGTCAATGGCCAAAGGCTGCTCCTGGAGTGTTCTGCCTTCCTGGTGTTTCCAGCCCTCCTTGCCTAGAAGAGTGGATTCCCCTGACTTCTTCATGTCAATCCTGGAGGTTGGAAGTATGCCAGCGTCATTACAACATGGTCTGTTCTTAGGGACATAGGTTGGACAAGGATAACTCCAAAAGGACACAGGTGACTTTCACGTTTCTGGCTTAGGCATTGGAAGGGGTCAGAGGGCCCTTCCTGGAGACAGGGAGCACTGGAATGGGAGTAGGTGGGGGAAGCACTGGAGTCTGGTTTGAACATGTTGAGTTTGACTCATCCACGTGGAGATGTCAAGAAGGCAGTAGGAGTTTTGGCTCTTAGGCTCAGAGGAAATGTCTGGCTGTGGGTGGAGATGGAAGTATCAGGGAGGGAGAGCAGAGGGCTTGAGGATGCCAGGTATCCACTGTCCACAGCTGGGGTGAGGGCACTGGTCGGCACTAAGGATGCACACTTAACTAAAGCAGAAAGCTGCTGCCTTGGTCCCTGCTCCTCAGACCCTGGCTTCTGGACCAGGGCAGTCAGGTGGACACCGCCTCCAGTTTTGTGCCATCCCTCTGGAGGGAGGCAGGAGCCATCACCCTCCCCAGGCTCAAGCAAATGGCTTCCCGTCCCAGCCTTAGAAGAAACAGGGAGCAGATGACCTGAAGCCATCAGTGTCTGCTGGCCCCATAAGCACTCCTCCAGCCCGGGCAGAGGCAGAAAGAGAGGGAAATTCTAAAGTCACCCACGCAAACACTAAAGTAGTTTTCCCATCCTTATCTCAAGTTTCTGTTTCATAGGTTTTCTCTGTGCAAATGAAACCTTAAGTTTACTGTGAATATTAAAACAATGAATTTCACCCAGCAAATAGAGACAGCGAAATGGCCGAAGTTGTACAGAATCCAATTACCAAGAGCAGTTAAAGTGTCCAAAACTCGGTCCGGGGGTGTTCATATGACATAGATACTCTTGCATATTTCAATGTCTATTTAAAGAAAGGGTGTCTAGGCTCCATTAATGTGGAGAGAAGCTCCTGGAAGCCACTTTATTTCTCATCATTAAAGTCAGTCTGAGTTTTCCAACAAAAAGGAGAATAAATGAATAGGATCTGCCAGGCCCAGGCAGCTAGCTCCTCAGCCCAGTAATCGCTCCCTTATTGTTCTTTCTCATTAAAACGATGGTAAAACAAATCACATGGCACTTGCTGTTCTTGCTTTTAGAAAGAGACATCTTTCCATGGCCCTGGAGAGAGTGGAGGGGCCCTTGAGCCCTCCCAGGGGCAGTCACAATAACGGCAGTGGCTGTGGGTCAGTCTTGCACTTTCATGGCCTTACCTCAATTCTTCCCGGGCAGAATCTACTTTTCCTGTGTTTATAAAAATGTGCACATATGAAACCATCTCTTAGGTGTTGGTGTGGGCAGGTTGCAGTGATCTGAAAAAAAGCCAGAGTATATTTACACAGAAACATCTAGATGAAATACGTTCTATTTGTCATTATGGAATATTAAACATCTGGCCTGTTGATTAATTTTTTACTTTTTAAACCAGCATTTTTGGCATGGTGCGGTCACAGCTTGAGAGATTCTTCACAGCCAGTTCCATGGCTGTTCTACTTGAGTGATATTCAAATACTGAACATCAGGTTTGGTGTGAATGGCAGCCCCAAAGAGCCGGCATCGATGTGTACCAGCCAGTGGCAGTCCTGGCTATCCTTGCACTCTGTGAGTGGAGGGAAGAGGAGGGGACACTGAAGTAAGACTTTAGATGGCATTTTCATTTATCCTAGGGCCTTGCTGCTAACAGGAGGTGGAATGATGCTGGTGAAAATGCTGAGTGTTAGGTGACCCAGCATCCCCTGGGAACTCAGCTCCTAGGGCTGGTGCTGCCCTGTCTGCTCACTCCCAGGGCAGGCCTGCTGCCGCTGGCTGTCCTCCAGATACCAGAGCAGGAGAACACAGGTACCAAGGACTTGGAATCTGAAGATGGATAATTTGTGATATCAAAAATGACACTCTAAATTGGTTCCAAATACAAGGATGTTTCGTGATGGTGCTGGCGCTGATTCTCTCACACAGCTTCACGCTTCAAATGTTTTTCAGCCAAATAAACAGGCCTAATAGCCATCAAACTCCTGTCCAATGTAATTACTGTAAATCATTATAAATGAGCGTGAATACTGCTAGAAACATAGATGCACAGCCATGGTCACAGGGAAATGAGGCCAAGAGATTGTTTCTCTGAGGGAATGTGAGATCACACTGTGTTCTCAAGACTCACCTGAACCCTTTTCAGAAAGCAAAGGAAATCTCCCCAAAATGTCTTGTGAAAGGGTGCCATCAAAGGTGGGAAAACACTGGCATGCAGTATCATTCCAGGAGAAAAATCAGTGGCAACGCCTCCCAGGAACAGCTGTCACGGAAGAAAGCGCTGAGGTTCACAGAGCACTGACCAGGTTGCCAGGTATCATTCTAGGGACTTGACAGAAATTAACTACCTTACAAGGTAGGCTTGGAGGTAGCCCTCCCAGGGTACAACTTTCCTCTAGACATCCATGCGTTTCACACCAATTATTGATGATACCCTCTAGGTGGTTTTGGCTGTGGTAAGTGCTGGTGTGCCCTGCAAACACAAGTGTGAAGATGTTTAAGGGAGGGCCACTGGTGGGAGGGGACAGGAAGGAGGGGAAACTTCAGGAAGAGAGAGGAATGGTGAAAGTGGTGGAGGAATGGTAGGGCTTTTAAAGGTAGTATGTGTTTTTACATTGTATAACTTTTTTTTTGTCTTCAACTTAAGGCACTGGCGACCAACTCCAGTACTCTTGGTTGGAAAATTCCATGGACAGAGGAGCCTGGTAGGATGCAGTCCGTGGGGTCGCTAAGAGTTGGACACGACTGAGTGACTTCACTTTCAATTTTCACTTTCATGCATTGGAGAAGGAAATGGCAACCCACTCCAGTGTTCTTGCCTGGAGAATCCCAGGGACCGAGGAGCCTGGTGGGCTGCCGTTTATGGGGTCGCACAGAGTCTGACACGACTGACGCGACTTAGCAGCAGCAGCAGCAGCTTCCACATGGTAAAGTCTATCTGTATTTGGCTGGTAACAATGTTGCTAATGGATGTGTGATTGCAGCCCCAGGGAAGCAGGGCGGGGGTTGCAAAGGTCAGCATTTGAGCTAAACTTTGAGAACAGACAAGGCTCTCCTTATTTCCACCTACACTTCACCACCATGATGTGGATGTCAATTCCATGTAAAAATACGAAGTTTGCATTACTGTTCTCTGTGGTCCCAAACTGGATTTAGATCCAGACCACTCCCCCTACACCTGACCTGCCCCAGGCTCCTCTGGGGACCTGCCTGCTCAGCCTCCCTCCAGTTCGCCCCCACCTCATCCAGATGGGCTCCATATGGCCATTACACTCAGTAGGGTTGCCAGATTTAGCAAATAAATTACAGGACATCACTTAAATTCAAATTTCAAACGAATAATGAAAATATTTTTTAGCTTAAGTATGTGTGCACCCTGAAGTATTTGGGACTTAATCAAACAAAAAAAATGTTTTTTTTCATTTACGTTTATCTGAAATTAAAATTTAACTGGGATATCCTGTTTCATCTGACAACCTAATACCCAGCCTCTGAGAGACTTCCCTCAGCTCCAGCAAGCCCTGGCCCAGGCCCTCCCAGTGACTCCTGGTTCCTGGTTTATCTGGAATTCATTGATCCGGGCTTCAGAAATGGCCCGAGCATTCCCCACCCCCGACCCCTGGCCCAACCGCTGTGAAGAGAGCCCCGTGCCAGATTCTCCAGGGGATGAGACGACCCGGCAGGGTCTGCCTGGGTGAACCCCAGGTTCAAGTTGCGTGGGAGCGCAACACTGTTACAACGTGGGAAGCTCCGAGTACGAGTGCCGCCTTTGACTTCCGAGTTGAGGTGGGCTGGGGCGGAAGGCTCCAGGAGGAGGTGGTCTCGGAGGGGGAGACCCCGCGGGAGGGCTGCACCTAGGGGCGGGGAGAGCTGGGGCGCGGAGCAGGGGCGGAGAGATGCCGCGGGAAGCCCAGCCTCCTGGGCTCGTCGGGGTAACGCAACCGCGACCGGTCCCCGACTCTGGCCACCAGAGGGCGCGCTGGCTTGTGAAATGATTCTCCGCCACCAGGAGGAAAACGCCCTGCATTTCATTCAGGCTAGAGGTTCTCTTTCTTTGCTCTGAGAGTAAATAAGGAGAGAAAACCAAGGGTACATCCCCTATTCTGTGACAGCGAGGGGTCTTCCCGAAAGCCCCATGAGAGCAAGGAGCTCAGAGTTGCACTTAGACGGTGGGCAGGGAGTACAGGACTGGATGGAGGGATGGGGGAGGGAAGGAGGAAGGAAAGAGAGAAGAAAGGAGGGAAGGAGAAAGGAAGGAAGGAAGGAAGGCAAGGCGGGAGCGAAGAAGGGTAAAGGAGAGAGGACAAGGCCCTGTTCTTGCTGGGTCAGGACCCACACGGTGATCTCAGTGGTCCAGCCCAGGGCTTGACCCACAAAAGACGCTTGATGAAACACTGGTTGAAAGAGACAGCTAATGGCCCCCAGGAAGGGAAGCACTGAGAACCAAGCATTCGGGGTACTGATGGTTGGTCTAGAGGGAAGCCTGGGAAGGAGAAGGGGTAGGAGGGCACAGGAAGGAAGGGGAAAGTTTCAGGAAGAGAGAGGCATAGTGAAAGTGGTGTAGGAATCATACCATGGCTTTCACACTTAGACTGTATAACTTCTTTTTCAGACCTCAGTTTCCACATCATGGATGTACTTGGCACTTGCCACCTGTCAACAGTGTTGCTCATGGATGCATCCTCTCTCTCCTACTGAGGTTCTCCAGGGCAGACCCTGCCAGGTCATCTCACCCCAAAGGGTCTGGCACAGGGCTCTCTTCACAGCCAGTGGGCAGGTGGGGGAATGCTTGGGCCATTTCTGAAGCCTGGGTCAGTGTCAGTTCAGTTGCTCAGTCATGTCTGACTCTTTGCGACCCCATGGACTGCAGCACGCCAGGCTTCCCTGTCCATCACCAGCTCCCAGAGTTTGCTCAAGCTCATGTCCATCGAGTCAGTGAGGCCATCCAACCATCTCATCCTCGGTCGTCCCCTTCTCCTCCTGCCTTCAATCTTTGCCAGCATCAGGGTCTTTTCCAATGAGTCTGTTCTTAGCATCAGGTGGCCAAAGTACTGGAGTTTTAGCTTCAGCATCAGTCCTTCCAATGAATATTCAGGGTCAATGAACTCCAGATAAAGCAGGAAGGGGAGTTTATCTCACTGGGAGGCCCTGGGTCGGGCCTGTGGGAGCTGAGGGAGGTCTCCTAGAGGCTGGGTATTGGGTTGTCAGACAAAACACTGGATAGCCTAGTTAAATTTGAATTTCAGTGGTCAAAAGAGAAAACAGATGTGATCATGTGACAGTGCTTTGGAAACCATAAAATGTGTGCGATAATGAGGAGCTATCAGCTACTGCCATTGTTAATCTCTTCTTCCCCTAAAAAAGTCAGGACAGTGTGCTGAATTAAAGGAGGAAGGGAGGGAGGGAAGAAGGAAAGAGGGAAGGGAGAGGAGAGAAGGCAGGAGACACACTCTAGGTGTGATCAGCATTTCCTCTTCCCTCCTGTCCGTTTGCTAAATATTCTAGGGACCCAGGGCTTTAATTTTCTTATTTCAGGTGAGAGGGTTTCTTCATTATGCAGCAAGCATTTACAAGAGGGAACCTTCGAGTGAGGCACAGCCTGTACCCCACACAATTCCCTCCTAGGTCGACAAGACCTCAGTTTACGGAGCACTTCTACAGGAAGTTTCTCCTGTCATCTAGGCAGCCGAGGGGTGGGATTGATTTTTCTCCATTTTAGAGACAGGAGGCAAGGTTCAGGGACCCCAAGTGCTGCCTGAGGTGCCCACAGAGAGTGGTCAGACTATCAGCCTCTTTTCAGACTAACACTCCAAACGCAGTGATCTGATAAGTGCATCAAGAAGAAGGTGGTCTTGTTTGTGGGATAAACGAGAACGCTGTGGAAAACTGGAAACAAGCGGGGTGAAGAGGCTCCATGACTCAAGCCCATGGGAGGCTGCGCCACTGCTCCCCTCGCCTGTCTGTTTCTGTGGTAATTGTCGTAGCCCCCACAATTGTGCGCCCTTTGTGCTCCGCCAAGCCTCCCACACAGAGGATCACTTAATCCCCACAATAGCACCATGGGCAGCCACTCAGGGAGGTTGAGCGACCTCTCCAGAGCTGCACAGCTGGGAAGGTGGGGACTCAGAGCATAGGGCTCTCTGAGTCTTCCTCAGGCTGTGAACAGCGCCCACGACTTGCAGATGTGGAAAGACTGATAGTTCTTACCTGCCAGATCTTGACGGGGTTCTCTCTCTGAGCAGGCCTCTCGACTGCGAAGCAGCTCTGTGTGGGCTGACCTGATGAAATGCCTCTGAGGCCTTGATGAGTGAGTGAAAAGGGAAGTTGTGGAACTCTGCAGGCCAGCACACTGGGAACAAAATGTCACGTGGGCTCATATTTTTGTTTCTGTGAGGGATAACTCTGAGAGGGTATTAACCACTGTCTCCAGAGGTCACCTCTGCAGGGAGTGGAATTGGAGTGGGGGAAGGTAGGGAGAACATCTGACATTCTGTGATATTGGCTGCTGTCTGAGCTTCTTATAACAATCCTTATCCTTCAGGAACATTGGAAATGGCATGTTTGTAACAGGGAAAATGTAGAAACAACCCAAAGGCCCCAGACCAACCCTGTATGTCTCCCCAGTCTATCTGGTCAGGCTGCCCTCCCAGCCCAGCCTGGGACAGGGTTGAAGGTGAGACACATCCAAGGGTGGGAATCAGTCCAGAGTTGAGTCAAAGAAAAGAGAGTTGTGCGGCTGTGGCAGGGACCCCGGTGGCTGCTGTGTGAGCATGTGCACACACACGTACCAGACCTGTTAACCTTCCTGCCCCCAACACACACGTCTGATCTAGCCTCTGCTCGGGGTTGAGGGCGCACATGTAGTCTCTGCCCCAGGCCGGTGCTGGGACCCCTCACTGCCAAGCCCTCTCCCTGACTTGCCCCTGGCCTCACCCTGCTGACAGGAATGGGCTGGGAGAGGGGGCTCAGGATTGTCTGGGCCCTGGAAGTTCAAGGCCCTGGGCTGCCGGCAGTGGTCCTGGGTTCCTTCTCATTCTTTTTCTCAAGGGGAAGAAAGCCTTCCTTCAGCCCCTTCCACAAGCCTTCCCTTCTCTGGAGTAGCCAGGAAGTGTGAGCTCTGTCTACTTAGGGTCCCAATTTGGTGGGAAGTGTGTTGATAGGTGTGGACATGTGTGTGTATAAAACTCTGGGGTTGGTGTTCACGGTGGTTATCTCTGGGTGGGGGATTGTGAGCGAGCCTCACTTGCTTGCTTCCTCACATTTGTGGTTCGTGTTTGTTTAATTTGTTTTTTAAAGTTTGTCTTTTAAAGCCTCATAGCCCCTGAGATAAAATCATCTAGAGAGGAAGCGTGAGAAGGAAAGTAAGAGAGATACATGAAAGGCAAGAAGGAGGGAAGGAGAAGAAGCAATGAAGAGAGGATAAAGTGCAGGGAAAGAGAGGGTCAGGGGAGCAGAGGTGAAGGAGTGGGGGCAAAGGGCAGAGGAGAGATGGGGAGAGCCCTGCAGGGCTGAGGCCTTGTTGTGCCCCCCACCCCCAAGAGTGGCAGCAGCTGGTGTCCTCAGAGCCCGAAGCAAGGCCAGGGCCTACAGGCCAGCCCAGCATAGAGTCTTCCTCCAGATGGCACCACAGCCCCTCCAGGCCAGCCTCCCAGGCGTTCCAGCTGTGTTACACCCTGGGCACCTCTGCTGGGGATGGAGGCGGCAGATGCTGCAGGTGGCCAGAGCCCAGCCTCTAGGCCGAGAAGCTGGGTGTTAGAGACAATCCTCTAGGGTCTCTTGCACTTTTGCACATTTCGTGAGCAGAGGCACTGACTGCCTTTTTTCCAGATGATCATTTCTAGGATGTTTGAATAGCAAACAACCTTAGAAGTGAGTGATAGTGTTTCCTCTTGGAGTGAAGAGCAGACATGCCCACTGCACGTTATAGAATGTTCTGTTCCCCTAAGTTCTGGATTCCTCTTTTGGAGGTTTACACTGCAAAATACACACAGCTTTCTGTTGTATAATAGAGTCTTTGTTCTCAGAAATATGGGAGGGCAGTGTGACCCAGTGGTTAGGGGGTCAGCCTCTGAGCACAGACTCCGATCCCAGCACTGCTGTTTAGTGTGCGTGTCCTGCAGAATGTGATCTGAGAGCAGACGCTCAGAGGAGAAGGTGGGAGGAAAAATTCTTGGCAACTTTTATTTAAAATGAACACAAGGGTACCTGTGAGTCAACAATTTTACTCCTAGGTAGATACCCAACAGAAATACATCCATATGTGTGCTGAAAAACAACTACTAGAATGTCCAAAGCAGTGGAAAGTGAAGTCGCTCAGTCGTGTCCGACTCTTAGCGACCCGATGGACTGCAGCCTACCAGGCTCCTCCGTCCATGGGATTTTCCAGGCAAGAGTACTGGAGTGGGGTGCCATTGCCTTCTCCACATAAAAACTAAGCACACCATATTTAAGGGCCTCTCACCTTACAAGATGGCCCACACTCTGTCTATGGAGTGTTTCTCTCTAAATAAATCCACTTCTTAGCTATCACTTTGTCTCTCACTGAGTTCTTTCTACAACAAGATATCAAGAACCTGAGCATCATTAGGTTCTGAAAGCAGGTATGTGATCTCATTTGGAAGACTGAGGGTTTGGCTTAGGTATTGGCGAGGTCCAAGTCCTAATCTGAGGTGAACAGTTTCAACAGGGCCAGGCCTGCCAGTCACCTGAGCATTTCCCCCTAGTGCAGTGATCTGGGGCTTCAGCTGAGGGCTCAGCCTCAGCTCACGTGTCCTTCCCTGGGGCTCCTTCGCAGGCAGGAGGACTTACAGGCCCTGCTGCCAAGGAGGGGGGTGACATCAAGAAATAGTGCCCATCAGAGCTGTCCCCATCCCTCCAGACATGTCTCAAAGGGAGAGGCCCAGGAGGCCCTGGACACGGGTGCAGATGGAATGAGACTCCAGTCCCTGTCACATACACACTTCCTGGGGGAACCTGGGCAAACCATACGGAGGACTCGTGGTTTCAAGAGACAGAAACCTGAATCCAACAAGCTCCAGAAGAAGGGGGTTTACTGGGAGGCTACTGCAGCTTCTCACCACTCCTGTGCCTCAGGGACAACAAGAATAAAGGACTCAAATACTACAGGGTGTGGCCCAGGCCGCCCTGCCCTGTTGCTACATCTGTCTTCCTGACTTCCTCCACATGGGAGTGATCTCAGGTGGCCTCAGCCGGCAGCGGTTCCTGGCCAGAGGTGGAGTCCAGGCCACAGTGGCGAGAGCACCAAATGCTAGTACTAGACCAGTAGTCAGTGACCAGGCCCTGGCTCTTTGGCTTTGAGGAAAAGAATTCCCACAAAGACAAAAAGTAGTGAGACAAAGTATTAGGCCAAAAAAGAGTACAGTACCTCTGGATAGACATACAGGCAGACTTAGAGAGAGAGCTGCACCCTCATAGAGGTTTAAATCACTTTCTTTGGGGCTTCCTTTGGCCAATTATTTTGATTTGCCTGGTTCAGAGTCCATATTTGGTATACCTTAGGATCTTCCCGTGTGTGTACATGCATCTCTTAGCCAACACGGATTCTTCCAGAGGCCTATGGGGAGTCAGCATCACTTGCCTTTTGACCATCAGGGAACATTTCCGCACATGTGTAGTTAGGGAGGTCTTCTGACTTTGTGAATGAGAAATGTGGTCTCTTATCTTCTATCAGAGCAGGAGACTCCTCTCCCGATTTTCCTGCTATTCTCGTCTTGAAGTATTAACCCATAGGGAACAAATCTCCAATTGCTCCTCTGGGGTGAGGAGGGGGCCCGTCAACCTCCAGCCTCAGGAAATACAAGGATGCCACGGATCTAGCCATCACCAGAGGGGGACTGCTCCCTTGCCTTACTTCCAGCCCCTGTCAAATCCAAGAAAGGGGCTTTGATTGGCCAAGTTCATGTCAGTAGCCCATTCCTAGCCCAATCAGGTTGCCAAAGGGGCAGGACAACATGACATAGGCAAAGCCATTGGCTTGAGCAGGAAACTGGAGGAGGCTCACTGAAGGCCAGGAAGTCAACTCAGTTGTTATCTGTCACACCTCTGAGATTTCATTTCCTCACCAGTGACTTGATGCTGACGTCAGTGACCCCTTCGTGGGTGGTTGTGATTTAATGATGTAATTTAATGAAGTAATCCACAAATATTGGCTTTATTACTGTTGATGCTGTTGTTAATAGGATTTGCTGTAGCCAAGTGAGGAATAAGGTTCCCACTGAGAAGGCTGTGGGCGGAGCAGGGCCTCAGCTGTCCGTCCTGCCTGGACCCCAGTACTCCTGATGCCACTCAGTGGCCCGTTAACACGGCCCAGGCAGCAGAGAGGAGGGCTCCCTCCCCAGCTGAACCCCACCCCACCCCCATCTCAGTTTCTTGGTTATCAAATGGACAATAATCCAGACTTGTTTTCCTTTGCCACAGTTGTGAGGAGCAAGCATGAAAACATGCGAAGGGAAAACGGCAAAGTCCTATTAGTGCTTTATTGTTGTTGTTATTAATTATCAGCTCCAGAAAACTGCTGGGATTATGAGCGGGTATTTTCCCCACGTTTCCTCTAAAGGCCATTACAACGAGGGAAGCCAAGCAGACTTAATTTGCTAATGCCAACCACTAAATTATGCAAAACCAGATCTGCTGATGAATTTCTCCCCTCTGGCTCCTGGTGCTGATTAGTTTGGGGTGCCTTGTTGGAGAGAGAAGCAGGGAAGGGGCCCAGTGCTCAGGTCCCTCTTCCACACCCAGGCTGCAGTTTGCCTGCACACGCCCCCTGGATGAGGGCATCTTAAGATGTGACTCCCTATCTGAGAGGCCTCGAGCGGGCTGAATAGCTTCTTTGGTAATTCAAGATGGTTTTCGGTTTCTTCAGTTTGAAAAGAATCACATAGCTTATTTCAGAGGAAGAAAAAGAACACCTCTGAATTAAATGTAAGCCCATAAATGACTTCTCTCTTTCTCTGCTTTATTTCTGATGACAATTTATAGATCTGAGTCCCATCACTGCAAATGAAGGACCTTTTCATTCTCCCTCAGCCTCCACTGCTCCCATCCCAGCTCGTGAGGACGATGGTCACTGGGGGGCTCAGCTGAGGCTCCCCTCCTGACAAGGAGCTCCTCCAGGAGAGGGGCGGGGCTGCATGCCCAGGGCCAGGTGAGGCATGCACAGGACCCGCCTCATATCCACCTGGTAATTCATGGCAAGCTAAGGAAAAACCTTTGGCTTACTTAGGCCAAAGAAGGTAGTTTATCAGAAGGATGCCGGCAGCTCACAGATGAAGAGAAAAGCCTGAATGACCTTTCCCAGCCTTGGAAAGGGCAGGAGTGGGGCAGCCTGGGGACCCAGGTGACAGAAACTGTATTTTCAAGGCGCAGTTCCTCCCCAAGGAAATCTAACCAGTACATCCTAAAGGAAATCAGTCCTGAATATTCATTGGAAGGACTGATGCTGAAGCTGAAACTCCAATACTTTGGCCACCTGATGCGAAGAACTGACTCCTTGGAAAAGACCCTGATGCTGGGAAAGATTGAAGGCAGGAGGAGAAGGGGACGACAGAGGATGAGATGGCTGGATGGCATCACCGACTCAATGTACGTGAGTTTGAGTAAACTCCGGGAGTCAATGATGGACAGGGAGGCCTGGCGTGCTGCAGTCCATTGGGTCACAAAGAGTCCGACACAACTGAGCGACTGAACTGAACTGAACTGAGATCCTCCCCAGCTGTTCTTAGCCAAAGTGGTTCAAATCCCTCAGTGTCAACCCCATGTGTGACCTTGGATGGGTTTCTGAATCTGTCCGGGGCTAATTTATTCTGTGAAATGGGGCTCACAGAGCCTTTCTCCCCATCTCCCACAGTTCCTGTGTGTATAACCCAGATGCCAGCTGCAGTTAGACACTGTTCTTTGAAATTTAAATTAAATTGGCTGGGACTTCAATCCCTTGTGAACAGGAAATCCAATATTTTACCCCAAGATTTCTGTGACTCCCTGGGGATGGCTGCACTCAGGGCCACCTCCTGCCCCTGCTGGCGTCTCCAGCTCATTCATATCTCACTCCTGTGGCTGTTGTGGCGTCTGCACAGCGCTGATCGCAACGTGCAACTCAGCGCCTCCCTAAAGGCTCCCAGGAGACATTTACGTGCGAGACTTTACTGAAAATGGGGGCCGGGGAAGAGGAGGTTTATTTACTCTGTCAATCACAAACAACCATATACAGCATATTAGACTGTTTTCAAAGACACAGAGAGGCAACATAGCCTCGTGGTTAACAGCTCAGGCACTGAGAGGTGGCCCATGGAGGCTCCAGTCCCAGCCTTGCCACTTACTGGGCATGTGACCTGGAACAAGTGACCTCATATCACTTCCCTACAGAATGAGGATTAGAAATTTCATGATGTGTGTGTGTGTGTGCATGCACGCACACCACTTATGAAGTACCCAGGACAGAGTAAGGTCGTGTAAGGGTTATGGACTCTTGTGAAGAATCAGCCTCCTGCCCTCTTGCCTGGCACTGCCCACCCCACCTCCTTTCCTCTCTTCTGTCCCAGTCCCGCCTAAAGTCTCCTTGCATTTCTTATGCAGAGCAGTAGGATGCCTCTTTGCTTCACTGTCACCTTCTAAACCAGGATATTACCTTCCACCTCTGAACTAACTGTTTTATCAAGGACTTTCGTAAAGTTGGTGTCCTTCTTTAGCAGTACCAGTTGTCAAAACAATTGTTTCATATTCAGTGCATGAAGACTGTATAACTATGAAAATGCTTTGAAAACCCCAACGTACAGCCCACAGATGAAGGGTTATTTACCTGTTTCTACAAGTAACCCATTGTGGACAAAGCTTCCTCGGAGGTACCTAAGTTTCTCTTGGCTCATGTTACTGACATCTGTCTCTTTCCATGAATAAGATCCTATGGATTTTTCCGAAAGGAACTCAGTCCCCTGAAACTAAACAAATCTATCTCTAACCATTCCTTCCCACTTTTTAAACTTCTTACTGGAAAATAATTTACATAGGGAAAGTCATGTCATCAACTTTCACACCTGCATCACCAGCCCTCAGCTCAAGACACAGAGCATGACCAGCTCCCAGAAGCACCCCGTTTCCTTCCATCTGACTCCAAAGGGTGACCACCAGCCACCCTGACCTCTACCAGCTACCTCAGCTCTGCCTGCTTCTGTCCTTTATGTGCACGGAGTCTTACCTTGTATGTGATACTGGGTCTGGCTCCTTCCCCACATGTCTCTCATGTGCAATGTCTACTGTTGATGAACATTTGGGTAATTTCCACTGCTTTGTGTTAACAGTGAGAGTATACTGAGGCTCAAGGTCTAGTGGAAGTCAACTTGTCTACCTTCCTGGATATATTTAAAGATTGTACCCTGCCCTATTCCCTCCTGTTTCACTTTGGGGCTTTGAGATTTTGAGAGGCAGGAGGGCACAGCCATCTTGGGGTGAGGGATGGGGGAGGTGAAGATGTCTATGAACCAGCCTCTGGCCATTGCTCCGGGCCAAGCCTGTGTTGGCTGTGAAAGCCCCTGGGGGCTCTCACTCCACAGCCTGGAGGGTCCCCAGCCTTCCTCGCCTACTCCTGGGCCTCCCTGAATGGTATGAATCTGGCAAGTGCTTTCCAGTCTTGCTCTCTCCCCCCATACCCCAAGTCCCTTATGAAAAGAGGGCCTGGGGCTCCTGCTGGACTGAGGAATTCCCCTTTTGGCCTCCTGAGTGGGGAAGCCAGAACATGGGGGCTGTGCTTAGATTGCTCAAAACTTTGGCTCTGCCACCCACTGGTCTTGTGCCCTATAGGGATGTCCTTTGACTCTCCATGCCTCAGGTTTTAAAATCTGTAACAAAAAAAGAGGACAAGGACACAGTAAGTACCTGCCTTAAGGAATGAGTATTAGGACTCAAAGATATTATAAATAAAGTGCTGTTTAGCCCCTAAGTCATGTCCAACTCTTTTGAGACCCTGTAAACTATAGCCTGCCAGGCTTCTCTGTCCATGGAGTTCTCCAGGCAAGAATACTCAATGGAATGGGTTGCCATTTCCTTCTCCAGGGGATCTTCTCAGCCCAGGGATCAAACCCGGGTGTCCTGCATTGCAGGCAGATTCTATACTGCTGAGCCACTGATGGTGGTTTAGTTGCTAAGTTGTGTCTGACTCTCTTGCAACCCCATGGACTGTAGCCCACTGGGTTCCTTTGTCCATGGGATTTCCCAGGCAAGAAACCTGGAGTGGGTTGCCATTTCCTTCTCTAGGGGATCTTCCTGATCCAATCTATGTCTCCTGCATTGCTGGCAGATTCTTGACTGACTGAGCCACTGGGAAGTTCCCAAATAAACTGTATTTACAAGTAAAACAGTGAATTCAATCAATGTTGATTAGTAAAGACGGGGAAACTGAGGTAAAGAAAGGGAAAGCATTTCATTCAAGGTTTCATTGCAGCCAGGACAGACTGGGACCAGAAACCAGGCACATCTGGCCAGTGGTTACCTCCTAGAAAGACCCACAGAGAGTACACTCACCCCTTTCTGCCCACTCCCATGGCCAGAGGTCTGCAGATGTGATGCCTCTGAGAAATGGAATCTTTCCTGCCATATCGGTAAACAAAGGATGTCACTGTCATCAGCAATTTCAGCCACCACCAATAGTGAGCTGGTAGGCCCTAAGGAAACTTAGGAAGGAAGCAAAGAATACCTGACATCTAGCAGCCACCAGGCTGTAGCCACTCCCTATGGTGAGCTCTGAGGAAATTCGGGATGTGAAGTCACAGGATACTGGACCCAGATAGCTGAGGTACATAACAAAGGAATTATTTTAATAAGCCCAGACTCTTGCATCTTTCTATACATAGAAAAGTGTTAAATTCCTTGAGATATCTAGTTTTCTTTAATTAACTTCAATTAATTAGATATCTAGTTAGCTTTAATTAATTAATCTTTTGTTTCTACTACTTGCCTTTTGTTGCAAAACTTCTATATAACCTGGCTGCACAACTCGCCTCCTCAGAGCAGTTCTCTCAGGGTTTCTTGAGATGCTGCCTCCTGGGCTTGAAGTCCTAGTAATTTCCACTGAATAAAATATAACTCTCAACTTTTAGGTTGTGCATATATTTTTATAGTTGACACCACCACTAGAGGTCTTGTTTGTCAACTGCCATGGGAAGATAAAGACACTGGATGGGGGGTGATGAGCTTCTGAGGATTAGAGTTTATAAAGTGGCTGAATCTATCCTAGTGAATCAGGCAGAGATTGGTGATTTATTGGCATTTCAGAAAAAGCTGTCAGCCACCCCAGTCAGCAACTCCCTTGCAGGCACAGTGCCAGGAGCCCCCTCTCTCACAATCCCCCCAGTGGTGGGGTATAGACAATAGTGTCAGGCACCCAGCAGATGCTGGTCATCTTGCTGCCCAGAGATGACCATGGCGGCTCAGACTTCTATGCTGAGGGGCTAGCAGTCTATACCCCTTCCATCCCCACAAACATCTGGTGAGGTTGCCTATGCAAGCCGATTTCCCTGAGTGGGGCAGGGTGGGGCCCTTGCAAGCAGAGGCTGTCTCATGCTCTGGGCTGTATGGAGAGAATAAGGAGTTCGCTTCTGGGATGCTAGGCTGCTGATACAGGGGGAGGCTTGAGAAGCTTGGAAAAGGAAAACCTCTCCTTTTCATCTTCTACCTCAGAGAGCTGTTTGCATTTTTTCAAACCAGGACATTTGATTACTTTTATAATAATTAAGAAAATATCAATCAATTAAGAAAATGTAACAGTAAACTGAGAAGATGTCTTGAAGGAGAAATAAAAGGATAGGGATGTGAGCAGATACAACAGGGGCAGGGTCCCAGAGCCCTGCCAGGTCCCTGGAGGGAAGCTGGGGCAGGGTCCAGGCACACTAGGAGGCCAGGGTGGAGTCATAGGAGAGCGCTGGAGGAGGGCCTGCCCAAGTGGCCCAGCATCCTCCTGATTCACAAAACACTGTCAGGTTCCACGTGTCACTGACCTACGCCTGTCAAGTGGGCAGAACAAGTATTGTTGCAGGGAAGAGCCAATTCTGACTCCATCTTGGGGCTGTTTCTTGCTTTTGCTATTATAATTATACGTAATGGCCTGCCTCAGAGAACCCCCATGACTGTTAACAAAAGTGCCTTTGTTCAGCTCCCAGGGAGATAATCTGACCCTGTCCATCAGTGAATGGCTGCAGGAAAGGAGTTTGTAAACTTGGGATCAAGGAAAAGGAAGCTGAGAAAGCTGTTTCCTGATCTCTCAGCAAGTCAGGATCCTGAAGAAGAGAATCCTCCTCCAACAACACAAGAGAAGACTCTACACATGGACATCACCAGATGGTCAATACTGAAGCCAGATTGATTATATTCTTTGCAGCCAAAGATGGAGAAGCTCTATATGGTCAGCAAAGAGAGACCGGGAGCTGACTGTGGCTCAGATCATGAACTCTTTATTGTAAAATTCAGACTTAAATTGAAGAAAATAGGGAAAACCACTAGACCATTCAGGTATGACCTAAATCAAATCCCTTACGACTATACAGTGGAAGTGACAAATAGATTCAAGGGATTAGATCTGATAGACCTGATAGAGTGCCTGAAGGACTATGGACAGAAGTTCATGACATTGTACAGGAGGCAGTGATCAAAACAATTCCAAAGAAAAAGAAATGCAAAAAGGCAAAATGGTTGTCTGAGGTGGTCTTACAAATAGCAGAGAAAAGAAGAGAAGAGAAAGGCAAAGGAGAAAAGGAAAGATATACCCATTTGAATGCAGAGTTCCAAAGAATAGCAAGGAGTGATAAGAAAGCCTTCCTTAGTGATCAATGCAAAGAAATAGAGGAAAACAATAGAATGGGAAAGACTAGAGATCTCTTCAAGAAAATTAGAGATACAAAGGGAACTTTTCATGCAAAGATGGGCACAATAACAGAAATGGTATGGACCTAACAGAAGCTGAAGATATTAAGAGGTGGCAAGAACACACAGAAGAACTGTACAAAAAAGATCTTCATGATCCAGATAACCACAATGGTGTGATCACTCACCTAGGATCAGACATCCTGGAATGCGAAGTCAAGTGGGCCTTGGGAAACATCACTACAAGCAAAGCTAGTGGAGGTGATGGAATTCCAGTTGAGCTATTTCAAATCCTAAAAGATGATGCTGTGAAAGTGCTGCACCCAATATGCCAGCAATTTTGGAAAACTCAGCAGTGGCCACAGGACTGGAAAAGGTCAGTTTTCATTCCAATCCCTAAGAAAGGCAATGCCAAAGAATGTTTAAACTACTGCACAATTGCAGTCATCTCACACCCTAGCAAAGTAATGCTCAAAATTCTCCAAGCCAGGCTTCAACAGTACGTGAACCATGAACTTCCAGGTGTTCAAGCTGGATTTAGAAAAGGCAGAGGAACCAGAGATCAAATTATCAACATCTGTTGGATCATCAAAAAAGCAAGAGAGTTCCTGAAAAATAGCTATTTCTGCTTTATTGACTATGCCAAAGCCTTTGACTGTGTGGATCACAACAAACTGTGGAAAATTCTTCAAGAGATGGGAATCTCTTACCTGCCTCCTGAGAAATCTGTATGCAAGTGAAGAAGCAACAGTTAGAACAAGATATGGAACAAAAGACTGTTTCCAAATTGGGAAAGGCGTATCTCAAGGCTGTATATTGTCACCCTGCTTATTTAACTTATATACAGAGTACATCATGCGAAATCCCGGGCTAGATGAAGCCCAAGCTAGAATCAAGATTTCTGGGAGAAATATCAATTACCTCAGATACACAGATGACACCACCCTTATGGCAGAAAGCAAACAGGAACTTAAGAGCCTCTTTATGAAAGTGAAAGAGGAGAGTGAAAAAGCTGGCTTAAAACTCAACATTCAAAACACTAAGATTATGGCATCTAGTCCCACCACTTCATGGCAAATAGATGGGGAAACAATGGAAATGGTGAAAGACTTTCTTTTCTTGGATTCCAAAATCACTGCAGAAGGTGATTGCAGCCATGAAATTAAAAGACGCTTGTTCCTTGGAAGAAAAGCTATGACCGACCTAAGCAGTATATTAAAAAGCAGAGACATTACTCTGCTGACAAAAGTCCATATAGTCAAAGCTATGGTTTTTCCGGTAGTCATGTGAGAGCTGGACTATAAAGAAAGGTGAGCGCTGAATAATTGATACTTTTGAACTGCGGTGGTGGAGAAGACTCTTGAGAGTCCCTTGGCCTGCAAGGAGATCAAACCAGTCAATCCTAAAGGAAATCAGTCCTGAATATTCATTGGAAGAACTGATGCTGAAGCTGAACCTCCAGTACTTTGGCCACCTGTTGTGAAGAACTGACTCCTTGGAAAAGACCCTGATGCTGGGAAAGATTGAAGGCAGGAGGAGAAGGGGATGACAAAAGATGAGATGGTTGGATGGCATCACTGACTTGATGGACATGAGTTTGAGCAAGATACAGGAGTTGGTGGTGGACAGGGAGGCCTGGCGTGCTGCAGTCCACGGGGTTGCAAAGAGTTGGACATGACTGAGTGACAACTGAACTGAACAGGAAAGAAGAGATTAACACATCCCTTCCATGGACTGGCCATTCCTGGAAATGTTTTTCAAGATTGATAGCCCCTTTTATCTTACTTTCTCACCTCCTCTCCCTCTCTAGTCTGCCTTTTTACTTTATTTCCCCACTTCTCTTCATCTCTGTTCTATGAAAGAACATGGCATCCAAACCCCAATAAGATGGTTATTTTGAGACATTAGTCTGCCATCTTCTTGGTCTGCCAGCTTTCCCAATAAAGTCATATTCTTTGCCTTAACACTTTATCCTAGGATTTATTGGCCTGTCGTGCAGCAAGCAAAATGAGATTGGAGTTGGTAAGGGTATCAACATTACCGCCAATTTACAGGTGAGAAAGTTAAGACCTGGAGAAGATGCCATGGCTTTCCTAAACTCTCACAGCTGAGTAATGGCAGGGCAATGACCCCTACGAGCCCATATGGCACTGAAGCTGAATCCGGCTTCTATGCTCTGAGACCAAATTAATTCTCAGAGACAGAGTTTTGGTTGAAGCAGAAAAGAATAGCTTTATTGCTTTGCCAGGCAAAGGGAGGCATAGCAGCCAGTGCCTTTAGAACCATGTGTCCTAAGCTGGAGGGTGTAGTGAGAGGTTTTATATCAATAGTAATGGTTCAAAGACAGCATGATCAGCTTGAGGACATTCTTCTGATTGGTTGCTGGTGAGGTACGTGGGAGTCACCATCATAACCTTCTTATTCCAACTGGTTTTGTGGGCAGCATTCTGTTAATTTCTCCCACCTGGTGGTGGTTTCAGTATCTTCCAAACAGCTCAAAGATATTCTTATGTGTACCCCTTGATGGGGAGTCAGAACCCTGCCCCAAGGCTGCACTGTTATCTCTTTTGACTGTTCCTTATCTCTACATTCCTTCCCTTCCCTGATTAGCAACTGTTTGAACCTGCTCCTTGGAACTCATGGAGGGTCATAGAGGCTGAATGACGCCTATTTCCTGTAATCAAGAAATGGGGGTCATAGGGTCCTGCTTGGTATCAGTACCTTTGGATGAACTCAGTCCTATAGACATACAGCTGGCAGCAGAACTTGATCTACCAGTTATTTGGGGGTACAAGGCATACAAATGTACCCAGCAGCCCTGACTGGACTGGAACCATGGTCTCTGAACTCCAAATTCCCAGTTCCTTCCACCTCTAGAACAGTCCAGAAAAAATGGGACAGTGGGAAGGGTGGGGAACACCATGGTAATCATGAAAGTGAACATGGTTTGAGAAGTTTGATTCTCTCTCCTCTGGTTCTGGGGTGCCTGGTTCTGCTCTGCTAAGGTGTTGTCAGGTACACACTGAGAACTGCCTTGGGAAGAACCTGAAACCATTTTCCTCAGTTTGGGATTTGAACCCATGTGGCCTGTACTCAAAGCTAGCCAAAACCCACAGTCTTCCAACTGAGATCATAGACCTGGTTTTAGGACCTAACCTCAGGTTCTTGATGTCTCATTGGGGAAAGAATTCAGTGAAAGACAAAGTGATAGGTAAGAAGTGGATTTATTTAGAGAGAAACACACTCTGCTGACAGAGTTGGGCCATCTCAGAGGGCAAGTGCAGCCTTGGAAGCACACTCCACATACAAGAGTGTGGGCCATTACAGAGAGCAAATGAGGCCTCAGAAGGTGGTGTGGTTAGTTTTATGGGCCAGGTAATTTCATAGGCTAATGAGTGAGAAGCTTATTTCAACTATTTTGGGGAAGGGGTTGTCAACTAAAAAAAGATGTACAACTTGAGAGTTGTGAGTTAAGTCTTATTTGGGGCAAAATGAGGACTGCAGCCCTGGAGGCAGCGTCTCAGATAGCTCTGAGAGACTGCTCCAAAGTGGCAGTGGGGGAAAGTCAATGTATAAGGTTTTGGTGAAGGGGGAGTTCAATACCATGAAGCACTCAATTTACAAAAGGTTTTTTGTTAGTCATGAGGGTCTGATGTCACCATGAAGGGATTTAGTGCTTCTCTAGATATGAGGGGATGCAAGGATTGAGATCATAAAATCTGTTCCTAAATACATCAAACTATCTGAAGACCTGTCCTACCAGATTCCCTGGAGCACAGAGTGCCTCACTCCACCCTGAGCTCCCTCAGAGATTGTTGAAGGTCAACAGCTATAGCAGCATGGGGTTCAACCTCCGTAGAGGCAGATGGCAAATGCCTTTGTTGTTCAGTCATTGGCAGTGCTCTTGGTAAGTGCCAATTTGTAGTTGACAGGGTGGAGATTTCCAGCCACTGGGCCACCCCCCAATTTTTGGTCTTTGATGGTCAGCTTTGGAACTGTCATAGTGCCTCTCGGTGTCTTTGCTTGCTGATGTGTTACAATGAGCGTATACTCAGGATCAAGGCCTAGTGGAAGTTGACTTGTCTGCCATTTCGGACCCATTTGATTCTAATCAAGTTTATGTTTTGTCCTTGAGCTATGTTCATCTTTTCAAAGTTTGTGCCCTGCCCTCTTCCCTCCTGTTTCAGAACCATTTGCCATATGTCCACGCTGACTGCCCAGACAATGTTCAGAGCTTGGTGGAGACTTCTTTATGCTGTATACCAAAACAAACAAATTCTAAAACACTCCTATCTCCTGTGTTATAAGCCACAGACAGCCCCAGAAGATGGCAGCCCATGAAATGTGGCTCTCAGTATGAAACAGGAGGGAAGGGGGCAGGGCACAACTTTAAAAGAATGACATAGCCAGAGGACAAGACAAAACTGATTAGAACCAACTAGGTCCTAGAAAGCAGAGGATCTGACTTCCATGGACCTTGATCCTTATTATTTCCTCATTGTAATGCATTAGCATCTAAATAACACACCCACCAGAGTTATGACAGTTTTGAGGGTAACCATAAAAGGCCAAAAAGTAGGTGGTGGCCCAGTTCCTGGAAATCCCTCCTTCCCCAGAATAGTTGGAATAATCCTCCCACCCATTAGCCTATTCAATTGAGGCTTCCCTGGTGATTCAGATGGTAAGGAATCTGCCTGCAATGCAGGGACACCTGGGTTCAGTCCCTGGGTCAGGAAGATCCCCTAGAGAAGGGAATGGCCCTCACTCCAGTATTCTTGCCTGGAGAATTCCATGGACAGAGGAGCCTGTACTCAGCCAGTAAAAACTAACTACTCCATGTCCCAGGGCCTCTCGCCTTCTAAGATGGCCTACACTCTGTCTGTGGAGTGTGCTTCTTTCTAAATAAATCCATTTTTTACCTATCACTTTGTCTCTCACTGAATTCTTTCTTCAACAAGACAGCAAGAACCTGAGCTTTACTAAGTCCTGAGACCAGGTGTGTGATCTCAGTTAAAAGTCTGTGGGTTCAAGTTCCAATCTGAGTTGCCTGGTTTCAAGTAGGGCACGGTCCTGAGGAACGGGTTTCCCATCCCACCCACTCCTCCTTTCTAGAGCTGGACAGGGGTGAGGGCAGGACCTCCAGTGAGGAGGACAGTCTCCTCTCCCAACTGTGTGAAGTTCACCGGCCCCATCCCTGCTGCTGGATTCCAGATCAAATGGCTGGGCACATTGGAGAGAGGAAAGAACAAAGATACAGCCAAGGAGCTGTCCCACATGGTGAGCGAGGCTCAGCTTTTGAGGCCAGGAGATTAGTGAATCTTGCAGTAACTTTTCTGTTCACCTGTGTGTCCATCTGTCTCTCATCCGTCCAACACCAAGCACCCACTTTGGGTAGAGAAAGTGCCTGCAGACACTGGGGAGAGGCTGAATCTATAGGGTAGTTCTTCCTTTGGTGGACTTACCACAGTCCCTAGTCCAATCCCTAGTCCTCAGAGCTCAGAATCTGTATCAGGTCAGCATCTTCAAGCTCACAGGACTCAGGGAAGCTGACCCACAACTCCAAAGCCACGGAAGTGGGAGGCAGAATCATACATCCACTGATTAGTCACTGGTGAGAATTACAACTACCTGGCAGCGGTTTATGTGGCCTGAACCAGAGCCTTTCCTTCTGTTGGCCAGTCATGTGGCAGGCCTGGTTATCAGAAGGGATCACAGTGGGCAAACAGCGATGACTTGTGCATTGGGAGGTCAATGGTGGTCTGAGTCAGCCACCATTCCCAATGTGGCCCCACCTTCCTCCAGAACCTCTCAAGTTAGGCATTTCTTTCTTTCCTTTTTTTGTGTGTGTGTGATGACTTTTTATTTCTAAAAAATTTATTCAAGTATAGTTGATTTACAACATCGTGTTAATTTTTGCTATACAGCAACGTCATTCAGTTATACATGCATTCTTTTCATATTCTTTTCCATTAAGATTTATCACAGGATATTGAATATAGTTCCCTGTGCTATATTGTGCCTTAGTGTTTATCCATCCTACATATAATAGTTTGCTTCTGCTAACCCCAAATTCCCCACCCTACTCCCCCTTTTTTTTGAGGGCTTCCCTGGTGGCTCACTTGGTAAAGAATCCGCCTGCAATGCGGGAAATCTGGGTTCAATCCTTGGGTTGGAAAGATCCCCTGGAGGAGGGAAAGGCTACCCACTCTGGTAGCAGCCACAGATCCATTCTCTATACGGGTGGGCCTGTTTCTGTTTCATAAATAGGCTGATTTGTGTCATTTCTTAGATTCCACATGTAAGTGATATCATATGTTGTCTTTCTCTTTTTGACTTAGTTACCATTTCTTTTTTCGATGAGCTGAAATGGGGCCACCATTTCCCTTGGATACTGCTCAGGAGAGCTTGGTCTGTCTGTTGGTGACTCCCTTTTCCTATGCTTTCAGAGCTGGCCACCCCGCTGTGACAGAGACAGTCTGTCTTTAGACATGTTATTAGTACTCAGTGTTGGTCTTGAGGACTGAGGGTCCATCTGTCTCCCTAGGGTAACAATGCATGGTTCTGCTTTACTCTGAGCTCATTTCATAGTTTGTCTCGAAAAGTGACCTTCCTCTTGCTTTCACCCACGGCACACTACGTCCCCTCCATACTGCACCGCGCCTGTGCCCCTCCCCCACCCTGGCTCCAGAGCTCAGAGATAAAGAGCCGTCCCTGCCTTCCTGCAGTTGGGAGGAACAGAGCTGACAGATAGGGTCTCTCCCTGCACCCTCCCTGCTCCCCGCAGGCAGGCATACTGCTTGCAGGGATGCAGGTGGCCAGTGGAAGCTGTAGTGGGCCTAGTGGGGAGACTCCTGCCACACCACTGGGACACTGGTGGGGTCACAGCTGTGGCATCCTGGGGTGTGGGGGCCTTTGGCTCGCCTTCCCTTTGGGAGCCCTGCAGCCCTCCCTGGTGTACCCCAGGGTACAGCCTGCTCTCCTTAGGCCATGTGAAGTCCCAGATCACATGGTATCTCTGCTTTTGTGCCCTAACTCCGTACTACACTCAGCCTGGAGGTGTTCAGCTCTGAAAATGGGGTTACTTGTTTGTAATTTAGTAAGATATTTTTGACAAGTTTGGTTTTAAAGAATGGGGTTTTTTTAAGGCTGCAATTTCAAACAAAATGACATGGTTAGTAAGCCCTTTTTAGAATTTCCAAAGTCTCCACAGAAAGTAGACCTTCCCTCTACCTCTCACCAGTAGTTTCTGTGGCAAATAATTTATCCGATCTGAACCTCAGTTCCTTTGTCTGTAAAACAGAGAATGGGAAATACCAGAACCTACCCACAGGGTGGTTGTGAAGGTTACAGGAGATAATATGGCTACAGGGCTTAGAACAGGACCTGGGGGCTGTAAGGCAAGTGCTTGAGAAATGTCAGCTCTTCTTAGTCTGATTACATGGCCTCTCCTCTGAGCTGAGTTTTTAAGGAGCATCTCTCTCTGCTGTGTCTTTCTGTCCTTCTGTCTCTTTTATTCTCTCCTCTCCTTAACCCTGGCCATGGGAGCACAGCTCTCCCTTCCTTCCAGAAAGGAAGTGTCTGCAAAGGGCTCTGGGAATCACACCATTTGTGGGGCACTGGTTTGGCTTGGTGGTGATGCCCCGGCCCAGAGAAGACCCCACTTTATCCTTTTAATTGGCTGACATCTCTGCCTCCTGATGAGTTCTCATCAAGAGAATTGCTCTCAATCATTTATAGCTATTTTCCTTTCCAAGGAGTGTCTAATTCCCAGAATGCTGTCCTAGTTGTATTGTGGTTGCTGAAGAGTGATGATGGCAGGGCTGGGGTGCATATGTGCATGTGTGTGCATGCGTGTGCATGCATGTGTGTGCTCACATGTTTGATGACTGGGGTCCCAGGACTGGGAGTGGGAAAGTCTCAGTGACTCCTTCTGAGCTGGGCAAAGGGCAGCGGTGGGTCCTTTCTGCGCCATCATTGCCCCCTTGGCTGTGCTGGGTCTGAAGCAGTGCCTGAGACACCTGGCTGCCCTCCCAAACCAACCCCCTGACCTGAGACAGGCTGGGGAATGAGTCCCGGAGAGAGGTCACCACAAGTGGCTGGCAGTGAGCCACAGGGGTCCTGGACTTGAAGAGGAAGTCTTGTTTTCAGCAACCCTGGGAGGGGCAGGTGCCTGGAGGAGATGGAGTGAGGACCCGCTGCCCAGAAGGAGCACAGTGTCCCACTGATTTACAAGCAGAAATTTCCTCTCCTCTCTCGGGCCTTTATGTGGTCCTCACAGGGCCAACCACTGGGGCCTCATCTGCAGCAATGTCTGGATAACATGTATTTATGACGTACCTATATTTTTATACTGAATATGTAGCTTTTGAAACAAAATAGTTCAAGTTATGTTTCACCTAAAATCACCTCACATCCTGCCAATGGTAGCTGCCAGTCTTTGAAAAACCTTGGCTTGAGTTTTGGGTGAAGGAGAAAGGGCAGAGTGCGGGCCACGTGCACAAGCTAACACTCCTCTTGCCAGGCTGGGAACTGGCTGAGGACAGAGGCTGTGTCTAGCTGTGTGTCCAGCACACAGTAGGTGCTCAGGGTGGCATGGTATGGGGAGAAGAAGGAACACAGCTTCTCATTTAGATCAGAGTTCAAAACTGGCTGTGTTTTACTGTCTGTGCAATTCAGGGGAAGCGAATTTGTCTTGGTTTTCCAGTTTGTACAATGCGGATAACATCTATCTTACAGTGTCAGGGAAGGTAACTGGGATGGTATACCCAGGACCTAGCATAGAGCAAACTCTTAATAGACGCCAGTGTCCTTCCTTTTTCTCTCCTGATATTTGATGAACCAATTTATACCACACTGTTAGTGAGGGAATAGGTCTCCTCCATTCTTGAGGGAATCAGCGTTTAACCTCAAGGATGAATCTCCAGGAATGAGACCAAAGGTGGTGGCAGACAGCTGAGGGTGCTCGGCCTGCAATCCTGAGTAGCAATTCCCTTCTGGGGACCGGAGTCTCCATTCTCAGCCTGAGGCCATCACCTGCTGCCTGAAGGACACGTTAAAATGAGGAGCGCCTGCCTCTGAGATTGCAATCTCAGTTCCTCCAGGGACTGGGCAGGGACTGAATTGAGACAATAGGCAGTGGTGGTGTTTGTGGCACACTGGAGAGGGGGTACGTGGCACTCATGTTCCCATGGAAGCAACAACCCTCTACTGCTAACCAAACAGATCTGACCAGGCCATGGGGCCTCTGGTTGGCAAACCTGCAAGGGGCTGTTCCATCAGGAAAAATATTCACACTATTTAACCACTGGAATCCCGGTTATGAGACTCCAGTAGCTCCCCATTTCAAGTCTCCCCGCCTTCTAAAACTCTGGGGGAGAGAGGAATGGACTTCCCCTGGGCCCCAGAGCTTGACACTGCGGCTTCCTGTCAGTCATTTTATACCTGGTCTGTGTGGGATCCTTGGCGTGTGTGGGTTGCTTCCTCTGAACTTTGAGGGGCCCCTTCTAATCTAAGGTGGCCTGGCCTGATTGCAAGTCAGTCTGCCAGTGGCAGGTTCCAGCTCAGGCTCCTGGAGCTGAGCCTTGGGGATCTGAAGCCTTTTTTCTGTTCCTGCCTTTTGAGTTCAGGCCTGCCAGTCACTGAAGGGAGGGCAAATTGGGCAGGGGTGGCAGAAGCAGGCTGATGGGTGACCTTCTCTGAAAGTTGGCTTAATCTGGGCAAGGAGTATTGTATTTGTGTTTTCCATAAAAGGAGAGGTCAGGGGTGTTACCTGGAGTCACACAGAACGGTGAGGACAGACTCAGGATGGGAACACAGCTGCCCTCCTCCCTCCCTCCTGCTCTGGTGCTCCCTACTGGGAGCTTGGGTGTGACTGGGCACATCAGCTTCTGTAAATACTGAAGGAGGACAGGGAGCTGAAAAACAGGAGAGGGGACAGTGAGCATTGGCAACTTGGTGAGAGACCCGTGCTTCAAGATTCAGAGTGTGTGTTGATCAGGTATTAATAATATGTATTTCACAAAGTCCACATCACCACCTATGACAAATTATAGCCCAACAGGTTGATTACTGGAAGTCAGCGGGTAGAGCACCCACACAGAAGCAGTCAGACAGCTCAGTGGACGGGGTCTGCAGGACATGCGGTCTGGTCTCTCCACTAGGTTTACTCTCATGAAAAGACTACTGTGCTAGATGGAAAGAGACCTAAGGACTGTTACTACCAGATGCAGTTTGTGGTCCAGGATTGGATACTGGTTGGATGAAGCGGCTGATCAGTTTGTTTGGCTGTTACACAACATGAAACTTATTAAAATGAAAAGGAGACTGCTGGCTGAACAAAGGAGGTTGGGAAACTCTGTAGCAGGCAAATCCAAATTGAAGGACATTCTACAACACAACTGACTGGGCCATTCAAAGGGTTAATATCCTAAAGGACAAAAAAAGTGGAGGAAGTGTTACAATGAAGGACACAAGAGATGTGACAACTTAGTGCAACGAGTGACCTTTGATTGGATCCAGACTTTAAAGGGAACCACAGGCCCATCTCTGGGAGATCAGGACGTGTGCCACCCAGACGTACTCTTGCTGCCCAACCAGAGAGTGGCCAGCAGCTGGCACCTTGGAGCTGCTCCATCGAGAGCGCTGCCTTGCCCCATGCGAGGCCCTTCCCAGGGCGGCCCCGTGGAGTGACTGGCTCCTTACAGGACACACTGACGGGCAGCTCTCCTTCCAGAGTTTCCCCGTGGGGTAGAATGAGGTTTTGCCAGGCCTGTGCAGTTCAGCTTCTTCCTCTGCCTGATCCTACTTCCGCCTGCTCCCTTTCACAGGTGTAGATGCCCGATGAGCATCTTGTGCCCCAAATTCCATCTCAATATGTATGGTTTCTGAAGAACTCAACCTGTGACTAACTATAAAGGTCAGTATTGGGTGATTAGGGAACTATGGGCTATATATTATTAATAGTATTGTATTAGTGTTAAATTTTTTGAGTGTGGTAATTGTACGGCAGTGGTGTAGGTGACTGTCCTTGTTCTTAGGAGAAATGCTAAGGTATTTAGGGAGGAAGGGTTGTGCAACTTACTCCATATGGTTAACATATATTTGTATATCTGCATTGCTGTATTTATCCATATAGATCTCACTAACTAGATATCTGTATATAGAGGCATACATATCTACATCTGGATATTGATATGTAGAAATTTATATATACTGGGGACAGAGGGAGACAGAGACAAAACAAATGTAGCAAAATGGTGCCAACTTAAGACTCTAGATGAAATTCTTACAGATGTTTGTTATACTAGTTCTTGAAGTTACTGTAGGTTTGAAAGTTTTTCAAAATAAAAGTTGAGAGAAAAAAATCAATGTGGAATACGACTTCATTTTGGTAAAAATAATACATGTACAAATCTGCTGTTGTTGTTGTTCAGTCGCTCAGTTGTGTCCAACTCTTTGTGACCCCATGGACTATAGCATGCCAGGCTTCCCTGTCCTTCACCATCTCCTGGAGCCTACTCAAACTCATGTCCATTGCATGGGTGATGCCACCTAACGACCTTGTCCTGTTGTCCCCTTCTCCTCCTGCCTTCAATCTTTCCCAGCATCAGGGTCTTTTCTAATCAGTCAGCTCTTCGCATCAGGTGGCCAAAGTATTGGAGCTTCAGCTTCAGCATCAGTTCTTCCAATGAATATTCAGGATTGATTTCCTTTAGGATTGACTGGTTTGATCTTCTTGCAGCCCAGGGACCTCTCAAGAGTCTTCTCCAACACCAAAGTTCAAAAGCATCAATCCTTTGGTGCTCAGCTTTCTTTATAGTCCAACTCTCACATCCAAACATGACCACTGGAAAAACCATAGCTTTGACTAGACAGACCTTTGTCGGCAAAGTAATGTCTCTGCTTTTTAATATGCTGTCTAGGTTTGTCATAGTTTTTCTGTACATGGAAAAAATCTGGAAGGCTATCCACCAGGAGCTGGAGTGGTAATCTCAGAGTGGCTGGACATGTGTAGTTTTCATTTTTGCTTGTCAACATTTTCATTTGCTAAAACTCACATGTTTTGTTTATGTAATGAATGATTATTAAGATAATTCATAAAGGCCTATGGTAGAGATAAAGGTGGGCCTCCCTCTGGTCCAAGAGGGCAGTGCCCTGGAGAAGGGGGCCAACTCCTCCATACTCCACCCCCAATGAGTGAGATTAAAATCTCAATAGTGTCCCTTCCTCCACTGGCTGTTTCAGCCTCAGACTGAAATAACATTGGCTTAAAAAAATGGAATCATTTGATGGGAGACGACCACTGGGCACCAGATGGGGCTGACCTGCTGGTGGATGTGCTGGGCTGGCTGTTGGTTCAGGGCACCCAGAGTCTGTTTATGGTCACCAGCCATGTGCTGTTTTCACTTTCCAGTGCTGTGCTGGCATGGGGGGAAACGTGTGAGTATTACTTTGAGTTCCATCTAAAACTGAATTTTCCACCCCTCTTGAGTGTCACTGTGCAACTATCAGTTCTGATATTTTTGTAACCTTTTTTTAAAAAAAGCTTTTTCCATTTGGTCACACTGCTTTCAGTCTGAACCAGTTTTCTCAGCAAGACAAGTTTAAAGGGAAGATTACATTTAAATGTGCCCTGTGGAAGACTTAGCACTTCTTCAGAACTCCCCTCTTTGTGGCCCAAGGCCTACCTGGTGGGCTCAGGTGAGCTGGCACCACTCTTAAGGGAAGGACTCGGGGAGGGCCTAGGGCTGGGTCTCTCTGCCAGGGAGTCAGGAGGAGGCAGGATCAGCATCCGCATGAGGAGAAAAGTCTGAGGGAGGAGAGGTGGAAACAGGAGACAAATTGGCTAATGGAGGTTAAAATCAGCCCAGAGGAAGGGGTGGAGGTGGATGTCTAAATTAAGTTCCAGTGCCGGGGCAGCCTCTCAAGCTCGAGTTCCACCCTCTCAGTCTGGGCATCTTTGGCCCAGGGCTGCTTGGAGACTGGCTGGCTAAGGTGAGGAGAATTTCTGTTTTTGTGGCCCAGCCCTGGAGCAACCATCAATCAATTGGCAAACTTTTCCCGCCCCCTCCTTGTTTGCTGGGTGCTGGGATGAAGACTTCTTCGAGACTCAGCTGAACTTCTCTAACCCCTGGAGGCAGCACCCCAGAAGCGTCTCTTCTGCCCGGTCCGCAGTCATAGCTCCGGTTGTCTTGGGACATCCTGATGAAAGAGTGAAAGCTTAGGCCCCTTTAAGGAGGAGGTGAACATGCTCGCTCATGCTTTCCTTGAAGCCTTGTGCAACAATATATTTTGCCCAAGAACTGGCCTTTCTTTAGGGCCCAGAACTAATAATCTCACAACACAAAGCCTTACTCATGGAAATGCTTTTCTTGGCCTCTATGTTAATGATTATAGTTGTAACGAATCTTGACTGGAAACCTGTTTCTCAAGCCTTAGATCCATGATCACACAGCAACAGTATATCTCGCCCAAGGACATTGCCTGGAACCGTTCTCCCTGGCTAATCTTGTGCCAAAGTTATCTCAGGACATATGCCTTGGGAAAGGGTCTGCTGGAACTCTTACAACCTTGAGGTATTCTTTTTATCTATTTTCAGCAGCCAGTTGAGAAGTATATAAGGCCCCGCTTAAACTAATGAAGCAGGTACTCTCCTGTCCCCTTCTGATATCTATGTCAGAAGCCTTTTCTCTCACTTTCACTTTAAATAAAAATCTACACAAAGCTGTGAGTGACTGAAACTGTCTTTGGTTCTGGAGGTAAATCTTCAGCGACCACGAATCCGAGAGCACCATTCACCGTAAGCTAAGTGACACGTCTGAATGTGGCTGTTTCACATTCAAGGGAACATAATGAGAACACATGAGGTGTTGTGGGATCCTGGGCACTGGGTTGGGCCTCGGTAGAAGGGTGTTTGGGCTTCCCAGGTGGTGCTAGTGGTAAAGAACCCGCCTGCCAATGCAGGAGACTTAAGAGATGTGGGTTCAATTCCTGGTAGGGAAGATCCCCTGGAGGAGGGCATGGTAACCCACTCATATTCTTGCCTGGAGAATCCCATGTACAGAGGAGCCTGGCGGGCTACAGTCCATAGGGTCTCAAAGAGTCAGACAAGACTGAAGCGACTGAACATGTGGCAGTGCTCAGCACAGATCTTGGCACTCAGTGGGACTCACTAAGTGATTATTTGTCAGAGCAAAATTATATTATCCAAACAAACAGAGTTGTATCTATTAGGGTTCTTTGGTTACAAGAAAGAGAGACTGACTTTGGCGAATTTAAGCAAACACTTAACTGAGGGAAAAGTGGAAGAAGCAATCTTTGGGTCAGATGGGAACTAGCATAGCTCTGGGACTGTGACATCAGAAACAGTGACGTGTCCCCACGAGCAAGCATGTGCTTCATCTGTCCTCAGTCCTTCTAACACTCTGCTCAGGAGGCACAGGCCCTGTTGACACTGTGTGCAGTGGGCAAGGGGTGGTTCCCCAGAGGAAAGGGTGCAGATGGAGGGAGGCCAGTGTCCATGGATGCTCACCCCCTCTGCCTCAGCTTGGTTGAGTGGGAGCCTCTCCTGCACCAGCTGGGCTGTCTCACCTGGTCTCTGTCAGCCCTTCCTTCACACCAGGTGGTTGTCCTTGTCCCATGCCTTGGACTCTGGGCCTGGAAATTTTTGGCTTCCTGGTCCATCTCATCTGGTTCCTTTCTGTTTTGGATTCTGCATCCATGGATCCAGTCTTCTCACCTAACTTAGTTCCAGAAACTTGTCCCCTTGCTTGCCTGGGAAGTGTTAGTTGTTAAGTTGTACCCAACTCTTTGGAACCCCATGGACTCTAGCCCACCAGGCTTTTTAGTCCATGGGATTCTCCAGGCAAGAATACTGAAGTAGGTTGCCATTTCCTTCACCAGGGACTCTTCCCGACCCAGGGATCAAACCTGAGTCTCCTGCATTGCAGGCAGATTCTTTACCATCTGAGCCACCAGGGAAGCCTGGGAGTGGAGGTCAGACAAAGATCCCAGGAAATCTGAGCTGTCAGCAGCCACATATATGATCTAGGACTGAGGCTCAGAGCTGGGGAAAGAAAGTTTGTCAGGGTTTGGAAGTGAGTTCAGAGCAGATTCACAGCCATAGCCCAAGTGCCACTGTTTTCTGCACAAGGTGCTTTTGTTTTAATTATAGAAGTAATATACATTCATGAAAAGAAATCTAGAAAATATAGGAAAGTAAAAAGTAAAAAGCACTCACTTCAATAACCCATCCATTTGTTGCTTAACCTCCAGTCTTTTTGACATCTAGTTCACCTGAGAGGCAATGTGGAAAGTTGATTGAGAGAATGGGTTCTGGAACTCCTTACACAGCTAGGTAGGAGCTGTGTGACCTTTGAATGTTGATTAACCTCTCTAAGCTTCAGTTATATCACCTGTGAAATAGAGGTGTGAAGAAAAGGCAAAGTTTATAATAGAGTAAGGACTTAATAAATCTTAGTAAGTGCTCAATAAATATTAAAGTTTGCCCTTATCTTATACCTTTTCCATGCCTCTGTCTCAACTCTTTCCCTGAATTTCCCTAGGCAACTTCTCATCTCAATTCTGGGCTTCTGGGTTACCATCCATTTGTCTTGGGAATAATTTTTTTTTACCAATCGCATGCCCTAAATAGTAAATGAAGCATCCAGGACGTTATTTAATACCATTTGGGTGGGAAGTGTGGGGAAGATAAAAGACAAAAAGCATCTAAGAGCAGATAGAGCGTCATGTTGTACCACAGCCACACAGCATGTCTGCTCTCCTCTCCCAGTGAAAGCACCCACATAACCTTTTCCTTCAGGGAAGTCTTCTCCCACTCCAGGTGAGGATGTCCATGCACACCACGAGGGAGGCAAGTGACCCAGACCTAGCCCATTAGAATATGCTGACCCACTGGTTTCAGAAGTGGTACAATAATCAGCCCATGAGATTTCTTCCTGGGACATTTTTACCTTTGAAACAAAGGTGCTGAGAGAATGTAAGCATGTACTTGCCATGTGCAGGAAGCCTGCTTACAGGAAGAGAATGAGATCAACACTGAGAAGCAGATGTGTGTAGAGATGGAAGTGTCAGGTCCCAGGTTGCTGTCTCTGAAGCCCTGGTTCCTGCAGAACCTCTGTATTATGCAAGTTTTCCTATATTCTTCCTATCTATGTGAGTCATATAAATTTCCATTTTTTACTTAGCTGATTTATATTAGGCTATGTTATATCCAAGTCAGAGTCCTGACTAATACAATTGCTTTGTTTGTAAAGGTATGAAGGTGGTTGTGTGATCAATTGTAAAACTTTGTCCATTCTGTCAGTTGAGAAGGAACAGTTTCCCCAATGGGGTAGCACTCCCAACATACTGACCAAGATCCAAGGAACCCCAACTTTGAGGGGCTAGGGCTCATTGTTTTCCTATTCAAAGCTCTCTGGAGATACACTCTGTCTTATTGATTGCTGATGTGATCTGCAGCATTCACTCCATCAAGCAGAATTTGAGTCTCTCAAGTCTTTCTTTGGAGTTATTTGAAGAAACGAATCCTTTCATCTCTTCTGGTTTCCTTGGCACTTGTTCTATTCCCTTTCATCTCCAGCTCAGCACTATGAAAAGGTGTGATGGTGTGAGATCCTAGATTCTGGATGTGTTGAAAGTATACAAGCATATTTTGAGCAATCAGAATTAATAATGTGGCACCCACATTCTACTCTCTTTATCATCACAGAATTTTTTTAAAAAACATGCCTGGGTGAGTGAGACTTTCCAAGGAGGCTTGTGCAGCCCTTCCTGCCTGGTGGAGGTACAAGAAGAGGGCTGCTCACAGTTACTCAGACACACAACAGGCTCCTAGTTCATTGCCAGCTTCAGGAATCCCTCTGCAATCCAAGTCTTCCTATTGTTTGGGAAGTCTGCCCACCTTCTGATCAGGTTGTCCTTTTCCTCCTTCCGAAAAGTGCCCAGAGCACTTCAGGAAGCCTTCTGGCTTAATTCCTTTCAGTGCTGATAAATCTGGCATTTGTTATTTCTTATATGTGCCCTTTTATTTCTTTGAGTTCTCAGTACAGTACTAGTAGAAAAGAACAGTGTATGCTGTGAACATCATAGGAAAAACAAGGAGTAAGGGGCTCACAGGCAGTTTAATAGATTCTAGGGCACAGAATTCAATCATCAAGTTGAGCAAACAGAACTGAAGGAATATACTTTGTGGTGTGAACTTTCTAGGACAGAAAGGCTGAGAGAGAGGGGTGACTAGTTTAAGGTTTGTAGTTTCACAAAATTCATAAGAAGAAATAAAAGAATTTTTCCTACCCTCTGTTGCATTTACCTTTGCTCTAATCTTTATTATTAATTTTTTTCTGCTACCTTTGGATTTAGTTTGTTCTTCTTTTTCTAGCTTCTTGAGGTGTAAAGTTAGGTAGCTGATCTGAGGTCTTTTTCAATGTAAGCTTTTATGGCTATAAGCTTCCCTCTTAGCACTGCTTCTGTTGCATCTCATACGTTTTGGTAGGTTGTATTCTCATTGTCTCAAGACATTTTATAATTTCTCTTGTGATTTCTTCTTTGACCCTTTGGTTGTTTAACAGTGTGTTGTTTAATCTGTACATTTCTGTAGATTTTCCAGCTGTTGATTTTTAGTTTCATTGTATTGTGGTTAGAAAAGATTGTTTGTATGATTTCAAGCCTCTTTAATTGGTTAAGAATTGTTTTGTGGCCTAGTAAGTGGTCTATCCTGGAGAAAGTTCTGTGTATACTTGAGAAGATGTGTATTTGCTCTTGTTAATGACAGAGGTTCCTTCCTTGACTAAATTTTATTCAGTCTCCTCGAAGATCTCTAGGCCCCAACTTGGCATCTGTCCTTGTCAGGTCTGCATCACCTACTTGTTGCAAGAATCATTCTAAGCTAGTTTAGAGAAAACCCTTCCAACCTTGATATCTGATCACTCTCAATCTCTGATCAAATTCTTCACATCTGCACCATTTCCCAGATGATGTCTCATCACTTTATCCTGCCCTCACAAAGAATCCTGTTTAAGTCTGTTTGACCAGGCCTTCTCCTTGATGTTTTAGTAATTTTTCATCCACTGAGCCTCAGCCTGCTCCATAGTAACAAATCACCACTATTCCATGCTCTATTTGGAATTGAGCCCAGTTCTACACTGAAGTCTCTTTTCTTCTATTGTAATAGTTCCTAATAAAATGTGTATTTACTACTTTAATAACTGTCAGATTCTGTGTTTCTTTAATACAGAGCAGCGGGTTTTTTGAATATTCACATAGATAAACAATAATGTGCAAGTGCCAAGACTTTTGGCTTGATTTATTGGCATTTGCAAATGTAAATGATACTATGACAAGTTTACTACAGACCAAGTCAGTTAGTCATATTCAAACACAAAAGTAACCAAGACTTCCCACTGATGCTTTGCTGGGCCTCGCTAGAGATCCACAGGATCAGCAGAGGTTGTGGACTCCACCGGAATGCAATGATAAAGTGAAAAATAGAAAAATCTTTAAAGTAGTCAGAAAAAAGAGGTTCATTATATATAGAAATATTGAATGACCACAGACTTCCTATCAGAAACAATACAAGCCAGAAGACAATAATAATCCATCTTTAAAATGCTAAAAGACAAGGAAATCAGTCAACTTAGAATTATTACATAGCCAGCAAACTTGTTTTCCAAAGTACTGATTTTTAGACAAACAAATGCTATGAGACATAGTACAAATGGCATAGGAAATTCTTCAGGCAGATGAAAAATGATATTAGACAGACATTTGGATCTTTAAAAAGGAAGAAAGAGTGTAGGAGATAGCAAATATGTGGGTAAATACAAGAGATTTCTCTTTCTGAAAAAAATTTTAAAAATATGATTGATTAAGCTGAAGTAATAATAATGTATGTGGGCCTTATAGAGACAAAATGTATAATAATAAGAGTAGACAAGATGAAAGGGGGAAATAAATGCTTCTGGTGTCAGGTTCTGACATTACATCTGAAGTGAAATAAAATTATTTGAAGATAGACTGTATCAATTAACAATGAATATTGAAAACCTTAGAGCAAACCATTAAAAAAAAAGCAAAGGTGTAATAGCTAATAAGCTGTTGTGTGTGTGTTAAGTTGCTTCGGTTGTGTCTGACTCTTTGGGACCCTATGTCTGTAGCCCACCAGGCTCTTCTGTCTTGGGAGTCTCTAGGCAAAAATACTGGAGTGGATTGCCATGTCCTCCTCCAGGGAATCTTCCCTACCCAGGGATTGAACCTGCATCTTTTATGTCTCTTGCATTGGCAGGCAGGGTCAAGATAAAAATGGAATAATGGTGGGGAAAAACCTAATACAAAAGAAATAAGTTCAGTTCAGTCACTCAGTCGTGTCCGACTCTTTGCGACCCCATGGACTGCAGCACACCAGGCCTCCCTGTGCATCATCAGCTCCCGGAGTTTACTAAAACTCATGTCCATCGAGTCAGTGATGCCATCCAACCATCTCATCCTCTGTCATCCCCTTCTCCTCCCACCTTCAATCTTTCCCAGCATCAGGGTCTTTTTCAAGGAGTCAGTTCTTCGCATCAGCTGGCCAAAGTATTGGAGTTTCAGCTTCAACATCAGTCCTTCCAATGAACACTCAGGACTGATCTCCTTTAGGATGGATTGGTTGGATCTCCTTGCAGTCCAAGGGACTCTTAAGAGTCTTCTCCAACACCACAGTTCAAAAGCATCAATTCTTCAGCGCTCAGCTTTCTTTATAGTCCAACTCTCACATCCATACATGACTACTGGAAAAACCACAGCCTTGACTAGATGGACCTTTGTTGGCAAACTAACGTCTCTGCTTTTTAATATGCTGTCTACGTTGGTCATAACTTTCCTTTCAAGGAGTAAGTGTCTTTTAATTTCATGGCTGTAGTCACCATCTGCAGTGATTATGGAGCCCCAGAAAATAAAGTCTGCCACTGTTTCCACTGTTTCTCCATCTATTGGCCATGAAGTGATGGGACCAGATGCCATGATCTCAGTTTTCTGAATGTTGAGCTTTCAGCCAACTTTTTCACTCTCTTCTTTCACTTTCATCTTCAGTTCTTCTTCACTTTCTGCCATACGGGTGGTGTCATCTGCATATCTGAGGTTATTGATATTTCAATATTTTAATCTTGATTCCAGCTTGTGCTTCATCCAGCCCAGCGTTTCTCATGATGTACTCTGCGTATAAGTTAAATAAGCAGGGTGACAGTATACAGCCTGGACATACTCCTTTTCCTATTTGGAACCAGTCTGTTGTTCCATGTCCAGTTCTAACTGTTGCTTTCTGACCTGCGTACAGATTTCTCAGGAGGCAGGTCAGGTGGTCTGGTATTCCCATCTCTTTCAGAATTTTCCAGTTTATTGTGATCCATACAGTCAAAGGCTTTGGCATAGTCAATAAAGCAGAAATAGATGTTTTTCTGGAACTCTCTTGCTTTTTTGATGATCCAACAGATGCTGGCAATTTGATCTCTGGTTCCTCTGCCTTTTCTAAAACCAGCTTGAACATCTGGAAGTTCATGGTTCATGTACAGTTGAAGCCTGGCTTGGAGAATTTTGAGCATTACTTTACTAGCGTGTGAGATGAGTGCAATTGTGTGGTAGTTTGAGCATTCTTTGGCATTGCCTTATCTTTGGGATTGGAATGAAAACTGACCTTTTCCAGTCCTGTGGCCACTGCTGAGTTTTCCAAATTTGCTAGCATATTGAGTGCAGCACTTTCACAGCATCATCTTTTAGGATTTGAAATAGTTCGACTGGAATTTCATCACCTCCACTAGCTTTGTTTGTAGCGATGCTTCCTAAGGCCCATTTGACTTCACATTCCAGGATGTCTAGCTCTAGGTGAGTTATCACACCATTGTGATTATCTGGGTCGTGAAGATCTTTTTTGTACAGTTCTTCTGTGTATTCTTGCCACCTCTTTATATCTTTCTTCTGTTAGCTGTCCTTTATTGAGCCCCTCTTTGCATGAAATGTTCCCTTGGTATCTCTAATTTTCTTGAAGAGATCTCTAGTCTTTCTCATTCTATTGTTTTCCTCTATTTCTTTGCATTGATCGCTGAGGAAGGCTTTTTTATCTCTCCTTGCTATTCTTTGGAAATCTGCATTCAAATGGGTGTATCTTTCCTTTTCTCCTTTACTTTTTACTTCTCTTCTTTTCACAGCTATTTGTAAGGCCTCCTCAGATGGCCGTTTTGCTTTTTTGCATTTCTTTTTCTTGGGGATGGTCTTGCTCCCTGTCTCCTGTACAATGTCATGAACCTTTGTCGATAGTTCATCAGGCACTCTGTCTATCAGATCTAGTCCCTTAAATCTATTTCTCACTTCCACTGAAATCAGGAAAAGAGAAAAATAATAAAGAGTATATGGGACAGATGGGTCACACAGGAAACTAGCAAGATGGTAAATTAAAACTTAACCACAAAAATTACATTATATGTAAATGGTCTACAATGTCAGGGTTACAATGTACAGGACTACAGTGGTTATGTTGTCAGGCACAAAGTGGATAGCTTTATAATAATTCAACAAGAAGACAATCTTAAATGAGTATACTTACAAGAGAACTTCAAAATACATGAAGCAAAACCAGACAGAAGTGAATGGGGAAATAGGAAAATCTTAGGTTACAATTTGAGATTTCAAAACACCTATCTTAATAATTGACTGAAAAGCGATAGATATGATGTAATGAGGGTTATAACCATCTAATGATTTGTTTAGACCATTACACATATGTGTATATATAATCAGCCTCTTTTTCTGATTGTTTTTAAGATGTAGAATATACCCACAGCTACAGAACATATATCCTTTTAAATTTCACATGAAATGTTTACCAAGAGAGACCTATGCTGGGCTATATATAAAATGAGTTTTAAAAAATTGAAATGACAGATCATACAGGATGTGTTTTTTAACCACAGAAGAATTAAATTGGAAATCAGTGGTAGAAACATCACTAATAATAGAAAAGTCTAAAATCAATGATCTAATCTTCCATCTTAAGAAACTTGAAAGATAACAAAATAAACCCAAATTATATAGAAAGAAGAAAACAAGACTACAGAAATAGAAATCAATAAAATTAAAAAATGGACAAATAATAGAGAAAATAAACCAAAGGCTGGGCCTTGGTAAACATCAATAAAGTTGTAAACCTTGAATTGGACTGATTAAAACAAAGGAGAAAAGATGCAAACTACTATTATCAAGAAGGAAGGAAGAGACATTGCAGCAGATTCTACAGATATTTAAAGAATAATAAGAACATGTTATGCCAATAAAATCAACAACCTAAATGAAGTACCCAAATTCCTTGAATTCTAGAGCTGACTCAAGAAGAAACAGGAAATTAAATAACCTTATCTCAATTAAAAAAAATAAATTTCCCATTAAAAATCTTTAAACAAATAAAATATCAGGCAAGCTTAGATGGCTCCACTGGTGAATTCTATTAAACATTTAAGGATGAAGTAATACTAATTCTATGCAAAATTAGAACATGCAGAAGAACGTAAATTACTTACCAACTCATATCACAAGGCTTAAAACAAACACTCCTTGTAAATACAGATGCAAAAATTCTTAACAAGTATTGGAAATTAAATCTAGCTGTATGTACGAAGTATAATACATTGCAACCAAGTAAACGTATCCCAGGTATTCAAGGTTGGTTTAACATTTGAAAAATCAAGCAATGTCATTTATCATAAAAAGAGAAACATGATCATCTCAATAGATGCCGAGAAAGTACTTAATAAAATTCAACACCTATACATATGAAATCTCATAGCAAACTAGGTATAAAAGGAATTTCCTCAACTTGATAAAAGGCGTCTATGAAAAATGTATATTTAAATAAAATTAAATGCTGAAAGACTGAATGCTTTCTTCCTAAGATGAAAACCATCAAAAGAATATCCACTCTTGCCATTTCTATTTCAGTCTTACTGATGGTCCTGGCCAGTGTATTAAGGCAAGAAAAACAAATAAAATGACATGATCTAGAGTTGCTTTTACTCACAGGTGTTATGTTTGTATACATAAAAAATTGAGAGGAATCTATAAAATACCACTAGGATGAGTTTTGCAAGATTGTTATAAAGTTAGGACACAAAAATCAACTGCATTTCTATTGAGCAGCAGCAATCAGTTGGAAGTTTAGATAATGGGATCCATGAACACAGAATATGAACTATTCTGTTTAAAATACTTATAGAAAAAAAAAAATCCAGAAAATTTTATAACACATGCACCTGACTCAGGACTTATATTTGGGATATATGTATGTTTGTGTGTATACATATATATTACATATAATAAAACTATCTAATTAAAATATTGGCAAAATATTTATATAAAAGCTGAACTAAAGATATGTAAGTATTTGTAAAGATAAAAACATCAATTGTCATTAGGGAAATACAAATTAAAACAATGTCATGTCATCCCCATTAGCATGGCTAAAATTAAAAAGGCTAATCATTATAAGTGTTCATGTGCATGTATAGAAGATGGAACACTCATATATTGTTGGTGAGGTTGTGAAATGGTGCAGAAATTTTGGGAAAACAGTTTGCCAATTTCTTTAAATGTTCAATGTGTACTTACATATGATCTAGCAATCCTATCCTTTGATACTGTGTTAAGTTTCTTCAGTCATGTCCGACTCTTTGCAACCCTATGCACAGTAGCCCGGCAGGCTGCTCTGTCCATGGGATTCTCTAGGCAAGACTACTGGAGTGGGTTGCCATGCCCTCCTTCAGGGGACCTTCCTGACCCAGGGATTGAACCCATCTCTTACATCTCTTGCATTGGCAGGCAGATTTTTTTTTTTTTTTTTACCACTAGTGCCATCTTGGAAGCTCCCTTTGACACTGACTGAGATATAAACATATACACCCACAGAAAGACTTGTGCACGAATGTATACAGATATACATTCATACATATATACATTTATATATACAGATATACAGAATATATGTATTCTTCATAATGGCCAAAAATTGAATCAATGCATTCATCAAAAAAAAGAATAAATGAATTGGGGCATATTCAACTCTGGAATACTACTAAGCAATAAAAAGTATGCACTATGATATATACAACAACATAGATGAATGGGAATAACGTTATTTTGAATTAAAGAAAGTCACACACAAAAGAGTACTTAACACAATTCTATTTATCTGAAACTCTAGGAAATATGAACCAACACTATGGTGACAGAAAGTAAATCAGTGTTAGTAGAGGTTAGGAGACAGGGCTCAAGGGAACCTTTTGGGTTGAGAACAAAGGTTTTATTTATTTATTTTTGGCCACATTGAGTGGCTTGTGGGATCTTAGTTCCCCAACCAGGGATCAAACTTAAGCCCTTGGCAGTGAAAGCCCATGTCTTAACCACTGGTCCACCAGCAAATTCCTAATAAAAAGGTTTTATATATTGATTGGAATGGTGGCTACATGGGTGCATATATTTATGAAAACTCATCCAACTAGACACAAATTTCATGCTTTTTATTTAATGTAAATTATATTTTAATAAAAAGAATTTTATTATTTTTTTGAAATCCCAATATGCAAAATTAAATCTAAATTTATTCTGGGTTGAAAGTACTCTGGGAGTATCTCAGAGAAGCAAAATGCAAATCATTTTTGGAGGAAATATACCTCACACCAGCCTTCATCAAATTCCTATAGATACAATGCCTTTTCATAGATGTACTGACAGTAAAAAGAAAATTAACAATCACCCAAGCAAACCAACTACTATTTGCATTAGTCAACAGAGGTAACAAGAACCCTCAAGAAGTTTAGGTAGTGGAACTGTGGAATACAGAATATACAATATGTATACAATTGTTAAAAAGAGAAAAGAGAATAAAAACAAAGGAAAAGAAAAAGATACCATACAAGGAGCAGGTCTATTTAGAAAAGAACTAAATAGAATTTACAGAAACAAGCAATATAATCATTCAAGTTAAGGACTCAATGGAACCCAAAAAAACCAACTACCATGAGTTAAATGGAAGATAGATATGGCTAAATAGAATATGTAGCATATGGAAAATATGAAGAAATGGAAATACTAAGAGATTAAGAGACAAAGAATTTTCTATAAATGATAAAAACATATATGTTCAGATTCAAGGAGCCCACATATTATAAAAATAATACAAAAATGAATGCATATGTAGACATACTGAATCACAGTGAAATGGCAAAATAGTAGAGAATATTATAAAATCAGTTAAGAGGGAAAGGGCTTCCCTTCTGGTTCAGCTGGTAAAGAATCCACCTGCAATGTGGGAGACCTGGGTTTGATCCCTGGGTTGGGAAGATCCCCTGGAGAAGGGAAAGAACACCACTCCAGTATTCTGGCCTGGAGAATTCCATGGACTGTATAGTCCATGGGGTTGCAAAGAGCTGGACATGACTGAGTGACTTTCACTTCACTTCACTTAAGAGGGAAAAGAAAGGTTCTACTGATAGATAAAGGAATTTAGATTTAGAAAGGAAGCCAGATACTCACAAAATAAACACTGAGAGACAATTACAGTCAATATCAATTTTATACCCAGATAAATTATACAAATTATGAGGAAGAAATAGATTTTTTTTTAGAAAAGTAAAAATTGGACAGATTACTAGGCAGAGTGTCAGTAAATAACTTCCAAAGGAAAGCAGAAGGGAAGTGATTCCAGTAGTAAGGTCTGGGATGCAAGAAGATATGATGAGCAAATGAATCAACAAGCTTGGAGAGAAGACCATTCACTATAAATAATGGTCACTATGGACCATTTTTTTGAGATATAAAAAACAACACAGAAATAAAATAACATGCAATATGGAAAAGGAGTGATGTAGATAAGGCAGATTCTTGTTCTTTTCAGAAAGACAGTAGAAATATAATTTTAGACTTATGTACACATGAGCAAGTGTGACTGTCAACCACAAAAGTGAGAAATAGAATATATGACTTCTTTTTTAACAAAAAATTTTTATTAGACTCTTCACAAGACAATGAAGAACAGAAGTGACCAGAGTAGGAAGCTTTTGTTATTAAATATTTACCTAGCTATTTATTTCACCACTTTCTCTGGGGGCTCAGATGGTAAAGAACTTGCCTGCAATGCAGGAGACCCAGGTTCAATACCTGGGTTGGGAAGGTTCCCATGGAAAGGGAAATGGCTACTCATTCCAGTATTCTTGCCTGGAGAATCCCATAAACAGAGGAGCCTAGTAGGCTACTGCCCATGGGATCACAAAGAGTCAGACATGACTGAGCAACTAAGCTACCACTATTTATTTTTCTTTGGCTGTGCCGCGTTGTGCAGCATGTGGGATCTTAGCTCCCAACCAGGGATCAAACCCGCGGCCCCTGCATTGGCAGTGTGGAGTCCTAACCACAGGACCATCAGGGAAGTCCCCTGAGTATGTAACTTCTAACTAATATACACACAGCATACGTATAACACATACACAGTATGCACGAACATCCAGCTCAGGACCTCTGGGGGATGAAGTAGGAAGGAAGGAAATGAAACAGGGAGGGGTTAAGCAGTGTTCTGGGTATGTAGGTGCTCACTATTTACATCTTTTCATAAGTCTGAAATATTTCTTTTTCTTAATTGAAACATAGTTGATGTACAATATTATATTACTTTCACATGTACAACAAAGTGATTCAAAGTTTTTCATTCTGTACTCCATTTAAAGTTATAAAATATTGGCTATATTCCCCGTACTGTACAACAATATCCTTGTAGCTTATTTTATACATAGTACTTTGTACCTCTTCATCCCTTACCCGTTATGCCCCTTCCCTAGCCCTCTCCCCACTGGTAACCTCTAGTTTGTTCTCTATATCTGGGAGCGCGTTTCTGTTTTGTTATGTTGAGCAGTTTTATTTTTTAGATTCCACATAAAAATGATAACATAGAGTACTTGCCTCTCTCTGTCTGACTAATTTCACTAAGTGTCATACCTTCCATACCAATGATATGTTTGATAGGTTCATCCCTATCATTGCAAATGGCAAAATTTCACTCTTTTTTATGGCTGAGTAGTTGAAGTATTTCTTCAACGTAGAATTCAACAGCTTTCAGTTATTTTTTTAAAAGCCCTTCAGTCTCTTTATAGCAGTGGTTCTCACCTGTGTTGATTTTGACTCCTCCTTCCAGGTGACCCTTGGCCATACCTGGAGACACTTTTGGTTGTCACAAATGGGGGTGGTGTTATTGCAACCTAAGTCAGGAACACTGCTGAACATCCTATAATACATAGAGTGGTTCCCCTATAATGAAGGATCATGTGGCCCAAAATGTTAACTGTATTGAGTTTGAGAAATCCCATTCTTCAGGATAAGAAAGGTCATTTTTTCAAAATTAGATTTTATCACTCTCCTTTCTAATTAAAAGGAAATGGAACTCCATTTTGAAAATCATGAGAAGCAGAAATGTTATCACATGCTGATGTGATTCACAATAGTTCTGATGTCTATATTTTCAGAAGGTAAAATTGCTTGATAACTTCTCCAGGAAAAAACTTCATAAATAGGCAGTATACTTAATGTTTTAAAGTGTCAAAAATGAACTTACCTTTTGTTGATTGATAAAGTTCCACGGACATAGCAACAATGACCATGGTTTGCTTTTGACTGGAGTTTCTTTATGAGATGAAGTTTCCATGAAATAGTTAATTGCTTTCAGCTTCTCCATATCCAAGAAAGAGAAAAAAAGGTAACTTGAGAAAGAAGCTGTTTCTCTACTCGTTTTCTTGCTACTATTACATTAGTATTCCACAGTGGTATTGTACAAAATTCTGGGGCTGCTACTGAAATGTTGTCATTAAATTTCAACTTTACACATCTGGCATGCTGCCAAATGCAGCTCAGTGTGTAGATTATGGTCCAACAAATCAATACTCTAGAAATGTAGGTTTATGTACGCCTGTAATTAAAAAGTGTGCAATCACTTTCTTTGCCTATCTGATGAGAGGAAGAGAAACGAGCTGTTTTTCTAGGGTGGAGAGGTTAAAGTGTCAGCCTGAAACAGAAGTATTGTGACGTTACTGGCGGTCCAGAGGTTGGGACTCTGTGCTTCCAAGGTAGGAGGTGTGGGTTCAATCCCTAGTCAGGGAACTGGGATCCCACATATTGTGTAACATGGCTGACACATGATATGTGTTGCATGGCAAACTATATATATATATTTATATATATGTAAATATTAAAATATAAAAAATATATTTATGTATTTGTAAAATATTAAACAGAAGCATTCTCTGGCATATCCTTCAAGACATGGCTTTTGATAAAGGCAGTCGCTCTGTACACCTCTCAGCCTAGCACTGATCTGCACCAATCAGAGAAGTTCCCTCATTTTCATGAACAAACTTTGGGAGTTTCTTCAGAGAACCTGGTTTGGTGTTGTAGTATTTCCTTAAAAAATCTGTGAGCATTTATGGGTAATGAGAAGATAAAACTAAACACGGTATCCTCATGAAAGGAGGGAGCTATAGCAGGAGAGGAGAGTTTGGACAGCGCGTGTGAGGTAGTTTACTTTAAACCACAGGCTCATAGCAGAAAGGTAGGCCCTTTTCCCAATCCTGCAGAAAAAGCCATAAAACTTCAAGCAGCATAGTCACTGTCTGCCATCTAGCAATTAAAAATGGCAGATGGGAAGACTAGATTCATTTGGTGCCTCTCTTGCAGAGATCAGGGTAAAACGTCAAGCTTCCAAAGCAACAGGTACTACCCTGTTTCTGGAGGCTAAGGTCTGACGCATTCACAGTAGAAAAGGATTTAGGACATAATTCTACCCACTGAGCAAAACAAAATCAGCAATAGCAGCTTCCAATTCAAAGGAAATATTTATACACAGATACAAAATACGTTACAATTTCATCTTTGTAGCAGGTAGCTATGGCTGGCTGTCAACCAGATGTGGAAACAATTTTAGAAAGAAAAAACTTTGTGGAGCTGGTCTGGTCTTTCAGTCATTTTGACCAGAGTGCAAAAAAAACCCGAGTATTCTTCCAGGAAGTCAGTTTATTTTTCATTACAACAGAAAAATCTCTGTGTAGACATGTTTTGGTCACATTTCTCAATTTGGGTGTAGGGTGGCTCTGGACATGAAAGATGTTATTTCTTAGTGCAGTCCCCTCACACTTTTTTTCAAAGGTGGGGCTCCACTGCTTTTGTTACTCAGTTTTCCCAAGGATCACATCTGCAAGTGGGCTAGTGACACTAACTCTGCAGTCTAACCGAGTGTGAATATGACTGGAAATGTGAGAGATTTTGATTAAATTACGGGACTACTATACAGAATTTTATCCTTTATTCTTTTTAAGACAGATTCACCTTACTCAAAGGAGACTTGATGAGTGATTTAAAGGGGCACTGTTTGAGAGTTAGGGTTTAATGTAAGTTTATTTACATTTCAAATGCAGAATCAAATTGCAGTATCTTCTGCCATTCTTGAGAGGGAATAGATCTAAGTGTTTTCACCGGTGGTTGGGAGGCTAAAATGGCTGACTTGTACCCATGGAAGAGGAAGACCAGCTCTCATTATTCCATGATGCCAGGTTTAAGATGTGCCCACTGCACTGATAGTTCTTCCACAAACATAAAACGTCATGTTAGGTTTCATCAATACTTTTACCCCAGGAATGAAAATTGGGAACTGCCACTGTCTTTTCCAGCTTCATATTATCTATGGCTGCATAACAAATTACCTCTAAGTTTAGCAGCTTAATACAAGACTTATTTATCTCGGGTTTCTGAGTAATTTGGGTGTGGATCAAGGTCCCACATAAGCTATAATCAAAGTGCTGTCTGTGGTCTTCTCAAGGCTCTAGTGAGGGGAGGCTCCCCTTCCTGACCCATCACATGTTGCTGGCAGGATTCAGTTCTTTGCATGTGGTTAGACTTGGGGACTCTGCTGTTGCCAGAAAACCTGGTTTCCTGTCACACGGACCTCGCCACAGAGCATCTCAGAACATGGCAACTGGCTTCCATCAGAGCAGGAAAGCATGACAGAAATAGTGGGCAAGCAAGACAGAAGACGAAGTCTTTCTGTCACCTAATCTCGGAAGAGACATGTCACTTTTGCCATATTCTATTCATTAGAAGCAAGTCACTAGGTCCAGCTCACGTTCAAGGATAAGGGATGATATGGGATTGTGAATACTGGGAGGCAAGGATTGATGGGAGCCATCTTAGAAATTTCCTATCACAAGCTTTTTTTTTTTTTAATATTAAAAACTGACTGAGAATGCAAGGTTGCTTTCAGACAATGAATGTGAAAGGCAGAGGCCATATATTTGAGTTAATTGCAGCAAGTACTTGTGCACATTTTTGGAGCTAAACTGTCTTTTGAGGCATTCCACATAACAGACTGAAAAAATTATTTTTGGGTTCAAAATCTGTGAATGCTTCTCCAAAACACTGCTTAATACAAAGCTTAATACAAATCCTAGATGAAGTCATCAATGGAAGCATTGAACAAGATTTGAAAAGCATATTTCAATACCTAGATTTTTGATGGAAATTCCTTCTAGCAAACAGCAGGTACTCCAAATATTTCAATAAGGAATGTATCAGCTCAGTGACCTGCTGGCACCAGATGTTACAGAGTATGACAAAGCTTGGAGGGTGAGACAACTTTTAGATAAAAGCTGTCTCTTGATCCTAAATAACACTAAAATTGCTCTGTAACTATTTGCAGTGATAACTACCCTTCTTTTCTTCTTCTTTTGTTCCTTGATCTGTGTGACTGCACAACTCAAAGAGTCTTTGCCTTCCTTTGCTTTCTCCTCAGGGTGCATCTTTCATGAGACCTACACCTCCATCCTCACCAACCTGTGGCCCTGACCAATGCATCCTGCACCTCAACAGACAGCGTGTTCCGACAGCCCACTGTACTACGAAAGACCTCATGGTCACTTCAGTGACTGGAGGCAGCAGCCTGGATCCTGCCGGCAAGCTAAGACTAAATTTGTCTTTTTTAGTTCTTCACTTGAAGATTCATTTGAAAACGTAATGATTATTTTTTATCATGATTAGTTTGGACGTGACTGGATAGGAAATGCCAACTTTTCCTGGGAAGGAAATTAGGATTCTTTGCCACTTTTAGAGATTTTGGAAATTGAAGCAAGAAATCAAAGTACAAGTTTTACTTCCAGTTTAAGGGCCAAATTCTTTACTGTGAAGTATCAAATCCAGTAATAAGTTAATACTATATTAATCCATATAAGAAGTCTTATATGGTCTGGAAGTTCATCTCTTAAAGAAAAATCATTGCCTCAAAAGAATATACTCAAGACAGCATATACTAAACATGCACCCCCGTCATTAGTTTCTTGGGCTTTTGTAGTCATTAAGTCAATCACAGAAATATAAGGAAAAGTTGCTTTAAAAAAAGCAAATTCAGAATTATGAGTTTGTTATTAGTAGAGGCATATAAAACATGGACAACTGATTTTGAAGAAAGCTAAAAAAAAGATATTCAAGGTCAACCTGTCATATTATTTAGCTTACAACTCAAATCACTCTCCAAACTCAACAAACAGCACATACACGTGTTTTAATTTCTAGATTATACAGTTTCCTTTAGATTCAGAAAAGATCACAAAAGCAAACCAGTGAAAGCTCTTTCTGTCTAGTGTCAAGGCTATAAATTGTTAACAAACATTGTTTATTAAGAATTAAGAGTAACTGTCTTGCAGAATCTGCAGGTGCCAAGAAATCATGGCAACAAAATTGTAGAATAACAAAGTATTACAGAAAAAAAAAAAAAGTAAAATATAATGCTTTGAAAAAAAAAAAGAATAAATTACATTTTAAACCAGAATAACTGACAAGCTTACAAGAAACATCTGGGCTGCTGTTTGGAGCGGCTTTTAAAACGTACAGCAAGCAAAAGCAGGGAGACAGCAGAGAGCAAGGAAAGGGTGCTGCCCGAGCTCTGAGACTTGGGGAACTACCTTCTTTTCTCTGGGCTTCAGCGTTCTCATCAATAAAACTGGAGCAGATAATCTTTCTTGAATCTTAAAAAACCCCAAATCTCAAAGTTTCTTCTGATCATGAACACCATTTTGTAAGAAAGCATACTCCCCTCGTATTGAGAATTATTCCTATGATCACAACTAGGCTTTTCCTATCCTGTTCATCAGTTGACACACTCCTGAAACAAGGAAGCATCTTCACCAGACAACAGCACCATTATAAAAATGTTCAGGCATTTAGGAGGTTGTTTTAATGCCTAATAATCATATGAAATGTGACAAAGACACTGACACAAGCTGTTACCAAGTCCAAGTCAAAGGGGTGCTTCTGATCTCTTTTGTGATTGGAAACGTGGAAAAATTCTTTGCTTTTTGTCAAACATTTCCCCTCACAAAAGGTACATGACACTTTATTCCTACATACTTTAGATGCTAGGCTTAGTAGGGTTCCTGCAATCTGAGGGCACTTGGGGCTTGACACCTTGTGGTAAATCTGGGATCAACAGCCTAACGGATGACAGTTCTGTGCAGATGAACCTACTGCTGCTCCTGAGCTGCACCCTCTCTCTCCTCCAGATTCACCTTTTTTTTTGTTCTGTTTAACACTGGGCACCATATCCTCTGTGAAGGGTGTGATAACTTCCATAAGATGGCTAAATTTTTTCTTAAATTACTAAAATTTATGGCTTTCACATTAGTAAACCACCTGCAAAGTTTTTTCACTGATGTCAGAGATGAAAGACTATATATACAGCAATTAGCATTATTCTGGTAAAAATGCCTAAAATTTATTAGTTCCATTCTCTTCTCTTCATATTGTATACTGCCAAATGTTTGACTAAGAAATAAATGCGATCTAATACCACCCACAGCTCAAAGACTAACATATGGCAGTCTCAGGCTGGCGTAGCTACTGATCATCTGGTTCCTTACTTCCATCCCTGCAGGTAAACTGATGAGAAACCAGCGTCCCTAGGCCACACTGAGGTGCGCCTTCACCGGGTTAGTATTTACCATTAAGGCCTCTCTGTGTATTTTTCATTTTCTTTAAATTATGAGGAAATGTCATTCAATATTAAGACCCTTTCTTTAGTTTAAGAGAAAACTAGCCTCTTGCAGGTAAGTTTGAGTTTTGTATTATGAAAAACAAAAAGATTTCAATTGTTTTAGAAGCAGGAAAATTTAGAAACAATTTTTTTGTCCAAGCTTTACTTGCTTAGTGGCCTGAAACCATGTACTTCTGTGCTATTTTTAATGTTAAATGTCTTCCTTAATGGCTTTGTATTTTGTAGGCCTCTTCATGCCCTTTTAAGAGAGAGTAGGACACAAATTTCAAAAATAAAAATACAGTTACAAGTGCTACTTAAGCATATTGTATTATTTACTACTATAGATGTTAAAGATGCATTTGTTTTCTTAATGAATATAATTTTACATAGGAAATATGATAATTTCCCTTTCACCAACAATGAGATCACAGTTGTTATTATATTAAGGATTTACTAAATGTGTCTGGCATGTTATCTACTAAAATGCCTATTCAACGTAACTACTGAAAGAATTTGGCTATCTAATCTGGCTCTGGTTCATTAGTTCACTGAATACTACATTCATTAAGTCTTTTTACCTTCCCAAGTCGTATTTTTAAAATTGGAAATTATACTGAGCTTTAAAAAAACTTAAGACAATACTATGTGTAGGTTTTCCTGTCTTATGGATAGCATATACTTATTAAAAAATGTGATACAATAAGCATTTTGAAGGAGTATTTTATATATATATATCATATTTAAGGTCACAGTTTTCATTAATCTGAGAAAATGTAAAGATGTGATATTTTTAAAAAGTCAACGAAATCCAGTGAAACCTTCTCATTTCATGGAAAATTTAACTACAAAAAATATCAAACGTGAGAATTTATCTTTTAAATGTCATGTTTGTATTAGTCATAATTCAATAAATGGATTCCTTTCCACATATATCTTAAGATCTTAAATCTCAGTGCCATAAATAATATGATTGAAGAATCATGTAACAATGTATATTTCAATTATCAGATTTGTGTAGTGATTTAGATCAATAGATACCAGTGAAAAATTTATCATAAACTAAACGCAATAACAAGAGGAAACAAAAGCTTATGTACACATTACCAAGGTTTTTACAATAAATTATAGTGTACACTTCCATCACAGCATATTTGTATACAAAGCCGCTAATGTGAACACTGAAAAGAAATCTGTCGTGTAGGTCTTTAACCTTGATTTAATAAAGTTTGTACAGTATCAAATAATATCAAAAGTCTAAAAAAACACAATGATTTTTTTATATCATGTTTATAAATTATTGTTTATATACCATAAGAAAAATAAGGTCAAAAGTGCAGTTTAAAAAAAAGTGGAAATTGTTATTCTTGGTAAGAACTAGAAAAATGTATTGTCCCAAGTAAGACGCAATCTAAAGGCTTATACAGTTTCTCAGGCATTTTCCTTTAACTCTCATACAACCTTGGTTACCATATGCTATAGGACAAACCAATACAAAGGGAGTGAAATAACCTTTTAATAAAAATAGGAAACACAGATCTAGTAATGAGTAACACTGGAAATAAATATAATGATAGGCCGCCCCCAAAATGAATTAAATGACTTTGTACTCACAGGAAAAAATGGGCTATCACTGAATGTGATAAAACCTGGGAAATTTCAAAGCATTTCTAAAAATTTTAATTAAGTTTTTAGTCGTAACTGGCAATGGTGCATACATCCCAGGATTGTGAAACTTTCTAGTATAATATGACCAAAACAAAATATGACTTAAAGGTCATAGAAAATAAAGGTTAAGGATCCAGTAATTAAAAGGCAGCAGTATGGAAATTACTCAAGAAACAGATGGATGAAACATAATTCTGTGTCTTAACTGGCACTTACTACAGTAACTAGTTATATTTTGACAAATTCTAGAACAAATGCCTATACTGAAATACATGTGAAACATTAACCATTTATATAAGAAACTGAAATGGCAACATTACTGGCTTCTAAAACAAATTAAATTTAGAGAAAAGAAAAAGTAAAAGGAATGTGAAGAAAAATCTTACGTTTAAACTTATTGTGGGATCAAAATTTTGACAGAGCTGTATCAATCAAGAACAGTCTTCCTGTTGCTAACAACAGCAGGCAGCTGAGCCTGGCGCAACACCACCGCTCCCCTCTCCAGATGCTACTACATAACTGGTGGTTTGTCTGTAGGACACTGAGCAATAGATGCTTATGTTTTGTTTTTTACTGCATGGACTAAGTTCCTTGGTTGGGTTAACATATAGACTGCCTGAGATAATAAAAACTTCACCATTACATTAGGTTAATGGGAAATGAAGGTCCTTCTAGTTCTGACAGGAGAAAAGGGTTGGCTGTTGAAAACAATATGGATGCTCTGTAGGCTGCATACGTACATACTTAATAATTAATGTCACCTTCAGTAGATGATTAAAAATCGATGGATATGGATGCTTGTGCAGAATCTTCTCGCCCCCTGACATAAATTTCACAGGGAATCTCCTCCATGACTCTGTCTTCTAGGGCCTGTTCCGGGCACTCATGTGCCTGCTTGAAAGTGTAGCTACTCTTTTTGAAGGTGCTATTAAACGTCTTCATTGGCTGTGGTTGTGCAAAATCATTTCGGAAAGGAAGTTCCATGGAACTGAGGTTGGTCCTGCTTTGTTTGACGCCGGGCGCTTGCGACCCACAGTGATGGTCGTGGACGCACCGCGAGGCAGTGGAGGACCGCCGCGTCTTCTGGTAGCTGTCCAGTTCCTCCGACAGGTCGGCCAGGTCGGTGGACATCTCTTTGTCTCTCAGTGAAAACAGCTCATAATGAGGAGGATCAAATACTTCTTGAAACCCAGTTTTATTAAAAGCAGTTTTGCAAGCCATGACCTTTTTTCGAGGCTGTTTCACTTGTACTAAAATAGAAATCATGAGAAGGACCAAGACAATCCCTGACGTAATGCCGATAATTGTTCCCTGAGTTTTAGTGATTTGTTCAAACAGTCCTGCTTTTTTCTTTTCTGTAGAAAGAGAAAGAAAAACAATGAGACTTTTAAAATTCATTCATGATTCCTGTCACAAATTGGTAAAATATTTTTAGGTAAAGCACAACACCTGGGTCAAATACAACACAGAAAATGAAGTTTAAAATTAGGTTTTTAAACAAAATAAAACTAGTATGACTTCCGGTTAAACTAACCAATCATAAGGCAGTTAGACAGACTACAAAAAAAGCAAAAGGACTTGGTTCTTTGCTCAGAAGGTATGTGAGTACATGGGCTTCCCTGGTGGCTCAGTGGTACACAATCCACCTGCCAATGCAGGAGACACAGGTTTGATCCCTGGGTCAGGAAGATCCCCCAGAGAAGGAAATGGCCACCCACTCCAGTATTCTTGCCTGGAGAATCCCATGGACGGAGGAGCCTGATAGGCTACAGTCCATAGGGTTGCAAAGAATCAGACACGACTAAACGTCAACAACAACACGTGAGCACACAGTTTGCAAATCAAAGTAATACATGAATATAGAAAATGTCAAAACAAAATACTCTTGTTCTATCAAGTTTAGCTTTCTCCTCTATGGTAGATTTGAGTTAACCCATAGTATTCCTACTGGTGGCCATAAGCAAGGAGAACAAAAATGATTTCACTGACCCACTCAGATATGTTGACAACCATGGTCCACTGTTTTTGAATGGTCACCTGAAAATACTTCCTCTCAAGTACTTACAATAGCAATATCATACATTAACTTTCCATAGTTAAGATATTTATTGAACTCTTGGGAGAATAAAAGGGAGATAAACTGTAGTACTGAAACAGTGATTTGATAACCAGCATTACCACAGGCATATTTCTCTTTCAGGGAGTATACACTGAAATATAGCATAGGAAATTCATGGAATAAAAAAAGCAGTCCTTATAAGGAGTCTGTTTTACACTGTAAGACTGAATCCATCAGTTGATTTTTACTAAACAGCATTTCCATTTAATTTCAAAAATAAGAATACTCTAGGTTACAATCTACATTATTATGACAATAAGGTATCTTTACAATATAAACAACCATGACTAACTTATGAACAACTTAAAGGTAAAAAATACAGTCTATAAAAATTGCTTTTGTTGAGAATAATATTCAGTTTTACCACATCCCAGAGATCTGTGATTCATTAAGGAGAATATGTATTTTACGTGTCTTCATTCTGCCAAAGCAGTTATGCCAAGTACAGCTGTAGAAAAAGAGATTTTTTTCTTAGTGAAAGGCAATGGCCACACCTCTAAGGGCTGGCCTTCACCAGCCGACTCACCTTTACAATGATTTTCATCCCAAGGGTATGCACAGTTTTGAATCCCATTACAGACTAAAGAATTATTGATGCACATGTTGCTATGGCAAAAGAAAGTGCTGCCTGTACAGGGAGCTGTAGAAAAAAAGAAAACTTTGTTGCTAAGAGAAAGCATGCAGATTATAACATCCTGATTTATTTTACATTTGCTCTTATAAAGTCAATATCCTATCTCAAAGGCTTTTCTGTGCATATACTCTCTACTACACAAACAATATAACAAAGGCCCGTATTCTCCGATGCTGACTCATGTAAACTTTTACCAAGGTTTGGCACCAAAAGATTGCTTTTAGTGTAATAACAATATGAATATATGGTCATCCTTTGGTATCTGTGGGGCATTGGTTCCAGGACTTGTGGCCAACACCAAAAGTGCAGATGCTCAAGTCCCATAGGCAGCCCCTCTGAATCAATTATGGAACGTGTACTACTGCAGTATTTACTAATGAAAAAAGTCATGTGTAAGTAGACCTGCACAGTTCAAACTCCTGTTACTCCGGGGTCAACCAAATTTGATACAGATGTTATGAAACTAGTACACAGAACATTTTTTTCAAAATGTAAAAGAAAATATTAGTGACGACATGGAGACACTGAACCCTTGTGCTTTGCTGGTATGAATGTAAATGGTGCAGCTGCTGTGGTAAATAGCATGGCAAATGGTAAACAGTTCTCAAAAAGCTACATAGATTACTATAAGCTCCAGCAATTCTACTTCTAGGTATATATTCTTAAGAACTGAAGGCAGAGACTCAAATAGATACTTGCTGTTCACTGCAGCAATATAATGCACAGGAGCCAAAAGGTGAAAGCAACCCAAATGTCTGTTGAAGGATGAATGGATGACCACAGACAAAATAAAAAAGCACTCTTTGGAATTAAAAAAAAAGTTTTTAAACAGTAGACATACAGAATATATGCCACTGAATTTCGTATTTGGTATAATTCTTTAAAAATCCTTAATGGTCTCAAAGCTTATCATAAGGACAATAAGTATTAGATATAGAAATAAGCTGTTAGATGGACAGAAAAGCCAATGAAGATGTATGGTGGTATTTTATTCAAGTACAAAATTAGCAGGTGTACCCACTTCTGTTGTGTCATATGTCATAAAACTGTATCACACAAATGTGTGTACTTTAAAATATAACAGATGTCCTAGAGAATATATAGTATTTTTAAATTCTTCATTTCTAAAAACTGGAGTTCTCTGTTGTTTACATATCATACCACAATTCTATTATACAGTAGATCATATTACATGTTGAGCTCTTATTTTACCTGTTTTATCCAGTTCACAAGTGGGGATACAAGGAAGCTGTTTTCAAGACAAGGTGAGTGAAGTTATAAACAGCATTGTACTCTGATTTTCTGAGTCAAACTATTATTAGTTCTTACAGTTTATCAACAGAACATTATGTGACAGTACCTTGATGGCTCTTCATAGCTTCAAAAGTGGCAAAAAGCCAGCTTTTCTGCTCAGTGTTTCTTACTGATTGAATAGTGAGTGGAAAGTACCCCCCTTTTTTTTTAATCATAGAGTTCTTTATAACTGCTCTCCACATTATTTAAAGCAATTAGAAAGCAGCGCAAGCAATGATATTGTCAGCTTTCGTTTTGTAGAAATGTGAGTTATATTTAAAACCACAAATGTATTAAGCTTTATGGATTTTCAGTGGATAAGTATAACTGTTCATAATGAGAATGAAAGTATCAGTTATTGACATGGGTTGCTAATGACATGCTTCAACTCTAAACTATATAAAACAGCTGAATTATATAAATAAAGGACAAAGATAATAGCAAAAACACTGCCAGTTATGAACTGCTCTCTGCTTACAGCCTGAGGACTTTCTCCTTTACTCACTAGTGGGTCATGGTGCAGGAGAGGGGAGGGGGTTACCATTTTAGCTCCCCTCTACTTCTGATGAGATGTGGCAATGATGCTGAGAGATGGTTCTGTCCTTCAACTAAGCCTGCAGGGGACCTGTAGGGCAATATGTCACTGAAAATCACACTATAGATTTATTCTAACAAAAATATCTTCTGCTGCTTTCACAGTTTCAGTCCTAGAAATTATGCTCCTAAAAACATTCCTCCCTTAAAGAGTAAGGTATATATTAGTACTCAGTGCTTGGGAAGAAGTCAAACATATCCTGGTTGCTATTCTGTATTATGCATTTGGCCAAGTTGTACTATTTTAGTCACATCTGCAGTCTACAATCAATGAATGAGTAGATAGGAAGTGAACCTCTTATGCAGAATTAATGCATTTATATAAATCTCCTGGGGAATATTTTCATGGATGGATTCATAGTAATTACAAATCATTAACAGTTTAGAGTTAATACAAGTAAATCAAACCAGTCAATTCTAAAAGAAATCAATCCTGAATATTCATTGAAAGGACTGATGCTGAAGCTCTAATACTTTGGCCATCTGATGGGAAGAGCTGATTCATTGGAAAAGACCCTTGATGCTGGGAAAGATAGAGGGCAAGAGGAGAAGGGGGCAACAGAGGACGAGATGGTTGGATAGTATCACTGACTCAATGGGCATGAGTTTGAGCAAACTCCAGGAGATTGTGAAGGACAGGGAAGCCTGGCATGTTGCAGTCCATAGGGTTGCAAAAGGTCAGGTACAACTTAGTGACTAAACAACAGTTTGGAGAAGAACAAAAAGAGAGTTAACAATGTGAATTAATTACAAGCATGTGAAAAGTATACTGAAGCTCTCAAATGTGCTTATCAAGTGGGCATTTTTAAATTGAAACTTTTGTTTTATAAAAGTTCACAAAATTCTTTATTTTGATCACACACATTTTTTTGGAGGGGTGTTTTCTTTTTGTTCTTGGGTAATAAAGCTACCTTTGGGATATGGAGTTAAGCCTACTGTAGCCTTCAATTAGTCTGAACTTTAATGATTATATAAAGATATCACTTGAAGGAGGTTTGTCACCTGTTTACTTATTAGATCTGTATTAAAGAGAAATCATTAGTTTTACAGAGAAAATAACTAAAACACATTAGAGAAGAACTTTACATATAAGATTTAGACAACTGCTACCCAAAATAAATATAATGTGAGTCAAGAATGAGAACAAGTAGCCATATTAGTCTTTAAAAAGAAACAGGTGGAATTAATTCTACTGACTGTTGTTTAGTTTTTAAGTCATATCTGACTCTTTTGTGAGCCCATGGACTATAGCCAGCCAGGCTCCTCTGTCCAGGTGATTTCCTAGGCAAGAACACTGGAGTGGGTTGCCATTTCCTCCTCCAAGGAAATCTTCCTGACCCAGGGATGCAACCTGTGGCTCCTGCATTAGCAGACACATTCTCTACCTCTGAGCCATCAGGGAAGCCACTGATAGTTTATTTAACCTAATGTATTTGTGCAGAAAGTTAATACAGCAGGGTCTGTGTGCAAGGGTGGCCCTTAGCTGGCATCTGGAAACTTGGCATTCCTCCATTCCCTGACTGACAAGGGTAGTTCATGGTGCCTAGAGTTTGTGTTAGTATCATTTATGCCAAATATTAACAACTGCTTTCCTTCTGTGAGTCTATAATTTCAATATATTCAAGGCAGAGAGTGCCTCTGTGAACAAGTCCCCAGTAAAAACCTTGGGTGCTGAATCTCTAAAGTTGGCTTTTCTGGGCAGAAACATTGAACAGGTTACTACATTTTTTGGTTGCTGGAGAAATGAACATGTTCAGTGTGCCCCTTCTGGGAGGGGTGAGCATAATCCCTGTGAAAGGATTTCTCCAAACTCAAAGACAGTCTTTTCCCTTTCACTGTAATAATCTTAGCTGTTAAAATGAATATATGCTGGTCCTAGAAATCACCTAACATACAGGTGGTGCTGTGGAAACCTGAAACAATGTCCAAAATGCTATCATTTTAACATGCAATCAGTATAAAACATTCTCAAGAACATATTTTGCATTCTTTATTTCATACCGCGTCTTTGAAATCTGGTATATATTTCTGTAATTGTAGCACACGTCAGTGTAGACTGGCTGCACTACAAGTGCTCACTGGCTACACATGGCGATGGACCCTGCACTGGACAGCATGGGTACAGATCTGGGAGTAAAGGTACTGAGGAGAAAGGAAGAAGGCTAAAAGGTTCTCTTGCTAACTACACCCTGTATCAAGTGCTGACTTGTAGTTACTTGAAACAATGAAACAACCTTTGTTGAGTTGTTTTTTCTTTTTCAAACTTGAGAAGTTTTCAAAATAAAACAATTTTTAGAAACACTGAGGTTATATCTATAGGTCAAAAAGAAGCAACAGCATAGTCTACTTGCGGCAAACACCACCGCTGAACTCTTGACTCCCCCACTGCTTGAAGAACTCACTACGCTCAAAATAACTCAACATTTCCTCCTTTTATCTGTTCAGTTTTCATTTTCCAAGTCATGTGTCGCCCCAGACTTCGAGTGCCCCCGAGTCACTCTCTCGTCACTTTGCGCTCTGGCGGAGCGTCTCCACAACTCTTCTTTCAACCATCGTTACTCCTTTGATTCACATCTTCCCGGTTTCTCACCTCAACCATGGAAGTAACCTCTGAAATGGCCTCCATGCCCCAATAAAAGCATAGCTCTTTGTTTAAGAATAACATCCTGCAAAACTCCCCAGTGCCTATAACATGAAGTCTAACTTCAGCCTTTAAAGGTCTTCCAGCTCTAGCTTTAATCACCATTCCTCGTTCATTTCTCTTTGTTCTCTCCCACTACTTCTTGTGGCCCAAATTAGCTCTGGTTCTATACCTTTTCCATTACAGCAACTCTGAACATAACAACCTCACTTAACATTTCTACCTTGTAAAAATCAACCTACCCTCAAGGATAAACTCAAAGGACCTTTCTGCAAGGACTACTTGCTCATAAACAATATTGCCCACTAGAAGTAACTTGGATATTTAATAAGAAAGCACTTTGTTTTCTGTCATAAATGGTCTTTGTTGTAGTCAATTCTGTATTTACTTCATTTGCATATGTGTCATTTCACTTAAGTGACTGTAAGATCCTTTAGGACAGGGACTGTATCATCCATTTTTGTATCTTCATAGCAAACACTTCATATGGTAAAATTTAAATAAATGAATGGAAGGCAGGTAGAAGGGTGGTTGGCTAAAGTAACTTCATAACCCAACTGACCATCTGGCAATTCAAAAAGATCTTAGAAGAGCTCAGCTATAATAAAGCCTGTGTATGGTCACATACAACATGACTGTAATACAGAATCCAGGGAGTAATAATATAATGCCTTGAAATTATAACTAAAGGGTAAAATTATCAATTCCCACATTTCTCAAGAAAAATACCTGATAATATCTTACTATTGTACTGAAATATGTACTTTGAATCTGCAGAAATCATATAGGTTACCATTACACCATATTCATCAGTCAGGATACAAAATATCTTTGTCTCATAAGGACAACAGATAAGATATGCCATTTATTTTTAAAAATATATATAATGTGAACATACACATGTAATTATAGCCAGGAAGTTTGGGTGAATTTTTATATGCCGACTTTCTTCATTCAGGAGATGACTGTGAGGAAAGTAACCAGTTAAACAGGCTAATCAGTCCTGCCTAAATGTAGATCAAAGTTAAGGGTCATTCAAAACCAAGTCAAAAACATGATGGTGTGAAAGCAGTTTTTTGTCAAAGCTAATGCAATATGATCTGCACTTCTAATAAGCAAAGTCAACAAAATAATTATTAGGAACTACTGATAAGTCACTTATACTTTTATAGGAGATCCCAAAACAACAGAACCATTTTGCCTTGTGAGGATTTGTTCATCTGAATTAACACGAGTTTCCCTGGTGGCTCAGATGGTAGAGTCTACCTGCAGTCTAGGAGACCTGGGTTGGATTCCTGGGTCAGGAAGATCCCTTGGAGAAAGGAATGGCAACCCACTCCAGTATTCTTGCCTGGTGAATTCCATGGATAGAGGAGCCTTGTGGGTTACAGCCCATGGGGTCGCAAAGATTTGGACATGACTGAGCAACTAAAACACACACACACGTATCAAGTTTTTAAAGGAAGAATTCTAAAATCTGTTCTCAAAGTTTCTCCACTTATAAGCTGGGTCAGTGTGTCTACACATGAACTACAACATCCTTTAATGTGAAAAAGTTCCCACATGCTCATAAAATAGTAAAGACACCTTTAAAGACTTCAGCAATCAGAAAAAAGGCAAAATCTCCATTGTAATCAGAAGGAAGATGTCTAGAGAATATATTGTAATCACAAGGAAGATGTTTAAAGAATATACACAGAAGGAAATGCAAATCTGTCACTACAAAAATCAACTAACCACAAAAGACTGTAATGATGGAAATGAGGGATAACAAAGCTGTAAGGCATATAGAAATCAACAGCAAAAGTGTAGAAGTCTTTCCTTAGTAGCTACTTTAAATGTAAATGGATTAAACTTTCCATTCAAAAGGCAGAGATTAGCAGAAAAGAAAAAAAACAACCAAGATCCAACTATATGATGTTCTATAAGAGATGCACTTTAGATCCACAGACATAACTAGGTCGAAAGTAAAAGAACAGAGAAAGACATTCCATGCAAATAGACACCAAAGAGAGCTGGGATGGTGATATCAATATAGGTGCATATCAGAGTATTGCTGGTTTGGCTTCGGATTACCACAATGAAGCAATTATTCAAGGACTCACATGAATTTTTTGGTTCCCCCCCCAGTGCATATAAAAGTTACATTTATATTTTACTGTAGACTATTAAGTGCACAAGTGGTATTACATCTAAAAAAACTCAATGTACATGTCTTAATTTAAAAACATCTTACTGCTAACAAATGCTAACCATCATCTAAGCAAGTCTTTTACAATAGTAACATCAACAATCACTGATGACCATAAACAATAGTGAAAATGTTTGAAGTACTGTGAGAATTATCAAAGTGTGACAGAGAGATGTGAAGTGAGCAACTGTTAGAAAAATGATGCCAGTAGATTTTTCAACACAGGGTTGCCACAGGGTTTACCCAGTGGCTCAGCAGTAACGAATCCACCTGCAATGCTGGAGATGTGGGAGACACAGGTTTGATTTCTGGTCAGGAAGATCCCTTGGAGGAGTAAATGCCAACCCATTCCAGTATTCTTGCCAGGAAACACCATGGAGAGAGGAGCCTGGTGGGCTATAGTCCAGGTTGCAAAGAGTCAGACATGACTGAGTAATTGAACACATACAGGGTTGCCACAAACCTTCAATTTGTAAAAAATGCAGTGTCTGTTAAGATACGCCTGTATCAGACAAAAACAGACTTTAAGTCAAAACTGTTACAAATGACAAAGAAGGACACTGTACCTTGATAAAAGGGTCAATTCACCGAGAAGATATAATAATTATAAACGTATATGGACCAAAAATCAGAGCCCTAAAATATAAGAAGTAAACATTGTTAGAATTTAAGGGAGAATTAGACAGTTCTATGATAACAGTTGGAGACACTAATACTCTACTTCCAATAATGAATAAAACCATACAGAAGATCAATAAGGAGGGAGTTCCCTGGTGATCTAGTGGTTAGGACTCTGCAGTCTTCACTGCCAAGGGCTCAGGTTCAGTTTCTCGTTAGGGAACTAAGATCCCACAAGCTGTGAGGGGCACACCCTCAAAAGACCAATAAAGACATAAAGGAGTTGAACAGTACTATAAACCAATTGAAACCAACAGACATAAAAACCCCACCTGACAATAGCAGAATATATTTTTCTCGAGTGCACATGGAACATTCTCTAGGACAGACCATATGTTGGGCCACACAAAGTCTTAATTTTAAAAGATTGATATCATACAAAGTATCTTTTCCAATCACAGTGAAATGAAATTAGAAATCAGTAATAGAAGGAAAACTGGAAAATTTACAAACATGTGGAAATTACACTACATACTCTTAACCAACATTTCAAAGAATATATCACAAGGGAAATTAGAAAATACCTTGAGACAAATGAAAATACAACATATGAAACTTGTAGAAAGCAGTGAAAGCAGTGATAAGAAGGAAATTTAAAGCTATAATGCCTACATTTAAAAAAGGAGACAATCAAGGAGAAAGACTTCAAATCATAGAGAACCAGAAAAAGTAGAGGAGACTAAGTGTTTCTCATTTCCCAGGTCATTCCTGGAATCAAGGCTGCAATAGCTAATATATGTGTTGGAGACATAACCACAGCCATTGATGGGGAAAATACCAGCAATATGTCATACTTGGAAGCTCAGAACAAAATCAAGGGCTGCACAGACAACATGACTCTCACCGTGGCAACAGAACAGAAATATGGTCTCCTCTGATGATACAGGAAGGAAACATCACCCATACAAGATGAATTTAGCCTCTGAACCCCAAGAGATCCTATACATAGGAAGAGCCCCAAACCAGAGTTATGATCTTTACTACCTCACCTTCCTCCAGCTCTTCCCCAGGGTTGTCACAAACCAATACAACAACCCAGTTAGCTTCTACTCCTCTGAAAATATCTAAAACTTCAACAACCCCTTGGAGTCAAAGAGGCAGCCAGCAGGCAGATGAACGGCAGAGCTTTAGACCATTCTCAGCTTCCAAGCAGACTTGTATTTGGCAAAGAATCTGAAGTCTACAAGATGCTTCTGGAGAAACAGGAGTTAAATGAGCCTCTGAGACAGCCCACTTCATTCCTGGTTTTGCAGGAAATCCTGGAGTCTGAGGAGAAAGGGGATCCCAGCAAGCCCTCAGGACTCAGAAGTGTTAAGGTTCCAGTCACCAACGTGGCTACATTGACTAGAAATGCCCAGAAGCTGCTCATGTGTGACAAATGTGACACCGGCATTGTCAGTGTGTTCGTGAAGCTGCGGGACCATCACTGCCACCCTGAGTGTTATGTGTGCACCAACTATGGCACCAATCTGAAATAGAGGGTCATTTCTTTGTGGAGGATCAGATCTACCATGAAAAGCACGCCCAGGAGCCAGTCACTCCACCAGAGGGCTACGATGTGATCACAGTGTTCCCCAAATGAGCCAGCAGTTCTGTACCCAATGCTGTTTTCCACACAGCCTCTGCTGCATCTTGTCCTCTGAAAGCTGTGGCCTCTCTCTTCCAAATTCTCACTTATGTTGGTTTTATCACTGATTATTAAATTTCACGTCCCACTCTGTGCTAACTGACTCATGCTGGCTGTGTGATGCCTGCTTTTATAATTAAAGGAAGATAGTCTTGTTCAGTGTCCCTTTGCCAGCATCACTGTCTTCTCTTCCCCTCCATTCATCTCTGCTGCAAATGGACATCAGCCAAATTTGAACCAAATTTGATGTCTGACAATGATTTTGATTTTACTCAATAAATTAGCAGACTCTAAAAACTCAAAAGTTCTATATCTTTGTCAGAAGGATTAAAATATAAAGATTAGAGATAAATAAAATAGAGGGGAAAAAACTGGAGAAAATAAAAAACACCAATCTTGGTCCTTTGAAAAGATCAACAAACCAGGCAGACTTTTAGATACAATGACTAAGGAAAAGATTAAAGACTCAAACTACTAAAATCAGAAATGCAAGTTGGGACACTAGTATAAATTTTACACATAGAAAAAGGATTAGAAAAGAATACTAAGAACAATTTGTATACCAAAAAAAGGCTAACTTAGATGAAATAGACAAATTCCTAAAGACACACAATCTACCAAAACTGACAAAGAGGAAAAAAGACCTCAAGAGATTGCTAAATAGCAAGGAGACTGAATCAGTAATCAAACATGTTTCAACAAAGTAAAGCCCTAGACCAGATGGCTTCTTTATCAAACACATAAGAAAAATGAACAACAATCTTCAAACTCTTCTAAAAAGTTGAAGAGGAGGGATCAATTCTTACTCATTTATTGGCCAGCATTACTCTGATATCAAAGGCAAAGAAACAACAAGAAAACAAAACCACAGACCAATATCCTAACATCCCTTATGAGTATCAATGCAAAAACCCTCAACAAAATACTAGCACTGAATTCAGCAACATTTTAATGTGAGGATCAAGTGGGATATAAGGATAGTTTAACATATAAAAATCAATTAATGTAATATACCTCAATAACAGAATGAAGGAGACAAAACTCACACGATCAACTCATGTGAATAAGAAAAAGCATTTGACAAAATTAATTTCTTGATAAAAAAAAATCTCAATAAAGCAGGAATACAAGACCATTTTTTCAATATGATAAAGGCTATATGAAAACCCCATAGTTAGCATCATACTCAATGGTAAAGGTAGAAAGTTTTCCCCTTAAAATCAGGAACAAGACAAGAACGTCTGTTTTCATTTCTGTTTAATATAATGTACTAGCAAAAGCAATTAGGTAAGAAAAGGAAACAAAAGCACTCAAACTGGAAGGGAAACTATAAAGTTATCTCTGTTGGCAGATGACATGATCTTACAAAGAGTAAACTTGAAAAGACCACAACACAGACATACATTCAGAGCAAATAAACTAACTCAGCAAAATTATAAGATACAAAAATCAACAAAAATTAGTTATATATCTATACACTAGTAAGGAACAAATGATGATGCAATTCACAGGTTCATTGTGATTCCTATCAAAATTCCAAAAGTATTTTTTGCAGAATAGAAAAACTTATTGAAAGATTCATGGAATCTCAAGGGACCCTGGATAGTTAAAATAAAGTTGAAAAAGAACAGAGTTGAAAGATTCTCCCTAAGTTCAAAACTTACTACAAAGCTACAGTAATCAAAGTAATTGGCATTAGGAGAGACAAATAGATCAATGGAATAAAGAGTCTCTCAAATAAACTGCCACATGCATTAATATATGGTCAACTGATTTTTGACAAGGGTTATAAGACGATTAAAAGGGGAAAGGACAGTCTTTTCAAGAAATGGTTCTGGAAAGCTGTATATTCACATGCAAAAGAATGAAGCTGAAAAAATTAATTTGAAATGAATCAAAGACCTAAATGTAAGAGTGAAACCTATAAAATTATTAAAAGAAAATATGGAGAAAGAGAGTGACGTCAGTTTAATGATGGTTCAAGTGCTCCCTCTGTCTCTTCCTTCAGTCTACAACCAGTAAAACATCTGTAACTCAACTCTGCGCAACAGACCAGGATGTTGGAGAATTGCACATGTCTATACCTAAAGGTAGGCGGAGTGGAACACAAACAGGAGGTGGAATCCACGGAATGGCAGAATCACTGCCTGCACCACTTTGCTGCTATGGCTGAGCCAGCACTCCCAGGGAACCTAGTAGTAGCAGGGGAGCTGGTCCATATAACATCAGCCTTTTGGCTGCAGTGCCACTCACAGACACAGGGAACCAAAGGCACTGGGATCTGCTACCCTGTTCCTCTTGCCTGCAGTGGTGTTGCCTGAAAACCAGACAATCCTGGTCACAGCAGAGATATCTGCACTCCAGCTCCCCTTCTCCCCTCCCCCTACTCCTACAGTAACAAAGCCTGCAACTCGGTAGATTCCAAACGTGGTGAAGTGCCTGTAATCCTTGTGCCCCAAGTGTCAATGCCAGCAGCATCAAGGCACCAAAGACCACTGAGGCACAATGACAACAAAGAAAATGACAAGGGAAGTGCCAGCTCGCAAATACAACCAGAGGCCGCTCAGGTAAGAGAAACCAAAATTCGTGCTGTAGCGCCACCTACTGAAAAACTAGAGAAAGGCCTCTGGTTTCTAACCTGTAGAATTCTTAGACTCAAGTAGGGTGGGCTGGGAGAAGCTTTACTAAAAAAGAAAGATGTTTGGTACTTCAAATGTGCCAGAAGGGGAACAACTCATCAAGCACAATGAAGAACCATGGTAACATGGTATCACAAAAAGAAAATGAAAGTTCTCCAGGAACCAGACTTTGTCTCAGAACAATGAGATCTACAGACCGTTCAAATGAACCGTCAGACAGAAACTCAACCAACTACAAGAAAACTCAGAAAGGCAGTTCAATGTGTCCAGGAATAAACTTAATGAACAGAAGCAATACTTTATAAAAGTGACTGAAACTCTAGAAAAGAAATTCTGGAGCTTAAAAAATTAATAAACGAGATGAAAAAAGTACTGGAAAGACAGCAGGCCATATGGAAGCTTGCAGATAGAGGTCTAGAAATGATGCAGGTAGAAAAGGAGGGAATTAAGACCAAAAAATAAGTAAATACTATGAGAACCATCTAACTCTACTAGGAAGGGCAACATTAGGATAATGGGTATACCAGAAGGAGAACAGAGGGAGAAAAGAACAGAGAGTTTGTTTCAAGAAATAATAGCTGAGAACTTCCCCAAACTGGGGAAGGAACTGGATATATAATTTCATGAAACTAAGAGAACATTTAATCAACTCATGCAGAAAGACCTTTTCCAAGACACATTATATTAAAACTGTTGAAACTCAGTGACAGAGAAAGAATTTTAAAGGCAGCCAGCCGAGGAGGGGAAAGATGCTAGCTTACAAAGTAAGCTATCAGCAGGTTTCTCAGAATAAACTCTACAGGTCAGGAGGGAGTGGCATATCCTACACATGATACTGAAAGATAAAAACTGTCAGTCAAAAATATTCTTTTCAGCAAAATTATCATTCAAATATGAAGAAGAAATAAAGGCTTTCCCCCAGACAAACACCACGTGAGAGAGTTCATCAGCACTGTAACTGCCTTACAAAAAATGCCGACATGACCTCTTCTACCTGAAATGAGAAGGCAAAAAGTATATAAAACTTTGAGTAGGGTGACAGAGAAAGCTGAAACTCTAATATCAGAATATTAAACTTATCATAGGAAAAAGGTTAAAGGGAAAAAATTTATAAAAATAATTTATAGCTACTTCAATTTGGTAACAAACTCATAACATGAAAACAAATAATTGAGGAATCTGGACATCTAAAACATAAAAGGGGAGAAGAAAAAGGTCAGAACTTATATAGGCAAATAAAAACAAGATGCTGTCAACAGAAAAAAAGGGTATTTTAACTATGTGACATTTTATATGAACTTTACAGTAACAACAAAACATAAAAAGACGAAACTGAAAAAATATCCCAGAAAAGCTCCAAACTAAGATAGCAGACAGAAACATAAGGAAAAAACCACAATGGACATACAGAGCAACCAGAAAACAAAAAATGAAATGGCAGTACTGTATTTTCATTTATCAATGTTCATGCTAAATGTAAATGGACTAAATTCACCAATCAAAAGTCACAGAGTGGCTGGGTGAATTAAAATGCAAGACCCAACTATATGCTGCCTCCAAGAGACTCACTTCAGCTCTGCAGACAAGTAGGCTTAAGGTGAAGGGGTGGAAGATGATGCTCCAAGCAAATAGCAGCTATCAAAAGCAGGAGTAGCCAAACTCACATCAGAAAAAACAGGCTTCAAGCCAAAAAAGGTAACAAGAGACAAAGATGGACATTATATAACAATAAAGGGGACAATTCATCAAGAAGACGTAATAAGTTATTCATATATATGCACTTAACATAGACGCATTAAACCAGAAGGACTGGATAGATTTGTACAGAACATTCTATCCAAATGGAGAATACACTTTCGTCTCAAGTGCACATGAAGTATTCTCAAGAACAGACTATATGTTGGGATACAAAACAAATGTCAATAAATTTAAGAATGGAATTATATCAAGTGTCTTTTCTGAGCACAAAAGTGTGAAATTAGATATCAACTACAAGAAGAAAGCTGAAAAAAATCTACAAATATGTGAAGGCTAAACAAATGCTACAGAATAAGAATTAGATCACCAAAAAAAAAAAATCAAAGAAAAAAATTTAAAATACCTGAAGACAAATCAAAATATGACATACCAAATCTTTGGGGATGCAGCAAAAGCAATACTGAGAGGGAAAATTATAGTGATACAGGCCTACCCTGAGAAACATGAAAAATCTCAAATAAATCTAACCTTACATCTAAAGGAACTATAAAAGAAGAATGAATGAAGTCCAAAGTCAGTAGAAGGAAAGAACTAATAAAAATCAGAGCAGAAATATGTGAAATAGAGACTAAAAAGACAACAGGAAAGACAGATGAAATTAAGAGATGCTCCTTTGAAAAGACAGACAAAACTTTTGCTAGTCTAAGAAAAAAAGAGAGAAGGATCTGATAAATAAGAGAGGAGAAATAACAAGGATACCACAGAAATATAAAGGATGACAAGAGAATATTATGAACAACTATATGACTACAAATTGGGCAACCCAGAACAGACAAATTCATAGAATCATCCAACCTTCCAAGACTAAACTATGAAGAAATAGAAAATTTTAACAGACTGATCACTAGTAAAGTGGTCAAAATAATAAAAAATTCCCCCCCAAAACAAAAGTCCAGGACCAGATGGCTTTACAAGTGAATTCTACCAATCATTCAAGATTTAACTATCTTTCTTTCTTTTTTTTTTTTTTTTTTTTTTTACGTAAGGTTTTCTTTTATTTAAAAGATCATTCACAAAATACCATATCCATAGATTTACTTTCTGTCATATAGCTGAATGTGTTAAGTGTTTGGAATTCCATTCTTACATTTAAAAGTCAACTGGATTGCCCAGAAGTTTAGATGAATTTGTTTTGTTCTTAATCTTTTCCACATTGAAGATGTAAGTAGGTCATCTGAAAGCATCAGGTTTGATTACAACCACATAATGCATGTCTTTCTTTAGGTAAGTATTGGTGTTACACAAATGGTTCTTATCTCAGAAGCAAAGATGACAGGTGGAAGGAAGGACAGGAGGCAGAGTTCTGTAAATTGCTGAGACCTGGGGACAAAGAGAAGCCGAGGGTGGCAGCTAACGAGGAGCTGTTTCCTAAGCACGCTGCACAGGCCAGGCTGCCCCCGGCCCTCCAGTCTTGCTGGTGAGAGTCTCTCTTTTCCGGGGCTCTAGCCGAGCCCAAACTGCTCCCAGTGGGATGAACTGGGACTCTGGTGCTGAGAAATTTGTTCACACATAGGTGTCTGAGCTCAAAAGCTGCTGCCTAACTGCCCGGCCCTGGGTGAGAGCTGAACACTCTATGTGGGAGTGAACGTCCTGAAGCTGAGATCTGGTGACCCTGGGCCACCTCCCTGTTACCTGACAGCTCTGCATAGTCAAATTCTCAATTCATCAAGTGAGAGAGTAAAGTGCCAGATTCTAGGCCCATTTTCATTCCAAAATTAAGGGACAGTGGGAAGCACAGTATCTCACTGTGACTTAACCCAGGGGGACAGATAAGCACAGAGAGTGAGCCAGGACACACAGTGGGGGTCCGAGAGGAAGCCGTGTCCGCACAGAGTTGAGCCCAGCACAGCGCCATCCCCTGCGGTCCCCAAAGCACCTCTGTGCCCAGCGGAAAGGAAGCTAGACGGCAGTTCACTACATCCAGCCAGAGGGGCCTCTAACACGGCTGGTGACCGAGGGAGACCAACTTGGACACAGTGCTGGAAGAGCGATAAAAACACGTGAGCGCAGCAGGGCACTCAGTCTATCTCCTACGTGCGTTCCCCACCGACAGTTCACATCATTCTCTCAGGTTCTGCTGTTTGAAACGTGAGCCTGTTCCGCCTGAACAGCCCATCTGGGAAGCGGGTAGTGGAGCCAGGGCTACCTATAAATAGTTATAGGAAGGAATCTGCAGAGATCAACAGATACTTTATCCTTGTTTTGAAAGCAAGGTGTCCCAAATGCTGTCTGTTGATCACAGCTGACTAAAAACAAGGGGCTATCCAACGTGGGACTTGCTTTCTTCCTTGGAAGCCACAGCAATACAGAACTCGACATGCAGGTCAGAAGAGAAGCACTGAGAAAACGCAAAGGAAAAGGCCAGTGTGGCTGAAGTAAAAGGAGAAAGCAATGGAGAGAAATGAAGCAGCACTTCAACCCAGAGAACTCCCGCATGGCGGCCACCTCTGTCCCTCTAGAGAAACTCGTGTGCTGGAAGGAGACAAGGAGCGAGAAGAAAAAAGGACAGAAGGAAAAAGGGAAAGGAGTGGCAGGGGGAAAAAAAAAAAAGCACAAAACAGGCACTAGGTAGATACAGCAAAGCCAAGAATGTACTAAAAACCACTTGTTAACTGCTGACATGCACTCACAAGCTCTGTGTTTCCGTTGTAAGAGAGGAGGACAAAGGTCAGGCGCAGGAATGGTAACTGCAGGACTGCCGGTCCGGGGGGCTAGCCAGGCTGTGGTCTCGCTCGAACGCCCCCCACACCCCATTCCCTCCCCACCGCAAGCTCATTCTTGCTCCTTGTGAATGACTTCCTCTCTGGGCCTGGCTCCCCCGAAGATGGCAGAGTTGGGGTTGGCTACTTGATTGAGGGGCGTTGCGACTGTTCGAGGTTTAAGCTGGAGCCGTGGTCTCTGTGCTCTTTCCTCTTCTGTTGGTTCTCTGAAATCCATATTGGACCCTCGAAGCGGAGGGCCATCTCTGAAACGACTTCCCATTGGGGGGCCTGTTCGCCGGTCACCTGGGCGACTCCCTCCCCGGCCTCCTAAGAAGTCATCCCTGAAACCTCTGTCATCTGGTCCACCTTTCCTGAATCCAAAGCCGCCTTTATCTTGTTTTCTGCCTTCTGCAATGTCCACACGAAGTGACCGGTCACCCAAGAGTGCACCATCGTATGTCAAGGCTTCCTTAAGGGAATCCACTTCATCAAATTCTACATAGCAGAATCCTTTAAATTTGTCTGTGTCTTTGTCTCTGACTAGCCGCACACTCCTTATGCTGAGATCCTTAAAGATGGCGTCTATGTCGCCCTGAACCGTATTAAAAGGTAGGTTACCTACATATGCTGTGTAGGGGGGCTCTGTGGGTAGCTCCTTTTGGCTGCGGGAACCATGGCCACCAGCACTGCCACGGGACCCCCTGCCGCCGCCGAAGCTGCTGTAGGCCCGATCGTCGTAGGTATCGAAGTCCACTCCTATCTTTCTTAATCTCTACCAACAAACTGAAGAAGAGAGAATACTTCCTACTCATTCCATTAGGCCACCATTACACTGACAGCAAAACCAGGGAATACCTTCAACGAAAATTATAGGCCAGTATCTCTGATGAACACAGATGCAAAAGTTCTCAATAAAATGTTAGCAAACCATACAACAATACATTAAAAGGATCATACAACATGATCAAGTGGGATTTACCCTAGGGATGCAAGGATGTTTCAACATCCACAAATTAATCAATATGATACACCCCATGAACAAAATAAAGGATAAAAACCATGACTGTCTTCAACAGATGAAGAAGCATCTGACAAGATTTAATATTCATTTACAATAAAAATTCTCAATAAAATCGGTATGGGGGAATGTACCAAAAATATAATAAAGGCCATATATGGCAAACCTATATCTAATGTAATACTCAGTGATGAAAACTTTAAGCTATTCCTTTAAGATCAGAAACAAGACAAGGATGCCCAATCTTGCCACTCTTATTCAACACAGTATTAGAAGTCCTAACCAGAGAAATTATGCAAGAAAAAGAAATAAAAGGTACCTGAATCGGAAAACAAGAGGTAAAACTGTAACTACTTGTGGATGATAAGATTTTATACATAGAATACTCTAAAAAATTCACCAAAAACCCTTTGGAAATAATAAAAATAATACAGTAGTTGCAGGGTATAAGATCAATATAAAAAATATGGTACATTTCTATATACTAACAATGAACCAACAAAAAAAGCAGTGAAGAGAATCCCATTTACAACAGAAAGAATACAATACTTAAGTATAAACTTAACTAGGAGGTATAAGACCTGTACACTGAAAACTGAAAGATTATTATTGAAAGAAATTGAAGACACAAATTAATGGAAATAAACTTTGTGCTCATGGACTGAAGAATTAACATTATTAAAATGTCCAAATTACCTAGAGCAAACTACAGATTCAATGCAATTCCTATCAGAATTCCAAGGACATTTTCTCAGAAACAAAACAAAAAACTCTAAAATTTATATAGAAACATAAAAGACCCCAAATAGTCAAAGCAATCCTGAGAAAAATGGACAAAGCTGGAGGTATCACACTCCCTGATTTCAAATATTACTAAGCCACAGTACTCAAAATAGCATGTTATTGGCAGAAAACAGAGATTAATGGAAAAGAACTGAGAGCCCAGAAATAAACCCACACGTATATGAACAATTAATTTAAAACAAAGAAGCAACATACAATGGAGACAGAATAGTCTTTTCAATAAATGGCACAAGGAAAACTGGACAGACAGCCAATGAGAAAGGATGAAACTAGATTACTACCTCACACCAAACACAAAAGTCAACTCCAAATAGATTAGATACTTGAATATAAGACCTGAAACCATAAAACTCCTTGATGAAAACAAGCAGTTCACTCTCTGCTCTTGGTCTAAGCAAACATTTTCCTGAAAATGTCTCCTCAGGCAAAGGAAATAAAAGCAAAAATAAAACGTGAGACTACATCAAACTAAGAAGCTTTTGTACAGGAAAGGAAGCCATCAAGAAATGAAAACGCAACCTGCTGAATAGGAGAAAATATTTGCAAATCATATATCCAATATGGGGTTAATATTCAAAATAATAGAAATAACACATGCAACTCAACAACCAAAAAACAAAGAACCAGATTTAAAAAACGGGCAGAGGTATTTCATAGACATTGTTCCAAAGAAGACACACAAATGGCCAACAGGCACAGGAAAAAATGCTTAACATCACTCATTGTTAGGGAAACGCAAATCAAAACAATAATGAGATCCTACCTCACACCAGTCAGAACAGCTATTATCAAAGAGACAAGAGATCGTAAGTGTTAGAGAGGATGTGAAGAAAAGGAACCTTCATACGGTTTTGGTGGAAATGGAAGTTGTTGCAGACATTATGGAAAACAGTATGAAGACTTCAAAAAATTAAGAACTAGAACTTCCACATGATCCAGCTATTCCACTTCTGGGTATTTATCCAAAGAATAAGAAAATACTAATTTAAAAAGATTTATGCCCCCGTGTTCATCTCAGCATTATTTACAATAGCCAAGATATCGAAAGAACCAAAGCCCCACTGATGGATGAATGGATAAACATGTGGTACATATGTATATATAAAATGGACTAGTACTCAATAGTAAGAAAAGATGAAGTCTTGTCATTTGCAACAACATGGATAGACCCAGAGGGTATTACGCTAAATGACAATCAGATGAAAAAAGACAAACACCACAGGATTTCACTCATATGTGGATTATTTAAAAAAACAAAGAATAGACCAAACCAAATATACAGTTACAGAAAACAGAGTAGTGGTTATGGGGGGTGGGGAGGACAAATGGGTAAAAGAGGCCAATTGTACAGTGACAGATGGAAAATAAACTTTTGGTGGTGACTATGCTGCAGTGTATACAAAAATAAAAATATAACACTGTATGCACAAGATATATAACACTAGAAATTAATAAAAACTTGCTATCAGATATTTTTAAAAGAGGAAAAGCTTCATAATGTTGTCTCTGGCAATGATTTCTTGATTATGACACTGAAAGCATAGACAAAAAGGAAAAAATAGACAAACTGGATAACATCAAATTTTTGTTTTCTCAAAGTATACTATCAGGACAGTGAAAAGATAATGCACAGAATGGGAAAAAATGCTTGCTAATCATATATCTGATGAGAGATTAATGTCCAGAATATATAAAGAACTTCTACAGCTTAACAAAAAACCAAGAACCTACCTGGTGGCTCAAATGGTTAAGAAACTGTCTGCAGTACAGGAAACTTGGGTTTGATCTCTGGGTTGGGAAGATCTCCTGGAGAAGGGAATAGCTACCCATTCCAGTACTCCTGCCTGGAGAATTCCATGAACAGAGGAGCATGGTGGGCTACAGTCCATGGGGTCGCAAAGAGTCAGACAAGAACTGAGTGGCTAACATTTTCACTTTCAAGTTAAAAAATGAGTAAAGGACTAAATACGAGCATACCACACTTTCAGACTACTGCAATAAAGCAAGTATTGCAGTAAACCAAGTCATACAAAGTTTTTGGTTTCCCAAATAGTGTATGCTTACACTATTCTGTAATGTATTAAGTATATAATAGTATTGTGTCTAAGAAAATAATGCACATACTTTTTAATTAAAAAATATTTTACTGCTAAAAAATGCTAACTGCCATCTGAGCTTTCAGGAAGTCATAATCTTTTTGCGATAATAGCATTAAAGATCACTGATCACAGATCACCATAATACATACAATAATGAAAGTTTGTAATGTTGTGAGAATTACTGAAATGTAACACAGAAACATGAAGTGAGCAAATGTTGAAAAAATGGTGCTGACCAACTTGCTCAAGACAGAGTAGCCACAAGACTTCAATGTGCCAAAAAAAAAAAAAATGCAGTGTCTGTGGAGTGCAATAAAATGAGGTATTCACCGAAGAAGGTATACAAATGGCCAAGAAGCATGAAAAGATACTCAACATCACTCATCATTAGGGAAAATACAAATTGGAATCACACATCATATAGCCATTAGGATGGCTACCGTTAAAAAAAAAAAGAGTTTTGGTGAGGATGGGGACTAACCCTGTTGCATTGCTGGAGGGAATGTAAGATGTAAAATGTAAATGGAACAGTAAATGGAATGTAAAATGGAACAGCTGCTATGAAAACAGCTGCTGCTACTGCTAAGTTGCTTCAGTCGTGTCCGACTCAGTGCGACCCCATAGAGGGCAGCCCACCAGGCTCCCCTGTCCCTGGGATTCTCCAGGCAAAACACTGGAGTGGGTGGCCAGTTCCTTCTCCAATGCATGAAAGTGAAAAGTGAAAGTGAAGTCACTCGGTCATGTCCGACTCTTAGCAACCCCATGGACTGCAGCCCACCAGGCTCCTCCGTCCATGGGATTTTCCAGGCAAGAGTACTGGAGTGGGGTGTCGTTGCCTTCTCCAGTGAAAACAGCTGGTGGTCCTCAAAAATTTAAATAGATTTTACATTTTAATATTTGATATTAAATTTTAATATTCTATATAGAATATCCATATTTAGTTAGGGAGTTTGGAATCAACATGTACACAATATTGTATTTAAGGAGGATAACCAACAAGGACCTACTGTATAGCACAAGGAACTCTGTTCCAGGTTATGTGGCAGCCTAGATGGGAGGGAAGTTTGGGGGAGAATGGAAACATGTTTATGTATGGCTGAATTCTTTTGCTGTCCACCTGAAACTATTAGAACATTGTTAACTGGCTATACTCCAGTGAAAAATAAAAAACTTAAAAATAAACAATATTTATATGATCCAGCAATTCCACTTCTAGGTATAGTATATACTGCAAAAACTGAAATCAGACATTCAAAGAGATAACTCTATGCCAGGATCCATAGTGGCTTTATTCATAACAGCCAAAAGTAGAAACAACTCAAGTGTTCATCAATAGATGATGATAAACAAAAATGTATATGTAAAATGGAAAATTATTCAGCCTTAAAAAGGACTGAAATTCTTAGAAACATACTAAGTACAATAAATCAGACACAAAAGGACAAACATTCCATTTATATGAGGTATCTAGAATAGGGAAATTCATGGAGACAGAAAGTAAGATAGAGGTTACCTGAGGTTGGAGGAATAGGGAATGGAAGTTATTATTTAATGGGTATAGATTTTTAATTTGGGATGTTACATAAGTTCTGCAAGTGGATAGTGGTGATGGTTGTATGATGTTGTGAATGTGCTTAATGCCACTGAACTGTACACTTAAAAATGGCTTAGGGTATATTTTACCATAATTTAAAAATATATACAACCATTCTAGAAGAGTATTTGGCAAAACCCAACAGTGGCCACAGGACTGGAAAAGGTCAGTTTTCATTCCAGTTCTAAAGGAGGGCAGGGCTAAAGAATGTTCAAACTACCTGACAGTTGCACTCACTTCCCATGCTAATAAGGTTATGCTCAAAATCCTTCAAGTTAGGCTTCACTAGTACTTGAATTAAGAACCTCCAGATGTACAAGCTGGATTTAGAAACGGCAGAGGAACCAGAGATCAAATTGCCAACATCCACTGCATCACAGAGAAAGCAAGGGAATTCTAGAAAAGCATCTACTTCTATTTCATTGACTATGTGAAAGCCTTTGCCAGCGTGGATCACAAACGAACTGTGGAAAACTCTTCAAGAGACAGGAATACCAGACCATCTAACCTGTCTCCCGAGAAACCTGTATGAGGCTCAGGAAGCAACAGTTAGTACTGAACAAGGAACAACAGACTGGATCCAAATTGGGAAAGGAGTACGACAAGTCTGTGTACTGTCACCTTGCTTATTTAACTTATATGCAGAGTACATCATGCAAAATGCCAGGCTGGGTGAGTAGCAAGCTAGAATCAAGATTGCTGGGAGAAATATCAACTTCAGATTAGTACCACTCAAATGGAAGAAAGCAAAGAGGAATTAAAGAGCCTTTTGATGAAGCTGAAGGAGTGTGAAAAATCTGGCTGAAAACTCAACATTAAAAAACTAGGATCATGGCATCCGGCCCCATTACGTCATGGCAGACAGAAGGGAAAAAGTGGAAGCAGTGACAGATTTTCTGTTCTTGGGCTCCAAAATCACTGCAGATGGTGACTGCAGTCATGAAATTAGAAGATGCTTGCTTCTTGGAAGGAAGGTTATAATAAACCTAGACAGCGTATTAAGAAGCAAAGACATCACTTTGCTGACAAAGCCAACAACCTACGGTCTTTCCAGTAGTCATGTATAGATGTGAGAGCTGGACCACAAAGTAGGCTGAGTACTGAAGAATCGATGCTGAGTCTCCTGCACTGCAGGCGGATTCTTTATTGTCTGAGCCACCAGGGAAGCCCAATGGATATCCTAGGATTGAACAAATAAATATACTGTAGATAATCAGAGTCAGGTTTCTCACTGGAAGAGAAGGAAAGGGCGTTTTGGAAACATGGTTGATTCTAAGGCTCAAAAGAGAAAACATAAGTTGAGCCTGGTTCATTCTTACTTTCTCTATCAGAAAAGGAAGCGATGAAACAATAACAGGCTTACCCAAAGAGTATAGGATGCAACCTGAAGGAGCTCCTCATGGCCAAAGCTGGGACGTTTAGCACCAAAGTAAATGCTATTATAGAATTATATACACATATATGTATGTGTGTGTGTGTATATATATATAATATATATATATATAATAGAGTAAAATAAATATCCATGAGCTCATAGTGACACAAATAGAATAAATAAATGAGGGGGAAAGAATACCTCTTCCTCATAAAATTATAATTAACAAATGTAGAAAGAATGATGCCAACAGAAAACCACCTTAAAGTAAATACTATAGTAATAGTTATTACAGGCAGAAACCATTAATGGATGCTAATATTAGTGAGCAAAAGGATATTTGCATACTCTCAAAGAGAGTTATTAATTTGAAAAGAAAAATTTTAAGTTTATAGTGTAGAAATGTGGCAGATAGGACCTTAAGAAAGTGATCCAAGTTAGTGTGAGGCAAACCCACATTACGTACTGAGAAAGGTGGAATGTGATTTCTATTGTATTCTTGATAGATATGCATAACCTCAGTTCATGAGAGAGAGAACATCAGAGAAACCTAAACTGACGAACATTCTACCAAGCAGCTAGCTATCCAGTGCTCTTCAAACGCATTCAGGTCATTAAACACTGAGAAGGTGCCACAAACAGAGCAAACTAAAGGAGACACGACAAAAGCAATTTGCGGTTTTGGATCAGAAAAGGACATTAATGAGAAAATTAGTGATTATTGGGTAAGGTCTATATACTGGTTAATAATACCGCATCAGTGTTAACATTCAGCTTTACTATGGTATTGTAAGATGTTAACATTAGGGGAATCTGAGTGAAGGGCACAGGAGAATTCTACTATTTCACAACTTTTTATAAGCTTAAAATTACTTTAAAAGTTTTAAAAAAGAAAACAGTCTATCTAAATCTTTGGGGAGCATGGTTTGGTGGATTCACAATTATTTACCAAGATGAATTCATTCTACTGATAATTATTTTTAATTTTGAAAATCCTGAGAGAAGTCTCCAGTTTTTGCACTCCCTACCATATATCTTTATAACTGGTAATGTTGCAATTTATGCATTACCATGCTTTTTTTCACCCATGACAGTCAATTCTTTAAGAAGACATACAGTATACTAATGCATATACATGGAATTTGAAAGATGGTTAACTATAACCCTATATGCGAGACAGAATAAGAGACACAGATGCATAGAACAGTCTTATGGACTCTGAGGGAGAAGGTGAGGGTGGGACGTTCTGGGACAATAGCATTGAAACATGTATATTATCATATGTGAAACAGAACACCATTCCAGGTTCGATGCATGAGATAAATGCTCAGGGCTGGGGCAATGGGATGACCCAGAGGGATGGGATGGGGAGGGAGGTGGGAGTGGGGTTCAGGATGGGGAACGCATGTAAACCCATGGCTGATTCATGTCAATGTATGGCAAAAACCACTACAATATTGTAAAGCAATTAGCCCCCAACTAAAATAAACAAATTTATTAAAAAAAAAAAAAGACATACTAAGACCTACTTCTACATTCGGTGACTAGCAGTCTTTGTCAAAAGGAAATGCTCAATAATTGTATTTTGAGTAAATGATTATATAAAAGATCTCACTGCTGTAGAAATTATTTACTTACGCTCCACAAAGGAAGTAAAGAGCATTCTGAACCTGCTTAGCCGACTACCTTCATCTGCCCACATGCGTATCACCCCAACTCCTGTCTTAAGCATTACATCATTGGCCACAGTGCTGCAAAATTTGGCCTTCAGATTTTCAATAGAACTGCTTCCATCATAGACTGCAACGAAGTTTCTCTTGCACTCATTTGAGTGCTCCATTTGATAATCTAGGAACCGCAAATAAATCTGTAACATTAAAACAAAGAAAAACAGTGCTTTTAAAAAGATATTAATTTTAATTTTGTAGTTCTATTATACAATCAATATGTAACGCGGACTGAACTGAATTACAACAGCTGACAGAAAAAACAATAGATAAAAGGCTGATGCCTAAGAAGGTAAAAGAACTAAGACTAATGTTCTGTCCTTTGGTTGTCTTAATAATGGAACCAAGCATTAAGGAACCTAAAGCTTGTGTTTTGTCTATAAAGAGAAATTTTTTGCTTCACGAGGCATGACATCATACATATTTTCCTTGTTATAAAAACAATCTTGTGGTACTGACAAACTGGGAAAATAAACATTCATAATTCTATCACTCTAACAATTACTATGATTAACTTTTTTTCAGTTTTTCTTCACATTTTTAAAACCTAAGCTTAATTTTAAGATACACACACTCTGCTTTTGCTGTAACACATCAGAACTTACCTATTGCTTCATAATTGTAATCATTCCCATGATGTCATTTATTTATCCACTATCCTACTGTTGCACATGTAAGTGGTTTTATGATTTTACTCCATAAATTAACAATTTCTAAGTTTTCAGTCACAAAGATTGAAACTGGAGTTTCAAAATAAGCACTAGTATTCAATTACTTAGTGTCACCTTTCCTCAAATTTCATAGGCAGTCTGCTACCCAGCACTCAGTTTTCTTAAAATGCGCTTGACCCATTCTTATTTGAAGAGTTCCATTAGACTTTAGGCTTAGAAACACCTTGAGCAAAATCTCCAAAAGAACAGAATGAAACAGGTACTATTCTTTATGGGCTGGGAGGAAATTAAGGCTCACTCGGACTAAGGAACTTGTCCAAGGTTACTTAGGGCGAGGATGTGAACCTAGGCTGGTCTGAATCTTATTAGGATGTATGTTCTTCACATTCCCTGGGATGCCTTTTATGTGTGTACATGCATGCACGTACACATACACACACTCTTCATATACATGGTTCATTTTTGAATACAGTTGCTCATATGTGACTCTACAATTAAAGTACAGTTTTAGTGAATGAAGAATAAAGATTTCTTTGATTGCCACTGGAGATGTCTAGTGGGTATTCACCTTGCTGACTGCTATCTCTGAGGTAGTGGTATGATGCCACATCCACCCTGTAACTTAAAGGGCTTCATAAAACAAAACCATCAGATACTTCCCCCCTAAAATACCTTGATGACATAAAACTAAGAACAAAAACTCAAAAATATATCTCAGAGTTAAATTTTGACCAGTAATTTTGGCTTATTTGAAATGACCAATTTGCCACTTTCATGAGCAAAATTACTGGTAATGTACTTTCATTTCAAAACTTCACAAAACCTCATAAATGGATTTTAACACAGAAGTAATATGTTTGCTTAAAATATACAATCTGTTTTCATTACTTTCTCCATCATTTATATAACCAGAACATTCTGCCCATGGTTGTCTGGGTGAGTCTCACTAAATATTCGTTATTATTTGTCTTCTCCATTAGACTGTATGGTCTTCCAATGAGAGTGTCAATGTGCTATCCAGTATAATTCTTGCTCAGAAAGAGCAATCAATGAAAAAGTGAACAGGTTTGTAAAACCTAGTTTTGATAGAGTTGAATATCAGGAAGACCATTAAGAAGTCTGAAGTATTTACTCTCTACTGTTTTTTTTAATACAAAGAAACACCATACTTGTGTAAGGCCATAGTAAATGCGCTTTAAATATGTAACTTTAAAAAATCAAAGTTTTAAGGTAAGCCATATGACAAAAATAACATTCTTTTCTATTGTGATACAGGTAAATATTGACATTAATAGTTTAATTCAACTAATTTTCAGAAAATATTTCTAACATTATGAGGCTAACAAATTGAGATGGGTGGATCGGGGCACAAACTACTCTTCTCTCAGACTGCAGAAGATCTTTAATTAAACACTCTTGGCCTATTACCTACTCCTGTACCCTTCCAGGGAAGTGGAGAGAGTCACCTGGATCGGGGATGGTATTTGGTCACTTCTCCTTTCCTCCTTCCCTGGACCAGTGAATGAGAATAACAGTGACCTGGGTAAGTGGGTCTCTTCTGCAGATGCACTTTCCTCAGATGGGATGTTCCAGTCTAGGCTTAGGTAGGAGGTGGACCTGGTGGGTAGGGAATTAGCAGGTCTAGTTTGATTCTCTCACTATAAGCTGCTTCCTAGCCTTTATTATAAAAAAGGGGTTATTCTGAAGCTCCACTGTCTCAACTGGTTCATAACTCCAATGGGGAAAAGGATGCTTTTTATTAGAGGCCCCAAAGACCACAAAAGAAATGCAGTGAGATCCTCAGAAAGCTGTTATTTTTATGGAAAGGCCACTGATAAAACTGACTAAAACACTACTTAAATGCAAACACCAACGACTTTTATACGTAAGTGAATTTTTCTTGAACATCACCCGTAAACTGGTTTACCCCATTTTGAGTATTCAAGGGCTATCCTGATCTTTAACATTTTCTCTTTTAAATTCCTCAAATGAAATCATCTGCTTATGCTTTTAGTTGAACCAATTAAAAAAATTTGAACCAATTTCCATGTCAAGTGTTTTTTATGTTAACTTTAAAAAATAATTTACTTTTATATGTTAAAAGTAACATTCTTCAATATTTAACATTTTAGGTTACATTCCTAAAAAACTTATGAATATAAATCATTTCTTCATGAGGTATTTTATAAAAGAGCCACATCTGAAGTATTAATTTCACTTAAACATTTAAATAATTAATTATTAAATATTGTAAAAAAACCCCAAAAAACCACAAACTCCACCTCAGCTCCGCACAGTCATCCCTCAGTAGCACTGGGTAGCTGGTTCTAGGAAGGTCCTGCTCTGGATACCAAAATCTGCATGTGCTCAAGCCCTACAGGGCAACCTCTGTATTTGTGGTTCTGTGTCTATAGACACAACCAATTGCAAATTGTATAGCACTATAATATTTACTGAATAAAACTTATATATGTGGACTTGTACAGTTCAATTCTGTGTACAGTTGACCCTTGAACATGGGTTTCAATTATGCAGGTTCATTTACGTGGATTTTATTCAATAATTTCATACTACAGTATTACGCTACACTTCCCTGGTGGCTCAGATGGTAAAGAATCTGCCTGAAATGTGGGAGACCTGTGTTCGATCCCTGGTTCAGGAAGATCCCCTGGAGAAGGGAATGGCAACCCACTCCAGTATTCTTGTCTGGAGAATTCCATGGACAGAGAAGACTGGCAGGCTACAGACCATTGGGTTACAAAGAGCTGGACATGACTGAGTAACTAACACTTTCACTTTCTTTCACAGTACTACACAGTCTGTAGCTGGTTGAATCTGAGGATGTGGAACCTCAGATACTGAGGGTTGACTATAAAGTTATACTCAGAATTTCAACTGCAAGTGGTCAGTGACCCTAGCCTCTATGTCATTCAAGGGTCAACCATACAACTAAAGCCATCTATGTTCCTACTATCTTTTCTACATTCCCTGTTTTGAGTATGATTTTTATAATTACTATCCACATTTTTAGACTTTTAAATTTATGTATCTATAAAAATATACAGTATTTTTGTATATTTTTATTTGTATATTTTAAAAGCTTGTATCAACTGTAGAAATAAGTCATTACTTATTCATTTTCCTTTTGGACATTTAGCTTGCTTCCACTTTTTAAAATATTAAATATTGCTGTAAACATTCTTGCATTCTGATTACGCTCTCACACGATGAGCATCTGGGTACACATCTAGAAGCGTGGTTGCTGTGTCATAAGACATGACCATTTTCAACTTTACCAGGGTATGCCCAATGGCTTTCCAAAGTGGTTGCAGCAATTTATTCTCCCAAAGCAAGTTGAGAGCATCTCCATTCTTCAATCCTTGTTGATACTTGGTCACATCAAGACATTCAATCACATCTCAAGTAAGATAAAATAAAATTCTCTGACAAATGCACAGGGTCAAGTGACAGACACCATAATCAAGAACAGTTCCCTCACCCTCCCCCCCCCCCCCAAATCCTTTCCACCTCCTCAGCAGTGCAAATCCATCTTCAACCTAATTCCTGGCAACCAATCTTTTGCTGTCCTGTAGTTCCACCTTTCCCATAAATGTTATAATTTCATATAAATAAAATCATAGTATATTCTGAGTCAGGATTCTTTCAGTTAGCACAATGCATGTGAGCTTCTTCTATGCTACTGCATCCCCAAGTTTGTATCTTATTACTCCTGAATAGATTTCACTCACGACACAGATGTACCACAGTTTATTAACAACTGAAGAGTATTTGGATTGTTTCCAGTTTTTGTTTATTATGGATAAAGCTACTGTAAACATTTACATTCAAGTTTTTTTGTGTGTATAAACATGTTTTTCTTTCTCCTGGGTACCCAGCCAGGAGACTGCTGACTCACATGGTAACTTTACAGGAAATCAAGCTGTTTTCCAAAATGGCTATATCATTCTATATTCCTACCAGGAGTGTTACTACATTCCCAATTGCCCTACATAGTTCCCAGCACCTGGTATTCTCTGTTTTAAAATATTAGTTACTTTAATAGAGGTAGAGAGCTGTTCCATTGTGGGTTTAATTTGCAGTTTTGAAATGTTGAAATATTCTCTGGTGCCTGGTTCAAAATCTCCTACTCTGGATTAAAGAAGTCTTTCGACAAGTGATTAACAAATAATTTCTCTTAGTGGCTTTTCATTCAACAGTGAAAAGAAAAAGCTTTAATTTTAATGAAGTTCAATTTATAGTTTTTTTAAAATAGATTCTTCTTTGATAGCTTATCTAAGAACTCTTTCCCTAACCCAAAGTTTTCGCCTATGTGTTCTTCTAAAAGTTTTACAGTATTATACTTGTGCTTATAATCCAGTTTAGGTTAATTTTTAGTATAAAGTATAAATACAGGTATAGGTTAAAATTCTTTTTTTTTTTTTTTTTTTTTCAATATGGGTATCTGGTTGTTCCTAGCACCATTTGTTGAAGACAAGACTATCCATTGAACTGACACTGTATCTCTTAAAGAAAAAAATAAATCATATTTGTATGAATCCTTTTCTGAGTTCTATTATGTTCCACTGATCTGTGTGTTTGTCCATTGTCAGTACCACACTGTCTTGGTTACTGAAATCTGAAGTCCTGAAATCAGGTAGTAAGTTTTCCACCTTTGTATTTTTTGAAAATTGTTTTGGCTCTTGTAATTCCTCATGTTTTCATTATACTCTAGAAACAGTTTGTCTACATTTACAAAAACATAGCAGGGGTTTTAATTTGAACTGTGTTTGTTTATACAGATCTATTTCAGAAGAACTTATGTTAACACTACTGAGTCCATATCAATAGGTATACACAGTATTGCTGTTGCTGTTCAGTTGCTAAGTTGTGTTCGAACTCTGCAACCCCATGAGCTGCAGCAGACCAGACTTTCCTGTCCTCCCCTATCTCCCAGAGTTTGCTCAAACTCATGTCCATTGAGTCAGTGATGTTATCCAACCATCTTATCTTCTGTCTCCCCATTCTCCTCCTGCCCTCAATCATTCCCAGCATCAGTCTTTTCCAATGAGTCAGCTCTTCACATCAGGTGGCCAAAGTATTGAAGCTTCAGCATCAGTCCTTCCAGTAGATATTCAGGGATGATTTCCTTTAGGATTCACTTGATTTCCTTGCTGTTCAAGGGGCTCTCAAGAGTGTTCTCCAGCACCACAGTTTGAAACCATCAATTCTTAAGCATTCAGCCTTCTTTATGGTTCAACTTTCACATCCATTCATGACTATGGGAAAAACCATAGCTTTGCCTATGCAGACCTGTGTCAGCAAAGTGATGTCTCTGCTTTTTAATATGCTGTTCAGGTTTGTCATACTTTCTCTTCCAAGGAGCAAGTGTCTTAATTTTGTGGCTTCAGTCACCATCTACAGTGATTTTGGAATCTAAGAAAATAAAATGTCACTGTTTCCACTTTTTCCCCATCTATTTACCATAAAGTGATGGGACCGGATGCCATGATCTTAGTTTTTTGAATGTTGAGTTTTAAACCAGCTTTTTCACTCTCCTCTCACCCTCATCAAGAGGCTCTTTAATTCCTCTTCGCTTTCTACCATTACAGTAGTATCATCTGCATATCTGAGGTTGTTGATAATTCTCCCAGCAATCTTAATTTCAGTTTATAACTCATCCAGTCCAGGATTTTGCATGATGTACACTCTTCATAGAAGTTAAACAGATAGGGTGACAATATACAGCCTTGAAGTACTCCTTTCCCAATTTGGAATGTCTGTTGTTCCACATTTGGTTCTAACTGCTGCTTCTTGTCCTGCAATCAGGTTTCTCAGGAGCCAGGTAAGGGGGTCTGGTATTCCCATCTCTTGAAGAAATTTCCAGTTTGTTGTGATTCACACAAAGTCTTTAGTGTAGTCAAAGAAGCAGATGTTTTGTTAGAATTCCCTTACTTTTTCTAAGATCCAATGGATGTTGGCAATTTGATCTCTGGTTCCTCTGCCTTTTCTAAATCCAGCTTGCACATATGGAAGTTCCCAGTTCATGTACTGCTGAAGCCTAGCTTGAAGTATTTTGAGCATCAGCTTGCTAGCATGAGAAATGAGTGCAATTGTATGGTAGTTTGAACATTCTTTGGGATTGCCTTTGGGACTGGAATGAAAACACAGTATATATTTCCATTTATTCAGGTCTTCAGATTTTTTATCAGGGTTCTGCAGTTTATAGATGCTGTGTTTACTTTTTTTGGGTAGGGGGAGGGAAGGCTACTTTAAATGGTATTGCTGCTTTCTTAATTTTGAACTCCAATTGCTCATTATTCAAATATTGAATCAGATAGTATAACTGACCCTTGATCGACATGGGACGTAGAGGTGATGACCCTCCTTGCAGTCAAAAATCCATGTATAACTTCACAGTCAGCCCACAATATCCTCGGTTCTGCATTTGTGGATTCAACCAACCATTGACAGTATAGTAGTAGGTATTTACCCTTAAAAAAAATCTGTGTGCAAATGAATCAGTGCAGTTCAAACTCACCTTATTCAAGCATCAACTACATATAAAAAAATACAACTGACATTTATCTATTGGCCTTTTATCCAACCTTGGTAAACTGACTTCTTTATTCCAGGAGTTTTATGAGGGTACATTTCATGTTAATTTTTTACATAGATAATTATGTCATCTGGAAAAATAGTTTTTTGCCACTTTTCACTGTCTACAACTTCCGGCAGTGGCAGTTATCTTGTTGCTAATTTTGAGGGGAAAAGCATTCAGGTTTTCATCACTAAGTATGGTGTCAGCTGTACATTTTGATAGGCATCCTTTATTAGGTTACAGAAGTTCCACTCTCTTTAATTTTTGGATATTTTCATCACGAATGGGTGTTGATTCTTTTAACAAACTGAGATAATCATGCAGCCTTCTTTCTTTACATAATGAATCATATTGATTTTTCAAATATGAATCAGCCTTCCATTCCTGGGATAAACCACCTTTGGTTGTGGTTATTTCAACTTATTATACTTTTTAATATATTGTTGGTTTAGATTGGCCAATACTTTGTTAGGGATTTTTGTCATCTATTTTCTGGAGTAACAACTATGATACCAATTCCAACATGTCGGTCTTCCCTCCGCATCCCCCCACTACAACAGCAATCCTCAAATATTAGTTAGGAGTCCTATAGTTCAATTCAGTGATAACTCCAGCTAGCCAGAGACAGCGTCAGATTCCAAAGGTTGAGGGCTTACTCTCAGGGGAATGACTTCCACTTCAGAGGCCAAACACAAGATCAGGTTGTCATGTGACTCTGACTCACTACAAGTCTGAGTTTCCTAAGGTCTCATTCTTGGTGTTCAGTTGCTCAGCTGTGTCTGACTCTTTGTGACCCCATGGACTGCAGCACGCCAGGCTTCCCTGTCCTTCACCATCTCCTGGAGCTTGCTCAAACTCTCATCCATCGAGTCAGTGGTGCCATCCAACCATCCTGTCCTCTGTCGTCCTCTTCTCTTCCTGCCTTCGATCTTTCCCAGCATCAGGGTCTTTTCTTATGAATTGGCTCTTTGCATCAGGTGGCCAGAGTATTGAAGCTTCAGCTTCAGCATAAGCCCTTCTAAAAAGAATATTCAGGACTGATTTTCTCTAGGATTGACTGGTTTGATCTCCTTGCAGTCCAAGGGACTCTCAAGAGTCTTCTCCAACACCACAGCTCAAAAGCATTAATTTTTGGATTCCTTTAATTTAGTTTAATAGAGTGTTTAATAGTTTAAATTTAAAAGTTTTATTGAATTTAATAAAGTGGCTTACAGGACTTAGAACATCAGTTTACTTACTAGATTACCGGCTACCCTGGTAATGAGCCTCCATGTTCAATGGATTTCCAGAAGTCACCTTGTTAACATAAACTCACTTGTGGTTGAAAGGGGCTTGTTATTAATAACAACACACCCACTTCAGGTTTATAAAGGCTCTGAAACATTTTCAGGAACTGAGGACAAGTGACTAAATATCGTAACATAAGATGCTCTCATTGCTCTTATCATTCAGGAAATTCCAAGGATTTTGTGAGCTCTGTGCCAGAAATGGGGATGAACACCAAATATATGTATTTCCTATTATCAAGCAAAACATCATAGGGGGAATACTGATCAGTAGTTTCCATATAATGTCTTTGGTGGTTTCAGGGTAATGCTTATCTTATGAGTTTAGAAGTGTTCCTCTTCTTTTACTTCCTGGAAGAGACTGAGAAGAAATTAGCATTATTTCTTCTTCAAATATTTGATATAATTTGTCTGTGTATCCATTTAGGAGCTTTCTTTGTAAGAAGGTTTTAAACTGTGAATTCATTTAACAAATATATAGTCATACAGATTACATATTTCTTCTTAGATGTGTTTGGGCAGCTTGAGGCTTTTAAGGAATTTGTCATTTCATTTGAGACATTTGATTTGGGCACAGAAAGGTCCACTGTTTTAATGGAGGGTCTATAATGATATCTTCTCTTTGTTCCTGACATTGGTAAAATGGTTTATCTTTATCTAGATATTTACCATTTCTGTACATTTTCATTCATGATATTTCAAGATTCATTCTAGTGCCTTTCTCTTTTATCTAAAGAACTTCCTTTAGCAATTCTTTTATAGCATGTTTGCAGGCAATGAATTCTTTGTCTTTGTTGGGGCATATACTTACTTTGCCCTCATTTCTGAAAGGATATTTCTGCTGGATATAAAATTCTGAATTTTACAGTTATTTCAGCATTTAAAGGTTTTGATACACCGTCTTTGGCTTTGATAATTTCTGCAGAGAAATCCATAGTCATTCAAATTGTTGTTCCCTTATACAAAGTGCATCATTTTTCTCTGTCAGATCTCAAAGCTTTCAACCTTTGGTTTTAAGTAATTTGATTTGAGTAAGCTTTGTATTTTGTTTGTTTTTAACCTGTTTAGTGTTTGTTATGCTTCTTGAATCTGTAAATTTATGTCTTTCACCAAACTTTTTGCAATTATTTCTTCGAATGTTTTTTCTGTAACATCTTTTTCCCATCTTCTGGTACTTAAGTTACCAGAATTTTACATCTTTTGAAATTGTCCCCATAGGTCCCTAAAGCTTTTGTATAATTTATTTTCAATCTCTTTTTCTCAATTCTTCAGATTAGGTAGTTTCTACTGAATCCTCTTGAAGTTTACTGCCTTTCCTTCATTCTTATATTGGCCCACACATTGAATAATTTCTTTAAAAATTTAAGATGTATTTCTTCAGTTCTAAAATTTTCACTTGGTTCTTTTTTATAGTTTCTATTTCTCTGCTAAGTTCTATCTTTTCACTCATTTCAGGAATGTTTACCTTTATCTCACGGAACATGGTTACATTATTGATTTAAAATCTTTGATAATTGTCATCTGACTATTGTTAAGGTTGGGATCTCCTGTATTCCCCTTTCAGAAATAATCACGTTTCCCTGGTTCTTTATATTGTAATTTAAAAATTATATCCTGGACATTTTGAATATAATATTGAGACTCTGGGTCCTTAAAAATCTGTGGAAAATGTTGAGTTCTGTTGTTTATCAGGACACCTACTCAGTGTGGTTTCAGGTTGCATGTACTGCCTCTTTGTCTGGGTGTTAGTTCCGTGTGCTGGTTCAGTTGTCGAGACCTTTGCTATGCCATGCAGACTTGCCCAAAGCATACCCTACTCAGGCACTTGGGCAGTGTTTATAATGTACTCTGGTCCTCAATATTTTTGCCATGCTTCTGTGGGCCTGTTCCATGCATATGTAGCTCAGGGCTAAGCCAGAATTAGTACCTTCCTTTCTCTATCTCCCTGCTCTCCAAGGCTTCTTTGTCATTCTCTGGATAACCTGGTTCCCTCTTCCCAGTTCCTCTGCTGGCTAGAAAGATAAAATTTCCTCAGTTTTTAGTCTCCTGGTTTGCTGTGAGTTCTGAGTGACTAAGAACAAAGAGAAAAAAAACAACAAAAACAATGGGAATCTCCTCCATAGTCTCTGGACATCATCATATCTTCCCCTAAATTCCACCAGTTAGGACATGGGGTTTCTCTTGGGGTTTTAGTTGTTATAGCTGTTGTAACTGGTGCTAACCATGGGCAGAGTTAATAAGGGGAAAAAAAATCAACCAGGGAAGCCCCATACAGTTTGTAGGGGCCCCTCTCTTAGTGTTCTGGCTAGTGAACTTTCTGTGTCTATACCTGCTATCAGTTCTACAAAGAGAAAGAAAAAAACTACAAAAAACTACTGACTCTCACCCCCTTTTGGGGTTAGTATTCAAGTTCTGAATACTTCCCTCCCAACCCACCTTCTAATGGTTACTTTTCAGAATCCTTATGCAATTGCTTTCTGTATTCTATCTAGTTTTCAGTTATAATAAGAGCAATAAGCTACAGTAGGATTACAATATCTTGGCTGGTTCTAGATGTCACTTATTTTAAGGGAGTAAAATTGATAAATTTACCTTTATGGTTTGTACTTTGTGTCTTCTCTGTTTTTAATAAACTGCTTCCCAGCCAAAGCTTACAGAACTAAACTCCTATATTTTCTTCTAGAAGTTTTAGTTTTAACATTTATGCCAAGTGCAAGACAGGTTATCTCACATCAATAGTCAATTGTAATATCAATTATTAAGTGTTTCCTTTTGATCTAGCATGCTATAATATTATATACTAAGCTTCCACACATATGAGGTCCTATGTTTTGATACTTTATTCCGTTTTACCAGTTTGCATACCCCAGTGATAAATGCATTCCATCCAACCACCACAGTATTATCTCAAAGGATAAGTACTCTTTGTTTTTATTCAAAATTGTCATGGTTTTCTGGACCCTTTCCTCTTTATGTAAATTTCAGAATTAGCTTGCCAAGTTCCCCAGAAAGCCCTATGGGGATATGGACTGTAATTTTAAATTGATAGATTAATTTGGGAATAAACATTTCCATCCTCTCATACATGAAAACGGTGTATGTCTGATTTTCCCCATTTCTGTAGGTCTTCTTTTCCATATTTCAATATAATTTGAAAATTACTTCCTGGTACTTTATGATTTTGTGTTTTACTTTCAAATTAGTTTTGGAAAGCAATTTATTTTTATAATTGATAAACTTTTTTTCTCTCATTTTGTCACATTGTTGTTCAGTCGCTAAGTCATGTCCGACTCTTTGTGATCCCATGGCCTATAGGAGCACACCAGGCTCCTCTGTCCTTCACTATCTCGGAGTTTGCTCAAATTCATGTCCATTGAGTCTGTGACACATCTCACCCTCTGCCGCCCCTTCTCCTTTTGCCTTCAATCTTCCCCAGTGTCAGAAGCTTTTTCAAAGAGCTGGCTCTTCATACCAGGTGGCCAAAGTATTGGAGCTTCAGCATTAGTCTGTCCAATGAATATTCAAGGTTGGCTGGTTTCATCTCCCTGCAGTCCAAGGGACTCTCAAGTCTTCTCCAGCACCATAATTTGAAAGCATCAATTCTTTATATGGTTCAACTCTCACTTCTGTACATGACTACTGGAAAAATCATAGCTTTGACTATATGGACCTTTGTTGGCAGAGTGGTGTCTCTGCTTTTTTACGTCTGTCATAGCTTTCCTTCCAAGGAGCAAGCATCTTTTAATTTCATGGCTACAGTCACCATCCACAGTGATTTTGGAGGACAAGAAAATAAATCTGTCACTGCATTAATTTGTTGCACTGACCACCACCAAATAAAGTACTGGCAATAGACATAAGCTTAAAGAAAATGATTTTAAGGTTTCACCATTAATTATGATGCTTGCTTTAGGATTTTAGAAGATATTTTTCATCACGCTGAAGATATATCCTATGTTGGAATTACTGACTTTCATTCATCAATAGATTTTAAGTTTTACTGATTTTTTGCATCTATTGATATATGTGGATTTATCTCCTTTAATGTGTCAATACGGTAAACCATATCATTTGATTTTCTATTTTCTCATAGTAAGCTGTCCACAAATGTCCAAGATAAGCCCATCTTTGGTCAAGTTTTGTAAAATATACTTGTTAGGTTTAGTTTGTTGCTGCTTAGCCTTTTGGGTCTTCTTCTCTCTCCTTCATTTTACAAATAATTCTCTGTTTTAAAATTCTCTCCTGCTATCTATTTAGTTTTGATAAAACAGGCTGGGGAAAGTTCTTTCTTCTTCATTTTTCTAAAACAGTTTATATAACATGTTCCTTAAATATTTGGTAAAATCTAATTTGGCCAGTTTTTCTGTTACCATATTTTAAGTATTAGCTTGGTACAAACGTAATTGCATTTTTGGATTGTGAATTTTAAATCATTGTAACTATATTCAAACACATTTTTATTAGTCAAAATAGGAACCATTACAACCTACACATTTTTTCCAACAAGATACAAGTTTGTTTATTCCTGTAGCATAAAAAATCCATGCCTCGGGATTCAACAAACTTGTGGAAAGCATTTTCTGCATCCTGCTGGTTATGGAAGTGTTTTCCCTGCAAAAAGTTGTCAAGATGCTTGAAAAAGTGGCAGTCCATTGGCTAGAGGTCAGATGAATATGCTGGATGAGGCAAAACTTCTAATTCATTCAACTTCTGAAGCACTGGTTATGCCACATGTAGTCAGAGTCAGATATTATGGAGAAAAACGAGGCTCATTTTTTAAAAAAAATTATGTTTTTACATTATGAAAGTATGATAACACATTTACAGTAGACTTGGAAAATATAGAACAAGATTACATATAGTTCCACTATATATTAGAATTGACCCATTCTGTTGACCAAGGCCAGCTGCAGGCATTGCAGTTTTCGGTGCATCTTATTGACTTGCTGAGCATACTTCTCAGATAGATTGCTTTTGCCAGGATTCAGAAAGCTGTAGGGATCAGACTGGCAGCAGACCACCAAACAGTGACCATGACTTTGGGTGCAAGTTTGACTTTGGGAAGTGCTTTGAAGCTTCTTCTTGGTCCAATCACTGAGCTGGTCATTGCTGGTTGTCATATACAATCCAACTGAGAAATGGTTTGCTGTTGTTGAGTACAATAAGAGAAAACAACAATTCTTTTGATGTGTGGTTAGCTCATGAGATATCAACTTATCAAGCTTTTCCACCTTTCTAATTTGCTTCAAATGCCAAATGACCACAGAATGGTTGGTGTTGAGTTCTTGGGCAACTTCTTGTGTAGTTCTAAGAGGATCAGCTTTGATGATGGCTCTCAACTGGTCATTATCAACTTCTGATGGCCAGCCACTATGGTCATCTTCAAGGCTCTTGTCTCCTTTGCAAAACTTTCTGAACTACCACTGCACTGTACGTTCATTAGTAGTTCCTGGGCCAGATGCACTGTTGATGTTGAGAATTGTCTCTGCTGCTTTTTGACCTACTTTGAACTCGAATAAGAAAACTGCTCAAAAATGCTTTTTGTCTAACATAATTTCTATAGTCTAAAATAAATATAAACAGCAAGTAATAAAGTCATTAGCAAAAAAATAAAGTGAGAAATGCATAATAAATGATTATAATACAACATTTATTTAAGAATGTACTCCAATATCAAATGGCAAAGTTCAACAATGCAAAGCCACAATTACTTTTGTACCAACCTAATACACAATCAATTTTGTCAATTTGTTAAGAGTTTATTTAGGTTTTCTATTTCTTTGATTTTGAAAAATTATACATATGTAAACATGTATGTCGGAGAAGGCAATGGCACCCCACTCCAGTACTCTTTTGCCTGGAAAATCCCATGGACGGAGGAGCCTGGCAGGCTTCAGTCCATGGGGTTGCTAAGAGTCAGACACGACTGAGCGACTTCACTTTCACTTTTCCCTTTCATACACTGGAGAAGGAAATGGCAACCCACTCCAGTATTCTTGCCTGGAGAATCCCAGGGACGGCGGAGCCTGGTGGGCTGCCGTCTATGGGGTCGCACAGAGTCGGACACGACTGAAGCGACTTAGCAGCAGCAGCAAACATGTATGTATACACATACATTATATATTTCAGTAAATTGTTCACTTAGATTGTTCACAAATGTATTAGCAAAGAATAATCTAAAGTATTTCGATTATGGAAAATTTCAAATATACAAAAGCAGACAAAATAGTATCATAAACTCATTTTACCCATTCCCTAACTTTAGCTTTATCTTGCCTGATAGCTCAGTTGGTAAAGAATCCGCCTGCAACACAGGAGATTCCAGTTTGATTCCAGGGTCAGGAAGATCCCCTGGAGAAAGGATAGGTTACCCACTCCAGTATTCTTGGGCTTTCCTTGTGGTTCAGCTGGTAAAGAAGCTGCCTGCAATGCGGGAGACCTGGGTTTGATCCCTGGGTTGGGAAGATCTCCTGGAGAAGGGAAAGGCTACCCACTCCAGTGTTCTGGCCCGGAGAATTCCATGGACTGTATAATCCACGCGGTCGCAGAGTCGGACATGACTAAGCAACTTTCATATTCACTCCCTTCACACTTTCACTTCTGCCTCTCACATATTGTTCTGAGACAAATTCTAGAGATATCATTTTATATGTAATTAGTTTCATACGTAATATTAAAGATGTTAAGAAATAGCTTCATATTATTATTAAACGAACAAATGAATGATTTCTTAGTATCAAATTCTAGTGTTCAGACTTCTAACTGTCTCTTAATGTTCCTTGCCTTTTGTAGTTTGACTCCAAACTCATTTGACTTGTATTTTTTTAATCTGTACATTCCCCTGCTGGTTTTCTTTTTCCCTTTGTAACTTATTGAGGAAATGCTCTTCTTTTTTGTTGTTGTTCAGCAAGTATTCTTCATAGTCTGTCTTACAATGTTTTTTTTTAATCTCAGCTGTAGTTGAGTGAATGACCTTTCCCACTTCTAATATTGTCTTTTTTCTACATTAATCTTGCCAGAAGTATGCTTGTTGCTATTATTTTTTAAACAAAAGGCCAGCTTTTGGTTTTGTTGAATACTCCTTTTTACAAAAATTTACAAATTTTGAAGTTCATTTATCTCTGCTCTTCTATTATTATCCTTTCTTTGGATTCTTCAGCCATTCTTTTAGCTTCTTTAGCTGAATTTTAGCTCATTAAGTTTAAATCTTTTTCTTCTTCTAAAATTAGTTATTTACGATCACAAGTTCCCTAAAGTACATTTAAGGATAACCCACAAGTTACGATATGTAGTGTTTTCACTATTGCTAAATTTTTTTTTATAAATGTGTTCAAATTTTCATCCTGACTTCTTCTGTGATGTATCAATTACTAGATGATATATTATTATTTCTAAACATATTTTTGTTAAAAAATTGCAGTTAGTTGACTTACAGTGTTAATTTCTGTTGTACAGCAAAATTATTTAGTCATACACATATATAGGCATGTGTGTATATGTATATATACACATTTTAAAGATACTGTTTTCCATTATGGTTTAACTCAACTATATCTACTGAATATAGTTCCTTGTGCTATATAGTAGGACTTTGTTGTTTATCCATTCTATACGTAATAGTTTGCATGTGCTAACCCCAAACTCCCACTCCATCTCTTCCCCACTGTCCCTCCTCCTAGGCAATCAAATGTCTGTTCTCCACGTCTGTAAGTCTGTTTCTGTTTTGCAGGCAGGTTCATTTGTGTCTTATTTTATATTCCACATATAAGTATATCCTATGGTATTTGTCTTTCTTTTTCTGATTTACTTCACTTAGTATGATAATAGCTAGTTCCATTCATGTTGCTGCAAATGGCATTATTTTGTTCTTTTTTATGGCTGAGTAGTATTCCATTGCATACAGGTAACACATCTTTATCCTTTCAACTGTCAATGGATATTTACATTGTTTCCATGTCTTGGATACTGTAAAAAGTGCTGCCAGGAACACAGGAACGCACTCCAGTTTTATCTGGATATATGCCCAGGAGTGGGACTGCTGGATCACATGGTAATTCTATTTTTAGTTTTTTGAGGAACCTCTGTACTGTTTTCCATAGTGGCTGCATCAACTTACATTCCCACCAACAGTGTACGAGGGTTCCCTTTTTTCCACACCCTCATTAGTATATGTTATTTGTAGACTTTTTAATGATGGCCATTCTGACCAGTGTGACGTGGTACCCTCACTGTAGTTTTTATTTGCATTTCTCTAGCAATTAGCAATGTTGAGCACTTTTTCACATGCCTACAGGCCATCTATATTTTTTCTCTGGAGAAATGTCTATACAGGTTTTCCGCCCATTTTTCGCTTGGGTTGTTTTTTTGTTGAGTTATATGAGCTGTTTGAATATTTTGGAAATTAAGCCGTTGTCAGTGCATCATTTGCAAATATTTTCTCTCATTCTGTAGCTTGTCTTTTCATTTTGTTTATGGTTTCCTTGGCTGTGCAAAAGCTTGTAAGTTTGATTAGGTCCCATTTGCTTATTTTAATTATATTGCCTTGGGAGACTTACCTAAGAAAACATTGGTACAATTTATGTCCGAGAATGCTTGCCTATGTTCTCTTCTAGGAGTTTCAAAGTTTGTTTTCAGTTTCTAAGCCATTTTGAGTTTATTTTTGTGTATGTATGGTAAGAAGATGTGTTCTAACTTCACTGATCTACAAGCAACTATCCAACTTTACTAGTACCATATGGGGTTTTAAAGTTATCTTTTGGTTTCTGGTTGCTAATTTAATTGTACTTTTGTCAGAGAATGCTCTGTATGATACCAAGCACTGGTGTGTATGTCAGACTTCCTTTTTTCATCCAGTGTATGGATCAGTTTCCATAAATGTTTCATGCATGCCTGTAGAGAATGCAAAATCTCTGAATGTTGGGAGTTAGAATACCATGTTCCATTAGGCACACTGTGTTGTTTAAACCTAAGCCTTGACATTTTTTTTTTTTTTTTTGCATGCTTGATTAAATTATTGAGAGGTTCAAAAAATTACACATTATAACTGTGGATTTGTCACAATTTTCCCTTGACAACCATCAATTCACGTTTTGTATATTTTGAGGCTATATTAATACATAAAATTTAAAATATATCTTCCTTATGAATTAGTGACCATCTTGATTTCAATTTTAATAGTTACACTAGCTCTTTTAGTATCTATTTCTCTGCTGTTTTTGTATTTTCAAAATTTTCTGTAGTTAACCTGAAACAGATACATTTGGATTTTAACTGTAGCACTTGGTTCGATTATTATTTTTGCCCCCAGATACCTTAATTTTGCCCTCATTCTTGAATGACAGTTTAGTTGGACATGGAATGTTCAAATTTTAGATTACTGGTTAATTTCTTCCTTTAGCACTTTGAAGACGTTATTCTATTGCTTTCTGGTTTCTATTTTGCTATTGGTTATTCCTTTGTTATTCTTTCTAGGCAATCTCTTCTCTCTGGTGGTTTTGGAGATGTTTGTGTTGTCTATGATGCTGATTGTAACTCAGGGTCAATTAAGATTTTTTTCCTTGCTTTTAGAATCACTGTATGTCAATGCCTTTTGTTATTTCTTGCAATTTTCTTAATAAATTGCCACTGTCTCCCATCCTCAAGCTACTTTCTGGGTAATTTTCTCAAATCTCTCTCTCAGTACTATACTTTTTACTTGAGGAAGATCTATTTGGTTATTTTTAAAGTTTACTTATTATTTTTCTTTCTCATATTTTGATAACTACTTGTTGGATATTTAAAACACTTCAGATCTTGGGGATCTAAGAAACTTCCTGCTGTTATGCCTGCTAACTCAACTTGCAGTCGGTTGTTCACCTATACGCTGTCTAATTTTGGGGTCTATTGTTTTATCTATGGCAACCTTGTAGCCTACATGGCTATTTGTATTTATCTGTGCCAGATGCATCAAAAGGTGTAATAAGCCCAGGACCATTTTGTTCATTTTGGGGCTAAGTGATTCCTGGGCTGAGCATGGAACATAAATTTACACCACAAACTAATAAAGATAGGTTTCTAGGTATCAACTGTTAGGGGAGACCTCAGCCTCACCCCTATCCTGAGACTGAGCCCAGAAAGATAAGCTCCTTTTCTTACAACCTTTGCTCATGGAAGAGTTTTTTTTACCATTTCATGGCAATCATCTCCCTTTGTGGGTTCCAGCTTTATGTGATGAACCTCGCAAAGGCCACATGAACCCTAGGCCTTTTATTTGTCTCAGTGTGGGTAATATCATGCTCCTGGCATGTTTACCCGAGTAGTCACAGGTTACCGAAATCAGCAAGGGGCATTTGTACCATCAATTGCAGTTTTCAGCTTATTGCTCTGGTTTATAGTTCTTGCACTTCTAGTTCATAAGAATTATCTTCTTTGGGGGGGGGCTTATCTATGCTTTAAAAAGGATGTCTATTATATATTATTTAATGTTTCCAGGTGTTTTGTAACAGGTAGGTTTTCAGGTTATCTAATCTATCACATTACCAGCAACTTTAAATTTGATTTTTGTTAATTCTTTAAAGGTTTGTTCTCTTACCCTCACTCTTTTTTTCCTCTTTTCACATACATATATATACATATATACAATAAATACAATTTTAACTATTACTATTCCCAGAAGTACATATTAAAAGCAAAAAGCAGTAGTAGTTAGGAACCAGTCTCAATCTGTCAGTTATGTAAAAGCATCCTTCCCTGTGGTACTTTCCAATAAAAATTCTACATGATTAGCAGAGGACAGCATGATAAGAACACAGAACTAAGACAATGTATTTGTGTTTTGGTTTTGACACTGTTATAACCAACACTCAGACCTCTGACAAGACACTTCAACCTCTTATGGCCTGTTTTACCTCCTCATAAAGATGTTTATGAATCTATGATCACACTGATCAATACCTGTACTGTCTGGTTAGGAATACACAGATTTTAAGAATCTTAAAGTAAAAATATTAATGTATGTGTAATATTCCTAAAGTTTGTATTGTTAATTTATTTAACTACAACAATGCTGATGTTAGGTGTTCAATAATGTGACTGAAATAAAATTTTAAAAAAGTTGCAACATCAGTTTAACTAACCAGTAAGTATCTGCATGAACCAAATAACACATTGTACAAATCACATCTTATTACGTTATTCTCAGAAGTGACTGCGTACTTAATACTACCTTAGCTTTTGGAGTAGCTTTAATCGTCCATATGCAATCAACTGCTTGGCCGGGTTTTGTTTTTTCCTCTTGTTCTACCTGACTAGAACGCACTATTCCATCAGCTCCTGATAGCTCAAACTGGCAATCTAGAAAGAACAGATGAATGATATTCAAAGGAAAATAAGACTAATCAAAGATGCCATGAGAAAAAAAAAGAGGTAATATACTAAACCTGGGATGGGATTTAAAATACCTCCTAGGTAAGTAAAGTCTGGATCTGTAACAAAGAAGAAGAAAGTAAACGGCACTGAGATATTTTAGAGTTAATTTAAGGCTTAATGTCTTATGTTATATCTAATGCTGCATTTAATAACAAAGCAAGAGAAAGCTTTCATTGGTGTAGACTACAAAGCACTGCTCACTTATAGGACTGATGTTTTTAAAAATGATAATGCTTAAATTTTTGATCACACTGTGAATTAATAACTTATTTTTGCTACCTGAAAACTCACAACTCTTTCTCAACTGCAGTAGCTAGTAGTAAGATACAGACTACAATGAAATATTATCCAGTCTTAAAAAGGAATGAAATTCTGATACATGCTATATAACATGGATGAGTCTTGAAACACTATGCTAAATAAAATAAGCCAGACAGTTAAGGACAGTGTAAGATTCCATTTACTGAGGTCCCTAGATTAGTCAAATTAAGAGAGATTGTTTTCACAGGGTTGTAGGGATAGGGGAATGGGAATTAACAGTTTTGGAAATGGACAGTGGCTATGGTTGCACAGCACTATATATGTACTCAATGCCACTGACTTGTACATTTAACAGGGTTAAAATAGTGAATTTTATGTTACACATAATTTACTCCCCCTCACCACAGTAGTAGCTGTGTGTGCATGAGCTCAGTTATGTCCAACTCTTTGTGACCCCATAGGCTGTAGCCCGGGCTTTCTTGGTAACTCAGGGAATCAGGTAGGCCTAATACCCACTGCAGTATTCTTGGGCTTCCCTGGTGGCTCAGATGGTAAAGAATCAGCCTGCAATGCAGGAGACCTGGGTTAAATCCCTGGTTTGGGAAGATCCCCTGTAGGAGGGCATGGTAGCCCAACCCAGTATTCTTGCCTGGAAAATCCCCATGGACAGAGGAGCCTGGTGGGTTACAGTCCATGGGGTCACAGAGTTGACATGACTGAGGGACTAAGCTACAGGCTGTAGCCCACCAGGTTTCCCTGTCTTGCCTGGCAAGAATATTGGAGTGGGTTGCAATTTCCTACTCCAGGGGATCTTCCTGACCTAGGGATGGAACCCGTGTCTCTTGCGTCTCTTGCACCGGCAGGTGGATTCTTAACCACTGAGCCACCTGGGAAGCCCACCGTAGTAGCTTAATGAGCTGCATTTTCACAATGGCAGTAAAAAGAAAGATGACTAAATGATATATAGGATATTTTGCCCTGTGAAATAGTTCACAGAGAGTTGACAACCAAGAGTTTATATTAAAATAACTGATTTAACTAAACTGGCCAGGTATTTGATTTTTAAGAACTAAATCAATTAACTGAATTGATATTTCAGCACCAAAAATACATTAGATAAAAAAGTCTTACATAGAGTCAGGTTTTGCAAATGTTTAGACTACCTGAAAGAAAAAAGGTATCTTAATCATTTGAAAATATTAAAAATATTAAAAATATTAAAAAACAAAGTCAGGCAATTTTATATGTAAAGATTCTTGGAAGAAAAGTAGCTCTTTTTCTTCTATTATATGTATCATGAGAGCAACTTCATGTGGTTTATGGTTAAAATATACACACATTAAAATAAAAATAAAATGTTTAAGATTTCTAGACTAATTACCTTACATTTGCATTTTATAGTACTTCAGAGTTTCTACATACCTTGTGTTTAATGTTATGCTAGTAACAATAACATCAAGACCATGTAATATTCTATTTTATAGATGAGGAAACTGAATCAGAGAGAGATGATGACTGTTTTAGATAATATAACGGCAAAATCAGGACTAGATTCTAATTCTCTAGACAATTTTTCTTTTTCTATCATGTTACTTTTATAATGTGTGTGAGGATGCCACAATCTTACTACTAAAGAAAAAAGGTCAAAATAAATAGGCAATCCATAAATAGCTAAATCATGGCTGTCTAGTTATTTAAGCTATATTTATAAAATAAATTTTGTCCAGGGATTTGTAAATGTGGATGAAACCTACTAACGATTAGAAACTAGTATCTTTTAAATACATGAAATTCCCTGAGCTACTGGTGATATTTGTTGAGGCAGAGCCTTGTAATGGGTTCCTACTTCCTGGAAGTACTGGAATAACTGAAAATTTTAGTGCAATAATGACAATATCCCTAGAATTCTTGCCTACACATGAAGTTCTGATTCACTTGCCAGATAGCTGCTATGATTTTTTTACTCTAATGCTGGTTAAGATTTAGATTTCTCGTCCAACACATCTCTGCAAAATTGGTAAAGTGTTGTTACTTTCTTTTATTTAGGGAGGTTTGGTTTAGTTAAGTTAAAAAAGAATAGTCTCTGTGATGTATTCTAAATTAAGCTAAAATTTTTCCTACTTTTTTCAAAATGTACTTTGATAATCATGCTGCAAGTCAATGGTTAAGATTCCGTGCTTCCATTGCCGAGGGCATGGGTTTAATCCCTGGTCAGGAAGATTTCGCATGCCATGCAGCATGGCAAAAAAAAAAAAAAAAAAAAGAAATTAACAAGAACCAATGGCACCCCATTCCAGTACTCTTGCCTGGAAAATCCCATGGATGGAGGAGCCTGGTAGGCTACAGTCCATGGGGTCGCTAAGAGTTGGACATGACTGAGCGACTTCACTTTCTCTTTTCCCTTTCATGCACTGGAGAAGGAAATGGCAACCCACTCCAGTATTCTTGCCTGGAGAATCCCAGGGACGGCGGAGTCTGGTGGGCTGCCGTCTATGGGGTCGCACAGAGTCGGACACGACTGAAGTGACTTAGCAGCAGCAAGCAATCAGTTACATATAAAAAACTGTCAATTAAAATAGGTTTAAACAGGCTAATTAAAGATTCTAAGATATTTTATTTTTATTTTTTTTTCCCTCAGTCATGTCTGACTCTTTGTGACCCCATGGACTGTAGCCTACCAGGCTCCTCCGTCTGTAGGATTCTCCAGGCAAGAATACTGGAGTGGGCTGCCATTTCCTTCTCCATCTAAGATATTTTAGACTAGCAACTTTTTCATTCTGACAGGTTTATATATATGTCTATCTGAATTTTCAAATTAAGTTTTTTTAGACACCTGTTTGTAATTTTAAAATTTATTTTTATTGTAGTAAAATATAATATTTACCCTTCCATTTTTAAGTGTACAGTTCAATGGCATTATGTATATTCACAATGCTGTGCAAACATTACCACTCTCCATTTAAGGCAAAATTTAAGACAAATTTTAATATGACACAGCAATTGCACTCCATGGTACTTAGCCAAATGAGTTAAAAACTTGTCCACACAAATGGCTGCATATGGATGTCTACAGCAGGTTTATCTGTGGTTGCTAAAACCTGAAAGCAGCCAAAATATCCTTCTACAAAATATACAAACTGTGGTACATTTACACAATGAACAAACTGGTACATTGATATAATGAAATATTATTCAGCACTAAAAAAAGAAAAGCTACCGAGCCATGAAATACGGAGGAATCTTAAACAAATATTACTAAGTGAAAGAAGCCAATCTGAAAAGCCTACATACTGTAGGATACCAACTGCATGACATTCTGGAAAGGGCAAAACTATGGAGACAGTAAAAAGATCACTGGTTGCCAGGGTTGGAGTGGGAGGGATGAATATGTGGAACACACAGGATTTTTAGGGCAGTTGGAATACTCCATATGATATTGTATTGGTAGATACGCCATTACATCACTACATCTATCCAAACTCACAGAATGTATGACATTAAGAATGAACCCTAATGTAAACTGCAGACTTTAGGGATGACGTTGTGTCATTGCAGGTTCATGAGTTGTAACAAATGTACCCTGGGTGCTGGATGTTCATCTTAGGTTTTAGTGGTAGCTGTGTGTACGGGGGTGGTTAGAAGGTATACCGTAACTCTGTACTTTCTACTCAGTTTGCTGTAAGCCTAAAATTTCTAAAACAAAGAAAGTATAAATTTTACTTTCTGAAAATGTTATCATTTTGACATTCAGAACTTAAATACTGAAGTGTCACTTAAAACTAACAGGGGAAAAAAAGCTGAATATATTGTTCAGTAAAAAAAAAAAAGACTGGTAACACAGTTGAAAGAATAGCATGATCTCTGTTATATAAAATAAAATAAAAAGATACAAACATCTGAAGTGATACATACCATATTGTTTATACTAGCTTTTAATTTATAGGGCGATAAGGTTATGATATTTTCATTTGGCTGTTTTAATTAAAAATGTTTTTAAGTTAGTAAATTTCTTGCATGAAAACATAAATAGAAAGATTATACTATTCTTACATTAAGTTACTTTTTCATCTTGTTAAGTCTGTGAGTTCTTGGAAGACAGGAGTAATAACTAGTGTATCTTTGGGCTCCTACATTAGGGATATGCTTACTGTTACAGCGGACAGGCTCTGAGGACTACAAAGTGTTTCCACGTGGCTGTGGTAGGTAAGACAGGTAGAGTGCACTGAATGGAGACTCTCCCACCACCCAAATCTATGTCCAGATCACAACTGTCACAACCTATGACTATTACTTATAAGGTTAAAAGGTTACCTTATTACCTTATAAGGTTTAAAAGGAGTGAAAATTACATTCTAAGGCAAAGGATGTGATTAAGCTAAGCATTCTGAGAAGATCGGGGCGGAGGGGGGGATGTGAAGATGGAGACAGAGATTAGCGTGATGAGGTCACAAGTGCAGGAATGCTGGGGCAGCCACCAGAGTAAGAGGAGGCTAGGAAAGGATTCTCCCCTAGAGCTCCTAGAGGGAAGGGACCCTGCTGGATGCTGGCCTCCAGAACTCTGAGAGAATAAATTACCATTGTTTTCAGCTGCCAAGTTTCTGGTAATTACTCATGGAAGCCTCACGAAGATATTCCTGTCTTATCAACAGCAATGCTCAGGCACAAGTCCATGCTCAATACTAAATTTTATAGCTAGTAGGTGACACAGAAAGGATTCAAACCCAGATCTTTTGCCTCTAAGTACAGAGCACTATTCTTTCTACTGTTCAGTATTTCTAGGGACTGTTTATTCAAATGAGTGTTTAATTCAACCATTCCAAAGGAAAAAAACCTGCCAAAATAATTTTTGGTAGAGATCATGAAAAGACAATTTGTTGAATTACTTTTAAAATCTATTTATTGTGATGTCTTTGGCCTTGATATATGCTATAAAACTTAAGAAATCTAAGAAATCATGTAATACCATATATGATACGCCTCAAAACTCATGTGATACAGCTCTATTTCTAATTTTTATTAAATATTTATTCATGGGCTGATTTCCCTTTGACCTTGGTAATTTCTTTAAAACCTTTATTTGATCAACTTGACTGGATTTTCTGTTTTCTAGTCTTAAGATTCTAAAACCAGAGTGAGACCTTGCTACTGAAACAATAACTTATTTACCTGGGATAAATGAATATTTTGCTCGAAATCCCAGTCCTTCAAGTTCTTCATCAGAACTGAACTTAATCCACATGAATCTCCCTGTTGATCTAATTAATGGAGGGCTTTTCACACCACAGTAACGATCTATAAGTGGAGAGAAACCAAATGGCCCATCTCGAATTTCCAAGTGATCAAACCGACATTCAAATGATGGTTCTATATAATAATGTTCATCAAAGGTCAACTCTATTCTTTGACGTGGAGCAGCTAGAAAAAAAGAGTAAGTAAATCAGGGCAACGTGAACAAGAAAAAGTAAAAATGTCCTGACACAGTGAGAAAAGCACAACTGCTCTGTTACTGTTTTATAGATGAGGATGACACTGAGAGTTATTATATATAAAATTCATAATAAATGTTATATTGTATGTTAATAATAATGCTATTCTGTAGAATTATAGTAATCTTTGGCATATGCTATATGTTAAATTAGTTAAATGTAGCGGAATGCTCAAAATGAAGAGTTGAGAAGCTAATGCTTAACTCATGATGGAACAGAAAAACAGAAAGAAATGAAAGAAACATACAATGTAACTATGGACGTAAATTTGCATAAAGCCTAAAAAGAGATGTCAGTAAGTTTAAGTTTCTTATCAGAGAAGTTTCTCGTATATACTGATGCATCTAGTTAAATATATTTTAGGAGATAAAAATTCTTACAAAACTTCAACCATTATTTTGTTAATGTTGGCAGTGTTAAGAAATATTTATAATGACTAGGATTTAATTAAAATACATATTTAAATTTTGTTCAAACTGGTTTAAAAAGAGCATTTAACCAATTATTTAGTTTTACAAAAAAAGTTAACATTCATCCAATGAAAGATTGAAATTGGTCAAATACCTTCCAAAATGTAGATACATTCCTTGTTTGGTGGATATGAGTCAGGATAATTTGGTGAAGCAAAATGACCTCCATTGCTGGTTCGAACCCAAATGCCACACTGGGTTGCAGGAACATGCTTCATTCCAATATTTTGTCCATCTTAAGGAAAATTTAAAACATTAGTTACAGTTTCCCCTACAACTTCCCCAAACTGCCCAGTGAGTTACACACACACACACACACACACACGCACATACAATTTTTAAGAACTACTCTCAAATTTAGCATAACAGATTGAATACAGCAGAAGCATTTGCTCTAGAGGACAAGTCTGCCATGTAAAAGAACAAGGAAATAAAATGTGGGAGAATCTGATAAATTAGTAAAACTCTATAAAATTCAATTCTGACACAAAAATAAAAGAATTTCAATTTATCTCAGGTATGGTACCTCCACATTTAGTTTAACTCAAAGTGAAACAAGATCCAAAGATTGCAAAGGGATTTTATTTTAGTTAAAGGTTGTAGATTGAACACATGCATTTAGCTCTGCTCCTTCTTCAAAGTCCACTTAAACAACAGTCAACAATTTTTTAAGGGCATAAACCCATAAGTACAAATAGGTAGATGCAATAATAACTACTGGCAGTAGTAGGTTATCTCTAGAAGTGGGGGTGGAAGTGGTGAAGTTGGGTTTTTTTTAAAAACATGAAGCTTGGTTAAAAGTCTCTGCAATCAGTTTGACTCCTAATACCCTCTCCCAATCCACAAATCCAGGTAGCTGCTGCTCTATCACCACATCAGAAAATAATACTATTTCTTTGGAGAAAGTAAACAGGGTTGCTGGACCAGGGATCAGGCACAGCAGAGGGTCAAAATATCAACATGAAAACAGGGAGATGAGGTGAATGCTAACATGCTGAACCACACTCCCCTTCTCCTCCCCCACTCAACTCCCCAAAGGCCTCTTGGTCAGATATAGAGCCTCTGAGCAAGAAATAGAATCTTAACCTTTTCTGGGGAAACTAATGAGTCCAAAGAAAAAGACTCATAGGTGGATTCAATCATTTACCAGGAAAGGCAGCAGTAAAGAAGCCCTGTCCACACTTGCAGATGGCTAACAAGCAGATCTGCGTGCTCCTCTCATAACTATGAGAGACACTCAAGGAGCATCAAACGTGAGGAAAGTCTCCAATATGAAAAACAGATTAAAAACAAATAAAAAAGCAACTCGGAAGAAGCAAAGATCATAGAATACTTTAAAAAAAAAGCACTAAACAAACTACCATTTAATCTTTTCAGAGAACAAGAGAGTAGCTGGCTTTTGAGCAACACACGTTTGAACCACATGGATGCAGTATAATTGTATAGTGCTCATCTGTGGTTGGCTGAATGTGAGGATGCAGAACCTCAAATACGGAGGACTGTCAGCAGTTACAGGCAGGTTTGTGACTAACCCTAAAACTCTAACCCTAGCCTCTGCATTGTTCAAGGGTCAAATGTATATCTATAACACAAGAACACAGCATACTCTGAAAAAGATATTATTTAGAAAACAAAAGAAAGTTTCTAAAAATAGAATTAAAAAATAAAAAAGTTTAGAGCAGAAGTGGCTCAGACTGTAAAGAATCTGCCTGCAACGCAGGAAACCCAGGTTTGATCCCTGGGTTGGGAAGATTCTCTGGAGAAGGGAATGGCGACCCATTCCAGTATTCTTGCCTGGAGAATTCCATGGTGGGCTACATACAGTCCATGGGGTCGCAAAGGGTCAGACATCACTGAGCGACTAACACTTTCACTTTCCATAAACTATAGTCTTGGACCAAATCTGGTCTGCTACCTGTTACTGTAAAATCAAGTTCAGTGGAATATATACATGCCCATTCATGCTTTTACCCTGCAGCTGCAGAGCTGAGTAGGTGCTCCTGTGACTATAATGGCTTGCAAAGCCTTAAACAATTACTCTCTGGCCCTTTATAGAAAAAAGTTTTCCAATTCTTGGTTTAGAAGTCTCAATGAAGACTACTGAGAAGAAAACAGTTAAATGAGAAATGGAAAAACAGAAAAGATGTTTTTTAAAAAAAGTAACCAAATAATACGAATTCCTTAAAGACAGGAGAGAAAATGGAGAAAAGGGAATTTTAAAAATTAAACAAGAAAAAAGGGAAAGAAAACTTTCCTACAATCAAATATAAAATTTTCATATTGAAAAAGCCCAGTGGTGACTTGAACAGATGTAACCAGAATTGTAAAAATCCTGACATGGGTACTGCAGGTGCAAAGTTAAAAAAGAACATTTATATGTAGTTGGGGGTGAAGAATAGGTGTAAGAAAGAGCTAAATTCTCATCTTCCATGGTGGGAAAATTATTATCTACTACTTCAAACTGAAATAGCTGAGAATAACCATATACTTTGTTATCCAGAAATATGCAGGAAAATACCAAAAGAATCAGCTAAAAGAGTAGTTTGGTAGGCTGGTAGGCTGGTAGACTACCATGGAGAAGTGGGGTTTGGGAGGCTGGTAGACTTATTTTTCCTAATTAACTTTTTAGAATGCTTGAATTTTTGTCAGGTGTATGTATAACTTTGATGAAAATAAAAATAAGTCTGGTTATTTAGGAAATGTACTAAACTCTGAAATAAAAATCTGGCTCAAAAATCATACTAGCTAATACTCTTTCATAAACAAGAATAACTGGAACATGTCCTCAAGGGTTTGAATAAGATATTGATGGAAATGTTTCATTTGTCTACACTGGAAAAAGGGATTTTTATTTTTGCTTGGTGATAAAGCATGAATCTGATTTAATTTTTGGACATAATCCATAGTGTTCTAGGAGTCACTAGTTACACCAATTTTTAAAATTTATCATTTTAAGACTTTATGTTAACAATTTACTCTAGTTAGCTGCAGCTGAACCTGGCTGAATTAAAGCTGATAGACTGACAGAAAGCCTTAGGTAACTGAAACACCCCAGAGGGATTATGGAAATAGTACTCAAAAGTTGTAATCCTTCCAAAAAGCCATCCTACTGCTCTGAACATGTAGTAAATTAGCACTGTAAATTCTTTACCTTGGGTCTTTTGGGCCACAGCAATTCCTTCCACTACAAGTATTGTTACTAACAACACTAGAGAAATAAGAGAAGATAAGTTAAAAAGTTGAATCTACATTAGATTTTACCAAGCTTATGAGAAAAATCAGATGATAAAAAAATGAACTAAAACCCCCTATTTCTTACTAACATTCACACTCAATACTATTAAGTGTTACATTCTGAGTTACTATTTGACAAGTAAGAACCCAAGAAAAAACACAACTGATATCACACTCATTTATACAAGCACTAATAAGTACATTTTCAATCTATGACACATGCAAAGATACACGCCTTTTTCTTCTTGTACAACGAACTGTGCTGATACCAATTATCCTCTATTTACTGTACTCTACCTCCTCAGACCTTACATGCATTATGGCTAGCTTTGCAATATATTATGCCAGTAAAAGTTCAATTAGATTATTTGACTTGTGAGAACATTCATAATAAAAACAGAAGTAAGGGGGCAGCAGTCTCCTAGAAATCAATTCAGGACATTCTATAGCTGTGCAGTACTATGCTGTGTCCTGCATTACAAAAGCTAGCACTATTTAGAAAATGGAGCTTCTCCCCTCCCCACAAGTTTCACATTTCTGATCCCCAATGAATAACATATTGTTTTGTATATGTTTGTGTTTTGACGATAACATTCTTTTTAAGAATGGTGCACTGGTATCTTTCACTCTCAATGGAAACCACATTATCAGCCTCCTGTGTGAACTGGAGTTTTTATTATTCATTTAATCAGTCAGCAAGCACGGCAGAGTACCTACTGGATAGCAGGCACAGAGGATGTAGAGATTAAGGCAGGAGAGAGATAAAGCAAAACAGTTATTAGAGAATGGACTTCAGGAGTTAGGTGGATCTAGGTTTGGGGTTCAAGTTTTGATTTCTACCAGCTGTGAGACCTTTTCAGCTCAGTTTACTTATTTGTAAAATGGGGATGTTGTACTAATAACACCAACCACACAGGTTGTTGTGAACATGAAATGAGATGATGATGCACGTTGCACAGAGCCCTTTATATGTCCTAGGCATTCTGCTAAACCATAGAAACTAGGACAAACTTTCATCCTTAAGGAGTCAACCTATTGTCAAAGACAATCTAGAAGGTGAAAAAGAATTTAGCAGGGGTTGTTACACAGAAAACACAACGGAAGAAGAAAAGGGAACCATTTGTTCATTCTGCTGGGAATTAAGAGGAACGGAGTGAGGAAAACTTTAAGGGAAAAAGGTCTATCCTAGTGAAACCTAATAGAACCTCTACCCAGGGGAGGGACAAAGAAATAGCTTGGACAATGAAAACTTACCTAGGAAGTGTTAGTGAATTCTGAGTAGGATAGTAGAGTTAGCAAGTGGAGGGGAAAAGGGATACATCAGGTTCGAAACAGTAGGATGAGGGTGTTCCCTGTTGGTGCAGTGGATAAGAATCCGCCTGCCAGTGTAGGAGACATGGGTTTGATTTCTGGTCAGGGAAGACTCCACACATGAGGCAACTAAGCCCATGAGCCACAACTACTGAGCCCGCCTTCTGCAACTACTGAAGCCCGCATGCCTAGAGCCTGTGCTCCACAACAAGAAGACATGGCAATGAGAAGCCTGTGCACTGACAGAAGGGTGGCCGCAGCTCGCTGCAACTAGAGAAAGTCCAAGCAAAGCAACAAAGACTCAGTGAGGGCAAAAAAAAAAAAAAAGCAGGATGAGATCTGATTGTAAAAAGCCTTGAATGCCATGCTATAGAGTTTAAACCTTTGACTACAAGGAGAAATAACTGAGTTTTCTTTTTTGTACTAGAGACTGACATTATCACCTTTGTGTTTCAGATCACTAATCTTGATGATTGTGTGGAATCTAAATTTTTAAAAAGAGAGGTCATTTAGGAAGTAAAGATGCTAAGGTCTTGTAGCAGAGCAGTGGTAGTGTAAATGGAAAGGAGGAAATATTTATGACATGATTATGACTCAGACGTAGTGTTAACTGCATTTAGTGACTTAAAGGAGGTTTAGGGGTGACGGAGGTGGAGGCACGGAAGAGATTGCTAGTGAAGGGGCTGGCAGATGGTCAAGCCATTCTTCTCTCAGTACCATGTACTAGGCATCTACTACCCAAAGTCACCAACGTACAAAGAGTTCTTGTGATCTTGTGCTGTTTACATCTTATAATCTAATCATACATCTTCATCTTTGGTTTGCTGCATCCTTGTTGACCTCTGTTTCTTCTGTCAACTCTCAACAACTTTAATTACCCCTCCTTTTCTTTGGTTGCTAGTAGCATTGAAGATCTCATACTATGTAGGAACAATCCTTCCTCCAAACTCTTTACATCTTTGCACTGGATCAGAGTTAGGGGAATGGAGTTTTAAAACACTACTTAAAAAAACAAAAACAAAACACAGAAGATTCCTGATCAAAAAGAAAAATTAGGGAATCCTCTAGTGGTCCAGTGCCTAGGATTCTGAGCCTTCTCCTCTGAGGACCTGGTCAATCCGTGGTCTGGGAACTAAGATCCTGCAAGCTGTAAGATACAGCCAAAAAAAGAAAAACAAACTAGAATAATAATAGATATTTGACAATTCAGCAAATATCATAACTGTATCAATGTATCTTGATAGAGGACACTATTTCCCAAGATATATCATCTCATTCAGATGATATACAACTGGTCAAAATTTTGTGCTCATTGAACCTTTCCTCCTGATTCACAGGCATAACAATTTACCAGTTTTCACATTTGTATTCACAGTATGTAAGTAATACAAAGTCAGGCAGAAAGGGAAAGTAAGAAATCAATAAATCAAAAACAAGAGAACAGTAAAACTATGGCAAAAAGATGAATTGTGCCTGGAAAATTATACTATATAATGACTAAAAAAAGAATGTGTTTTTAAAACATGATTTAGGTAATTTGCACACAATATACAACTGAGGTAGAAAAATCATATTAAAAATAAATCAGACCAAATAACCTTGTTATTCCTTCTACTATATATAGGGTGTTGCTCATAATTCCCCTCCCCAAATGTTACTACTCACAACTCAATCAACAAAGCTATGCCACTCAAACAACTATGCCACTGAACAAAAGGAATGAATAAGGCAAGTTTGAACAATTGGGGATAGAAATATATAGTGATAGCTGTGGTGATACAGTTGTAACGATTAATCATTCTAAATTCTGTATCATAATAAACATAGTTTTCTCCCAGTTGTACAATAGGATCTTTGCAAATTGCTTGCTATAATCAGGCCGAGATATTAAAACAAACTCCACTGATGCCAACCATTGGAATTATCTAGTACATGAAGCAGTGCTGTTGTGGTCTATTCTGTCCTTAGTCCTGATCTATGTGTCACTTGTTCCCTTCTTTCTCTTACCAAAGGGTCAATAATTTCTCAAATCCAGAAAGATTTCACAGTTTGAATTCAAAAACAATGTACCCAGGAAGGCACTAATTCTTTAAGGCAGAAATTCATGCCAAAAAAAGAAAAGAAATCCATGCCAAAATAAAGATTCTAAACTCCACAATCCCAAAGTTTAGTTACGCAGAGAATTGCTTGTGATCTCATGTTTGAAAAAAGTAGTACCCACCATGTATGTTCTCACCTCTGATTTTGGAGTTTAGCGTAGGGTAGTATACAGATCTGACTTAAAAATGAAGGCCTAAATGATAAAGACAGGTGCTATTCAAGGTATTAAATACAAATCCTCCAAGCTACTCCTTTTAACCCTGAATCATTGTTATTAGCATTCTACCTGCAATCTTGTCTCCAGACCCTCCAGTTTAAGGCTGTACTTTTCAATCAAGTAAAAATCAAGGTCAGGTCTATTCTTTCCTCTGTTACTTCATAGTGGCAACTCTGGCCAATGCAATAAATACTGGAAAGGAAGCAAAACTATTATTTATAGACAATGTTATTTTAAAACCCAGAAGTCCCAAGAGAATTACCAGGAAAATTATTACACCCATTAAGGGAAGAGCGTAAGACTAAAATAAGTTTAACAAGTAAGTAATTAAATGTAATACAATAGAGAAGTAACACATTTTGGATAAGGAAACAATGCAAAGGTAACAATTCTTCCCAGTAAGTATATTTAATGATGTCTTAATAAAAATCTTAGCTTTTTTTAGATACTTAAAATGCTTCTGATGGTCATCTTAAAGACTTCTCCATATTGGCCAAGGAGAATATAAAAAAAATTCATAAAAATAATATGCTTACTATAAAGCTACAAGAATTAGAAAACATAGCAACGGTAGAGGAAGAAACTGGTATCTGTCAACAAACATTACTAGCATTCACTGCATTACAGGTAGTTGAGTCAGTCCCTGGAACTACAAGGAAACAAAAAGACATGGTCTGGATTCTCAATGGGCTTTTAGGTTAGAACATGGAAGAAAACAAAAAAAGCTCAGAAACAGACATACATATCCCAGAATTTATTACGATTTATATAATATTTGAAATACTTAGTGAGAGGGCAGTTTTAATAAATGGTTCTGGGATAACTTGTTAATTATTTGGAAAAAAGTAGACCCCCTTTTCAAGCTAAATAGAAAAATTAATAGCAGAATGAAAAAAAGGTGAATTCATACTTTTGGGTAGGGAACAACTTCATTCACAAGAGACCAAACCATAAATAAAAACTACAAATAAACGGGAAAAAAGATTATGCCACTAGAGAAAAGTGCCAAGAAAAAAACAATGGAGTCAGCCTTACTAATATAAAAAATACAGATTCTAGTATTGGTCAGGATATAGGAGACTAACTTACATTGTCACTGGACTGTAAACTGTCACAGCTTTGAGGAGGTTAATCTGGTAATATATATCAAGGATTAAAAATGTTCACATCCTACTCAGCAGTTCTTCCATGTTTGAGAAATGAATCACTGGGACAGTAGTTCTCAAACTTCAGCGTGGATCATATTCACCTGGAAGGTTTATTAAAACACAGACTTGGGAGGGGGGTGGCATTACTTCCAGAGAGTTTGATCCAATAAGTTTGGGGTGGGGCTTGAACACTTGCATTATAACAAATCCCCTAGCGATCCTAAAGCTGTTGGCCCTGGAGCCACACTTTAAAGACCACTTCAACAGGAAAGTGATAGTATACTGAAAGAAACAAAGAGGCTAAGCTTCTTCTATCTCACTGTTCAGCTGTATATGATTTCATTCCCAAGGTCATCTTATGGGCCAGTATAGATGCTGGAGTGCCAGGTACTGTATCTTTACAGCCACCATGCCTGCATCACAGTTAGCAAGAATGAAGAGATGACACAGGGCATTCCTCCTTCCTTTAAAGATTCCTTGCTTAGAATCGACCATGATGTCAAAATAAAAATTCTGAGTGACAAAAACACCACCACTCCCCCAAAGTTGAACACACATGTAACTGTCAGACTTAGTCACATGGCCACACCTAATCCCAAGGAAAACTGGAAAATCTGTTATTTATTTTGGGTGATCGTGTGCTCAAAGTTCAGAGATCCACTGAAAGGTAAGATGGATACTGGAAGAAAACTGGCTACTTCTGCCATCGTCTCTTATAATCTACCCTGTACCCACCAGCCAGTGATCCTTTCAAAACGTAGATCAGATCACATCACAGCCTTTCATAAAATCTTCCAACCGAGTCCCATTCCATTTAGAATAAATCCATACTTCTTACTCTGACTTCAGAAGTCCTACATCCTGACCACCCCGCTGACCTTCCGAGTGCTATCTACAGCTACACAGGCCTTCTTTCCATTACTTCAACACACCAAGCTAATTCTTGCCTTAGGGACTAGTGATTCCTTCTGCCTAGACTCAACTCTGCATGGCTGGTTTCTTCCTGCTATTCAATCCTTGTGAGGGGCTCTCCCACTGCTAAAGAAGCTCCATATTTTCTTCTTCATCTTATTTTATACATAAATAATAATACATAATAAATAAACACATAAACAGTATTTCAACTACTACTTATATTACTCATTATTTTCTTATTATCTGTCTCTTCCTACTAGAAAGAGGGACTTGTCTGATTCACTTATGCACCTCTAGTGACTAGAAGACTGGCTGGCCCACAACAGCACTCAAAATTAGATGAACATATGAGTGACTAAGCATAATCCTGGTTATATCTTCTTTGTAACTACAACATACAGCACAGAGAGCCACACTAACAAATTAACAAGCACAAATCTTGGTTAAGAATAGGCACACAGATGACCCAGCTTCTTTTTTTTGAGCATAAGTCAGGGGACAGAAAAAGAACTGATTTTTTTCCTTTTCAGATATGCTACTTCTCTTACTTTTATCAAGCTAACTCACTTTACCTGTGTTAGTAATTAAACATACCTCTTTCTAAGTTTTCCTGTTTTCAGCATCTAAGTGGCAAAGGTAAGGTTTGGTAAACTTACCCTGAGATCCCGTAATGTAACAACTGCCTAACTGGGCTCCTTGCATTTGTCTTCTGAAGCAGAATGGAGGTCAATTGGAGTACATATACTTGAGGGAGTAGTAACTTTTTGTCCCAAAGAACAAAAAAGTGCCCTAATTTAATCAAACTCAATTTTACTTTTTAGTTAAGAAGGAAGATGGAGCTTGAAGAACTCTGGGATCACTCCAACCTCTTCATGTTAATCACACTGCCAGTCACTTCAAAGAAAGCATAACTGCAGAAGTGCTTTTTCTTGCCTGCAGAATGTGACAACCTTGTTAGTCAAAGCGCTCTGGAGATGGCAGTATATTTGTATGCTCTAATCATACTGGAGTCTTCCCCAGACATCCACAGCAGCTACCATCGGATTTTAACATGACCAGGTAACATTTTGATGAGTATTTTTGATATCTTCTCACCCACTAACACTGTAATTTCCAATATATTATTCTGGGCATACTTAAACCAATATATTTTAATGTCATTTTGACTAGGACAAATTGAACCTTCAGATTAGTTCACCCTGTAATTTTATGAACAAATATGCTAATAAGTGTCAGTTAATCTGGGTCACTCTGATGAGCAACTGAGAGGGTGAAGCCCCACAGCAATCAAAGCAACCTTGTTCGCGTTTCTTGAGTTTTAAGACCTACCTCTCCTCCCTCCACCAAGACTTCCTTTGAGGTAGTTCTGTTAAGGAAAGTTTGGAAACCTTTTAGGATTCCCCTTTGCAACTTAAAGACCACACTAAGTGGGATCTCAAAGTGCCCCAGGGACACTTTAAAAAAAAGTCAATTATTCTGAAGAATCATAAATTTTAAAATGACAGGGGATTGTGCTGAATGGGTAGTAACCAAGAGCAGAACTTGAATTATTCTTTAGAATTTTAGATAATGAACTTTACTTATATAATAGTTTATCTTTTTTCTATCTTATTCCTAAATGGGCTGAAAATGGCTTTGATTTGAACTTATAATGGGCATGTGCGTGTATTACAGCACTGTATGTTTTTCCTAAAAGGTCAGTTTGGTTTCAAAACAGATAATTGGATTCAAGTAATCGAACTATCAAATTATAATAAAACCATCATTTAGTCAGATTTCTCAACTGTCAGTATCAATAAAACATTTTCTCTAACTCCTGGTGGGGTGGCGAATAAAAAAGTTAGCTTTTAACAAGGCTATCTATCTTTGAAAACTCCCCTCTTAAAAGGATAACTTTTCATCATGGTACTTATTTTTCTGTATTGTTTAATTTCTTGAAAAAGACTTAAGAATGAAGGACACGAGTTATTATTTGTCACAGTCTCAAATAAGATTTTTAAAATACAGTGCCAGTTATGCACTGTAACACCATAAATTTAACCACAGTTTATACAGATTTAAATATAACTGAATATAGGATTCTCCTGACACAAGTCTGCAGAATGAAAATGAACAATGAAAAATGGGTTTATAAGCCTAATATTTTCATGTGACTATGCTACTTAATTTTGATAAGAGACAAGTCAAATTTTATTAGACTTGGAGTGATCATAAACCGTTAAAAGTGAATTATTCAGTTTTAACAATATATGAAAGGTTTAAAAGCCTAGCAGAGTTATCCTTTTGTTCTCACTGCTGAAAGTAAAACCAAGAATCAATGGCATCTTAAAGAAAATTACCTTCTACTTAAAATTCCACACACTCATTATGGCTGGTTTGTTTTAGTAGAAACGACCATAATATTCCAAACAAGGCTTTTGGTAGGTAATATCTGTAATTATGCAGATGTTAAATAACTGCTTCTGATAAGAACCTCTTCAATGTTGAAACAATTTACACCTTAAGAGCTACTTTTTCATGCACTGGTGTACACAATAAATGGAAGCATCAGAAAAAGCCAGTATTTTTTTAAAATGTAACTTTTTAAAATTAAAAACAGCAATGCTTGCATAGGTAACATATGTGTTTGGTTTTAAAAAAAATCAAGTGATACAAATGGGTGGGCAGTGAAACAGAAGTCTTCCTCTTACTCTTATTTCTCAGTCTCTTAGATCTTTTTCTCAGAATTAACTTTTGTTAATTTCTTGAATCTTCCCAGATGGATTCCTCCTATGTACAAGCACATATCCATGAACTTTAGAAGACTTAAAAATAGCTTGCTTTCTCTCTAGCAAGCCTAACAACAACAACAAGTTAGTCTGAGCTTTAAAAATACACCAGCATGTAAAAATAGTGTAGGCTGCATAACATGAAATAAGGAAAAGCCAGGTGTTACTGAAATTCATTGTTTCCACTATAGCTCTGCCGTCAACCACAGAATCCTTTCCTGAAAGGTGCAAACACTAAATGCTTCACCCTGGTGCCCAGAGAGGGCAGTGTGTACCAACGACAAACGCAAAGGCAGAAAAGCAGCAAAACCCTTCACTGTTCCAGAGTATCAGAGATTCCGTCCTATCCAGCTCAGTTTCGTCAAGTTCTGCAGGTAAAGCTGTATACCAGATCTATGCGATTTCTCCCCAGAGGGGGCTACTCAGATGGAATGTCCTTATTATACTGAACATCCTAAGGAAATGAGGACAACGAAGCAAATTCAGATAAGGAGCACTATCACAAACCCTACTGTACGAATGATTTACTTTTAAAAAGTAAAACAAAATCTTAATTTCCAAGGAATGGCGATGTAAATTGGGAATTACAGACAGAAAGACTACAGAAATTAATTTCAGAGTTTTAACATTTTAATATATTGAGGAAACCATTAATGATTTATGGAATGACTGCGAAACAAAGTCCTAGCTTACCTTTGCACAAATTATACATATACAGTGGATAGCTAAATTGCTGATATCTCATTTATAAATTTAGAAATATATGGAGTAATTTTTGTTATTAAAATTTAATGCAAAATCATACTGAATTTTCCAGTAAAACAAAATTCGAAAGTGTTAATGGGTGGGAAAAACCCAACATTTTTCACTGTACAAATATTAAGATACAATGAAAAGCGATATATGGTACCGCTAATCAACGCGTTAACGTCTTACCCTATATTTTGAAAAAGAGAACATTCCGTAACATTACAAATACACAGCTATTCAGTTTTCAATCTAAGTCAGTAGCAGAAAAGAGAAGCCCTTTATTGGTAGTGGTGTTTTCCTCCGAGGGCCGAAAAAAAGGATTTATTCAGTTCGATTTTCAGAAACAACTTTGTATCACAATCTTAATTATCCATGTACATAAATTTTAATATTACACCTCCTGGAAAATGCAAAGAAGCTGTAGTACGTTTTGGAGCTCTGTGTACTTGGCAAGCCGACTGTTTTATTTCCCGGTACAACAAATCAGAAAGAATCAGACAGAGGCGGCAGGGTATCTGAGGTCCCGGGAAGCGCCTGGGCGCAGCCCCGAGCAGCGTCTCCGGGCCGGGCCGGGTCGCGGCGCCCGCAGTGGTGCCGCAGCCTCCGCGGCCGCAGCAGGTGGGACCCGGCCGGCGGGCAGGCCGTTTCGCCGCCCGCCACCGCGGGGCTTTTCGAGAAAGGCTCCGCGACGCCTCAGCTGGGCTTTTTACTGTTCGCTGGAACTGACTTTCTGTTACTAATACTGAAAAGCCCGGCCTTTGCTCCACTCAAACGAACCCTACAACTTTGCAAAGCGATGTACGGAATTCCGAGGAAGAGGCGCGAGAGCACAGCTCGCAGGGCCGGCCGGGCCGCTGAGTCCCGATGCGCTTCCCGGGTGCCCCGCCAAGGCACACGCAGAAGGCTGGGAAGAAGCGCTCGGGGAACGAGTGGATCCTGGCGGGAGCGGGGATCCGCGGTCCGCTTGTGCCAGACAAAGGGGCGCGTCGGGCAGGGACGCGAAGAGGCCGGTCTCGCCCGCAGGGGGCGCCGTCCGCGGCCCCGGGCGCTTACCTTTGAGGACCGAGCAGAGCTGCTCCAGGGCCATGATCCCAAGCGGCCCGGCGCTTCGCGAGGGGCCGAGGCGGCGATGAGGAGGCGGCGGTGGCGGCGGTGGAAGCGGGGCGCTCACGGCTCGGCGCGGCTGCAGCCCCGCCTCGTCCCCATCGCCCGCCACCAGGTTGCTCCCCGCGGGGCAGGGCTCAGGTCCTGCGGCCCGCCATGCCCGAGCCCCTAGGCGGGCTCTCGCGCTGACCCAGGCGCCCGACGGCCGCCGCCTCCTGCTCCACGGCGCTCCGTCCCATCGACCGCCTGGGAGCCCAGGAGCGCGAACGCGAAGACCGGCACCGGCCGCTCCCGCCTGCGGCCGCAGCGCGGGCCCGGGTGAAGTGCGGGGCGCTGGGAGCCCAGGCTCATTTAAGCTGGGAGCGCGAGCGCCGCGTGCCGGCCGCGCTGCCTGCGCGCATGTGCCCGCCCCCCGCCCCCCGCCCCCCGCCCCCGCCCGCGGCCCCTCGCACCCCTCCCGGCCAATCGCCGGGCGAGCCCGCCCGCGGCCTCGCACCCTGGGTGGGCGGGGCGCCCCGCGGGCCGCCGTTGAGCTGGGGGCGGGGCCGTCTCGCCCGCGCTCTGAGAGGAGGGCGCGGAGGGAGAGCCCGGCCCGTCCCCCGCCCCACTCGGGGCGCGGGGTGAGGAGGTCCGGGTCCTCGAGGCCTTCCGCCTGAGGGAGGGATGGGGCTCCGCCGCCCGCTGGACTCGGCAGCCCTGGCCCTTCTGCCCACCTCCGTCTGCCCTCGCAGTCGGAGAGGGGGCCCTGACCCCGCAACCTCCTAGGACCTCAATTCAAGGTCAGAACTCCGCCCTGTCAGCCCTGCTCGACTACCTGCCTCGGCGGGCGGGCGCGCATCTGGGCGGGGCTCGGGACCGAGCGAGTCTGAGGTTCTCACCTGCCTTTAGCATCAGGTGAGTTAACGTGACCAACAGTAATGTTTACTAACAGTTACCGATCCGCTTCCCGGGTTGCCAGGCACAGCACCAAACACTTCACGTATCGACTCTGTAATCCTCGATTCACCTCATGCGGGATAGATACTGTTAAGAGGATGGGAAAGAGGATGCGGGGAAGGTTAAATAATTTGTTCAGAACCACACTGGGAGTGAGGGAGGCAGGGTGGTGAACCCAACAAATCTGCCTGCAGAGATACCCTCTTTACCACCAAGCCATTCTGATGGTGTCACTTGACTCTGCTGATACGAAATCTCCACATTTGTAAACAACTGAATAGTATGTGGTGTTAATTCCGTTTTATTTTCTCCGTAGTGATTATCATGCTCTGAAATTACCTTGCCCATCTACTACTTGTTAATTTGTTCATCACCTGAGTCTCATTTACCACACTATTAAAACAGAAGTTGCTTGTGATAGGTGCTGGGGAAACATCCGTGATTAAGGCCCTATGCTGCTGCTAAGTCGCTTCAGTCGTGTCCGACTCTGTGCGACCCCATTGACGGCAGCCCACCAGGCTCCACCGTCCCTGGGATTCTCCAGGCAAGAACACTGGAGTGAGTTGCCATTTCCTTCTCCAATGCGTGAAAGTGAAAAGTGAAAGTGAAGACGCTCAGTCATGTCCGACTCTTAGCGACCCCATGGACTGCAGCCTACCAGGTTCCTCCGTCCATGGGATTTTCCAGGCAGCAGTACTGGAGTGGGGTGCCATTGCCTTCTCCGTAAGGCCCTATAGTAAAAGAATATTTACACCTGTATCTGACACATAGTAGGAAATCCATAAATATTTGTCTAACAAGTTAAAGTTAAGGACAAATTGTGGCAACTGAAACTCTTTCCTTCTATACCTCAGAAATTATTAACAAGGTCTACAAGTGAAAGCATATTTAAAATCAGTTAATATTAAGGAAGCCCTTCACCATGTGCCATGAAAGATACATGATGTGTATATTTAGCTTCCTAAGGACAAATCACCAACAGTTAAATTGATATTGCATGCAAGAACCAACTAGTAAATAAAGCATTTAGAAGCTTTTTCCACTGATAGAATAAAGTGACTCATTGAGAGACTAGGACAGTATTAAGATTATTAAATCTAAGTCACAGACAGTGGTGGACAAAAAGAATTAGGAGGAAGGAGCCCTCTCAGCTTCTGGAATAATGGTTCTTTTTTTTTCTTAAATGCACTTTTATTTTTCTTTGGCTTCACTGGGTCTTCCTTGTGTTGCAAGGGCTCAGTAGTTGTGGCTCGCAGCCTTCGTTAATCCTCTTCATGTGGGATCTTAGTTCCTCTGTTCCCTGACTAGGAATCAAAAACCCGGGTCCCCTGCCAATAAAGGCAGATTAACCACAAGACCACCAGGGAAGTCCTTGGAATAATAGTTCTAAAGGAGTACGTCAAGGCTGTATATTGTCACCCTGCTTATTTAACTTATATGCAGAGTACATCATGAGAAACGCTGGGCTAGAAGAAACACAAGCTGGAATCAAGATTGCTGGGAGAAATATCGATAACCTCAGATATGCAGATGACACCACCCTTATGGCAGAAAGTGAAGAAGAACTAAAGAGCCTCTTGATGAAAGTGAAAGAGGAGAGTGAAAAAGTTGGCTGAAAGCTCAACGTTCAGAAAACTAAGATCATGGCATCTGGTCCCATCACTTCATGGGAAATAGATGGGGAAACAGTGGAAACAGTGTCAGACTTTATTTTTTTGGGCTCCAAAATCACTGCTGATGGTGATTGCAGCCATGAAATTAAAAGACGGTTACTCCTTGGAAGGAAGGTTATGGCCAACCTAGATAGCATATTTAAAAGCAGAGACATTACTTTGCCAACAAAAGTCTGTCTAGTCAAGGCTATGGTTTTTCCAGTGGTCATGTATGGATGTGAGAGTTGGACGGTGAAGAAAGCTGAGCACCGAAGAATTGATGCTTTTGAAGTGTGGTGTTGGAGAAGACTCTTGAGAGTCCCTTGGACTGCAAGGAGATCCAATCAATCCATCCTAAAGGAGATCAATCCTGGGTGTTCATTGGAAGGTCTGATGTTGAAGCTGAAACTCCAATACTTTGGCCACCTCATGCAAAGTGTTGACTCATTGGAAAAGACCCTAATGCTGGGTAAGACTGGGGGCGGGAGGAGAAGGGGACGACGGAGGATGAGATGGTTGGATGGAATCACCGACTCGATGGACATGGGTTTGGGTAGACTCTGGGAGTTGGTGATGGACAGAGAGGCCTGGCACGCTGCAATTCATGGGGTTGCAAAGAGTTGGACACGACTGAGCGACTGAACTGAACTGAACTGAATGCATAATTATTGGCTGAAGGAAGAATCCATGTGTGTATGATGTCATCAGAGAATGCTTCGTGAAGGAGGTCACACACAAAGAATGAAAAGGCTGTGGATGCCAAATGGAGAGGAGAGAGGGCAGAAGAGCTTTCACATCAGGCAAAGGAGCAGCAGCAAGCATCTTTTTTGGGGCAAATGTGGTGATTGGTAGTGAAGATAAAGTTGAATATGGTGGGTTTTGTCTATGGAGATTTTGCTTAATTGCTAGGTGAAGGAGTTTATACCTGACTCAGGAGGCCAGAGGGGCAATTTTTGATAGTGGAGCAGTGGAGTTCTGGAAGGATAAATCTGGCAGTTGAGTTGAAGATGAAAGGGGACAGATTAAAACAATTGTAGTAACTCACAAAGTATGTACACAGTACTGTTTCATTTAGTCTAGTACCTCTTATTGGTAGTAACATTTTGGTGAAACCTAAGAAGTCTTTTCTGTAGTATGTTGGCTGGGGAGTAGATTCCCAAGGAGTGGTTTGGGAATGTTCATTTTGTGGCTACCTATTAAGACACCTATTTTTCGGATATAATTGTCTACAGTAGATTTTCCACGGAATGTGGTAAAGCACAGATCATAGCTGAGATTACTATGTGGCCATATGTTGACTAAATCAAAAGGAAAGCAGTTTGCATCTCTCTCAGCAGGGGAGTTCTGTTTTTGAAATATTATTTCCCCGGAAGACCACCCAATAGCACCCAATCTGTTCCAAGATTACCTCCAATGCCCAGGTGATTGAGGACTCTGCTTTCATTGCTCCTTGCCTGATCTTTCAGGCATAGATATAGCTTCTGAAACTCCTCAAGATCATTCCTGTAATTTACATTTTGTTTTCTCTGACCAAGTCTTCTGTAGCACTTGAATGGTGTTGTGGAGCATTGACTTACTTTAAAAATGCTACATTTTATCTCCGTGTTTACGTACCAAACAGATTTTTATTGTCTCTCTCTTTTGCTGGAGTTTGGGAGCTCTAACGTTTTATTAAATGATAGGCTAGAAAGGCAGGTTATATTTAGAGATGGTTATGAACTGAATGTTTCCCTCAAAATACATGTATTGTGGTTTTGAACCCCTAGTGTGCCTGTATTGGAGATGAGGCCTCTAAGGTTAAATGAAGTCATAAGGGTGAGACCCTGACCCGATGGGATTAGTGTCTTATAAGAAGAAACAGCAGAGAACACAGGCATGGAGGAAGTGCCAGGTGAAGAACCGATGAGAAGGCAGCAGCCTGCAAACCCTCTTACCAGAAACCAAATTGGCTGGAGCCTTAATCAGGGATTCCAGCCTCCAGAACTGTGAGAAGATAAATGTTGCTTCAGTCACTTAATCTATGACATTTTATTATGGCAGCCTGAGCAGACTAATACAGAGATATACCATAACTAACGAAGATACAGGAATTGACACATAACCAAATTGATACATAGAAAATCTATTTGTAGTAAAAAAAAAAAAAAAAGGAGGGGGGTTTGTCTTATACTGTTTTTCTTACAGTGTGCACATATGACTACAATGATGAAATTTAGTGAAAAGCAAAATCATATATAATCTCATTGTATGAAGAGTTTAGTATATGAAGATTTCAGTGGGGTTTTTAAAGGAAGGAAAAGAGGAAGATTTTTTTTAATTTATTGAATTAGTTGCTTTGGGTTCTCATAACAACATGTCATAGACTGGGTGACCTACACAACAGAAATTTATTTTCTCACAGTTCTGAAGGCTAGAAGTCCAATATTAGGGTACCAGTACGGTTGGTTTCTGGTGAGACCTCTCTTCCTGGCTTGCAGACTGCAGACTTCTTGCTATGTTTTCACATAGCCACAAACTCATGTCTTTTCCTCCTCTTATAAGAATATCAGTCAGATTGTATTAAGATCCTACTCTTATAACTCATTTAACCTTAATTACATTCTTAAAGGCCCTATCTCCAAATATAATCACATTTTGGGTTAGAGCTTCAACATATGGATTTGGGGGGGCAACGCAGTTGAGTCCATGCACTCATAGACCAAAATTATCCCTGTGCCAATGATATTGAAGAAGGCTTATCTCCAGGGAGTCAAAACTGTGTCATTTGGTAATGATGTCACCTAAACTTGTTTTCAAATTTCTGCTTAGTATAATTGCAAAGCAAGAAAAATTTTAAGAAATGTTATCTTCTACCAGTACTTATGCATTTCAACTTTACCAGGAAGATTTCTGGTCATCCATTTACTTGAGAAACTTAGGTTGTAATTATATATTTTAGAATAACATTGTTAACATATATGTATCTTCTTGTTAAAAGCCAGAATCTCATTTTGAAAGATCTGTTTACTTTATGTTTAACCCTGTTTACTAAACTGAAACAAATGCAAGTCTCTTGGTACAGTAATAGGCATGTAGGCATGTAGTGGTATTTTTCCATGGTCTTAATATTCATTTCTCTAATGGCAAATGATGTTGAGTATCTTTTCATGAGCTTAGTTGCTTGGGGGCAGTGTCCAAGTTCTTTCTCATTTTTAAATTGGGTTATTGTTTAGTTTTGAGAGTTCTTTTACATTTTATACATTCTGGATATGTCTGTTATTGAATATATGATTTGCAAATATTTCCGTTGCATATGTAGCTTGTCTATTCATTCTCTTGAAAGTGTTTTTGGCAACGAAAATGATTTTAAATTTAGACTGTTTTCTTTTATGGATCATACTATTGGTCTTATTTCTAAGAACTCTACTTTACTGCAGTTCATGAATATATTGTTGTATGTTTTCTTCTAAAAGTTTAATAGTTTTATGTTTTGCATTTAAGGTTATGATCCATTTTGAGTTAATTACTGTATGAGGTGTGAGGTTTAGGTCAAGGTTCTTTTTTTTCTTTGCATACGGATGACCAAATATTCTAACAGTACTGTTAATTTCAAAGACCACCTTCCACTGAACCATTTTTAAACTTTTGTCAAAGATCAAACAGCTATATTTGTGTGGGTTTAGTTTTGGACTTTCTCTTTTGTTCCACTGATCTATGTGTCTGTCTTTATGCCACTGCCACATTATCCTGATTATTATAGCTTTATAATAAGTCTTAAAATCTGGAGTTACCTTCAACTTTGCCATCTTTTCCAAAATTATTTTAAACCATTCCAGTTCCTTTACTCTTTCATATAAATTTTATAATAATCTTATCTATGTCCAAAAAATACTGCTGGAATTTTGATAGGGATGTTATTAAATCTGTAGGTCACTTTGGGGAGTGTTGACATCTTTACTAGGTTGGATCTTCCAGTCTATGAACACAATGTCTTTACTTTTATGCCTTCCTTTATTTCTTCCATTGCTCTTTCATAGTTTAAAAGCATACAGATCCTATGCATGCTTTGTTATATTTATACATAAGAATCTCATTTTGGGGATCTATTTTAAGTGATATTTAAAAGAATTTCAATTTCCAGTTGCTCATTGAATTTATATAGGAATATTATTGATCTTTTGTGTTGACCTCGTATCCTGTTAAACTTGCTGAATTCACTTAGTTCTAGGAGGTTGTGTGTGTGTGTGTATAGATTTTCTAGACTACTATGTCATCTGCTAATGGGGACTTTTATTTCTTCCTTTCAAATCTGTATGCCTTTTCTTTTCTTGGCTTATTACTTTAATAATAAAGTAATAATATTACTTTAATAATTGTGCTAGGTTTCTAGCACAATATGGTAAATCAACTATATTTCAGTTAAAAATTTTAAAAAGAAGATCTTATATTAAAACAGATCTAAAAAAAGATTTCCTGTATTATGTTAAAAATTATCAGTGGGAGAGGACTTCCTTACCTTGTACCTAATCTGAGAGGGAAAGCGTTCAGTCTCCCACCATTAAGTGTGTGTTAGCTGTAGTTTTTTGTTTTTTTTTTTAACTAATGCCCTTTATTATTATTTTTTAATAAATTTATTTATTTTAGTTGGGGGCTAATTACTTTACAATATTGTAGTAGTTTTTGCCATACATTGACATGAATCAGCCATGGGTTTACATGTGTTCCCCATCCTGAACCCTCCTCCTGCCTCCCTCCCCATCCCATCCCTCTGGGTCATCCCAATGCCCCAGCCCTGAGCATTTGTCTCATGCATAGAACATGGAATGGTGTTCTGTTTCACGTATGATAATATACATGTTTCAATGCTATTGTCCCAGAACGTCCCACCCTCACCTTCTCCCTGAGTCCATAAGACTGTTCTATGCATCTGTGTCTCTTATTCTGTCTCGCATATAGGGTTACCGTTACCATCTTTCAAATTCCATATATATGCATTTAACTAATGCCCTTTAATAGGTTCAGTTCAGTTCAGTTGCTCAGTCGTTTCCGACTCTTTGCGACCCCATGGACTGCAGCATACTAAACCTCCCTGTCCATCACCAACTCCCGGAGTCTACCCAAACCCATGTCCATCGAGTCAGTGATGCCATCCAACCATCTCATCCTCCGTCGTCCCCTTCTCCTCCTGCCCCCAATCCTTCCCAGCATCAGGGTCTTTTCCAATGAGTCAACTCTTTGCACGAGGTAGCCAAAGTATTGGAGTTTGAGCTTCAACATCAGTCTCCTTTAGGATGGACTGGTTGGAACTTCTTGCAGTCCAAGGGACTCTCAAGAGTCTTCTCTAGCACCACAGTTCAAAAGCATCAATTCTTCGGTGCTCAGCTTTCTTCACCATCCAACTCTCACATCCATACATGACTACTGGAAAAACCATAGCCTTGACTAGACGGACTTTTGTTGGCAAAGTAATGTCTCTGCTTTTAAATATGCTATCTAGGTTGGTCATAACTTTCCTTCCAAGGAGTAAGTGTCTTTTAATTTCATGGTTGCAATCACCATCTGCAGTGATTTTGGAGCCCCCCAAAATAAAGTCTGACACTGTTTCCACTGTTTCCCCATCTATTTCCCATGAAGTGATGGGACCAGATGCCATGATCTTAGTTTTCTTAATGTTAAGCTTTCAGCCAACTTTTTCACTCTCCTCTTTCACTTTCATCAAGAGGCTCTTTAGTTCTTCTTCACTTCCTGCCATAAGGGTGGTGTCATCTGCATATCTGAGGTTATTGATATTTCTCCCAGCAATCTTGATTCCAGCTTGTGTTTCTTCCAGCCCAGCATTTCTCATGATGTACTCTGCATATAAGTTAAATAAGCAGGGTGACAATATACAGCCTTGATGTACTCCTTTTCCTATTTGGAACCAGTAAGGAGGTTCTATTTATAGTTTACTTAGTTTTTTTTAAAAAATTGACAGTGGATGTTAGATTTTGTCTAATTATCTTTCTGTGTCTACTGAGAGGATAAAATGGTTTTTCTGAGTTAATAGTATGGTAAATTATATTGCTTTCTTCCCCTTCAAATAGTGAACTAGTTTTGCATTCTGGGATGAAAAATACTTGGTAATGATGTATCATCTTTTTTATATATTTGTGCAAAAAATTTGCTACTGTTTTGTTGAGGATTTTTATATCTGTGTTATGAGGGATATTGGCCTGTAGTTTTATTTTCTTATAATGTCTTTGTCTGGTCTTAGCATTAGGGAAATATTGACCTTTTAAAAGAGTTATGAAATATTCCTTCCTCTTCTTTTTCTTCAAGATACTGTGTAGAATAGGTATTATTTCTTAGATGTTTGTAAAATTTGCCAGTGATACCATCTGCTCCATTGAGTTTTGTTTGGTGGAAAGTTTGTTTTTAATATGAAAATTTAACTTTAAAAAATAGATATAATGTTTATTGATTTATGCTTATGTGTGTTTTGGTAGTTTATATCTTTTAATGGCAGAAAGTGAAGAAGAACTAAAAAGCCTCCTGATGAGGGTAAAAGAGGAGAGTGAAAAAACTGGCTTGAAACTCAACATTCAGGAAACTAAGATCATGGCATCCAGTCCCATCACTTCATGGCAAATAGAAGGGGAAATATTGGAAGCAGTGACAGGATTTTCTTTTCTTGGGGTCCAAAATCACTGTGGATGGTGACTGCAGCCATGAAATTAACCTAGACAGTATATTAAAATCAGACACATCACTTTGCGAACAAAGGTCCATATAGTCAAAGCTATGATTTTTCCAGTAGTCATGTACAGATGTGAGAATTGGACCATAAAAAAGGCTGAGCATCAAAGAATTGATGCTTTCCAATTGTGGTGTTGGAGAAGACTCTTGAGAGTCCCTTGGACTTTAAGGAGATCAAGCCAGTCAATCCTCAAGGAAATCAGTCTTGAATATTCATTGGAAGGACTATTGCTGAAGCTTCAGTACTTTGGCCACTTGATGCAAAGAGCTGATTCACTGGAAAAGAGACTGATACTGGGAAAGATTGAAGGCAAAAGGAGAAAGGTGCAGCAGAGAAGTGATGGCTAGATAGCATTACCAACACCCTGGACATGAATTTGAGCAAACTCTGGGAGATAGAGGACAGAGGAGCCTGGCATGCTACAATCTGTGGGGTCTGGGAGATAGAGGACAGAGGAGCCTGGCATGCTACAATCTGTGGGGTCACAATGAGTCGGTCATGACTTGTGACTGAACAAACAAATCTTTTAAGGAATTGGTCCATTTAATCTAATTTATTGAATTCATGGGCATAGATAATTCCTCATATTTTTTTAAAATTATGCCTTTAATGTCAGTGGGATCAGTAGTGATATCTTCCCTTTCATTCATTGTATTGGTTTTTTATGTCTATTCCTTTTTTCCCCTTGGTTTGAGGCATATCAATATTGTTGATCTTTTCAAAGAACCATCTTTTTATTGATTTCTGCTTTAATAATTTCCTTCTATCTTTTGTTTGCTTTAGGTTTAATCTTTTTTTTTCTTGTTAAGGTGGAAGGTTAGGTTACTGATTTTAGATCTTTTTTCTTTGTTGATATATGCACTTGATGCTATACATTTCCCTTTAAGCTCTGCCTTTTCTGTCTCCTACAAATTTTGTTATGTTGTATTTTTATTTAGTTAAAAACTTAAATAATTTCCTTTGAGACTTCTTCATTAAACCATGGTTAAAGTACATTAGTTTCTAATATTTGAGTGTTTTCCAGGTATCTCTTTAATTTAGTTCAGTTTTAGTCTGAGGATCTTTGTATAATTTCTGTTCTTTTAAATTTGGGGAGGTTTCTTTTATAGCCCAGATTAGTATCTCTTTTAGTGAATGTTCCGAGTGCATGTGCGGCAACTCTGTGTTTTGCTCTTGTTGAAGTGTTTTCTACTTCATTAGGTTAACTTGGTTGGTAGTGCTTTTCAGGTCATCTCTAAATTTTCTGCCTACATTTTCTATTACTCACTATAGAAGAGAATTGACATTTCCAACCTAAATTGGGGTGTGTCTCTTTCTCCTTACATGTCTGTTTTGCTTTATTATTTGTTTTATACACATTTAGGATTTCCATGTCAAGAAGAGGAGTGATCTTAGTGAGTCTACTCTCTTAGCTAATGCAGTGCCCAAAAGGGGCTGACAGCCATCTATTGAAGGCATTCACAGAAATTAGGATGATAAATCCTTTATTTTTGAAGGGGGATCTGTACATCGTAACACCTACCAGAGAAGTAATCAGATTTTCTGTTTGAATCTGTTCTAGTGATGTTTTCATAGGAATTGGTCTGTTTTGTTAACTTTCAAATTCATTGGTATAAAATTGTTCTTAACCTCTTCCTATTTTTAATATATACTTTATAGTTATATCTTCTTTATCATTTCTGATGTTATTTCTACCTGTTTTGTTTTCCTTGACAGAGGCTCTTGGGACAGCCTATAGCCAATAACTGATGAATGTGGGGGTATAAAGGCCCAGCCATCTTACCCTAACTTAGGACATGTTAGGAAATAGAGGAGGTCATCCTATCTCAAGACTCACTGTAGCACTGTATGAGGCATCTTGCTGAGAATGCATCACAACTTGGTTTCTAACTCTGCTCAGTCTTGCTTCCTTCCTTTCTGGTGCAAGTGTTGACCAAGAGCACTCCTAATCTATTATCTGTTTTATTAGTCTTTTAAAATAACTCGCTAGGTGATGCACAGTAGGCTGCAAGTCCTCACAAGGGCTGGTTAACTTTAATTCACTATTTTTGACTGTGCTAGGTCTTCATTGCTGCTCAGGCTTTTCTCTAGTTGCAGTGAGTAGGGGCTAATCTCTAGTTGCAGTGCTTAGGCTTCTCATTGGGAAGCATGGCCCTAGAGCATGTTGGTATCAGTAATTGTGGCTCCTGGGCTGTAGTGCAAGGCTCAATAGTTGTGGCCCACAGGCTTAGCTGCTCTGCAGCATGTGGGATCTTCCCCGACCAGGGACTGAACATATATCCCCTGCATTGGCAAGCAGATTCTCTACCATAGACCTGCCAGGAAAGCACTTTAGTTCACTATTATACTAAGGAGTTACCCCTAAGTATCCTAGCTTATTTAAGATCCTATTTAAAACCCTAAAAGATGATCCTGTTAAAGTACTACACTCAATATGTCAGCATATTTGGAAAAATCAACACTGGCCATAGGATTGGAAAAGGTCAGTTTTTATTTCAATCCCAAAAAAGGGCAGTGCCGAAGAATGTTCAAACTAGTGTACATGCTCTCATTTCACATGCTAGCAAGGTTATGCTCAAAATCCTTCAAGCTAGGCTTCAGCAGTTCATGAACTGAGATAACTTCCAGGTGTGCAAACTGGCTTTTAAGAGGCAGAGGCACAGAGATCAAATTGCTAACATTCGTTGCATCATAGAGAAAGCAAGGGAATTTCAGAAAAACATCTACTTCACTTCATTGATCATGTGAAAGTCTTTGGCTGTGTGGATCACAACAAACTGTGGAAAATTCTTCAAGAGATGGGAATTCCAGACCACCTTACCTGTCTCCTGAGAAATCTGTATGTGAGTCAAGAATCAACAGTTAGAACTGGACATGGAACAACTGACTGGTTCAAAATTAGAAAGGAGTACTGTATATTGTCACCCTGCTTATTTAACTTCTATGCAGAGTATATTACGCAAAATGCCAGGCTGGGTGAATCACAAGCTGGAATCAAGACTGCTGGGAGATAATCAACAACCTCAGATATGCAGATGATACCACTCTAATGGCAGAAAGTGAAGAGGAACTAAAGAGTCTCTTGAGGGTGAGAGAGGAGAGTGAAAAAGCTGGCTTAAAACTCAACATTCAAAAAACTAAGATCATGGCATCCAGTCCCATCACTTCATGGCAAATAGATGGGGAAAAAAGTGGAAGTAGTGATAGATTTTATCTTCCTAGGCTGCAGAAAAACTGCAGATGGTGATGATAGCCATGAAATTAGAAGATATTTGCTCCTTAGAAGGAAAGCTGTGACAAACCTAGACCACGTATTAAAAAGCAGAGACATCACTTTGCTTACAGTGTGTAGAGTCAAACCTATGGTTTTTCCAGTAGTCATATATGGATATGAGAGTTGGACCATAAAGAAAGCTGAGTGCCAAAGAATCGATGCTTTCCAGTTGTGGTGCTGGAGAAGTCTCTTGAGAGTCCCTTGAACTGCAAGGAGATCAAACCAGTGAATCCTACAGGAAGTTAACCCTGAATATTCATTGGAAGGACTGATGCTGAAGCTCCAATATTTTGGCCACCAATGTGAAGAGCCGACTCAGAAAAAACCCTGCTGCTGGGAAAGATTGAAGGCAAAAGGAGAAGGGGGTGGCAGAAGATGAGATGGTTAGATAGCATCACTGACTCAATGCACATGAATTTGAGCAATCTTCAAGAGATAGTAGGGGACAGGGGAGCCTGGCATGCTGCAGTCCATGAGGTCAGAGAGTCGGACAGGACTTAGCAACTGAACAATAATCATAACTTAAGCCTCAGTAATCAGGGTCTCTTGGACACATTTCAAGTTTTTGAGTTTTGAGTAGTCAGTTCTAGCTATTTGTAAAAATTAATATTTCCAGACTTTTATTCTTTCTTAGAGATTTTCTAAAGAACAAAAGGAGAAAAAAATTGAAACATGGAATAAAACTCATTCTTTTGAAATTACTATATGAATTCACTGGACCTTTGTATAAATCTCTTAATTTACCTTGGTGATGTTATTTTTAGTAATATTTTTCATTTTTCTAAAACAACTTAATCTAGTATCCTTAGTGATTTTATTTTTCTTCTATCTTGAAACATTTTGCTATAGGATTTCTCTGCTTGAAAAGGCTGTATCTTTGATGCCAATTCATTTTTACCTTTGATAGTTTAGTAACCACTGTCTTTAGTGGAGATGCATGTCACAGATTTATGGATACTTAATCTGAGGGTGAATCTCTAGATATATCTAGTTGTAATTGCTTCCTACCTTATCAAGAGTAGGAAGAGTATAAAAAGTATGTTCATAAGTTATTACCTTTAATCCTGAGGCCTTGGAGAAACTATTTTGAGGATTAAGTTTCTGAAAACAAATAGTTTTGGCTGGTAGATGGAGAAATATAAAGGGTTAGTCCAGATAAATGGTGTGTTAACAACAATGTATTTATTGTATTTCCAAGTATAGGTATGTCTTGGAGATATTATGGGTTTGGTTCCAGACCACCCCAATAAAGAGAATATCATGGTAAAGAAAGTCTCTTGAACTTCTTTGGTTTCTCATTGTTTACACTATGTTGTAGTCTATACAGTATAGCATTATGTAATAGCATTATGTCTTTTTAAAGACACTGTACATCCTAGGGACTTCCCTGTGGTTAAGACTCCATGTTTCTAATGCAGGGGATGAGGGCTGGACCCTGGTCAGGGAACTAAGATCCCACATACCCCATGGTGTGGCAAAAGTAACAAAAAAAGCAAAAAAAAAAGAAAAAGACAATGTACATACCTTAAGAATACAAAAAAAAACACACCCAAGTTATAATAGTAATGTAAAAAAATCACTGATCACGTCACTATAACAAACAATAATTAAAAAATTTGCGATATTGCAAGAATTACCAAAATGTGACACAGAGACGTCAAGTGAGCAAATGCTGTTGGAAAATGGCACCAATAGACTTACTCAATGCAGGGTTGCCACAAACATTCAATTTTTCAAACAACAAAATATTTGTGAAATGCAGTAAACTGAAGCACAGTAAAAAAAAAAGTTTGCATGTGATTGTTACCTTCAAATGGTTATTAAGTCTTGATTACTCCTAGCTCCCCAGAGGAGGAGGATTATATAAGTACAGGTCAGTGGAAGAGAGTCAAAATGTTAAGTTATTGTTTGTCTCTGCAATGGGAAGTGGGAGAGAAGAAAAGAACCAGCACTTGTCAAGTATCTTCTGTGCACATATTGCTACTTAAAATTCAAAATAGTTTTTTAGGGTAGGTTATCACTTAATATCCTTGTTTTATAGAGGAAGAAGCCAGAGCTCAAAGAGGTAAAGTGACTAGCTCTGAATCCTGATTAGTTTGACCTCAGAATCTTGTGCTCTTTCCACTACACTCTTCAACAGCGCATGTGCTGACCTTCTACGCAAATATCCGAGTATAACTTTCTTGTTGGATTTCCGTATGAGATTCTGCATCTGCAGATTCAACCGTGTACTACTGTAGTACATAAGTACTGAAAAACCCACTTTTAAGAGGACTTGTGCAGTTCAAACCCATTTTGCTCAAGGGTCAGCTGTATTTGATTCTGAACATTGTGACACAGTTACTTGCTGTCCCTTAATGAGTGACATTGATGTTGCATTGAAGGTTAGTATCAATATACAGAAACATAAAGTCACTGATTGTATTTTTGTCGTTAACATTTCATTTGCCTGTAACATTGTTCCTTATAGACTCTGACTACAACGAGTTTTAAAACTCATGCTGTATCAGATGATAGATATGAAACCTACCTGTCATTAAGGTCAGTGTAAAACAGAGCCTGGCATAGTGTTGTAGGCTGATGAATTTAAATTTAGTGAATTTAACTGGGTATTATAGTTGGGAGATGCCTGTCTAGCCCAGTTAGGCATGTTACTTCTGTCCAAATCTGTGATTTGGACCTCATAACCTCTAAGGCTTATCATGGGCCAAAGTAATTATTTACACATTCCCCAAAATACTTTGTTTCAATACAGAATATTTATTAAGACGACTTAGGTACATAAAGACATGCTTAAGTACATAAAGTAAACCACTTATACACATGCCATGCTCAGTGAACTGTAAGAAAAAAAAATAACACGAAGAACAAAATTGTTTTCAAACAAGTTTTTATGTTTTATATCCATCATATGTTCATTTTCATGTTAGGAAGTTATTAGCACTGACATATAAACTTAGATGTAACTTTCTGATGAAGTTCACAAAAATTTGCATTGAAGTCTGAATGTAAATTACAGACTGTTACAAGCATTTGAGAATAGAAATATGATTGAAGATTTGCATTCCCAGATGTTTCAAGAAATCAAATGCTTTTCACTACCACGTGATAAGGATCTGTGTTCAAATGAAAATTATTGGGGTACATTAATTCTTGAAGGGTATTATAATTTTCAGTTAATATAAGAAAGTAATAAACCTTTATATAGGGTGTCAACCATGAAGAATTTAGGCTTTCCTAAGACTATGATTTCCACATGCCTGAAAAGAAAATCCTATGAAGTCTATATGTTTTGATAATTAGTTGCAGAAGTCTGTAAAAAATGATTTAGGAATAATTGTAATGACAACTACCACCTATTGAAACCTTACTCTGTGCTAGGCACCAAGCTGTGTACTTTGTATACATTATCCCACTTAATGTATATTATAACTCAACTGTGTAATAGTATTAGCTCTGTTTATAAACAAGAAAACTGAGGCTTAAGCAGTTAGCCAAGTTCAACAAACAGCTTATAAATGGTGTAACCAAGAGTTTAAGGCAAGTCTGTGGTTCCAAAGCCAGAGTACCCAATCACTACATTGTATGACATCAGTGAAAGACCCCTCACCTGCTACCATGAGGGTGAATGGTTAAGAACTTTACCTATGATACAGTCATAGAAGTATAATTTGCATTGTTAGACTAAGAAGCAAGACTGATTCAAGTGGAACACAAAAAACCTTGCTCATTTAAATAATTTTTATTTACACGTCTTTTTCCATCATCATTATTCTAATAAGATTATAAATACATAAACACCTGAGTACATGCAACACATTTCACAAAGGGAAAAAAATGTACAGCACAAATGAAAAAAGAACCAAAACTACTGTATACAAAGTACTTTAAAAAAGACTTTGTAACACATTCAGACCATATTTATTTGAACATTTTCCAATAATTACCAAGGGATGTATCATTTATAAGTAATATTCAAAATCTCCTATTTTCTTCTATAAGCCAAGTTTAGCATTTCAGTTAATCAAGTGAATAGCTGTCCCATTATGCAATATTAAAGGCAAGTCACATAGCATCAAAATGAAATCGATGAGCTTCTTGTCGTTTTTCTCTATCATCTGCTTTCTGAAAAAGAATTTTAGACTGGTTTATAAATGATAAGAAAATGTCAAAGACTTTCTGAAATATGAAGTGGTAATTAAAAAAGCCCTCAGTAATTAGTAGGTAAAAGTGTGATTTTATTATGCAATTATCTTATGAAATATTTTTATAGTTTACAGTAGCTATTCTATAATTAATGATCTCTTAAATTGAATTTAAAAAACCAACAAGAAATGTTCCTTAAAAGCTTAATTTGTTATATATTATTTATTTGAAAGTAGGAGTAAACATTAGATTTTGTAAGAATGGAATCAACTATTACATTTTTCCCATTCTTAATACTGCTGAATCTAAACTAATTATATTAAAGTACATTAATTATTTTCGGGTTAACCTACTGATTTTGCATTGGGCTGTTGGTTCCTTGACCAGGGATGGAAACTGTGCCCCCTGCAGTGGAAGACTGGATTCTTAATTACTGGACCATTAGGTTAAGTCTCATGTGCTTGGAATTTTGAGGGATTAGAAAACTCAGTTTTGTACCTTGCTCTCATGGAACTTACTAAAGCCTAGAATGAAAAACACTAAAAACATACTAAATAACTCTATTTCAGGATAAAAATTGAAAAATATTACTAAAACATAAGCAAAGCATACTAAATAACTCTATTTCAGGATAAAAGCTGAAAAATGTTACCAAAATTCTGAGAGACTATTTTTGGTTGGCATGATGAAAGGGAAAGGTTTGAAAGACAGCATTTATGGAAATTAAGAGGGACATTCACTACAAGATGGGGGAAGAGCAGGAACAATCCTGGGAAGTCTGGCAGGAGCATGGGATATATGGAAGCAAATGGTAAGAGAAAGGTTGGAAAAGTGTTTGGTGGAGTCACAAGGAAGACTGCACCATGAAGGCTAGGCTAATGGGGTTACACATTTTAGGCAGGGGGTAGTCACCAAAGGTTTTTGAGCAGAGGAGTGACACGATTAAGACTAAAAAATGAGTAATCTGGCAGCAATGTGATAAATGGAGTGGAGGGGAGAGAATGGAATTTGGGAGGACACGGAGGATATAACAAGGAGCTGAACTAAATTAAAGTACTGATGTAACGAATTCAGAAATGGAGTCAGCTTCAGAGATGGTATGCAGGCACATACAGGAGGGCAACTGGTAAATCCTGTAGTGAGTAAGAAAGAAACTGGTTTTAAGTTGCTTGTAACTGATCTGGATAGAAGTGTCATGGCGACAGTTAGAAGGAGGGAGCTTTAGAGAGAGATGAAAGCTGGGCATATCTGAGGTGATAGCTCATGCCATGATTTTAGATAAAACCAAAGTGGCCAGGGAATGTGTATAAAGAAGAGGGCCTAGGGCAGACACTGTGGCAGAAAGAACAGCCAATAGGTGAAAGAGAAGTGGTCCAAGGGAAAGAAGAACCACAGTACCACAGGAAGAGACAGTTTACAAATATGTATTTCGATCCATCCTTGTATTTAAAACTTCAATTTTTAGCCAGTGTATCATCATTGTGAGTCTGTTTATACTGTAATCAGACCTATTGTAAAATTAATAAAATTAATTTCTTTTCCTTCATAGGTCTAGAGCTATATAATATTTCATACTATGTTCTGAAACTTCAGATGAAAGTAAATAGGGTCACTTCTGATCTTAGCTCTTCTTTTTTAAATATTTATTTACTTTTAATTGGAGGATAATTGCTTTACAATGTTGTGTTGGTTTCTGCCATGATCTTAAGCTGCAATTTAAAAATCAACTGAATATGTAACTTTGTTATCATTTTTTATATGGAAGGAGTGATTTTTTTGACAGACAAACCTATGAACATTTATTAGAACAATTAATGTATTCTCTTCATAGTTAAAACTGGTAACATAAAACAGATGGTAATTTTAATTAAAAAATGATCATTAAGAGCATCACAATCTAAAGGGAATAGGTACAAAAAAGGAAGACATTTTTGTGCCAAAGAAGCCCTTTTTGGAGAACATTTTTGGAACCTCCGAGTTGTGTAATGAATATATATTCATATACAAGTAGAAATTAGCTTTTTCACTTTATATCTAAACTACTAATAAATTTATGTGAAAGCCTTTTGTTTCTCCTCATTAATATTATATAAAACTATACTTTTGGAGTTGTGTTTTTAATTATTATTTATGGTGTATACTATAGAACATCACTGACTTGATGGACATGGGTTTGGGTAGACTCTGGGAGTTGGTGATGGACAGGGAGGCCTGGCGTGCTGCGATTCATGGGGTCGCAAAGAGTCGGACATGACTGAGCGACTGAACTGAACTGAACTATAGAACATAAATCAGTCTTGTTTAATGCAAAGAATACCTGCTATTAATAGATGGAAAGGATGTTTATCACTTTGTTACTTCCCACCTAAACTCTCTCTGCTCTAATTTTTTATAAAGAGATAGCTATTATTCCCAGGAAAAAAAGTCCATGGCTTTATTATTAATAGTAAATAATGAACACAGGCTCATTTAAGAAATGATTATTATTTTTAAGGCCATTATGAAATTATTTCTAATCAAGCTTTTTGATATACCTGTTGATTTGAGGGTATTCACTTTATTACTTTTGTGTAGTATCAAAATTTTAAAATACATAGTTTTCTTTGATTTGTAGGAATTACTGAGACATTAGTAACTTAAGGAGATGAAAGAAATTATCATCAATAAGATGATAGATGGACATAACTTGAAAAATCAGAAAATCTTAGTCGTGTGAAAAAGTTGAAGATACAGTTTTTTAATTTAAAAAATGTTAAAAAAAGCAACATATGACTATTATAAATTAATCAAAGTTTCATTTAAGTGAACAAACCTTTTCCTGCCAATGCAAAATGCCAATTATTGCCAAGATGAAAACACAGACACCAATGAGAGCTATGGCAGTGAGCAGAACAATGTTACTTGGTGTAAGATACAGTTTGGCACTCCAGCTGTAGATGAAAAGAGAAGAATTAAAATTACACATTTTAACTTAAAAATAACAAAATTCTATTGTGTTAAAAAGCAAAAGTTCTGTTGTCAAAAAGCAAAAGTTCTTATTAATTAATAATCAGTTCAGTCATTCACTGATTCTTCCACCTATATCCAATTCATTACAAGTAAAACAAAAGCAACTACAATTATATAAGGTTAAGAATACTGACAAGCCAGAGGAGTTCAGGTTTTACTCCGAGAAATGAAACAGAAAAGAATTTCTGATTGAGATGCTTTGATACTTTTCCTTGCTCCTGTGAGAATTATTCTTGAGCAAACTCCAGGAGACAGTGAAGGACAGGGAAGCCTGGCGTGCTGCATACAGTTCATGGAGTTGCAAAGAGTTGGACATGACTTAGTGACTGAACAACCACCACCACCACCACCACAAACTTATTAAGGGTATGCTGGGCAATTTTAGACATTGTTTTTATGTCTTGTTTGACTTGCTGAATTTGAAGCCTTGAACTTTAAGGCTAAATTGTCACATGATTTTGATAAGATTTCTATATCTTACTTTTTGACCCCCATTCAGTGTTTATTATGACTATGTAAAATAACCGCATGTCCAAGCAGGTGTAGACAGGTACTTGTGCAAAGTGTCATGTTGGAAGGTTTCCAATATTACAACGGCACTGTGAGACTTCTTACAAAATGATTTTAGTCCTTCAATGGCAATATACAAACATTAGCATAAATAATATAACTAGCCCTTTCTTCTAAAACAGTCCACATAAAACCCTCAAAACCCTTGAAACCCCTGAAAACCGTGAAAAACCTAAAACTGAAGTCTATTAGCAACAGTGCAAGTGGTTCGTTATGTGTAAAGAACGTTTTTTTTCCTGAAAATATATAATGGATATATTTTCATTTTAAATTTTAATAAAGGTAAGAATTATTCTGATAAACTGCAAGCAGTGATTGACTTATTTGGGGATAATTAAAATTTACTGATCCATAAGTTAGCCTCTAGTCAATAAATCTCAAAGTATACCTCAAGCTAAAATCAATTTGGTTTTATTATGTACATAAATTTGAAAAGAACATTTGTTTTTCAGAAAGAGCAAGAGAAACATGAAAAATGTTGAGCTTATGGAAGAAAGGCTATAACAGAATTTCCCAGAACTCAGAGGAAGAAAACCTTAAATACTGTTAATTAGTTGAGATTAGCTATTCTCAGTACCTTACTTCATACTTAAGAAAAAAGTCCTTTCATGAGATTTTTTGGGTGGTTCTAATTTAAAAATAGATTAAAAATGAATAAAGGAATTTTGGTTAAAAAAAAAAAAAAAAACTAAACAAAAGGCCAATACTCAGTTTCTTACTCAGAAGCAGTCATTCTTCTCAGTTTCTTATATATCTATATAAACGTATATGCATAGATATCTTCTAAAATCACAAATCATTGCTTATTATACATATTCTAAGCGCATTTTCCTTTTATTGTCTTTTATTTTACCACTCTTTTTAAGAGATTGTTCTATGTCATGATATTACATGATATAGAAGTAGTATAATTCAGTTTTTTTGTGCAGATTCATTGTTATGAATTTCAAAATTTTAATAGACTCATTAAAAAGATCTGAACTCAGACTGTAACTGGATTTATTGATGTTATCTTTTTTCAAACATAATGCTGTAATAGAGTTGTTTTCTTAAGTAGTCTGGTTCCATTCCTGGGTATTTATCCAAAGAAAATGAAAACATTAATTAGAAAAAATACATGCAAGCCTGTGTTCACTGTGGCCTTATATATAATAGTCAAGACAGTGAAAGCAACCTAAGTACCCATCAATAGAGGAAGAGATAAAGAACTTGAGTCCTCACTCTCTTTCCATACACACACACACACACACACACATTTATACATATATACATACACACAATGGAGTATTACTTAGCCATAAAACAGAATGAAATCTTGCCATTTGTGACAACATGGATGGACCTAGAGGGTATTACGCTAAGACAGAGAAAGACAAATACTGTATGATTTCATTTATATGTGGAATTTAAAAAATAAAAGACAAATGAACAAATATAACAAAACAGAGTTACAGAGAATAAACAAGTGTTTGCCAGAGAGGGAGGGAAGAGGGAAGGAGAGAAATGAGTGAGGTTGACTGAGAGGTACACACTTCCAGCTGCACTGTAAATGAGTCATGGATATGAAATGTACAGTGTGGGGAATATAGTCAATGATTATGTAATGTCTTTGATGACACACTGTAATCAGACTTCACTGTGGTGATCATTTTGAAATGTTCAGAAACATCGGATCACTGTATGGTGTATTCTGTATTCTGAGTGTGGAAGAATTGATGCTTTCAAACTGTGGTGCTGGAGAAGCTTCTTGAGGGTCCCTTGAACAGCAAGGAGATCAAACCAGTCAATCCTAAAGGAAGTGAACCCTGAACATTCATTGGAAGGATTGATGCTGAAGCTGAAGCTCCAATACTTTGGCCACCTGATTTGAAGAGCCAGTTCACTGGAAAAGACTCTGATGCTGGGAAACATTGAGGGAAGGAGAAGAGGGAGACAGAGGATGAGATCGTTGGATGGCATCACTGACTCAATGGGCAAGAGCTTTAAGCTTTGAGCTTTGAGTCATCACTCAGTCGTGTCCGACTCTTTGCGACCCCATGGACTATAGCCTCCCAGGCTCCTCAGTCCATGGAATTTTCCAGGCAAGAGTATGGAGTGGGTTGCCATTTCCTTCTCCAGGGGATATTCCCAACCCAGGGAGTGAACCCAGGTCTCTGGCATTGCAGGCAGAGGCTTCACTGTCTGAGCCACCAGGGAATCCCAAATGGACATGAGTCTGAGCAAACTCTGGGAGATGGTAAAAGACAGGGAAGCCTGGCATGCTGCAGTCCATGGGGTCACAAAGAGTCACACATGACTTAGTGACTGAACAACAACAACATACTGTATAACAGAAACTAACACAGTGTTGTAGGTCACTACAACACTATTTATTATTTTTAAAAAAATCATAGAAAAAGCTCAGATTTGTGGTTACCAGGGATGGGAGGTGTGAGGGGAGGGAATTGGATGAAGGCAGTCAAATGTTACAAACTTCCAGTTATAAGATAAATACTAGGAATGTAATGTACAACACAATAAATAGAAATTAACTCTGCCACATGTTATATATGAAATTTGTTAAAAGAGAGTAAATCCCAAGAGTTCTTATCACAAGAAAAATATTTTTTGTTTATGTAACTTTGTACCTATGTGAGATAATGGATTTTCATTAAACTTATTGTGATAATCATTTCATGATGTAACTAAGTCAAATCATAATGCTGTATACCTTAAACTTACATAGTGCTGTATGTCAATTGTATCTCAATAAAACTGGAAGAAGAAAACAGTGTAGCCTGTATTTTGAGGAGAAATATAATAAGCCACTAGTTACATACTCATAGGTTATTTTTTCATATTGACATCAGAATAGCCTTAAGAACAAATTGTATTTTTCCTAATGAAATTTAAACATTAATGAATACCTTCATCACCTACTTTTTGAAATAATGGAATCAACCTAATAATTTAAAGAAAAATGAACAGATAAAGATTAAGAATTAAATGCTACATTATAAAAGGAACATGTTTTGCTAGTAAGGCTGGAAATACCTATCATTCACTGAAAACAATATATGCTGGGTTCTGTGTTAAGCACATTTCATCCTTATCCTTGTAAGGCAGGTATTTTACCTCCCATTCTACAGTGCAGAAGGGCTTCCCTTGTGGCTCAGCTGGTAAAGAATCTGCCTGCAATGAGGGAGACCTGGGTTCAATCCCTGGGTTGGAAAGATTCCCTGGAGAAGGAAAGGCTACCCACTCCAGTATTCTGGACTGGAGAATTCCACGGACTGTACAGTCCTTCAGAGACAACAAGGACTAGCTTCCTGTTTCAGTACTCTTGCCTGGAAAATCCCATGGCTGGAGGAGCCTGGTAGGCTGCAGTCCACGGGGTCGCTAAGAGTCGGACATGACTGAGTGACTTCACTTTCACTTTTCACTTTCATGCATTGGGGAAGGAAATGGCAACCCACTCCAGTGTTCTTGCCTGGAGAATCCCAGAGACGGCAGAGCCTGGTGGCTGCCGTCTATGGGGTCGCACAGAGTCGGACATGACTGAAGCGACTTAGCAGCTGCAGCAGCGGATTTGAGTTTCTTGCCTGGGTGTGTTGAACTTCAAAATTTCTGCCTAACCACTGTGGGACATAAACCACTTCTCAAAGCATTTGCTAAAAAGATCATTGCTTGTGAAGTTCAGCAGCCTAAAATGTTAGAATTTATGGCCAGTAAACTGAGTTCAGTTCAGTTCAGTCGCTCAGTCGTGTCCGACTCTTTGCAGACCCCATGGACTGCAGCACGCCAGGCCTCCCTGTCCATCACCAACTCCCCGAGTTTACTCAAACTCATGCCCATTGAGTCTGTGATGCCATCTGTCACCCCCTTCTCCTCCCGCCTTCAATCTTTTCCAGTATCAGGGTCTTTTCAAATGAGTCAGCTTTTCGCATCAGACCAGCTTATTTAATAACTGAAGACCAGCTTATTTAATCAGAACATGTATAAATCCCTAGTTAACCTGCTGTTTTTCTAATAAGGTTTAATCTGTTCTTCATGGAAAATGTCAGGGATCTTATGTGTAGGTATGTTTAGCCATTTAAAGTTTGCTGTAAGCAGACTAAGTGATGACACTCATAGGAACACAACAGAAATAAGAGCTTTAAAAAGATGTATCTATGATTCAGAGTTGACAGTACTTTTACCAAATTCAATTCAAGCAAGGACATTACCTTCGAGGAACATTGGGAGGATATGGAATGACAATTAGCTGAGAATTTGGAATGATTGCAGTCCATTCTTGTTTTCGTACAGACTAGAAAAAAAACATTTAAGAACATTTAACATTCACTAAGTACACTTTAAAAACATGATTATTCTAAATAAGGAAAAAGCTTAAGTATTCTTTGACATTGAAATCCTAGCTATGGACTAAACTTAATTTATATATATAAGGTTCCAAATAGGGCTCCTATTTGCAAAAATTTCTTCATCTTTCCAGGAAACGATTATATTTCTGTCTTATGGATACATTAATTCAACAAGTATTTATTGAACACTCTTATGTTGCAGGCACTGTTCAAAGTGTTAAGTACAAATGCTGCTTTGGAACTAAAATTCAAGTTGAGGTGAAGTCTGACAGTAATCAAAATAAAAATATTTGGTATGTTAGATGGTGAAAATGATGAGAAAAAGCAGGGAAGAAAAGGGGTAGGAAGTCTTAAGGTGTCTTTTCAAATTATAATGTTCTGTATGTAAGATAAGCTTAGATCAGTCACTACCAGCGAATTTTTAAAATTCTTTAAAGGAAATGAAAATATTTAAATTCAAATATTTGAATAGTAAATATTAAAAAACAGATTACGTGTAAATTTTTACTCACCTTCTCTCCAGATGGACGTGGAATACCAACATAAAGATGATCAAGAAAATTGGCACTTCGACCTAAGCCAAGTACATTATATGGCAGTTGGAGAGCTAAATGTGCCGACTGGCTAAGTTGTCCAGCTAAATTTATTTTTAAAAAGAAAAAAGAACAATACATCTTTGGAGACACTGTTCTTATCAAATATTAAAATTATAAAATGTTAAAAATTTAGGTTTCTAGAACTTATCTTTAAGGATAAAAATATGAAATGAAATGCCTGGTTCATAATAAATATTAATAATTCACTTTTTAAAGATAACAGCTTTACTGAGAAATAATTCATACTTCATAAACATCACTCATTTAAAGTATACAGTTGAGTGGTTCTGAGTATCTTCAATCAAATTTTATAACATTTTCATCACCCAAAAAAGAAACTCCATACTCATTAGCAGTTATTCCTGTTTCTAACCCCTGCCCTTCCAGATGCAGGTAACCATTAATCTACTTTTTTTATATCAATAGATTTGCCTGTCCTGGAGATTCATATAAATGCAATCATGCAGTGTGTGCTCTTGATGAATGAGGCTGCTGTGAACATTCACATACAAGCTTTGGTGTCAACTTATGTTTTCCAAAATGGCTGTATCATTCCACAGTTCTAAAAGTAATATATGAGGGTTCCAAGTTTTCCATACTCTTATCAACGCTTTCTCTATCTTTCTGATCACAGCCATTCTAGTGGTTATAAAGTGGTATATCACTGTGGCTTTCATTTGCATTTACCTAATAACAATGCTGTTTTCTTTTCATGTACCTTATTGGCCATTTTTGTAGCTTCCTTTTGGCAACCCACTCCAGTGTTCTTGCCTGGAGAATCCCAGGGACAGCAAAGCCTGATGGGCTGCCATCTATGGGGTTGCACAGAGTCGGACATGACTGAGGTGACTTAGCAGTTTTAGGTCTCAAAGTCTGTAGTTGTCTCTTCTTTCATTCTTGATTTTAGTAATTTGAGTCTTCTCTTTTCCTTGAACAGTCTAGCTAAAGGTACGTATTTTGTTACTCTTTAAAAAACCCAACTTTTGGTTCAACCGGTTTTACTCTGACTTTCTATCCCCTACATATTTTCTCTCATTATATCCTGTCTTCTCTTTGCTTTGGGCTTAATTTGCTGTTCTTTTTATAGTTTCTTGAAATAGACGGTTAGGTTACTGATTTCAGACTGTTCTGAGTATTTATAACAAATTTCCCTCTAAGAACTGCTTTAGCTGCATCCCATTTATTTTGGTATGTTGTGGTTTTTTTTTTCATTCACCTTTTCTAGTATCTATTGTGATTTCTTCTTTGACGCACTGGATTTTTAGGAGTGTGTTGTTTCATTTCTAGATATATTTTTTAAATGGGTTATTTAATGGGTCTTTGCTGTGCATGGGCTATCTCTAGTTTCAGTGAGAGGGGGCAAGTCTGCAACTAGAGAAACTCAACTCTCTTTTGGTTACTCTTTGCATGGTACAATTTATCCCATTTTTAAAAACTTTCAACTTATTTATATCTTTAAAGTGTTTCTCTTGCAGGTAGCACCTAGTTGAGTCATATTTTAATATTCATTCTGCCAATCTCTGCCTTTTGATAGGAGTGTTTATTCCATTTACATTCAATGTAATTACTGATAAGGTAAGACTTTTGCCTGCTATTTGCTATTGGTTTTCTGTATGTCTTTTTAATTCTATTTTTTTTCCATTGCTGCTTTCTTTTCATTGTTTTCTATTACAGCATTTTCATTCTATAGTTTCTTTTATTATATATTTTCTGAACTGTTTTCTTAGTGGTTACCCTGGGGACTGCAACTAGCATATTAACAAAATAACACCTAGCACATAACAACTTTGCTCCAAAGTTCCCACCCTTTTGTGTTATTGTTATTATACAAATTATGTTTTTATATATTCAGCCCATCAACACAAATCTATAACTACTTTATGCAGTTGTTTTGTAAATCACCTAGGAAATAAGAGGTATTATTTAACAGAAATATATAAACCATATTTTATACTTCTCTATAGTTTTACAGGTGCTTTTTACTTACTTGTGTGGATTCAAGTTACTGTCTAGTTCTCCTCTCAGTCAGGCTTAAGGGCTCCCTTTAGTATTTTTGAAGACTGGTCTGTTAGTGATGAATTCTGTTTTTACCTAGGTATATCTAAAATTCTTCATTTTTGAAGGATAGCTTTGGCACATATATGGGGTTGGTCAAAAAGTTCATTTGGGTTTCTCTGCTTTCACGGAAAAACCCAAATGAACTTTTTGGCCAATCCAAGAGAATTCTTGATCGAAAGTTTTTTTTTTTTTCCTTTTAGCACTTTGAATACATCCCCTTCTGCCCTCTGTGGTTTCTGATGAGAAGTTAGCTGTTAATCTTGTTGAGGCTCCTTTACATGTAACTAACTGCATCCTTCTTGCTGCTATGAAGTCTCTTTTTGTCTCTGTTTTTGATAGTTTATGTGTCTCAGTGCTGACTCTTTGAGTTACTTTGAGTTTGTTGAGTTTCTCATGTATGCAGATTAGTGTTTTTCATCATATTTGGATGGTTTTAGCCATTACTTCTTCATATATTTATTCTGCTCCTTTCTCTATTTTGGGCTTCCCTGTGGCTCAGATGGTAAAGAATCTGCCTACCATGCAGGAGACCTGGGTTTGATCCCTGGGGAAGGAAGATCCCCTGGAGAAGGGCATGGCAACCCACTCCAGTATTCTTGCCTGGGAAATCCCATGGACAGAGGAGCTTGGTGGGCTACAGCTCATGGGGTTGCAAAGAGTTGGACACATCTGAGTGACTATCACTTTCACTTTTCTCTTTTTAAGACTCGCTTTATGCATACATTGGTATGTTTGATGGTGGCTTCACAGGTTCTGGGTTTTTTTTCTTTCTGTAAACTTGCAATTGACCTATATTCAGGATTGCTAAAAAGATGTTTGCTCCTTGGAAGGAAAGCTATGACAAACCTAAATAGCATATTAAAAAGCAGAGGCATCACTTTGCAGACAAAGGTGCATAGAGTCAAAGCTATGATTTTTCTAGTAGTCATGTCGTTCCAATCCCAAAGAAAGGCAATGCCAAAGAATGCTCAAACTACCGCACAACTGCACTCATCTCACATGCTAGTGAAGTAACGCTCAAAATTCTCCAAGCCAGGCTTCAGCTATACGTGATCTGTGAGCTTCCAGATGTTCAAGATGGTTTTAGAAAAGGCAGAGGAACCAGAGATCAAATCGCCAATATCCACTGGATCATCGAAAAAGCAAGAGAGTTCCAGAAAAACATCTATTTCTGCTTTATCGACTATGCCAAAGCCTTTGACTGTGTGGATCACAATAAACTGTGGAAAATTCTGAAAGAGATGGGAATACCAGACCATCTGACCTGTCTCTTGAGAAACCTGTATACAGGTCAGGAAGCAACAGTTAGAACTGGACATGGAACAACAGACTGGTTCCAAATAGGAAAAGGAGTACGTCAAGGCTGTATATTGTCACCCTGCTTCTTTAACTTCTATGCAGAGTATATCATGAGAAACGCTGGGCTGGAAGAAACACAAGCTGGAATCAAGATTGCCGGGAGAAATATCAATAACCTCAGATATGCAGATGACACCACCCTTATGGCAGAAAGTGAAGAAGAATTAAAGAGCCTCTTGATGAAAGTGAAAGAGGAGAGTGAAAAAGTTGGCTTAAAGTTCAACGTTCAGAAAACTAAGATCATGGCATCTGGTCCCATCACTTCATGGGAAATAGATGGGGAAACAGTGGAAACAGTGTCAGACTTTATTTTTTTGGGCTCCAAAGTCACTGCTGATGGTGATTGCAGCCATGAAATTAAAAGACGATTACTCCTTGGAAGGAAGGTTATGGCCAACCTAGATAGCATATTTAAAAGCAGAGACATTACTTTGCCAACAAAAGTCCGTCTAGTCAAGGCTATGGTTTTTCCAGTAGTCATGTATGGATGTGAGACTTGGACGGTGAAGAAAGCTGAGTGCCGAAGAATTGATGCTTTTGAACTGTGGTGTTGGAGATGACTCTTGAGAGTCCCTTGGACTGCAAGAAGATCCAATCAATCCATCCTAAAGGAGATCAATCCTGGGTGTTCATTGGAAGGACTGATGTTGAAGCTGAAACTCCAATACTTTGGCCACCTCATGCAAAGAACTGACTCATTGGAAAAGACCCTAATGCTGGGTAGGATTGGGGGCAGGAGGAGAAGGGGACGACAGAGGATGAGATGGTTGGATGGCATCACTGACTCGATGGACATGGGTTTGGGTGGGCTCTGGGAGTTGGTGATGGACAGAGAGGCCTCGCGTGCTGCGATTCATGGGGTCGCAAAGAGTCAGACACGACTGAGCGACTGAACTGAACTGAACATGTACAGATATGAGAGTTGGACCATAAATAAGGCTGAGTGCTGAAGAATTGATGCTTTCGAATTGTGGTGCTGGAGAAGACTCTTGAGAGTCCTTGGACTGCAAGGAGATGAAACCAGTGAGCTGAATATTCACTGTAAGGACTGTTGCTGAAGCTCAAGTTCCAATACTTTGGTCACTTGATGCAAAGAGTTGATTCACTGGAAAAGACCGTGATGCTGGGAAAGATTGAGGGCAGGAGGAGAAGGGGGTGACAAAGGATAAGATGGTTGGATGGCATCACCAACTCAATGGACTTGAGTTTAAGCAAACTCTGGGAGATAGTGACGGATAGGTAAGCCTGGTGTGCTGCAGTCCATGAGGTCACAAACAGTTGGACACAACTTAGCGACTGAACAACAATTCTTTTTCCAGCTCAAATCTGCTGTCGAGCACTCTACAGAAATTTTTGATTCAGTTGCTGTACTTTTCAACTCTGGAGTTTTTGATTTTTTAAAATGATGTTTACTTCTTACTTGTATCTTCTTTTAGTGAGACACAGTTGTCATGCTTACTTTAGGTTTTTTAATCCTAGTTTCCTTTAGGTCTTTGAACATGTTTATAATAGCCATTTTACAGGTTCTGTTAACTAAGTCTAACACCACTGGGCACATTTTCTGTTGTTTTCCATTTTTTTTTTTTTGAATGTATATGTGTTTTTACAAGATAGCCTTTGCTTTCATTTCTTGCTTGAGCAGTGCCTCAAGGTAGCATAATCAAGCTGTGTTTTTGAATGAGGTAGTTTCCCTTCTTAGATGTCCAAGAAGATGTTCCAGCATTTCACAGTTGCCTATGGTTGACAAGTGCCTTGGGACTTCCTTTTATGTTTTGACCAGGCTTTTGTTCACTACACCTGGGATTTTGCCAGCACACTGTTGTTTTTGGTAATGTCTTGGAGGGACTGGGCTTTCTTTTTCCCCTGCTAGGTCGAACTCTGAGTCAAATCAGATAGCCCCAACATTCAGAGAATGGAGATTTCCTAAGGAGTTGCTAGTTTAGACAAACATTGGCAGTGTGATAGGGATGAGAATTTTAATGGGGCTCCAAAGGTCAGTCTTGTCCACTGACTGTGAGGCTACTAGCTATTTATGGCTGCTGCACCATTTAGTAGACAGGGGAGGTGGGATGGAAACAGTCCCAAGTTAAAATGCCCCAGACCCTGCTGTCTTAAGTATCAGGAGATCCTCCTGGATAGACAATGCTCAGAACATTCTGTGGCTTTGGTTAATTTCCAGAGTTCTGAAATAGTTAATATTAGTTATTTGGCCAGCATTTTTTGTTTGTTTGCTTATTGGTGGGGGGAGGCGACAGCAGGTTCATGAAGTCCTTACACTGGCATTCCAAAAATCAATCTCTCCTATTATAGCTCACTTTTAAAGACTGTTATTTACTGGCTAGGTATTTTCAACATAATTAAACAGACTATTTAAATGACAGGGTTACTTAATATCTAAATACTATAATATGCTATGGATTCTGCTAAACATCTACTAATGTTACCCAGAAATATGAAATCACTGGAAAGTATATATACCTAATTTTTTATATAATTCTTATGTTAGTAAGAGAAAGGTATAATGAAAAGGAACAGTGAATTTATGGATAACTTAATAAAGTTTATGAATGTAAAACTAAAGTGACACAGTTAATTGCATGGGGTATGCAATTACTTTGCCTTGTAGATTTAGCATTGAATGATAATGCTTAAAAGAGTGCCTCAAATATAGTAAACAGTTAAGTAAATGTTAAATATATACATGTTTCATTACACTATTAGCAAAGACTGACTTAATAGACATCAAACTAGACTTATAAACCATTTCTCTATAACTACCTCACTGAAAACCAAATAAAAACATTTATCAATACTCTGTTAAGATCATAGAACATAAATTCCAAATAAAACTGTATATTTCATAAGAAAATTTAAAAACTATTAAAAAGAATAATGAAAATAAACTATCAAAAAATCTCAAAATAAAGGCAGTTATATTTTAGCATACTTTTAAAAAATTTTAGCATACTTTTAATCATGTAATTTTCTGCCTAGGCATGTGCATGAACAAGTAAACACATTAACACACTTTAGTATTACTGCTCTTCACTCAATGTTATTTCATAAATATGCTCATGTAATTAAAATTCTTTAAAAATAGATATGCGGAGAGAAAAGATTATTGGAACACTGAAATCCCATTAAAAGAAAACCAAAGATGACAGTTAAAAGACAGACATTACTACACAAGACTTTAAAAATTATTTTCATAAAAGTGTATCTATACAGATGTTGTAAGAAACATAACTTCATTGCTTACATAGTATCCTCTTATTCCATAATTTAAAATTAATATTTTACTGTTGGATCTTAAGGATTTCTCCTAATATTCATTATTATAAACAATGCTTTAGTGAACATCTCTGCATCCCAATATTTGTCTGCATCCAAATTATTTTCTTATATTCCTATACACAGAATACCAGAGGAAGGAGCATTTATTGGATAAATCATCTCAGTAAATGGTGTTGGGACATGTGGATGAATACATGCAAGGGAAAACCTGATTTCTAAAAATAGATTGTACTACTTTACACAAACACTAGTTTTTAATGAAAGCACCCTTTTCACTCTATTCTTTTATTGTTTTTTTGAGGTGAAATTCATATAATGCACACTTAACCATTTTAAAGTATAAAATCAGGTGGCCTTTGGTGTATTCACAATATTGTATAACCACAGCTCTCATTAATCTCCATACTCATATAAGGAATAACTCCCTATTTCCTTCTCCCCTGGTATTCTCAAATCTGCTTTGTCTCTATGGATTTGCTTCTTCCACATGTATCATATAAGACATGATCATTTGTGTCTGCCTTTTTTCACTTATAATAATGTTTTCAAGGTTCATATAAACTGTTGCAAGTATCAGTACTTTGTTCTTTTGTATGGTTGAATAATATTCCTTATGTGTGTGTGTGTGTGCAAAGTCGGCTTCAGTCATGTCCAACTCTTTGCAAACCTATGGACTGTAGCCCACCAGGCTCCTCTGTCCATGGGATTCTCCAGGCAAGAATACTGGAGTGGCTTGCCATATTCTCCACCAGGGGATCTTCCCAACCAAGGGATCAAACCTTCATCTCTTATGTATCCTGAATTAGCAGGCAGGTTCTTTTCCACTAGCACCACCTGGGAAGCCCCATATTCCTTGTATATTAACACTTCGCTTATTCATTTATCCATATACAGACATTTGGCTTGACTTCGCTTTTTGGCTGAGTAATGCTGCTATGAAATTGGATGTACTGATACCACTTTGAGACCCTGATTTCAATTTCCTTTGGTTATTATACTAGAAATGAATCTGCTGGATCATATGGTAATTTTGTGTTTAATTTTTTAAGAAATTGCCATTTTACATGTTCACCAGCAATGAATGAGAGTTCCTATATTTTCATCCTCATTGACCCTTGTTCTTTTTTCATTAAAGCCATCCTAATGATTGTAAAGTAGTATTTCTGTGGTTTTGATTTGCCCTTCCTTCATGACAAATGATGTTGAATGTCTTTGCTTGTTGGTCATTTGTATATATTCTTTGGTTTTAGTTCACTGATTCCTAAGATGTTGATGTTCACTCTTGCCATGTCCTGCTTGACCACATCCAATTTACCTTGACTCGTAGACCTAACATTCCAGGTTCCTATGCAATATTGTTCTTTACAGCATAATACTTTACTTTCACCACCAGATACATCCACAACTTAGTGTCATTTCTGCTTTGGCTCAGCCTCTTCATTCGTCCTGGAGCTATTTCTCGACTCTTCTCCAGTATTTTACTGGACATCTACCAACTGGGGGAGGTGGTCTCATCTTCCTGTGTCACGCCTTTTTGCCTTTTCATATTGTTCATGAGGGTTCTTGAGGTAAGAATACTGGAGTGGTTTGACATTTCTCTTATCCAGCAGACCATGTTTTGTCAGAACTCTCCACCCTGACCCTCCATCTTGAGTGGCCCTGCATGACATGGCTCATAGCTTCATTGAGTACACACATCTGTGATCCATGTGATCATTTTGGTTAGTTTTCTGTGATTGTGGTTTTCATTCTGGAGGCTGTGGGACTGTCGTTTTTGCTTATTCTGTATGCCTTCTGATGGATGAGGATAAGAGGCATGTGCAAGCTTCCTGATGGGAAGTGGGGAAAACTGAGTCTTGCTCTGGTGGACTGACTCATTTGAAAAGACCCTGATACTGGGAAAGATTGAAGGCAGGAGGAGAAGGGGACGACAGATGATGAGATGGTTGGATGGCATCACTGACTCAACGGACATGAGTTTGAGTAAACTCTGGGAGTTGGTGATGGACAGGGAAGCCTGGCATGCTGCAGTCCATGGGGTTGCAAAGAGCTGGACATGACTGAGCGACTGAACTGAACTGGTGGACGAGGCCATGCTCAGTAAATCTTTAATCCAACTGACTGCTGATGGGTGGGGCTGTGCTCCCTGCTTGTTAGTTGTTTGGCCCGAGAAGATCCAGTCCTGGAGTCTACAGGCTCTATTGTAGGGCTAATGGCGACCTCCAAGAGGACTTATGCCAACATGTGTCTCCCAGGACTGCTGTTGCCAGTGCCCCTGTCCCTGTGGCAGACTACTGCCAGCACATGCCTCCGCAAAAGACCCTCAAACACTCACAGACGGGTCTGTCTCATTCTCCTGTGGGGTCACGGCTCCTTTCATTTGGGTACTGGTGCACACACAGTTTGGTCTGTGCCCTCCAAGAGTCTCTCTTTCCCCCAGTTCTGTGTAAGTTCGGTAATTAAATCCTGCTGGCCTTCAAAGTCAGATTTCCTGGGGATTCCCAGTCTATCTGCCAGACCCCTAGGTTGGGAAGTCTGATGTGGGGCCTAGAACCATCGCAACAGTGTGAGAACTTCTTTGGTATTATTGTTCTCCAGTTTGTGGGTCACCCACCTGGTGGGTATGGGATTTGACTTTAACATGAATGTACCCCCTCCTTCCATCTTGTTGTGGCTTCTCCTTTGTTCTTGGACGTGGGGTACTTTTTATGGTGGGTTCCAATGTTGTCCTGTTGATGGTTGTTCAACAGCTACTTGTGATTTTGTTCTTGAAGGGGAAGATAAGCACATGTCCTTCTACTCCACCATTTTGGGCTTTCCCAAGCATTGAGTAGGCTATATCTTTCCCTTTCTCCCTTGCCTTTCACGTTTCTTCTTTCCTCAGCTATCTGTAAATCCTCCTCAGACAACCACTTGGCCTTCTTGCATTTCTTTTTCTTTGGGGTGGTTTTGGTCAGTGCCTCCTGTACAGTGTACATACCTCCATCCATAGTTCTTTAGTCACTTTGCCTACCAGATCTAATCCCATGAATCTATTCATCACCTCCACTGTAAAATCATAAGAGATTTGATTTAGGTCATATCTGAAGGCCTAGTGGTTTTCCCTGTTTTCTTCAATTTAAGCCTGAATTTTGCAATAAGGAGCTCATGATTTGAGCCCCTGTCAGGTCCAGGTCTTGTTTTTGCTGACTGTATAGAGTTATTCCATCTTCGGCTGCAAAGAATATAATCAATCTGATTTCTATACTGCCCATCTGGTGATGTCCATGTGTAGAATCATCTCTTGAGTTGTTGGAGGAAAAGGGTGTTTGTTATGACCAGTGTGTTCTTGTGGGAAAACTGTTAGCCTTTGCCCTACTTAATTTTGTACTCCAAGGCCAAACTTGCCTGTTACTGCAAGTATCTCTTGACTTCCTACTTTTACAATGCAATCCCTTATGATGAAAAGGACATCTTTTTTTAGTGTTTGTTCTGGAAGGTGTTGTAGGTCTTTATAGAACCACTCAGTGTCAGTTTCTTTGGCATCAGTGGTTGGGGAAATAGACCTGGATTACTGTGATGATGAATGGGAAACTGAGATCATTCTGACATTTTGAGATTGCATCACATCCACTTAATGGTGCCTTGGCATCAGTTCAGTTCAGTTCAGTTCAGTCGCTCAGTTGTGTCCGACTCTGCGACCCCATGAACCACAGCACTCCAGGCCTCCCTGTCCAAAACCAACTCCCGGAGTTTACCCAAACTCATATCCATTGAGTTGGTGATGCCATCCAACCATCTCATCGTCTGTCCTCCCCTTCTCCTCCTGCCTTCAATCTTTCCCAGCATTAGGGTCTTTTCAAATGAGTCAGTTCTTCACATCAGGTGGCCAAAGTATTGGAGTTTCAGCTTCAGCATCAGTTCTTCCAGTGAGTGTGTGTTAAATTTTTTTCCCACTTCATCTAAATTAATTTGTTAATGTATTAATTTGTTCATGGTTTCACTTATTATAATCCTTTCAATTTTTGCAAGGTTGGTAGTAATGTCCCCTTGTTCATTTGTTTTTTTTTTCTTCTTATTCAGTCTAGCTAAAGGAGTGTCAACTTTGTTGGTTTTCCAAAAAACGAACTTTTGATTTCTGTGATTCTCTCTACTGTTTTTCACTTTATTTCATTTATCTCTGCTTGAATCTTTATTGTTTCCTTTCTTTTACTGGCTCTAGGTTTAGTTTGCTCTTCTTTTTCAAGTTCCTTAAGGTCTAAAGTTAGGTTGTTGACTTGGTGATCTTACTTGTTTTTAATGTAGTTCTACAGTCATAAAATTCTGAGTACTTACTGCTTTTGCAGCATCCCTTAAGTTTTGGTATGCTACATTTGTTTTCATTCTTCTCCAAATATCTTCTAATGTCACTAATATAGTCTCATCTGCCATGAGTAAACCATTCATCCAAAGTAATGTAAAAGATTATATCAACAATTTTGTGTCCACTTGGCAATGAATCTATATTTAACATTTTTATTTGCACAAAATTGGTTTGAGATTTTCTTTCATGTAAGGAAAGTTGCTGCTAATCGTTGGTGACAATGAATTCCTTTATTAAACGTACCTCAAAAAGAACCTAAGAGTTTGTGTGGCCAACTTAACTTAGGTCAGTCCCTAACACTCCCAAATTTATAACTCCAGCTTAGAATTACAATCCTTGAACTCTAAATTCTTATAGCCAACCTGTTATTCCATGTTTTAAGCTCAGTATCTCTTACTTCCATGTTTTAAACACACTGTGTGTGCATGCTCAGTCATGCCAGACTCTTTGTGATCCTATGGACTGTAGCTCTCCAGGCTCCTCTGTCTGTGGGATTCTCCAGGCAGGAATACTGGAATGGGTTGCCATGCCCTCCTCCAGGAAATCTTCCCGACCTTAGGGATAGAACCTGAGTCTCCCGTAGCTCCTGCATTGCAGGCAGATTCTTTACCACTGATCCATACACAATCCCCAAACATCCACAATCCAAACACTTATTTCTACCTCCATGGCTATTACCTCGGTCAATGGCACCATCATTTCTAACCAGAATTATTTTAATAGTTTTCTGATCAGTTTCCCTGTTTTAGCTGTTGTTGTTCTTATACTCTACTGTTTCACTTAGTTTACATTCCCTCATTTCACTCAGATTTCATCTTCTACTCCTTAAATCCCCTTCTTTCATTCTACTCCAAGACATGAGTCTCTTCACTCACTGTTCCTTAGAGATTCCAGGAATGCTTATACCTTAGGGCTTCTGCTCTGGCTTTCTCCTCTACCTGGAATATTCTTTAAAATAACCATGTGTGATTCCCTTATAGTCTTCAAATCTTTGTTCAAATGACATTTTCTCAAAGAAGCCCACTCTGACCACCATACATAAATCCGATGACTCCTCTATCCTTCTTACCTTGCTTTATTCCCCCCACAGTAGATATCACCTCTTAACCATTACATAGTATTAAGTAACTTATCATAATTATTTATTTATATGGTTTATTGCCTCTTTGCACCTACTAGAATGTAATCTCTCTGAGGGTCAAGAAATTGGTCTGTTTTATTAACCTACATAAAGAGTCTAGAATTGGTCTATCTTATATTAGGCACTCAGTACATATTTGTTCAATGAATGAAGAAATATATGAAAGAACTTTTATCCTCCAAATGTATCAGACCCGAGATTTGTAAAATATTCTGATTCAAAAATACTGTATCAATTTATACCACCTAGATACCA